>JASDDO010000014.1:640464369-641708080 GCA_030015575.1 Agapanthus africanus | reverse complement strand
AAGGACTCGGATCGTTCGGTATAACCGTTCTACACTCTTTACAGTTTGTTAGTTTAGCAATAATGGCAGATCCGGGTTAAAGTATACGATAGCGCCAAGTTAAAAGTTTTTGTTCCGCATTTGGCGTCTGTAGACGGCCGGGGCGCTAGCGTAGACTTACACGTATACAATCCACGGGCAACCGAACACGAAACAAACACACACGACACAAAACGACCATTTGGAGAAGGAGAAAGTTGTTACCGCGATGCAGTAGCGTAATTAACTGCAGGGGCTTACGCCTGCAGGGAAGAGCGTCCCCACAATCAAAAAACCCCTCAAGCGAGGGGGAATCTGAAGAAGTCTGCTACATCGGACACATCCGTTTAAACCTTCGATACATGGTGCCATAAATCAACTTGGTATCTTCGGAGAGGTGGACGGATAGCACAATTAGCATCTGCCCCGAATCTCAGGCAAGTCGTTCGTCGCGTCGCGCCGTCTTTCGGAGGGGAACAGATTCTGGCACGCCCGGTGGGACCTTTTCCTCTTTCCACTCCACACTTCGTGTGTCGTGATTCGCGGACCAATCGCAGTTCTTTAATGGTTGCCCTTGGGTTGCGAGGTACTTAGATTTGGCGTTTTGCTTGGTGCAGAAAACAAAGGATCAATGGCGTTCAACTGCTCGAACTGCAAATGCAACCGACGCTCCGCCTCACCTGGAGGTGTAGCATATGGACCGCAGACTGCTTCCCTATTCGCTATGCCTGTGGAGCAAGTGACCCAAGCTACTACCGGTCTATTTTTTGGGACCATGCTCCCGCCGGCGAACATTGATATCTCAATACCCGTACAGGAAGCTTCGAAGAAGTCGGTCTTCGATCGACTCGTTACTCCCACGGCCTCTCCCAACGGGTCGTCCAACTCCTCGGTCTTCTCCAGACTGGGCCAAAACTCCTGCGGGCCCACAATGAAGCTTGCAGTCCTAGAAAAGGTTATTCCAAAAAGAGTAGCCGAACCTGCTCCTGAAGTCGCCAAGGCGGCTTCTCCTGCTAAGAGATCGGTCTTCGCGAGACTGACTACCTCCGTTCCCCCTTCCGCTCAGAAAACTGTAGCTTCTCAACGAACGTCAGTCTTCAAGAGGCTGACACCGGCAACAACCCTTCTCCGGAGCAGGGGGCAAGACGCAGCCGTCACTGAACCAGTCCCAACAACCCGTCACGCCTGACGTCGCCACTGGCGCCGGATAAGAAAGGCTGGGGCAACTCCCCCACTGGGCTAACTCCACCAGCTTCAACGGTGGAAGTTAATGCTGCTATCCCAACTGGGAACAGCTTTGAGCTGCTGAACAGGGTACACAGAAACTCGCCAACTGCGGTGCTCAAAAGATCTCCTCCACCGGTAGAGACTGCCGTGGAAGCAGAAAAGCCGGAGCAGTCCCGTCAATCGCTGTCCTCCAGGATCTACAAGACATGGAGACAAGTTCGAGAATCTGTGATTGATCCTAATTACTCTCGCCAACACAAGAAGTCGAAAGGTCGGCCAGAAGTAAATTCCCCGACCGGGCAACGAAAGGTGACGACAATTGGGTGCTCAAAGCAACGGCCCCCTCAACTTCAACGGCCTACAAGAGGAAGACCGGAGGAAGTCCCCGCTCCCGCAGCAAATATCAAGGACAATAAGCTAAAACGCCCTAAGTCTGGGGGCATGATGGTGCATACAATATACATGGCGCTTGGAAAAGAAGACAGCCGTGCATCCAAGGGTCATAGACCGCTTACACGGTTAGTGACCAAAGCTCAGGAGCAACAACAGAAGCTCCAAGAAATGATGAACGCGATGGCCGCACTCACTGGGCCGAAAGAAAACCCCGAAGCGTCATCTGATCAACGCCAGGAACAGGAAACTGACGCTGAGTTCCTTCGTAGGATATTCGAGAAGAATGATAAAGAGGCTGCCGAACAAGCAGCCAATATACAACAAATGACCCTTCTGTTTCAGGACATGGTGGGTATGATGATCCAGCAAGAGCCTCCCGCTGAAGATCCTCCAATCGTTCTTGAAGACGACATGAGAGAAACGTCAAATCCTCCGCCCGCTCTGTCCACAGCCAAGGAGGAGACAATCTCCAAGGCTGACCTGGACGAATACATAGCCCAATAGATACGCGTTCACCAGGCGACTGAGGCAGCTGGTCAAGTTGTCAGGACGGGAAGACCATATCCGAGCTGGTATGACCAGATCAAATACCCGCCGGGTTATACAATCCCGAAATTCCATGTCTACAAGGGGACAGGCAATCCCCATCAGCATGTGGCCCAGTTCAGGGCGCTTTGTGGCAATACTGGTGGCGACGATAAGCTCTTGCTTCGCCAATTCGTCGGCAGCCTGTCAGAAACAGCGTTCGAGTAGTTTTCTGAGCTCCCGAACGATTCCATCAAGACGTTCGCTGAAATGGGGGAAAGCAAACGTACCCCGATAACAGCATTGATTAATGCCAGGGTGAAACCAGGTGAGACATGGGTCCAGTACGCTATACGCTGGCGAAACTTGTGGTCGAAATGCGAACAACGCATCGAGGAGGCGCCCGCGGTGGGCATGTTCGTGGGTACCCTAGATCCTCACGCAACTATCTCACAGTTCATGATATTTTTTAAGCCAACCACGTTCCAGGCTTTGATCGACAAGCTGGCCCAGATGGACCAGATGGGTCACAGACCGTCTCCCCCGAAACCGGAACCTCGGAACGACAAGGGTAAAGGGAAAGCAACTTTCGTTGCGAACGCTCAACAGTAACCCAGTACCCCAAAGCTGGCGGATCAACTGGAAGAAAGACGGCGGTATTACAATGAGAAGATGAAGCGCCCTTACTCATTCCCACGGGATAAGACAAAGAGGCTATTTGAGCTGGCAATACACAACCGGCTTATCAACTTGCCAAACCCAAGGCGACCGCCGCAACCCAGTGAGGTGAACAACCCCAACTACTGCCCTTACCATCAAACGGTAAGCCATCCGATTGAGGATTGCTTCGTCTTCAAAGGATGGATTGAAGATCAATACCTACATGGCAAGTTTGCACTGTTCGAAAAGTGGAAGGTGAACCCGCCACAACCTCACACTGCTAAGAAGACGGACACACCGGGGGAAACTTGTTCTTTCATTGAAGAAGCCCCATGGGAAATCGTGCTTTCAGTAAAAACTAAAAGAATGCTGAACGAGCTCCAGACATGCCCGGCAGTCAGGTGGAAGAACCCGCCGGAACCCCAGGTGTCATTGAAGGGATGCTGAAGCCGCGCCCAACTCCGAGGATCAGTGGTGATAGCCCGAGCACTCGCAACCAGCCGTCGAAATCTTCAAAGAAAAAGAAGAAGAAATCTAAGAAGCCCGTAAAGCCTGGTGTCAAGCGTACGGACTTGCAGAAGCAGATTGACGCGCTGTAGGAATATAACCAGAAAGCACGGACTCCTATCACACTCCAAGAGTTCCTCAACCATATCTTTCAAGAGGAAGATGAGGGGGAGAGTTCGTCGGATGAATCCGAGGGATATGTGGCAAGTTGTAATGTGATCTCCCACTCGTTTACCGATGATGAAAAAACTCGTGTCACTAAGAAACTGGGGGCGGAGCCTGAACCGGAGCTTGTGTGGCCAACAGATGAAATGATCGACGCCTTTCTAGACGAGATTCGTTTGAAAAGTAAAGCCGACCAGGAGCGTGAGACGGCCGCATCGGAAGGAGATAAATGCAGGCGATTAAACGAAAGAGTTGAGGTACTCCCGCCAGATTGAAAGGCACCCGACACGGATAAAATCGTATTCAAGACGAGGAAAATGTTTGCCAAAGCTATGTCAATGGGAATGAAACTACCACCCTCGGAAGGAAATACGCTCAATGGGGCGGAGAGGCACCCTAATTACTGCTCATATCATCGGAAGATTTCACACCCCACTGAGGAGTGCGACGCCTTTAAGACATGGTGGCAGGGATATGTTGCTCATCGGCAACATTTTAAACGAATGAAACGCAGAACTCGTCGGGAGTAGAGAAGTACGACTGAAGGACACAAAAGAATTATTGGCAATTGTCGCACGATCAACGCCGGAGGATCATATGTTCTCACCTTTGGAAGCGACTCTGACGAAGAAATGGCTCTTAGCCCCCTCTTTAAAGAGTCTACCTCGGGAAAAGAGGAAGAACCAGAGGCCTGCGAAAACATTCAGCTGTGCAATCGCACGCTTCCGGAAAAGAATCTCGGACCCACAACTAGAAAAGATAAGGGAAAGGAAAAGGTCGCTGAGGATATCACCTTAGATGACCAAGTTATGAAAGAGCTGACTGCCAAGGACCTGCCCAAGAAGAGTAGGGTGGACTACAACATCCTAGCGCACCTGAGGAAGCTACCCTCGCAGCTCAGCATTCTCGACGCCCTCCTGTTATTAAAAGAAGCGAGGGATTCATTAATCAAGGCGCTACAAGAGCCCGAACAATTCCAAGCCTTCCTCGCCGAAGAAAGGATGAAGGACGAACTAGAAGAAGTGCACGCGGCCGATATCACTTTCGGTGACAAAGACCTGCTCCTAGGGACGTGCGATCACAACCGTCCCCTATACGTCTCTGGATATTGCCACGATATAAAGATAGGCAAAATCTTGGTTGACAATGGGTCTTCCGTTAATCTCCTCAACGTGCGGGTGTTAAAGGAGATTTGCATGAGCGTCCAGCACCTTGCTCGGGACAAGATCACCATCTCCGGGTTCGACTCCCAATCATCGAGAACTCTTGGGTCAGTGATATTGACGCTGCGCTTTGGGCTACTCGTCACGGACATTAAGTTTCACGTCATAGATGCCAAGACATGTTACAATACTCTGCTCGGCCGACCTTGGTTACACGAGTACAACATCATCCCTTCTACGCAACATCAGTGTATGAAGTATTTCAAGGATGGTCTCGAGTATACCGTAACAGGTGAGCTAAACCCATTCTCCGTGAACGAAGTCCGCAAATACGAAGATGTGAAGTACTTTTTGCCAGATTTCGAGGATACAGAGAGATGTCGCAAACCGGAGAACAAAGCCGCTGCCACCATTCCTGTTTTCGGGAGTGATACCGAAGAAGAAGAAGAGATAGTTTACTCTGGGCCGTCTCGACGCAATAACCCAGGACCGTCCGCCCCCATATTGATCTTCGGAAGTGACTCGGAAGATGGGATTAAAGTTGTGTTCTCCAGTCGGCCACCAATACAAGAATTCCCTGGTGATGATCAGAGTTTGCAAATCACCATGATTCCGCGGGAACACTACAAAGATCTTGACGCGCTTGAAGCTCACAACGTGCAAGACCTGCAGACGTTTTACGTCCCTCCCAAGCGAAAAGGCGAAAATGCGATCCTATTCTATCGATCCTCGGAAACAAGAGTGGAGAAAGAGATCTGGCACGGCGCGGATTCTACACTTGACAAGCTTCAACCCATCCGTTTGCCCAGATATTACACGAACGGACTGAAAAGGCTATTGAAGCGCTAAGGGATACCCTTAAAACAGACTACCCGACAAGCTCGATTCTATAACAGGATTTGGGATGTCCCTGGGACTCAGCACAAGTTTCCCAACAGGAGAATGGAAACGCTTGGGCTTGGATACGTGAGAGCCGGAAAACGGGAACGGATCTACTGTAGCTACGCCATATATACCTTCGATGAAGAGGAGGACGCCTTGTCAGAAAATGTCAACCCCTCATCGGAACTGGATCCCGCGATTGAAATCCCGAGTCCATCATTTGAAGAGCGAATAGACAAGCTTATCAGGAAAGCGGGTCAAAAAGCTCGGGACGATCATAATCGCGAAATGGCCATTTACAAGAAAGCCAGGGCGCAACGCCTTTTTCAACAGGCTGCGAAAGATGAAAACGCTCCTCCTTATCAATCTGTTGTGCAAGAGGCCCGACACAAAGGTAGAGACAAGTCAAAGAGCAGAAAAGGCGTTCAACAGCGACAAAGCGGGACCAAGAAGTCATGTGATCGGGTATTGCACGGCCCGGATTTGTCCCTCATGAAGAAGATGGGTCGAGTGTATTCTTTCCCTCAAGACAAGACACGGAAGATACTTGACCTCGCTTTAAAACATCGAATGATTACACTTCCGAAGTCTAAACATCCTGAGCAAGCTAATGAGGTCTTTCATCCGGGCTATTGCTCTTATCACCGAGCCATAGGACACCCTATCGAAGACTGCTTCAGCTTCAAGAACTGGGTCGAAGACCAGTACCGGTAAGGCAAGTTCGCTCTATCTGACAGCTGGAGGGTAACCCCGCCACAGAAGCATGAACCAAAGCCACAAGAGCACAACCAGATCCACATCGGTCTTGGAGACGAGCTCGTACCCGTCGTATGATAACGGCATCAAAAGAAGAGCCCGAGAATACAGATGACTTTCCCTGGTGCTTCGAAAACTGGGACGACGAGGTAATCTCAGAATTTCCACCAGCGCCGAGAGAGCTGGAAGATGGCATACATACTACTGCAGATAACCTCAAGAATATTGAGTTGGGGACGGCGAACGACCCACGACCGACATTCGTCAGCGAGCTACTATCTGAAGAAAGGGTGGCTGCGTTAAAAGACGTGCTTATGCAGCATAGAGATTGTTTCGCATTGAATTATTCTGAAATGCCAGGATTAGATCCAGAAATTGCTGTGCATAAACTGGCAATATCCCCGGACGTCAAGCCAGTCAAACATGCGCCGAGAAGAATGCGGCTCGAGCTTGAGACGAGCATCAACGCCGAAGTCAAGAAGCTGATCGACTCTGGGTTTATCCAAGAAGTTCAATATCCTGACTGGATCGCCAACATCGTCCCGGTAATGAAGAAAAATGGGACAGTGCGCATATGCGTAGACTTCCGGGATCTCAATAAAGCCTGCCTGAAGGACGATTTCCCAGTGCCAGTCACCGAACTGATGATAGACAATACGTCCACTCATGAGGTTTTCTCCTTCATGGACGGCTCGTCAGGGTATAATCAGATAAAGATGCATCCCGAAGACCAGAAGCACACCGCTTTTCGGACTCCTCTGGGAATATTTTGTTATAAAGTGATGCCCTTCGGTTTAAAGAACGCCGGTGCTACTTATCAAAGGGCCATGACGAAGATCTTCGATGACCTTATACATGAAATCGTCGAATGCTATATCGACGACCTCGTCGTGAAAAGCAAGTCATACAAGGAACATCTCGATCATCTGAAGACCGTATTTCAACGCCTTCGGCAATACAACTTGAAGATGAACCCCCTCAAATGCGCGTTCGGGGTATCCTCCTCAGGCAAGTTCCTAGAGTTCATTGTCCGGCACCGGGCATTGAGATAGATCCGTCAAAGATCAAGACGATCATGGAAATGCCACCACCAAGGACTCTCAAACAATTGCGGTCTCTTCAAAGGAAGCTCGCGTACATCCGGCGATTTATAGCCAACCTTTCAGGCAAGTGCCGCCCTTACAGTCACCTGGTGAAGAAGGGAATCCCGTTCGTCTGGGATCGCAAATGCCAAGGCGCACTGGACGAGATCAAACAGTACCTGCAGAACCCGCCGGTGTTAGCTGCCCCAGTCAGGGGAAAACCTCTTATTCTTTATACAACTGCTCTCGAAGGTTCCTTAGGCGCATTATGGGCACAAGAGAACGACCAAGGGAAGAAGAGAGCGCTCTACTATTTAAGTCGAGTCCTACTGGGGGCAGAAAGCAACTATTCCCCTATTGAAAAACATTGCCTGGCGTTAATCTTTGCGATAACAAAGCTCAGACACTATGCGTTGGCGTATGAAGTCCGTCTCATTTCGAAAGTGGACCCCCTTAAATATTTAATGTCAAAGGCCATATTGACGGGGCGACTCGCTAAATGGGCCCTGCTCTTGATGGAGTTCTCAATAACTTATCAACCTCTCAAGGCAGTAAAAGGCCAGGCCATCGCCGACTTCCTCGCTGAGCATCCGGTACCGGCCGATTCTCCTTTGAATTGCGAACTGCCAGACGAACACGCGTTTGATGCGATCGACGGTGGTAATATCCGATGAGAGCTTTATTTCGATGGAGCATCTTCCGTGAAGAAGCGCAAACAAAGCACCCCTATAATCAAATCAGGGGTGGGTCTTATTTTCGTAACTCCACAAGGAGGGATAATACGCTTCGCTTTCTCCTTAACAGAGCCGAGGGCGAACAATGAAGCCGAGTACGAAGTTTTGATAGCAGGCCTCGAGATCGCCATCGACATGGGAATTGAAAACCTCCTCATATACGGAGACTCCCAACTGGTCGTTAGTCAAGTAAACGGCGACTACCAAACATGCAAGCCAGAGCTGGTGAAGTATGGAGAGAGTACGACAGCTGCTGACTCAAATCCCTTCCTACACCTTAGAAAACATACCGCATGCCGAAAATAGCAAAGCGGATGCATTGGCTAAGCTCGCTAAAGAACTGGCTGATGAGAACCTTGATGATGTTAGGATCGTGGTACAAAGCCGTCGAGTATTTGCCCCTACAGGGATATCCCTGGAGTCACCTGAAGGAAGGGGAGCAAATGAGCACACGACCCTGCAAATGAATGACCAAGAAAAGGCCGAGGATTGGAGGGAAGTCTTTATAGACTACTTCAAATACCGTCGAACGCCCGAAGATGCGTCCTCAAGACATCAGCTTATGAAACGAGCTCTGTCTTTTGCCTTCGTCAACGATACTCTGTACAAGAGGTCGTTCGATTCTTTGTGGTTGATATGCCTGGGACCTGTCGAAGCGAAAAGAGTCGTTCAGGAAGTTCATGACGGACTCTGCGGTTCTCACCAAGCGGGCCCGAACATGAAGTTGAAGATCAAACGGATGGGTTATTATTGGCCCACGATGATCCAGGACTGCCTCGAGTATGCAAAGCAATGCCACTCATGCCAAATTCATGGGGACTTTATCCACCAGCATCCAAATCCACTCCATCCAACGGTGGCTAGCTGGCCATTCGAAATGTGGGGGACTGATATAGCCGGCCCCATCGAACCAGCATCATCCAGAGGACAGCGTTTCATCCTAGCGACCACTGACTACTTCTCCAAATGGGCAGAAGCAGTACCGTTGAGAGAAGTGAAAACGGAGAATATCCTCCACTTCTTCAAGACGCACGTCATTTATCGGTTTGGAACTCCGCGACGGATCATCTCCGATAACGGGCCAGCTTACAGAAGCCACAAAATCAGTCGCTTCGCGCAACAACACAATATAGACTGGAGATATTCCTCGGTTTATAATCCGCGAGCTAACGGTCTGGCCGAGGCTTTCAACAAGACCTTGATGAAGATCATGAAGAAAACGGTGTCCCGAAATAAGAAGGACTGGCATGAGAGGCTGCAAGAAGCTCTCTGGGCGTATCGAACTACGTTCAAGACAGCCACAAACACAACGCCATATGCGTTGGTATTCGGTACAGGAGCGGTACTCCCCTTCGAGATAGAGTTACCCTCTCTACGAGTGGCGGTCCACTACGAGCTGACGGACGAAAAAAATGCTCACCTTCAGCTTGAGGAGCTCGATGCCCTTGATGAAACCCGGCTCATAGCGCAACAAAATCTGAAGGCTTACAAAGCAAAGATGACGCGCTCATATGAAAGATTGACCAGGCCGAGGACATTCCGCCAAAGCGAACTCGTGCTAGTAGTCAAAAAGCCTATGATCCCCGATCGCGCCAAGCGGGGAAAATTCGAGCCGAACTATGAAGGCCCGTACATCATAGACAAGGCCTACCAGGGTGGAGCCTATCTACTCATGGATATGCATGGTGAAAGGCCTTTCAGGCCAATAAATGGCCGCTTCCTAAAGAAATACCACGCTTAGCGAGTTATCGCCTAGGTCAATGATAGACGACGACGACTATGTCCGCTCGCTATCTTCCTAAGCTCAAACTTTATAAGCAGTGGCCAGCCTTCCCCCGACGGACCGAAACGTTCTTAAACTAATGGCGGACCGAAACGTCCTTAAACTACTACCGCAGCATTTTCAGGCTGACGAGATGAATACAAAAAAATATAAAGTAAAAAAATAAAAAATATATAAAAACGGTATGTCCATAAGCAATAAGGGCACGGATGAAAACCCGAAAGGGCTCCGTGAGTAAAAACATTAGGGCTACCGGCGAGTGTTCGTGAAAACCCGAAAGGGCGCGACCTCGTAAAAATATATATATATATATATAAAAAGAATAAAAAAAAGGTATGTCCTTAAGCAAAAAGGGCACGGATGAAAACCCGAAAGGGCTCCGTGAGTAAAAACAGCAGGACTACCGGCGAGTGTTTGTGAAAACCCGAAAGGGCGCAACCTCGTTAAAAGACACTTACAGGGTCCCCTCGACCTTGTAAGGAGAAATCACCCGCGTGAGATCCTTACGACTCACAAGGGAGCAACACACTTAGGAGTCCTCACGATTCCTAGAGAGAAATTACACTTGCGAGATCCTCACGTCTCGTAAGGAGAACTCTCTTATGGGACCCTCACGGCTCATAAGATTTGAAAGTCTTAAGTCACAGATACCTAAATCTGTGCTTAAGCAACCCCCACAACCTTCAATTTATGCCCTACAAGCAGCTCAATACCGATCCTTGTATACAATCCACGGACGCGAATAAACATTTCCCTAACCAAGTCCCGTCCGTGACTAGGGATATGTTCGTATGGCAAACAACCCCTATAGGTCCTCTCGACTTATAAGGAGAAAACCCTTTTGTAAGATCCCTACGACTTGCAAGAGGACATGCACTTAGGAATCCTCACGATTCCCAAGGAGAAAACACACCTGCAAGATCCTCACGACTCGCAGGGAGAAATACCTTTATGAGACCCTTACGGCTCATGAAGTCGAAAGCCTTAGTCGACAGGACCCTTAACCCTGTTTGCTAAGCTACCTTTGGTCAACACCGACAGAGGTAAATGATGATTCGCTCCTGGCAACATCCCAGTTGCAGCGGTGCTGATGCCGAAATCGGTGTCTAAAATCTAAGCTTGCAGCGAAAAGGCTAGCGAGCCACACATGCATACGAAATAGCCGAAATGATGGAGCAACTTGCAATAAAAAGCAGCAAGTAAAAATGTATGCATGAGAAATAGCCGAAATGATTGGGCAACTCGCAATAAAAAAGCAGCGAGTCAAAATAAAATAAACGGCCGAAATGATTGGGCACCACGGAAAATAGCCGAAATGATTGGGCAATCGCGACCTTCGCGATATAAAGCTGAAATGATAGAGCATTGCGGGAAAAAGAAATAAAATAAAAATGAAATTTATGTCCTACAGGTGATATTACATTAATCCCTGTATACAATCCAGGGGCACAAACAAAGAAGGGATCATACTCCTCCCACAGGTTTCATAAGAAGAAGCCAAATCTCGACGGTTCACAGATAGCCTAGAGATCATCTCGACGTTCGTCTCATTGTAGCAGATACAACATCAAGTAAAGCGGAACAGCGACAACCCCCAGTTCCATGGCTCGCCGGCATACAGCTGACCGAGAGTCAAATTCCGACTTCATGAAATACAGACAAAGTGCAAAATTCCTGGTCACGTGGAACGCGGATAAAGTCACTCTTTGACCCCGTGGAAAACGTCCAGATCGGATCCTGGTCCTCGCAGAGCACGGCAGTGAACCCGTATGAAGCATCTAGAGCGGAGCCTAGTCCTCACCGAGCACGGCAGTGAACCCGTGTGAAGCATCTAGTGCAAAATTCCTGGTCACGTGGAACGCGGATAACGTCACTCTTTGACCCCGTGGAAAACGTCCAGAGCGGATCCTGGTCCTCGCAGAGCACGGCAGTGAACCCGTGTGAAGCATCCAGAGCGGAGCCTAGTCCTCGCCGAGCACGGCAGTGAACCCGTGTGAAGCATCTAGTGTAAAATTCCTGATCACGTGGAACGCGGATAACGTCACTTTTTGACCCCGTGGGAAACATCCAGAGCTGGTCCTCGCAGAGCACGGAAGTGAACCCGTGTGAAGCATCCAGAGCGGAGCCTAGTGCTCGCCGAGCACGGCAGTGAACCCGTGTAAAGCATCCAGAGCAAACACCGGACTGTGGAGTCCTTAAAATCCACGGACTATGATGTCCTTAACCTCGACCGTAATGTCTTAAAACTAACGACCAACCACGATGATTGTAGACTGATTTTCACCTTGGTTAAAGGGTACATCTCTTCACTCTTTTGATATTTGGCGTTGTAATTCCTCAACGTCTTCAAAGAGGTGACGGGTCCCGGTAACCACACATTTCGCGGACGGTGGAGTCCTTAAATCCACGGACTATGAGGTCTTTAACCTTGACCGTGATGTCTTAAAACTAACATCGGATTGTGGAGTCCTTAAATCCATGGACTATGAGGTCCTTAACCTTGACCGTGACGTCTTAAAACTAATATTGGACTGTGGAGTCTTTAAACTCGCGGACTATGAAGTCCTTAACCTTGACCGCGATGTCTTTAAACTACGATATCCTGGAAACCATCCCAAACCAACCCCTGACCCCGTGAAATACGGATAAGGGTGACCGCATCCAGCACTTGCGGGTCCTCACGACCTGCAAGGAAGAAAACTCTCTTGCGAGATCCTTACGACTCCCAAGGGAAAACCCGCTTAAGAATCCTCACGATTCTTAAGAAAAACTCACACCTACGGGATCCTCTCGACCTGTAGGGAGAAAAACTCTTTATGAGACCCCCACGGCTCATAAAGCTCAAAAGCCTTAGGAGGCAGATCAATCCTAAGCCATCGCTGCCCTGCAAAGAGATCAAGATAGACTGTCCGCAGAACACATTCAATAAAATGGGGACACACCATTGAGAAGAAAATATGTCTTTATTCATAAACCAAAATGGGTATAAAGTACAATTCATGAGAGAACAAAAGAAAATACTCTCGCTCAAGAGTATGTACAAAAAGAAAAAAGAAAAGATACAATTCCTCAAGCCGGCGGGCGATTTAGTAACTTCGCTAGCTCATTCTGCTTTTGCTGGGCCACGGCTTCATGATTCAGGATCGCCAGAAGACGGGCCTCCGCCTGAGCCTGCTGGGCCTGATACGAGGCGAGCCAGCCTTAGAAGCTCGCTCAGCGTCTTAGAAGCCAGCTCCCTCTCCGAAAATTTACGGCCGAGCTCTTTTCTCGCACAACAATATGTTCGCCACGCGTCGCTCTATCAGGCCACGTAAGCTTGGTTTCGCGACCGCAACCTCGGAAACAGGACATATACGCTCAAGACCATATAAACAAGCCTCCAGTCGACAGCAATAGTCAATCTAAAACGCGCTCACATCACCTGGTAGGGGAAGCAACAAAAAGTTCTCGATGTACATCCTATCAAGCATGCATTCGCAACTATATGAATATCCGAAAAGAAATAATACCCGAAGCTCTGATGTGCATGCAACATAGTGATAGTGTTCGCAATTAAAGAAAGTCCTTATGGAAAGAACACAAAGTTCATTTATGCAAGCAAAAACATACATGCGGATATCCAGCACACATGAAAGTTCAACATAAAGCATACGAAAACTAATTTGAAAATACTACACTAGCGGGAAAAGGTCGCCGAACAAAGGATTGGTAGCGCAAGGGTTGACAAAACAAAAGACAAAATTCTCCATCTCTCTTCCCGCTCTCTCCAACACGTCAAAGCACCGGTTCTCGTGAGGAGTCGCTCTCCACTGATTGGCGCCATGTTCGTCCGCAAAAGCAGACATAACAGCCCGACGGGCTCTTATTTCGCTCAAAAGGTGAACCGAGCGATTTTTCAAAGCTTGAGTAATTAGGCACGCTTCGTGAAAGCCCTCGAGCTTTTCTTCGGCCGCGTCAAGCATCGCCAGGGTCATCTTCGCCGGGTGAGGAGGGACGTCGGCGAGCACGGCGACAAAAATCATCCGGAGCCAGAGGGAGCCCATTGCGAGGGGAGACCCCCCGCGGATCGAGAGTTCATACGCCGCTGAGTCGCATTCGTCGTCGGTAAGGAGGGGATCCACCAATCGGGCGGCGAAGCGGCGGATCATCTCCTCGATAGGAACTTCCCATGGCTGTTGACGAGCATGAGGGCGATTGCAGGCCATGGCGCTCAGTTGTCTTTCAAGACAAATCACACCAAAATGAGAATAAATCTCTCTGTGAAGAAAAAAGAAGGCCATGGCCTCAGGATATAAAGAGGGGCATTAAGTGCCGTGCACGGAAAATCTTGCATGTTGAAGCTATTTCCAAGGCCCAAAAAGGGGAAGGCATTGGAAATTAAGGAGATGGAACTATTTCCTAGGCTCCTTTTCTGCATCTAATATTGTGCACTAAAAATATGGCATAATTTTTTTTTGAATTGAACAGCCCCGTCAAAAGGACCCTACGTGCGAAGCACGTGACCCCCAAACTTGACGTGCATTTAAAAAAGAGAGAAAGGAGTAGCACCCTGCACATTAAAAACAGCAACAACAACAATAGCAAAATGATAAAATTCCATAGAAAGGCATGCAAACATAAAAAGACACGATAAAGCTTATCATTCATGCTTTAAGAAGTCCATACAAAATGAAAAGAAAACGATTACAACGGCAAGACCTCAGACGCGGGGCACGGATTGAGAAACTCAAGCTTGACTTTGTCCAAGATCCTCCAAGCATTTCGAACCGCCCGAGTATGTTTTCTCTCACGATCACAAGCGTCGGGGTCCTCACGAATGTCCTCCACCCTCCGATAGGCGGCAAGTATGGCCGACTGCTGAAATGCCTGGTGCAAAAGATCAATGAGGTTGTCGCGCCTTCTCTTCGAGATTAGACTCATCAGATACACCGAATGTATCTTATCCTCGGCAACGTCCAATGCCCTGAGCGGCACACCGGCGCAGAAGAGAGGAAGCGCCTCCCAAATCGCCAGCACGATGAGTCTCAGAAGAGAAGAGCGACGGGGGAGTAGCCGATGGTTGTACTCGTCAAAGCGGCTCATAATCTCAGCACACTGAGCGTTGGTGAACTCCTGATTCTGACTACGGCCCAGTGCACGGATATTCCCGTAAGAAATGATTTCGTTAAGATTATACAAATGAGCGTCCATGATACCTGAAATAAAAATTAGGAGAATCTATTACAAACCCTCTTCTTCTTCATTGATTACAGAAGGACAACCTAGGGCGAGAAAACCCTAAGAAGCCTCTATGCGAAGAACTTAGTTCTCCACTGGAATTAAATTCCTTTTGAAAAGGGGAATTAAATTTCCAGAAACATTTTTTCTGTGAGCGGAGTTAAACTCCATGGATTCGAACTGTCATTATCATCTCCCTGAAGGATCAGATGAACCCTAAAAGTGATTTACTGCTGAAGATTAAATGGTTTCATATTTCGGTTGAAAAACTTAAAGGAAAAATGGGTTCATATTTAAAGGGGTGAAACCCTTGGTATGGATTTAAAATCCAAAGAGTCGTATGTGTATGAAAGTTCTTCGATCATCCAAAGATCATTACCTGAGGAAAAAGAATCCTTCAACAGAGTTAAACTCTGGAAAATGCTTGAAGCAGAGAACTAAGCTTTGGAAAAGAGAATTAAATTCTCAGAAAGAAAAGTATGCAAGGAGGAAGATGAGCAAAGTGGAGGCTCTTCTGAAAGGACATGGGCATTTATAGGATGGGATGGAAAACGTTTCATTTACCCTACTCCCAAAGCAAATCCAACGGTCACAAAAGTGACAGCGTTGCACTCACGTGCAGACACGTGAGAACAACGCTGTGGGGGCATTTGTTCCCTGATTAAAAATCAGGAAAGGACTCAGAAGAGACATCACGTGCTCACACGTGACCAGCGGTCACGTGTTGGCACGTGACGTTCAAAGCAGCGGCACAAAGCGCTTCCAAGAAAAGTTTCCAGAAAAGGTCACGTGCTCACACGTGACCAATGGTCACGTGTTGGCTCGTGACGGCTAAGCAGCGGCCAGAAGACAGAGCGCAAAAGAAGAAGAAATGCCCGTTCCAGGGGTCACGTGTTTGCACGTGACTAAGGGTCACGTGCCTACACATGACCAGGGGTCACGTGCCCACACGTGACCGGCGTTAAAAGATTTATTATTTAACACGATTAAATCGAAGAGATCATTTAAATCTTTCCAAATAGAGAAGGATTATTTGGAACCGTTGGATTAAAAATCTAAAGGTGATTAAATATCGCCTATTCATGGAAAAATCTTGGACTTGAAAAGATTTCCCCCTAAATCTAACCGAAACAATAAGGAAATATCTTTGGATTTAAAATCCAATGGTGAATAAAATTCACTTAACAATCTAAAGGCCCAGATTAATGATAAATATAAATCAAATCTCTCAACATACAAATTAAATCTCTCAATGAGAGATTTACTAAGCAGATTGATTCTCTTCCTTCTCCTATAAATAGGAGCCAAGAAAAGAAGAGAAAGGGCCTTTTTCGAAGATCTTTTCTATAAAACTTTTTTCTGAAACCTTGAGACCTTTTGATCTTTTTCTTTTGATACATAGAGAGAGAGTTAGAGCCTTTGATTCTCTGCAAAAAGGAAAACCTTAGGCAAGAAAGGAAAAAGGAGGCTTCAAAGGAGAAATTAATTCTCAAAAGAGTTTAACTCTTATATAAAAAGAAAAGAACTTAGTTTTTTCTCCGGTTGAGGATCTGCAAAGCGCACATCTCCCCATGAATTGAGAATTTAATTCTCATTGGGTTGAGATCCTGCCATGCAGATCTAAAACACAGAGGAGGGACTGAGTTTAGAGAATTTAATTCTCACAAAAATGATAGAAATTCAATTCCTTTGAGATAAAGTTAGGGTTTAACCCTATATTATAGGAATTTAATTCCTTCAAAATGAACAGAACTAGGGTTTAACCCTAATTGAGAATATAATTCTCTCAAACTCACAGGAATTTAATTCCTTTAAGGAAAGAAACTAGGGTTTAACCCTATTAAGAATATAATTCTTCAGAAAAGAGCAGGAATTTAATTCCTCTGAGGTTTAGGGTTTAACCCTATGAACAGAACTTTAAAACATGCAGAGTCACGTGCTACCACGTGACCCCTGCAAAGACCCACAGAATAGAACTCTGGAATAGGCACCTCACGTGCTGCCATGTGACTTCTGTGAAGATATATAAAAGAGAACTTTGAGGCAATGCCTCACGTGCCCCACGTGATCCCCGGGACATATAAAGAAAAAAACAAAATAAATAGAGACTCGGGGCGCCCTCACGTGTCACCACGTGACCCCTAAGGAGTATTCTAATAGACCAGAGCATGAGCCCCCATCATGCGCCCGCACGTGATGGCTTTCAGAACTAAAAGTGTTAAGCACTTGTCTGCAGAACAAAATAAAGAGAAAAAGGGCGCTCGCACGAGTTACCACGTGACCCCTCTTGCCTTAATGTTTAACACTAAATTGAACCCTCTGTATCCAGTGTTTAACACTGATTCTCCTTAGTGTTTAACACTAATTTGGAAAATTATATTTGCAGTGTTTAACACTGATTTGCTGAGTGTTTAACACTAATTTAAAAGCTCTTTTTCTAGTGTTTAACATTGATTATCTTTTAGTGTTTGACACTAACTTGTCAATCTTTTCCCAGTGTTCAACACTGTTGGTCTATAGTGTTCAACACTAGTTTTAGCCCAATTGGCTAAAGTTTCCAGAGGCAAAGCCCCACTTCAATGAATCAACAGAGGGCCAATATCCCAAACATAATTGGACTTAGCCCAAGATGGCCATAAGTCCTCAATTCAAATTCAACTGGGCCAATGAGCTCATAATATAATAATTGATCTTAGTTTCCAAATTGGA
The DNA here is from genome assembly GCA_030015575.1 of Agapanthus africanus. Lineage (NCBI taxonomy): Eukaryota > Viridiplantae > Streptophyta > Magnoliopsida > Asparagales > Amaryllidaceae > Agapanthus > Agapanthus africanus. Next base: position 641,690,259 of record JASDDO010000014.1, on the reverse strand, counting down.
CTATGGATCGCTTAATCTACCTTGGTTTAAGGGTACATCTCTTCACTCCTTTGATACTTGGCGTTGTAATTCCTCAGCGTCTTCAAAGAGGTGGCGGGTCCCGATGACCACACATTGATACGGACTGTGGGGTCTTTAAACTCATGGACTATGAGGTCCTTAACCTTGACCATAATGTCTTAAAACTAACATCGGACTGTGGAGTCCTTAAATCCACGGACTACGACATCCTTAACCTTGACCGGAATGTCTTAAAACTAACAACGGACTATGACGTCCTTAACCTCGACCGTGATGTCTTAAAACTAAAATCGGACCGTGGAGTCCTTAAATCCACGGACTACGACGTCCTTAACCTTGACCGCAACGTCTTAAAACTAACATTGGACCGCAATGTCCTTAAACTACCTATTGACCGCAATGTCATTAAACTAAACAACAGGGCTCCCCTCATCGCTCTCTTGTCGGATCTAAACGATCCCGTTAAGTTGATCTAAGTCTCAAATTAGATTAATGTATCCTTAACAAACGTTTAAATTGATCTTAGTCTCAAAAGAGGCTAACGTATCCTTAAACCCAAACCCCCAATTCCAAATCTAAGAAAGATACGGATTTGGACTAGTCCACGCCCTACGGGCGACGACATAACTCAGTCTCCGTATACAATCCACGGGCAACCGAACACGAAACAAACACACACGACACGAAGCGACCATCTGGAAAAGGAGAAAGTTGTTACCGCGATGCGGTAGCGTAATTAACTGCAGGGGCTTGCGCCTGCAGGGAAGAGCGTCCCCACAATCAAAAAACTTCTCAAGCGAGGGAGAATCTGACGAAGTCTGCTATATCGGACGCATCCGTTTAAACCTTCGATACATGGTGCCATAAATCAACTTGGCATCTTCGGAGAGGTGGACGGATAGCACCAATTAGCATCTGCCCCGAATCTCAGACAAGACGTCCGTCGCGTCGCGCCGTCTTTCGGAGGGGAACAAGTGCCACATTCAAAGGATATAGTGATCCTTAATTGTGATAGCATGTCGGCCATTGCGTAGCACATTCAGATTCGGTACAATTTATTAGGAGGCAAGAGAAAGAGGAAGTCAAGATGTAGTACATCCCTGCGAATCAAATGGCCGCGGACCCACTGACGACGGGAATTGCCGATGAGTGTTTTTATAGCATACTAGGGCCTTAGGGCTACATCCTTGGTGACGACCATGTATTTAGACATGCAACTTATTATATTTCACATTATTCATTTGTGGGTGGCAACTTTATAGACGTATATTTTATGATTGACGGTGTATAGTCTTCTTTCTTTCTTTATTATCTGAGATGGATATACCTATTTTATTTGACTATTTCTGGTATGGAGTACAAATTCAAGTGTACAGAGCACACATTTAATAAAGATACGTCAGCAGATAGGAACTCTCACACACGAGAGATCTACTTTATGCTAGGGAAGCATATGAAGCTGAGACTAAGTGCAACACGTCATTTGCTCGGAGTAGTGGCTATATTATTGCATACATGGTATAGCGATAGAGGGAGCGCTTAACAGAGTCGCCCTGATTGGGTCAGGATGAGGTTGCGATGTGCTATATGCCGAGCCACCGGAGTGGTCATCTCATGGCCACTTTATTTGTTTTACATATAGCCGGACTAGGGGTTTGACTCATCGTACGGGGTGCGAGCTTGTTGGGAGATCCTAGACATATCGCAGGGCGATATGACCGGACAAGTCAATAACAAGATGATTAGACTTGGGTCCTTACGGTATAACTTTAAAGATGTATGCTCTCAGAGAGAATTTTATACTGTAGCATGTTGCCATACGACGTGCATAGAGATCGTGCACATAAGTAGGTTGAGAGATAGACCCCATCTCCTTCACTGTGTGAGCCTTTATGACAACCTCCTTCACGGAACGACGAGCAGTCAATATACCCTTAGCGACACACATGCATGTTATGAGCTTCTGCTATTTTGACTGTTGTTTCTTGTTGCGATGACTATATACCGCACATTCGTGGTAGTGTCAGGAAAGCGGGTAAATAGCAGACCTAGCTATTTAGAGCCAGAGGAAGACCCATTGGGATGTCTCGTGATTGCATCGCATGGCCAACTCTTATTGACGCTATGATGGCGAAGTTTAAGAGTGCGATGAATCGAGAAACTACCGCGGTATTCAAGTACGCTTCCGAGAAGAATCGAAGGTACTTGGGAAGACATGCCTGATCGGATCTAGTGTACGAGATTTCGCGAGTCTAACAAACATTTGGTTTATGTTTTTCTTTTAGGGAGATCCTTGTGTCGGTCCTAACGGATCTGGCTGCAAGGCTACCCGCTTGCGGGTTCTCAACGGTCCACCTCACATCAACATGTATGGGTATGAATAAGGATGGAAAATGAGATTCTTAAGGAGACAACCGACTTAGGGAGTCGGCTGTTCAAGGAACCGGCTCAAGGAGCCATGGACGGCGCCCACTCGAAGATGCGAGTGAGAGTGTTGGCTATTGGGTTTCACCCGGTCCAATACCCGCCCTTTCTAGTGGTCCCTATATATATGCGTGATATATGGGGCTAGGGTTTAATCTAATCTAATTAATAATAAGAGAAAGGAGGGATCTAAGAGATTGCTAGGGTTTGAGCCGTCATCTTCTCTTCTTCAAGTTCTATCGAGGGTTGACTTGCGAGGTGATCACGTGAGAGATTTTCGCTCATCAAGGATGCGGTTTCTTTCCGGCTGTTGCAAGGAGGCGAAGATCAAAGTTCGTTGTGGTAATGTGGGCGAGAATAACGATCCCACCACTTTCGGGGTAAGGTAATTCTTGTAGAAGCTTGTGTGTAAATCTTCTATTCCGCTGACATGATTTGATGTTATAATCTATGCACCTAATTGCGACACAAACAAATAAAAAGAAGCTTACTCTGAAGTTGTGTATGTTCAGTGAAGCGCTATGGCCTAATAAACATATATAGTTTCTGTGTTACAAAATCACAATTCCAAGAACACACATCCTCCAATCAGTGAATTTTGCACTGGAATTGGCATTTGCTTGGGAATGTTTGCTGTGCTGATGCTAGAGTGATGTGATTTAAAGATGCTAATGTGAGCCATATGCATTTGATACTTACTACTAGCGTTGAGTATTCTTTTGGATGATCTTTTATCTTGCAGATGGTATCTCCTTCAACCATAGATGTACCTGCCAAGTCATCAAATAGCAAAGACAAGGGATTAATTAAAAAACTTAAAGGATTTGATGGTCTTGCCGTGTCAATGGGCAATGTCAGTGCAGAAATTAAAGTTGGCGATGAGAGTGGGCAACCACAAAGGTCTGTTTGCCTTGAACCTTGCCTTCTCTTTTACTACATTTTCTTCCATTACTGATGCCACTATTAAATTCTTTTTCAGTTTTTTATATTCTAATTTGAAAATTACTATTGCAGTGAGGAAAATGGAACTGAAGGCTCAAGTGATGCTAGCGATGAAAATAATGAATCGGGAGTATGCCCACTGGCTTCTATTCTTTTTAACAGCATAACAATTATAATGGCTTTTTTTTGGGGAGATAAAAGGATGGGATCAAGAAGATCCCAGCCCGAAACAGCATAATAATTAATAACCATGCTGTTTGGAAATATAGTGCTGACACTCTCGTCTTTCATAGGGGAAGGAAAATCGAAGGAAGAGGAGCTCTGAAGATACACCTTCCTCAGGTATTTTTATTTCTATGTTGTAAATACTTTTGTTTTACTATCCCTATTAGTCTTATCCCGTTGTACAGAGATTATATTGATGAAGCATCACCATGGAAAATGTGATACCATTTTGAATGGGATTTTTGAGTTTTATTAGGATCATTAGTGCTTGGTCCTTATGTGACCCCTAATCTTTGCAGGTAAGAAATCTGGTGATTTGGCCAGTGGTTTTTTTGGTGGGGATCCAAATGGGACTACAATTGCACCTAAGGGAGTTATTGTGCCTGTTCCAAATATCACATGCAAGCCAGTGTGCCATGTGCCTTTATCTAGTCAATCCCCAGGAATGGAGTACATGGCAACTAATCAACCTTGGGCACAGGCATGTCCTTGTGTTTATGTTGCACCCTAGATGTTCAATACCTAGCATTGTAGTTAATCCCAAGTTGTTGCTTAACAATCTATCTGAACAATATCATTTTTTTTTGGTCTGCAGGATGAGAGGGAGTTGAAGAGGGAAAGGCGGAAACAGTCCAACAGGGAATCAGCTAGAAGGTCAAGGTTACGGAAACAGGTGAATCAAAGCAGAATCTCATTTCCATTTTTCTTTTCAATTTTTTCTTCTTATTTCTTTAATGTATTTATATTTTTCTGTTCATTTATGTTAATCTAAATATATGGGGTTAATGGTCAGGCTGAAACTGAGGAATTGGCAAAGCAAGTTGATGCCCTGGATGAGGAAAATACATCTCTGAGATCTGAAATTAGCCAGCTGAAAGAGAATTTAGAGAAGCTGAGATCAGAAAACCCCTTACTACTGGTACTTGCAAATTCTTTATGCTTTAGTATTCTTTTGTCCAGCTTTCAATCTGTTAGTGTAAATGCTCTCGAATTCTTTTCTTCTCTAGGCCAGAGAAGAATTAGCCTCGTATTTTGCATTGTAACGCCTCTTATGTAATTTATAGGAGAAGGTGAAGACTGCAGAGGACAATTCTCTGTATAAATTAGAAAGTCAGGAAGCTCATTCAGTTGTTGTGGAGAATTTCTTGTCTAGAATAGATGAGCTTAGGCAAGACGAGAATCCCGATAACTTGAACTCAAACTCAAATGGTGGCAAGTTGCACCAGCTTTTGGACCCCAGCCCTAGAACCGATGCCATGGTGGCAGGATAACCCTCGCCTTGCATTATCTCACTAATCTGTAGTTTTGGATGTCTTTTTATCTTCCAAGACTACTACTAATATTTACCAGGTTTTAAAGAGGTATATTATAATTGGGCAGGGATAAAGACTGATCTATGCAGACATCTCGGCTTACGCTAAAAAACCATGATTACGATAAATCGTTTGTTTTCGGAGTGCTTAGTTTCCTAATTGTGTGATCCATCCATGGTGTTCAAGATTTTATTATAGCCCATGTGGTTTGAGATTGCAGACATTGACAAGATGTATACGTGTGTTTTAAAGATTTCTGTGATTACCCAATGTTATTTGTGACTGCGAACATAGACAATATGTATATTTATGGCTCTAATTGCCGCCATCTTGCAACTATGCACTTTGCCTTGTGTTATAGATTATGAGATATTTAAATTTAACTGTATTGGATATTGTGGTTATTATAGATCAGATAAATTCTGATCTATGTTAAGATTATAATTGGTGTGTTATATTGTTGAGATAATTTGTTATCCTTCGTTAGATCAAGAGTCATATAAATTAAGGCGGATTCTTTGATAATAAAATGATCGATCTTATTGCTCTCTTAAGCAGCGTCACACATTGAAGATGAAAGAGGTACATCAGTGTAAGACCATCTGGACGAACTCAACCAAATCATCACGGACTTGCTCTACGTATAGGTGAATGTTGAAGACGGGGATCAAGCTATGATCCTGCTTTACTCTTTGAATTCTGAATATAGGCAGTTCGTTAAATCGATGGTGTATGGCAGAGATAAAATTTCTTTAGAAGATATTAAAGCGGGCCTACCAGCAAGGTGTTGAGGGGGTGGTTAAGGTGATGCGCTGTTTTTAAGAGGTTGTTTTGAGAAGCGGTCATATGGTTGTTCCAAAAATAGAGCGAGGTCTAAATCGAGGAATCACACTAACGACGAGTGCAATTATTGCAAGGTGAAAGACATTTGGAAGGGAGTGTCAGAAGTTTAAGGAGGATGTCAAGAAGGAGTTTTCTAGTACCGCGGATGTCATAAATAATTCAGATGATGACAGCGATTGTTCCGTATTATCAGTTTATCCAGTCAGCAACGTACATGATTTATGGATGCTAGATTCGGGGGCTCTTTCCGCATGACAACATATCGGAGTTGGTTTGCGACGATTCGTTCTTTTGATGGAGGTACAGTTTTGATGGGAAATAATACGGCGTGCAAGATCGAGAGAATTGGTTCCGTTCGGATACGCATGTTTGATGGAGTAGTGCGAACTTTGACGGATGCCAGATATATGCCAGATCAGAAATAGAGTTTGATTTCTGAAGGAGCTTTGGTGAGAATCGGCTGCAAGTGCATAGTCGATAGATATTCTATGAAAATTTCCAAGGGATCTCTTATTGTCATGAAAGTAAAGAAAGTGAGGAACTTGTACAATTTAGAGGGACGGTCAGTTACAGATGATATTGCTATGGTATTTACTCGTTTAGGTGATTCGGATTCGGCTATATTGTGGCACTTACGGTTGGACCATATTGGGAAGTCGGGTTTGTAAGTGTTTCGTAAGAGACAGCTACTTGGAGATAGAGATTTTGTCAGTCTTGATTCTATGAGGAGTGTGTCCTAGGAAAGCAAACAAAGGTGAAGTTCGGGATAGTAGTATATGATACGAAGGGTATTCTTGATTATGTCCACACTGATGTTTGGGATTTAACACCGGATCTTTTGCAAGGTAGAGCCAGATACTTCGTTTCCTTCATTGATGACTTTTCAAGAAAAGTCCGTGTCACGCCCTGTTTCCCAAAAAAGGAAAACGAGGACGACAAGCCCATGGCATATTCATACTAAGAAGCATTTCTTTCATATATGAATACGTTAAGCGTTTGGATTTAAGCAGAATAAATGTAAACTAACAAGAATTTAAAAAATAGATAAATAACATTCCATCAACATTTATTACAAGTTTAAAAAAACAATAACCAAACAAGGAATAAAGGAACTGCAAAACTAGTGAGTGGTTCGTGAAGATGGATATTTGAATTTCTCCTTAAAAGGTTTTGTCTCGTATCTCGCCTCGTTACCTGCGCCACGGCCGTCTGACGATATTCCCCAGAAAGAAAACAGGAAATAGAAATGCCGTCAGCGAACTAAAGTTCGGTAAGTTTCTCATTTTAGAACATTTATACTTGAAAAAGAAAGGATAATAGGCAAAGTATTTAAAAGATGGTAACAAAGTTACATGAAAGCTAGTAATGCATAATTTTAGTAATAAAAGACAAAAGCAGGCAACATATACAAGCGGAAACAACATGAAGACAAATATGTTACAAGGAACACATGGCAATGAAGAATATATATTATCATAAACATGATGGTACATATCAGAGATTTAACATATTACTTTGGAAAAGAATTATTATAAACAAATAGCAATGCATGATGATCATTCATATGTTGGTATATGTAAACAAATAGAATAGAGATTCAGAATTGTATATACAAGCGTGACGAGACATGTCAAGAATAAATAAAGATAGCAATATCCATAGTATGTAAGTCTCATATTCTCACGTAAGTTAAGACATGGCGTCCAATCCAGTCGTAAATCAACTGGACGGTGCATCATCAACTCCTAACCCCCACCGGTAAATATCGGTCATGACCATTTGAAATGTAAGTTAAAATAGATGTTCAACCCCTTCAAGAATACAGGAATACTTCAGTACTATTTGAGTACTGAGAGTACATACATGATGGGTCTGAAAGAGCTGAACTACTCATTTTTAACTATCCCCAACACCCCCAGCAGGTATTAGTCAAACTGTTATGATTTAAAACAGGTTCAAGTACATGATGGTGTGATAGAAGAATACAGGAGTACATAAATACATGAGTACAAGTAGTTAACCCTTTTATAAGTTGATGTATGTCGAGTGGTACATAGGTAAAAGAAATCAGATCAAGTCACAGGAGTATTCGCAGACCCAAAGCTATCATCCAGGAGCAAGGAAACACGGGCCTACTCATAGAGCTGGCCATGGGACTCTGAGAATACAGGTCAAGTTCTACATATAATTCTAAGTCTCCAAGTATATGTAACAAGTATGTAATAATAGTTCAGTTTAAGGACAAAAATAAGCCTAAGTTTGCATGCAGAAATCACTAGTTTTGATTTAGAATTTAGGAATCTTATACAAGGAATAATTTTTAGCTCAGAATATCGTGTAAACAAAGAGACTGAGTTTGCTTCGATCGGGTTCTTGGTGAGAGAGATACGGAAGTTTCCGTAACGCTGCGCAGAGCAGGCCAGTGCAAATTTCAAAATTCGTATACTGATAGTATTTTGCATTTTCGAGAATCTTACGTTCAGTCTATGGTTTCCAAATTCAAACAAGAATTAACCCTTGGGGTGTTGTGAACGATTTCCAATAAAGAAAACCAGATTAAGATAAGCAAGTATGGAGTTATGCCTATTTTACTACAGCCGTACAGATAGTTTCTGTCGCTGTCCAGATACGTCATATTTTGTTAGGATCCTGTTTTCATAAATTTTTGAAACTTTTCAGGTAAATTAATCTAGGAAGAAAATGTATCTAACTACCTGTTGATGTTCCAGCAACTTGAATTTGCTCAAATTGGAATCCGAGTTAATAGTTACGACTGTTTGAATCTCAGATTAAAACAAATCCAGCAGATGAATAAAAACAGATTTGGCAACTCAAATAAAACCATATACATACCATCGCACCCCTAACATGAGATGGATGAAATAATAATAATAATAATAATAATAATAATAATAATAATAAGACATGAACATACTGGCATATTACCTTATGACTTGAAGGGTATACAATTTTATTAAGTTAACACTACTAGAAAACAGATTGCATTCAATATACAAATCGCAACAATCAAATAGGTAACATGATAGTATTTACATGGTAAATTTAATTATGAACACAATAATGATTTAATCATATCACAATAAAATCATGTATATATAATAATTTATGAAAGCCATGATCTTGTAAAATGAAAAGAAAAGATCATTTTTTTATAATTAGGGTTTCGTAAAAATCCCTTTTTTCTAAAATATAGGGTGTTCATGTGTTTAAAAATTATAAGGATCATGGAGGAACTTACAATAATTACATTAAAATGAATAATCTTAATTTAGGGTTTTAAATTAAACATGCAAAAATTTAATAAATAAGTTGGAATCTTTACAACCACTGGGATTCTTTAGCGACCAAAAAGAGTTTCCTTTTCTTCTTTCTACTTAATAAAAATTAGGGTTTTAAAAAAATCTTTTTTTTCTTTTACATAATAGTGACTAGGGTTTGTGTTTCCTTATAAAAATAACCCCTTCTATGAAAAAATATAATTCTAAACAAAAGAAATTCTTTTTATAAAATAAACTAAGGTTTTTCATATGAAAGAAAACAAAAGGAAAATGGGGAACTTACAATTAAGGAAGATCAATAATCTTCCTTATCGATTGAGGTCGAAGATGCCTCGATCTAATAGAGGCGATGCAGAGTGTGCGTGGAGGGGCTTCTTCTCCAAAGCTCTTCATTGCTCTTGATACGACCCTTAGGGTTTAGGAGAAGAACAGTAAAAGGAAAGGGTAGAGGAAGGAGAAGAGAATTCGGATTAGAAGAAAAGCGACGGCTAAAAGAAAAGAGAAACCAGGGTTTACAAAGGATTATATAGACTTCTGGTCACTCGAGTTGATTTATAAAAATCAGATGATGAAAATATAATATCCACAAATAAACAAGGTTACACAAGAAAACCCATGTGAATTGGGGCCCACACACCCGCCTGGGGCGGCCAACTAGTGCTTCGGGCGGCCCTATGGCAGCCAACGGCCTTGGTGCTTCTCCAGTGAGTCCTACTTGCTCCTATTAAGCCCAGAACACATTTTATATTTGATATTATCGTTTCGGAGTTTGTGTGGAACACACATAAAGCTGTAGATCTGGAAAAAAACAAAAATACGAAAATAAACAAGATATTGTAAAAACCGGGAATCGAATTCGTAACTCATGAGATGGCAATACAAGCGGGTAACCGGTAGGGACTATTAATAATCTTGCATCTAAAACACAAGAATATCACATATACCTACTTGATTCAAAGAAAAGATTTAATTAACGAAAGGATTTTAAAAGAAAAGAATAAGAAATTTGCGGTTGTTACAGTCTGGGTGTATGTTCTCAAGTCTAAGACCGAGACTTTTGAGAAGTTTAAGACGTGGAAGGCCAAGGTGGAGAAGCAGATTGGTAGGCACGTAATCTTCGGTCTGATAACGGCGGAGAGTTTACTTCGCATGTGTTTGTAGAGTTTTGCAAGTCAGAGGGGATTGTGCGTCATTACACCACTCCGGAAGACCCTCAGTCAAATGGTGTTGCAGAGCGGATGAATCAGACACTACTGGAAAAGACCAGATGTTTGCGGCTTACAGCTCGACTTTCTAAGGAGTTTTGGGCTGAAGCCCTATCTACCGCCGCGTATCTCATCAACAGATCACCATCGGTGGCGATAAATAAAAAAACTCCTGAGGAAGTGTAGACCGGAAAGGCTGGAAATTAAATGCGGCTTAGTATATTTGGGTGCCCGGCTTTGTTCAGCAGAGGAGCGATAAGATAGAGCCGAGAACTAGGAAGTGTGTCCTACTCGGTTACGGAAGTGAAGCTAAATGATACATGCTGTGGTGTCCTAAGACCCGGAAAATCAGCCGACATGTTACATTCGATGAGTCTGCGATGGTTCGTAGAAAACAGACTCAATCATATGGTGAAAAGAAAACGGTTGCGTCACCAAACGAAGTGTAGATCAACGTCCCGGTTCATGATAAGAGAAAGGTGATTGATACTCAGTTTCAGGCGGAGGGTCCGACAGAGTCAGATGGTCCAGTACAGACAGAGGGGCGGAGATCTACGCGAGTTAGGCGTTCGCTAGTCAGACTTAGTTTTGAAGACATGACCACAGTTGGTTTGGGTGACGTGGCGTCATATGCGTTCACTATTGAGCATGAGGAACGGTTCGGTTACAAAGAGGCTGTGCAGTCAATCGATTTTCCTAGTTAGAGAGTTGCGATGGAGGAGGAGATGGAGTCTTTTCATCAGAACGATACGTGGGATTTAGTTTCTCTACCAGAGAGCAAGTACGCGATCGGCTACTAGTGGATCTTTAAAGTCAAGGAGGGTTCGTCAGAGGCAGATAACATTAGATACAATGCGAGATTGGTGTCAAAGGGTTTTGCACGGAGGAAGGGTAAAGACTACAAAGGGATCTTTTCTTCGGTGGTTCGACATACTTCGATTCGTGTTTTGTTAGTCGTGGTTGCGGTTTATGATATGGAGCTAGAGCAAATTGATGTTAAGACTGCTTTCTTACACGGTGATCTAGAGCCAAGCATTTATATTCATCAGCCAGAATGGTTCGTAATCGATAGCAAGGATGGCTCTTTGCAAATTAAGGAAGTCGCTTTATGGTTTGAAGCAGTTTACGAGACAGTGGTACAAGCAATTTGATCAGTTTATATTGGCGATTGGGTAAACAAGAAATATTAAGGATCAATGCATTTATGTAAGGCTATTAGATGATGGGTCCCTAATTTATCTTTTATTGTACTTGGACAATATATTGGTGGTATCATGCAGTATGTTAGAGGTCAACAGGTTGAAACAGTAGTTGAGTTAGGAGTTTGAGATGAAATATTTGGGGTTGTGAAGAAAATACTTGGTATGGATGTCAGGGAGAGCAAGCGTGGTGAGTTTCGTCTGCGACAGAAACAATATATCGAAAAAGTTCTCGCTCGATATGGGATGGAGAAGGTAAAGCCCGTGTCTACTTCTTTAAGGACGCACTTCATGCTTTCGGCGAAGTTATCACCAGGGTCGGATACAGACAGAGAATACATGTCTAGAGTGTTATATGCGAGTGCAGTGGGCAGTTTGATGTATGCGATGGTTTGCACGTGTCTAGATATTGCACATGCAATAGGGATGGTCAGCCGATACATGGCTAATCCGGCAGGCTGTAAAGTGGATTCTGAGGTACTTGAGTGGTACTATACGGGGTTCGGCTTGTTATTCAGCAGAGATAGTACGGATGGTTATATTATGACAGGGTATTGTGACTCATATTTTGCAGGAAATATGGACAGATGGAGATCTACGACGAGTTACGTATTCATGTTGGACACTGACGCAGTGTCATGGAGATCGACGTTACAGTCCAATGTCGTGTTATCGACGATAGTGGCAAAGTTGATAGCTGCTACGGAGGCTGTCAAAGAGACTATATATTTGCGTGGATTGATGGGTGGTATGGGTATTCTGCAAGATTTCATAGAAGTGTTTTACGACAGTTAGAGCGCGATTCACTTGGCGGAGTATCAGTCTTATAGTTCGAGAACTATCATATCAAGGTGAAAGATTTCTTTTTGAAGAACGAGAAGAAGTCAATTTCGCTTACAAAGATTGGTATCCATGAAAATTCGGCAAACGCATTTACGAAGGTGATCCCGGTTTTCAAGTTTATGTTTTGCTTGGACTTGATTTGTTTAGTTGCTTGATAAAGATTAGCAACAACAAATTGCAGAATTCCAATTTTTTTCACGGAAGTGTAGAGATTTTGCGAATTTGCATTAAGGTGGAGATTGTTGAATTTGATGTAAATTCGTAGCCCAAGATGAAGACCCAAGTTTTAAGCCAAGCACATGCAGTGCACGTGAGGATCCAAGTCTTGTGATTGAAGCCGGCTTTAAATATGCATGAGATTAGGATTAGTTTTAAGAAGGTTTTAGATTAATCTAAAACTTAAATTAAATGCTCATCTCTAATTAAACTCATCCTTTTATATATATCAATCAACAGAGAACATGTGATTTGATGAGAAGTCTGCGGCATAAAAATCCATCAATTAATTCACAGAGCCTTGTTCGAAGGCGGCGGCCATTAATTTGAAGGCTGCGACTTTGAATTAAATCCATAGAGAGCATATGATTTTTCTCCTAGAGAAAAATTAGAGAGAAAGATTTGTATAGAGATTGAGAGATTGCGATTGTATTTGGATGAGATCGAGAGAGCAGAAATTATCTCTTGTAATTCTTCGATGAACGGTGGAAGCAATTCGTCGTCGGTTTGCAGGATTAAGTGCAAATGTGCACTGAACCTGGGTAATATCTTGTATTCTTTGCTTAATGTGCTTTTTCATTTATTATTTATCACTTTTGTGTAGTTGCTGCGTTTAATCTTTTTCATTAGTTCCGTTTCGTGCCTATCCGCTGGTATTTTGGTGCTATTTTCAACAACACAATCATCGCTGCCAAGAAACAAAGAATCCCAAATCAAGAAGAAGCAGCTTTTGAGGAAGATAGGATCAGCGAGCTCCCGGATTTGGTAATGATTCTGTCCCTGCTAACCCTCAAAGAATCGTGCACCACCTCCATCCTCTCCAAAAGTTGGCGGCGTCTCTTCCCTTCCCTCCCAAACCTCATCTTCATTGACTACTTCTCCTTCACCTCCTACAACATCGGTCAAGATCAATGGCTTTGTGACGTCCTCGAGTCTCAATCTCACCCTGTTAAATCCTGCGTCATCGAGTTTGATTTCTTTGCCCAGTTTTCCAACACAATCGGCCGGTTCCTCTATGAAGACCTACGGCGTCGGAAGCATCTATTATATTATTTGTATAATATAAGTAACTTCAATAAATTAAAATTTCTATTTTGGTTTTTTATAGTTGACCGTGGTCAAACTCATTTGAATTCAAATATCCGTCCCATTTTGTTGGAATTAAATCTCCCTCTCATTTAGTTGGAGGGAGGAGTTATGGGAGTTATAGATAGTTATGGAAGTTATAGGTAGTTATAGGGATTTAAATTTTGAATTCAAATAGCGAAAAGATTTCATTCGCATTCTTTCAACTCTTATTTATACCAACTTGTTTTCTTTATTCCATAGACACAATTACAATTATTTTCTTCTCTTCTCTATTTGGTTTTTGGTATTCAAAAGATCAAGTTTTCGGAGCAATTCTCTGCGAGTGCAATGCGGAGGATTGAAACACAAGATTGGATTGTTGTATCTTGGTAGCAATTCGCACAAACCCCTGTTGCATTGTAGGGAGTGAAAATTGCTTTAAACATAGCGATTACGTGTTTCAACTCAATTTATTGTGTTTTTTAGCCATTGTATTCAACTAATGCAATAACAATTTAAAGCAATTTTCCGTGTTCATCAATGGCACCGAAAACATCACCGATGAAGATGACGAGTTTCAAACTTGTTAAACCGGACTACGTACTCACTACTCTGATTCCTACTGTGCTGAAATATGAAGAGCATTTGACTCGAAACACAAAAATGTAGATTTGGAAGAGAGGAACCTTTTAGGTAATAAGTATTTAAATTTTGTTTTTATTAATACATTTTATATTCATGCAATTTTTCATAAATTATCTAACTTTTGGGAAGATTGTCGATTTCTCTAAATAGAGAAGAAATCGGAAGCCAAGAATGGATCAATGATTCTGAAATGAATGTGGTTGGAAGTGACACAGATTGGTATCTTGATTCGGGTGTCTGAAAGTCTACCCTAGCACCACTATGAGATTAAAACCGGTATCAAGTATGCAACTTTAAAAATTTAGGGTGCTAAACTACACTTACTAATGATCAAATTAGATGATTATGGTTTAAGCATGATATAAAACAATTTTGCACTAAGAGAAAGAAACTACAACCTTTGTCGACCGTATCCTTCTCTTCTAAAGCATCGGGTAGTAGTCCCTACGACTCCTCTAAGCTCCACTTGAAGAAGTGCACGAACTTCCTTCGCGATCTTCGTGTCAAAGATGATCCACTCGAAGTTCGTTTAATCCAAGCTACCTCTTCACTAAACTCTCTTTAGTGAAGGAAATACGCTAGTTTAAAGTGCTGATCTAAACTAGGATGATGAAGTAGGGGTTCTAAGCTCACTTGGTTGATCCAAAACCATATAGTTCACATCATATGTGAGGGTTTATGGCTTTGAGGTGGAGGAAGATGGAGATGGAGAAAGCTAGAGAGAAAAAGAGCTCAAGCACAAAAAATGAACAAGTGTAGAATGAGTGAAGTAATATGGCTTTCATATCTTTGCTCACTTATTGAAGCATGAATATAAATCAATACATATAATGCACCATGCTTCAATAGTGCAAACAAATGAATAAACAAATGTTTTAGCCATGCCTCTCACCATTCCACAAACATCTTCTCATTTTCTATTTTCTCAGAATAGAAAATCTATGTCATGCTCTCTCTCTCTCTCTCTCTATATATATATATATATATATATATGTATGTATGTATGTATGTATGTATTAATATATATATTAAGAAGAAAATAATTAGTGAGCTTAATATTAGTTAACATATAATTATATCAAATATAAAAATATATCAAATTATTAAATCAACACTTGATTTAATAATCCGGTTATATCACATATAACCGACTAATATCATTTATCTGTATATCACATTATCAAATCAACACTTGATTCAATAATCCGGTTATATCACATATGACCTAATCGATAACAAATTACCGCCAGATTAGAATACGGTTCACATACTCATATTTAATCAGGCCCTTCGCACATATCAACATATGTGTCATATTTCGTTTCGCTTGAACTAGGAAACCTCTGTGTGGGACTCTAGAGACTCGTCAATACGCCAGCAGTAGGTAATGATCACATCCGTTTCCCACAAGCCGTCAGCGGTACTAGCTGGACGTAACGGCTATCTAGGTATTGAGCGATTAAAATATCAACATGCAAGCTTGTCCAAACTCCCATGAAGCTTATAAGTAACACTTACTGTACAGTCCGGTCTCTTCGTCTAATATGTAGCATATCGAGTCTAGAGGTGGAATCGTCAGACCCTAGTAACTTGATAAGTCATGCCTATGTATGGCTCATAATGGTTCGAGAAACCACTGATAACTCTTACCAGTAAATCTCATCATCCCTGGCCAGGGACTTACTGTTATAGCCAATCGAGTATAGCGCAACATCAACTCCCTATACCGGCAGAGACGAAACCCCTCCTATCGCTCACTGCCTCCATGTGACTCAGGACTGTACCTAAAATCCACATGTTTGCACGACTCCTTTGAGCCGTGGTAGGGAGGAAATCAAAGCACAGTGGGAACCACACAAGACACTATGACGATCTCGGATCTACAGACTAAGCTGTACCAGTGTCACCAGAGAACTGCTATCTGACGACAGGTATGTTACCATCTAGGAGTTCTCGGTGAGTCCTGTTCGGTGTACCCATTCTCTAATGAGCACCTGTGTACAATCTTTGATGTCAAACATCAATAGTTATGGGATCAACCATCGCCCCCTACAGGGTCAAGAACGTACACACCAGTCTACTCTGGAATAACGATGCCCTGTTTCGATACTCTCTCGACTAGGAACTGTTAAAGGATGTGCTTATGAACTACACAAGTCCCAGTAGTATAATCCGCATCATAGTCCTGGTAGTCAAGCAAACATCCTAAAGGCTTTATCAATATGTATCAAAGAGACAGTATAATAATACAAAGTGTACATATTAAGATAAAGAGCAACCAGATAGCATACTATCATGTCGAGAAAGAAAGTCCTCTATATATATGTCCAAGCATTCACTATATCATACAATAATGACCTATAGGGCATGCATATTCCTAACAATCTCTCACTTGCGCTAAGGCCAGTTGTTGTAGTATCTCATACCCAACATCCCAAAAAGTCTCTCAAATTGCGTCTGGGGAAGGGCCTTCATGAGTGGATCCGCTAGTCCTTCATGTCAACTCTCCTGATCTTGATCTCCCATCGATCTACTATCTTCCGGATCAGGTGATACCTCCTAAGAATATGTTTGGATCTCTGATGGAACCGGGGTTCCTTGGCCAAAGCCACAGCTCCATTGTTATCACAATCCACAGGTATTGGATGCTCAAAGGATAAAACCACACCAAGTTCATCTGTAAATTTCTTCATCCAGACTGCCTCTTTGATAGTATCGTTGGCAGCGATGTATTAAGCTTCCATCGTCGAGTCTGCTACGGTATCTTACTTGGAACTCTTCCAACATACCGTCCTTCCACTGAGGGTGAAGACAAAACCCGAGAACGACTTACTGTCGTCCTTATCACTCTGGAAGCTCGAATCGGTAAAGGACTCCACCTGGAGTTCACCATTACCATACACCAAGAACATTTCTTTAATCCTTCTCAAGTACTTAAGAATGTTCTTCACAGCTGTCCAGTGCTTTTCCCCAGGATCTAATTGATACCTACTCACTACACTTAGTGAGTAAGCTACATCCGGTCTGGTACATAACATCACATACATGATAGACCCGACTGCCGAAGCATAGGGTATCCCTTGCATGTGAGCCCTCTTCAAATCAGTCTTGGGAGACATCTCTTTGGAGAGAGTGATTCCTGAACAAGCGGGTAAACTACCACGCTTAGAATCTTTCATACTAAAGCTCTTTAGTATGGTGTCAATGTAACTGGATTGGGACAATCCCAACATCCTTTAAGATCTATCTGTATAGATCTTAATCCCTAGGATGTAGGAGACATCACCTAGATCTTTCATGGAGAACTTGTGTGATAAGAAGATCTTGACCGAGTGTAGCATAGGAACATCGTTTCCTATCAAGAGTATGCCATCCACGTACAATACGAGGAAGACAACCTTACTCTCTACAACCTTCTTGTATATATAAGGTTCATCTACGTATTTGATGAAGTCAAACTCTTTGATAGCTTCATCGAAACAGATATTCCATCTCCGCGATGCCTGCTTTAATCCGTAGATTGATTTAAGCAGCTTGCACACGCTTCCGCTGCTCCCACCATCTATGAAGCCCTCTAGCTGTGTCATGTACACGCTCTCTTCTAAATCACCATTTAGAAAAGCGGTCTTGACGTCCATCTGCCAGATTTCGTAGTCATGGTATGCAGCAATGGCAAGTAAGATCCTGATGGACTTAAGCACAGCGATAGGAGAAAAGGTTTCATCATAGTCGACACCTAGTCGTTGACGAAAACCTTTTGCTATAAGTCTAGCTTTAAAGGTCTCAACCTTTCCATCTACACCAATTTTCTTCTTAAAGATCCACTTGCTCCCGATGGGTTTTACCCCTTTAGGAGCAACTTCCAAAGTCCATACTTTGTTGGTGTACATGGATTCCATCTCTAATCGCATAGCATCCAACCATTTCACAGAGTCTCCACTTGTGATGGCCTGCTTGAAATTAGTTGGGTCATAATCTTCCATGATGCAATCCTCGCTCCCACCGTCTATGAGAAAACCGTAGTATCTCCTAGGTGGATGAGAAACCCTACTAGATCTGCGGAGTAGCTGAGATTTGTCAGGGACTATTGAATCCTCCGGTTCTACCAAATCGTCAGTTATAGTTTGTGTTTCTGGAACTTCTTCCAGTTTTACCTCATTACCACTAATTTCTTTCACAAGAAATTCCGTTTCTAGAAAGGTGGTATATTGAGAAACAAACACATTTTGTTCCTCAGTGCGGTAGAAGATATATCCATATGAATCTTTTGGATATCTAACAAATTTGCACAAAACAGACCTTGCCTCGAGCTTGTCCGGATTTTTCTTTTTAACATAGGCCGGACAACCCCATATATTAACTCGTTTAAGAGATGGTCTCTTCCCATTCCATATCTCATATGGAATGATAGGCACGGATTTGGTCGAAACCCTATTCAACAGGTATGCAGCTGTCTCAAGTGCATAATCCTAAAAAGAAATAGGTAACTTAACATTACTTATCATAGAGCGCACCATGTCTAATAGGGTGCGATTCCTCCGCTCCGAAACTCTATTGTGCTGTGGTGTAGACGGAGGAGTAAGCTGAGAGAGAATCCCATTCTCTTTTAAGTAGTCTCTGAATTCCGTGCTCAAATATTCTCATTCCCGGTCAGATCGTAGGACTTTAATACTTTTACCCGTTTGGTTCTTGTCACGCCCCGCTTCCCAAAATACGGAATACAAGGGTGACAAGGCCAGCCATTCTCCTACGATCAAGGAAAAATCCTGTCGTAGTCACATTTCGGCTTCTAGCATTATATGGTAATCAGTAAAATACAGTACGGGTAAAGAGAATGCAGTCACTAAAACTATCGAATATAAAGAAATCTGAGCTCAATGGAAGTAAACAAGAGGACAACTAACCAGGGATATCAGTGGAGAAATGTAACTGGTTCGCTGGGCTGGATCTTCACGGTCTTCTCGAGATCAGGCAAATCCACCTCTATCACTGAGCATGCATACTCAAGTCGTCAGAGCGACACAATAGCCATATTATAATAATAACAAAGAGACAAGAAGATAAAGTAATACTGGCGGAGATGATAAATGCAGGCAATCAATATGTCAATAACTGATACAATGTATGATCTGTGTCCCTATCGGTCTCTAGTCACTTTTGAAATCGAGTTGTGGAAATGAGTGATCATGTTTAACGAGGGTCTCGTACATACCCGAGACTACGGCCCACGATGCCCGGGACATAACCCTATCAGCCGGACCGCTAGGTCCAACCTAAAATATAAGAGTCGCTGTTCAAATGATCATCCTCTAAAACACTGACCTCGCTAAATACAATTTCCTTTCCACTGCGATTTTCCCTTTTCCCCAGGTTTCACTATTTATGAGTATAGGATAGTTGTGTACAAGTACGCACCAATAACGCGGTTTTATTCACTGTTCACTGTATTTTCACTATCACGAACCATTCACTTTTCACTGGCGCACTTGACACTCCTAGACCGATACCATTCACGCTCGACAATGCATGGTACACTGAAACTTAATAATGAAACGCACTATCACTAGAGGTATTACGGCCGGGTATAATATGTGCATTTATGCCACTAAA
Source organism: Agapanthus africanus (assembly GCA_030015575.1). Taxonomy (NCBI): domain Eukaryota; kingdom Viridiplantae; phylum Streptophyta; class Magnoliopsida; order Asparagales; family Amaryllidaceae; genus Agapanthus; species Agapanthus africanus. Next base: position 641,670,406 of record JASDDO010000014.1, on the reverse strand, counting down.
CATTCATGTGCAATGAAAGTTATTATGCATCTTATGAACTCATAAAAATCACATTAAATCATACGTTCAAAATTAAATAAAATGATACAAAAGCGGTAACAAATAAACTCAGTCGGCAGTTCAACGAGATTTATTCCAAGTCGATCGGGTTTTGGGTTCGCAAATTACATTCGTTTCATTTTAAGTGTTCGCTACTGAAAATTCAGTTCCTGAACTGAAAGTCCATTTTGCAACATAGTTTTCACCCTGTTGGGTTCAAAATTAGGCGACACTATAGTTGAACAATTTTTAGGGTTATCAGTTATGCTTCTAACGCAATTGGCGGATCAGTAATATTCTATTTCAACATGGAGTTATGGTCATGTTAAGTTCAATGTGTAAGATCTGCCGCTGCAGAATTCAGCAGAATACATCGTCGTTATAAAATATATTAAAAATATCATACAGTTAAGGAATCCAGTGAAACTAGTGGGGTAAGAAAGCTAACTAAATTTTCTATGTAAAGATATAGGGTTCCGCACATTTTCGCATTTGAGCAATGTTATACGGTGATCTCAAAACAAGGGTGAACTGGGATTACTGCTCTGGACTGCAGTCCAGAATCATAATTTCTCCTCAGTTTGCATTATCATAACACATTAAAATTCAGTAAATATCTCCATATATTTATATATTATTCAGTCGTCTTTATAACGAGCCTTAGCACACCACGATACGATTTAAATATGATTTATTATGAATTTTACGGGATATCATGTATGGGATTTCCAGATTTGAGTCGGTTGTCGAAAATGTCATTTCATGTGTGAAATGACATTGTTTTACATCAAAATTTTCACAAGATAATCATAAACAGTAAAGAGATTTATTTATCATGAGTTCCGCCATATTTGATTTGGTTTTCGCAAAGAGTTCCATATCGAATACCTAGACAAAGCAATCGTTTATCGATCGAAATGTCGATTTCGTTCACTCAATCCACATGTAATAATTTAAGAACTTCTATACGAAATTAACTTGAGATATTTGACTCGATTAATACCCAAATCCAAATTAACTTAAATTAATACGGTCTATTATTAATCACGAGATATTATCGGACGATATATCAATATATATATGTATTTTAGCATGTAAGCAAGTAATTGAACTTGCCTGTGACGATGTGTCGATGGTGCCGCAGTGATGATGACGGCGATGGCATGCACGGGAAAGACACATACGAGCAACAACGACAAGAGTTTTGCCTTGGGCTTGAACTTGGCCTTGGATTGAGCTCTGTGCAATGACTCAGCGGCGACGATGGGCTCCGGCTTGGATGCTGGAATTGGCTTGGTCTGAAGGTCGGCTGCTCGAGCTTCAGAGGAGGTGAGCGCAGCGACGGGTGGCCGAAGCTAGGAGGTTGGGCCGGCAAGGGAAGGCTCAGGTTGAGTCGTGAGGAAGGAGAAAGAAGAGGTTGGAGATGCTGGTGCTCACGGAGGTGTGGTGAGCAAGGGGCTGCCGTTGGCAAGGTAGCCGGCGGTCGACGATGATGGTCGGCGGTGCTCAAGTCGAGGGTTGAAGGCTGGAGTTGAGCTCAGCAAGATGGGTTGCAACGACGAGGTGCTCGGGAGAGGAGGTGACGAGAGAGTTTGAGAGGGTGAACGCCGACGACATAGGATGTGGTGGCCGGAGGAGGTTGATGGCAAGCGAGGAGCTCGAGTTGGAGGTGATGGGGAGATCACGGGTCGGGTGGAGGATATGGAGGGCAACAGCTGGAGGCGGGGAGGTCACGATGGAGAGGGGTGACGGTTGGTGAACACCGATGGTGTAGGCGGTGGCTGGCACGCAGTGGGGGCAGCGGGTGTTTGGGGGGTTGTTGCGACGGGTGGTGCAGGCGAGGTGGGGAAGAGGTTGGCTCGGGGTGCAGGCGAGGTGATGGGTGCGTCGGGTTGTAGGTGAGGTGATGCCGGTGATGGCAGCGGTGGGGAGAGCGCGGTCGTAGCCTCGAGGGAGGGAGCGGGAAAGGAGAAAATGGGAGAAAGAGAGGGAGAGTGTGAGGGAGAGAGAGAAGATTAGTGGGAGAGAGAGAATGTGAGGGAGAGAGAATGTAACGTGGGAAAGAGAGAGATAACGTGGGTAAGAGAGAGAAAGGTAACGAGAGAGAGAGGTAACGTGGGAATTAAAGGAATTTTAAGGAGAGAGAAAAACGTGAGGATTTTATTTTAATAATGAAATTTTTAAAGAAGAGAGAGAGGGTGAGGTAACGGGAAAAGTTTAATAGGATTTTAATGAGAATTTAATTGGGTAAGATTTGGGTTAATTGAGGGTATCAAAATTTGAATTTTGAAAAGGGAGGAAAGAGTAGATAATTTGAATATAATTGTTGTTTTTGAAATAAAGATTTGGGTTGTTGGGCTTGGGCTCAATAAAATTTAAAAGAAAAATGTGGGATTTAGATATGGACTTGGGCTTAGGGTTGGGTTCATAGGAAAGCAAAATAATTATAAATTAATATAAAACGTAAAATGGGTACAATATTTTGTTTGAATGCAGGTATTGGCGTAGATGAAGACCGGATATTACAGTTCTCTACTTCGCACTTATATTCCTTGAATTTCTTAAAAGATTCAGATTTGTGTTTCATCATGAACACATGTCCGTATCTTGAGTGATCATCGGTGAATGTAATGAAGTATGAGGAACCATTCCTGGCATGTGTAGACATAAGACCTCATACTGTTGGATATATGTATGCCCTAGAGGCCATTATTTAATAGTGGATGTGTCGGTATGTGTATATATATATTCAGAGGACATTTTTGCTCGACATGATAGTATGCTATCTGGTTGCTTTTTATCTTGACATGTTCACTTGATCATGCATATTACTCATTTGGTACATGTTGATAAAGCTCTTAGGATATTTGCTTGACTACTGGGATTATGATGCAGATCATACTAGTGGGACATGCGTAGTTTATAAGCATAACCTTAACATGTTCTTAGTCGTGGGTGTATCGAGACGGAGCATCGATATTCCAGAGTAGACCAGCGTATACGTTTCTTGACCCATATGATGGGCGATGGATAATCCCATATCCGTTGGTGTTTGACATTAACGATTGTATACGGATGCTCAGTGGAGACTGAGTATACTGAACGGACTCGCCGAGAACTCCTATATGGTATCATATCTATCGTCGGATAGCAGTTCTCAGGTGACACTGGTACAGGTTAGTCTGTAGACCCGAGATCGTCCTAGAGTCTTGTGTGTGCTCTCACTATACTTTGATTTCCACCCCACCACGGCTCTACTGAGTCGTGCAAATATGTGTCTTTTGGGTACAGTCCCGAGGCACATGGAGGTAATGAGTGATAGGAGGGGTTTCGTCTCTCCCGGTATTGGGGGTTGATGTTGCGCTATGCTCGATTAGTTATAACAGGAAGTCCCTGGCCAAGGCTGATGAGATTTACTGATAAGTGTTATCAGTAGTTTCTCGATCCATTATATGCCATATACATGCATGACTTATTGAGTTATATGGGGTTGACGATACCATCCCTAGAATCGATATGCAGCATATCTGACGAAGAGACCGGACTGTACGGTAAGTGTTGCCAGTTGGCTCGACGGGAGTTTTGACAGGTTTGCTTGTTTTTCTTCTGTTCGCTCAATACCTGGGAGCCGTTACGTACAGCTGGTGCCGTTGATGGTTTGTGGGTATGTGATATGATCACTACCTACTGCTAGCGTATTGACGAGTCTTAGAGTCCCATAGAGGGGTTTCCTAGCTCAGGCGAAACGATGTGGGGGTGCACATGGGGATATACGCGGGAGCTTGATTAAATGAGAATATATGATACCGTATTTTAATCTGGAGTTTTCTATTGGTCGGGTCGTATGTGATATGACCGTATTATTAAATCAAGTATTGATTTAATATCAATGACCATTGGCTCATTTATTAAACCCTTTTCTTTTATATGTATGCATGAATGTATGCATGTATATATTGATATGAATGCACACATGCATGCATACATGTGTCATGGTTGATGATACATTAGAGATGGCTATGCAAGACTCACATGGAAACTATTTATGTATTTTTGATTATTGAGAAAAAGAAAATGGGAAATGATTCATGGTAGTTTTTTTTGGCTTCTACACACTTCTTTAGTTGACTAATCATAACCATGGTTTCATTTCTTATTATCTCTTAACTCAACATAAAAAATATCTAGATATTTTGTAGCCATGGTTATGAGTGAGCGTGACTCTCTCATATATTCAATTATTCTCATTATTATTGAGATAACTCTCATATGAGCTTAAGCTAAGCCATTTTCCTTCTTCTTCCTCCTCCAAGCTCTTTAGCTCTTCAAAAGTGAGCGAAGAAAATTAAAAGGAAAGGTTTTTAAGTGAGATTACAACCCACATCACCAATCTATATTAGTTTAGCCCACTAGTGTTGGTTGTTTGCTTCACTTCCACCAAGATCAAGTGAAGCTTGGAGCTTGTGCCAAGGGACTCCGAGGTGGATCGTCGTGGATTTCGAAGGACTCAAGAGAACCCGTTCAAATTCCAAGTTAATCCAAGGAGTCAAGGAGGAGAGGTCTACAAAAGTTGTACCCTCGTTGTGTTAGACACTTGCTTGTATGTGATACTTGCTTTTTGTTACCCTAATACTCTAGTTCGATACTAGGTTAGGTTTGGTTAGCTCCCTAAAATTTTTAATGTAGTATGTTTGATGCTTGAAAAAACCTAGTGAGGATGCTAAGCAAACCCAGCAGTGGTATCAGAGCCAAGCTAGAGAATTAGACGATCTTAATAGAATTACGAAACCGAAACAACTCCGAAACCTCGAAATAACTCCCTAGTTTCTGTCGATTTTTTAAGTTCTCTAATTTTTTTTAAAATAGATGCAAAATGTTACATGTGATGTAATATGAACACCAGAGAAAAACGAAACCAATCCGCCGGATTTTGACCGGCCAAACACACAAAAAACCCGGCCCTACCGGTTTTGTAGTAGGGTTTTGGTTTCGATTTCCTCCGGTGTTTCAGTCTCTGGGGTTTGGTGTTTCGGGTATTGTTTGTTTTTGCTAAAGATTTCATGTGATGTTATCTTTCTGTAGTTGAAATTCGGAGTGTTTCGTAGTCGTATTTTAACATCGTTTAAGATAACCTGGACGACGTTAAAAAGTTCGAACGAGCGTCAAACACTACCTTAAGTTTGCTCTCTAGAAATTTTTCAAAAGTTGGAATTTTTGGGTTTGAAAATGTTCAGAAAATTATGCAAGGTATTGTGTGGACCCCCAAGAAAAACGAACCCTAACTTGACCTAATGACCGTGGAACCACGGTCGAAAGGTTCTTTTGGCGGCGGTTCCGCGGCGCCGTTGGTGAGGCCTGGGACGTGCCTTCTTGTGCCGGTCCGTATGTGCTTGTAACACTGTCTGGAAATTTTTGAATCTAACTCAAGTGTTGAGTCCTCTGAGAATTTTGGGTGGTTGATCGATCGATCGAAAAGTTTAACATCGCCTAGTTTTTATGAATGCGATACAATGTTTGGAATCTACACTAATTAGTTTTGTGAAAATTGATTAGTTGCTTGTAAATTTAACATTTCGGTCTTAATAGAAATCGGGAATCTTGTTGAATTACCCTATTTCTTTTGAAAATGTGTTTTCATAGATGAGACCCAAATGTAAGATTTACAATGTTAGGCATGCAATCCGAAATATGAGATATTCCGGGTCTATGATGTCTAAGGGATGTGTCGATTCCAAATATTGTAGTTTGACATTTCTTTTCTGCGACCGTAAGTGTAGTATGTGGTGTATCGCCGGTTTCGTTGCTATACGTCAACGACAATTGGGATACGCATACTTGCTTACGTTGATGACATGTGATGTTATATGTTGCTGTGATATGATGTATGGGATCATCGTGATTGAATGGCCGGGGGTTTTATGTGAGATGAGAGTTTTTCTTTTCATTCATGTAAAATCCATTGTATGTAATATTCTTTTATTGGGGAACTTTCGGATTGAGGATGATGTCACCATTGATGTATATTATTTACTTTTCCGCATTAGGATAGACCCAAGGTGGGGAGTACAAGTGACTGGGTTCTAGAGTCCAGTGCGAGGCTATCTCGAGGAGTCGAGACCGGGTCTCCTAACTCTAGAATTGGTAGGGTCACTTGCCGCTCTTGTAGGGGTCTAGGGGTGTGGGCTTGGCTATTTATCGCGACCGTGGAATCCGTATTTTCTATTATTGGCTGAATACAAAATACGGACATCCTAGTATATCCTATATTTTCATATATGTGCTTCTGCTGCTGATATTCTGTGATGTGATCACTTTAAATGTTGAGACGAATGGTATATATTATATATATATGATATATAATAAACGTTGCTTATGTTTTGCATCCGCGCTAGTCCTGCTCCCGCTCTGCCGTTAGTTAAGTAACCTAACGGTGCATGACGGGACCCCATGGCGAATGCGGATGGCATAAGCGTACGTTCTATTTTCATTTCTTTTCTATGATGACTTAAGGACTTAAATGATGGGACTACATTAATGAGATTAATGTAAAAAAAAAAGAAACCTAAAAGATGTTGCAGAATCAAATTTGAAACCCACTTGGCTTTTTTTTTTATGAAAAAGAAAGTTTCAAAATGTGGAGCTTAAGCCACTCCTTTTTAAAACTATTTGATTCTACAACGATATCAAGTTCAAAGCGTTAAAAGTTTTTTTTAAACCATCCGCAACCCTCCGTCATTTTAGAAAGTAGAGTACTTAGTATTCGTGCTATGTATGTTGATTATAGTCAAGGCGTAATGTACGGTAGCTAAGTGATGTCTTCTTACACAGCATATGATGCAATTAGTTAGGACATTCATGTGATTATGTTGATCGTAATCAAGGGTCGTGTGAGCGGGTCTAATTAATCACGAAATGACGGGAGAACTTGACTAGTGCTTATGATATGTTGACCATAGCCAAGGTCATAAGAACTAGGGGTAAAAACCATATCGGGAGTTTCAAGAGTTGAAATTTGCAATGAGATTGCATACTTTCTATGTGATAGTTGGATCCAGATCCCACTATGAGTAAGAGTTAATCCCAGGAGAGTTTTGTACTTTACAATTAGCTAACCCGTTAGGTGTCTAGAAAGGTGTCAACGAGGTTATGCCTCTGGGAAAACGAGGTTTACTTTAATTAGGTCCGTGCGAAAGCACGGGGAACCTCTCTCAAAGTACCGACACTGGCCTGGCTAAACGGTTAGCGAAATTGTAGAATGTAATTAATCCTGGAAATTTTCTTTTATGGGTTTGAAGGAAAATTTGATAAAAGCAGTGGGATATATCGATTAGATAAGATAATAACCAATCTAATCTTTGCAAGAGCTTTCGCGGAGTGTATTCTTTTCTCTCTCCTAATGGCAGATACCCATGACTGGACTTAAGCTTATGTTAGAGAAAAATAAACTGACATGACCCAACTATAAAGACTGGCTGAGAAACATAAACATTGCCCTTACATATAATAAAGTATCATATGTCCTCACTGCCTCAGCCCACCCAGCCCAGGCCCTGAATCTTCTGTTGCGGATAGGGAGATCCGCAAAACATGGGATATTAACTGTGCCACTGCCAAATGCCTCACGCTTGCATCGATGGATAACACACATCAAAAGAAGCATGAGCAAATGGATGTTCAATCCATCTTTCTCCATACAAAGGAGTGTATGGGGAGCAATCTCGTACCCTTCGATACGAAGCATCTCGAAAGTTGTTTCAGATACGGATGGCTCCTGGTACACCAGCATGTGAACATGTTTTGAAGATGATAGATCTTATTGAAGAGCTTGAGGGCCTTGGATGGACAATAGAGAATGAACAGTATATTGATATTGTTCTACAGTCTCTTCCCCCTGCCTTTGCTCCATTCATTGTGAACTTCAACATGCACAACATGGAGAAGTCACTACCTGAACTTCTCAATATGTTGAGAAGTGCGGAGAGCACACTCAAGGCAAAGACTCCCTCTCTGATTGTTAGGCAATCTTTCTCTTCCGTCCCAAAAGCCAAGGCCAAGGGAAGGAATAAGAAGAAACCTACCAAACCGAGAGGTGGAATCAAAAAGGCACAAGGGAGAGACAAATCCAAGGCTGAGAAGTCGGGAAAAGGAGAATGTTTCTACTGTAAGAAGTCGGGACACTGGAAGCGAAACTGTATTGAGTACATCGCTGATCTCAGGAAAAAGAAGCATGGTGATGCTTCCGCTTCAGGAGTGTTTGTGACTGAAAACTGTTCTTCTATAAACTCTGCTTCCTGAGTATTGGATACCGGTTCGGGTTCTCACATGTGCAATTGCATGCAAGGACTGAGAAATAACAGAGTTTTGAAGACCGTGATCACACTCTTCGAGTTGGAAATGGTTCCAATGTACATGCAGGATCAGTAGGAGAGTATCACCTGGGGTTGCCATCGGGTTGTATATTGGTTTTGAACCCATGTTATTATGTACCCAGTATGCTTTGTAATATAATATCCATTTCTTTGTTATACAATAAAGGATATCATTTTGTATTGCGGAATAATGTTATGAACATTAAACTGAATCAAGAGTTGATTGAGTATGGTACACTTAATAACAGGATATACGTCCTAAATCAACACACAGTTTTCAACAAACAACACACAAATAAAAGAAAAATTTTAGATATAAATGAAGCTTTTCTTTGGCATTGTAGTCTTGGTCATATTAACGAAACAAGACTAAACAAGCTTCATAAAGATGGATATTTAAATCCTTTTGAATATAAATCTTATACGACTTGTCAGTCTTGTATCAAAGGTAAAATGACCAAAACTCCGTTTACTGGACACGGAGAAAGAGCTACAGAACTCCTAGGCCTCATACATAGTGATGTATGTGGGCCAATGTCTACACATGCTAGAGGCAGTTTTTCCTACTTCATAACTTTTACTGATGATTTCTCAAGATTCGGTCATGTATTTTTATTAAAGCAAAGTCTGAAGCTTTCGAGAAATTCAAAGAGTACAAACTTGAACTAGAAAAACAAACCGGTTTGAGCATAAAGAAACTTCGATCAGATCGAGGTGGAGAGTATCTAAGTACAGAGTTTTCGGACTTCCTAAAAGAGAATGGGATTCTCTCTCAGCTCACCCCCCTTACACACCATAGCACAACAGTGTGTCAGAGCGGCGGAATCATACCCTATTAGATATGGTGCGATCATGATGAGTGATGCTGAGTTACCTTTCTCCTTTTGGGGGCATGCATTGGAGACTGCAGCATGTCTGTTGAACAGGGTTCCAACCAAGACCATATCTACCACTCCATATGAGATATGATATGGGAAGAGACCATCTCTTAAACGAGTTAGGATTTGGGGTTGTCTGGCTTTTGTCAAAAAGCAGAATCCAGAAAAACTCGAGACACGATTGGTTTAGTGTATATTTGTGGGATATCCAAAACATTCGTATGGATATCTTTTCTACCACAAGGAGGAACAAAGAGTGTTTGTTTCTCAACATGCCACATTTTTAGAAAATGAAATTTTTACAAATAACACTGATGGCAATGCGGTAGGACTAGAAGAAGTTCTAGAAACACAAGTTACAAATGACGACTTGGTTGAACCTGATGTTGCAACAGAATCTTATGAATCTCGGCCACTCCGTAGATCTAGTAGGAATTCTTGCCCACCGGAGAGATACTACGGTTTCCTTATTGATGGTGATAGAGAAGATTGCATCATGGATGATGACGACCCTACTAGTTTTTAGCAAGCTATCACAAATGGTGACTCTGTGAAGTGGCTGGATGCCATGAGATCCGAAATGGAGTCTATGTACACCAACAAAGTATGGACTTTGGAAGTTGTATCCTCTGGGGTAAAACCCGTAGGGTGCAAATGGATCTTTAAGAAAAAGATCGGTGTAGATGGGCAGGTGGAGACCTATAAGGCAAGGCTTGTGGAGAAAGGATTTCGTCAAAGGGCAGGACTGGACTATGACGAAGCCTTTTCTCCTGTAGCCATGCTAAATCCATTCGGATCCTACTTGCTATTGCTGCTCACCACGACTATGAAATCTGGCAGATGGACGTTAAAATTGTATTTCTAAATGGTGATTTAGAAGAGTTCGTTTATATGGATCAGCCAGAGGGCTTCGTTAATAGTGGGAGCAGCGGGAAAGCATGTAGGTTGCTTAAATCCATTTATGGATTAAAGCAGGCATCACGGAGTTGGAACATCTGTTTTGATGATGCGATCAAAGAGTTTGATTTCGTCAAAAATTCAGATGAACCTTGTATTTATAAGAAGATTATAGAGAGTACTGTCGCATTCCTCGTATTGTACATGGATGACATTCTTCTGATAGAAACGATGTTCCTATGCTACAATCGGTCAAACTGTTCTTATCACAAAGGTTCTCCATGAAAGACCTGGGTGATGTCTCGTACATATTAGGCATTAAGATCTATAGGGATAGATCTAAGAGGTTTTTGGGATTGTCCCAAACCAGGTACATTAACATCATCCTAAAGAGGTTTAGTATGGAAGATTCCAAGCGGGATGCCTTACCCGCTTGTCACGGAATCACTCTCTCCAAGGACTTTTGTCCGAAGTCTGATGAAGAGAGAGCTCGCATGAGCATTATACCATACACTTTAGCCGTATGATCTATAATGTATGCGATGTTATGTACTTTCCCTGATATAGCTTATGCACTAGGTGTAGCAAGCAGGTATCAATCCAACCTAGGGGAGAATCACTGGACAGCTGTGAAGAACATTCTTAAGTACTTACGAAGGACTAAAGATATGTTCTTGGTGTATGGTAACGGGGATCTCCAAATGGAGGCCCTTATCGATTCGAGCTTCCAGAGTGATAAAGATGACAGCAAATCTATCTCAGGGTTTGTATTTACCCTCAATAGAGGGTTGGTAAGTTGGAAGAGTTCCAAACAGGATACCGTTGCAGACTCCACGATGGAAGCTGAGTATATTGCTGCAAATGATGCTGCCAAGGAAGCCGTCTGGATGAGGAAGTTCATCTCGGAGCTAGGAGTAGTTCCAACTATTATTGATCCAATACCATTGTATTGTGATAATAATAGGGTTATGGCATTAGATAAAGAGCCCAGGTCCCATCAGCGGTCCAGAAACATCCTGGGGTGATATCATTTGATCCGGGAGATAGTTGATCGCCGCGAGATCGAGATTCGGAGAGTAGATACAAAGAATAACACCGCGGATCCACTCACCAAGGCCTTCCCTCAGCTACAGCATGAGCGAATTTTTGAGATGTTGGGTATGAGATACGTCAATAATTGGCCTTAGTGCAAGTGGGAGATTGTTGGATATATATATATGCCCTAGAGGCCATTATTTGATAATGGATGTATCGGTATGTGTGTGTATATATATTCAGAGGACATTCTTGCTCGACATGATAGTATGCTATCTGGTTGCTCTTTATCTTGACATGTTCACTTGATCATGCATATTACTCATTTGGTACATGTTGATAAAGCCCTTAGGATATTTGCTTGACTACTGGAATTATGATGCAGATCATACTGGTGGGACGTGTGTAGTTTATAAGCATATCCTTAAAATGTTCCTAGTAGTGGGTGTATCGATACGGGGCATCGATATTCTAGAGTAGACTAGCGTATACGTTTCTTGACCCATATGATGGACGATCCCATATCCATTGGTGTTTAACATCAAAGATTGTATATGTGTTCTCAGTGGAGACCGGGTACACTAAACGGACTCGTCGAGAACTCCTATATGGTATTATATCTATCGTCGGATAGCAGTTCTCAGGTGACACTGGTACATGTTAGTCTGTAGACCCGAGATCATCATAGAGTCTTGTGTGTGCTCCCACTGTACTTTGATTTCCACCCTACCACGGCTCTACTGAGTCGTGCAAACAGGTGGCTTTTGGGTACAGTCCCGAGGCACATGGAGGCAATGAGCGATAGGAGGGGTTTCGTCTCTCTCGGTATTGGGGGTTGATGTTGCGCTATGCTCGATTGGTTATAACAGAAGTCCCTGGCCAGGACTGATGAGATTTACTGATAAGTGTTATCAGTAGTTTCTCGATCCGTTATATGCCATATACAGGCATGACTTATTGAGTTATATGGGGTCGACGATACCATCCCTAGACTCGATATGCAGCATATCTGACGAAGAGACCGGACTATACAGTAAGTGTTGCCAATTGGATCGACGGGAGTTTTGACAGGTTCACTTGTTTTTCTTCTGTTTGCTCAATACCTGGGAGCCGTTACGTACAGCTGATGCCGCCGACGGTTTGTGGGTATGTGATATGATCACTACCTACTGCTAGCGTATTGACGAGTCTTAGAGTCCCACGGAGGGGTTTCCTAGCTCAGGCGAAACGATGTGGGGGTGCATATGGGGATATGCGCGGGAGCTTGATTAAATGCGAGTATATGATACCGTATTTTAATCTAGCGTTTTCTATTGGTCGGGTCGTATGTGATATGACCGTATTGTTAAATCAAGTATTGATTTAATATCAATAACCATTGGCTCATTTCTTAAACCCTTTTCTTTTATATATATGCATGAATGTATGTATGTATATATTGATATGAATGCACACATGCATGCATACATATGCCATGGTTGATGATACATTGGAGATGACTATGCAAGACTCACATGGAAACTATTTATGTATTTTTGATTATTGAGAAAAAGAAAATGGGAAATGATTCATGGTTATTTTCTTTTGGCTTCTACACACTTCTTTAGTTGACTAGTCATAACCATGGTTTCATTTCTTATTATCTCTTAACTCAACATAAAAAATATTTAGATATTTTGTATCCATGGTTATGAGTGAGTGTGACTCTCTCATATATTCTATTATGCTCATTATTATTGAGATAACTCTCATATGAGCTCAAGCTAAACCATTCTCCTTCTTCTTCATCCTCCAAGCCTCTAGCTCTTCAAAAGTGAGTGAACAAAATTAAAAGGAAAGGTTTTTAAGTGAGATTACAACCCACATCATCAATCTATATTAGTCTAGACCACTAGTGTAGTTTGTTTGCTTCACTTCCACCAAGGTCAAGTGAAGCTTGGAGCTTGTGCCAACGGACTCCGAGGTGAATCGTCGTGGATTTCGAAGGACTCAAGCGAACCCGTTCAAATTCCAAGTTAATCCAAGAAGTCAAGGAGGAGAGGTCTACAAAGGTTGTATTTCTCCCCTCTTAGTGTTAGACACTTGCTTGTATGTGATACTTGCTTTTTGTTACCCTAATATTCTAGTTCGATTCTCGGTTAAGTTTGATTAGCTCCCTAAATTTTTTAATGTAGCATGTTTGATGCTTGACAAAACCTAGTGAGGGTGCTAAGCAAACCCAGCACATACATCACTATGTATCAGTCCCAAGAGTTCAGTAGCTTTTTCTTCGTGTCTAGTAAACAGAGTTTTGGTCATCTTGCCTTTGAGACACGACTCGCAAGTTTCATAAGATGTAAATTCGAACTGATTCAAATATCTATCTTTATACAACTTAGCTAGTATTGTCGCATTGATATGACCTAGTCTACAATGCCACAAGAAGGTTTCGTTCATTTCTTAACTTTTCCTCTTGTGTATGTTCTGTACATTTAGAACTGTAGTTTGATTTAGTACATATATACCATTACTTAACGTACCAAATCTAATCAACACTTGATTTAGAAAAATGTTCATAACATTATCCTTCAATACAAAATTATATCCTTCTTTATGCAACAAAGAAACTGATATAATATTGCACATCATATTTGGTACGTAATAACAGTCGTTCAGAATCATTGTATTACCATTTGGTAATACTAGGTGATATTTGCCAACTGCTTTGGCTGCAACAATTGCACCGTTCCCTACTTGAGAGACATATCACCATTTCCTAGTTCTCTGCCTCTTCTTAGCCTATGTAACAAATTACAGACGCGGGATCCTGATCCGGTATCCAATACCTAGGACGTAGAGCAAACTGAGAAACAGTTCTCGGTAAGGAACACACCCGAAGAAGATGCATCATCATGCTCATTTTTCGTTCGGGCTGTGTGGGAATCCTGATATTCCTCTATTCCCAGCTCAGACTTATAACAATCATAAGAAAAAGTGGAACCAACGTTCCCCAGCTCAGTATAATAAACGGTCAATACATCCATATTATTATCTTGATTAAGGCGTATCATGGTCGCTATCTGGAGAGAGAGAATGAAATGCTTTAGCGTGCGCTCTTTACAAGATTAGATTGGTTATTATCTTATCTAATCAGTATGGCTCCCACTGTTTTTATCAAATCTTCCTTCAAACCATAAAAGGTAAGATTAGCCGGGATTAATTACACCCTACAAGTTCGCTAATTGGTCAGCCAGGCAGGTATTGGTACTCCGAGTGTGTTTCCCAATGCTTTCGCATAGAACTAATTAAATAACCTCGTTTCCGCGAGGGCATAACCCCGTTAACACCTTTCTTAGACACCTACTGGATCAGCTAATTGTAAAGTGGAAAACTCTCTCAGTAACTCTTACTCGCAGTTGGTATCGGGATCCAACTATCTTATAGAAGGTATGCAATCTCATTGCAAATTTCAATATTTGAAATACCCAATATCTGTTTTTACCCCTAGCAACTTATGATCTTAACTATGGTCAACAAATCATAAGCGCTAGCCAAGTTCAACCCCTCATTTTTTGATTGAATTAAACCCACCCGCACGACCCTTAACTACGGTCAACAAGGCCGTACGACCACCTTAATCCAATCGTATCATATGTGGTAAATAAGCACTAATCAGCTATCGCGCACTACGCCTTGACTATGGTCAACAAACGCAGCGCGAATACTAAATAGCACTTATATGAAATGATGGAAGGCTACGACTGGTTTTGATGAAAACCTTTGGCGTAATGAACTTGATATCGTTGTAGAATCTAGTGATTTGAAAATGGGTTTTTTGTAGCATTTGCTAGTTTTGCTAAAGAGGTCACTTCCGGTGAAGGGATCTCGGCTCTTTCCTCATCGAATGAGGTGCTGGATATTCATCAAGGAATACCACTAAGCAAAGAAAGAACTAGAAAAGCTATAAAAACAAAACAGAGTAGCTTGTAGCATTTTCTAGTTTTTCTAAAGAGGCCACTCCCGGTGAAGGGATCTCGGCTCTTTCCTCATCGAATGAGGTGCTGGATATTCATCAAGGAATACCACTATGCAAAGCAAGAACTAGAGCTACCTTTTTTAAAATTTTGATTCTACAACATCTTTAGGTTTCTTTTCTTTCCATTAATCTCGTCAATGAAGTCCCATCATTTATGTTTCCCTAAACATCACAGAAAAGAAACGAAATAGAACGTACGCTTATGCCATCCGCATTCGCCACGGGCCCCGTCATGCACCGTTAGGTTACTTAACTAACGGCAGAGCGGGGGTTGGACTAGCGCGGGTGCAAAACATAAGCAACATTTATTATATATATCATATATATATAGCATCCGTCTCACGCAGTTATATGATCACATCACATAATACAAGCAGCAGAAGTTAACATATGAAATATTGGATATATTAGGAGGTCCGTGTTTTAAATTTATCCAGTAATGAAAAACACGGATTCCACGGTCATGATGAATAAGCAAAACCCACATCCTACGAAAGCGGCAAGCAACCCTGCCAATTCTAGAGTTAGGAGACCCGGTCCCGACTCTTCGAGATGGTCTCCCACTGGACTCTAGAACCCGGTTACTTATGCTCCCCGTCTTGGGTCTATCCTAATGTGGAAAAGTAAATAATATACATCAACGGTGACATCATCCTCAACCCGGAAGTGTCCCAATAAAAAAATATTACATACATTTTTTACATGAATGAAAATTAAAAAACTCTCATCTCACGTAAAACCCACGGCTATTCAATCACGATGATCCAATATAACATTTCACAGCAACACATAACATCACATGTCATCAACGTAAGTAAATATACGTATCCCAAATGTCATTGACATATAACAACGAGATCGGGGATACCCTACATATTACACTTACCATCCCAGAAAAGAAATAAAAAACTACAATAATTAGAATCACATTTTCCTTGGACATCATAAACCCGAAATATCTCATATTCCGAATTTCATGTCTGACCTTATAAACCTTACATTTTAGTCTCAAACTGAAAACTCTTTTCAGTAACTTAGTCGGGTAATTCAACAAGATTTCCGACTACCTGATCGAATGTTCGTCGGGAACTTTAGTAGATGGCCGCACCCCCGATGCCGTCGACAAAGTTCACTTAGGTGGAACACCGTGGCCGCGAGCATCCGAGTGGATGCTTTTTGCAATGGGGTTCTCCTTAAATCACTTGGTCGGGGCTATGGGGCGTGGCTATCTAGTAAAGTTATCTGGCGAGTATTCGCGTACTATACGAGATTGCGACGGAGTTTTGATCCGATTCAAAACACTGTGGCAATCGATCAAACCGAGACTAAATTGCTAAATTTACAATTACAAACTAGTTTTCACAAAATTAATTATTTTGGATTCTAAAAATTGTATCACATATCAAACTTAAATTCGAAACGATATTAAAATTGCGACTACGCAAAACTCTGCCAAGCCTTAACAGAAAGATAATATCACATGCAATCTTGGCTAAATCAAACATAACCTGAAACCCTAGATTCTACAGACCAGAACACCAAACAAACACGAGCCAAAACAGGAACAGGAAAACCGACCAGGCCGGCCAAATGGGTTTTTTCGCCGGGTCATTTTTAGAGTTTTGGCCTCGAATTTCTCTGGTGTTCTAGTTACATCACATGTAACATTATGAACTTATTTAAAAAATATTTAGAGACCATTTTAAAATCGACAGAGAATAGGGTTTTAGATTACGGTTTTCGGAGTCGTTTCGGTTTCGCGATTCTATAAACATCGTATAATCTTCTAGTTTGGCTCTGATACCAAGAAAGTCTACCCTAGCACTACCATGAGATTAAAACCGGCATCAAGCATGCTTGTATAAAATTTGGGGGTGCTAAGCTACACTAACTAAGGATCAAACTAGATGATCAGGGTTTAAGCATGATATAAAACAATTTTGCACTAAGAGAAAGAAACTACAACCTTTGTACATCGTGTCCTTCTCTTCTAAAGCTCCGAGTAGTAGTCTCTACGACTCCTCTAGGCTCCACTTGAAGAAGTGCACGAACTTGCTTCGCGATCTTCGTGTCAAAGATGATCCACCCGAAGTTCCTCTAATCCAAACTACCCGAAGTTTAAAGTGCTAATCTAAACTTGGATGATGAAATAGGGGTTCTAAGCTCACTAGGTTGATCCAAAGCCATATGGTTCACATTACATGTGAGGGTTTATGGTTTTGAGGTGGAGGAAGAAGGAGGTGGAGAAAGCTAGAGAGAAAAAGAGCTCAAGCATAAAAAATGAACAAGTGTAGAATGAGTGATGTAATATGGCTCTCATATCTTTGCTCACTTATTGAAGCATGAATATAAATCAATACATATAATGCACCATGCTTCAATAGTGCAAACAAATGAATATACAAATGTTTTAGCCATGCCTCTCACCATTCCACAAATATCTTCTCATTTTCCACATCATTTTCTATTTTCTCAAAATAGAAAATCTATGCCATGCTTCATAATATATACATACATATACATACATATATCTATATCATATACACATACATATATCACATACATATATCATATACACATACATACATACAAGATACATACATATGTGTGTGTGTATTAAGAAGAAAATAATTAGTGAGCTAAATATTAGTTAACATATAATTATATCAAATATAAATATATATCAAATTATTAAATCAAGTGTATATATATATTAAGAAGAAAATAATTAGTGAGCTTAATATTAGTTAACATATAATTATATCAAATATAAATATATATCAAATTATTAAATCAACACTTGATTTAATAATCTGGTTATATCACATATAACCGACTAATATCGTTTATCTGTATATCACATTATCAAATCAACACTTGATTTAATAATTCGGTTATATCATATATAATCTAACCGACAACAAATTTCCGCCAGATTAGAATACGGTATCACATACTCGTATTTAATTAGGCCACCCGCACATATCAACATATGTGCCCTACTTCGTATCGCTTGAACTAGGAAACCTCTGTATGGGACTCTAAAGTCTCGTCAATACGCCAGCAGTAGGTAATGATCATATCAGTTGCCCACAAGCCGTCAGCGGTACTAGCTGGACATAACGGCTACCCAAGTATTGAGCGATTAGAAATCAACAAGCAAGCTTGTCCAAACTCTCATGAAGCTTATAAGTAACACTTACCGTACAGTCCGGTCTCTTCGTCCGATATGTCGTATATCAAGTCTAGTTGTAAAATCGTCAGACCCTAGTAACTTGATAAGTCATGCCGATGTATGGCTCATAACGGTTCGAGAAGCTACTGATAACTTTTACCAGTAAATCTGCAACATTTCAGAAAAATAAAATATTATTTTTAGGAATTTATAATTAAAATAATAAATATTATGAATATTTTAATAATGCGGTATAATTAAATACCGATAAATTGGGAAATATTTGGAAAATTATAGGAATTTCTGAAATGAGGGTGTTTTATATGATTTAAGCAAATTATAAATTCTTTATGATTAATTATATTCTATTTTAATGCTAATCGCGATTAAATATCACTAATCGTGCATTAAGCTTTATTTGTGCACATGACATGCACCATGTCATATTTTACATTGTTACATTTTTTCTACCATGGTTTCTTTTCCGTTATCATGCATGGCTTTGTTTTCTTTAAAAATGTAACGTTTTGAAAAATCGTTTAGGTGAAATTTCGGATAATCGGTAAAATAACTTGTGTTTTCCGTAAAAACCAAGATATAAATATCTTTTAACATAAAATTAAATATATCTATTCTAGCTATGTAACTGCTAGTATTTGGTATTTAATGGGTCACTTATAAAATTTCTGGTTTACTAAATTTTTTCCGTAATTAATTAATTAAATATTATTTTTAAGCCTTCACTAATACATTTAATTAGCGATAATTACAAATTGGAATGGGTTAATACAAATTTGTGCATCATGATACATTAAACCAACATGTAACATGTTGTTTTTGAAATGAAAAGAAGTAATCAAGATGGTTTTAGAAAATATAAACTATAAAGGCTTAAATGATGAAAATAAACTAAATAGAAATTGAGGTATGGTTCTAGGTTGACTTGGGGTATAGTAATTATCATTTTTCCTCACCACACAAACCCACACCCTTCCCCAACTCCTACTGGCTGAGCCCATGTGGCTGCCTCCTCACACACACCACTCTCTTGAAAAAAAGAAAAGAAAGAAAAAAAAGGAATAATATAGAATGAAGCATGGACTTTGTTGACTTGGGAATTGTATTATTCATTCAACCCTCACTCTCTCTCCTCATCTCCCCATTGTGGCCGAGCCTCCCATTCCTTGCAGCAAACAGCAGCCCTCCTCTTTGTTCTTCTTCATTTCATTTCAAAACCCCCAAAATTTTATCAAAAATCCAAATCAAAAACCCCACAAAATCAAAATCCAATCTTTACCCATGATTCCTTGGCCCATCTAGTATGGATCTTGGAGCAAAGTTAGCATTTTAGAGGCTAAGTTTTTCAAGTGTGGATCTCATTCCAAATGATTTTTAGGTATAATCTTAACCCAATGTTTGCTTGATGTTTAATCACTTCAATTTAACTAATTTCGGTGCTTAATTGTGGTTCTAAGTGCTAACTTGAAAATTCAAGAGAGGGTTTTAAATCAAGTTAGGATTTTGATTAATTGGTTATGGTTGTGATGTGTTATTTAACATCTTGAGAATTTCAAAACCCAACCTAGTTGTTAGTTTGCAAATTGCTACTTTTAAATTGTCCAATTTAAGCTATTTTGGAAACTAGGTTTTTAATTATTGCATAATTAGATGGGATTAAAATCTAGTTAGGGTTTTCATCACATTATTAACATTATAATGTGTAGTTTACCACCTTAGATCATGCAAAACCTAGTCTGGTTGTTGATTTGTGTATTGTTACTTTGAAAATTGTTAAAATTGGATAATTTTGCAAACTAGAATTTTGGGATTAATGATAATTGATGAGATTAAATTATAGTAATGGTTTGTATGATCTAGTTATGATATTTAGTGAATATTGTGTCCGCTAGATTTGTTTAAACATCAAGTTTTGTACTAAAACGGTAAATGAATGCTTTCTACGTTTTTGGAAATAAATCGATTTGATTTATTTTGAGATTTTGATGAGTTACAACTTATTTCATATTATATTTAGTGAGTTGTGAAATCACGATTGGTACGTTTGGGTTTTTCTCGATCAATCGGCGTTTGTACGCCGATGTCGAGAGTTTTTTGGTCCTTTTGCATGAGCGGGTCATAAGTTTTAACCTATACGCATTTCGTGTGCCGTTTTGGTTTTTGCCCGCGATTTCGGTTTACGATATTATATATGTTTGCATATAGGTACCTCTCACGTAGACTTCGGACGATGAAAAAGAGGATGGCGGTATCGACTTCGGCAGACAAGGACCAGGTGAGTAGATATATATCTACGGGGGAAATCGGGTGGATGGCGTATTGCACTCCCGCAGTTTCGTTGTATAGAACGCGAATGCGTTATTATATATACATATATACTTATATGTTATGAAATGTGTATGCTTAGCGAGAAATGCTTAGATAACTTGGGTTAGTGTTAGTGTATTCTTAAAATAGTAATTTAGTTAGTTTCTTAGTCTCGAACCCTAGAATAGTAAATTGCACACACGCACACACATATGCATACCTTTTATTTTCTTGTGCGTATATGGGGATATGTATATATATACATATAGCTATGTGAGTATGTATATATATATGTATATATATACAGGGATGATGAGGATCGTATATGGTATTTGGAGATGAGTCGATGTGATTGGGCATGATGCCATGAGATCAGTGATGTGATTTGGTTCGTATTATGAGATACGACATGAGATTATAGCGGGTCCTTTGGCGATGTGTTTTCATACACATGCATATATATATGTAGATGGTATCAGTATGTACTAGACTTAGATCAGTACCTCTAATACAGGATATGATGATAAGGATACCTGATAAATGAGGAGATAAATGTGATATTCGACGCGTACCCAGATTGGGATGTTGTACGATGGATTTACCGTATGAGCTATATTATGATAATAGATCCGCACTCTTGACTCGAGGAGGTCATATTATATATTGTGTCAGGTATGATACTATTGAGGCGGGATCACCGACTATATATATATATATATATATATATATATATATATATATATATATATATATATATATCGACTCAGACTCAGGTGGTTTTCCTTACCCTTTCGACTAGTCTGTTAGTTTAGTCCTGTAGTTTACTTGTAGAAGTTAGACTGGACTCGAGTCATACCTATTTCAAAAATAACAAATCGTGAGTATTTTAAAGACATGCCAAGGGATTCTACGGATATTTCAAAGGACGTACCTTTTCTTAAAAACACCGTAGCCCTATTTTCTAAACACCACGATTCGTATAATTTCAAATGTCGAAACGATATGACTCGTGTATATATTAATGTAATTCCTTATTGTTGCACTTGTTATTCATGTTCCGCATATCCTTGCTATTCGCATCGCATCGCATGTTTAATTACGTTTTTATTGTTATATTGAACCGGTGGTTAGGACACGGTATTATTACCGATGATGCGTATGCTCCACGTACACTTGCTTGCCGGCTCACACACATCTTCATTGGTAATTGCTATGTCACGTACACTTTAGAGAACATTACTTCATTGACATAGCTTGCTAGCTGAAAGTTCCTATATGTTATTGTTTTCATATGCTAGTTTAGATATTGCATTTATTTACTGTGTTATCTCATGCATGTATATTCATATATTCATTTGCCATGCGATAGTATGGGCTAGTCCGGATTGCCGGAGCCCGGTATTCATTATTTATTTACATCGTGATTTGTTGATTTCGGATTTCCATGAGATTTATGGATTTGGAGAAACCGCAGGGATTTTATAAACTGATTATCATTTTTAAAGATAAAATTGCGGTTTTCTCATGATATGATTTGAGATATGTCCACCATGAGTTTTCTCGGCTCTTGAGCGATATCATACACCCGATTCGAGGAGGATGAGGAACCGTCTGTGGGTGCATGGTGGACCCGGTGCAGTACCCCGGAGCGAGAAGGTCGCAGATGATGGCGTTGAGCCTGAGACAGGGGAGCACTACTGACCGGTGATTTTATTGTGACGTGCCGGATATCTGGAGGATACCGACGTGGTCTTCTTTTATTTGAGGATTTGGGTCAGTCCGGATAGCCGGAGCCTTAGATATTGATATTTGATGATACAAGCCAGTTCGGATAGCCGGAGCCTGAGATATTGAGATTTGATGATATAGGCCAGTCCGGATAGCCGGAGCCTGAGATATCGAGATTTGAGATTTATGTTTTGTGTCGATGCTGGACACTGATTCTATGTTGATTTCATTGATGATATCTCGATTTAAATATACAGAAATCTCACTAAAGTAAGAAAACAGTTTTCATATTCATGATGTATTCTGTTTTCATTATATTGCATTCATACCTCATATTTATGATATGCTGCTATCTGAGTCACTGACACGAGCACTTGGTATTACACTTATGTATAGATGTTTACCCTTGCCACCTTATCTTGCTTCAGGCTTTATCATTTTGAGAATATATATTATGATCGTATTGACCTAGGATTGGGTCATACATACGATTTCTGCTCGGTGATATTTTCTACTCACGAGTTGGCAACTCACCCCCATTGTGCCACAGTTCTTGCAGGTTTTGCTGTACAGGTTTCCTTGGCGGCTTTGCTGGCACACTTTTTCATTCCGGGTGATTGCTTTGGTAGGTGAGATCACTTGCATCGTGACCACCATTGTACATTCATTTATTTCAGTTGTATCTAGCAAACTCCATCAACCAGACTTATATATTTTATAGACTTAGAAGACCAGTTGTATATTTTCGAACTTAGAGTCGCACGTTGTATTATTATGGTTTTCTTCTGAGTTTTGATCCTCGCCCTTTGGCGTTGTATATTATATTGCTGCGTGGTTGTGACCACCAATTGGCGAAAAGCTAGCTCCCGCTTGGGGATATCTTTATTCATCATTTATATATATTTCATGTGTTGTACCCGTTTGGGGCCAGTATTTACAAAGAAGACTCTGCCGAAATTTTCGGAAAAGACTTGATGTTTTAAAAATATTTACTACGACTTTCAAAGTGATTTATACGCAAACTTTTAAACAAGTTTTCCTTCACTTTCTTCTTTTAAATGGTTTAGATTTCTGAGATTTTGGCTTACTTGAATTAGTTGGGGTCATATAGATTTCATATGATTCAAGTGCCAGTCACGTGCCATTTTGGGTCATGACAAAAAAGAAAAGAGAAGAAAAGAAAAAGAAAAGAAAAGTGATAAGATTAAACAAAAAGGGTATGGGCAAAAGAGAGAATGGAGAGAGAGGTGAGGGGTCTTTGACCATGGCACTCATTTGTTTATCCTTCATTATTTCATCTTCATCCTCTCCCTCTCAACCCCATGGCAGCCCACTTCCTCCTCCCTCCTCAAAACACCCACATCCCTACCTCAAAACTTCATCCCCTCTTCAATAAAAACATGCACAAGATTATCATAAGCACTTTGGACCAAGAAAGTTTGGATTTTGGAGACTTGGGGCAACTCAAGAATTTTCTTGAGTTGCCAAATGAGGTATTTTCTTCACCATTAGTATAGTTTTACATTCACATTAGTGTCCATGCATGTTTAGAAGTGTTTTAGGATGTTTTAGTGAACTTTGAAAATTTCTAGAAGAGGTTAGGGTTTGATTTGAATTCAAAGGTGAAATTGAGGCTTAATAGTGACCTTAAACCTCTGTGGTATTTGATTAAAGACCAAAACCTGAGAGTAAGCCACCAATTCGCAAACCTAGAAACCCCGATATCGGATTTGTGTTGGATTTGTGATGTGTTTTGGTGATCTGCTATAATCCGGGTGACCTGAAAATTATTTAGCGATTACTGTAAGTCATGCAGGCAACCAAGAAGCTATCCTGAAGACCAGAGCCCCAAACCCTCCACCCAGGCCACAGATTTAATCATATGGGCTACAATTTGCGGCCTTGGTACTTCCAATTTGATTCGTGTTTGGTCCATGGCTTCATCTCCAGTAAAATAGACCCCCCACATGTGCAAAATTGGCTAATTTCACCTAGGGTAAAATCTGGAGCAAGTTTTCAAAGTTTCTGATTTCGTTTTGCGGTTTTTAATGAATTGGAATTTGGTTTTTGTGTTTGTCTCGATCACTTGACGTTTGCACGTCAATCTCGAGGGTTGTTTGGTCATTCTTGCATACGTAAACTATAGGTTTTAACCTATGTGTAATTCGTGCGACATTTTGGTTTTCGTACGTGATTTCCGTTTACGATGCTATATGTGTATATATGTAGGTACCCCCACGTGGACTTCGGATGATGAAGAATAGGGTGGCGATATCGACTTCGGCAAGTGATGATCAGGTGAGTAGATATATATCTACGGGGAAGTCGGGTGGATGGCGTATAGCACCCCCGCAGTTCGTAGTGTAGTATACAAATATGTTATATATGATTACATTTATGTGTATTGTATGACTAGATGATTATCTAGATAGATTTTAGGAGATCATTGATTAAATTTTAGTATAATTGGATGATAGTGTCGTTAGTTAGTGTTAGTCATGAACCCTAGAATAAGGTTTACACACACACACACTTGCATACATTTTATTACTTGTGCGTATATGGGGATATGTATATATATATACACACATAGGTATGGGACTATGTGTGTGTGTGTGTCTATATATACACACACACACACACAAATGGATGATGAGGATAGTATACGATTTTTGGAGATGGGTCGATGAGATTGGGCATGGTGCCACGAGATCGGTGATATGATTTGGTTCGTATTATGAGATACGACATGATATTATAGCGGGTTCTTAGGAGATGTGTTTTCATACACACGCATACATATATGTAGATGGTATCAGTATGTACTAGACTTTAGATCAGTACCCCCGTTCATGTTATGATGATAAGAATACCGGATAAATGATGAGATAAATATGATATTCGACCTGTACCCAGATTGGGATGCCGTACGATGGATTTACCATACGAGCTATAAATTGATGATAGATCCGCACTCTTGATTCGAGGATGTCATATTATATATTGTATCGTATGTGATACTATTGAGGCGGGATCACCCACTATTATATTTGTATATATCGACTCAGATTTGGTGGTTTCCTTACCTTTTCGATTTGTCTGCTAGTTTAGTCCTGTAGTTTATTTGTAAATGTTAGACTAGACTTGAGTTATACATATTTCAAAACTAACGAATCGTGAGTATTTTTAAAGACATGCCAAGGGATTCTACGGATATTTTAAAGGACGTACCTTTTCTTTAAAACACCGTAGCCCTTATTTTCTAAACACCACGATTCGTGTTATTTCAAATGGCAAAACTGTATGACTTATATATATTAATGTAGATTCTTCATTGTTGCGTTTATTATTCATTTTCCGCATATTCTTGCAATTCGCACCGCATTGCATGCTTAAATGTGTTTTATTGTTATATTGAAACCCATGCTGTGAAGACACCAGCACCATTACCGATGATGCGTATGCTCCACGTACACCTGCTTTCCGGCTCACACACATCATCATCGGTAATTGCCATGTCACGTACACATTAGAAAATACTACTTCATTAGTATAAAATATTAGCTGATAGTTTCGACATGGTACTAGCGAGCTTGCTTTTATATGATAGCTTAGACATTGCATTTATTACTGTGATTTTCATGCATATTTATATATTCATTTGCCATGACATTATGGGCCAGTCCGGATTGCCGGAGCCCAATATTATGAAATTCATTGTTTATTTACCCTTGAGATTTGGATTTCGGATTTCCATGAGATTTCTGTATTTGGAGAAACCGCAAGGATTTTATAAACTGATTATCATTTTAAAATGAAAGTTGCGGTTATCTCCTGATATGATTTGAGATATGTCCACCATAAGTTTTCTTGGCTTTTGAGCGATATCATACACCCGATTCGAGGAGGAGGAGGAACCGTCTGTGGGTGCATGGTGGACCCGGTGCGGTACCCCGGAACGAGAAGGTCGCAGATGATGGCGTTGAGCCTGAGACAGGGGAGCACTACTGACCGGTGATTTTATTGTGACGCACCGGATATCCGGAGGATACCGACGTGGTCTTTTATTTGAGGATTTGGGCCAGTCCGGATAGTCGGAGCCCTAGATATTGATATTTGATGATACAGGCCAGTCCGGATAGCCGGAGCCTGAGATATTGAGATTTGATGATATAGGCCAGTCCGGATAGCCGGAGCCTGAGATATTGAGATATTGAGATTTATATTTTGTGTCGATGCTTGATGATTGGAATAAAATCTCGTTGTGTGTAAATCTATCAAATCAAATAGTCCCCGGCAACGGCGCCATTTGATTGAAAAGAATTTCTCGATGTGTAGTATGAAATGGTAAAGAAATCACAACCAAAAATTATTTGACCGTAATCAACTACGGTGTCGGATGTAGATTGTTAGTGAGTGCGGATCGTCCACAGGGAAAGTGTAATCGTTCGTCTTTCGAATTAGATGAATTGAAACTTTAATGAAAAGAAAACAAACAATTCAAGATTTGTAATTGCAATTCAAGAAAGAGAAAAAAATATAGATCTAAGAAAGCATTAAAAAGATAGAATCAAGAATTGATAGTTTGATGATTTTTCCAAACCAAATCTCAAGAATCGAAATGAGGCTCGTAGGAATCGATCGGATCTATAGATGTGATATAATCTTACAATGACGTATTCTTATCCTTCGATGAATTGATACTAGATCGATAATGATCGACGAGAATTAGGGATTTCTTGTGAAACTAGGGTTTCATCTTATCCCTTGTTCATTCATCGATATCATTCATATTCTAGCCTCTAGTAAATTCAAGAAACGATCGTAGATCCCTAATTTCGAGCGATCACAATCAAGAAAGCATCGCAACGAAACTAGGTCATCGATTCTTGAACTTGCTAGGGTTTACAAAACTCGTAGGACTTAAAAATCGTTTAAAGATTTGTTACATCATCATTCTACAATCGTCTCG
Source organism: Agapanthus africanus (assembly GCA_030015575.1). Taxonomy (NCBI): domain Eukaryota; kingdom Viridiplantae; phylum Streptophyta; class Magnoliopsida; order Asparagales; family Amaryllidaceae; genus Agapanthus; species Agapanthus africanus. The sequence goes on along the minus strand of JASDDO010000014.1, from coordinate 641,642,973 downwards.
ACTCCTTTACGAGCGGAGTTTTACTCACACATCACAACAAGAGCAACAATTACAAATTGAGATCTAATCATGATGCAAGAATTAAAAGAAAGCAAGATTAAAGAATTTCACCTTTTATTTATATCAACAATTTAGTTACATTCGCTAAAGAACTACAAGAGGAAGAACTTGATCGTCGATTTGGCTTCGCTCGTCTCCGTGGATCGCGGATCGGCTTGGATCACTTGCCCGATTGAAGATCGGCTCGGCTCCTAAAAGGTTGAAGGCTTCTCGCTTGATTGGTACTCAAGATCTTGGATTTGGAGTGGAATTAGGGTTAGGGTTTCGCACAAGCCTTGTCACGAGACTTGTGGAAGAAGATGATGAAAGAGGGAATATCTAAGATTATGGATGAATTACTAACTAACCCTAATTATTGATTAAAGATTGATTAGCTAAAGAATGATTAGTCTTTAACCCTAGGTCTAGGTTCCTATTTATAGATAACTAACCCTAGATCTAGGATTTCAAATTCTAAGTTTCCCTCCTAAAGTTTGTTGAGGAAATTCAAATTTCCCTCCAAAAGTTAGTTAGGGGAGAAGCTTCTAGATGTGATTAGTTAGGAGAGAGCTTCTAGAAGAGGATTAGTTAGGAGCTTAATTAGGATTAGTCTTGCTTAATCTTCTTTGCTGATCTGGCAGTAGCTTCGAGATCATTCTGGAATTTAAAGTATCAGAAATGACTGTGGGCCCAGAGAAAGAGATTCTGCACTGAAATTGGACGGCTGACGTGGCAGAAGAGGCACGGAACCGCGGCGCAAGCCATCTCCTGCCGCGGTTCCGCGGCTAATTTGGAGCCTTAGGGCTTGTATTTTCTGCAGTGGTCTTGGGCTGTTGTATGGGCCTTTATTTTATATATTGATTTGTATTTCTCCATCTGAATTGCTACCAGTTCTGAAATGATTTAGTTGGCGTATTTTTGATCAGCTCTTTTGCTTTTCTTCCGTATTTCCTGCATAGATCTCGAAACAAGTGTTGCGCAAATACAGAAATGATGCGATGCCATGAAATGCGGTTAATTTCCATTAAAGTGTCGGTTTAAAAGTCTAATACATGCAATTTCATATTTTGTGACAGATTTGCTAATATGTAGAATATGAATGCCGAACACTTCTAAATGTATGCAAATGTTAGGGAAATTGCCGGCTAAAATATACAATATTTTCGACTGATCAAATACCCCCAAACTTAATTTCGATCGTCTCGAGCGAATGTTTTATTAAAAAGAGAAGGAGAAAATAAAGAAAGAGAAAAACTAACTAGCACACTTTCGTAGGCAACACGATTGCACTGAGCACGTGCAACAAGCCTTTAAACCTCTAGGTGTCCCTAGTAGGAGGAGTGTTGTCTCCTGAGGGTTTTCAGCGGATTGCACCCACAAAATCCAATAATAAAAGCAAGATCATGAATATTACATTTAAAGACAAGAATTGTAAAAGAAAGACTTTGAAAATTAGGGTTTCCAACTAAGCTAGCTTTTCGGTTGTCATGAGCCCTATCTTAATGGTCATGAAAAGATGTTAGAAATCACGTCCTCCTTCAATAAAACATCGTCTTATTCTTCATTCCTATCTTTCTTCCAAACATCGATCATATAACCCTGCGTGTGTGTAAAGGACATCCCTACACCCGGAGAATTCAATTCAAGCTATCATACTCTTGCCCATCAGCCTCAGTACTTTTTGATAAACGAGATTGCTCACACACTTTCATGCGACCGTTAATACTTCTTGAGGTACTAACCGACCGATTACTCCTGTGCTTGCATGCTTGGTGTATTTTCCTCGTCTTGCACCACCTCAGGCATAGCAGTGACTCTCAGACCAGTTGGCCTTAGGGCACTAGGTGAAGAAGCACCCTTGCTATATATTTTTTTATTGCCCTTGGTGATAACAAAACCAGTGTCCATTTTTCTCACCACTTTATATTTTTTATTTCATACTTTTGGCTTTAAGACAAGAGCATTTCAAGGTATCCTCTACTATCCCAGGCTTCAAGACGTGTGTAAGTGCGAATAGCAGGGTATCAACGTTCAAAATGTTTGGCTTCCAGAATAGAAACTATCTTTCAGACTTATTTTTATCCTCAGATTAGTGACGTCTTTCATCTTACTAACCCTTGGGACAACGGCTCATAACTACTTATTACTAGTTCGTATAAGAAAACTTCTAATTTTCTTAGTTTTTTTTAAATTTTTCTAATCTCATGGATGTAAATGTTCACTATCTAAACTTTTATTATCTTATTTATGTACAAAAAATATTTTTATCTTTTTGAAATTTTTTAAATTTTTATGGTTTTTAAAGAAATGTTTTGTGCTTATGCAAATGATATGCAAATGATGCGAAAATAAGCACAAACCTCCCTCAAACTTGTCTTCAACAGTGTCCTCACTGTTGCCATCTGCTAAATCTCGAAAAACCTGTAAGCTTGGGAGGAATTTATTAGTGGGGGCAAAATATTTAAGTGAAGATCCTCTCCTAAACTTATTTTTGGCTCATCATTTTGTAAAAAAAATTTCTTTTCAAGAGCCAGAAAAAATGTACCCCCCCAAACTTGAGTTATGCAATGTTAAACTTTGAAAATCACAAGTGGGGGTCAAAAAAATCATTGGTCGATGCCAAGCTTTGCAAAGACCGAAAGTTAACACCAACCATTCAAAAAATTTATCAATGCAGTGCTCTGGTTGGTGGAAGAAGAAGTGAGGAAAAGGTAAGTGGTGGAAGAGAATGTGTGTGCGTCTCATATTGGAGAGACGATGCAGTGAATGTGATGGATTACTCGCATTCTTTTTACAGTTCATAAGAATGGGTGGAGGTTCAATTTCATTGATTGGGATATGATTCATCTCAACACCCGTGTCATTCAAAAATGCGAGTTCATCAGCGAAGATCTCCTCAAAAGTTCCATCTATACCCCGGTGAATAATGTCATCACAAAGTGCGGGGTGATCTTCAGACTCTAAGAATAGTTCATAATCCGTGTTAATTGTTGACCTGGACATCTCAGTGGAAGAGTCCATATGTGTATGATACATAGTTGGGTCAAACAATAACGTATGAAAAGAGTCAAGATCAGTATAAAGAGGATCATCAAATTCGCTGCTGTCGACATCCATTAAGTCGACAGAACAGACCTGAGCAGTAGGTTCGGAGGGTATACTTCCCAACTTGTAAATGTTCAGCTCTATTGACCTATTCCCGAAAGATAGGGTCATAGAGCCGTTACGACAGTTGATTATAGCATTGGAAGTGGCCAAAAAGGGGCGACCTAAAATCATCGGAATTTGATTCCGTGGGTTCGCTACAGGCTGTGTATCAATTACAATAAAATCTACCGGGAATATAAATTCTCCGATTTTTATTAACACATCATCCAGTTCACCCCTAGGTTTGGTGATTGATCGGTTAGCCATCTGGAGAGTGCAATTGGTTGGCTTCAACTCTCCGATCCCTAGTTGCTCATATACCGAGTATGGAAGCAAGTTGACACTAGCGCCAAGGTCTAGTAGAGCATGGTTAATGTGTTTTTCCCCAATAGAAACGGAAATAGTAGGATATCCTGGATCCTTACGTTTCCTCGGTAATTGTTGGGGGAAAGCCGTGTCTATTGTTTTTTCCATGAAAATCTTCTTGGGCGCTTGAGTCTTCCTCTTTCTAGTGCACAAGTTCTTAAGAGTTTTCGCATAGGACGGAATTTGTTGGATGGCATCTAGGAGAGGGATGTTGGTGTTTACTTGCTTAAAAATGTTCATAATCTTCTCCATATGTGGACCCGGTGTGTTGGCCCTTAACCGATTCGGATAAGGTGCTTTAGCAGTAAGCGCTGGGTCCATCATAGGAGAAGGAAGTGGGTGTGGAACCGATCCCAGAATAGAAGTGGGGATCGTCCGTGGAGGAGTAAAAGAGGTGGGCTGTAGTGGCGAGCCTTTTGGGAAATGAAGAATAGGCTCGGAAGAAGGTGGTGGGGTAGAAGAACTGGGGTAAGAAGTGTGTGTGTGAGGAAAGGTCTCAGCCGGGGTGTTATTGATTGATTTTTCTGTATCATCAAACTCTTCCCCAAGGTGATGGTCAAACACTCTTCCAGATCTCAACGTGAGTGCATCCACATGATGTGAATAGCCAGGATTGGGTAAAGGTTGAGCTGGAAGTTTCCCTTTCTCTCTTGCACTCATTTCGGCTCTTAATCATGAAATTTCTGCTTCCATCGATTTGATACTCTCAGCTTGGGACGCTGAGTTTTTCTCAATTTTATCGACAGAAGATTTCATTTCAGCCGAAACTTGCATGATATTTGTTAAGACCAAATTCATGCATTGTGCAAATGAATAGGATTCATCAGTCCCGGTCAACTGCAAAGGACTGGATGGTGCAAAAGTGTTGACCGGATTTTGAAAATTTTGTGCTTGAAAGGGGTGCTGACTCAATTGTGTTGGTTGCTGTTGTGGTGGAGGGACCCTTTGGAAATGATTCGTGTTTGGAACCGTGTTTTGAGATTGTGATTGGTTCCAAGCAAAGTTAGGGTGATTCCTCCAACCCTGATCATATGTGGAGGAAGATGGATCGTTTCTAGGTCTTTGAAATGCGGCATTGGTATGCTCAGGACCTTGAAACGGACATTCTTCCGTCAAGTGAGACGGATCAGAACAACAACCACATACAGTTTTGGAGAGTGATATTTGACTTAGGGTGGCGGCTAAAAATTTATTTTCCATATTCTCGAGTTTCTTATTGATAGCTGCAATGTCAGCTCTAACTCCTATGGAAATATCATTGCCATCCCTAGATGATTGACTCACACCCTCCCACTGTAATGATTTTTCAGCGAAATCTTCTAGAAAGTTCCAGGCTTCCCAATCATCTTTAGTCATAAAGTTGCCTTGACACATGGATTCAAGGGACTGTCTTGTGTAAGGAGTAATGCCCTCATATATGATTCGGCACAATTCCCATCTCGGGATGCCGTGATGTGGACATTGGACTAACAGATCCTTGAAACGTTCAAGACATTTTGAAAATGTTTCATTTGGAAGCTGGGTGAATTGATAGATTTCGCTACGGACTCGAGCTGTTTTGTGATGTGGGTAAAATTTCTTAAGGAATGCTTTGACGAAGTCTTCCCAATTTGAAATGGAATGTGCGGTAGTGTTATATAGCCACTTCTCGGCTAAATCGCACAAAGTGAATGGGAGAAGACGAAGACGCAAAGCATCCACAGACAACTGTGAGGTACCCATCATTGCGCATACATTTTCAAATTTTGTGATAAACACGTATGCGTCTTCAGACTCGAGACCGTGAAATTTTGGTAGAAGGTTGATGTATTGGGGTTTTATTTGAAAATTTTCCCCATTGGCTGGTGGAATGGAAAGACAGGTGGAAAGTGGGCCTCGTGTAGGATAGCACCTCTCTTGGAGAGAGATGCGAGGTGGATTCTGCGCACCAACGGACGGTGGCAGGGTAGTGGAAAAGAAATTCGATGGAGGTGGATCCATCGATGTGGGTGTGGTGGTGGGTAAAAGAAAGGTAAATGTAGAAATACCGACTTTTGGGTCGATAAGGGAAACGCGGACTTAACGGGCACTAGAAACCCGTGTCCAGCCTATCTTGCACTAAAAAGGGTTAGTACAAGTGGCAGCGTGAATTTATAATTAGGGGAAAGAATGAATGCGGTGTTTGTTTTGAAAATTGATACGGATTTTGAAAAAATGATGCAACAAAACAAATGCAACACACAAAACCCTAAAATCTAGGGGTCACCTAGGTCAAAGCTCTAGACCACTCCTAACTGCCAAAAGACAAGTCGCAGGATTAATCCTCTACTGCCTCTTTGTCCCCCTGTGGCCGGATAAGTGCCAGGTAAGTGGGAAGGTACTCCACTACGTAAGTAGTGGGCCTAATTAAAAACCACTAGCCTTAGACACACTCGCCTTAGGCACCACAAGAAAACGCGGATAAACAATGAATTACCCACGGCCTTCTCTTGTCCTAAATGAGCGCGACAGTCCTTACAGTCATCTCTAGATATTTTTTAGTTAATGTGGGTCAATGCGGATGCATGTTTTGCGGTTTTCGGGGCCTAGGAAGGGCAATGAAATCCCCACCTAATTTGGATTTGGTCGTGCCCCTTAAATTTCCGTACAAACAACCAAGAATCAAAAACACGCACAAATTTTTATTTTGCTTTTGCGGCGCAGCGATTTATTTGCAAAGAAACCTGCAGCAAAATATTAATTGGAGCAGATGAGGTAAGAGATAAGAAAGTTAGGGACTTACAGAGAAAAATTGGTGCAGTGAACCCTCTACGCAGGCGCGGAACCGCCGCAAATAGAGCTTTAGTGCCACGGAAGGGCGGCCGTATGTGCTGATCTCTGCACAACAATTTCTGTCACTGTTCCTCTTGAACTGCTTAGCTCTCTGGAATTTTTAGAAAAATTTTATCCAAGCTCCAATGATTCCAGAATTCTTCGCAACAAATCACAACACACGTATTAGAGTTTGTACGAGTTTAGATCTAAAAATTATGATGAAATAAATTGTTCAACTCAAATTTCAAAATACGAACTATTAGCGCACTGTCCCCGGCAACGGCGCCATTTGATTGTAATAAAATCTCGTTGTGTGTAAATCTATCAAATCAAATAGTCCCCGGCAACGGCGCCATTTGATTGAAAAGAATTTCTCGATGTGTAGTATGAAATGGTAAAGAAATCACAACCAAAAATTATTTGACCGCAATCAACTACGGTGTCGGATGTAGATTGTTAGTGAGTGCGGATCGTCCACAGGGAAAGTGTAATCGTTCGTCTTTCGAATTAGATGAATTGAAACTTTAATGAAAAGAAAACAAACAATTCAAGATTTGTAATTGCAATTCAAGAAAGAGAAAAAAAATATAGATCTAAGAAAGCATTAAAAAGATAGAATCAAGAATTGATAGTTTGATGATTTTTCCAAACCAAATCTCAAGAATCGAAATGAGGCTCGTAGGAATCGATCGGATCTATAGATGTGATGTAATCTTACAATGACGTATTCTTATCCTTCGATGAATTGATACTAGATCGATGATGATCGACGAGAATTAGGGATTTCTTGTGAAACTAGGGTTTCATCTTATCCCTTGTTCATTCATCGATATCATTCATATTCTAGCCTCTGGTAAATTCAAGAAACGATCGTAGATCCCTAATTTCGAGCGATCACAATCAAGAAAGCATCGCAACGAAACTAGGTCATCGATTCTTGAACTTGCTCGGGTTTACAAAACTCGTAGGACTTAAAAATCGTTTAAAGATTTGTTACATCATCATTCTACAATCGTCTCGATTCCTTTACGAGCGGAGTTTTACTCACACATCACAACAAGAGCAACAATTACAAATTGAGATCTAATCATGATGCAAGAATTAAAAGAAAGCAAGATTAAAGAATTTCACCTTTTATTTATATCAACAATTTAGTTACATTCGCTCAAGAACTACAAGAGAAGAACTTGATCGTCGATTTGGCTTCGCTCGTCTCCGTGGATCGCGGATCGGCTTGGATCACTTGCCCGATTGAAGATCGGCTCGGCTCCTAAAAGGTTGAAGGCTTCTCGCTTGATTGGTACTCAAGATCTTGGATTTGGAGTGGAATTAGGGTTAGGGTTTCGCACAAGCCTTGTCACGAGACTTGTGGAAGAAGATGATGAAAGAGGGAATATCTAAGATTATGGATGAATTACTAACTAACCCTAATTATTGATTAAAGATTGATTAGCTAAAGAATGATTAGTCTTTAACCCTAGGTCTAGGTTCCTATTTATAGATAACTAACCCTAGATCTAGGATTTCAAATTCTAAGTTTCCCTCCTAAAGTTTGTTGAGGAAATTCAAATTTCCCTCCAAAAGTTAGTTAGGGGAGAAGCTTCTAGATGTGATTAGTTAGGAGAGAGCTTCTAGAAGAGGATTAGTTAGGAGCTTAATTAGGATTAGTCTTGCTTAATCTTCTTTGCTGATCTGGCAGTAGCTTCGAGATCATTCTGGAATTTAAAGTATTAGAAATGACTGTGGGCCCAGAGAAAGAGATTCTGCACTGAAATTGGACGGCTGACGTGGCAGAAGAGGCACGGAACCGCGGCGCAAGCCATCTCCTGCCACGGTTCCGCGGCTAATTTGGAGCCTTAGGGCTTGTATTTTCTGCAGTGGTCTTGGGCTGTTGTATGGGCCTTTATTTTATATATTGATTTGTATTTCTCCATCTGAATTGCTACCAGTTCTGAAATGATTTAGTTGGCGTATTTTTGATCAGCTCTTTTGCTTTTCTTCCGTATTTCCTGCATAGATCTCGAAACAAGTGTTGCGCAAATACAGAAATGATGCGATGCCATGAAATGCGGTTAATTTCCCTTAAAGTGTCGGTTTAAAAGTCTAATACATGCAATCTCATATTTTGTGACAGATTTGCTAATATGTAGAATATGAATGCCGAACACTTCTAAATGTATGCAAATGTTAGGGAAATTGCCGGCTAAAATATACAATATTTTCGACTGATCACTTGACACTGATTCTATGTTGATTTCATTGATGATATCTCGATTTAAATATACAGAAATCTCACTAAATTAAGAAAACGGTTTTCTCATTCATGATGTATTCTGTTTTCATTATATTGCATTCATACCTCATATTTATGATATGTTGCTACATGAGGCACTGACACGAGCACTTGGTACTACACTTTGTATAGATGCTTACCTAGCCATTTGATCATGCTTCAGGCCATTTTATTATTTGAGGATATTATGATCGTATTGACCTAGGATTGAGTCATACATACGATTTCTGCTCGGTGATATTTTCTACTCACGAGTTGGCAATTCATCCCTGTTGTGCCACAGTTTCTTGCAGGTTTGCCGTATAGGTTTCTTAACGGCTTTGCTGGCACACTGCTTCTTCCGGGTGATTGCTTTGGTAGGTGAACTCACTTGCATCGTGACCACCATTTGTATCTATTTATATTCAGTTGTATCTAGTAAACTCCATCAACCAGACTTGTATATTTTATTAGACCTAGAATACCGGTTGTATATTATTTCGACCTTAGAGTCGCGCTTGTATTATTATGGTTTTCATGTTGATTTTGAGTTTCCTTTTGAGTTTTGGTCCTCTCCCTTCGGCGTTGTATATTATATTGCTTGCATGGTTATGACCGCCAATTGGCGAAGAGCTAGCTCCCGCTTGGGGATGCCTTTATATATATTATACATGTTGTACCCCTTTTGGGGCCAGTATTTACAAAGGAAACTCTGCCGAATTTTTCAGAAAAGACTTGATGTTTAAAAATGCATATTTCGGCTTATGTTATTAAACTACTTGCTTTAAAACTAGACTTTTTCCTTCTTTCTTCTTTAAAATGGTTTAGATTTCTGGGATTTTGGCTTACTTGAATTAGATGGGGTCCTATGGACTTCATATGATTCAAGTGCCAGTCACGTGACATTTCGGGTCATGACAAAGTTGGTATCAGAGCGCTAGGTTAACCTTGGTTCGAGTCTTTGTTTGACTATGCGGATCTTAGGGCGTTTGTATATATTCGGAACCTAGGCTTGACCTTACGGAACTTAGACTTAGTCGAGGGGGTATTAGACCCGAACTTTCGTCGCATTGGTTGATCTTGGTTGATGGAGTAGGTGAGTTAAGGAGAGTGACGTACCGTGTGTATATTCCGCGGCATACTTACGATACGCTACTCCGCTTAAGAAGCTTTAGGATGTACATTTCCTTGCACAACATTATATTCATTCATGATCTATCCTTATCAATATTGGTTTATGATTTTTGCTGCCACGATTGCATAGGCAGAGAGAGCTACGGCTAGAGTTGCGTCAGCATGAGCTCGTCACGGACGAGTACTGACCAGGGCATGATTCTAAGGACATACGATTTGCATAGATGAGTCGTTTTATTGTGTTTTCACGCCATGAGCGTTTGATGGATCGCTTTTACAAGATTTCTTGGATGTGCAGATCAGCACCAGAAGATTGGGCCACTGCTGGAGACCAGCCAGAATGTGATGACCGTCGATGCACCGATTATACTTGATGATTGAGGCACTGTTCAGCGTGCGGACAAATGAGCCAGTTGCTGCTGCGAATAACGAGATATCGCCCCAGATGTTTGAAGCTATTACTGCACGAGTTGCACGAGTTATAAAAGATCGCTAGTCACCCAAGGAGGAATGACTAGGACATGTGATTCGTTGCCTACCCCGATGTGAGGTCATCAGATTGATTGATTCTGGCTAGAGACGACTTCACGCAGGTACGTTGAGAGTCGATAGTAGACGATCGAATGTCAGAAACCCATTCTTCAAAGTTTAAAGTATTCGGAAAAACATGCAAGTAGTTCCATAGACCCTCTAGAAGAATGAAACCCTGACTCGATATAATGACCATGAGAATGCTTTGAAACCTTAGGGTTTGAAGCAGTTCTGCGGTGCCACTAATGAGGCTTAGGTTTGCCCTTCTGCGGCTGGTCCATAGGTACTGTGGCATGTACTGGAATAATATTAAACTGTACTCAAGATGTTGAGCTCTTAGGGGATTATGGAACATTGACGAATCGATCGAAAGGTTCGACGTCATTCGGATATCATGTGATGGGATATATCGCTTGGGAGACTCCAGATACGAGTATAGCCGTTGGAGCGCTGATTGTATTGAATTCTTGTTTGTGTAAATCGAATCAAATGATCCCCGGCAACGGCGCCATTTGATTGATCATTTCTTTGTGTGTTGGTTTAAGAAAATGTATAGAATCACAATCAAAGAATTGTTTTTTTTTATCGCAATCAACTACGGTGTCGGATGTAGATTGTAAGTGAGTGCGGATCGTCCACAGGGATTGTGCGATTCGTTTCTATATTTAATTTGTTTGAATTGAAAAGTTAATCGAAAAGAAAAGAAAACATGATTCAAGATTTTATCGATTGATTCAGGTGTCACTAGTCTAATCAAGAATCAAGAAAATGATAAACAATCGAGAATCGGGTTTCGATGATATTTCCAACCAAATGTCAAGAATCTAAATGAGGCTCGCAGGAATCGATTGGATCTATAGACGTGATATAATCTCAAGATATCGTATTCTTGTCCTTCGAAGAATTGATACTGGATCGATGATGATCGACGAGAGTTAGGGCTTTCTCGTGAAACTAGGGTTTCATCATTTAACTCTTGTTCTTTCGTCGATATCATTCACATTCTAGCCTCTAGCAATTTCAAGAAACGATCGTAACTCCCCAATTTCGAGCGATATCAATCAAGAAAGTATCGCAACGAAACTGGGTCTTCGGTTCTTGAACTTGCTAGGGTTTACAAAACTCGTAGGAATCAAGAATCGATTTAAGATATGTTATATCATCATTCTATTGATCGTCTCGACTTCTCGACGAGCGGAGTATTACTCAAACATCACAACAAGAACTACAACTAGAAATTGAGATCGAATCATGATGCAAGAATTTAAAGAAAACAAGATAAAAGAATATCACATTTTATTTATATCAACAATTTGATTACAGTCGCTCAAGAACTACAAGAGGAAGAACTAAATTGTCGATCTGGCGTCGCTTTTCACCGTGAGTCGTGGATCGGTTTGGACCACTTGCTCTGTTGAAGATCGGCTCCGCTCATAAAAGGTTGCAGGGCTTCTTGCTTGATGTGGTACTCGGGATCTTGGCTTTTGATTGAAATTAGGGTTAGGGTTTCACACAAGTCTTGTCACTAGACTTGTGGAAGAAGATGAAGAAAGGGGTAGAATGAAGAAGTAGAGATTGAATGGCTCTAGTTTGATACTAGATTGGGATTATAGATCCTCCTTAACCCTAGGTCTAGGCTTCTATTTATAGACTTTCTAAACCCTAGGTCTAGGTTTGAAATTACAATTCCCTCCAAAAGTTTGTTGAGGAGCTTCTAGAATTAGTTTGTTAGGAGCTAGCTTAGGTTTTAAGCTAGGATTAATTAAGCTTAGAAAACCCTAGTTTGCTGATCTGGCAGAAGCCTATGGAATCTTCTGGAATTTGATGTGTCTTGAAGAGCTTCTGGAAGTGAGGTGTAAGTTATGAAGCTGAAATGAGCTGCTGATGTGTCCAAGACGCCGCGGAACCGCGACGCAAGCCTGCTCCGGCCGCGGTTCCGCGGCCATGTTGTGGCTTCAGAGGTTGTAACTCCTGGTGTGGTCTTGGGCTAACATTTGGGGCTTTATCTGATGTGTTGATTTGTGTTTGTCCCTTTGGATTGATACCAGAACTGAAATCATTGAGTTGGCGTAATGTTTGATCAGCACCATGTAAATTTTTGGCTTTTCTTCTGGGTTTTCCTGCACAGATCTCAAAACAAGTGTTGCGCAATATAGGGATGATGCGATGCCATGAAATGCGGTCAATTTCCTTTATAGTGCCGGTTTTAGGGTCTAACACATGCAATCTGATATTTAACGACTGATTTGCTAATATGTGAAATATGAATACCGTACACTTCTAAATGAATGCAAATGATAGGGAAATTGCCGGTTAAAAGATGCAGTATTTTCGACTGATCAAATTCCCCCAAACTTAATTTCGATCGTCTCGAGCGAACTGTTTTATTAAAAAGAGAAGGAGAAAATAAAGAAAGAGAAAAACTAACTAGCACACTTTCGTAGGCAACACGATTGCACTGAGCATGTGCAACAAGCCTTTAAACCTCTAGGTGTCCCTAGTAGGAGGAGTGTTGTCTCCTGAGGGTTTTCAGCGGATTGCACCCACAAAATCCAATAATAAAAGGAAGATCATGAAATTTACATTTAAAGACAAGAATCGTAAAAGAAAAGCCTTGACAATTAGGGTTTCCAACTAAGCTACCTTTTCGGTTGTCATTAGCCCTATCTTAATGGTCATGAAAAGATGTCAGAAATCACGTCCTCCCTCAATAAAACATCGTCTTATTCTTCATTCCTATCTTTCTTCCAAACATCGATCATATAACCCTGCGTGTGTGTAAAGACATCCCTACACCCGGAGAATTCAATTCAAGCTATCATACTCTTGCCCATCAGCCTCAGTACTTTTTAATTAATGAATATGTAGATGAGATTGCTCACACACTTTCATGCGACCGTTAATACTTCTTGAGGTACTAACCGACCGATTACTCCTGTGCTTGCTTACTTGGTGTATTTTCCTCGTCTTGCACCACCTCAGGCATAGCAGTGACTCCCAGACCAGTTGGCCTTAGGGCACTAGGTGAAGAGGCACCCTCGCTATATATTTTTTTATTTCCCTCGGCGATAACAAAACCAGTGTTCATTTTTCTCACCATTTTATATTTTCTTCATTTTTTTTTATTTCCTTCATACTTTTGGCTTTAAGACAAGAGCATTTCAAGGTATCCTCTACTATCCCAGGCTTTAAGACGTTTGTAAGTGCGAATAGCATGGTATCAACGTTCAAAATGTTTGGCTTCCAGAACAGAAACTATTTTTCAGACTTTTTTTTATCCTCAGATTAGTGACGTCCTTCATCTTACTAACCCTTGGGACAACGGCTCATAACTACTTATTACTAGTTCGTATAAGAAAACTTCTAATTTTCTTGATTTTCTTAAATTTTTCTAATCTCATGGATGTAATTTTTCACTATCTAATCTTTTATTATCTTATTTATATACAAAAAATATTTTATCTTTTGAAAATTTTTAAATTTTTATAGGTTTTGAAAATTTGTTTTGTGCTTATGCAAATGATGTAAAAATAAGCACAAACCTCCACCAAACTTGTTTTCAACAGTGTCCTCACTGTTGCCTTCTGCTAAATCTCGAAAAACCTGTAAGCTTGGGAGGAATTTATTAGTGGGGGCAAAATATTTAAGTGCAGATCCTCCCCCAAACTTATTCTTGGCTCATCATTTTTGTAAAAATTTTCTTTTCAGGAGCCCGAAAAAAATATACCCCCCAAACTTGAGTTATGCAATGTTAATCTTTTGAAAATCACATGAGGGGGTCAAGAATCATTGGTCGATGCCAAGCTTTGCAAAGACCGAAAGTTAACACCAACCATTCAAAATTTTTATCAATGCAGTGCTCTGGTTGGTGGAAGAAGTGTGGAAAGGGTAAGTGGTGGAATAGAATGTGTGTGCGTCTCATTTTGGAGAGACGAAGCAGTGAATGTGATGGATTACTCGCATTCTTTTTACAGTTCAAAATAAGGGGTGGAGGTTCAATTTCATTGATTAGGAGATGATTCATCTCAACACCCGTGTCATTCAAAAATGCGAGTTCATCAGCGAAGATCTCCTCAAAAGTTCCATCTATACCCCGGTGAATAATGTCATCACAAAGTGCGGGGTGATCTTCAGACTCTAAGAATAGTTCATAATCCGTGTTAATTGTTGACCTGGACATCTCAGTGGAAGAGTCCATATGTGTATGATACATAGTTGGGTCAAACAACAACGTATGAAAAGAGTCAAGATCAGTATCATGAGGATCATCAAATTCGCTGCTGTCGACATCCATTAAGTCGACAGAACATACCTGAGCAATAGGTTCGGAGGGTACACTTCCCAACTTGTAAATGTTCAGCTCTATTGACCTATTCCCGAAAGATAGGGTCATAGAACCATTACGACAGTTGATGATAGCATTGGAAGTGGCCAAAAAGGGGCGACCTAAAATCACCGGAATTTGATTCCGTGGGTTCGCTACAGGCTGTGTATCAATTACAACAAAGTCCGCAGGAAAGATAAATTCCCCGATTTTTATTAACACATCATCCAGTTCACCCCTAGGTTTGGTGATTGATCGGTCAGCCATCTGGAGAGTTATGCTCGAAGGCTTCAACTCTCCGATCCCTAGTTGCTCATAGACTGAGTATGGAAGCAAGTTAACACTAGCGCCAAGGTATAGTAGAGCACGGTTGATGTGTTTCTCCCCAATAGAAATGGAAATAGTAGGATATCCAGGATCCTTACGTTTCCTCGGTAATTGCTGGGGGAAGGCCGTGTCTACAGTCTTTGCCATGAATATCTTCTTGGGCATTTGTTTCTTCCTCTTTCTAGTGCACAAGTCTTTAAGAACTTTCGCATATGCGGGGAATTGTTGGATAGCATCTAGAAGAGGGATGTTGATGTTAACCTGTTTAAACATCTCAGTGATCTTCTCCATATGTGGACTCGGTGTGTTAGCCCTTAACCGATTAGGATAAGGTGCTTTAGCAATAAGCGATGGGTCCATTATAGGAGAAGGAAGTGTGTGTGGACCCGATCCCAAAATAGAAGTGGGGATCGTCCGTGGAGGAGTAAAAGAGGTGGGCTGAAGTGGCGAGCCTCGTGGGAAACGAAGAATAGGCTCGTAAGAAGGTGGTGGGGTAGAAGAACTGGGGTCAGAATTAGAAGGGTGTGTGTGAGGAAAGGTCTCAGCCGGGGTGTTATTGGTTGATTTATCAGTGTCATCATACTCTTCCCCAACGTGATTGTCAAGCACTCTTCCAGATCTCAACGTGATTGCATCCACATGATGTGAATAGCCAGGATTGGGTAAAGGTTGAGCTGGAAGTTTCCCTTTCTCTCTTGCACTCATTTCGGCTTTTAATCGTGCAATTTCTTCTTCCATCGATTTAATACTCTCGCTTTGGGACACAGAGTTTTTCTCAATTTTATCGACAGAAGACTTTATTTCAGCCGATACTTGCATGAGATTTGTTAGAAGCAAGTTTATGAATGAAGAGGATTCATCAGTCCCGATCAACTACAAAGGACTAGACAGTGCAGGTGTGTTGACCGGATTTTGAAAGTTATGTGCTTGAAAGGGGTGCCGACTCAATTGAAGTTGTGGTTGCTGTTGTGGTGGAGGGACCCTTTGGAAATTGTTTTGGTTTGGAACCGTGTTTTGAGAGTATGATTGGTTCCAAGCAAAATTAGGGTGATTCCTCCACCCCTGATTATATGTGGAAGAAAATGGATCGTTTCTAGGTCTTTGAAATGCGGCATTGGTATGCTCATGATCTTGAAATGGAGAATTTCGTGGACATTCTTCCGTCAAATGAGAAGGATCAGAACAGCATCCACACACAGGTTTGGAAAGTGACATTTGATTAAGGGAGGCATCTAAAAATTTGTTTTCCATAGTCTCGAGTTTCTTGTGTATAGCTGAAATGTCAGCTCTAACTCCTATGGAAACATCTGATTGGTTATTGCCACCCTTAAATGATGGACTTTCCCACTGTAAAGACTTTTCAGCGAACTCTTCTAAATATCGCCAAGCTTCCCCATCATCCTTAGTCATAAAAGTATCTTGACACATGTTTTCAAGACTCTGTTTAGTGTTAGGGTTACTGCCCTCATATATGATTCGGCAAAGATCCCATCTCGGGATGCCGTAATAAGGACATTGAACCAATAGATCCTTGAAACGTTCAAAGCATTTAGAGAATGGTTCAGTAGGGAGCTGGGTAAATTGATTCGGTTCGCTACGGATTCGAGCTGTCTTTTGCATTGGGTAAAATTTCTTAAGGAATGCCGCGACGAATTCTTCCCAATTCGTAATAGAGTGTGCGGTAGTGTTATATAGCCACTTCTCGGCTATATCCCACAAGGTAAATGGAAGAAGTCGTAGACGCATGGCATCCACTGAAAGTTGTGATGTACCCATCATTGCGCATACGTTTTCAAATTTGGTAATGAAAACATAAGCGTCCTCAGTCTCGAGTCCGTGGAATTTAGGTAAAAGGTTGATGTATTGGGGTTTAATCTCAAAGTTATCCCCATTGGCTGGTGGAATGGATAAGCAGGTCGAAAGAGGACCTCGCAGTGGATAGCACCTTTCTTGGAGAGAGATGCGGGGTGGATTCTGCGCACCAACGGACGGCGGCAGATTAGGGTTAAAGAAATTCGATGGAGGTGGATCCATCGATGTGGGTGTGGTAGTGGGTAAAGAAGAAGTAAATGGAGAAATATCGACTTCGGAGTCGATAAAAGGTACGCGGACTAAACGGGCACTAGAATCCCGTGTCCAGCCTATCTTGTACTAAAAAGGGTTAGTACAAGTGGCAGCGTGAATTTTATAATTAGGGGAATGAATGAATGCGGTGTTTGTTTTGAAAAAGTGGACGGATTTTTGAAAAAAAATGATGCGACACAACAAATGCAGCACACAAACCCTAATTCTATTGGTCGCCTAGGTCAAATCTCTAGACCGCTCCTAACTGCCAGAAGACAAGACGGAGGATAAAATCCTCCACTGCCTCTTTGTCTCTCCTGTGGCCAGGTAAGTGCCAGGTAAGTGGGAGGTTCTCCACTACGTAAGTAGTGGGCCTAATTAAGTAACCACTAGCCTTCGACACACTTGCCTAGACATCACAAGAGAAACGCGGATAAGCAATGAATTACCCACGGCCTTCTTCTGTCCTAAGTGAGCGCGACGGTCCTTAGAGTCATCTCTAGATATTTTTTAGTTAATTTGGGTAAATGCGGATGCAAGTTTTGTGATTTTCGGGGCCTAGGAAGGGTAATGAACTCCCCACCTAATTTGGATTTGGCCGTGCCCCTTAATATCCGTATTTAGAATGCAAACAACCAAGAAACAAAAACACGCACAAATTTAATTTTGCAATTTGCGAGTTGCTATTGTTTGCAAAGAAGCCTGCAGAAATTTATTAGTTGGAGCTGAGAAAGGAGAAGAGAAGCAAGTAAGAAGCTTACTGTGAACTTTTTGTGCAGAGAGGGCTTCACCAAGCCGCGGAACCGCCGCAAATGGTGCCTTAGACCGCGGTTGCGCGGTCGTCTGTGCTGCTCACTGCACCAAACTTCAACAGCAGCTTGCTGTTGATAACTCTAGCTCTCTGGAATTTTCCAAAAAATTTCTTCAATTGCAAAACAGCTCCAGATTTCCTTGCAATGAACCACAACAAATAGTTTAGGGTTTGCACGAATTTTGATTACAAAAATTACAATGGAATAAATCTTTCAATTCAAACTTTAATATGAAACGAATTAGCGCGTAATCCCCGGCAACAGCGCCATTTGATTGTATTGAATTCTTGTTTGTGTAAATCGAATCAAATGATCCCCGGCAACGGCGCCATTTGATTGATCATTTCTTTGTGTGTTGGTTTAAGAAAATGTATAGAATCACAATCAAAGAATTGTTTTTTTTTTACCGCAATCAACTACGGTGTCGGATGTAGATTGTAAGTGAGTGCGGATCGTCCACAGGGATTGTGCGATTCGTTTCTATATTTAATTTGTTTGAATTGAAAAGTTAATCGAAAAGAAAAGAAAATATGATTCAAGATTTTATCGATTGATTCAGGTGTCACTAGTCTAATCAAGAATCAAGAAAATGATAAACAATCGAGAATCGGGTTTCGATGATATTTCCAACCAAATGTCAAGAATCTAAATGAGGCTCGCAGGAATCGATCGGATCTATAGACGTGATATAATCTCAAGATATCGTGTTCTTGTCCTTCGAAAAATTGATACTAGATCGATGATGATCGATGAGAGTTAGGGCTTTCTCGTGAAACTAGGGTTTCATCATTTAACCCTTGTTCTTTCGTCGATATCATTCACATTCTAGCCTCTAGCAATTTTAAGAAACGATCGTAACTCCCCAATTTTGAGCGATATCAATCAAGAAAGCATCGCAACGAAACTGGGTCGTCGGTTCTTGAACTTGCTAGGGTTTACAAAACTCGTAGGAATCAAGAATCGATTTAAGATATGTTATATCATCATTCTATTGATCGTCTCGACTCCTCGACGAGCGGAGTATTACTCAAACATCACAACAAGAACTACAACTAGAAATTGAGATCGAATCATGATGCAAGAATTTAAAGAAAACAAGATAAAAGAATATCACCTTTTATTTATATCAACAATTTGATTACAGTCGCTCAAGAACTACAAGAGGAAGAACTAAATTGTCGATCTGGCGTCGCTTTTCACCGTGAGTCGTGGATCGGTTTGGACCACTTGCTCTGTTGAAGATTGGCTCCGCTCATAAAAAGTTGCAGGGCTTCTTGCTTGATGTGGTACTCGGGATCTTGGCTTTTGATTGGAATTAGGGTTAGGGTTTCACACAAGTCTTGTCACTAGACTTGTGGAAGAAGATGAAGAAAGGGGTAGAATGAAGAGGTAGAATGAATGGCTCTAGTTTGATACTAGATTGGGATTATAGATCCTCCTTAACCCTAGGTCTAGGCTTCTATTTATAGACTTTCTAAACCCTAGGTCTAGGTTTGAAATTACAATTCCCTCCAAAAGTTTGTTGAGGAGCTTCTAGAATTAGTTTGTTAGGAGCTAGCTTAGGTTTTAATCTAGCATTAATTAAGCTTAGAAAACCCTAGTTTGCTGATCTGGCAGAAGCCTCTGGAATCTTCTGGAATTTGATGTGTCTTGAAGAGCTTCTGGAAGTGAGGTGGAAGTTATAAAGCTGAAATAAGCTGCTGATGTGTCCAAGACGCCGCAGAACCGCGGCGCAAGCCGGCTCCGGCCGCGGTTCCGCGGCCATGTTGTGGCTTCAGGGGTTGTAACTCCTGGTGTGGTCTTGGGCTAACATCTGGGGCTTTATCTGATGTGTTGATTTGTGTTTGTCCCTTTGGATTGATACCAGAACTGAAATCATTGAGTTGGCGTAATGTTTGATCAGCACCATGTAAATTTTTGGCTTTTCTTCTGGGTTTTCCTGCACAGATCTCAAAACAAGTGTTGCGCAATATAGGGATGATGCGATGCCATGAAATGCGGTCAATTTCCTTTATAGTGCCGGTTTTAGGGTCTAACACATGCAATCTGATATTTAACGACTGATTTGCTAATATGTGAAATATGAATACCGTACACTTCTAAATGAATGCAAATGATAGGGAAATTGCCGGTTAAAAGATGCAGTATTTTCGACTGATCAAGCGCAGTCCATACAGCCACGAAGAGACGAGTCTGAATCAGTCGACATTAGAGAAAAGTAGAGTAAGAAGTTCGTACGAGATCTTGATGAGATGGCATTCCACTCCGCTGCCTTCAGAGATGTGATATGCATGTAGAGGCGTTGTATATGGATATATCTTCTAGAAGGAGTCGCGATGAGTATGCAGCCATTCCGGAACAAGAAACAGATTTAGTAAACGATGATAACTTCCGGGCAGTTCGGCAGAAACGAGATTTTGGGGAGACTTCGACAGAACCTTTCTGGAATACTATACAAGATGACTGGGACCCAGGAGCGGTCATATTGCGCACACCCAGTAGGCTAGAGTTTGGCATCATCAACGAGATATGTTATGAGTGACCATGACAGTTGGCCAGAGATTTCTAGAAGATGTGCCAGAGCAGGACTATTTCCGCCACCTTTGATTTCGGTATTTTGGACGATTTATTGCATGATTGAGATTCGTGCACCGCAGTTGCACTTGACTTTGATTTGATGTCATTCGAGATGTTGATTTTGATTTCATGCCTATGGTATGCATGTGATTTGACTTATACTTTCGGCATAGTTTTCATGCACTTTTAGTATTTTGATTCGATTTTGTGCACGCTGATGCACATGGTTGTGAGATTATGTACCACGGTATACCTGATTTGGATTGGGATTGAAATGTGTTGTATACTGTCGATTTCGATTGTGATACTCGATATTGTTTTCGTGCACCTTGTGCACTTGATTTGGATTCTTGCGCATACTTGACGCGCTTGATGCGATTTTAGTGCACACCGGATGCACTAAATCGAGATTCTTCGTGCATATCAGATGCACCTGATATTGCTGTCAGGCACACCCGTTGTCTATGACAGGTGTTTTGTGCACACTCGTTGCACTTAGATTTTTGTTTCTGTGTACATGTATGGCACATTCATGATTTCGATTTCCGTGCGCACCAGACGCTCATGGTATTCTTATGCACATTTTGGGATTGATTTTTAGAGCAATATGTTTGATGATATTTACTATTTGGTATAGTAGCTGAGCAGGACTAGTTCGAGGGCAGCACCTGACTATATTTTTGCATGCATTGATAGTTATCGAAGGGATTTCCAAAGAGGAGCTATAGTCTCAGTATTTATCTACGTGTCCGAGAGACACGAAAAATGTTATAAGGAAACCCTTCAAAATTATTTTTTTTCAAAACGGCGAGACGTGTATGTTAAACAAAGGGTATATATATAGTTATTTTCTTACAATAGACGCCCGCCACTGTGCAGTGATACGCACATCGCACACCGACTTGAAAAGGTTTGGCATGCATTGTTTTTCAGATGTTTTAACGATGTTTACATGTATAGTTTGATGTATATCGTGTTGGTTTTCGTATTGGGCTTTGACATTGGTGTCTTCTCCATAACTCCGATAATTGTGGGATGCTTGATGGAGTTTTGATTTTGGATTATGTACTCGCTTTTCATGCGCATGCATTGCGCTACAATGTGTTTTATGTATTTATGATTTCGGAACCCCGACGACTTAATCTTTTTACTGAAATGTTTAAAAATTGGGGGAGTTTAAATTTAAATTAGGGGACCGAATTTCTTTAAGGGGGGAAGACTGTAACATTTCAGAAAAATAAAATATTATTTTTTGGAATTTATAATTAAAATAATAAATATTATGAATATTTTAATAATGCGGTATAATTAAATACTGATAAATTGGGAAATATTTGGAAAAGTATAGAAATTTCTGAAATGATGGTGTTTTATATGATTTAAGCAAATTATAAATTTTTATGATTAATTATATTCCATTTTAATGCTAATCGCGATTAAATATCATTAATCGTGCATTAAGCTTGATTTGTGCACATGACATGCACCATGTCATATTTCACATTGTTACATTTTTTCTACGATGGTTTCTTTTACTTTATCATGCATGGCTTTGTTTTCTTTAAAAAGAAAAGAGAAGAAAAGAAAAAGAAAAGAAAAGTGATAAGATTAAACAAAAAGGTATGGGCAAGAGAGAGAATGGAGAGAGAGGTGAGGGGTCTTTAACCATGGCACTCATTTGTTTATCCTTCATTATTTCATCTTCATCCTCTCCCTCTCAACCCCATGGCAGCCCACTCCCTCCTCCCTCCTCTACCTCCTCAAAACACCCACATCCCCACCTCAAAACTTCATCCCCCCTTCAATAAAAACATGCACAAGATCATCACAAGCACTTTGGACCAAGAAAGTTTGGATTTTGGAGACTTGGGGCAACTCAAGAATTTTCTTGAGTTGCCAAATGAGGTACTTTATTCACCATTAGTATAATTTTACATTCACATTAGTGTCCATGCATGTTTAGAAGTATTTTAGGATGGTTTAGTGAACTTTGAAATTTTTTAGAAGAGGTTAGGGTTTGATTTGAATCCAAAGGTGAAATTGAGGCTTAATGATGACCTTAAACCCCTATGGTGTTTCATTAAAGACCAAAACCTGAGAGTAAACCACCAATTCGCAAACCTAGAAACCCCGATATTAGATTTGTGTTGGATTTGTGATGTGTTTTGGTGATCTTCTATAACCCGGGTGACCTGAAAATTATTTAGCGATTACTGTAAGTCATGCAGGCAACCTAGAAGCTACCCTGAAGACCAGAGCCCCAAACCCTCCATCCAGGCCGCAGATTTAATCATATGGGCTGCAATTTGCGGCCTTGGTACTCCCAATTTGATTCGTGTTTGGTCCATGGCTTCATCTCCAGTAAAATAACCCCCCCCCCACATGTGCAAAATTGGCTAATTTCACCTCGGGTAAAATCTGGAGCAAGTTTTCAAAGTTTCTGATTTCGTTTTGCGGCTTTTAATGAATTGGAATTTGGTTTTTGTGTTTGTCTCGATCACTTGACGTTTGCACGTCAATCTCGAGGGTTGTTTGGTCATTCTTGCATGCGTAGACTATAGGTTTTAATCTATGTGTGATTCATGCGACATTTTTGTTTTCGTGCGTGATTTCCGTTTACGATGCTATATGTGTATATATGTAGGTACCCCCACGTGGACTTCGGATGATGAAGAAGAGGGCGGCGATATCGACTTCGGCAAGCGATGATCAGGTGAGTAGATATATATCTACGGGGGAAGTCGGGTGGATGGCGTATAGCACCCCCGCAGTTCGTAGTGTAGTATACAAATATGTTATATATGATTACATTTATGTGTATTGTGTCACTAGATGATTATCTACATAGTTCTTAGGAGATCATGGATTAAATTTTAGTATAATTGGATGATAGTGTCGTTAGTTAGTGTTAGTCGTGAACCCTAGAATAAGGTTTACACATACACACACACTTGCATACATTTTATTACTTGTGCGTATATAAGGATATGTATATATATATATATATATATACATATAGGTATGGGACTATGTGTGTGTGTGTGCGTGTGTGTGTGTGTGTGTGTACGTATACATATACATGGATGATGAGGATAGTATACGATATTTGGAGATGAGTCGATGAGATTGGGCATGGTGCCACGAGATCGGTGATATGATTTGGTTCGTATTATGAGATACGACATGGTATTATAGCGGGTCCTTAGGCGATGCGTTTTCATACACACACATACATATATGTAGATGGTATCATTATGTATTAGACTTTAGATCAATACCCCCGTTCATGTTATGATGATAAGGATACCAGATAAATGATGAGATAAATATGATATTCGACCCGTACCCAGATTGGGATGCCGTACGATGGATTTACCGTATAAGCTATAAATTGATGATAGATCCATGCTCTTGACTTGAGAATGTCATATTATATATTGTATCGTATGTGATAGAGGCGGGATCACCGACTATTATATTTGTATATATCGACTCAGATTTAGGAGGTTTCCTTACCTTTTCGATTTGTCTGTTAGTTTAGTCCTGTAGTTTATTTGTAGATGTTAGACTAGACTCGAGTTATACCTATTTCAAAACTAACGAATCATGAGTATTTTTAAAGATGGGCCAAGGGATTCTACGGATATTTCAAGGGATGTACCTTTTCTTAAAAACATCACAGCCCTTATTTTCTAAACACCACGATTCGTGTTATTTCAAATGGCAAAACTGTATGACTTATATATATTAATGTAGATTCTTCATTGTTGCGTTTATTATTCATTTTCCGCATATTCTTGCTATTCGCATCACATTGCATGCTTAAATGTGTTTTATTGTTATATTGAAACCCATGCTGTTAGGACACCAACATCATTACTGATGATGCGTATGCTCTACGTACACCTGCTTGCCGGCTCACACATATCATCATCGATAATTACCATGTCACATACACATTAGAAAATACTACTTCATTAGTATAAAATGTTAGCTGATAGTTTCGACATGGTACTAATGAGCTTGTTTTTATATGATAGCTTAGACATTGCATTTATTACTGTGATTTTCATGCATATTTATATATTCATTTGCCATGACATTATGGGCCAGTCCGGATTGCCGGAGCCCAATATTATGAAATTCATTGTTTATTTACTCTTGAGATTTGGATTTCGGATTTCCATGAGATTTCTGGATTTGGAGAAACCGCAAGGATTTTATAAACTAATTATCATTTTAAAATGAAAGTTGCGGTTTTCTCCTGATATTATTTGAGATATGTCCACCATGAGTTTTCTCGGCTCTTAAGCGATATCATACACCCGATTCGAGAAGGAGAAACCGTCTGTGGGTGCATGGTGGACCCGGTGCGGTATCCCGGGGCGTGAAGGTCGCAGATGATGGCGTTGAGCCTGAGACAGGGGAGCACTACTGACCGGTGATTTTATTGTGACGCGCTGGATATCCGGAGGATACCGACGTGGTCTTTTATTTGAGGATTTAGGACAGTCCGGATAGCCGGAGCCCTAGATATTGATATTTGATGATACAGGCCAGTCCGGATAGCCGGAGCCTGAGATATTGAGATATTGAGATTTATATTTTGTGTCGATACTTGACACTGATTCTATGTTGATTTCATTGATGATACCTCGATTTAAATATACAGAAATCTCACTAAATTAAGAAAACAGTTTTCTCATTCATGATGTATTCTGTTTTCATTATATTGCATTCATATCTCATATTTATGATATGTTGCTATCTGAGGCACTTACATGAGCACTTGGTACTACACTTTGTATAGATGCTTACCTAGCCATTTGATCATGCTTCAGGCTATTTTATTATTTGAGGATATTATGATCGTATTGACCTAGGATTGAGTCATACATATGATTTCTGCTCGGTGATGTTTTCTACTCACGAGTTGGCAACTCACCTCCGTTGTGCCACAGTTTCTTGCTGTTGGATGTAGTGCCCTCAAAGTCAATTATTGGATGGTAGGTACGTGATTGTAATGATTGAGGGAGGACCTATACCGGTAGGACAGTCTTACTCAAGATGATAGTATGCTATCTGGTTTGCCTTTATCAGTCGTGTACAGCTTTAGGTGACATGATCACTATTACACGTTGATAGAGCCCTTAGGATCCTGCTTGACTACCAACAGTATGATGGCGATCATATACGTGAGAGTTGGGTAGTCCATACGCACATCCTTAAAAGTGGTCCCTAGTCGTGGGAGTTTCGAGACAGGACATCGATACTCCGGAGTAGACTAGTGTATACAGTCGAGACCCCGATGACGGGCGGTGGCCGGTCTCACAAGCCATTGGTGTCAGTTGGATTACCTAAGATGTATACAGGTGCTCATTGGGTTATGAGTACACCGAACAGGACTCGCCGGGAACCTGCTAGTTGGTTTTATACCTAGCGTCAGATAGCAGTTCCCTGGTGACATGTGTACAGGTTAGTTCATCGACCTGAGGTCGTCATTTTTCTCGTGTGAGTTCCCACTGCGCTTTGATTACTACCCTACCACGGCTCAAAGGAGTCGTGCAAACAGGTTTTAGTTGGGTACAGTCCCGAGCCACATGGAGGCAAGTGAGCGGATCGGCAGGGGTTTCGTCTCTCCCGGTATTGGGGGTAAGATCGTGCTGTGTCTAGGAGAGCCATTACACCAAGTCCTTGGCCAAGGCAGGTGAGAATTACTGGTAAGTATTCCAGTAGTTTCTCAGGGTGTTCAGGGCTACTCTCCGATACGACTTATACCGCTATTGGGGGTCTGACGTTACCAGCCCCCTAGGCCGGATATGCGATGCTCATAGACGAACGAACCGGACTGTACGTATATTGTCACTGATAGGCTCAGTAGGGTTCCAGGATGAGTTCTCTCATCGGCTTCCCTTTCGGTCAGTACATAGGCAGCCGTTTCGCACAGCTAGTGCCGCTGACGTGCTTGTGGTTAAACCCACTGCCAGGGTACTGACGAGTCTTTAGAGTCCCCCACAGATAGTTTCCCAAGTTCGGGAGAAACGTTGTAGAAGCCGTATGGTTTTATGGCAGGGTTCGAAAATGCACGTGCACTTGTGCACGTGTCATATTTCGGACAGATAATACTGGTGGGCTTTGGTTTAAGCCGGATCCAAGCATTATATTGAGTCGGAATATTTTAGTCTCTCGTATTCGTATTCGGTCAGAATAAGGATACAGGTATGTATATACAGGTGAGGGGTATTCCCGTAATCCGTTACGAAAATACTTTAGAAGATGCATTTCTTTTTGGTTAATCATTTTAGTTTAAATGATTAAATGGATTTTGGAAAGTATGACTCATTGATTCTAGAATGTTCACTAATGACTCATTACATGAGTCATCTAGTGAGTCATTAGAGAATTAATTGAGTTTTTTTTGGATGAGATATTTTAGGGTTGAGTTGGAGATATTTTTTGTAAGATATTTTCTTTGTTTCTCCAAAACAAAACCATATATATATCACACCCAAAAGTTTTGGGTAGCCAAGGGGTTATTTTTGTGTGCTTGGTTTTTGCTCTCTTGAGATATTTTCTTGAGCTAACAATTTCCATCTCTTAGCATCTTCTTCAACCTCCACCCTATCCCTCTCATGTGATGAGAACCCTAGGGTGTTTGAGACAAAGTATTCTACTCATTCTCTACTTCATCTTGGACATGTCGGTTAGCATACTTCATGTCCGAGTTGCCACGGTATAGAGGCGGGAGCCCGTTTAAAGATCCGTTGACGTGGTGCCACCTCGACGAGGAGACGGGAGATCGGAGCTGGCGCGAGGAGCGTGGGATGATGACTAAAGACTGAAGGACTCGGATCGATCGGTATAGCCTTTTTACCTCTTTACAGTTTGTTAGTTTAGCGTTAATGGCAAGATCCGGGTTATAGTATGCGATAGCGCCAGTTATAAAAGTTTTTGTTCCGCGTTTGGCGTCAGAATGACGGCCGGGACGCTACCGTAGACTTACATGGTATCAGAGCTACGCCATTAACCTTTACTAACTTTTTCTAACGTGTTTAAAATATCGATCGAACGAAATTTCCAAAACCGCATTTTTCATGTCAAAGTTTCTGTCGAATTTTTAAACCGGTCTAAAAATTATTTTGAGTATCTCAGAAAATCGAGCAGGCTTTTTTAAGACTCTGGAAGAAATTTGGTCGACTGTTCCCTCAAGAACGCCGCGGAACCGCCGCACAAGCCATGTATTGGCCGCGGTTCCGCCGCCGTTTTGGAGGAACAGTATACCATTTTTCTTATGGGTGTTTTTCATGTGGAATTGTGGTTTCTGGAATATTTTGATTGGGCCCAGATTTTGTTTGAGTACTGGATTTGTACTTGGGGCCCACTTCGGGAAGTTTTGTCGATCGAAATTTTAAATATGCTAGTTTACAGTACTTACATTATATCTCCGACCGTGAATGTCATTCGAGCGGTAAATCGTGTCTAATTGCTATAGTTCTTTTAGACGGGTTTGCGAACGTGACATTCGCGTTGATGTTCTGTGTTGTGCTGTGATGTTGCGGATTTGTCGAGGTGGATAGTTGTATGCAATGGTAGTGCAGTTTGGATTTATTTGTACATTTGATATTGCGGGGCGAGCGTCCAACATGTGGACTGCCGTCACTGCCTGTTGTATATTATTCTTTTGGGGCACGACTGGGCTGAAGTCGATGTACCCGTTGTACATATTTTTCATTTCTGTAGTAGGTTTACCCCGCGACGGAGTGCACGGATAACCGGGTTTTGGAGGGCAACGGGTCCGCATCTCATGGCTTTGAGAGGTAGGGGGCCTCACTCTAGAATTGGCAGACTATTCGCCGCACTCGTAGGGGGTACAAGTTGACCCAAGGAGGGGTGCTCAAGTTACCGGATTCCGTGAAGTGCAGGGTGGTCCATTCACTTTGCTGTAAGGGGTTATCTCGCTTCAGGTTTTGGCGGGTAACTTGCCGCACCCGTAGGGGTCTAGGTTTCATTGCACAGGCTATCCACATGACCAAGGGAATGTCCGGTTTCAGTAGCGGCTCTGTGAAACCCGGGGATCCCAGATTATCTGTATTGTTCTGTGATGCTTATTACTTTTCTGTGATGTTGCATTTATCACGCCTGGAGCGATTATTGTATATTGGTATATATACTAGTAGATGTTTTATATGTTTTTCACCCGCGCTAGTCCAGTCTCCGCTCTATCGTTAGTTAAGTAACCTAACGGGTGATAACGGGACCCAGTGACGAATGCGGATGGCATATACGTACATTTTATTTTCGTTCTTTTCTAGTTTGATTAATTGATGGGACTGCGTTGATTCTGATCAATGCAAAGGAAAACAAACCTGTTTGGACGTTGTTGGAACAGTTTTAAAAAGTGTTATTACAATAACGTTTTCTTTTGTTTTGCACAGTGGTATTCAGTTGGAATATCCTGCACCTCATTCGACGAGGCAAGGGCCGAGACCCCTTTACCTGGAGTGACCCCTTGGGAAGAAGTTTGTGTCAGGGTAATAACTTCACTATAGTCGATTACTTGTTGTTTTGCATCGAGGTATTCAGTTGGAATATCCTGCACCTCATTCCACGGGGAAAGAGCCGAGATCCCTTCACCTGGAGTGACCTCTTTAGCAAAGGTTTTTGCCACTATATTTTTGTAAAAAGCTATCAGGTTCCTTCAACGAGATCAAGTTCATTACGTTAAAGGTTTTTTCGCCAAAAACCAGCCGTAGCCCTCCGTCGTTTCAGAAAGGTAGCACGTAGTATTCATGCTATGTTTGTTGGCCTTCGTCAAGGCATAGTGGATGGTAGCTGCTTGTTGCCTTTCTGTTGCATAGATAGATGAGTTAGTTTGGGACAGTCGTTCTGCCATTTGGCCAACGTCAGGGGTATGTACGGGTGGGGTCAAATTGATAAGATAATGACGGGTAGAACTTGACATGTGACTTATGATTTGTTGGCCTTCGTCAAGGTCATAAGAGCATGGGGTAAAAATCATATCGGGAGTTTCTAAAGAAACTGAAACTTGCCAGGCATGCGCATACCTTCTGGAGTGTGATAACATGAGTGGATTCCTTCACGTTATCATGCGATGAGAGTTGGATCCCAATTCCCACTGATGAGTTGGTTTACTCTTCGGGTGATCCCGATTGATTCTTCTTTCAGGTTTGGAGGAGAATTTGACAGTACAGTGGGAGGTTTCCTGATTAGATAAAGTAATAACCATTCTGATCTAGGTTAGAGTGCACGCAGAGTGTTTCTTTTCTCTCTCTCTTTGGCAGCGACCTTTGACCGACCCTAGACTATGACTCAGTGACCAAGTTTACCGAACTTTCTTAAAATACTGGCTTTTGGATTGTCTAAGTTGCATAAGTCATTGCCGCTCCTTCTTTTACCCTTTGTATTTCTCAGAACACCTCGTATCACTACGAACATCCACTTCCATTGGATAGATCCATCGTATGGTTATATACGAACTCGAAGGGACTTCTTCGAGGATGGATCCAGGTTCAGGAGAAATTGAATTGGTTCAGTTGTCTTTTATCATCACCTTCTCTCAGGTTACGAGGGCTCTTTGGTTTAGGAGAGTACACCTATTACGCTTATTGGATTGTCTTCTTCCAAACCATAGGCAGGTTCCGAAAGGTAAGGAATGAAGAAAACTAATTAGCCTAAGTAGGGTGTACAGAAGGTAATAAGTAAAGACAAAATAAAGGGATTAGAAAGAGAGCAAAGTAAATTGCGACTACTATCATTCACGACCAAACCGCATAGTTCATCCCCACTCCTATTTCACCTTTGCTTTTCTCCAGTTGAGGAGGAATAGAATAAGGTTTATTCAAGTTGTCTTTTATCATCACCTTCTCTCAAGTTGCGAGTACTCCTAGGATTAGGATTATACACCTATTACGCTTATTGGATAGTCTTCTTCCAAACCATAGGCTGGTGCCGAACGGTAGGGAAGGAAGAAAACCATTTAGCCTAACGATGGTGTACAGAAGGTAACGACTAAAGACAAATAAAAGGATTTGGAGAGATGACAAAGAAATATACGGTTACAGTCATGAATTGGATTATGGAAGAGGTATTACTAGGAATACCAGGATACCCCTACGAAACATTTTCATGTTTCAGTTTCACTGTGCATTGTTAAAGGAAAACTGATTTCCCGATTAGATACTTACTCCAGGGTATATATTTACCAGGTATTATTCTCACATCTGCATGGTTTTACAGATGATGAGTGGGAGTAAGTTATTGGGAATTAGGTGATCATCCTCATTATATCGGAATTCGTTGTAATTGGTGATATTTGAGGAAATCGCCTGGGTTTTTGCCGGACGGCATGTATTTGGTTTTGAGTATCCGTTGTTATGCACCAATTTCAAAATGATATATCTGTACGTTTATTTTTATAAAGTGAGATATAACTTTTTGAAATTATGTCCATGGCATTTATCAATATCAGTTGACGATTGGGTAAGGAGCATTGAACAACGGAGTAGTTCTTAACCATAAGTACAGTTTTCAACCTACGATGCACAGGTTCTGAGTTATTCAACTCAGGGGACTCATACGGAGTATTGTATGTTATTCAGTGTCCATTAGGACAAAGGGGTTGGTCCTCGTACTATGTTCTGTTTACTTGTGACTTCTTTAGTTTTTTGACAAGTGTTTCGTAGAAATACAAGGTCTAAGTTTTGAGAAGTTGTGGGTATAGGAATAAAGTAGAGAACCAGATGTCGCAGGTATCAGGATTCTTCAAAGAGATTGAAGATGTAGATACTTGTGATTGGTATTCAGTTGATAGTAATGGTTTTGAGAAACTTGTTTCTTTTTCAGGTTACCCATAATTGGATGTATTCCTAAGTTGAGTAATGCTGATTAGCCTCTCTCCATTAAGTTGATATGCACTGGAGACACCTGCATGATTTGAATCTGGTTCCAATTAAATAAGTGCCAAAGTTTCTATATTGGATATAGAATGGTTCATATCTTAACAATGTTAAGGTACAGGGAGTTGTCCAGCTTATGCTTAAAACCAGACTCTGGAAAACTCAAGACACATTTCTGTAATGGCAGTTTGCGGGATGGCCCAGGCTATGACGAGGGTTGATTTTATACCATCTGGAAGATCAATGGTGATATTGTTCTTGACTCGTCACAGTTTTAGTAAAATGGATTTTTTCAGAAAACGGTAGTGGGAGTATGGTAGAACTAGAAGAGATTCCAAAACCGCAAACGATTACGGAAAATTTAATAGGACCTATAGATTCAATCGGGTTTGACATTCCATTAGCCACTCCGCAGATATGGTGCGTAACCTCAGGCACCCGAGAGGTACTCCGGTAGCCTCAAGGACGGTGACAGGGAGGTTCTTGTTTACCCAGACTTGACACTACTGTTGTTCTAGGCTATGAGACCCGGCAGGAGGTTAAGTATAGCGTCGTTCTAAACTAGCTTTAGAAGTGCACGTATATATTATTCTGCCAGAGGGTTGTTGTGGTCAGTGGGAGCAGCGGAAGCATAGTGGGCAAGTAGCTTATATCTATTTATAGACTAGAGCATATATAGCGGAGATAGATCATCTAATTTTGATGTGACAGTCATGGCTTTGAATTCATCACAATACGGGATGGATCTGTTAAGAAGGTAGTAGGGTGTGATGTCCGGGTATTTGGATGACATACACAGAGTAGGAAGTAAAATTCCTATACTACGATCGGTTATACTGTGGTTGTCACACAGTTGTTCCTCCACAAAGGATATGGATATAATATCTGACATTCTGGTTACTAGATCTATGGTTTTAGATCTAGATTTGGGTAGCTTCCGATGTGGGTACTTTGACAGTATTCTAATAGTATTTTAGAATGGACGACTCCTGGCATGGTGGTGTACCTGCAGGTGATGGAGTCTCCCTCTCTAAAGGTGTCTTACAGACTAAAGGGGAGAGGGATGTTCATAATTGGCATATCACTTGCTTAGGCAATTGAGTCAATCATGAGATGTCAAGTACCACACCAGATGTAGTTTTTTCACTAGATGCGATAAGTTTATATTAATCCAATCCTGGAGAAACATACGGAAGCAGTTTTAGAATATAAGTGGATGTTCTAGGGATTTGATGACGGCAGCCTCCTTCGGGAGACGGTTATCATTCCAGGCTTCCAAAGGTGACATGGATGACAGAGTGATTGTCAGAGTTATAGTTTTCCCTCTGACAAAGGGGGCAGTATTATGGACAGGTGGTCCAAGTGGATACTGTGGGAGGCATGGTGCTGGATACTGATTAGTTTCAGTTGTCGATACAGTCTAAGAAGTTTGGACTTGGAGTTCATTTATGAACTAGGTCCCATCAGATATCCAGGCATATTCTAAGACAGGTATTAATCAATTTGGGAGATGGCTTTCTCCGCGAACTTGAGATTAAGAGAGACATAGAAAGAAACATCAGGGCGGATCCACTCACTGAGGCTATTTCTCGAACGCAATAGTTTTACAAACGAGCTTTGTGAAACTGATTAGTAGAGAAGTTGGGTGTTCGGTATCACATGGGCTGTGAGTATACGACATCGCAATAATTAGCCTTAAGTGCAAGTGGGAGATTGTTGGATGTAGTGCCCTCAAAGTCAATTATTGGATCGCATGTACGTGATTGCAATGATTAAGGGAGGACCTATACTGGTAAGACAGTCTTACTCAAGATGATAGTATGCTATCTGGTTTGCCTTTATCAGTCGTGTACAGCTTTAGGTGACATGATCACTATTACACGTTGATAGAGCCCTTAGGATCCTGCTTGACTACCAACAGTATGATGGGGATCATATATGTGAGAGTTGGGTAGTCCAAAGCACATCCTTAAAAGTAGTCCCTAGTCGTGGGAGTTTCGAGACAGGGCATTGATACTCCGGAGTAGACTAGTGTATACAGTCGAGACCCCGATGAGGGGCAGTGGCCGGTCTCACAAGCCATTGGTGTCAGTTGGATCACCTAAGATGTATACATGTGCTCATTGGGTTATGAGTACACCGGACAGGACTCGCCGGGAACCTGCTAGTTGGTTTTATACCTAGCGTCAGATAGCAGTTCCCTGGTGACATGTGTATAGGTTAGTTCATCGACCTGAGCTCGTCATTTGTCTCGTGTGAGTTCCCACTGTGCTTTGATTACTACCCTACCACGGCTCAAAGGAGTCGTGCAAACAGGTTTTAGTTGGGTACAGTCCCGAGCCATATGGAGGCAAGTAAGCGGATCGGCAGGGATTTCGTCTCTACCGGTATTGGGGGTGAGATCGTTCTGTGTCTAAGAGAGCCATTACACCAAGTCCTTGGCCAAGGCAGGTGAGAATTACTGGTAAGTATTCCAGTAGTTTCTCAGGGTGTTCAGGGCTACTCTCCGATACGACTTATACCGCTATTGGGGGTCTGACGTTACCAGCCCCCTAGGCCGGATATGCGATGCTCATAGACGAACGAACCGGACTGTACGTATATTGTCACTGATAGGCTCAGTAGGGTTCCAAGATGAGTTCGCTCATCGGCTTCCCTTTCGGTCAGTACATAGGCAGCCGTTACGTACAGCTAGTGCCGCTGACATGCTTGTGGTTAAACCCACTGCCATGGTACTGACGAGTCTTTAGAGTCCCCCACAGATAGTTTCCCAAGTTCGGGAGAAACGTTGTAGAGGCCGTATGGTTTTATGGCAGGGTTCGAAAATGCACGTGCACTTGTGCACGTGTCATATTTCGGACAGATAATACTGGTGGGCTTTGGTTTAAGCCGGATCCAAGCATTATATTGAGTCGGAATATTTTAGTCTCTCGTATTCGTATTCGGTCGGAATACGGATACAGGTATGTATATACAGGTGAGGGGTATTCTCGTAATCCATTACGAGAATACTTTAGAAGATGCATTTCGTTTTGGTTAATCATTTTAGTTTAAATGATTAAATGGATTTTGGAAAGTGTGACTCATTAGTGTGACTCATTGATTCTAGAATGTTCACTAATGACTCATTACATGAGTCATCTAGTGAGTCATTAGAGAATTAATTGAGTTTGTTTTGGGTGAGATATTTTAGGGTTGAGTTGGAGATATTTTTTATAAGATATTTTCTTTGTTTCTCCAAAACAAAACCATATATATATCACACCCAAAAGTTTTGGGCAGCCAAGGGGTTATTTTTGTATGCTTGGTTTTTGCTCTCTTGAGATATTTTCTTGAGCTCACAATTTCCATCTCTTAGCATCTTCTTCAACCTCCACCCTATCCCTCTCATGTGATGAGAACCCTAGGGTGTTTGAGACAAAGTATTCTACTCATTCCCTACTTCATCTTAGACATGTCGGTCATCATACTTCATGTCCGAGTTGCCTCGGTATAGAGGCGGGAGCCCGTTTAAAGATCCGTTGACGTGGTGCCAGCTCGACGAGGAGACAGGAGATCGGAGCTGCCGCGAGGAGCGTGGGATGATGGCTAAAGACCGAAGGACTCGGATCGATCGGTATAGCCTTTCTACCTCTTTACAGTTTGTTAGTTTAGCGTTAATGGCAAGATCCGGGTTATAGTATGCGATAGCGCCAGTTATAAAAGTTTTTGTTCCGCGTTTGGCATCAGAATGATGGTCGGGGCGCTACCGTAGACTTACACTTGCAGGTTTTCCGTACAGGTTTCTTGACGGCTTTGCTGACACACTGCTTCTTCCGGGTGATTAGTTTGGTAGGTGGACTCACTTGCATCGTGACCACCATTGTATCTATTTATATTCAGTTGTATCCAGTAAAATCCATCAACCAGACTTGTATATTTTATTAGACCTAGAAGACCAGTTGTATATTATTTCGACCTTAGAGTCACGCTTGTATTATTATGGTTTTCATGTTGATTTTGAGTTTCCTTTTGAGTTTTGATCCTCGCTCTTCGGAGTTGTATAATATATTGCTTGTGTGGTTGTGACCGCCAATTGGCGAAGAGCTAGCTCCCGCTTGGGGATGCCTTTATATATATTATGTATGTTGTACCCCTTTTGGGGCCAACATTTACAAAGGAAACTCTGCCGAATTTTTCAGAAAAGACTTGATGTTTAAAAATGCATATTTCGGCTTATGTTATTAAACTACTTGCTTTAAAACTAGACTTTTTCCTTCTTTCTTTTTTAAAATGGTTTAGATTTTTGGGATTTTGGCTTACTTGAATTAGATGGGGTCCTATAGACTTCATATGATTCAAGTGCCAGTCACGTGCCATTTCGGGTCATGACAAAATCTCATCAGCCCTGGCCAAGGACTTAATGTTATAGCCAATCGAGTACAGCATAACATCAACTCCCTATACCAGAAGAGACGAAACCCCTCTTATCGCTCACTGCCTCCATATGACTCGGGACTGTACCCAAAATCAACATGTTTGCAAGGCTCCTTTGAGCTGTGGTAGGGAGGAAATCAAAGCACAGTGGGAACCACACAAGACACTATGACGATCTCGGGTCTATAGACTAAGCTATACCAGTGTCACCAGAGAACTGCTATCTGACGATAGGTATGTTACCATCTAGGAGTTCTCGGCGAGTTCTGTTCGGTGTACCCATTCTCTAATGAGCACTTGTGTATAATCTTTGATGTCAAACACTAATGGTTATGAGATCAACCATCGCCCCCTACAAGGTCAAGAAACGTACACACTAGTCTACTCTAGAATATCGATGCCCTGTCTCGATACTCTCTCGACTAAGAACTGTTAAAGGATGTGCTTGTGGACTATACAAGCCCCAGTAGTATGATCCGCATCATAGTCCTGGTAGTCAAGTAAACATCATAAGGGCTTTATCAACATGTATCAGACAGACAGTATAATAATACAAAGTGTACATGATAAGATAAAGAGCAACCAGATAGCATACTATCATGTTAAGCAAGAAAGTCCAAGTATCCACTATATCATACAATAATGGCCTCTAAGGCATACATATTCCTAATAGTGCCACTAGGTATGTTGCTGAAGGGTCCCGGCAAAACGCGGCCAAAATGCGGAACAAAAATTTCTAAACCGGCGCTACCGTTACCCGATTTACGGATCGACCTTAAACCCTAAACTAGCAATATAAACTAAGAGTTAGAATCTTTATACCGAGTTGATCCATGTCCTTCGGTCTTCATTCCAAGCTCCTAGTGATCCTTTGACGATGTTTGGTTGCCGGTCTTCCTCCATCTCCGATGATCCACCCGAGGAAAACGGCGTAAGCTCCAACCTCATCGAACGAGGTAACCGACGCTCCAACGATGCTAGCGATGGAGAGTGGGGGTGTATGAAAGTGTCACTACAATTTTCTCTCAACTAAAAATGCTCATGGAGCAACCATAGAAGAAGATGAAGGAGGTGATGGCTTTTGGCTTGAGCAAAATTTGCTAACTCATTTTTTTTTGGGTGAATGAGAGTGAGAGAGAGAGAGCTAATGTAATCAATCATGTAAATGAATCCCCACCCCAAAATTGTGGCCGCCCCCCCTCTCTCATCCACACAAAAAAATCATTTTCTTTTTCCAACATTTTGCATTAAACAAATGAGACCATACCATGCTACATGCACAAACCCATGCCACAAATCACATCACCTATTCCACCTCATTAATAAAAACAAATGAATTTCCATAAATGGAAAATCATATAAATGAGGTGGCATCTTCTAGAAGCTATTCCGTATAAAATACGGAATACTTCCCGGTACATGTATCGAAATACATATACGCGTATTCGTACCAAAATACGAATAGCCGAGAGAGAAAACGAATAGTGAACAATAATACTAGAATACGTATATACAAATACATATATAAATTATTAAATCAAAACCCGATTTAATAATCCGGCTTAATCCTAAACCGCTAGTATTATCAACCGTCCGATTAAAGTCTGCGCAGCAAGTGCACATATTTAATCGGACACCCGTATGTACCAACATACGACATGTACACCATATTGCCTGAACCGTGAAAACCCTCTATGTGGGACTCTAAAGACTCGTCAATACGCTGGCAGTGGGTTTAACCACAAGCACGTCAGCGGCACTAGCTGTACGTAACGGCTACCCAGGTATTGAGCAAAAAGGAGACCGACGAGCAAACTCATCCTCCCTACCGAGCCTGTTAGTAACAATATCCGTACAGTCCGGTCTGTTCGTCTAAGAGTATCACATATCTAGTCTGGGGGGTGGATAAAGTCAGACCCCCAACAACGCGATATTTAGTGTCGGTATGAAACCCATCACCACCTGAGAAACTATCGATCCTGGATCGATAATTCTCGTCCACCGTGGCCACGGATTTATGGTGATGGACATCCATACACAACGCAATATCAACCCCCAATACCGGAAGACACGAATCTCTAACGATCCGATCACTGCCTCCATGTGGCTCGGGACTGTACCCAA
This sequence comes from Agapanthus africanus, assembly GCA_030015575.1. Lineage (NCBI taxonomy): Eukaryota > Viridiplantae > Streptophyta > Magnoliopsida > Asparagales > Amaryllidaceae > Agapanthus > Agapanthus africanus. The sequence continues at coordinate 641,605,131 of JASDDO010000014.1, read as the reverse complement.
CTAAAATCTGTTTGCACGACTCCTTTGAGCCGTGGTAGGGTAGTAATCAAAGCACAGTGGGAACTCACACGAGACAAATGATGATCTCAGGTCGACAGACTAACCTGTACACATGTCACCTGGGAACTGCTATCTGACAATAGGTATAATACCAACTAGCAGGTTCCCGGCGAGTCCGTCCAGTGTACTCATAACCCAATGAGCACATGTATACTATCTTAGGTGAACAAACTAACACCAATGGCTTGTGAGACCTGGCCACCGCCCCTCGTCGGGGTCTTCGATCAGTATACACTAGTCTACACTGGAGTATCGATGCCCGGTCTCGATACTCCTACGACTAGGGACATTTAAGGATGTGCTTATAGACCCCCAGCTCCCACGTATGTGATCGCCATCACAATGCTGGCAGTCAAGCAAGAATCCTATGGGCTCTATCAACATGTATATGATGATAAAGACAAACCAGATAGCATACTATCATCTTGAGTAAGACTGTTTTATCGGTATAGGTCCTCACTCAATCATCATAATCACAAGTCCGCGACTATGATAATTGCCTTGAGGGCACTATAGCCAACAATCTCCCACTTGCACTTAAGGCCAATTATTGCGATGTCGCATACTCACAGCCCGTGTGATACCGAACACCCAACTTCTCTACTAATCAGTTTCGCAAAGCCCGTTTGCGAAAATGATTGCGTTCGAGAAATAGCCTCAGTGAGTGGATCCGCTCCAATGTTTCTTTCTGTATCCCTCTATATCTCAACTTCTCGGAGAAAACTATCTCCCGAAATGAGCAATACTTGTCTTAGAATTTGTCTGGATATCTGATGGGACCCAGTTCACAAATGAACTCCAAATCCAGCAAACTACTTAGACTGTATCGTCCACTGAATTTAATCAGTAACATGTGCCATGCCTTCCTCAGTATCCGCTTGGACCACCTGTCCAACATACCGTCCCTCAGAAGAGGGAAAAGCTATAACTCTGACAGTCACTCTGTCATCCAGGTCACCTTGGAACCGTGAAATGATAACCGTCTCCCGAAGGAGGCTGCCGTTACCATTTCCCAAGAACATTCACTTATGTTCATAAACTGCTTCCCGATGTTTCTCAAGGATTGGATTAGTATATGTTTACTGCAGCTAGTGCAAAAACAATATCTGGTGTGGTACTTGACATTTCACGATTAACTCAATTGCCTAAGCAAGTGATATGCTAATCATGTAGATCCCTCTCCCCTTTAGTCTGTAAGACACCTTTAGAGAGGTTGACCTCATCACCTGCAGGTTCACCACCATGCCAGGAGTCGTCCATTTAATGTCAAAGTACCCAAATTGGGATACTTCCCAAATCTAGATCTAAAAACATAGATCTAGTAACCAGGAAACTTGATATTATTTCTATATCCTATGTAGAGAAACAACTATGTGACAACCAAAGTATAACCGATCGTAGTATAGGAATATCTCTTCCTATCAAGTGCATGTCATCCCAATACCTAGACATCACTCTCTACTACCTTCTTACCAGATCCATCTCCTATTCTGATGAGGTCAAAGACTATGACTGTCACATCAAAAATTAGATGATCTATTTCCGCTATACCTGCTTTAGTCTGTATAGACATAAGCTACTTGCCTACTATGCTTCCGTTGCTCCTACTGACTACAACAACCCTCTGGCAGAGTCATATACACGTGCACTTCTAAAGCTAGTTTAGAATGACGCTATACTCATTCTCCTTCCGGGTCTTATAGTCTAGAACAGCAGCAATGACAAGTCTGGGTAAACAAGAACCTCCCTGTCACCGTCTCTGAGAAGACCGAAGTACCTCTCGGGTGCCTGAGGTTACCCACCAAATTTGCGGAGTGGCTAATGGAATGTTGAAACTAATTGAATTCTTAGGTTCTATTAAATCATCAGTGATCGTTTGTGGTTCTGGAATCACTTCCAGTTCTACCATACTCCCACTTTTGTTTTTCTGAAAAAGTCCATTTTACTAAAACTGTGGCGAGTCAAGAACAATATAAATATTGATCTTCCTGATGGTAGAAAATTAACCCTCGTCAAAGCCCGGGATAACCCACAAACAGCCATTACTGAAACGTGCCTTGAATTTATCCGGATTCTGGTTTTAAGCATCAGCCGGACAACTCCCTATATCTTAACATCGTTAAGATATAAATTGATTCTATATAAATCTAATAGAAACAAAAGCACTAATTTAATTGGAACCAGATTCAAAATCATGCAGCTGTCTCCAGTGCATATCAACCAAATGGAAAGAGGACAGTCGGCATTACTCATCTAGGAGTGCATCCATATATGAGTAACCTGAAAGAGAAGCAAGTTCTCAAAATCATTACTATCAACGGAATATCAAACACAAGTATCTACATCTTCGAATACTTCGAAGAATCCCGATACTTCTAATAAATGGTTCTCTACTTTATTCGTATACCTATAACTTCTCAAAATCTAGACCATGCATTTCAACGAAATACTTGTCCAGAACTGGAGAAGTCACAAGTAAACAGAATATAGTACGAGTACCAACCCCATTGTCCTAACGGACACTGGACAACATACAATACTTTGTATAAGTCCCCTGAGTCCAATAACTCAAACTATGTGCGTCGTAGGTTGAAAAACTGTACTATGGTTAAGAAGAATTACACCGCTGTTGAATGCACCTTACCTAATCACAAACTGATATAGGTAAATGTCATAGACACAATATCAAAAAGTTATATCTCACTTTATAAAATAAATGTACAGATATATCAGTTTGAAATTGGTGCATAAAAACGGATATTCAAAACCAAATATTTGCCATCCGGCAAAATCCAGATGATTTTCTCAAATACCACCAATTACAACGAATTCCGATATAATGAGGATCTAATCACCCAATTCCCAATATCTTACTCCCACTCACCATCCGCAATAACATGCAGATGTGAGAACTGTTCTGGTAAATACATACCCTGGAGTTAGATTCTTATTAGGAAAACAGTTTTCAATTAACATCGCACAGTAAAACTGAAACATGAAAATGTTTCAAAGGGGTTATCTGGTATTCCTAGTAACGCCTCTTCCATTATCCGAATTCACGACAGTAACCATATACTATACCTGCCCTCATTCCAATCCCTTTATTATGTCTTTACTTATTACCTTCTGTACACCTTCTTTACGCTAATTGGTTTTCTTCTTTCCCTACCCTTCGGCACCAGCCTAAGGTTTGGAAGAAGACTATCCAATAAGCGTAATAGGTGTACTCTCCTAATCCTAGGAGCTCTCGCACCCTGAGAGAAGGTAATGGGAAAAGACATCTGAATAATCCTATTCTATTTCTCCTGAACCAGAATCCATCCTCGAAAAAGTTCCTTCGAGTTCGTATATAACCATACAATGGATTTATCCAATGGAAGTGGATATCCGTAGTGATACGGAGTGTCCTAGAGAAAAGCAAAGTGGATGTAGGAGTGGCAGGGGTATATACGGTTTTTGTCGTGAATGATGGTGGTCGCAATTTCGTTTGCCATTATTCTAATCCCTTTATATGTCTTTACTTATTACCTTCTGTACACCACAATTAAGCTTGTTGGTTTTCTTCCTTCCCTACCGTTCAGCACCTGCCTATGGTCTGGAGGAAGACTATCCAACAAGCTCAATAGGTGCACCCTCTCCTAATCCTAGGAGCCCTCACAACCTGAGAGAAGGTAAAGAGAAAAGTCAACCGAATAATCCTATTCAATCTCTCCGGAACCAGAATCCATCCTCAAAAAACTTCCTTCGAGTTTGTACATAACCATACGATGGATTTATCCAATGGAAGTGGATGTTCGTAATAATACGGGGTGTTCTGGAGAAATGCAAAAGGTGATATAAAAATGGCAATGATGTATGCGACACCGTGACATTCCAAAAGCCAAAGTGTTTTAAGAAGGTTCGGTCAATTTGGTTTCTTGAGTTTTAGTCAAAGGTCGGGTCATAGTCACAGCCAGAGAGAGAGAGAGAAAAGAAACACTCACGGTGCACTCTAACCTAGATCAGAATGGATAATCATTTTATCTAATCTGGATGGCTCCCACTGTATCCTCGAATTCTCCTCCAAACTTAAAAGGAGAATTAGCCAGAATCACCCGAGGAGTATTCCTACTCATCAGTGGGAATCGGGATCCAACTATCATCGCATGATAACTTGATGGAAGCCACTCAAGTCACCACACTCCAGAAGGTATGCGCAAGCCTGGCAAGTTTCCTATATGTTTGAAACTCCCGATGTAATTTTTACCCTAAGCGGTTTATGACCTTGACAAAGGCCAACAAATCATAAACCACAAGTCAAGTTCAACCCGTCATTATCCTGGATTACTCTAGTCCCACCCGTACAAACCCTTGACAAAGGCCAACAAGGTTATACGACTGTCCTAGATAATCGCAACTCAATGCAACAGACAAGCAATATCTAGCTACCGCACACTACGCCTTGACAAAGGCCAACAAACGCAGCACGAATACTAGGTACCACCTGAAATAAACGACGGAGGGCTACGGCTGGTTTTTGGCGAAAAACCTTTAACGTAATGAACTTGATATCGTTGAAGGAATCCAAGTGGTTTTATAAATATATAGTGGCGAAAACTTTTGCTAAAGAGGTCACTCCCGGTAAAGGGATCTCGGCTCTTTCCCCGTCGAATGGGGTGCAGGATATCCCAAACTGAATACCACGATGCAAAGCAAAAGGAAATGACTATAGTAAAGTTATTACGTTGACGCAAACTTTTGCCCAAGGGGTCACTCCCGATGAAGGGATCTCGGCCCTTGCCTCGTCGAATGAGGTGCAGGATATTCCAAAATGAATACCACGATGCAAAGCAAAAGTTTACGTCTGTAATGTCAGTTTTTTAAAAAACTTGGTTCCAACAACATCATATATAGGTTTGTTTTATCTTTGCATTGATAAGAATCTATGCAGTCCCATCAATTAATCACACCAGAAAAGAATGAAAATAAAATGTACGTATATGCCATCCGCATCCGCCACTGGGTCCCGTCATCACCCGTTAGGTTACTTAACTAACGACAGAGCGGGGACTGGACTAGCGCGGTGCAAAACATATACATCTACTAGTATATATAAATATATATATATATATAACATTCGTCCCAGGCATGATATAAAGTAACATCACATAAACATCACAGAAGCAACACAGAATGGTGGATAATCTGGAGCCCCGGGTTTCACTTGAGCCGCAAGTGAGACCCGACGTTCCCTGTCGTGTGGATAGCATGTGCAATGAAACCTATAACCCCTACGAGTGCGGCGAATAGCCTGCCATTTCTAGAGTAAGATCCCCTCCGTCCCAACGCCATGAGATGCGGAGCCGTTGCCCTCTAGAATCCGGCTATTTGTGCATCCCACCGCGGGGTAATCCTAGTACATAAAAGAAAATAATATACAAGGATGACATCGACCTCAGCCCGGTCGTGCCCCAAAAGAATAATATACAAACTGGCAGTGACGGCAGTCCACATGTCGGACGCTGACCCCGCAATATCAAATGTACAAATGAAATTAAACTGTACTAATATTGCACCACAGCTATCCACCACGAAAATCCAACCAACATCACAACACATCACAGAACATCAACGTGAATGTCACGTTCGCAAATCCGTCTAAAAGACATATAGCAATTAGACGAGTTTACCGATCAAATGACATTCACGATCGCATAATATAATGTATGTACTGTCAAACGCACGCTTAAAATACCGATCGACTAAGTTCCAAATTTGCCCCAAGAGCAAAACAACACTTCACTGAAACCTGGGCCAAAACAGAATATCACAAAAATCACATTTCCAAGTAAATGAGCTACAGAAAAAATTTGGACGCCCGTTGCCACTAAACCGCCGCGGAACTGCCGCCAATAGGGGCTAAGTGCGGCGGATCCGCGGCGCTTTTGGGGAATCACGAGCCCAAACTTTTTGTGTACCCATAAAATCGCCTGCACGGATTTTTAAGATGACTTAAATAATTTTTTGACCACTTTTGAAAATCGACAGCAAACCCAAAATGGAAATCGTGATTTCGGTAAATTCCGTTGTTCGATCTTTTAAGCACGTTTAAACAAGCTAGTAAGGGGTTTAAAGGGTGGCTCTGATACCATGAAGGGTCCCGGCAGCGCCCCGGCCATCGAAACGCGGCCAAAATGCGGAACAAAAATTTCTAAATCGGCGCTACCGTTACCCGATTTACGGATCGACCTTAAACCCTAAACTAGCAATATAAACTAAGAGTTAGAATCTTTATACCGAGTTGATCCGTGTCCTTTGGTCTTCATTCCAAGCTCCTAGTGATCTTTTGACTATATTTGGTTGCCGATCTTCCTCCATCTCCGATGATCCACCCGAGGGAAACGGCGCAAGCTCCAACCTCGTCGAACGAGGTAACCGACGCTCCAACGTTGCTAGCGATGGAGAGTGTGGGTGTATGAAAGTGTCACTTCAATTTTCTCTCAACTAAAAATGCTCATGGAGCAACCATAGAAGAAGATGAAGGAGGTGATGGCTTTTGGCATGAGCAAAATTTGCTAACTCATTTTTTTTGGGTGAATGAGAGAGTGAGAGAGAGAGCTAATGTAATCAATCATGTAAATGAATCCCCACCCCAAAATTGTGGCCGCCCCCTCTCTCATCCACACAAAAAAATCATTTTCTTTTTCCAACATTTTGCATTAAACAAATGAGACCATACCATGCTACATGCACAATCCCATGCCACAAATCACATCACCTTTTCCACCTCATTAATAAAAACAAATGAATTTCCATAAATGGAAAATCATATAAATGAGGTGACATCTTCTAGAAGCTATTCCGTATAAAATACGGAATACTTCCCGGTACATGTATCGAAATACATATACGCGTATTCGTACCAAAATACGAATAGCCAAGAGAGAAAACGAATAGTGAACAATAATAATAGAATACATATATACAAATACATATATAAATTATTAAATCAAAACCCGATTTAATAATCCGGCTTAATTCTAAGCCGCTGGTATTATCAACCGTCCGATTAAAGTCTGCGCAACAAGTGCACATATTTAATCGGACACCCGTATGTACCAACATACGACATGTACACCATATTGCCTGAACCGTGAAAACCCTCTGTGTGGGACTCTAAAAACTCGTCAATACGCTGGCAGTGGGTTTAACCACAAGCACGTCAGCGGCACTAGCTGTACGTAACGGCTACCCAGGTATTCAGTGAAAAGGAGGCCAACGAGCAAACTCATCATGAACCCTTACTGAGCCTGTCAGTGACAATATCCGTACAGCCCGGTCTGTTCGTCTAAGAGTATCGCATATCGAGTCTGAAGGGTGGATAAAGTCAGACCCCCAACAACGCGATATTTAGTGTCGGTATGAAACCCATCACCACCTGAGAAACTATCGATCCTGGATCGATAATTCTCGTCCACCGTGGCCACGGATTATGGTGATGGCCATCCGCACACAACGCCATATCAACCCCCAATACCGGGAGAGACGAATTCCCAACGATCCGATCACTGCCTCCATATGGCTCGGGACTGTATCCAACTAAAACCTGTTTGCACGACTCCTTTGAGCCGTGGTAGGGTAGTAATCAAAGCACAGTGGGAACTCACACCAGACAAATGACGATCTCAGGTCGACAGACTAACCTGTACACATGTCACCTGGGAACTGCTATCTGACAATAGGTATAATACCAACTAGCAGGTTCCCGGCGAGTCCGTCCAGTGTAATCATAACCCAATGAGCACATGTATACTATCTTAGGTGAACAAACTAACACCAATGACTTGTGAGACCTGGCCACCGCCCCTCGTCGGGGTCTCGATCAGTATACACTAGTCTACACTGGAGTATCGATGCCCGGTCTCGATACTCCTACGACTAGGGATATTTAAGGATGTGCTTATAGACCCCAGCTCCCACGTATGTGATCGCCATCACAATGCTGGCAGTCAAACAAGAATCCTATGGGCTCTATCAACATGTATATGATGATAAAGACAAACCAGATAGCATACTATCATCTTGAGTAAGACTGTTTTATCGGTATAGGTTCTCACTCAATCATCATAATCACAAGTCCACGACTATGATAATTGCCTTGAGGGCACTATAGCCAACAGTTGCGAATAATAGATCTATATTTGCAACTTTTAAGAAAGAAAGTGATGGTCATTAACTTTCCATAGGCAATTATCGACCGCAACGGTTAAAGGTATTGGAACGGTTAATTTAAAATTCACTTTGAATAACTCAATGAAATTGACTGAAGTGTTGTATGTTCCAGAAATTCGTAAGAATTTAATGTCCGTAAATTTGCTAAGTAAACATGGTTTTAAAGTTTTATTTGAATCCGATAAAGTTGTAATTACCAAGAGTGGAATATTTGTAGGAAAGAATTATGCATGAAATGAGATGTTCAAATTGAGTCTAATTAATAAATTTACTAGTTCTGTTTATATTGTTGATTCATTTTCTTTACGGTATGATAGATTAGGACATGTACATTATCGTCGCATGAATTACATGATTAATTTAGGTCTTATTCTGCATGTGCTAATAAAAACATTGATAAGTGTAGGATATGTGTTCAATCTAAAATTACTAGAAAACATTTTCATAAAATTGATTTGCGAAAATCCGTACTTTTAGAATGAATTCATAGTGATTTATGTGTTTTGAATTAAATTTTAAGTAGAGGCGGTAAATGGTACTTTATAACTTTTATCGATAATTTTTCAAAATACTCTTATATTTACATATTAAGTCATAAAGATCATGCATTAAATTGTTTTAAAGTTTATAAAGAGGAAGTTGAAAATCAATTTAGCACCAAAATCAAGACTTTAAATTCCGATAGAGGTGGTGATCACTATGTTGATATAGACTGATTTTGTGACTCCGTAGGTATTGTATATACTACCACTACACCATATACACTTCAACAAAATGGAATCGCGGAATGCAAAAATAGAACATTAGTCGAAATGGTTAATGCTATGATCTTTAATTCTGGCTTAAATGCAAATTTGTAAGGTGAAACATTATTCACTGCATGTCACATACTTAATAAAATTCCTCAGAAAAATAAAATTATGACACACTATGAAATTTAGAAAAAGAAGCAAACCATTACTACTCATTCCACAATGGAATCAGAGTTTATTGCTCTTGCTGATTGTGTCAAGAAAATAGAGTGGCTAAGAAATCTTCTTTTAGAGATTTCTTTGTGGCATAAGCCTATGCCACCGATTGTCATCAATTGTGACAGTGAGGCTGCTAAATCGGTAGCCCATAATAAAGTTTATAATGGAAAATCTAGACATCTAAGTCTAAGATATGGTTATATCCAACAATTACTGATAGAATAATTAGGATTAACTATATTCATACAAATTGGAATCTTGCCAACCCTTTTACTAAAGAATTGTCAAGAGGTTTGATATAGAAATTATCACTGTGGATAGGGTTAAAACCTTACAAATAGATCAACTATCATTCAAATCCTACTCGATACTTGTGCTCCAAGTACTGCGAGTTCAAAGGAAGAGTAAATGATACGATTGATTGAATAAGTATTGAAACTTATACTTATCCCTGAAATGACCATGCTTGGATTTTATAAGAAAAGAAAGAGGATGAATTATATTTTTAATGGATGATATCATAAAGTGTAATGCTACAAAACACACTAGATTACCTACCCATATGTGAGGGTCGACCGTCTTCTATGAGATTAAAAGGTTTTCTCAGAAGCATTCATTAAATCAGGACATGCACATGGCCATAATAGTACAGGCTTATGAATAACTTGATCTTTGAAATATACGTATGTGCTTTATAGCCGGTACTTTCGTAAACGGATCCTCGGTTCAAAACTTCGGCTACCATGCACCTTGATTGAATTTTGATGTAAATTCACTAAGTGAAGATTCAAGTTCAGAAGACATCTTCATGGTATATATGTACATTTAGTACCAACTTTTGTTTGTTTTTGGGATTTTTTGAAATTGATGGGGAATGCTATATTATTTTTATAATATAAGTAATTTCAATAAATTAAAATTTCTATTTTGGTTTTTTTATAGTTGACCGGAGTCAAACTCATTTGAATTCAAATCTTCCTCTCATTTTGTCACGCACCGCTTCTTAAAATACGGAATACGAGGGGGACTAGGCCAACCATATTTCTACGGTCAAGAAATAATCCTGTCATAGTCACACTTCGGATTCTAGCAATTCATGGTAAGCAGTAAATACAACACAAGTAATGAGAAATGCAGTCACTAATTCTATCACATCAGAGTGTATTGGATACAAATCTATAACATCAGGGGTACAACTAACCGGATAGAGTCAAAGGAAAACATAGCGCTGGCGTCGTTGATCTAGATCTCCGCACTATTCTCGAAGTAAAGTAGGTCCTGATCTGAGCTAAGTCCACTTCTCACTCTGAGCATGCATACTCAGGTCGTCAGAGCGACACAATATATCAATATATATAATATATGCAATAAAGATAAACATGAAGTAAACCATAGGGTAATAATATGAGCGGGAAATAACAGGTGCAGCTAAACAGTAGCATGTGTATCAGTCTAGTAATCAATGTAATGTCCATGTCCCTAACCTATCGTCAGTTTGAATGTGAGCGTCAACTACTGCATGAGTATTCTCAAACCCAAGGCACTAACACCTATACAGGGGCTTGAAAACATGGTCCCGAATCAAGACCAGTAAGAGTCAGTAACACGATCAGTAACAATATGTACCGTTGAAGCTTGGTACCACAACAGCACGCAATAACGAAATATACCGGTAAAGGGACTCCTGAAATTCCATTGATCGAACTCACACTCAAACCACTCCACACCCCGCGGTCTACATCAAGATCCGACCATGAATCTAAATACCAGTCGCTCCATGACAAGTCTATATGAGAATTGGAGAGGGTCTCCATTAAGCATTTCTCGACTGGTATTCAAGATAAGTGGACAGTTCTCGATGTCTTACTCATGACACTAATATAAGTGCTTCCATACCCATCCCATTACGGTTATAATTACACTTATATATGCTATATAGACGTCGACAATCTAATAACTAAATGGTTCCGTTGATTATGTATAAGTACGTGTCACTTCCACTATTCAATCACGCTTTTACACTAACGTATTTGGCACAATCCAATTACTAACACTTATCACTCGGTAATTTAAACATAGTCACTAGGATATCAATGCAAATGATCACTAATCACTGAGGGTATAACAGTCACGCAATATGATAGAAATGCAGTGAAATATACGGCGAGTAAAATAAGGGCAGCCAGTGTCATTCAGTTCGTAAAATTCACAGTAATTCATACGTGCAGAATCAAGCGAAACAATATAAAAGTCATAAATAGTAGACTCAATTATATAGACATTAAAATTTGTTTCATACCAATCGGGGTACTGGTTAGGAATATACGATCGTTTAAAATAGATATTCACTGCTGGAATTCCAATTTCTGAACAGGAAGTCCAACTTCGAACGCATTTTGCCATTAGTTATGTTCAGATTTAGGCATCCTTACAGTTCAATGAAATATAGATATACCAGTTAAGATTCTAACGCAACAGACATATCGGTAATACCCATCGTACGCAGGGAGCTACGGTCTGTTTAGTGTCACTACATATAAACTGTTACTGCAGTAAACAGCCCGACATGTCGGCAATATAATTTATGTTATAAATATCAAACTGTGATGGAATATAGTAAACCCAGTGGAATATGAAAGTTAGCTCAATTTTCTATGCATCTCTATAGGACTCCGCACATTTGTATAATTGAACAGAGATATGCAGGTGTTTAAAAATAGGTATTAGCAGAGATTACTGCTCTGGAATGCAGCCCAGAGCCTTAATGCTCAACAGTTTTCACTCTCGAAACGAAGTAATATTCAGTAACCTTTTCCATAGGTTCATAGATTATTTTGTCTTATTCGTAACGAGCCTAAGTACGCTACGAAACGATTTATATCTGATTTACTATGAATTCAATACGGCGATATATGCAGTAAATTCCATATTTCGTGTCGGTTATCGGGACTGTCATTTCATGGTGTAAACGTCAATATTTTCAACCCAAACTCTTACATGATATTAGTTATCAATAAAGGGATTTATTGATCATAAATTCCGCCATTTTAAATTAGGTTTTGATTACGATAATCACCGCTAACATTTAAAATGTGTGTGTGTGTATTAATCAAGATTAACGTTTATCAAACCAATTAATATAAATATATATGTGTAAAACATGATTAAGCAAGTGAGGGGGTTCACTTGCCTCGGTCACTGATATAGAAACGACATCATGTGACGAGTATTCGTCTCGACACACGAGACAACGTGACGCGACGTTTGAACGCGATACGGCTGCGATGGACGCGTGCTGGCGTTGCGATGGCCACTGCATCAACGATAGTGATGGTTACAGAGATCGAGGCCACAGCTTGGACAGCGACGACAGCGACTGGAACAGCGGCGATTGCTACAAATGCAAGTGTTCGATGTAATGCCAATAGGGATTTGGTTTGGGCTCGAGCTAGGCACGGTGATGGACACGAGGTGCATGCACGGTGGAAGTGACAGCGTTGAACACGGTGGAGGTAACGATAATGGCAGAGGCAACGACACGGTGAGGAGCTCAGGCGATGTGAGCTCGGTGTAAAGCACGACAAGGTGGCTCAGTGACGTTGGGTGCAGCGGCTACGGTGGTGTGGCCTAGAGGAGGTCGGGGATTGGCTTCGGATGCAGGTGATGTGGCCGGCAAGGAGTATGTCGACGGAAAGAGGAGGTGAAGATTCGCCGGCGGTGGAAGGAGGTGCGGTTGAAGGGAAGGAGGTTGGCGTTGAGCTCGGTTGTTGGGAGATGATGATGGGGTAGCGGCTGGGTAGAGGAAGAAGATGATGAGGGCGATGAGGTCGATGGATATGGCGGTGATGGGTTTCGATGGTGGTTGAAGGGAACTGCGGTGATGATCGAGGATGAGGTCGGCTTATATATCTATCTATCTATCTATATATATATATATAGAAGAGAGAAACATGAGAGAGCGAGAGATGATTGGAGAGATGTAGAGAGAGAACGACATGAGAGAGAGAGAGAGAGAGATCTGTATGGATTAGGGAATTAATAGGATAATAAAGATGATTAGATGGGATTAATGGGAAAATGAACGAGGGATTAATGGGAAAATGAATGGGGATATAATTGAGTTAATGGGGAATCAAAGGGAAATTTATATTGAGATTTTGAAGGAAATTTCAAAAAGAAGAAGAGTAACAGTTGAGGAGATGGGTGGAATTCGGCTGTGTGCTGTGGGGATGGGTTTGGGTTGTGGTCTTTGGGCCAAGAGAGAGCGGGAGTAATTGTTAGGATTTAGAGAATTAGGAAATAAGGAAAAATAGAAATGTTAGGAAAAGAAAAATCATGATAAACATATATTTATGGAAAAATTGGAATTTATTTAAAAACCTAAAGGAACAATTTAGAAAAGAAACATTTATTAAAAGTATGAGAAAACGTACACAAGAAGATTGGTTGTTACATATTTTGTTAGAGGCAAATCTCCATCCCATTTTGTTGAACGAAATAGTTATGTAAGTTATAGGCAATTATAGGAGTTATATATAGTCATGAGGATTTAAATTTTGAATTCAAATGGTGAAAACATTCCATGCGTATCATTTCAACTCTTATTTATACCAACTTGTTTTCTTTGTTCAATAGACTCAATGACAATTATTTTCTTCTCTTCTCTTTTTGGTTTTTGGTACTCAAAAGATTAAGTTTTCGGAGCAATTATCTGCGAGTGCAACGCGGAGGATTGAAACACAAGATTGAGTTGTTGTTTCTTGAAAACACACAAACCCATGTTGCATTGTAGGGAACGAAAATTGTTTTAAAGATAGCGATTACGTGACTCAACTTAATTTATTGTGTTTTTAGCCATTATATTAACAGCAGCATCACCCTTGGCATTTCATAGGAATCACTTCTCACATTGAATCACAAGGTGACTATCAACTCTCAAGTTCTCCAGCTCTTACAAAATAGGCCACTTATATTATTCGTTAATTAAAATATCATGTCCCCTTACAAAACTATTGTGTAGAAAGGCTAAACAGATAGTTATTAAAGTATAAATAAAATTAAAATACAACAACAAAAAAAAAAAAAAAAACCTTTGATTGTACAAACAAATCCAAAACATCTAAAATGCTCAAAGTTCAAACTAAAAGAATTATTAATTTATTAGAATTATGATGTTTCCACATTAATATTTATTTGGCTTGCACTTTCCACTAATATTACTGTGATTAACTTTTCATTTGATGAAAAAGTGCCTAAAGTTTATGATAACAAGTTGAAATTTAGCTATTTATTTTGCATGCATCGCACATGCTAAAGATCTAATTAAAAAAAATGAACGAACGATGTTTTAATGATATTATTCAGCTTTGTTATCAGGATGACTATGCATATGGCTATTACTACTCTGAAATTATAAAGGACGACTCTTGGGATAAGCAGATATCATCGGATTGCTTGCAATATCACGTTACCACAGTTATACAACACATAAGAAGAATACTCTGAACTTGTTGGGGGAAACGATCCCCTCAAACCATCGAGAACATAAGATAGACAAGTATAAATCATACGACGAAGATACAACACACCGGATATAATATGGTTCGACCATTTCGGCCTGGTCCACGGGGCAATCATCTCATTCAGGGTTTCATTATAACTAGCGGATAAGTTACAAGAGAACACTTTCATAACTCACATCCTCTCTAGACACTCATCTCCCACTGCACAAGAGAGCGAGCCACACCAAACCCCAAAGAGACTACATTTAGGCACACATCCACAACTACTCTCAATAGGAGAATATATAGTGTTAACACCCTAACACTACCCATCATCCGTTGGTAGCCCACATCAAAGGATGGACTGGCCCATAAGGCCTGAGTCTAAGTCGGACTCTCTCTAGGTATGCGAACGGATATGAGTCACATCCCAACAATCTTCACCTTGGCTCGAATCCGTGAGCCGAAACTCTTGAGATACAACAACGTACACGCAATCTGCTCCTCAAATATACACATGCACCTGCTCCACGTCGGGAACAGCTCATACTATCATTACCGAGTCAAATACATGCACTATAACTACTCCACCCCGATCCAGTCACCAGGACCGCAAACTGAGACAAAACCTGATGACGTATTCACCATGTGATACACAATGTCTGCAAATAATCATACAGCTATGAAACCATGAGATATCATACCTCATCATGCAACATAATACATTGAATGTGGCTGAAGAATCTACATCGATCAACAAGAGAATATTGCAACGCATCTCATCACACATAATGATGTAGCAAACCACCAATGAGCAACAACTGCTCGCAAAAAAAGAACTGGCCAAAGCTGAATCCACCGTGAACTGCTCAAAATCAAATCTTCGACACAACTCAATGGCTCAACTAGAACTGGATGAAGATATTGTGTCACTAAAGCTTCGACACGGTCAAATCACATAAAGATGTAACAAACAAAACCACAATGGATACGACAAATCAAAAATCGAAGCAAAATGAACAAAATTTCGACAACAAAGTCACATTGAAACACTACCAACAAAGTCGTACCGAACGCGATACTATGCGATCTGCAACAAAGTTGTGAAGCAAGTAAACAAAGTATCCTGATATACGCCGATTTGAACAGACGACAATAAACTGAGTGGAATTTTTCTCAAAACACCAAACTAGATTGAATGGAATTACCCTCGAACCACTAATCCATGATCAATAAAAGAATGTGAGACATGAACATCAAATCTCCATCTTGGCTCACATTTGACGGAGCCCAAAATCAACATTGAAAGGAGATATGTCTCAATCAAAACTTCGAAGACGGAATATATCACATGATTAATATAACAATCCAGAATTGCAAATGCAATAACACATGCGGAATCAAAAGAAAATGAAAAACTCTACCTTCAACTCAAATCCACATGATAACAAAGTCTCGAAGCGAACAAATAAAGCATCCATAAAGAATAACATAAACCGATGCGAACTATACGTACCAAATTAAATAGGGAAATCAACATCTGAAAACAAATAGTATTTGGCCGGATTTGGGCAAATTGTAAGACTCTATGAAGCAATTATGCAAATACCTTGTGGACAATGTACAACAAAATAGGCTAAAGGCTCTATGAAGCAATTCCACAAATATCATATGGGCATTGTAGCTCTGATACCACTTGTTGGGGAAATGATCCTTTCAAACCATCGAGAATATAAGATAGACAGGTATAAATCATACGAAGGCGATATAACGCATCGGATATAACGTGGTTCAACCATTTCGGTCTAGTCCAAAGGTGACGCGGGTTGGATCGCGTCAAGATGTTACTTTCCGTTAATCTACTGATGGCGGCGATGAACGGCTGAGATTGGATATGGAGGCTGGCTCCCGAATCGTGTGGATCTCAATGGGTTTGAGTTGTTGCCGAGCTACCTGCAAGGAAGTCCCAGGGTGGTTGTACCACCGAGAACCCTCCGACGGTCAAGTTAGAGAGGAAATCCGAGCAGAGTAACGGCTTAGTGAGTGGAAAATGACTTACTTGAACCGTCTGAAGGAGGGGTTTAAATAGTGGTGGCAGTAGGCAGGCGGGCGCGAGAATCATGCCGGTCGTTAAGCTTCCGACATCACGCCCGCGTGATGGGCGGGATCTCCCATTAATGGCGAGACAGGCTCGTTAATGGGGGATCGTGATGTCGTGGAACGCGGGACGTGACTGGCGGATATCTCGCGCGTGGCGAGATTCGCGGGATGGCGGTTGCGCCTGCAAGTGGTGCCGTTGGTCGGTCGATGAGACCGAGGAAGATGAGCTCAGCGGGAGAGCTCAGGAACGAGCGGGAGGCCGAGCTATCTTTGTTCTGCTAAAGCTCGGAAGCGAGCTGAGAGGGCCGAGGTGGCCAAATGTGCAGGAGGCTCGGAGGCGAGCTGAGAAGGCCGAGGAGGCCAGTTGTGCAGGGGGCTTGGAGACGAGCCAAAGGTTGTCTGTAGGGCGGGCATAGGAGCGGCCTGGTCGGCCACTGTGGGTCCTTTCTTGCATGCTCTTGAACAAGTCATCTTCCACGTGTCATGATCCAGGAGATCACCGATATCGAGCATCATCATTAGCCCCCCACTCTCATCCCGACCTGTTCACGGGTCGGGTCGAGGGTGGTCTGCCGGGTCACTCGAGGTGAGCTCCTTTTCGAAGATGTTGTGGCGTGTTCCCGGGCAATCTGTCGTATTCTCTAGGTGGCGTCAGCGGATCAGGGGCCAGATCTCGCATTAAAGAGGATGCGCCGGATCGTGCGTACGATCACCGAAGCGACAACCCACGTGTTGGGTGCTGGTTGGCTGATGTGACGGGCCGCAGATTTCCTGCGCCCGATGGGTGCGGCCAATGTGCGCATGACAGGTGGAGAGATAGTGGCCGTTGAGTGCGAAGATTCATTTTGGCAGGTGACAACTGTCGCCGTTGGATGTGTTACGCCGGCTGCTATAAATAGAGGTGGGGCCCACATGAGGGCCCATTCCTCTTCATAATTTCCTTTTCTTAGGTCTTGTTAGCTCGGCGTTCTCTTTTTAGATCGGATCTCTGCATTTCCCCTTCCGAGGACCCATCCCCTCACTCAGGTTAGATGTCTTCTTCTGAAGAGTTTGTAGAAATAGATCGGGTAGGGTCTAAGGAGCCTCCTGTAGATTCTTCTTCTTCTTCCACTAAGTCAGAGTCTTCCCGGGAAGTCAGGGTCAGATCCTCTTCTCGGGGTCACGAGATGGGGGCGATCCCCAGAGCGGATGTCGCAGATGCATCTGGCGTGTCATCCACGGTGAGGCACGAGGATGAGCTTTCCACCGTTTGGACTCGTTTCCATATCCCTCCCGGCTATACGCTACGTTTTGCCGAGGAAGGAGAGAGGACAGATCAGGTACGAGGTAAAGAGATTGCCTTGTACCTGGAAGCCTTTTGGGCCGGAATGCACCTGCCTTTCTCTCCCAAGGTTGTTAGAGCGCTAAATTACTTTGGGCTAGCCCCGGGCCAGCTAGAGCCGAAATTCTGGAGGATTCTCCTTGGGTTCTTGGTCCGATTGAAGTTGCAGATGATCCCTTTCAGTCTGTCCACCCTTGCCTCTTTTCTCATTTACAAAGGTCACCCCGGCACTCGCGCGGGCGACCCGAGATGGGTTTACCTCTCCTTTAGAAAACAACGGGGGAGTGCAGCCGGGTCGGGAGTCGTCGTCTTGCCTTCTTTCATCCATGATTGGAAGAAGAAGTTTTTCTTTGTTGGGCCGCCAGAGGGTAAGCACTGGCCCGTGCCCACCCAATGGTCTAAGGATAGATGCTGGCGGGAAATTCAGTCCAACAATCCCGACGCGGTGAAAGTGGCGGAGTGGGAGCCCATTCCTCAGGCCGACGTGCTGCTTTCTGAGCAGGCGCTGAGTTGGGATGGGCTCAGCCCCGCTCGGTTCGCGGGTAAGTTAGGAGCTTGCAGGCGATCTGTTAGACTTGTGTTATTTTCATTTCTACTTGTGTTGCTGACTCCATTGTATCTTGTCTTGTGCAGAACCTATGGACTTGAGCAAACTTCGAGCAGCCATACGCAAGCCGAAGAAGGGATCGAAGGCTGGAGGTACCAGCTCTTCTCGTCCGACGTCTGTCGCGGTTCGCCCGGCAGCCGTCCCACTCCAGCGTTCGAGTGCGGGCCGTGCCCCGGAACCCAGCCAGGCACCGAGCTGAAAGCGGGTTCGGGAACAAGAGGTCGAGGCTTCGGAGATGGAGACCAGCTCCCCGGCTTCGTCTCTCAAGCGGTTCACCCGGACGGTTCCGCGGACCCCGGCCTCCCCGATCTTGGTAGAAGAGGGGAACCTCCGCTTTGAGGTGCCCTCGGGGCTCTTCGTTGCTGACAGCTTGCTGTCGGACATGGAGAGGTCGGCCGGAGGCAAGGTCCCTCGGGAGACCCTAAGGGCGCACATGGCGGCGATCGCCCAAGAGGCCGTGTAGATTAGCATTCACACCTTACTTGATTTTTCTCCCAGCGTCTTACCATTCGTGAGATTTGGTGCCTCCCTTTTCTTTTTGACCTCCTATGATTTCTTCAGGTCCTCCAGCACGTCGCCCTCATCGTCCAGATGGAGGACGAGGAAATTGCCCCGGCGATGCGAGCCGCGGGCGAGCTTTCCTCGCTGGAGGAGAGCTCAAAGTTGGAGGTGGAGGTGGCGATGGCGAGGGTCGCCGCCCTAGAGGGCTAGGTGGCGGCCGGGAAGCAGGAGGTTGCCAGGTACCGCGAGGCCGCCCGGGCCGCCGAGGCTAAGGTTCGGGACTCCAAGGTGCTTGTCGGCACCGTGAAGAAGTCGGAGAGCACCCTCTGCAAAGAGCTGGAGGCTGCGGTAGAGGGGACGAAGCGAGCCGATCTGAGAGCGGCGAAGGCGGTGGAGAACTACAAGAAGTCGGAACATTATTACACCGACCTAGCCGCGGCCACTACCCTCATCTGGAACGAAGCCCTCGACGCCGTCAAGACTCGGATGCTGGAGTTCGCTGACGCTGAGCTCCGAGCTGAATATCCTCACGGGGATGACGGGCAGGGGGACGACCCCCGGGCGAGGCCGGGGAAGAGACCCCTGGCGAAGGCGACGCCGAGGCTCCTGTGATGGGCGCTGATCCTCCAGACGCAGCCCGAGCCATGGTAGATACTGAGCTTCCCGGGGTTGCGCCTGGCCCTGAGGCCTGAAGCCCCTCATCTTCCTGTTTCTTTTCTTTTGTTGGATCGGGAATTTTGTAGGCCTCCGGGCATTTTGTAAGGCTGTGGAGCCCACAATACCCTTGTAAAGACTTTAGATTTGTGAATAGAAACTTTTTCCAGTAGTATTTGCGCGCATATTTTCCTTTATCGGTAAACACTTGTATTTGCACAGTACTGCCTTCGTGTTAAGCATGTTTTTCGTCTAGCGATCACACGTCGAGTTGAATCTGTTCATTTGCCAAGTGTGCAAAGACCGGTGGGGAAACGGTATTTCCATGGCCCCGAAGTCGAGGTGGAGATCGCTGAGACGTAGATAGACCGAATGCCTCTCGGTGAAGGCTTTGTTCCTTAGTCAAAGGACGAGCAGGGTAGCTGCCCGGTGCCTCTTGGCGAAGGCTTTGATCTCTGGCGTTGTGGGCTAGAAACTACCAGCCAGGGATAGCCGAGCAGGGTAGCTGCTCAGCTGCCTCTTGGCGAGGGCTTTGATCCCTGGTGTCGTGGAGTAGGGAACTACCAGCCAGGGATAGCCAAGCAGGGTAGCCGCTCAGCTGCCTCTTGGTGAAGGCTTTGATCCCTGGTGCTGTGGAGTAGGGAGCTACCAGCCAGGGATAGCCGAGTAGGGTAGCCGCTCTGCTGCCTCTTGGTGAGGGCTTTGATCCCTGGCGCTGTGGGTAAGGAGCTACCATTCAGGGATAACCGAGCAGGGTAGCCGCTCGGCTGCCTCTTGGTGAGGGCTTTGATCCCTGGCGCTGTGGGTAAGGAGCTACCAGCCTGGGATAGCCGAGCAAGGGCGGGCCCGGTTGCCTCTTGGCAAGGGCTTTTGATCCCGGCGTCATGGCTAAGGTGCTACCAGCCAGGGATAGCCGAGCAGGGTAGCCACTCGGCTGCCTCTTGGTGAGGGCTTTGATCCCTGGCGCTGTGGGTAAGGAGCTACCAGCCAGGGATAGCCAAGCAGGGTAGCCACTCGGCTGCCTCTTGGTGAGGGCTTTGATCCCAGACGCTGTGGGGTAAGGAACCACCAGCCAGGGATAGCCGAGCAGGGTAGCCACTTGGCCGCCTCTTGGTGAGGGCTTTGATCCCTGGTGCTGTGGGTAAGAAGCTACCAGCCAAGGATAACCGAGCAAGGGCGGGCCCGGTTTCCTCTTGATGAGGGTTTATGATCCTTAGCGCGGGAGGGGCCGTAAGAGGCCTACTAAGGATGGGCCGAACAGGGTTACTGTCTGGTGCCTCTTGGAGAGGGCTTTGATCCTTAAGGACGGGCCGAGCAGGGTTACTGCCCGGTGCCTCTTGGCGAGGGATTTGATCCCAAGCGTTTTGGGATAGGGAGCTACCAGCCAGGCATAACCGAGCAAGGGCAGGCCCAGTTGCCTCTTGAGGAGGGCTTTTGATCCTTAGCGTGGGAGGGGACGTAAGAGGCCTACTAAGGATGGGCCGAGCAGGGTTACTGCCCGGTGCCTCTTGGCGAGGACTTTGATCCTTAAGGATGGGCCGAACAGGGTTACTGCCCGGTGCCTCTTGGCGAGGGCTTTGATCCCTGGCGTCGTGGGATAGGGAACTACCAGTCAGGGATAGCCGAGCAGGGTAGCCGCTCGGCTGTCTCTTGATGAGGGCTTCGATCCCTGGCGTTGTGGGTAAGGAGTTACCAGCTAGGGATAGCCGAGCAGGGTAGCCGCTCGACTGCCTCTTGGTGAGGGCTTCGATCCCTGGCGTTGCGGGTAAGGAGTTACCAGCCAAGGATAGCTGAGCAGGGTAGCTGCTCGACTGCCTCTTGGTGAGGGCTTTGATCCCCGACGTTGAGGGTAAAGAGTAACCAGCCAGGGACAACCGAGCAGGGTAGCTGCTCGGTCTCCTCTTAATGAGGGCTTTGATCCCTGGCGTTGCGGGTAAGGTGTTACCAACCAGGGATAGCCGAGCAGGGTAGCCGCTCGACTGCCTCTTGGTGAGGGCTTTGATCCCTGGCGTTGCGGGTAAGGAGTTACCAGCCAGGGATAGCCGAGCAGGGTAGCCGCTCGGCTGCCTCTTGATGAGGGCTTCGATCCCTGGCGTTGTGGGTAAGGAGTTACCAGCTAGGGATATCCGAGCAAGGTAGTCGCTCGACTGCCTCTTGGTGAGGGCTTCGATCCCCGGCGTTGCGGGTAAGGAGTTACCAGCCAGGGATAACTGAGCAGGGTAGCCGCTCGACTGCCTCTTGGTGAGGGCTTTGATCCCTGGCGTTGCGGGCAAGGAGTTACCAGCCAAGGATAACCGAGCAAGGGCGGGCCCGGTCGACTGCCTCTTGGTAAGGGCTTTGATCCCTGGCGTTGCGGGTAAGGAGTTACCAGCCAGGGATAACCGAGCAGGGTAGCCGCTCGGCCGCCTCTTGATGAGGGCTTCGATCCCTGGCGTTGCGGGTAAGGAGTTACCAGCCAGGGATAGCCGAGCAGGGTAGCCGCTCGACTGCCTCTTGGTGAGGGCTTCGATCCATGACGTTGCGGGTAAGGGGTTACCAGCCAGGGATAGCCGAGCAGGGTAGCCGCTCGACTACCTCTTGGTGTAGGCTTTGATCCCTGGCATTGAGGGTACGGAGTTACTAGCCAGGGATGATCGAGAAGGGTAGCTGCTCGATCACCTCATGATGAGGGCTTTGATCCCTGGCGTTGTGGGTAAGAAGTTACCAGCCAGGGATAGCCGAGCAGGGTAGCCACTCGACTGCCTCTTGGTGAGGGCTTTGATCCCTGGCGTTGCGGGTAAGGAGTTACCAGCCAGGGATAACCGAGCAAGGGCGGGCCCGGTCGACTGCCTCTTTGTGAGGGCTTTGATCCCTGGCATCGTGGGGTAGGGAACTACCAGCCAGGGATAGCCGAGTAGGGTAGCCGCTCGGCTGCCTCTTGATGAGGGTTTCGATCCCTGGCGTTTGGGTAAGGAGTTACTAGCCAGAGATAGCCGAGCAGGGTAGCCGCTCGACTGCCTCTTGGTGAGGGCTTTGATCCCTGGCGTTGAGGGTAAGGAGTTACCAGCCAAGGATGACCGAGCGAGGTAGCTGCTCGGTCGCCTCTTGATGAGGGGTTTGATCCCTGGCGTTGCGGGTAAGGAGTTACCAGCCAGGGATAGCCGAGCAGGGTAGCCGCTCGACTGCCTCTTGGTGAGGGCTTTGATCCCGGTCGCCACCTTATGAGGTTCTGTCCGACCTTCCCGGTGTAAGTATGGGGAATAGGGACAGTCACGGGCAACACGTTTATTGAATGCGTAGGGGAGGTGAGGCGCCGGAGCCCCGTCGTTTCAATTTCGCCAAGAAAGGCTCGAGGTTTGCCGTGTGGCAGCACAGTTGTGGGTGAAATGGGCGACTGCTTTCCCGGCGCTCCTCCCTGCTCCAGTTGCTGATGTACTCCATCTGGAGGGCATTTCCGAGGGTCTACACCCCCTTGTCCGAGCAACTGAGGGACGAGGCGGTTGGTAAGCTAAGGTCTTTGCAGCGCTTCGGCCTGATCTCCGCGGGTCGGCTGGATCGCTCGGTGGTGCTCGTCCTTGAGTGCTATCAATTGAGGCACCACACCGACATTCTTAGGCGGTATTAGAGGCAAAGGGCTAAAGCGGTGAGGGCTCGGTTGGTGGAAATATGCTCGGAGTACCACGAGCAGTGTTTCCTGCACCCCCTTCCCCCGCTATTGTAATTTTTCCTTTTTTTTGTAAGGCTGAGGAGCCCTTAGTACCTTTTTGAATGAATAAACTCTTCGTTTTGCAATGCTTTATTGATCTCTTCTTATTATATAAACAGAAAGATCTTGAGAAGTTTGCATTGCCTTAGTAAAAGAAGTACAAGCTAGTAGATGGTCTTTCCATTGGTTCGGTTTGAGCTCCTCGGATGTCTGTTGGCCTCCGTATATGGCGTGGGGTGTTGAGCCTCGTAGGTATCCGTCATACCCCCCACCGACATGACCATGATCTGGCCGATTGTTAACTCGCTGAGAGGGGGACGTTGCTCCTGCTCGCGGTCAGCTTGCCGCTTGTCCCGCAAGTACGCTGCAAGGTGTCCCGAATGAATGAGCTCCTCGATGTAGTCTCGGAGCTGCTTACAGCTCTCCGTGGAGTGGCCTAGCGATCTATGAAAACCGCAGTAGGGGCCCCGAGTACGCTTTGCCGCCATGGGCGAGATCGGGGGGAGCTTGAAGAACCCCTCGCCCTTGGCCTCCTCAAGCAGTACCGTCTGAGAGACGTTGAGCGGGGTGTACTCCTGAAATCTCGGGGAGTAGGACTTTGGCCGCTCGAGTCTCTTTCTCTCTTCCCTCACCCTTTTCTTCTGGTCAGTTTGCTCTGCCCCGGGGAGATTTGTTTTCACCTCGGACTCGAGTTGGATTTCGAGCTCGGTCCAGGCCTTTACCTCGGCCATGGTCTTAGGTCGCGCTAATGCAAAGGAGCGTAACCACTCCTTGTGCCTAAGACCAGACCTCAGGGCTGTGATGACTGTCTCGTCCCGATGTTCGGGGACCTCAAGAAGGGCATTATAGAAGCGGGTGACGTACGCTTTGAACGTTTCTTTGCCCCCGCTCTTGATCGTGAAGAGATGGTCGACGGTCTATTTTTACCGTCTGTTCCCGACGAAATGACCGAGGAATTGGATAGCCAGCTCATCGAAGGTTGAGATCGAGCGTGGCGCGAGTCCTCGGAACCAGTCTCGTCCGGAGCGGATGAGAGTGGCTGGGAAAGCTCGGCATTGGGCGGCGTCAGAGTTGTCTTGGAAGCTCATCCCGGCCGTGAATGCGTCCAGAAGGTCCTTCGGGTCTGAGTTCCCGTCGAAGGGTGAGACCTTGGGGGGCTTGTTCCGGGAGGAGACATGGACGGCGAGAAGCTCCTCGGTGAAGGGCTTTATGAGCGAGTCGGCGGCGTATTTAGCCCCGTCGCTCGAATGGCGACCTTCTCGATGCATTCCCTCGATCTTCTTTTCGAGAGCGTCGAGACGGCCATAGTACCCTGACGATTCGGCACATTCTGACCTTTGGCCCCTACCGTTGGAGACCTGTGTCTGGCCGCGGCCCCGGTTCCTCTCGATGAGGTTCCGCAGATCCCCTGGAGAGGTAGTCTTCGAGCTGCCGTGACGAGTACCGTCCGTGCGACCCTGTCGAGGGAGGGGGTGTTGGTCATGCCTGGGAGCAGGCGAACTGACCGACATCTCATCGGGAAGGCAGGAGCACGTATGGGCTCGGGGCGAGGCACTCGGGCGACAGACCTCGGCGTTGAACTGCCGGGTGCCCATCGGGTCATAGAATATGTTGGCCAGGGAGATCGGCGGACGCGGGAGGTAGCGAGGCGGTGGTCGGCAGTGCTGACGCGAGCAGAGTCTTCTCTCCCTTTGTAGGGGTCCCGTTCCCGAGGTGGGGGAGCGGCGACCTGGGGATCTTGCCCCGCCGTTTGGACACGAACGAGCGTGTCCACGACGGACGCGAGTCGATCTATCCGGGCGGCTAGGGCGTTGATGGCGTTCGGAGGAGGAGATTTGTCCGCGCCTCCATTGTGGGGGAGGCGGCGGCTAGTGCTTTGATCGTCGTGGTGACCGCTTGCCATTGGGTTGAGACCGGAAGATGAACTTTTGTTTTTGTGGAATCAAGGAGTTTCCCACAGACGGCGCCAGCTGACGCGGGTTGGATCGCGTCAAGATGTTACCTTCCGTTGATCTGCTGATGGCGGCGATGGATGGCTGAGATTGGATCTGGAGGCTCGCTCCCGAATCGTGTGGATCTCAATGGGTTTGAGGGTTGTTGCCGAGCTACCTGCAAGGAAGTCCCGAGGTGGTTGTACCACCGAGGACCCTCCGACGGTCAAATTAGAGAGGAAATCCGAGCAGAGTAACGGCTTAGTGAGTGGAAAATGACTTACTTGAACCGTCTGAAGGAGGGGTTTAAATAGTGGTGGCAGTAGGCGGGCGGGCGCGAGAATCACGCTGGCCGTTACGCTCCCGACGTCACGCCCGCGTGATGGGCGGGATCTCCCATTAATGGCGAGACAGGCTCGTTAATGGGGGATCATGATGGCGTGGAACGCGAGATGTGGCTGGCAGATATCTCGCGTGTGGAGAGATTCGCGGGATGGCGGTTGCGCCTGCGAGTGGTGCCGTTGGTCGGTCGATGAGACCGAGGAAGATGAGCTCAGCGGGAGAGCTCGGGAACGAGCGGGAGGCCGAGCTATTTTTGTTCTGCTAGAGCTAGGAGGCGAGCTGAGAGGGCCGAGGTGGCCAAATGTGCAGGAGGCTCGGAGGCGAGCTGAGAGGGTCGAGGAGGCCAGTTGTGCAGGGGGCTCGAAAATGAGCCAAAGGTTGTCTGTAGAACGAGCATAGGAGCGGCTTGGACGGCCACTGTGGGTCCTTTCTTGCATGCTCTGGGACACGTCATCTTCCACGTGTCATGATCCGGGAGATCACCGATATTGAGCATCATCAATAGGGCAGTTTTCTCACTCGAGGTTTCATTATAACTAATGGATAACTTACAAGAGAACACTCTCATAACTCACATTCTCTCTGATCACTCATCTCCCTCTGCAGCCAAACCCCAAAAAGACTACATTTTGGCACAAATCCCAAACATCTCTCAATAGGAGAATATATATAGTTTTAATAACCTAACACTTCCCGTCATCCATTGGTAGCGCACATCAATGAATGGCCTAGCCCATAAGACCTGAGTCCTAGTCGGACTCACTCTAGGTGTGTTAATGGATACGAGACACATCCCAACAGAACTATGGATCAAGTTTATAAAATTTCTACTGGCTAATGCATGCGTACTCAAAAATATGGTTATCAATTACTATTGTTGAGCGAGATATGTCTACGATGATTTCCAAAGGAAGATGTTACTCTTGCGGCCGGCTTCTCCAAATGCCGTCATAAGATAAAACCAGCTATCAGTGCAATGCTCTACTTTTAGAAAACTCTACGATGGAATCAACTCATTTCGCTTTTGGTTAGTACGTACATTCTATGTTTTCGTTACGTTTTTTTAGTTTTTGGTTGCTTTATCCTGAAGTAGATTTGTGAACATATGTATTTTACTAGTGAAGCATATGTATATATGTTTCCGACGCGACTTGGATCGCGCCAAGATGTTACCTTCTGTTGATCTGCTGATGGCGGTGATGGGTGGCTGAGATTGGATCTGGAGGCTGTCGCTCCTGAAGCGTGTGGATCTCAATGGGTTTGAGGTTGTGGTTGCCGAGCTACCTGCAAGGAAGTCCGGGGTAGTTGTACCACCGAGGACCCTCCGACGGTCAAGTTAGACTAGAGATCCGAGCAGAGTAACGACTTAGTACAGTAAAAATGGCTTACTTGAACCGTCTGAAGAAGGGGTTTATATAGTGGTGGCAGCAGGCAGGGCGGGCGGGCGCGAGAATCATGCCGGCAGTTATGCTCCCGACATCACGCCCGCGTGATGAGCGGGATCTCCCATTAATGGCGAGACAGGCTCGTTAATAGGGGATTATGATGGCGTGGAATGTAGGATGTGGCCGGCGGATATCTCACGCATGGTGAGACTCGCGGGATGGCGGTTGTGCCTGTGAGCGGTGCCGTTGGTCGGTCGATGAGACCGAGGAAGATGACCTCGGCGGGAGAGCTCGCAGACGAGCGGGAGAGCCGAGGTATCTTGGTTCTGTGGTAGCCCGGAGACGAGCTGGTAGACCGAGGAGACCAATTATGCAGGGGCTCGGAGGTGAGCCAGCGTTTGCTTGTAGGACAGGCACATGAGTGGTCTGGTCGGCCACTGTAGGTCCTTTCTTATGAGCCCCGGGACACGTCATCTGCCATGTATCATGATCTGGGAGATCACCGATATCAAGCATCATCATTTGCCCCCTACACTCGTCCCGACCAGCTGACGGGTCGGGTCGAGAGTGGTCTGCTGGGTTACCCGAGGTGAGCTTCCTTTCGAAGATATCATCAGGCATGTCCCCGGGTAATCTGTTCTATTTTCTGGATGATGTCAGCGAATCAGGGAGAGATCTCTGCATTAAAGAGGGTGCGTCGGATCGCGCGTACTTTTGCTGAAGCGACAGACTACGTGTCGGGCGCTGGTCGGCTGACGCGACGGGCCGCAGACCTCTGGCGTCTGATGGGATCCGGCCAATGTGTTGTTCCCCGCCGAAACACGTGGGAAGACGCGATAAACGTCTCGCCTGAATTTTGGGGCAGATGCTAATTGGTGCTATCTGTCCACCTCTCCGAAAATACCAAGTTGATTTATGGCACCGTGTATCGAAGGTTTAAACGGATGCGTCCGATGTAGCAGATTTCGTCAGATTCCCCCTCGTTTGAGGGGGTTTTGATTGTGGGGACGCTCTTCCCTGCAGGCGCAAGCCCCTGCAGTTAATTACGCTACCGCATCGCGGTAACAACTTTCTCCTTCTCCAGATGGTCACTTCGTGTCGTGGGTGTTTGTTTTGTTTGTGGTTGCCCGTAGATTGTATACAGAGACTAATTTATATTGTCGCCCG
The DNA here is from genome assembly GCA_030015575.1 of Agapanthus africanus. NCBI lineage: Eukaryota > Viridiplantae > Streptophyta > Magnoliopsida > Asparagales > Amaryllidaceae > Agapanthus > Agapanthus africanus. The sequence continues at coordinate 641,576,695 of JASDDO010000014.1, read as the reverse complement.
TAGGGCATGGGTTAGTCCAAATCCGTATCTTCTTAGATTTAGGTTTGGGGGTTGGGTTTAAGGATACGTTAGCCTCATTTGGGACTAAGATCAACTTAAACGTATGTTAAGGATACGTTAGCCTAATTTTTAGACTAAGATCAACTTAACGGGATCGTTTAGATCCAACAAAAGAGCATTTGGACTCTATTGTTTAGTTTAAGGACATTGCGGTCGATTAGTTTAAGTACATTACGGTCCAATGTTAATTTAAGGACGTCTCGGTCCAGGTTAAGGACATCATAGTCCATGGGTTTTAAAGGACCCCACAGTCTGAGGTTAAGAACATCATAGTCCATGAGTTTAAAGACCTCACGGTCAAGGTTAAGGACATCGTAGTCCGTGGGCTTAAAGACCCCACAGTCCGAGGTTAAGGACATCATAGTCCATGATTTTAAGGCCCCCACAGTTCAAGGTTAAGGACATCATAGTCCATGGGTTTAAGGACCCCATAGTCCAGTTTAAAGACGTCATAGTCTATGAAGTGTATGGTTGTCGAGGCCCGTCACCTCTCTGAAGACGTTGAAGGATTACAACGACATATATCAGAGGGGTTCAGAGATGTACCCTTAAACCGATGTGAGTTGGTTGGAAGATCTGTAGTCCAATTTGGGACTAAGATCTGTTGAAATATTTATGAGCAGGTGGGCTCAATTAATATAAGTTGAGGACTTATGGCTAATATTGGGCTAAGTCCAATAAATGTTTAACATTTTATTCTGGCTATTGAGCCTTCATTTGGGTTTGGCCTTTCTGACAATATTTTTGTCTTTTATTGAATGCTGAGCATTCACCAGAGCTATGGGCTTATTAAAGAACAATTTATGTTCTGTCAGCGCAATACGTGGCGCGCTAGGCGCTTTGCGCCAATCAAAAAGAGCAGTGCGCTACTGCCAAGTAGCGCACAAGTAAGGGACACGTGTCATACTCAGCGCTAGGCGCTAGATGATGAGCGCATGATGCCAGTTTATGAGCGCTGAGCGCTAATCCATGAGCGCATTGCGCTTTCAATTTAGTGGCGCATAGGTGAATGACACGTGGTGCGCTTGGCGCTGAGCGTCAGCCCATGAGCGCAGTGCGCTATTTCAGAAACGCAAAGCGCAAGTTGTGAATTGGCGCATACGTGGTTGACACGTGGCGCATTTGGCGCTTAGCGCTGGTCCAAAGAGCGCAGAAGCGTTGTTCAAGAGCGCAAGGCGCATTTCATGAGCGCAAGGCGCATTTGATCAATTTTATGATCTGCGAACAAATTTATGTTGTTTTAAAAGAGACTTTGCCTCAAGATTTAAGAACAACAGTTCTTATTTTTGCAGGAGATACTTTAATCTCTTGTATTAATGAAAGGCTCTGCCTTTATAGATCCATGATCCTTAAGAAAATTTAATAATTCTCTCCCCCTTTATAATGAGATGTTCATGATCTCAGAAAGACAATTTGTCTTATAGATCTATGATCTGTGAAAAAAGTAAGTACTTCTCTTTTTTTAATGATGAGATCTTTTGATCTTTTTATAAAAGACCTTGGTCTTTATAGATCTACGATCTTTTAAGAAGATAATTCTTCTTTCTAATTATGAGATGATTTCATCTCTTTGTTCATCACTATTCTTCCTACCTTGAAGAAAAAATCTTCTTTTGCTGAGAGCTATGCTTCTCTTCCTTCGAATTTTTTCAAAGTTTATGGGGGGGGTTCTCTATATCAGACTTGAAGTCTTGAGGCCTTTTTATAGGGCAAGCTGATTTATTGAATCAGTTAAAGAGATCTTTCTCTGATTGATTTGGGGATGTTTCCCCACCATTGGATCTTTGATCCTAGGGCTTCTGTTTTACAAAAGGCAATCTTCTTGTTTTTAACAAGATTGAAAAATCTTTCCGTTACAGAATTTTAATTCTGGTTAATTAATGATTTATCATTATTATTAGATCTTTTGATCTAACGGTGGGGAGTTTTTTAATTCCAGTGCTAGCGCACCCGTGCTTTGCACGTGGTGCGCTGCTCAGAGCGCAGCGCACTTTGCGCTAGCGCACCTGTGTTTGACACGTGGTGCGCTGCTCAGAGCACAGCGCGCCCTGCGCTAGCGCATCCGTGTCGACACGTGGCGCGCAGCATGCCTAGCGCTAGCACATACATGGTGCGCTGCCTAGGGCGCAGCGCACTTGGCGCTGCATGTGAAGTGTCGCTTCAATTTTTTTGAAATTCGAATTTCAAACAGAGCCTTGCTCTGATTGGAGGAAACAAATGCCCCCCACCGTTGCGCTCACGTGGCCCACATGTGAATGTAGCGGTGGCAGCATCTGCGCCCTTGGATCAACTCAGAAGTTGAAGAGGCATTTCAATGCCTATAAATAGGACCTTTGGTCCTCTAGATGATTCTGTTCATCTTCTTTCTTAATTTTCTGAGAATTTTATTCTCTCACAGAGCATAGTTCTCTATCTTAAGAATTTTCAAGAGTCAAAACTCTGCTAAAATTTTAGGTAAAAATTTTTTAGATAATCTAGGGTTTTACCCATTAACAGAGCCTTGCTCTTCATAAATCTTTGATCTAAAGAAAACCCTTTTAGGGTTTCATTAACAGAGCTTTGCTCTCCTGAACTCATAGATCTAAAGAGATCTTTTCTTGGGGTTTCTTAGCCCATGAACAGAGCTTTGCTCTTTTGATAACATGTAGATTTTTTAATTTCTTTTGAAGAAGTCTTAAGAGTTTATTCATGGATCTTGAAGATCCCAGAATTTTTAATTCATAAAAATTGATTTTAATTTTTTTCTGATGGGTTTTTCCATCATTTTTACAGAGCCAAGCTCTTGAGAAATTTTTATTCTTTCATGATCAGAGTTTGACAAGTGTCACTCTGTCACATAGCATTGCTCTCGAGGAGAGATTTACTCCTCTTCCCGAGGGATCTCTCATTTAATGAGAATTTTCTTGAGGATCTTCTCATTTAAATAACAGTCTCATCAAATGATGATGCTGTTTTATTAATTGATGCATTGTCATCTAGATTTTATGGGTCCCCCCTTTGGTCCCCTTTCCACTGCATTGCAGTGTGGTACAAATTCTAAAGTACCAAGTGTCAGAATTTAAATTAAATTATAGCACTGACAGTTATCTTTTGTTCCTTTTCGCCCAAACGACATGTCTTTCGACACTTCTTTTCCGTTCGTCCGATCAGAAGGCGGATTTCCTGAGGCGCCTGTGGACCGAGAGGTTCTCGCACTGATCAAAGACCATGATCCGGAATACAAGAATCTTCACCTATGGGGTAGATGGTATGATCAGATTATCAGAGGCCGCCGGAGCTTTTCTTATGCGACGCCTTCGGAGCCTATCTCGGCGATCTCGTATGTAGATGCACCCTCGGTGAACTATGCCGTGGAGGTGGTTAATTGGACTTCGGAGGGTCTCCTTCAGCCTTCAATTGCCGCAGTACCCTTGCAGTGCTGGTGGCTTTGGACACCCTGGAACGGTGCATATGTCAGGACGAGTCGCGCCCTTGGGGACAGCCTTACAATATCGGGCTAACTCCCCGTCACCCGGCCGGGTACTTGCAGTGGGCCCGGTATATCTTATCGGCAAAGAAATTGCAGCTGCTAAAGCTTGGCTTATACCCTGCGGTCTACGCTTCCTTATTCCAGTATTCTGCACCTCCCACATGGTGGATCAAGGCGTTTTTTGAGCAGTGGAACATCCCGACCCATACCTTCTTCCTATTGGATAGAGAGGTCTCCATTTCCTTGGAAGAATTTGCCGAGATTTCTGGTTTACCAGTTAGGAGGGAGCACTACGAGGAGATGCTTCCTCCGGATGAATATGTTTTTGCCACCAAGCCAGTGGTGATGGACCTTACCCCAGAGAACGCCATTCAGCACCAGTTCCCAAATCTGATAAAGGTGTTGAACATATATGAGAGCCTCTTCCTTGAATCCGGAGGCTGGGGGGTCAACTTTGCGGACTTCATTGCCCGTTTTCTTCGCCCAGAAATTTTGTCGTGACAGGGCGAAAAGTTTGCTAAACTTGATGATCCTTTCGGCTTCGGCTTGGACCGTCGGCCAATACTAGAAGCTGATTAAAAAGGTTTCTTTCTTCCTGACGTCGCGATCGTCCCCCTCTCAGAAATCGCCGCTCCAAGCATTGATGAGGAAGCGTTCTTTCTCGCGTTCCTCAGTTTATGGTTAAGCCGGTTCGCGCTTCCTATGCATCCTCATTACATGAGGCCTTCTATTTTCTACCCCGCGCATCGCATGGTTGCTAGAATACAAGTGGCCATCGGGATCGCCGGGTTAGCCCACCTATATCATGGTCTCAGTTTAGCAGCGGATACCACTGAACCGGGGGTGCATCCTGCCAACTTCCCAATGCATTACTTCACTTCATGGATGGAGCTGCACGTGCTTGGGGTCTTTGGCATCCATAAAAGACCTTCTTTTTACGACAGATGCAAATTCCCTCGGATAATGTAGCTGGTTGACACCTCCATCGTGAGTCCGTCACTGCGGGAAGCTAGGGGCTTGCTCCTTCATCCGCGCATGGTTGAAGATGGTATATCTTTCACAGACAAAGTCTTGACCATCGGCCAGGAAACTTCAAAAGCGGTGTTGTCATTGCGAGACATCTTTAAAGACAGGGCCTCTGTGTTGAAAGCCCGGGAAATTCTTCATTTGTACTCCATCAAGCCGGGCTTTCTTGTATTTAGGCAAAATGATGCGGCGTTATTCATGAGATACAACCCACATCGTTTTTCCTAACAGCTGAGTTACAATCAGGGCGTCCCACTTGAAGCTTTCTTGGCAGAGCCTACTGCTACCGAAGAAGGAATGCAGAGTGCGCTGCATCATTTCATGCGGTTGAACACAGGGTCTAGCTTCTTCATCAGCGAACCGAGCTGTGTCCCAAAGGTCCTTAATGTGTACATGGCGTGGTACCAGCATTCAATGGGCGCCGTTATCAGGGAGGAGAAGCGACTGCTGCTCGATCGCAAAGGTGCGCCTTCTGCTAGTGATCGAAACGTCCCTTTGAAGCGACGGACCATTGTCCCCCCTCCGCTAAGAGAAGCTGCCGTGATTGAAGTCCCGCATGACAGGCCTGAGCTACCGGTGCCCCGTGCTCCCGTGGAGACGGTGAATGTACTACAGGTGCCCCGTGCTCCCGTGGATACGGTGAATGTAGCTTCCCCTGAGTCTGGCGTGGGTTCAGATATCGGGGCTCGTCGCCCCAAGGTGCCTGCTAAACGTAAACTTGTGCTTGCGGCGACTGGAGCTCGCTCACAGAAGAGGAAGAAGAAGTCGATCCTCTCTGCCGACGTCGTATTTGGTCAGGAGCCTCATGCTCCTTATAGTGAGGGCTTGGACGAATATGGGACTAATGAGGGTCTATTCATAGCACCGGAAGATACTGATATGGGGCTGCTATTGGAGCTTATGTGCTATCGGCAAGCCAAAAAGCAGGACTGGCCATCCTCGCGCAATCAAGTAAACATCATTCGCACCTTCTGCTATTGCATTATATTTTTATTATCATGTTTTGACTGTCATTTTTTCTTCTGTAACAAGCTTTTCCACTGAAGAGGCTCTAGCGGCTTCCCTCAAGACTTTCGAGAAGGAGGAGAGGATTCACGCTTCGTCGGGAGTTGGTATATCTCGGCTCGTTGCATCTTCATTCTTCTTTCTTATGGACAATCTGACATCTTCTTTATCTTATCGCAGGGACTACAATGCCAATTCCGCAAGGTGATGCGGAGATGCTTCCCGGGCCAGCCATTGAAGTCCCGGCCTCCTCAGCACTGCCGAAAGAGTCCTTACTCAAACGACCGATGACGGATGCCATAACGGCTTCAGAGGTAACCCTTGGCGCGGACGATGACGTCCTATTGATGGAGGCTTCTAGAAGATCCACTCTCACGGCCCGAGCGGAAAGGAAGCGTAGAATGCGCGGGGCAAGGGAGCGTAGTGGTGCCTTGGCCGCGAGTGCAGGTTCGAGCACCGCTACCCCTGCCCTTACTCCGTCAGAGGATGCTCCGGTTGCCTTGTTCACCGCCCACAGACAGGAAGCACGTGCGGCTCGGGAAGCAATCGGGAGACCAACTCAAGGTAACATGACATTGGGTTCTTTTGTCAAAGTTTTAACTTTCAGGTTCTCATATATCCTATCTTGCAGGGCCGAGTCTTGCCAAAGAAGTGGCGGTAACCACTGAGCCTGGGGTAGCGGTAGAGGAGATAGCCACGATCGCCGAACCCGAGGCAGTGGTAGGCGAGATGGATACAATCGCCGAGCTCAAGGTAGCGGTGGGTGAGATGGCTACAGCCGCCGAGCCCGAGGTAGCCACTTTTTCTCAAGAGCCGGGCACTGCTCCAATCGTCGCTCTTTCCCCTTGCGGCTCCCTGCCACTGCCGGGCGCTACGAGTGTTACGACGATTCTCGTGGAATCGGGGGATGAGGCTACGGGTGGCGAGACTGTTCCGATGGAGGAGGGTGGAGCATTCGCTGCATCCAGTGACACTTTTGTCGTGGTCTCGACCGGCGACTCACCAGGTAGATTTTGGGTCATCGCCTTCCCCTTTATTCTGCAATCCCCTTTTAATCTCTCCTGACAGTATTTCTCTCGCTTCTAATGCAGGTGTGGCGAGCGTTGAGGTTGTTCCACCCGAGAAAGCATCGCCGGTTGTTGCTTTGACGGTGGTTGCCCCTCCGTCTTCTCTTATATCTTCTCAAATGCTGGAAGGTATGGGTTTATGATAAATTTAAATCGGGGACAGCATTTTTCATATACTGACCATATATCATCGTGATCTCGCAGGAGTTCTTTTTGATCATTTGTATCAGATGCTGAACCCGCACTTCTCTTTCCCGTCGGAGATTAGTCCGCCCGTTGGTGTCGGTGAGTATCTTTTCTAGCCGACGTCCTTTCTTTTCTTTAACGGGCAGTCACGTTATTGCTAATTCTTCTTTGCATTGCTCGTAGTCTTACAAATTGAAGGGGGGTCAAGGGTATCGCAGCGCCACCGGAACTCCCAGCTCTGCCCCCTGTTGCAGCCGGTATAATAGACTCTTTTGTTTATGTATTTTTTTATTTCTTAAGCCGACATCTGATTGTGATTTGTTTTGTAGCGGTCACATCGACTCCAGCCCCGTTCGAGTCTCACGTTATAATGCCGGCAGGGCCTTTTTCCAGACGTCCATCCTCAAAAGGTGCTGTGACCAGTCTGCGTATGTTGAGCGATTACATCGAAGAGCTTGATGCGGAGGCCCCTACGTTTGCTGTAGATTTTGCTGCCGAAGTTAATCCAATGCTGGCAACGCTTGTGAACTTCCATAACGAAGGCGTCGTTGAGTCTTGGGTTAACCACTGCAGGAAGATTGAGGCCTGCCTGTATGAGCTTGAGCTTATGCATCCTGCTCCTGAGATTCAGGCTTTGAACTCCCAGCGGGCTGCATGGGTCGAGCAGAGTGTGTCCTTCCTCCGCCATTTCGAACAAGAAGCGACCTTGAGGCGGAAGGAACGCGAGGAGGCTTCGGGTGAATCTGCCCGGCTGCGCGCCTAAGTTAAAGCGAACGCCACGCAACTGAGAGCTGCTTTTGACACCTTGCAGCAATGTATCTCGGACGGGCTTGTATTGAGGTGGAAGCTTGACTCTATTGAGCGGGTTGCGCAGAATCGCGAAGCTGCCCAACGGGAAATCGATGAGAAGATTTCATCATGCTTGCAGCAAAGGACTCGAATTGAAGCGGAGCTGGCCGCGGCGGCTGATCTCGAGAAGGCGCTGAAAGGAGTGCGAGAGCAGCTTGCGGACTTGTTGAAAACGCTTCCTTCTCAGTAGATGTTTTACTTGTAATTTTTGAATAACATGTATCCATTTTTGTTCTTTCATACGATTCAACTTGTACTCCATTGAATTCATGAATAAAAGATACATATATATTTTTTGTTCTATCACTGCTTTCTTCTCTTTTCTTTATTGCCGGCATGCTATCTTAGTAAGCGTAGCCTGTAGATGATAGAGAACATTCATGTTCCCCGCCGAAACACAGAGACGCGATAAACGTCTGTCCGTCTTGCCTGAATTTCAGGGCAGATGCTAATTGGTGCTATCCGTCCACCTCTCCGAAGATGCCAAGTTGATTTATGGCACCATGTATCGAAAGTATAAACGGATGCAGCCGATGTAGCAGACTTCGTCAGATTCCCCCTCGTTTGAGGGGTTTTTGATTGTGGGGACGCTCTTCCATGCAGGCGCAAGCCCCTGCAGTTAATTACGCTACCGCATCGCGGTAACAACTTTCTCCTTCTCCAGATGGTCACTTCATGTCGTGGATGGTTGTTTTGTTTGTGGTTGCCCGTGGATTGTATACGGAGACTAATTTATGTTGTTTCCTGTAGGGCGTGGACTAGTCCAAATCCGTATCTTCTTAGATTTGGGTTTGGGGTTGGGTTTAAGGATACGTTAGCCTCATTTGAGATTAAGATCAACTTAAACGTTTGTTAAGGATACGTTAGTCTCATTTTAGACTAAGATCAACTTAACAGGATCGTTTAGATCCAATAAAAGAGCAATTTGACTCTATTGTTTAGTTTAGGGACATTGCGGTCAATTAGTTTAAGGACATTACGGTCCAATATTAGTTTAAGGACATTACGGTCCATTGTTAGTTTAAAGACATCGCGGTCGAGGTTAAGGACATCATAGTCCGTGAGTTTAAAGACCTCACAGTCAAGGTTAAGGATATCATAGTTCGTGAGTTTAAAGACCTCACAGTCAAGGTTAAGGACATCATAGTCCGTGAAATGTATGGTTGTCGGGACCCGTCACCTCTCTAATGGCGTTGAAGGATTACAACGACAAGTATCAGAGGAGTAAAGAGATGTACCCTCGAACCGATGTTGGTTTGGGGATCTGTAGTCCAATTTGGAACTAAGATCAATTAATTAGATTATGAGCACATTGGCTCAGTTAAATCTGAATTGAGGACTTATGGCCAACTTAGGCTAAGTCCAATTAAGTTTGAAATATTGGCCCTTTGATGGACCATTAGACATTTGTCTGGGTTTAGCCCCTCATCATTTAGCAATACTAAACTAGAGTTTGAGGGCTCTGATACATTTTTGTCTTTGACTGAGCATTAAACATTGTGGTCTGAGTTTTACTCAACTTTGAGATTTAGTCAAAGGGGAGGTTTTTGCCTTTGGAAACTTAGTCAATTTGGCTAAGATTGGTTTTAAAATAGTGTTAAACACTAAAGAACAACAGTGTTAAACACTGGGAATGAAATGCTCAAATTAGTGCTAAACACTAGAGAGGAAGGGGTCACGTGGGGGCACGTGAGAGCCCCCAAAGATAGGGCCAGATCTCCTTTACTTTGTTCTCAGAACTGTAAATAAGTGTTAAACACTTTTTATTTTCATAGCCATCACGTGTGGGCACGTGATGGGTACTCATGCCCTGATTTATTAAAATGTTTATTAGGGGTCACGTGGGGACACGTGAAAGCGCCCAAAGGTGGGGCCAGATCTCCTTTACTTTGTTCTCAGAACTGTAAATAAGCGTTAAACACTTTTTATTTTCATAGCCATCACGTGTGGGCACGTGATGGGTACTCATGCCCTGATTTATTAAAATGTTTATTAGGGGTCACGTGGGGACACGTGAGAGCGCCCAAAGGTGGGGCCAGATCTTCTTTACTTTGTTCTCTGAACTGTAAATAAGTGTTAAACACTTTTTATTTTCATAGCCATCACGTGTGGGCACGTGATGGGTACTCATGCCCTGATTTATTAAAATGTTTATTAGGGGTCACGTGGGGACACGTGAGAGCGCCCAAAGCCAGCATTGCCTTTGCTTTTATTCTCTTTGTTTTTGGAGGTCACTTGGGAGCACGTGAGGCTTTGCCTCAGGGCTAATTCCTTCTTATTTTGGAGAATCTTTTCAGGGGTCACGTGGGGACACGTGACCTTAGTTGTTCTATTCTTTCTTTCTGATCACTGCGGATTGGGGTCACGTGTCATCACGTGACCAATGTTCTTTATGTGCATGGAGATCTTTCAAGTCTCTTTATTTTAAAAATTAAATTCTCTGTAGGGTTAAACCCTATCTATGTTTTATCTTGGAGGAATTAAATTCCTGTGAATTTGGGAGAATTAAATTCTCATATAGGGTTAAACCCTAGTTTTATCTTGGAGGAATTAAATTCCTATGAAATTGAGAGAATTAAATTCTCTAAACTCAATTCTCCCTCTAAGTTTTGGATCTGCATGGCAGAATCTCCCCGATAAGAATTAAATTCTCAACCTGTGGGGAGATTTGCTTCTGCAGATCTTCAACCAGAGGAAGAACTAAGTTCTTTTGCAGAAGAGTTAAACTCTTAGATTGAGAATTAAATTCTCTTTGAAGCTTTTATCCTTTTCCCCTTTCTCACCTAGGGTTTCTTTTCTTGAGAATTAAATTCTCCTTTCTTTTCTCTCTGCTATTTCAAGATCCCAAAAAAAAATCCCTTCTCTTCTCTTCTTGGCTCCTATTTATAGGAGAAGGAAAAAAATCAATCTGTTTAGTGAATCTTTCATTGAAAGATTTTGTTTGTTTTTCGTAACTAATATGATCTTTTAGATCACCCAGTGAATTTTATTCACCATTTGATTTTTAATCCAGAAGATATTCTGTTTGTTATTTTTGGTGAAATTTAGGGAGATCTTTCCTTGTATGCAATCTTTCCATAAGCTGGTGATTTTTAATCACCACTGGATTTTTAATCCAACGGTGCTCCACTTTACAGAGCATAATCCTCTTTTGTTGGAAAGATTTAAAGAAATACTTTCCCATTTAGGGTCTTTGATTTCTTTTAATTAGAATTTAATTCTATCAAGTTATAAGGCTTTCAAAGCCTATCACGTGTTGGCACGTGACCCTCCCTCATTCAGAATTTAATTCTGTCTTTTAACTGGGCTGAAGGACCATCACGTATCAACACGTGACCCTTGGTCACGTGTGAGCATGTGATGCCCCATTGGGGTCTTTCCTTAGCCGTTTGTTTACACTTTTGTTTGATTTTAGAGTTTAATTCCATAAAGTGGAGGCCAGAGGAAATTATCGCGTGTCAACACGTGACCCTTGGTCACGTGTGAGCACGTGATACCTCATTGAGGTAATTCCTGATTTTTAATCAGGGAACAATTCCGTCTTGAACTCTTCGAGAGGTAGTGATGGCTTAGAAAGCAGGTTCAGATTTGCTACCTAAGACTTTTCAACTTCATGAGCCGTGAGGGTCTCATAAAGACTTTTCTCCCTACGAGTCGAGAGGATCTCGTAGGTGTATTTTCTCCTTAGGAATCATGAGGATTCTTAAGTGCGTTTTCCCTTATAAGTCGTAAGGATCTTACAAGAGTGTTTTCTTCCTAACGAGTCGAGAGGACTCGTAAGTGTTTAATGAGATTGACATTATCCGCATTTCACGGCGTCAGAAGTTGCTCCGGGCGTTTCCCATGGGGTCAAGGTTAACTTTGGCTGTGTTCCACGGAATCGTTGGATGACGTATTTCCGAGGCGGGGTCATGTGGATGACGTGTTTCCGCGACGGGGTCATGTGAATGACGTGTTTCCGCGACGGGGTCATGTGGATGACGTATTTCCGCGACGGGGTCATGTGGATGACGTATTTCCGCGACGAGGTCATTTGGATGACGTATTTCCGCGACGGGTCATGTGGATGACGTATTTCCGTGACGGGGTCATGTGGATGACGTATTTCCGCGACGGGGTCATGTGGATGACGTATTTCCGCGACGGGGTCATGTGGATGACGTATTTCCGCGACGGGGTCATGTGGATGACGTATTTCCGTGACGGGGTCATGTGGATGACGTATTTCCGTGACGGGGCCATGTGGATGACGTATTTCCGAGACGGGGCCATTTGGATGACGTATTTCCGAGACGGGGCCATTTGGATGACGTGTTTCCGCGACGGGGCCATTTGGATGACGTATTTCCGCGACGGGGCCATGTGGATGACGTGTTTCCGAGACGGGGTCATGTGGATGACGTATTTCCGAGACGGGGTCATTTGGATGACGTATTTCCGAGACGGGGTCATGTGGATTACGTATTTCCGCGACAGGGTCATTTGGATGACGTATTTCCACGATGGGGTCATGTGGATGACGTATTTCCGCGACGGGGTCATGTGGATGACGTATTTCCGAGACGGGGTCATGTGGATGACGTATTTCCGAGACGGGGTCATGTGGATGACGTATTTCCGCGACGGGGCCATTTGGATGATGTATTTCCGAGACGGGGTCATGTGGATGACGTATTGTCTGCTGTAATGAGACAAATATCGAAGTGGTCTCTAGGTTGTCTGTGAACCGTTGAGGTTCGGCTTCTTCTTCTGATGGAGCCTGGGGAGGGAAGGTGTGGTTCCTTCTTTGTTTGCACCCCTGGATTGTGTACAGGGATTGCTGTGATATCACCTGTAGGGCATAAATTTCATTTTTCTTTATTTCTTTCCGCGATACTCTATCATTTCAGCTTTTATATCACGAAGGTCGCGATTGCCCAATCATTTCGGCTATTTTTCGCGGCGCCCAATCATTTCGGCTATTTTTTTATTTTTACTCGCTGCTTTTTATTGCGAGTTGCCCAATCATTTCGGCTATTTTGCATGCATACATTTTTACTTGCTGATTTTGTTGCAAGTTGCCCCATCATTTCGGCTATTTCGTAGGCATATGTGGCTCGCTAGCTTCTTTGCTGCAAGCTTGGAGTTAGACACCGATTTCGGCATCAGCACCGCTACAACTGGAATATTGCCATGAGCGAATCATCCTTTGCCTCTGTCGATGTCGAACAAAGGTGGCTTAGCGAACAGGGTTAGGATCCCGTCGACTAAGGCTTTTGACTTCATGAGCCGTAAGGGTCTCATAAAGGTATTTCTCCATGCGAGTCGTGAGGATCTCGTAGGTGCGTTTTCTCCTTAGGAATCGTGAGGACTCCTAAGTGTATGGCTTCTCGTAAGTTGTAAGGATCTTACAAGAGTATTTTCTCCTTCTAAGTCGAGAGGACTTACAAGGGCTGTTTACCGTGTAGTTATATCCCTAGTCACGGATGGGACTTTGTTAGGGAAATATTTATTCGCGCCGGTGGATTGTATACAAGGGTTAGCATTGAGCCGCTTGTAGGTCAGCATTGGAGGTTGTGGTGGCCGCTTAAGAACAGGTTCAGTTCCCTGTAGCTTAAGACTTTTTGAATCTTATGAGCCGTGAGGGTCTCATTACAGGGTTCTCCTTACGAGTCGTGAGGATCTCGTAAGTGTAATTTCTCCTTAGGAGTCGTGGGGATCCCTAAGTGTGTTGCTCCCTTGTGAGTCGTAAGGATCTCACGTAGGTGGTTTCTCCTCACAAGGTCGAGAGGACCTTGCAAGTGTCTCTTAACGAGATTGCGCCCTTTCGGGTTTTCACAAAACTCGCCGGTAGCCCTGCTGTTTTTACTCACGGAGCCCTCTCGGGTTTTCATCCGTGCCCTTTTCGCTTATGGACATACCGTTTTTTCTTTTTCTTCTTTTTTTTTATTCCTTTATTCTTCTCTTTTTTTTATTAGCCTTGGGATGCTGCAGTCTACAGTAGTTTATCAACGTCTCGGTCAGCAGCTAGTTTTAGGACATAGTGGTCCATCGTTAGTTTAAGGACGTTTCGGTCCGACGTTAGTTTAAGGACGTTTCGGTCCGTAAACCGTCTATTACTTATAAAGTTTGGGCTTAGGAAGATAGCGAGCGGACATAGACGTCGTCATCTATCGTTGACCTAGGCCGTGACTCATCAGGCGTAGTATTTCTTCAGGAAGTGACCATTTATTGGCCTGAAGGGACTTTCGCCATGCAAGTCCATGAGTAGATAGGCCCCCCTAGTAGACCTTGTCTATGATATACGGGCCTTCATAGTTCGGCTCGAATTTCCCCCGCTTGGTGCGATTGGGGATCATAGGTCTTTTGACCACTAGTACGAGTTCGCCTTGGCAGAATGTTCTCGGCCTGGTCAATCTTTCGTATGAGCGCATCATCTTTGCTTTATAAGCCTACAGATTTTGCTGCGCCATGAGCCTAGTTTCATCAAGGGCATCGAGCTCTTCAAGTCGAAGGTGAGCATTCTCTTCGTCTGTTAGTTCGAAGTGAACGGCCACTCGTAGAGAGGGTAACTCTATCTCGAGGGGGGTACCGCCTCCGTACCAAATACCAATGCATACGGCGTTGTGTTCGTGGCCGTTTTGAACGTAGTTCGATATGCCCAGATAGCTTCATGCAGTCTCTCATGCCAGTCCCTCTTATTTCGAGACGCCGTCTTTTTCACGATCTTTGTCAAGGTCTTGTTGAAAGCCTCAGCTAGACCGTTAGCTCGGGGATTATAGACCGAAGAGTATCTCCAGTCTATGTTATGCTGTTGTGCGAAGCGGCTGATCTTGTGGCTTCTATAGGCTGGCCCGTTATCGGAGATAATCCGTCGCGGAGTACCGAATCGGTAAATAACGTGTGTCTTGAAGAAATGGAGGATATTCTCCGTCTTCACTTCCCTCAGCGGTACTGCTTCTGCCCATTTAGAGAAGTAATCAGTTGTCGCCAAAATGAATCGATGTCCTCTGGACGATGCCGGTTCGATGGGGCCGATTATGTCAGTCCCCCACATTTCGAATGGCCAGCTAGCCACTGTTAGATGTAGTGGATTTGGATGCTGATGGATGAAGTCTCCGTGAATCTAGCACGCGTGGCACTGCTTCGCGTATTCGAGGCAGTCTTGGATCATCATGGGCCAATAATAACCCATCCGTTTGATCTTCAGCGTCATCTTCGGCCCGGCTTGGTGAGAACCGCAGAGTCCGTCGTGAGTTTCTTGGACGACTTTCTTTGCCTCTTCAGGTCCCAGGCATCTTAGCCACAGAGAATCAAATGACCTTTTATACAGAGTATCATTGACGAAAGTGAAAGACAGAGCTCGTTTCATTAGCTGATGTTTCGAGGACGCATCTTCAGGTGTTCGACGGTATTTGAAGTAGTCTATAAAGGCTTCTCTCCAATCCTCAACCTTTTCCTGGTCTTTTATTTGCATAGTCATTTGCTCAGTCGCTTCCTTTTCTTCGGAAGACTCCGGAGATATTTCTGCCGGTGCAAGAACCCGACGGCTTTGCACAACGATCCTCACGTCATCGAGGTTTTCGTCAGCCAGTTCTTTAGCGAGCTTGGCTAATGCATCCGCTTTGCTATTTTCCGCACGTGGTATGCTTTCCAGGGTGTAGGAAGGAATTTGAGTCAGTAGTTGTTGCACTCTCTCGCCGTATTTCACCAACTCAGGCTTGCACGTCAGATAGTCGCCGTTTACTTGACTAACGACCAGTTGGGAGTCTCCGTATATGAGAAGGTTTTCAATTCCCATGTCGATGGCGATCTCGAGACCTGCTATCAAAACTTCGTATTCGGCTTCATTATTCGTCCTCGGCTCTGTTAAGGAGAAGGCAAAGCGCATCATCCCTCCTTGTGGAGTCACGAAGATGAGGCCTACCCCTGATTTGATTATATGGGTGCTTTGTTTGCACTTCTTCATGGAAGATGCTCCATCAAAATAGAGTTCCCACCGGGTATCACTCTCTCTTCTCTCCCCGTCGATCGTGTCAAACGCATGTTCGTCTGGCAATTCGCATTTCAAAGGAGAATCGGCGGGTATCGGATGCTCAGCAAGGAAGTCGGCGATGGCCTGGCCTTTCACTGCCTTAAGAGGACGATAAGTTATCGAGAACTCCATCAATAGCAGGGCCCATTTAGCGAGTCATCCCGTTAATATGGCCTTCGACATCAAATATTTGAGAGAATCTACCTTTGATATGAGATGGACCTCATGTGCCAATGTATAGTGTCTGAGCTTCGTTATTGCGAAGATCAACGCCAGGCAGTGTTTTTCAATGGGAGAGTAATTGCTTTCTGCCCCCAGGAGAACTCGACTCAAATAGTAGAGGGCTCTCTCCTTCCCTTGGTCATTCTCTTGTGCCCACAGCGCGCCTAAAGAACCTTCAAGGGTTGTTGTGTATAGGACGAGAGATTTTCCTTTAACGGGAGCGGCCAGTACTGGCGGATTCTGCAGGTATTGCTTGATTTCGTCCAGTGCGTTTTGGAATTTGCGATCCCAGACGAAAGGGGTTCCCTTCTTCATCAGGTGACGGTAGGGCGACACTTGCCGGAAAGATTGGCTATAAATCGCCGGATATACACGAGCTTCCCTTGGAGAGACCGCAGTTGCTTAAGAGTTCTTGGTGGAGGCATTTCCATGATCGCCTTGATCTTCGACGGATCTATCTCGATGCCTCGGTGTCGAACGATGAATCCCAGGAATTTGCCCGAGGAAACTCCGAACGCACATTTAAGAGGGTTCATCTTCAAGTTGTATTGCCGAAGGCGTTGAAATACGATCTTCAGATGCTCTAAATGTTCCTCGTATGATTTGCTTTTCACCACAAGGTCGTCGATATAGCATTCAACGATTTCATGTATGAGGTCATCGAAGATCTTCGTCATGGCCCTCTGATAGGTGGCACCAGCGTTCTTTAGATCGAAGGGCATCACCTGGTAGCAGAATATGCCCAAAGGGGTCCGGAAAGCAGTATGTTTCTGGTCTTCGGGATGCATCTTTATCTGATTATATCCTGATGAGCCGTCCATGAAGGAGAAAACTTCGTGAGTGGACGTGTTATCTATCATCAGCTCAGTGAATGGTACTGGGAAGTCGTCCTTCGGGCAGGCTTTATTGAGATCCCGAAAGTCCACGCATATGCGCACCGTCCCATTTTTCTTCATCACTGGAACGATGTTGGCGATCCAGTCAGGATATTGGACCTCCTGGATGAAGCCGGAGTTGATTCGCTTCTTGACCTCGGCGTTGATGCTCATCTCAAGCTCGAGCCGTATTCTTCTTGGTGCCTGTTTGATCGGCTTGACGTCCGGGGATATCGCCAATTTATGCACAGCAATCTCTAGATTTAATCCTGGCATCTCGGAATAGTTCCATGCGAAGCAATCTTTATGTTTCATGAGCACTTCCTTTAGCGTAGCCACCCCTTCTTCAGACAATAGCTCACTAACGAACGTCGGCCGCGGGTCACTTGTTGTCCCCAAATCAATTTTCTTGAGATTATCTGCAGTAGTATGTATTCCATCTTCCAGCTCTTTTGGCGCCGGTGGAAACTCTGAGATTACCTCGTCATCATCGTTTTTGAAGCACCAGGGGAAGTCATCTATATTCTCAGGCTCTTCTTCTGACAGCGTTATCATATGACAAGTACGAGATCGCTTCCAAGACTGATGTTGATCTGGTTCTACTCTCGCGGCTTTGGGTTCATGCTTTTGCGGCGGGGTTACCCTCCAGCTGCTTAATAGAGCGAACCTGCCTTGCTGATACTGGTTTTCTACCCAGTCTTTAAATGTAAAGCAGTCTTCGAGAGGATGTCCTATTGCCCTATGATAGGAGCAATAGTCCGGATGAGAGACTTCTCCTGCTTGCTCGGGGTGCTTGGACTCCGGAAGTGTCATCATCTGATGTTTTATGACAAGATCGAATATCTTCCTTGTCTTGTTTTGGAGAAAAGAGTATGTTCGACCCATCTTTTTTATAAGAGACGAATCCGGACTGCTCGATTCCTGATCGCGTGGCTTCTTGGACCCGCTTTGTCGCTGTCGAACGCCTTTCTCGTTCTTTGGTTTGTTTCTGCCTCTGCGTCGGGCCTTTTGTACAACGGGTTGATAAGGAGGAGCATTTTCATTTTTCACAGCCTGTTGAAGGAGGCGTTGCGTCCTGGCTTTCTCGTAGATGGCCATTTCGCGATTATGGTCGTCTCGAACCTTCTGAACTGCTTCCCTTATAAGCTTGTCCATTTGTTCTTCGAACGACGGACTGGGCATTTTCACGGCGGGAGCTCGTTCTGTTTTAGGGTTAGCCTCTTCCCACAGAGCATCTTCTTCTTCATCAAAGTCATGTATGATGTAGCAGCCGCGGAGTAGCTCCCGTTTCTTGGATTGAACATACCCAAGCCCGGTCGTTTCCATTCTCCCGTTGGGCAACTTTCGTTGAGTTCCGGGAACGTTCCAGATCCTGTTATAGAATCGTGCTTATCGCGTAGTTTGCTTAAGGGGTACACCTTGGCGTCTCAAGAGTCTCTTTAGTCCGTTCGTATAATATCTGGGCAAACAGATGGGCTGGAACCTGTCAAGTGTAGAATCCGCGCCGTGCCAGATTTCTTTCTCCACTTTGGTTTCCCCGGATCGGTAGAATAGGATTGCCTTTTCACCTTTTCGCGTGGGAGGGACGTAGAATGTCTGCAGTTCTTCCACACTGTAGGTATCAAGCGCATCTAGCTCTTTATGATGCTTTGGCGGAACCATGGCAACTTGCAAATTTTGATCTTCATCAGCGAAGGTTTGTATTGATGGCCGAGCAGAGAATACGGCGTTGACTGTATCTTCCGAGTCGCTGCCGAAGATCAACATAGGAGCGGACGGTCCCGGCTTGTTGCACTGGGGCGGACCTGAATAAACTATTTCTTCTTCCTCCTCAGTATCACTCCCGAAGACTAGAATAGTGGTGATAGCTTTGTTCTTGTCCTCCGATTTGCGACATCTTTCTGTGTCCTTGAAATCTGGAAGGAAGTATTTTGCGTCTTCGTACTTTCGGACTTCGTTCACAGAGAACGGGTTTAGTTCCCCTGTCACAGTGTACTCGAGACCATCTTTAAAATACTTCATATACTGATGTTGTGTAGAAGAGATGATGTTGTACTCATGTAACCAGGGCCGGCCGAGCAAAGCATTGCAGCATGTCTTGGCGTCAATGACGTGAAACTTGATGTCCGTGACAAGTAGCCCAAAGCGTAGTGTCAATATTACAGACCCAAGCGTCCGTGATGACTGGGAGTCAAATTCGGAGATGGTGATTTTATCGCGAGCGAGGTGTTGAACGCTCATGCAGATTTCCTTTAACACCCTTACATTGAGGAGGTTAACGGAGGACCCATTGTCGACCAGGAATTTCCCTATCTTGATGTCACGACAGTATCCGGAGACATATAGGGGACGATTATGTTCACACGTCCCGAGGAAAAGATCTTCATCGCCGAAGGTGATATCCGCTGTGTGCACTTCTTCCAGTTCGCCCTTCATCTTTTCCTCGGCGAGGAAAGTTTGGAATTGCTCGGACTCTTGCAGTGCCTTGATCAAAGACTCTCTTGCCTCTTTTGATAGCAGAAGGGTGTCGAGAACGCTAAGCTGCGAAGGTAGCTTTCTCAAGTGTGCCAGAACGTTGTAATCAACCTTACTTATCTTTGGCGGGTCCTTGGCTGTCAGCTTTTCGATGGCTTGGTCATCAAGGATGATATCCTCAGGGACCTTTTCTTTCCCCTTATCTCTTCTATTTGACCCACTGTTCGAGGGCCCAAGATTCTTTTCGGGCAGCGTACGATTGCGCAGTTGAATGTTCTCGCAGTCCTTCGGTTCTTCCTCTTTTCCCGAGGTGGATTCTTTGAAGAGAGGGTCAAGAGTCATTTCTTCGTCAGAGTCGCTCCCGAAGGTGAGAACTTGCGATCCCCCATAGTCAACCATGTGGCAGTTGCCGGCAGTTCTTTTGTGCTCCTCGGTCGTATTTCTTCACTCTCGACGAGCTTTGCGTTTCATCAGCTTGAAATGTTGCCGGTGAGCAACATATCCCTGCCACCATCTTTTAAAAGCGTTGCACTCCTCGGTGGGGTGCGCGATATTTCGATGATATAAGCAGTAGCTAGGATGTGTTTCCGCTTCACCAAGAATGTTTCCTTCGAAGGGTGGCAGCTTCATTCCCATCGATATAGCTTTAGCGAACCTTTTCCTTGTCTTGAACCTGTTTTTATTTGTGACGGATGTACTTTGATCTAGCGGGAGTGTTTCAACTCTTTCGTCCAGTCGTCGGCGTTTGGCTTTTTCAAATATGACCATCTCGCGCTCCTGATCAGCTTTGCTTTTCGAAAGAGCTTCGTTCAAGAATGCATCAATCATTTCGTCTGATGGCCCTAGAAGTTCCGGTTCAGGATTTGCCCCCAGTTTCTTTGTGCAAGGAGCTTCTTCATCGTCTATCGACGAGTGAGAGATCACATGGCAGCTTGCTACATAACCTTCAAATTTATCCGACGAGTCTTCTCCATTGTCATCATCTCCGTCCTCAAGGACGTGGCTAAGAAATTCTTGGAGTGTGACTGGAATCCGTGCTTTTTGATTATATTCTTCTAACGCGTCAATCTGTTTTTGCAGGTCTGTGCGCTTGTCACCAGGCTTCACGAGCTTTTTGGTCTTCTTCTTTTTCTTCGAAGACTTTGACGGCTGGGTGTGAGCGCTTTGGCTATCACTACCAATCTTTGGAGTCGGGCGCGGTTTCAGCATTCCCTCGATGATCTCAGGTTCCAGTGGATTCTTCCACCTGATTGCCGGGCATGTGTGGAGATCCTTCAGCATTCTTTTAGTTTTGGCTGAAAGAGCGACCTCCCATGGAGCTTCTTCTACGAAAGAACACGATGCCCCCGGTGTATCCGTCTTCTTGAGAGCGTGCGGCTGAGGCGGGTCCACCTTCCAATTCTCGGACAATACGAATTTACCCTGTTGGTACTGATCTTCTATCCAGCTTTTGAAGACATAACAATCTTCGATCGGATGGCCCAACATTCGGTGATAAGGGCAATAGTTAGGATTGCTAATGTCGCCTGGTTGCGCTGGGCGTCTTGGCTCCGGCAGAGTGATGAGCCTGTTGCGCCGTGCTAGCTCGAATAACCTCTTCGTCTTATCTCGAAAGATCGAGTAAGGGCGTCTCATTTTATCTCCAAGAGATCGAATTCTATCATTTTGGCGATCAACTGGTCTCAGA
Source organism: Agapanthus africanus (assembly GCA_030015575.1). Lineage (NCBI taxonomy): Eukaryota > Viridiplantae > Streptophyta > Magnoliopsida > Asparagales > Amaryllidaceae > Agapanthus > Agapanthus africanus. Next base: position 641,555,760 of record JASDDO010000014.1, on the reverse strand, counting down.
CCACTGGGCTGCTGTTGAGCATTGGCGACGACGGTCGCTTTCCCCTTTCCCTTCTCGTTCCGCGGCTCTGGCTTTGGAGGAGACGGTCTATGACCCATCTGGTCCATTTGGGCCAGCTTGTCAATCAAGGCCTGGAAAGTAGCCGGCTTAAAAAACATCATGAACTGGGAGATGGTCGCCTGCGGATCGAGAGTGCCCACGAACATGCCTACTGCCGGCGCTTCTTCGATGTGCTGCTCACATTTTGACCATAAATTCCGCCATCGTATTACGTATCGAACCCATGTTTCACCTGGCTTCAACCTGGCGTTAATTAGTGCGGTAATCGGAGTACGCTCGCTAGCGCTTGCGAATCTTTGTGTGAACAACAGCTCCATCTCTGCAAATGTCTTGACAGAGTCGTTCGGGAGTTCAGAGTACCATTCGAACGCTGTCTCCGACAAGCTGCCGACGAATTGGCGAAGTAGCAATTTATCATCACCTCCGGTGTTACCACATAGAGCCATGAACTGGACGACATGCTGGTGGGGATTGCCCGTCCCTTTGTATACATGAAATTTAGGGATCGTATATCCCGGCGGGTACTTTATTTGGTCATACCAGCCTGGATATGGTCGCCCAGTTTTAACAACTTGGCCGGCCGCTTCATTCGCCTGGTGAGCTCGTATTTGCTGAGCAATGTAGTCATCCAGAGCGGCCTTGGAAATAGTTTCCTCTTTGGCTGCTGAAAGAGCCGGAGGAGGGTTCGATGTCTCCCCTCTGTCGTCTTCAATGATGATCGGAGGGTCTTCAGCTGCAGGTTCTGGCTGTAACATCAACCCAGCCATGTCTTGGAACAAGAGAGCCATTCGTTTTATATTGGCTGCATGTTCCGCAGCCTCTTTTTCTTTCCTCTCGAGCATTCTTTGGAGGAACTCGGTGTCAGTTTCTTGTTCCCGACGCTGCTCCGAGGTCTCTGGATTTTCTTTTGGCCCAGTGAATGTGGCCATTGCAGTCAGCATCTCCTGAAGCTTCTGCTGTTGTTGTTCCTGAGCCCTTGTTATTGACCGGGTAAGCGGTCGATGACCCATAGAAGCACGGTTTTCCTCTTTTCCGGAAGCCATATAAACGGTATGTACCATCATACCCCCAGACTTGGGGCATTTAGATTCAGCGCTTTTACGGTTTGCCACGTTCATAGGGGCTCTCTCTGGCTTCCTTCTCTTTTGAGCAGTTGAAGTCGAGGGGGCCGTTGCAGCGGGCACCCAGGTAGCTGTCGTCTTTTGTGGCTTGACAGGATGGTCTTTCTCTTGCTGAACTTTTACCTTTTTCTGTCGGCGAGAGTAATCTTGATCAATTACTAAGTCTTGAACCTGTCGCCAGACTTTGTAAATTTTGGAAGAAAGCCGCTGAGGGGGCTGCTCCGGCTTTGTTTCTGTAACATTCTCCATGGATGGAGGAGATGTTTTCAGTACGGCGGTGGGTGAATTCCTGCGCACCCTGTTAAGCAGCTCGAAGCTGTTCCCTGTTGGAACAGCAGCATTGACTTCCATCTTTGGGGCTGGTGGAGTTAGCCCAGAGGGGGAGTTGCCCCCAGCCTTCCGTACTCAGCGCCAGTGACGACGGCGAGCATGTCACGCAGATGGTGTTGGTTCAGCTATGGGGATGGCTTTGTCATGCCCCCTGTTCTGGTGAGGCGCTTCTGGTACCAGCCTCTTGAAGACCGACGTCCGTTGAGCAGCAGTATCCAATCTGTCAAAGACAGACCTTTGGGAAGGAACGGGAGCCGGAGTGGCCAGCCTCGTAAAGACTGATCCTTTGACGGGAGAAGCTTCTTTAGTGACCTCGAGAGTCGGAATGGCTATCCGCTTTAGGATGGCTGCTTCAGGTATCGTGGGCTTCTTGACGGGCTCATTGGAGTTCAGGCTCAGCCTATCGAAGACTGATGCTGTTAGCTTGACATTGGATGACCCGTTGAGAGGGGCCGTGGTGGTAGTGAGCCGATCAAAGACCGACTTCTTTTGCGCTTCTTGCGGCAGCGGGATGTTAACACTCACTGGTAGGAGCATGATCCCGAAGAATAACCCGGTGGTAGCCTGCGTTACCTGCTCTACCGGCATTGTGAATAGGGAGGCCACCTGGGGCCCGTAAGTTACACCTCCAGATGAGGTGGAACGGAAGTCGCAGTTGCAGCTGGAACATTTTGTGCAAGTAGACGCCATTGATCTTTCGTTTTCTGCACCGAGCAAGACACCAAATCTTAGTACCTCGAACCCAAGGGCAACTATATCAAACCGCGATTCGTTCGCGAATACGACACATGAAGTGTGGAGTGGAAAGAGAAAAAGGTCCCACCGGGCGTGCCAGAATCTGTTCTCCGCCGAAACACGCGGGAAGAGGCGGTAAACATCTCGCCTGAATTTCGGTGCATATGCTAATTGGTGCTATCCGTCCACCTCTCCGAAGATACCAAGTTGATTTATGGCACCATGTATCGAAGGTTTAAACGGATGCGTCCGATATAGCAGACTTCGTCAGATTCCCCCTCGTTTGAGGGGTTTTTGATTGTGTGGACGCTCTTCCCTGCAGGCGCAAGCCCCTGCAGTTAATTATGCTACCGCATCGTGGTAACAACTTTCTCCTTCTCCAGATGGTCACTTCGTGTCGTGGGTGTTTATTTTGTTTGTGGTTGCCCGTGGATTGTATACGGAGACTAATTTATGCTATCGCCTGTAGGGCGTGGATTAGTCCAAATCCGTATCTTCTTAGATTTGGGTTTGGGGGTTGGGTTTAAGAATACGTTAGCCTCATTTGGGACTAAGATCAACTTAAACGTATGCTAAGAATACGTTAGCCTAATTTTTAGACTAAGATCAACTTAACGGGATCGTTTAGATCCAATAAAAGAGCATTTGGACTATATTGTTTAGTTTAGGGACATTGCGGTCGATTAGTTTAAGGACATTACGGTCCAATGTTAATTTAAGAACGTCTCGGTCCAGGTTAAGGATATCATAGTCCATGGGTTTTAAAGGACCCCACAGTCCGAGGTTAAGGACATCATAGTCCATGAGTTTAAAGACCTCACGGTCAAGGTTAAGGACATCATAGTCCATGGGTTTAAGGACCCCACAGTCCAAGGTTAAGGACATCATAGTCCATGGGTTTAAGAACCCCATAGTCCAGTTTAAAGACGTCATAGTCTATGAAGTGTATGGTTGTCGGGGCCCGTCACCTCTCTGAAGACGTTGAAGGATTACAACGACATATATCAGAGGGGTTCAGAGATGTACCCTTAAACCGATGTGAGTTGGTTGGAAGATCTGTAGTCCAATTTGGGACTAAAATCTGTTGAAATATTTATGAGTAGGTGGGCTCAATTAATATAAGTTGAGGACTTATGGCCAATATTGGGCTAAGTCCAATAAATGTTTAACATTTTATTCTGGCTATTGAGCCTTCATTTGGGCTTGGCCTTTCTGACAATATTTTTGTCTTTTATTGAATGCTGAGCATTCACCAGAGCTCTGAGCTTATTAAAGAACAATTTATGTTCTGTCAGCGCAACACGTGGCGCGCAAAGCGCATTGCGCCAATCAAAAAGCGCAGTGCGCTACTGCCAGGTAGTTCACATGTAAGGGACACATGTCGTACTCAGCGCTAGTCGCTAGATGATGAGCGCATGATGCCAGTTTATGAGCGCTGAGCGCTAATCCATGAGCGCATTGCACTTTCAATTTAGTGGCGCACACGTGAATGACACATGGTGCGCTTGGCGCTGAGCGCCAGCCCATGAGCGCCAGCCCATGAGCGCAGTGCGCTATTTCAGAAGCGCAAAGCGCAAGTTGTGAATTGGCGCATACGTGGTTAACACGTGGCGCATTTGGCTCTTAGCGCTGGTCCAGAGAGCGCAGAAGCGCTGTTCAAGAGCGAAAGGCGTATTTGATCAATTTTATGATCTGGGAACAAATTTATATTCTTTTAAAAGAGATTTTGTCTCAAGATTTAAGAACAACAGTTCTTATTTTTGCAGGAGATACTTTAATCTCTTGTATTAATGAAAGGCTCTGCCTTTATAGATCCATGATCCTTAAGAAAATTTAATAATTCTCTCTCCCTTTATAATGAGATGTTCATGATCTCAGAAAGACAATTTGTCTTATAGATCTATGATTTGTGAAAGAAGTAAGTACTTCTTTTTTTTTTATGATAAGAGCTTTTGATCTTTTTATAAAAGACCTTGGTCTTTATAGATCTATGATCTTTTAAGAAGATAATTCTTCTTTTTAATTATGAGATGATTTCATCTCTTTGTTCATCACCATTCTTTTTACCTTGAAGAAAAAATCTTCTTTTGCTGAGAGCTATGCTTCTCTTCCTTTGAATTTTTTCAAAGTTTATGGGGGATTTCTCTATATCAGACTTGAAGTCTTGGGGCATTTTTATAGGGCAAGCTGATTTGTTGAATCAGTTAAAGAGATCTTTCTCTGATTGATTTGGAGATATTTCCCACCATTGGATCTTTGATCCTAGGGCCTCTCTTTTATAGAAGGCAGTCTTCTTGTTTTTACCAAAATTGAAAAATCTTTCCATTACAGAATTTTAATTCTGGTTAATTAATAATTTATCATTATTATTAGATCTTTTGATTTAACGGTGGGGAGTTTTTTAATTCTAGTGCTAGCGCACCCGTGTTTTGCACGTGGTGCGCTGCTCAGAGCGCAGTGCACTTTGCGCTAGCGCACCTGTGTTTGACACGTGGTGCGCTGCTCAGAGCGCAGCGCGCCCTGCGCTAGCGCACCCGTGTTCGACACGTGGCGTGCAGCGCGCCTAGCGCTAGCGCATACATGGTGCGCTGCCTAGGGCGCAGCGCACTTGGCGCTGCATCTGAAGCATCGCTTCAATTTTTTTGAAATTCGAATTTCAAACAGTGCTTTGCTCTGATTGGGGGAAACATGTGCGTGCGACAGGTGGAGCGATCATGGTCGTTGAATGCGAAGAGTTGTTTTGGCGGGAGTTGACTATCACCGTAGGATGAGGATGCCGGTAGCTATAAATAGAGGTGGGGTCTGCTTCAGGGCCCATCTCTCTTTATATTTCCCTCACTCTTGATCTTGTAAGCTCGGCGCTCTCCTCTTAGGTCAGATTTCTACGTTACCAAGGACTTCTCCATCAGGTTAGATGTCTTCCTTTGAGGAGTCTGTAGATATCGTCAGGATAGATTCTAGGGATCCCTCCGTCGAGTCGGAGCCTTCCCGGGGAGTTAGGGTCAGATCTTCTTCCCGGGGCCGCGCGTCTGGGGCGGATCCCCGACCGGAGGTGGCGGATGATCCTGGCGTACCATCCTTGGTGAGGTACGAGAACGAGCTTGCCACCGCTCGGGCTCGTTTCCATATCCCGTCCGGCTACACTCTATGTTTGGCCAAGGAAGGAGAGATGGCGGATCAGATACGGGGTAAAAATATTGCCTTGTACCTGGAATCCTTTTGGGCCGGAATGCGCCTGCCCTTCTCTCCCATGGTTGTTAGGGCGCTAAATTACTTTGGGCTAGCCTCGGGCCAGCTAGTTCCGAACTCATGGAGGATTCTCCTTGGGTTCCTGGTCCTCTTGAAGTTGCAGATGATTCCTTTTGGTCTGTCCATCCTTGTCCCCTCTCTTGTTTACAAAGGCAACCCCGGCACCCGTGCGGGCGACCTAAGGTGGGTTTATCTCTCCTTTAGAAAACGACGGAGGAGTGCGCCCGGGTCGGGTGTCGACACCCTGCTTTCTTCCATCCACGATTGGAAGAAGAAGTTTTTCTTCGTTGGGCTGCCGGAAGGTGAGGACTGGCCCATGCCCATCCAGTGGTCTAGATATAGGTGCCGGCGGGGAAGCCCATCCAACGACCTTGACACGGTGAGAGTGGCGGAGTGGGAGCCCATTCTCCGGGTTGACGTGTTGCTTTCCTAGCGGGCCCTTAGTTGGGCCGGGCTCAGCCCCGCCCAGTTCGTCGGTAAGTTAGGAGCTCGTAGGCATTCTGTTAGGCTTGCGTCTATTTTCATTTTTGTTTGTGTTGCTAACTTCATTGTACCTTTCCTTGTGCAGAACCCATGGACCTGAGCTACCTTCGAGCGGCCATGCGCAAGCCGAAGAAGGGGTCGAAGGCTGGAGGGGCCAGCACTTCTCATCGGACGACGATCCCGGCTCCCCCAGCAGCCGTCCCGTCTCCGCGCTCGAGTGAGGATCACGCCCCGGAGTCCAGCAAGGCGCCGAGCCGAAAGCGGGTTCGGGGGCAGGAGGCCCTGGCTTCGGAGGTAAAGACCAGCCCTCCGCCGTCGGCCCTAAAGAGGTTCCCCCGCGCAGTCCCGCGGACACCGGCCTCCCCGATCTTGGTGGACGAGGGGGAGCTCCGCTTTGAGGTGCCCTCGGGGCTTTCCGTCGCTGACAGCTTGTTGTCCGACATGGAGAGGTCGGCCGGGGGCAAGATCCCTGGGGGGACACTGAAGGCACAAATGGCGTCCATCGCCCAAGAGGTCGTGCAGGTTAGTGCTCGTACTTCACTCGATTTTTCACTTTAGCGTCTCGTCATTCGCGAGATTTGGTGCTCCTTTTTCTTTCTGACCCCCTTCTGATTTCTTCAGTTCCTCCAGCACGTCGCTCTCGTCGTCCGGATGGAGGAGGATGAAATAGCCCCGGCGATGCGGGCCGCGGACGGGCTCTCCTCCCTGGAGGAGAGCTCGAAGCAGGAGCTGGAGGCGGCGATGGCGAGGGTCGCTGCCATTGAGGGCGAGGTGGCGGCAGGGAAGCAGGAGGCGGCGGCCGCTAAGGAGGAGGAGGCGGCCGCGAAGCAGGAGGTTGGCAGGTTCCACGAGGCTGCCGAGGCCAAGCTTCGGGACTCCAGGGTGCTCGTCAGCACCATGAAGAAGTCCACGAGCACCCTCCGGAAGGAGTTGGAGGCTACGATAGAGGCGGCGAAGCGAGCCGACCTTAGAGCGGCGAAGGCGGTGGAGAACTTCAAGAAGTCGGAACAGTTCTACACCGTCCTAGCCTCAGCCACCACCGCCATTTGGCACGAGGCCCTCAACGCCGTCAAGGCTTGGATGCCGGAGTTCGCTGACGAGGAGCTCCGGACCGAATATCCTCACGGGGATGACGAACAGGGTGACGGCCCCGGGGACGAGGTCGGGGAAGAGATACCCGGCGAGGGCGACACCGAGGCTCCTATGGTGGGCGCTGAGCTTCCCGGTGTTGCGCCTGGCCATGTGGCCAGAAGCCCCTTGTCTTCTTGTTTTTTTCTTCTTTTTGTTGCCTCGGGAATTTTGTAGGCCTCCGGGCATTTTGTAAGGTTGGGGAGCCTACAATACCCTTGTAAAGACTTTTTTCTTTGTGAATAATGATTTTTGTTTTTGTAGTAGTGTTTGTTCTTGTATTTTCCTTTGTCGGTAAACACTCGTATTTGCGCAGTACTGCCTTCGTTTTATGTCGGTTCTTTGTCTAGCGATCACACATCGAGTTGAATCTGTTCGTTTGCCGAGTGTGCAAAGGCCGGTGGAGGGACGGTTTCTCCATGGCCCCGAAGTCGAGGTGGAGATTGCTTAGACGTAGAACCGGATGCCTCTTGGTGAGGTCATGTTCCTTAGCATGGAAGGCTCGGAGAGGTATGTTGATGATAGACTGAGCAGGGTAGCTGCCCGGGGCCTCTAGGAGAGGGCTTCGATCCCTGGAGTTGTAAGGTAGTGAATTGGCAGCCGGGGATAGCCGAGCTGTGTAGCCGCTCAGATCCCTCTTGCGAGGGTTTTGATCCCTGGTTTGTTGGGGTAGGGAGCTACCAGCCAGGGATAACCGAGCAAGGGCGGGCCCGGTTCCCTCTTGCGAGGGCTTTGATCCTTAAGGACGAGCCGAGCAGGATTACTGTCCGGTGCCTCTTGGCGATGGCTTTGATCCCTGGTTTGTTGGGGTAGGAAGCTACCAGCCAGGGATAACCGAGCAAGGGAGGTCCTGGTTGCCTCTTGGCGAGGGCTTTGATCCCTGGTTTGTTTGGGTAGGGAGCTACCGGCCAGGGATAACCGAGCAAGGGCGGGCCCGGTTGCCTCTTTCGAGGGCTTTTCATCCTTAGCGTGGGAGGGACCGTAAATGGCCTACTAAGGATGGCCGAGCAGGGTTACTGCCCGGTGCCTCTTGGCTATGGCTTTTTGTCCTTAAGGATGGCCGAGCAGGGTTGCTGTCCGGTGCCTCTTGGCGAGGGCTTTGATCCCTGGCGTTGTGGGGTAGGGAAGCTACCAGCCAGGGATAGCCGAGCAGGATAGCTGCAGGGCTGCCTCTTGGTGAGGGCTTCGATCCCTGGCGTTGTGGGGTAGGGAAGCTACCATCCAGGGATAGCCGAGCAGGGTAGTGCAGGGCTGCCTCTTGGTGAGGGCTTCGATCGTTGGCGCTATAGGGGCCGTGGGAGGCCGGCCAAGGATGAACCAAGCAGTGAAGCTGCTCGGTTGCCTCTTAGTGAGGGCTTAGATCCCTGGCGTTGTGGGGTAGGCGAGCTACCGGCCAGGGATAGCCGAGCAGGGTAGCTACAGGGCTGCCTCTTGGTGAAGGCTTTGATCCCTAGCGTTGTGGGGTAGGCGAGCTACCGGCCAGGGATAGCTGAGCAGGGTAGCTGCAGGGCTGCCTCTTGGTGAGGGCTTCGATCCTTGGCGCTGGAGGGGCCGTGGGAGGCCTGCCAAGGATAAACCAAGCAGTGAAGCTGCTCGGTTGCCTCTTAGTGAGGGCTTAGATCCCTGCCGTTGTGGGGTAGGCGAGCTACCGGCCAGGGATAGCCGAGCAGGGTAATTGCTGGGCTGCCTCTTCGTAAGGGCTTTGGGAAGATGGACAGTCGCGAGTGACACGTGCCACGAACGCGTGGAGGAGGCGAAGCGCCAGAGCCGCGTCATTTCGATTTCGCATTGAGCGGCGCGATGTCTGCCGCGTGGCGGCACAGTTGCGGGCGACCGTTGAACTCCGGGGGTATTGTGGGCTATAAAATGGAGAGATTGTTGATGACTCCTTTCCTCACACCCAAAACGCAAGAATGGAGGACTTCTCTTTCACCATCCCCGATATCATAAGCTTCGAGGACGTGTATCTCTACGATCAGTACTGCACTGATGACACGGTGTAGTTGATGATAGGCCGGATTGAGGATCATTTCAGCCAATTGCTCCCCCGGTGCTCCTCTCTACTTCAGGTGTTGATGTACTCCAGCTGGAGGGCGTCGCCGGGGCTTACAACCCCTTATCCGAGCAGCTGAAAGACGAGGCCAATGGCAAGCTGAGGTCTCTGAAGCGTTTCGGCCTGATCTCTGCGAGCCGGCTAAATCGCTCGGAGGCGCTCGTCCTTGAGTGCTACCACTTGAGGTTTGATGCCGACACTAGCGGGGGTCATCGAAAGGAGAAGTTAGACGCCGCGAGGGCTCGGCTGGCGGAAATATCCTCAGAGTACCACGAACAGTGCTCTCTGTTTCCCATTCCCCCACTGTTGTAATATATTTTTTTATGTACGGCTGAGGAGCCTATAGTACCTCTTGAATGAATAAGATTCTTTTTCTTTTCTGCAATACTTTATTGATCCCTTTATTATATAAATAAAAGATCTCAAGAAAGATGTACATTGCTCTGAAAAGAAAATACATGCTAGTAGATGTTCTTATTCGTGCAGCTTGAGCCCCCCGGATGTCTGTTGGCATCTATGCCCGGCATAGGATACCGAGCTTCGTGGGTACCAGACGTATCCTCCGTTGATACTACCATGATCTGGCCGATGGTCAGCTCGGCTGGACAGGGACGCTGCTCCTGCTCGCGGTCAGCTTGCCGCTTGTCCCTTAGGTGCGCTGCTAGGTGCCCCGAACGGATGAGCTCCTCGATGTAGTCTCGGAGCTGCTTACAACTCTCCATGGAGTGGCCTAGCGACCTGTGGAGCCCGCAGTAGGGGCCCCCGGGTTCGCTTTGAGGCCATTCGCGGGATTGGGGGAGCTTGAAGAACCCCTCGCCCTTAGCCTCTTCTAGTAGCACTGCCTGGGAGATATTGAGCGGTGTGTACTCCTGGAACTTTGGGAGATAGGGCTTTTGCCGTTCAGGTCCCCTTCACTCTTCTCTTGCCCTCTTCTTCTGGTCGGTTTGCTCTGCCCGGGGGAGATTTGCGCTTACCTCGGATTCGAGCTGGACCTCGCGCTCGGTCCAGGCCTTTACCTCGGCAATGGTCTTAGGTTGCGCTAGTGCAAAGGAGCGTTACCACTCCTTGTGCCTAAGACCAGACCTTAGTGTCGTAATGACCGTCTCGTCCCGGTGCTCGGGGACCTCGAGAAGGGCGTTGTAGAAGCGGGAGACGTATGCTTTGAACGTCTCTTTGTGCCCGCTCTTGATCGTGAAGAGGTGGTCGACGGTGCATTTTTGCCGCCTGTTCCCGACGAAGTGGCCGAGGAATTGGGTGGCCAGCTAGTCGAAAGTTGAGATCGAGCGCGGCTCGAGTCCTCAGAACCAGTCTCGCCCGGAGCGTATGAGAGTGGCCGGGAAAGCCCGGCACTGGGCGGCGTCGGAGTTGTCTTGGAAGCTCATCCCTGCGGTGAACACATCCAAATGGTCCTTCGGGTCAGACTTGCCGTCGAAGAGAGAGACCTTTGGGGGCTTGTTGCGAGAGGAGACGTGGACAGCGAGCAGCTCCTCGGTGAATGGTTTGGTGAGCGAGTCGGCGGTGTACTTAGCCCCGTCTCTCGAACGGTGACCCTCCCGATGCAGACCCTCGATATTCTTCTCGAGGGCGTCGAGTCGGCCGTGGTACCCTGACGACTCGGCACATTCTGATCCCAGGCCTCTACTGTTGGAGGCCTGCGTCTGGCCTCGGCCCCGGTTCCTTTCAATGATGTTCCTTAGATCCCCCGGCGAGGTAGTCTTCGAGCCGCCGTGGTGAGTCTCGTTCGTGTGACCTCATCGAGGGAGGGGGTGTCGGTCAGGCCTGGTAACAGGCGAGCTGACAGACATCTCCTTGGGAGGGACAGGTGCGAGAAGGATCTCGGGACGAGGCGCTCTGGTGACGGACCTCGGCGTTGAACTGTGAGGCGCCCAGCGGGCCTCAGAACCTATTGTCCCGGGAGATCTGCGGCCGTGGGTGGTAGCGACGCGGTGGTCGACGGTCCCGACGCGGACGGAGTCTTCTCTTCCCCTGTAGGGGTCCCGGTCCCGAGGCGGGGAAGCGGCGACCTGGGGATCTTGCCCTGCCGTTTGGACGCGGATGAACGCCTCTACGAAGGACGCGAGTCGGTCTATTCGACCGGCAAGGACGCTAATGGCATTCGGCAGAGGAGGTTCGTCCGCGCCTCCGTTGAGGGGGGGGATGGCAGCTAGTGCTTGGATCTTCGTGATGATCGCTCGCCATTAGATTGGGATCGGAAAGTGAACTTTTGTTTTTATGGAATCAAGGTTTTCCACAGACGGTGCCAGCTGACGCGACTTGGATTGCGCCAAGATGTTATCTTCCATTGATCTGCTAATGGTGGCGATGGGTGGTTGAAATTGGATCTGGAGGCTGTCGCTCCTGAAGCGTGTGGATCTCAATGGGTTTGAGGTTGTGGTTGCTGAGCTACCTGCAAGGAAGTCCCGGGGTGGTCGTACCACCGAGGACCCTCCGACGGTCAAGTAAGACTAGATATCCGAGCAGAGTAACGGTTTAGTGGAGTAAAAATAGCTTACTTGAACCGTCTGAAGAAGGGGTTTATATAGCGGTGGCAGCAGGCAGGGCTGGCACGGGAATCACGCCGGCAGTTACGCTCCCGACGTCATGCCCGCGTGATCAGCGGGATCTCCCATTAATGGCGAGACAGGCTCGTTAATGGGGGATCGTGATGGCGTGGAACGTGGGATGTGGCCGGCGGATATCTCGCGCATAGCGAGATTCGCGGGATGGCGGTTGCGCCTGTGAGCGGTGCCGTTGGTCGGTCGATGAGACCGAGAAAGATGACCTCGACGGGAGAGCTCACGGACGAGCGGGAGAGCCAAGGTATCTTGGTTCTGTGGTAGCCCGGAGACGAGCTGGTAGGCCGAGAAGACCAATTGTGCAGGGGCTCTAATGACGCTCGATATTGGCGACCTCCAAGATCACGACACGTGGCAGATGACGTGTCTCAAGACTCAGAAGAAAGGGCCCACAGGGGCCGACCAGGTCCCCTGTGGGCCGACCTGCAAGCGCAAACTGGCCCTCCTCGGGGCCCCTTGCAAATTAGCCTCCTCGGCCCCTCAGCTCGCCCGAGCTGCCACAGGACAAAGACTCCTCGGCCTCCTCGCTCGTCCCCGGGCCCTCAGCCGAGACCGTCTTCCTCGTCCCTCCGACCAACTCCACCACTCACAGGCGTAACCGCCGCTCCGTGAATCTCGCCATGCGCAGATTCTATGCCAACAACATCCCACATTCCACGCCCTCACGATCCCCATTAATGGGCGATCCGCTCTCTGCGCGGGCGTGACGTCGGGAGCGTAACTGCTGGCGAGATTCTCGCGCCTGCCGCTGCGTGCCACCACCGCTATATAAACCCCCATCACAGAGGGGTTGGGTAAGTCATTCTTCACACTTACGCCGTTACTCTGCTCGGATCTCATCACTAATTTGAGCGTCGGAGGGTCCTCGGTGGTACCAAACCACCCCGGGACTTCTTTGCAGGTACTCGGCGACAGCCTCCTCACCCCACCTTCTCCTTTCAAAACCCATTGAGACCTACACGCAATGAAAAATAATCGGTCGAGTTCACCTCGAGATCAACGGAAGACAACATCTGACGGAGGCCCAAGAAGGGGTCTCATCAGGCTCGAAGGTGAGCCAGCGTTTGCTTGTAGGACGGGCACAGGAGTGGTCTGGTCGGCCACTGTAAGTCCTTTCTTGTGAGCCTTGGGACACGTCATCTGCCACGTGTCATGATCTGGGAGATCACCGATATTGAGCATCATCAGTTTCTTTTCCTGGAGATTATTTTTGCATTAGTACATATATACTGCTTTCTTTCCCTAGTTCAGGTATGGTAGCAAACTTTGTGGTTTTAGTTCATATTTTCGTCTAGAATTGTGAATGCCATAATTGCTAAGTTGAAGCACAATCATAGAATCATATCAAAAGTTGCTTGAGTGATGTATAAAAGCTCTCCCTTCTAGTTGAATTACGGTGTAATCGCGGACATTGTTAGTTGACACTTGAAACTCACAAGGGTCATGCTGCGCCCTTAACACGACGAACAAATTAAAAATTTCACATATATGGGTCAAGGAGAATTAAGAAAAATATATATGCTAAGATTACCTAATTTTCTAAGAGGGGGGAAGTTGGATATCAGTTCGATACGTGTAAGTTCTCTATGTGTTTGTGTATTTTCTACATGATTATTGGAGCACTAAAGTATCAAGAATTTAGTTGAAATCTATCTGAAATTTTACCTATAATATAGAAATGTAAGAATCTCTATTAAGCTGAAAAATTACAAAAAATTTGAACAATGTATGCTATATGCTGAGTGTATCCATGCAGAATTAAATTACATTGTGTGCAGTATTTTTTTTTCATTTTTTGCAGAAATAAGAAGCTTTTTTCTAAGGCATGCTTGATTTGTTGCCAAAAAAACATTTAATAAGAAAATGTACCATTTGTTTACTGAAAATGAGCTTCTAACAATCAAATTTGTTTTTTCAGCTTTATTGCAATTTTTATTGTTGAATCTTGGATTTGTAATTAACATACATAGTTTTAATTTGATTGCATGCGGACAAGTTAACCAAATCCTGTATATCGAGTAGTGTTCTAAAGAGCGGCCTAGACGGAAGCGGTGCTAAGCCGCTCCGATTCAATCCTAGGCGGCTTATTAAGCGTTCAAACCGCCTAGCCCGCTTAAGCAACGTCTAAGCGGACCCGGCCCATTTAATCGAATAAAATTTAGTCATTTTTGAAGCATCATGGATCGGTTTGATCCTTTTTCACCATATCTGATCCAAATCCATACTTAATGAAATAAAAGTTAGTCGATTTTGTTTACTTTTTCTGAATAATTTTTGAATTATATAACTCAAAATCTATTTTTTGCTCACTTTTACTATTAAAACATCAATATGTTACTGGTTATTATACTGAACTATCAATATATTTCTGTTTCTACTAGTGAAATTTTAATACGTTGCTATTTTTTATGCTGAAATATCAATATATTGCTGAAATTTCAATATGTATATATATTAAATATAATTTTAACTAAAATTTAAAAAAAAGAGTTAGGCGTTAGGTGGTACCCCAACCGTTCAGTTCGGACTAGCGCTTTTTACAACCTGGAAAAAAACAAACACCAACAAAACATGAGTTCCTTTGAGCAGTTGAAGTTCTCTAATTTTTGCCTGGCTGTAGTGTTTTGATGTGGTTATGACTTCTTGAATATAAGCCAGGATGTTCTGACTTGGTATGAAATATCATCTGATTCAATGCATGCATGTTTGTTTCAAATTTGTCCAAGTCAACAGTAGACTCTCTCTCTCTATCTCCAGTGATGATGATGCTCACAAGTGGTATCTTCCCAAGTTATGATACGTGGCGGATAACGTATCCCGAAGGCTACGGGGTGGAATAAATGAGTTGCATCAGGGACATTTCTCAGGATCCCCTTCTCGAGAAACGTATCCGACCTTTCGAGAGACCTCCCTATACATTCCACCTTCATCTAGAAAACTACCAACAGCTCGTCTCCGAGCTTTCTCAGTCTCCTTACTCGTCTCCGAGCCGTCTGACATGCCGAGCTTCCTCGGCCATCCGGCTTGTCTCCGAGCTCCTGACATGCCGAACTTCCTCGGTTTTCTCCCGACCAATCAAGAGCGTGGATATCCCATGCGTCCCGCAACGACTCCGCTTATATCGCCAGGACGAGATATCTGTCTCCCCACGATCCGCATCCCACGCTAGCGCATCCCCTATTAATAGACGCATCCTGCCATTCAAGGCGAGAATAACGCTGTGACGTAACTGACGGCGAAGATCTCACGCATGCTCACTCTACGCGACCCTTATATAAATCCCTCTCTCAGATGACTCAAGTAACTGGAACTCATTCCAATACGCCGCTACTCTGCACTTATACGTCGACACTAACTTGATTGTCGGAAGTTCCTACGGTGGTCATCCATCCCGGGACTTCCCTGCAGGTAGCTCTGCGTCAAAAACCAACCCATTGATATCCACACTTAACAACTTCCAAAATAAATCTCAGCCGTCAAACACTGCCATCACAAGATCGACGGAGGTCAACAACTGAAGGAGATCTCAGCCTCCATCACTCTCACTCTCTCTTTCTCTCTCTTTCTCTCTATATATAATGAGAGGCAAAGATAAAGATAAAGACTTGCATAGTCAATAAAATGAAGACAAAAACTTTAAGAGCTTCAATTTCTTGATGGTAGGTAACAGTTGACACTCACAAATGCACAAGTCCTAGATTTTGATTCAAATAATGGAAAATAGAAGGCGTAGATTTTTCGGTCGATAGTCATCCTTAACAATCCAAAAATAGGATGTAAGAAATTAAACCGAGGGTCTTGCTGACTTCGTCTATTTTAATTTTCTTTGGACGTGCAATACCATGGTTTATATAATTTTAATGTCTTTTCAGAATCTGTATCTGCTTTATTACGCTCTCATTATTTATACGCCTGCTCGCCTTATAATTGATTTGCCGACAGGGTTCAATTATGCAAGTTGGTAGATTTGAAGCTGGTGTGTTTATGAGCCTTGTGCATGTGTTCGGTCAAATCAGACCTGACGCCAACTACATTTTTTTTTCTATTTTTGCGCAATAAACCAACCTATTTTATAGCTAGTTAAATTTTTGATCCTATTCGAACGTAATGCCTCGCTCGGTAATTTGTAGTTACGAACGACAATATTATTTGCCCTCGATGAGCATTGTATGTGCAGGAGGTCATTGGTATTCTGAAACTAGCCCTTTCTTTGTATCATTATAGCCATTTATATATACATCTTGCTGAAATCAAAGGGGACAGGATAAGAGAAGCAATTTTGAGCAGTAGTCAAAGATATCATTGTTTAGTACTTCGGTTCTGACCCTCTGTAATCTTCAACCGCTGCAAACCCTGCTTCTGTGTGAAAAAATTGGTTGCATAGGAGTTGAACAGAAGTAATGAACAAGATAGCCTTGTGCTATCTTGGTTTGCGCATTTTTCTCGGAAATGCTCTATAGCCGAGCCGTTATGGTTATTCGAGCACTCATAACTAGTCGAGTCAATAGGACAAGCCGAGCGGTTACTTACTATGGTCTGAGTGCTCGTTCCCAAAGGGATTGACTGGGCCCGAAGCCTACCGTCCAGTTGTGCGGAGACAGAGCCACCGTGGTTCGGACCGACCTTACTTAACGCACAAGTATCTAGAGACTATATATGTCTTGTGTTGAGTTTTAGTTTGGTTAAGACAGAATTAAAAACTTTGAGGCGTGTATGATACACTTTCCGAAAGGTGATATTGCCCCCACTATGGGAGTACAGTAGAAGGTAATCACCCCCAAGATACAACAAAGCCCTTGAAACTCTCTTAGAAGATAATGAGAAGAAAATGCCAAAACTGTGAAGAGTAGGACATAATTTATAGACTTGAACAGACACAACAGTTTGAATGGTTGTGACCATTAAGAGTTGAACAGACACAACCGTTAGTTCTGTTCAGACAACCTTTGAATCTGAAACCCAAGTGCCCAAGTGCCTCATCAAAGACAATAGTAAATAAATGTTATAGGGCTGCTAGAAATCAAGCCCACTTGGCTCATAATTCACTTTATTCAAAATATTACTTAAATATTGGGAACTGTTATAAAGACTTGGGTATTCGTCTCTCCATCCGATGTGGGACTATTTCCCACATACAAATGCTACCAATATATTCAAACTACTAACATCTTGTATCCAGGCTTTTGTGTGGAATTTTGTTGATTTTGGGATGAATTTGGGATTAGGGTTTGAAAATTTCTCCAAACCAACAAGATTGTAGTTCTTGAGGCAACGATGGATAGAGGTAGACCTGAAAGAATATGGATATGGGCTATTAAAAACTATATGTTTACTATTAATTTAATAGAGAAAATTGACAGAACAGAATGAAAAAGAAAGATTTATATAACCGATCCCAAAATTTCGGGATGAAGTATTATTGTTGTTGTTGACTGAGTCCATTCGTAGCTCTTCAAGATGGATGTTGATGGCGGGGGTATGCAGGAGTTGACATTGGCAAATGCATGAGATGTTTTGGATTGCGGGAATTTATGACTTAAGCAATTAGTTGCGACTTAATTAAGATGTAGCTTTCTCTCCAGTAAATGTCCTTGACAAATAATTAACTAGGGTTGCAAGAAATCATGACTTTGTCTCTCTAAATGTCCTTGTTAGAAGTTTCCAAGGTTTTATCTATTGCATGTGATTCATACGATGATGTTTATGTGGTTATGCATGCATGCTCATCTTTTTCTTGTATTTTTACTTTCCTTTTCTTTTTCCCTTTTATGTTTAACGAAAAATTTTGGATCGTCTTTTGCTTTGTACATCAACATTCTTGATCTGTGTCGTTCCAGTTTTATCGAGAACGCATTTTTGGAAAAGAATGAATTGATGAATTCTTTACCAAAACCTATTTAATTGTAAGGAGAAATAAGCTGCAAAACTATTCAAACCAATTATTTGTGATCTATTAAAGGGGTGAACTTTGTTTCATTATGTTCTCATCTACCAAACTTTGGTGTTTTTACACTATTTACCTCAAAAAAAAAAAATCAAATCAATTGGTAGTTAGTACTGTTAAAACAATAATGGTTCAATTTTATTTGATATTTTTAGGTAAAAGCGGTTATTCACCGTCTATAATGTAATACATAGATGGTTGAGATTGAAACACAAATCAAATCCTCTTTTTAAGGACAATCTTTTTTTACTTCCTTTTATCGCTCATGTATTACATCATGGTCGACGGTGATTATCCAGCTTTTACTTAAATATGTCAAATGGGAATTCTACATTACCCTTGCCCAATTTTTTTACCCTTGTAAATAACGTTATTTTTGCAAATAATACATCTCAAAATAGAAATACATCACATAGCTTTTCATTATAATTTTCTTTTTCTTAGATCTATTTCTAGTATCTTGCTCTTTTCCTTAATATATTTCTTGGGAGCAACACACTTTGCTCATATTTCTTGCATGCTCTACAAAAGTATCATACGTCACATAAATTCCACATATTTCTCATTTTTTCACATTGTTTAGTTTGTGTTAAGTGTCATCTTTTTATTCTCCCTGCTTGATAAATATTATGGTTGATTTGGGATCAAAGTTTTCATATATGAAGGAAATTGATTAACAATTACTGCTCATGTTTGTATTCATGAAAAGTTTGTGAAAACTTTTCATTCACAGCACGGATTCTAAATATATATATATATATATGGTACATATACAATTTATAGAACTACATCTTTTTGATTGATGATGGAAGCTTCGCTATCCGTGCTTCGTACCCGCCGTCTTGTCGCCTCTCAAGCTTGTAAGGAACGTATGTCCCGAGTATCTTATCCCACATCACGAAAAACGGTTGGGCGAAGTTGTACTTGCTCCCGGAAATCTGGTGGTGAATCTCATGATACGCCATGTTATTTCCGAAAATCATATGAAACGGATTCCAAGGGAGCAGAATCCCGCAGTGGTCGTCGATCCCTTTGATGGTTGCAAAAGAGAAGAAGTAGATGGATGTTTTAACCGACATTCCGGAGATGAAGAAGGCCATGGCACCGGCTAATGTTTCGGTTAAAATTCCGTCGACGGGATGGTTGTATTGAGCCCCAAAGGCGTAAGGGGCGGCGAGACGGTGGTGCCACGAGTGGAAGTTTCGGTACATGAACTTGTTGAGATGCATGTATCGGTGCACAAAATACTGCCAGGTATCGAACACGAGCATCGCGATGAAAAATTGCATTGCTACTACAGCCAAGGGTGTGTTCATGTTTGTATTGTTGAGCACATTGCCGCCTTCTGTCACCTAACATATTAAATACATATTAGAATATAAGCAAAAGTGGTGAAAACGTTTAAGCCAGCTATTTGATGCAACTAAGTTTTAGAAAATTTTGAGATCAAGATAAAGGTGCACGGCATTATAACATATATGCATGCTAGAAAACCGATGAAAACAGGAACCTTTTCTTCCCTTGACATGCACCTACATGTGTATGCTATAAATTCATAGTGACAAATGAATTTGTGAGAAACCTTGAATAAGATTAGAGCAATTGATGCTTGAATTGCTTGTTGGAGAAGCACAGTTTTAATTACAACTTGCTTTGAAACCAAGTTCTTGGTCTCTTCATCTCTCCTTGAATGTAACCTATATTTGTCCAAGCCACCCAAGATCTCATAGAACCCTGAATAAACCCAATAGATCACCAATGGCACAATCATCGCAAAGAACTCATCTGATTCCAAGAAACCCATTTTTAGAGTTTGAGAGAGAGAGAGGGAGAGAGAGGGAGAGGGAGAGCCTTGGAACATGGGGAGGCTCCCCAAGGGTGCTATAAATACAAAATGATAGGTTGATAGCAAGCATGAGAGAGTGGGAAAGATTCAACATGCAGTGCGTGAAGTGTGAAGGAAAAGGAGCGGTACTGTCGTTAGATTGCAGCTAGTGAGAAATTGGTTGGCAGTTGAGAGCATTACATGCATGTAGATTTCCTTGGCTTTTTGATTATGGGGAAATTGTTTCTGGGCCAGTTTTGGGAAGTGAGTTATTTTTAAACCTACTTACTTTTAAACTTGTCAGAGAACGCAATTAATACTTTGAGAATATGAAAGTTTCAAGCCCAAAGTATTCTAATTGAGATCTTTTTTCTCCCAAAAATATACCAGTTTTATACTTTTTCGAAAGTATACACAATTATATCATTATTTAACAAATCATAACAATATTTGTCAATTTATAGCAATATTATATTTACTTTATCAAATCTTATCTTTTATCAAATTATAACACTATTTATCAACGCATAACATTCTTTATCAAATCATGACACTATTTATCAAATTGTAACATTATTTATTGAATCGTAACACTATTTATCAAACCATAATATTGTTTATCAAATCAAAGCATGTATTTTATGAATTCTTAAAAGAGTAGTAATACTCGTGTGCAGATCAATGTTTGGGTTAAAAAAAACTCAAACTGTACTTTTGTGTGGTTTTCATAATTTTGAAACTTGGGTTTAAAGACGAGGGTTTTTGACTAAATGGCTCTCAAAACTTAGCTAATTACTAAAACAAACCCAACACTTGATAATTACTATTTACTTCCCAAAACTCTAAATGATTTTAAATGGTCCCCCTACTTGTTAAATAGATTCTCTTTCTTTCATTCCTATAGAAATGTAATGGAGGGTTAGTGATTTGCTCTATCAAAATCGCCAAAACTCTAAATCGCCAAAACTCTAAATGATTTTAAATGGGCTTTGGTTTTAAACCCCCAAACACTTCTCTTACATCTAAAATTTCAGCTCCAAATCAAAATTAGGATTAGCAATTTGCTCTATCAAAATCTAATTCACCATGAAAACATAATCATCTCCTCAATTTTCTCTTCACATGCACTAATAGAATGCGAATATAGTCAAATTCGCAAGCTAGGGATAAGTGAAAATACTAAATCGAAAGGAGAAAAGTTGAGCTAATTGGGAAGAGAGATTTGAAATAGAAAAAATATCGATTCTCGAATGGATTAGAGGGTAATTAAGAAGGTAATTGAGAAGGTATTAGGCCGCCGCATAGGCCACGCTCTTTCTTTAAGAAACTCATGACACGCCGTCATTATCTTTGGATGAAAATTTTGGAGGGGAGTAAAAAATAACAACTTAGAGGTTTTGGGGGAGTAAATGGTAATTATCTAGTATCAGGGGAATTTTTAGTAAATACCTAAGTTTTAAGGGACCATTAGTAAAAATCCCTGAAAACAAATGAAGTTAAGGACTTGGGCCTGAAAATGATATTCTCTAAAATTAATTAATGGTTCTATATGAAGTATGCATAATGGTCAACTATGAAGCCCTTGTTGACCCGATTTTGTATTTAATGGAAATTGATTATGTGCTGAGAGATGACACATGCCAAGCGAGGATTGTTTCTTTATTATGAAATTTTCACGTAAAGAAAAAGTCGAGCAAAATATCCTGCAAGTTTTAAGTTGAACATTATAACTTTATTATAAAATTAGCGAGGCGTCCCATGCACATGCATGGGGCAACCTGAATTTCTCAAAAATACAAGGGGCTCAGAAAATTTTCCCAGGAATGAGATGGCACAAAAACCAAAGCTGTAGGGGCCAAATGCTAATTACCCTAAAATCTAGGAGTCTAAGCTAATTTTCCTGGGGAAAACGCCACAAAATGGCTTGAATCTGCGCCCTTGTTGACTTGTTTTTTTATGGTTCCATGGTGCTTTAATTTGAGCTATAACTATTTGTTAGGCACGTGTGTCATGCATAGCCAAATTAAGAAGGCTGTATATATGTATGGTCACTTAAGTGCCACATGTTCTTTTAACAAAAATGAAAACAAGTCCAATATCAATATATACACAATCTTTTCTGCACAGCAAACCTTACAACACTCACAAAATCAGCATATATATGTGGGGCCTCCACTCTAAGTGTATAAGTGTGTCGCGTGCAGAAAAATTACATAATTATTTTTTTGCTCGTATAAAAATTGTAATTCTCTAACATGTTTTGTATTAAAATAATAAGTAAAGATGCCCACGTATATATTTATATAAATGCAATCTAATTAAAGAGAATCTAAGACATATTTTGCAAGCAATATTTCACTAGGTGATAATATCAACTGCAAGAATCATTTCTGATGATGCTCGATATCGGTGATCTTCCAGATCAGGATATGTGGCAGATGACGTGTCCCAGAGCATGCAAGAAAAGACCTACAGTGGCCGACCAGACCACACATATGCTCGTCTTACCGAGCAAACGCTGGCTCACCTCCGAGCCCCCAGCACGCCTCCTCGGCCTCACAGCTCATCTCCGAACTATCACAGGGCCGAGCATCCTCGGCTCTTTCAGCTCGCCTTCGGGCTCGAGCAGAACCAAGATATCTCGGCTCTCCCGCTCGACCGCGAGCTCTCCCGCCGAGATCATCTTCCTCGGTCTCATCGACCGACCAACAACACCGCTTGCAGGCGTAACCGCCATCCCGCGAATCTCGCCATGCGCGAGATCTCCGCCGGCCACATCCTATGTTCTATGCCACCATGATCCCCCATTAACGAGCCTGTCTCGCCATTAATGGGAGGTCTCGCTCATCACGCGACGTC
Organism: Agapanthus africanus; assembly: GCA_030015575.1. NCBI lineage: Eukaryota > Viridiplantae > Streptophyta > Magnoliopsida > Asparagales > Amaryllidaceae > Agapanthus > Agapanthus africanus. Next base: position 641,533,397 of record JASDDO010000014.1, on the reverse strand, counting down.
GGGAGCGTAACGGCCGGCGTGATTCTCGCGCCTGCCCTGCCTGCTGCCACCGCTATATAAACCCCTTCTTCAGACGGTCCAAGTAAGCCATTTTTACTCCACTAAGCCGTTATTCTGCTCGGATCTCTAGACTAACTTGATTGTCAGAGGGTCCTCGGTGGTACAACCATCCCGGGGCTTCCTTGCAGGTAGCTCGGTAACCACAACCTCAAACCCATTGAGATCCACACGCTTCGGGAGTGACAGCCTCCAGATCCAATCTCAGCCACCCATCACAGCCATCAGCAGATCAACGGAGGGCAACATCTGAAAGAGATCTACGCCTCCGTCAGTTGGCGCCGTCTGTGAGAAACAACACTCTTGATTCCATAAAAACAAAAGTTCGTCTTCCGATCTCAACCTAATGGCGAGAGATCATCACGACGACCCAAGCACTAGTTGCCGCCTCCCCCTCAATGGAGGCGTGGACGAACCTCCTCCACCGAATGCCATCAACACCCTCGCTGGCCGCATAGACCGACTCGCGTCTGTTGTGGAGGCGTTGATCCGCGTCCAAACGGCGGGGCAAGATCACCAAGTCGCCGCTCCCCTGCCTCGGGACCAGGACCCCTACAGGGGGAAAGAAGACTCCGTCCGCGTCGGCACCGTCGACCGCCGCCTCATCACTTCCGGCAACCGCGGTTTTCTCAGGCCGACGTACTCGAAAATCCGGCGGGCATCGCTAAGTTTGGCTCCGAGGTCTTACGCTAGAGAGTTTCGCCCCGAGTCTCGTCGCACCTCTGTCCCTCCCGAGGCGGTGTCGGTCAGCTCGCCTGTTTATAGGCACGACCGTCACCCCCTCTCTCGACGGGGTCGCGCACGCAAGACTCTCCACGGCAGCTTAAAAACAACCCCACCGGGGGCATAAGGAACCTCACCAAAGGTGTCACGCCCCGCTTCCCAAAATACGGAAAACAAGGGTGACAAGGCCAGCCATGCTCCTACGATCAAGAAAAAATCCTGTCGTAGTCACATTTCGGCTTCTAGCATTATATGGTACTCAGTAAAATACAATACGTGTAAAGAGAGTGCAGTCACTAAAACTATAAGATATAAAGAGATCCGAGCTTGAAGGAAGTAAACAAGAGGGCAACTAACCAGGAATATCAGTGGGGAAATGTAACTGGTCCTCTGGTCTGGATCTTCACGCTCTTCTCGAGATCAGACAAATCCACCTCTATCACTGAGCATGCATACTCAGGTCGTCAGAACGACACAATAGCAACAATATAATAGTAACAAAAAGGAAAGAAAATAACATAATAATGATGGGGATAAAATGCAGGTAATCAATATGTCACTAACTGATGCAATGCATGATCTGTGTCCCTATCGGTCTCTAAGTCACTTTTGAAATCGAGTTGTGGAAAAGAGGATCAAGTTTAACGAGGGTCTCGTACATACCCGAGACTACGACCCACACGCCCGGGACATAAGCCTGTCAGCCGGATCGCTAGATCCTACCTAATATATATAAGAGTCGTTGTTCGAATGATCATCCTCTAAATCACTGTCCTCACTAAATACGATACTCTTTCCACTTCGATTTTCTCTTTTTCCCCAGGTTTATACTATTGACGAGTATGGTCTAGTCGTGTACAAGTATGCACCAATAACACGGTTTTGTCACTGTTCACTGTATTATTCACTGTCACGAATCATTCACTTTTCCATTGGCGTACTTGACACTCCTAAACCAATACCGTTCAGGCACGATAATGCATTGTACACTGAATAATAACGCGCACTATCACTATGTGTATGGCAATCGGGTAATATATGTGCATTTATGCAGTTAACGAGTCATGTGTAATATGAACTATTATGCACCTCATGAGCTTATAAAAATTGCAGTAAATCATACGTTCAAAATTCAGTGAAACGATACAAAGACGGTAACAAGTAGACTCAGTCGGAAGTTCAGCAAAATTTGTTTCAGTGCAATCAGATCTCGGGTTTGCAAGTTACAACCGTTTCAATTTAAGTGTTCGCTGCTGGAAATTCAGTTTCTGAACTGAACGTCGGTTTCGCGACACAATTTTCATCCTGTTGGGATCAAAATTTAGCAATACTACAGTTGAATGAAATCTATTATTTTCAATAGGGTTTCCAATCCACCAGACGGATTCTCAATCGCGCCTCTACGTCAGAAGTTATACACTGTTCAACACTAGAGTATCAGTTCTGTTTCTGTTTGGGACTGCTATACGTCCTGTTAATTTAAATTGCAGTTTAAATAGTAAACGACGGTAAAAAGGGATGAAATCACTTCCGTTATTTAGCTAACTGTTTCATATTCACTAAAGTATAGGGTTCCGTAATGTACAAGTTCAGGCAGAAGAGGGGTAAGTATTACGAGATAGAAATCAACAGCCAGAGCTGCTCTGGACTGCAGTCCAGCGCTGCTCTCCGAATCAGTTTTCGTCGTAATTTCAGTATAGAAACATTTTAAAACTTTTATGTGGTTCCAAGTCGTCAAGTTGGCTTCGATTTGAGCCCTTGAACGCATCATTTCAATTTATAGACAATTAACTATGAATTTTTACAAGTTTCAGACGCGCGGAATTTTCAGTTTTAACGGGTGTAATTGGGGGTGATCGTTCAAGTCAGTAACGATTATATTTTCCAGTCAAATTTTAACACAATATTCATCGCCACACGGGCCAGCATATATGATCAAGTTCCGTCAGTTTAGTGGAAGGTTTTTGTTCGGGTTTTGCATCAAACGCTTGTGTCATATAAATTCTCTCGAATTTGTAAACACGGAATTAAAACGATTTTGATTTGTAACAGAATAATCTAGCATGTAGCAAGTAGGGTACTTGCCTGGAGACATGTTGACGATGCACGGCAGCGGCAACGGCAAGATCGCGCCACGAACGGCGCGGCTAGGGTTCGCGGCCTCGGCTCGATCTTGGGCTCTTGGACTCGATGGCTCGGTGGGTGCGACGGACGTGCGCTGGCGTTGCGACGGTTACAGCCTTGATGATGATGACGGACACAGAGACTGAAGCCATGGATTTTACGGCGACAACGACGGCTGGAATAGCGGCGATTGACGATAGAGGCAAGTGCTCGATGAAATGGCTAATGCTTGGTTTGAAGCTTGGGCTAGCCTCGAGGCTTGGTCTCGGCTGGAGGTGGTGGCGACGGGCACTGTAGCTCCAGCAGGGAGGAGAGGGGTGAAGAGGAGGGGGTTGTTGTGTCGATGGAGGTGGCCGGAGTTGGGTTAACGGGAAGGAGCTCGAAGCTCGGAGTTGTAGAGGGTGTTGAAGTGAGAGGGAGGTGAGGAGTCGACTGAGGTGATAGTCATCGTCGGTTCAGCGGGGTGCAGAGATGGAGCAGGGGGCTTGGGTGAACGATGGAGAGAGGAGGTAAGTGAGGTGAAGAAAAGATTGCAGTAGGGGTGAGTGATCGTCCTTGTATGGAGGTGAGGGAGACGAGGTCACGGCGCGCGTGCAATCGTGGGTTCGTGGTCGCGAGGAAGACGAGGCGTCGTGGGCGCGACATGGGAGGCGCAGTAAAAAAAACGAGCGGGAAAGAGCAAGCGAGTGGGGAAGAGGAGAAGCAACGGGTCGGGTCGGGTTTGTTGGCGCGGCTTAGGAGTTGGAAGCTTGGGCCGGGGGCAGGGAAATTTATATTTTCGTTTGGGCCGGGGTTTAATATATATTTAGTTTTAGTTTTGGGCTGAGGAAAAGGGGATTTAAGATTAATTCATTTTGGTTTCTCTGTGGGCTGGTTTTGTATATACATTTTGTGTTTATTTTGTTTTGGAAAAATTTTAAATACTAAAACCTAAGCGACTAATTTCACACAAAATAATACGAGAAAAATGGGATAACATTCGGGGGGACAAGGAAAAATATAGAAAGATTTTATAGATGGGAACGGGGATTTACAAAAGGGAACCATGGCTCGTCGAAAATCATGGTTATGACGGCCGGGAGTACGTCGGGCACATACGAGACTCAGCGCCCCGCACCAGCCGCGGAGGCCGACAGCCGACCGACGAAGAGGTCAAGAGAGACCGAGCTGATCACCTTTGACGACGGGGACTTTCACGGCATATCCTTGCCCCATAACGACCCCTGGTGATTACGGCTCGAGTCCATCAATACGAGGTGCACAGGATCCTGGTCGACTCGGGAAGCTCGGCAGACATTCTTTTCCACGACTGCTTCCTGCGCATGGGGCTCGCCTCGGCAGACCTGAGGCCGACCTCCCACGTCCTCTCAGGATTCACCAACCACATCATCCCGACGGAAGGGGTAATCACTCTACAGTTCAATATCGGGGATGCCAACCGTACGTGGACATTGCCGGTGGAATTCATCATAGCGAGAACTCCATCGGCCTACAACATCCTCCTCGGCCGCCCCACGCTGAACTCCCTCCGGGCCTAGATATCAACCTACCACCTGGCGATGAAGTTCCCCCTCGACCAGGGCAGGATAGGCGGGTTTATGGTGACCAGCGAATTGCAAAAGTTTGCTTCACCGCAACATCTTCATCGGAGAGACCGGTTGACGATGTCGAAGGTGAGGGTGACATCAGGGGTTCTCTAGACACTCGATACGAGCAAACCGAGGTCCGAGGGACCCCGGTGGATCCTCTGACAGAGATCCCCCTCGTAGAAGGGGACGACGAAAAACTCGTTCAGGAACTCAGCGAGATGACCTGGTCCATTTCCTCAGAAACAACTCCGACGTGTTTGCCTGGGCGCCTGCTGACATGCCTGGGATCGACCCCAAAATTATATCTCACAAGCTCGGGGTTGATCCTATGGCCCGACCCGTCAGACAGAAAAAGCGAAGCTTCGTCCCGATCAAACAGAAGGCTATCGAGGACGAGGTGGATCGGCTCCTCGCCGCCAACTTCATTCGGAACGTGCCCTATTCGGAATGGCTAGCAAATGTAGTCCTGGTCAAGAAATCAAGCGGGAAGTGGCGCATGTGCGTCGACTTCACCGACCTCAACAAGTCCTGCCCAAAGACAACTATCCCCTACCTCGGATAAATCAGCTCGTCGACAGCTCGGCAGGACACGAGCTATTGAGCTTCATGGATGCCTTCCCCGGCTACAATCAGATCCGTATGAATCCGACAGACGAAGATCTTACCGCATTCACAACGGACCAGGGGTTATACTGCTACAAGGTGATGCCCTTTGGCCTCAAGAACGCCGGGGCTACATACCAACGGTTGGTCAACCGCATGTTCAAGCCACGGATCGGCAGGAACATGGAAGTTTACGTCGACGATATGCTCGTCAAATCGGTCTCGTCGACCGGCCACTCCAAGGACCTGGGCGAGGCCTTCGAGGTACTCCGCAAGTTCAAGATGAAGCTAAACCCCGCCAAGTGGGGGTCACCAGGGGAAAGTTCCTCGGTTTCGTGGTCACCCACCGTGGGATCGAGGCCAACCCGGAAAAAATCGACGCTATCCTCAACATGACCGTGCCCAAGATCAACGTCGAGATCATGCGGCTAACCGAGAGGGTGGCCGCTCTGAGCTGCTTCATGTCGAGGTCTGGGGAAAAGTGCCTCCCGCTCTTCAAAGCTCTAAGGAAAATTCCGAGGTTCGAGTGGTCAGAAGAGTGCCAGACCGCCTTCGACCAGTTAAAAAGGCACCTTGTGACGCCGCCGCTACTCACCCGACCGATTGAAGGGGACGAGCTATCACTGTATCTGGCGGTATCTGACCAAGCGGCAGGCTCAGTACTGGTCCGGGAGGTCGACGGAGCGCAGAAGCCAGTATACTACGTGAGCCACGTCTTCAAAGACGCAGAGACGAGGTATCCGGCCATAGAGAAGATCGTCTTAGCCCTCGTTGTGGCCTCAAGGAAGATACGACACTACTTCCAAGTGCACACTATCCTCGTTCTCACCGAGCGCCCGCTGGGGGCTATCCTCACCTCACCCGAATCCTCGGGCCGCCTAGAGAAGTGGAGGTGGGAGCTGTCCCAGTTTGATATAAAATACCGCCCGAGGCAGGCCATCAAAGCACAGGCCTTGGTCGACTTTATCATCGAGTGCACCATCCCCAGCAAGGAACCGGAGCCCGTGCCGACCCTCACGGATCAACACCGATCGTGGGGAGACCTAACTCGGTCCCTGAGTGGGTCATCTATGTCGACGGGTTCTCAACCGAGGAAGTCTGTGGCGCCGGCCTTATCATTCGGGGCCTGAACGAGGCAAAAATGGAATATTCCCTAAAGCTCGGATTCAAGGCTTCAAACAACGCGGCAGAGTACGAGGCCCTGCTGGCTGGACTGTGCCTGGCCTCCGGACTAGGGCTGAAAACAATTCGAATCCGCAGTGACTCAGCCCTAGTCATTGGTCAAGTGACCGGCCACTTCGAGGCTCAGGAACCTCTAATGGCGAAGTACCTGGCCGAGGTAAGAAAACTTCGGAGGAACTTCGATGAAGTCCAGGTAGAGAAAATACCCAGACAGCTCAATGCCCAAGCCGACACCCTGAGCAAGCTGGCTTCATCCTACTCGGCCAACAACAGGCGATCTATCCTCTTCGAGACCTTGCCATGGCCCAGCGTGGAAGACGGGGCGACAATACTTCATGTGTACACGACGCAGGAAGACAACAAAGACTGGAGGAAGCCCCTCGTGGAATTCCTAAGGGATGGAGCGCTCCCAGGAGATCGGGAAGCAGCCCGCCGTCTCAGGGCCAAAGCCCGTCACTTCGTCTGGAGCAATGGGAACCTTTACAAGAAATCCTTCACTCAGCCCCTGCTCCGGTGCGTCGACCCCCACGAAGCCGACTACGTCCTCCGTGAAATCCATGAAGGGGTCGGCGGCGTACACCAAGAGGCCTGAACCTTAATCAAGAAGGCATTGCTCCAGGGGTACTACTGGCCAACTATTCACGAGGACGCCCAGAAGCTCGTCAGGAGATGCAAAAGCTGCCAACTCCACGGAAGCATACCTTGCCTCCCGGCCATCGAGCTGATCGCGCTGACCTCCCCGTGGCCGTTCGCCCAGTGGGGATTGGACATGATAGGTCAGTTCCCTACCGGCGCGGGCGGGCACAAATATGTTCTCGTCGCGGTAGATTACTTCACAAAGTGGATTACTTCACAAAGTCCTCAAAGCTTATGATATCGGAAATGGTGAATGGGAAGTCCTCCATTCTTGCGTTTTGGGTGTGAGGAAAGGAGTCATCAACAATATTTCCATTTTATAGCCCATAATGCCCTCGGAGTTCAACGGTCACCCGCAACTGTGCCGTTACGCGGCAGACATCGTGCCGCTTGATGCGAAATCGAAATGGTGCGGCTCTGGCGCTTCGCCTCCTCCACGCGTTCATGGAACGTGCCACTCACGACTGTCCATCTTCCTAAAGCCCTTATGAAGAGGCAGCCCAGCGGCTACCCTGCTCGGCTATCCCTGGCCGGTAGCTCGCCTTCCACACAACGCCAAGGATCTAAGCCCTCACAAAGAGGCGACCGAGCAGCTTCACTGCTTGGTTCATCCTTGGCAGGCCTCCCACGGCCCCTTCAGAGCCAAGGATCGAAGCCCTCACGAAGAGGCAGCCTAGCAGCTACCCTGCTCGGCTATCCCTGGCTGGTAGTTTCCCTACCCTACAGCGCCAGAGATCGAAGCCCTTATCAAGAGGCAGCCATGCATCTACCCTGCTCGGCTATCTCTGGCTGGTAGCTTCCCTACCCCACAACGCCAGGGATCAAAGCCCTCGCCAAGAGGCACCGGGCAGCAACCCTGCTCGGCCATCCTTAGTAGGCCTCTTACGGCCCCTCCCACGCTAAGGATGAAAAGTCCTCGAAAGAGGCAACCGTGCCCGCCCTTGCTCGGTTATCCCTGGATGGTAGCTCCCTACCCCAACAAACTAGGGATCAAAGCCCTCGCCAAGAGGCAACCGGGCCCGCCCTCGCTCGGTTATCCCTGGCTGGTAGCTCCCTACCAAACCAGGGAACAAAGCCCTCGCCAAGAGGCACCGGGAAGTAACCCCGCTCGGCTAGTCCTTAAGGATCAAAGCCCTCGCCAAGAGGCACCGAGTAGCTACCCTGCTCGGCCTCATCCTTAGTAGGCCACTCACGGCCCCTCCCGTGTTAAGGATCAAAGCCCTCTCCAAGAGGCACCGAGCATCTACCCTACTCGGCCACATCCTTAGTAGGCCACTCACGGCCCCTCTCGCGCTAAGGATCAAAAGCCCTCGAAAGAGGCACAGAGCAGCTACCCTGCTCGGCCCCGTCTTTAATAGGCCACTCACATCCCTTCCCATGCTAAGGATCAAAGCCCTCGCCAAGAGGCACCGAACAGCTACCCTGCTCGGCCCCATCCTTAGTAGGCCACTCACGGCCCCTCCCGTGCTAAGGATCAAAAGCTCTCGAAAGAGACAACCGGACCCACCCTTGCTCGGTTATTCCTGGCTGGTGGCTCCCTACCCCAACACACCAGGGATCAAAGCCCTCGCTAAGAGGCACCGAGAAGCTACCCTGCTCGATCGATCACCAGCATGCCTCTCCAAGCTTCCCACGCTAAGGAACATGACCTCACCAAGAGCCATCCGGTTCTACGTCAAAGCAATCTCCACCTCGACTTCGGGGCCATGGAGATACCGTCTTCACACCGATCTTTGCACATTCGGCAAGCGAACAGATTCAACTCGATGTGTGATCACTAGACAGAGAACCGACATAAAATGAAGGCAGTGTTGCGCAAATACGAGTGCTTACCGACAAAGGATCTTACGAGCACAAACACTACCGCAAAAACAAAAATCTTTATTCACAAAGTCAAAGTCTTTACAAGGGTATTGTGGGCTCCCCAGCCTTACAAAATGCCCGGAGGCTTACAAAGGAGAGCGGAGTAAAAGCCAAGAAGTTCGGGCTGCGAGTCCGGCCTAGGCCTCGCTTCCCTCATCACTGTCGACCGGGGGCATGACCACTGAAAGTGGGACCCGAGCTCGAAGCTCAACGTCGACAAACTCTGGAAGCTGCTTCTTGACGGCATCAAGAGCTTTGTTCCATGCAATGGCAGAGGCCTCGCCGAGGTCAACGTAAAACTGGTCCTGTTGAAGTCGAAAATTGCACCCCGGTTGACCAAGTCAAAGTCAAAGTCAACCCCAAGCCAAGTGGGCCCATGCCCAGGTCGAGTCCGAACATGAAGCGGTCGGCCCTCCCCCATGCCAACAATGAAATTATGTAATAAATAATTTTTTATGTATGAATGTAAACAAAATGGGCATAAAGCCAAATTTTTGTAAGCCCATGGCTTATGTGCAAAAAGAAATAGCATATGAGACATGGGATGGTAAAAATGCCATTTTGTAAAGCCCAAGGGGCTATATGTAAATATGTAAACCTATATAAGGCAACATGATGATGAATAAAATATACACCTTTTCATTCTCAAAAAAATTAGGGCATGTGCCTCTTTCTCCTTTCTCAAGTTTCTAAAACCTTCTTCTTTCTTTTGAATTAAATCAAGAGTTTTACTCTTCCTTTTCCAAAACTAAATAGTATTTTTACCACAAAACCCATAAAAGGGAACTTGGATCTTCCATTAGACCTCAAAAAGGGGAGATTTTTAAATCTCACCCCCTTTTCCAAGATCCGGCCAAACGACAGAAAGAAGAAGGAGACCCATCTTCAGAAACCCTACTTTGGGGAACATCCAGGGCTCAAGGGGAGAAGCCCTTTCATCAGCCTCAAAATATCCTAGGAGTTTAACTCCTCGTATATATACATATATACAAAATAATAAGTGCTCCTTTCTGGGAGTACAACTCCCATTGCAGGGACCAAGTCCCTTTTGCCTCCCGAGCGCCCACGTGCCTGGCACGCGAAGCGCTAGCGCCTTTACGCTCAGAGCGCTAGTGCCCGAGCGAATACGTGCCTGGCACGTAGGGCGCTAGCGCTCAAAGGGCTAGCGCTCTTACGCTTAGAGCGCTAGCGCCCAAAGTGCTAGCGCCCGAGCGCCCACATGCCTGGCACGTGGGGCGCTAGAGCTCAAAGCGCAGAGCGTTAGTGCCCAAAACGCCCTTGTACCTGGCACGCGGGGCGCTAGCGCTCTTGAGCTCAAGGCGCTAGCGCCCTTGCGCTCAAAACGCTAGCACCCAAAACGCTGGCGCTTTTTCCCACGCATCCTTTGGATGCCCTTTCCTTTATATATATATATATATATATACACACACACACACACACACACACATACATACATACATACATACACACACGTACTCCACACTAAAAACACCTTCCCATGACCAGTTTAACCCGTCAATCGGAGGTTCTCTCGCTCCAAATGCGAGGGGTAATTAACGGCGGCTTAGTCCGCGGCTGCCGGAGATTCGGATCCCCACAATCAATAAACCTCAGCCTACCCTAGGCAGGGGGAATCTGTAATGCGCCTGACAAGCGCGCGCGCATTCCCATCTCAATGGGGTGACGAAAAACACCCTACAGATTCTGGCACACCCGGTGAGACCTATCTTTCCTCCCATATTTCGGGTTAAGATTTCATACGAACTCAATTAATATACATATCAATTGCCTGTACTACAATCATGTTTTTGTGTGCAGGTTAACGTTTTCCAATTGCAATCTTCGGACGCAGCAAAGATGTCTCCAAGGATTAGCTCAGCTCTCGACACAGCTCTCATCTCCTACACGATGAAGATGGACGCCAGGACGGTCCTCCCGGCCGGTCTCGGGCGACAATGGGAGGAGCCGCCGCTACCATTTGGCTCTATTATGTTCGTGTCAGCTAGCTTCGTCCCAGCTCCTCAAGCTCCGGTAACAGACAAACCGGTCTCAAAAGTGAAAAGGCTGAATGTCATTGTTGCGAGGGCACCTCTGCCCAAGCACAAATCCATTTCCAAACGACCCCCCATCGCTCCAACTGGGGGCAAGGCCATCAACGTCAACAAAGCAACGGGGCATCTCGAGCAAGCTCCAGCGGTGCCTTTGACAACTGCTCGATCGGGTATCTTCTCTAAGCTCCCTATCAATCAACTCGCGGTGGATTCCCAGAAAATGGAGGCCCGCCAAGCCCTCAAAGTCGAGAAGCTAAGGCAGAAAAGGCTCAAATACAGAGCCAATAAAAGGGCTAGGGCTCATACTAGGCTGAGCTTCATAAGGCTCCGAGAACGGGGTTACCCCGCCAAAGATAAAGAGACGGCTGGATATGTGGTCCACACTGTCTACATGGTCGGACATGAAGAAACAAACCCTCCCATGCTTCACAGCCATGGTGATGATATGGAGGACGTTGCCCAACGTCCAATCGGCCTAAATGATGAAGAGCTCGTTCAGGCCGATAAGCCAAAAGAGCCCAGGGTTCCTGCGGAATTGTGCTCGGGCAATTAGGATGACCCGGTTGTCATAACTGGAACTACAGAACAAGCATTATTCCGATGGCTTCAGAGGCAGCTTCAGGACAGAGATGAGAAGTTAGCCAAGGTACAGTCTAAGGTCGACGAGTTGGCAAACACCGCGGCAGATCTCGTGACCCAAGTCGCCCAATTACAATTACAGCAGAATCAAATTTTGGTTCATGAGCCAGGGATTGATATCCGGAGGCAGCCAACTGATACCCCCTTCAATCTAAGAGCGGAGCGCCTTCGCGAAAACGGCCGCGATCAGCCTCCGGTCCCTCCGATACATGCACCGATGGGGAATCGCCTCTGAAAGAGAAACTGGATAAGGTCTATTCCTTCAGAAGGGACAAAATCCATAAAATATTCAAAGATGCACTGAGGAACGGTCTACAACTGCCAGAGTCAAAAAGACCGCAGGAAGCGAACATGACCGACGACCCCAAATATTGCCCCTATCACAGAATGATAGGTCATGTCATTGAGGACTGCTTCATCTTCAAAGATTGGGTCGAAAAGCAATACAAGGCAGGAGAGATAGAATTGTCTAAAGGCGTGCTAGCAAACAGTCAAGCTACGACCGCCGATTTCATACAAATGGAGACCGAAGCCTTTCGGGAACCTAATCCTCCCAGACATGTGTCATTATCTGGAAAGGGTGAACCAAAGACTGATCAGCCTTAAGGACCAGCATCAGTAAGGGCACATACTCTAATGGAGAGAAATAAGAAGGTGTACTCCTTCTGGAGGGATGAGGTCCGCAATATATTCGAGGAAGCCTTGAACAACGGTCTGCAATTGCCTATTCTGAAGAGGCCACATGAAATGAATATGACCGGCAATCCCGTATACTGCCCATACCATAGGGTGGTGAGTCATACCATTGAAGATTGCTGTGTTTTCAAAGATTGGGCAGAAGACCAATACAAGCTCTAAAAAAACCTCACAGTTCTCGGATGTATCGGCAAGCCACAGAGCTACGGTCATCAACACAACTCCGCCAAGATCAAACTTCAAGGAGCTGGGATAAGCAAAGAGGACCGCCACGTCGTTAAACTGGGAACACCAATCAACCACCACATCGTTAAACTGGGAATGATAGACCTCTAAGTCTTTAAACTGGGAACCAATGACCACCATGTCATTAAACTGGAAATAATCGACCTCTAAGTCGTTAAACTGGGGATGTAAAAATGTGTAAATAAAATAAAAAAAAAATAATAAAAATAAAAAGCTGAAATGATGGGGCAACTCGCAATAAAAATCAGCGAGTAAAAATAAAAATAAAGCCGAAATGATGTGGCAACCGCGAATAAAAAGCCGAAATGATAGGGCAATCGCGACCTTCGTGATAAGAAAAGTTGAAATGATAGAGCAATCGCGGTTAAAAATAAAAAAAATGGCGGATGATGAGTCGCTCCTGGCACCATATTCCAGTGCAGCGATGCAGACGCCAATCAAAATTTCAAAACTCTGAATGTCTCAAACGGCGAATGATGAGTCGCTCCTGGTACCATATTCCAGTGCAGCGATGCAGACGCCAACAAAAATTCAAATTTCCAAAATTCTCCCGGCCCTACGGTTGGTCCCCAAGTTGACCACTGTATACAATCCATGGGCTCAAATAATTCTCATCATACCCATGCCCCACCGCAACTACCAGTTACGCGGCTGGTCTCCGCCCTTGGAATTATGGTCTATTGGGAAAGACCCACTCATGTGTCCTCACGATGCATGAGGAGAACAAATCTTCGTGGGATTCTTACAACTCACAGAGGAAAAACACACTTGGGAGTCCTCACGACTCCTAAGGAGAAAATACACCTACGGGATCCTTACGACCCATAGGGAGAAAATACTTTTATGGGATCCTTACGGCCCATAAAATTGAAAAGCCTTAGGTGATAGGGATCTAAACATGTCTCCTAAGCCATCGCTTCGCAATAAGCAACGGCGAATGATGAGTCGCTCCTGGTACCATATTCCAGTGCAGCGATGCAGACGCCAACCAAAATTCCAAAGTTCTCAAATCCCAACGGCGAATGATGAGTCGCTCCTGGTACCATATTCCAGTGCAGCGATGCAGACGCCGTCCAAAACTCAAATTCCCAATGGCGAATGATGAGTCGCTCCTGGTACCATATTCCAGTGCAGCGATGCAGACGCCAACCAAATTCCAAATCCCAAAACGGCGAATGATGAGTCGCTCCTGGTACCATATTCCAGTGCAGCGATGCAGACGCCAACAAAGTCTCGAAATTTTTCCGGCCCTACGGTCTAGATCATACATCCTGCAAAACCGTATACAATCCACAGGCGTAAAATAATCCCAAGTCCTATCGGTGAGACCACATTCAAAGTCCCACCAAAAATAAAAAAAATAATATATAAAATAAATAAAAAAATGGTATGTCCACAAGCAAAATGGGCACGGATGAAAACCCGAAAGGGCTCTGTGAGTAAAAACAGTAGAACTGTCGGCGAGTTTGTGAGAACCCGAAAGGGCGCGAACTCGTAAAAAAGAGGTGAAATGCACTCGCAAAGTCCTCTCGACTTTGTGAGGAGAAAATTCCCGCGTGAGATCCTTATGACTCACAAAGGAGCAACACCCTTAGGAGTCCCCATGACTCCTAAGGAGAAAATACACCTACGAGAACCTTTCGACTCGTAGGGAGAAAATGCTTTTATGGGACCCTTACGGCCCATAAAATTGAAAAGCCTTAGGTGATAGGGATCTAAACCTGTCTCCTAAGCCACCAATTCCCAAATCCTTCCGGGGCAAATGATGAGTTGCTCCCGGCATTATTCCAGTGCAGCAATGCAGATGCTGACAAAAAACCAATCCCAAAATCCTCTCAAAGACAGACGATGATTCGCTCCTAGTACCATATTCCAGTATGGCGATGCTGATGTTAACCTAAATTACAATCAACAAGTCAATTTCAACTCCGACACCGCAGAAAGTGGAGCAAGTAAGAATCCAATCTCGACACCACAAGAAGCGAAGCCAGTCAAGTTCACCCTTGACACTGCAGGAAGCAGAGCAAGTCAAATAGAGCGTCGACCGTCCATGTCGCAAAAAGGGCAGTGCAGGCTCCCCACAAATCGGGAACCAAATCGCTCTGGATCAAAGCGTCGACCGTCCATGTCGCAAAAAGGGCAGTGCAGGCTTCCCACAAATCGGGAACCAAATCGCTCCAAATAGAGCATCGATCGTCCATGTCGCAAAAAGGGCAGTGCAGCTTCCCACAAATCGGGAACCAAATCGCTCCGGATCAGAGCGTCGACCGTCCAGTGCAGGCTTTCTACAAAGAAGGAACCAAATCACTCCGGGCCAGGGAAAAGTATACCACGGACTCTCCGTCTCGGAGACGCATCAAGCGTCGATCGTCCATGTCGCAAAAAGGGCAGTGCAGGCTTCCCACAAATCGGGAACCAAATCGCTCTGAACCAGAGCGTCGACCGTCCATGTCGTAAAAAGGCAGTGCAGGCTTCCCATAAATCGGGAACCAAATCGCTCCGGACCAGAGCGTCGACCGTCCATGTCGTAAAAAGGGCAGTGCAGGCTTCCTACAAAGCAGGAACCAGATCACTCCAGGCCAGGGAAACGTCTACCACGGACACTCCGTCTCGGAGAAGTGTCAAGCGTCGACCGTCCATGTCGTAAAAAGGGCAGTGCAGGCTTCCCACAAATCGGGAACCAAATCGCTCCAGGTCAGATCAAGTCGACCGTCCATGTCGTAAAAAGGGCAGTGCAGGCTTCCTACAAAGCAAGAACCAGATCACTCCGGGCCAGGGAAAAGTCTACCACGGACACTCCACCTCGGAGACGCGTCAAGCGTCGACCGTCCATGTCGCAAAAAGGGCAGTGCAGGCTTCCCACAAATCGGGAACCAAATCACTCCGGACCAGAGCGTCGACCGTCCATGTCGTAAAAAGGGCAGTGCAGGCTTCCCACAAATCGGGAACCAAATCTCTCTGAACCAGAGCGTCGACCATCCATGTCGTAAAAAGGGCAGTGCGGGCTTCCTACAAAGCAGGAACCAGATCACTCCAGGCCAGGGAAACGTCTACCACGGACACTCCGTCTTGGAGACGCGTCAAGCGTCGACCGTCCATGTCGTAAAAAAGGCAGTACAGGCTTCCTAAAAAGCGGGAACCAAATCACTCTGGGCCAGGGCGTCGACCGTCCATGTCGTAAAAAGGGCAGTGCAGGTTTCCCACAAATCGGGAACCAAATCGCTCCGGGTCAGAGCGTCGACCGTCCATGTCGTAGAAAGGGCAGTGCAGGCTTCCTACAAATCGGTAACCAAATCGCTCCGGGTAAGGGCGTCGACCGTCCATGTCGTAAAAAGGGTAGTGCAGGCTTCTTACAAAGCGGAAACCAAATCACTCCGCCTCGGAGACTCATCAAGCATTGACCGTCCATGTCGTAAAAAGGGCAGTACAGGCTTCCTACAAAGCGGGAACCAAATCGCTCTGGACCAGGGCGTCGACCGTCCATGTCGTAAAAAGGGCAGTGCAGGCTTCCCACAAATCGGGAACCAAATCGCTCCGGGTCAGGACGTCGACCGTCCATGTCGTAAAAAGGGCAGTGCAGGCTTCCCACAAATCGGGAACCAAATCGCTCCGGGTAAGGGCGTCGACCGTCCATGTCATAAAAAGGTCAGTGCAGGCTTCCTACAAAGCGGGAACCAAATCACTCCGGGCCAGGGAAAAGTCTATCACGGACACTCCGCCTCGGAGACGAGTCAAGCATCGACCGTCCATGTCGCAAAAAGGGCAGTGCAGGCTTCCCACAAATCGGGAACCAAATCGCTCCGGATCAGAGCGTCGACCGTCCATGTCACAAAAAGGGCAGTTCAGGTTTCCCACAAATCGGGAACCAAATCGCTCCGGATCAGAGTGTCGACCGTCCATGTCGCAAAAAGGGCAGTGCAAGCTTCCCACAAATCGGGAACCAAATCGCTCCGGATCAGAGCGTCGAACGTCCATGTCACAAAAAGGGCAGTGCAGGCTTCCCACAAATCGGGAACTAAATCGCTCCGGATCAGAGCGTCGACCGTCCATATCGCAAAAAGGGCAGTGCAAGCTTCCTACAAAGTAGGAACCAGATCACTCCGGGCCAGGGAAACGTCTACCACGGACACTCCGTCTCGGAGACGCGTCAAGAGTTGACCGTCCATGTCGCAAAAAGGGCAGTGCAGGCTTCCCACAAGTCGGGAACCAAATCGCTCCGAACCAAGAAAACGACTACCACAGACACTCCGTCTCGGCTCCGGATCAGAGCCTCAACCGTCCATGTCGCAAAAAGGGCAGTGCAGGCTTCCCACAAATCGGGAACCAAATCGCTCCGGATCAGAGCGTCGACCGTCCATATCGCAAAAAGGGCAGTGAAGGCTTCCCAAAAATCGGGAACCAAATCGCTCCGGATCAGAGCATCAACCATCCATTTCGCAAAAAGGGCAGTGCAGGCTTCCCACAAATCGGGAACCAAATCGCTCCGGATCAGAGCGTCGACCGTCCATGTCGCAAAAAGGGTAGTGCAGGCTTCCTACAAAGCGGGAACAAAATCGCTCCGGGCCAGGGAAACGTCTACCACAGACACTCCGTCTCGGAGACGCGTCAAGCGTCGACCATCCATGTCGTAAAAAGGGCAGTGCATCCCAAAAGTGGGAACCAAAGTAAGTCGCCTCCACGCAAAAGAAGATCCATCAATTTCAAGCACACGACTCACATATGTGGTGTGCATTTATTGATCGGGGGCACTTTGTTGAAGTCGAAAATTGCACATCGGTTGACCAAGTCAAAGTCAAAGTCAACCCCAAGCCAAGTGGGCCCATGCCCAGGTCGAGTCCGAACATGAAGCGGCCGGCCCTCCCCCATGCCAACAATGAAATCATGTAATAAATAATTTTTATGTAATTTTTTATGCATGAATGTAAACAAAATAGGTATAAAGCCAAATTTTTGTAAGCCCATGGCTTATATGCAAAAAAAAATAGCACATGAGACATGAGATGGGCAAAATGCTAATTTGTAAATCCTTAGAGGCTATATGTAAATATGTAAGCCTATATAAGGCAATATGATGATGAATAAAATATACACTTTTTTATTCTCAAAAAAAATAGGGCCTGTGCCTCTTTCTCCTTTCTCAAGGTTCTAAAACCTTCTTCTTTCTTTTGAATTAAATCAAAAGTTTTACTCTTCTTTTTCCAAAACTAAATAGTTTTTTTATCACAAAACCCACAAAGGGGAACTTGGATCTTCTATTAGATCTCAAAAGGGGGAGATTTTTAAATCTCACCCCCTTTTCCAAGATCCGGCCAAACGACAGGAAGAAGAAGGAGATCCATATCCAGAAACCCCACTTTGGGGAAGATCCAGGGCTCAAGGGGAGAAGCCCTTTCATCAGCCTCAAAATATCCTGGGAGTTTAACTTCTCATATATATACATATATACAAAATAGTAAGTGCTCCTTTCTGGGAGTACAACTCTCATTGCAGGGACCAAGTCCCTTTTGCCTCCCGAGCGCCCAAAGCGCTAGCTTCCTTGCGCTCAGAGCGCTAGCGCCCAAGGCGCTAGTGCCTGAGCGCCCACGTGCCTGGCACGTGGGGCGTTAGCGCTCAGAGCGCTAGCGCCCAAGGCGCTAGTACCCGAACGCCCACATGCCTGGCACGTGGGGAGCTAGCGCTCTTGCGCTCAGAGTGCTAGCACCCAAAACGCTAGCGCCCGAGCGCCCACGTGCCTGGCACATGGGACGCTAGTGCTCTTGCACTCAAAGCGTTAGCGCCCGAGCGCCCAGGTGCCTGGCACGTGGGGCGCTAGTGCTCTTGCGCTCAAAGCGCTAGCACCCAAAGTGCTGGCGCTTTTTCCCACGCATCCTTTGGATGCCTTTTCTCTTTTTTTATATATATGTATACACACACACACATACTCCACACTAAAAACACCTCCCCTGTTAGAAAAAATTTCTAACGGGGTGCTGCCCCGCACCTCGCAAGGGGGCTGCTAGCCCCCTTGACCCCCAGCCCGCTATCCGGGTAGCGGGACCCCCGTAAAAACTCTGCGGGGCCCCCGATAAATCCGAAACCCCTTCAGAACACAACACTGCACATTGAGTTCGCATGACCAGTTTAACTCATCAATCGGAGGTTCTCTCGCTCCAAATGCAAGGGGTAATTAACGGCAGCTTAGTCCGCGGCTGCCGGAGATTTGGATCCCTACAATCAATAAACCCTAGCCTACCCTAGGCAGGGGGAATCTGTTGTTGGCTATAGTGCCCTCAAGGCAATTATCATAGTCGCAGACTTGTGATTATGATGATTGAGGTATGACCTATACCGATAAAATAGTCTTACTCAAGATGATAGTATGCTATCTGGTTTGTCTTTATCATTATGTACATGTTGATAGAGCCCATAGGATTCTTGCTTGACTGCCAGCATTATGATGGCAATCATATATGTGGGAGCTGGGGTCTATAAGCACATCCTTAAATGTCCCTAGTCGTAGGAGTATCGAGACCGGGTATCGATACTCCAGTGTAGACTAGTGTATGCTGATCGAGACCCCGACGAGGGGCGGTGGCCAGGTCTCACAAGCCATTGGTGTTAATTTGTTCACCTAAGATAGTATACAGGTGCTCATTGGGTTATGAGTACACTGGACGGACTCGCCGAGAACCTGCTAGTTGGTATTATACCTATTGTCTGATAGCAGTTCCCAGGTGACATGCGTACAGGTTAGTCTGTCGACCTGAGATCATCATTTGTCTCGTGTGAGTTCCCACTGTGCTTTGATTACTACCCTACCACAGCTCAAAGGAGTCGTGCAAACAGGTTTTAGTTGGGTAAGTCCCGAGCCACATGGAGGCAGTGATCGGATTGTCGGGGATTCGTCTCTCCCGGTATTGGGGGTTGATGTCGCGTTGTGTACGGGTGGCCATCACCACAAATCCATGGCCATGGTAGACGAGAATTACCGATCCAGGATCGATAGTTTCTCAGGAGGTGATGGGTTACATGCCGACACTGAATATCGCGTTGTTGGGGGTCTGACTTTATCCACCCCCTTAGACTTGATATGCGATACTCTTAGATGAACAGACCGGACTGTACGGATATTGTCACTGTCAGGCTCAGTAGGGGTTCAGGATGAGTTTGCTCGTCGGCCTCCCTTTCGCTCAATACCTGGATAGCCGTTACGTACAGCTTGTGCCGCTGACGTGCTTGTAGTTAAACCCACTGCCAGCGTATTGACGAGTCTTTAGAGTCCCACACATAGGGTTTTCAAGGTTCAGGCAATATGGTGTACATGAGGTATGTTGGTACATACAGGTGTCCGGTTAAATATGTGCACATGCTGCGCAGACTTTAATCGGACGGTTGATAATACTAGCGGCTTAGGATTAAGCCGGATTATTAAATCGTGTTTTGATTTAATAATATATATGTGTATTTATATATACGTATTCTAGTATTATTGTTCGCTACTTATTTTCTCTCTTGGCTATTCGTATTTTTGTACGAATACGCGAATATGTATTTCGGTACATGTACCGGGAAGTATTCCGTATTTTATACGGAATGGCTTCTAGATATTTTGCCACCTCATTATTGATTTTCCATTTATGGAAAAATCATTTGTTTTATAATGAGGTGGAGGGTGTGAGGTGGCATGAGGCATGGACCATGGTATGGTCTTTGTGGTATGGTCTCATTTGTTTAATGAAATTGAAATGGAAAATGTTTTTTTTGTGGGAATGAGAGAATGGGGGGCCTGACACTTTTGGTGGGGGGTGCTTTCATTTGGCTAATTGACATTACACTCTCCACTCTCTCATTCACTCAAGAAAAAGAAAAAAAAAGTTTCACAAACACTTAACCATTTTTGTTCATGCCAAGTCTTCATCACCTCCTTCTTCATCTTCTATGGTTGCTCCATGAGCACTTTGGGTAGAGAGAAAAATGTAGTGACATTTTCCTACACCTCGACTCTCCACCGTTAGCAACTTTAGAGTATCGGTTGCTTTGTTCGACGAAGCTGGAGCTTGCGTCGTTTTCCTCAGGTGGATCATCGGAG
Source organism: Agapanthus africanus (assembly GCA_030015575.1). Taxonomy (NCBI): domain Eukaryota; kingdom Viridiplantae; phylum Streptophyta; class Magnoliopsida; order Asparagales; family Amaryllidaceae; genus Agapanthus; species Agapanthus africanus. The sequence goes on along the minus strand of JASDDO010000014.1, from coordinate 641,512,920 downwards.
ATGGAGGAAGACCGGCAACCAAACATCATCATGGAATCACTAGGAGCTTGGAATGAAGACCGAAGGACTCGGATCATCTCGGTATAACCTTTCTAACTCTTAGTTAGCTCGGTAGAATAGGGTTTAAGGTCGATCCGGAAATCGGGTAACGGTAGCGCCGGTTTAATAAATTTTTGTTCCGCATTTTGGCCGCGTTTCGATGGCCGGGGCGCTGCCGCGACCTTTCATCTGTAATGCGCCTGACAAGCCCGCGCGCATTCCCATCTCAATGGGGTGACGAAAAACACCCTACAGGTCCGACCCCTTGTAATCGGCCACCGCCTTTCTAGTCCGGATCTCGGCAACCTCCGCCGACTGAAGCGCCGCCTAGGCATCCCGCCTGCTGGCATCCCTCGCCCTCTTCACGGCGGCAAAGCGGTCGGCCAGTTCCACCAACTTCGCCTCGATGGCTTGGTGGGACTCGCTCAGGCGGCGATAGGACTCCCGGCACTTCGAAGCGGCGAGCTCCGTGACTTCCGACCGGGCTTCAAGGACAGCTATCCTCTCCCTCTCCAGACGCAGCTCGAGTCGCAGATCCTCGGTCTCCGAAGAAGACTCTTCTGCTGACCTCGCAGCATGGAAGGCCCCCTCGGCCTCCATACGAGTAACGAGGGCACAATGCTGGAGGACCTGGAGAAAAACGGCAGAGAGACTTTGGGACACTCGAACTAAGAAGAGGGCGTTCAAAATAACACATGAGGGAGCACATACCTGGGCCACCTCCTGCGTGATAGCCGCCATTTGAGCCCTGAGGGTCCCCCGAGGCATCTGGCCCCCGACCGACTCCTCCATACCAGCAAGAAGGCTAGCAGCGACGGAAAGCCCCGACAGGATCACGAAGTGGGCGTCCCCTTCCTGCACGGGAACCCCCGCAGGAATCTCCGACGGTAGCTCACGGGAGACTGTCCTTTTCCTCTTAAGGGGAACCCCGTCTTCGTCCTCTCCTGCATCCCTCGTCTGGGGCTCGGGGACCCGTGGACGCCTTTGGCCTCCGCCGGGGGAATCATCGGGAGCTCATGACGAGGCTGATGGCCCCGCCATCGGTGGCACATTTGGTGCGGGACTCGGGTCAGCCGGAAGCACGACCGCACCGGCGGCCCCCCTCCGGGGCTGAGTACTGGGGGCACCAAGAGTCCCGGATCGATCCATTGGTCCTGCCAAAGGGAGAAGCAGGGTCAACTCAGAAGGAGAAGAAGCAGGAAAAAGGAAAAGAAGACATCTAATCTGATGGGAAGAAACCTTCGAGAAGAGAAAACGCAAAATCCAACCTAAAAGGGAAGAGCGCCGGGCTAACAAGACTCAGAATGAGGAAAATGTGAAGAGAGAGAGAGAGATCCCGAATCAGGCCTCCCCTCGATTTATACTGCCGGCGTCTTCATCCAACGGCGACGGTCGACTCCCGCCAAAACGGTTCACTGCACTCGACGGCTACGATCGCTCCATCTGTTGCAAGCGCAGCATCCCATCGGATGCCAGAAGCCTGCGGCACGTCACATCAGCCAACCAGCACCCGACATGTAGTCTGTCGCCCCAACAAAAGTGCACACGATACAGCGCACCCTCTTTAATGCGGAGATCTTGCCATGATTCGCTGGCATCACCCAGAAAAACAGCCGATTGCCCAGGGACACGCCCGACGGTATCTTCGAAGAAGAGCTCACTTCGGGTGACTAGGCAAACCACTCTCGACCCAACCCGTCAGCTGGTCGGGACGAGAGTGGGGACTAATGATGATGCTCGATATCGGTGATCTCCCAGATCAGGACATGTGGCAGATGACGTGTCCCAGAGCATGCAAGGGAGGACCTACAGTGGCCGACCAGACCACACCTATGCGCGTCCTACCGAGCAAATACTGGCTCACCTCCGAGCCTCCAGCACAATTGGCCTCCTCGGACTCATAGCTCGTCTCCGAGCTATCACAGGCCCGAGCCTCTTCGGCTCTTTCAGCTCGCCTCCGGGCTCGAGCAGAACCAAGATACCTCGACTCTCCCGCTTGACCGCGAGCTCTCCCGCCGATGTCATCTTCCTCGGTCTCATCGACCGACCAACGGCACCGCTTGCAGGTGTAACCGCCATCTCGCGAATCTCGCCATGCGCGAGATCTCCGCCGGCCACATCCTACGTTCTACGCCACCATGATCCCCCATTAACAAGCCTGTCTCACCATTAATGAGAGGTCTCGTTCATCACGCGGGCGTGACGTCGGGAGCGTAACGGCTGGCGTGATTCTCGCGCCTGCCCTGCCTGCTGCCACCGCTATATAAACCCCTTCTTCAGACGGTCCAAGTAAGCCATTTTTACTCCACTAAGCCGTTACTCTGCTCGGATCTCTAGACTAATTTGATCGTCGGAGGGTCCTCGGTGGTACAACCATCCCGGGGCTTCCTTGCAGGTATCTCAGCAACCACAACATCAAACCCATTGAGATCCACACGGTTCAAGAGTGACAGCCTCCAGATCCAATCTCAGCCACCCATCGCAACCATCAACAGATCAACGGAGGGCAACATCTGAAGGAGATCTACGCCTCCATCAATTTCACAAGCAATGGTTTACTTGGTTCTAATTACTATGTATTAGAGGAGAAACCTTTATGATCTATGCTCTATCTCTATCTATGATCCGATCTGTGTGCTCTTAATTCTTTGAGAGGTGTTTTGTGGATGACTCGTTCTTAGGAGTATGCTTGTTCTAGCATCTGTCTGTGTCCGATGGGTTTGTTTCGTTAAAACTTCTTTAATGAAACACGGGAGCTTACAAGCTTTCGTTTTAAGTCCATAAAAAAGAAGGTGGAAATTGTATAACGATAGATCATATACAATCCAATATCAAAAGAGCTCTAAGTACTTGTGGAGATCTCATGTGGCCCTTCTAAGTTTATCTTAACTATTTAAGTTCCTCTTTGGTGGCTGGAAAATAATTCTAACTTCTAATCTATTCCAAAAATATAGGCTTTTAATTATGCAATATGTTTCCTCATTACTTCTAAGCTTGAAGAAAATTTTCGGCATATTTTCTTTCAATGCAATTTCACAACCGGATTCTGGGCTTTGATAATATCTGCTTTGCATTTATCTTCTTCTCTTGAATGTTTCAAAGATTGCCGGAATGGATGGAGTAGCAAAAATATGGCTGATAGTTTGACAGTTCATTGGGGTTAAAAGAGGAAATAAATCAAGAAAATTAGGCGGTGTCTGTAAAAATGTTTTGGACATTCATCGGGAATTTAACATTGACGTCTGGATCATCAAAGGGGAAGATATTGATGAAATTTCGGGGCCATGAATTTTGTTGAAGTTTAGTGGAGTTCATGGTGCTTTTGGCTTATTTGAGATACTTCTATTTTGAGATTCAAGTTCTTTAATTTACATGTAAAATTTGTAATGGCTTAAGAATTCTTGAAAAATAGAGCTTTTTTCCCCTTAATTTGGGGGGGTCCCCCTTTGCTAAAAATATATAATCATCTCTCTTCTGTACGTAATAAGCAAAAGACAGTGGTTTCTAATTTTGAAATTGATTTGAAAATTTTGATATCTAGTTTGCAAGAGAAATGCATTAAAAAAATATTAAAAAGTCAACTCTAAATTTGTAACCGCAACTAATTTCATGCATCTCTTTTAATAGCCAACTCCACCGGTAACCAATTCACTTAGAAACTAACTCGATAGGAGCTTTTTGAGTGCTGCAAGTTCCAGAATTTTCCAAAAAAGTATTGGGCTTTATTGGATATTGCGGTCTGCTTGTGTTTGTTAGATTGCATGGAAATGACTAATCCTAGAATTTTTAGTATATTATTGTTAAAACTATTCCTTTTATTATAATCTAGAAATCGGCCACAACCGTAATGCGTTTAATAAAAAATGATTCAAGATGTTTCTGTAAAAATTGACAAAACAAATAGAAAAACAATCTACATTTATTTCGTTAGGAAAAAGTTGGTGCTCATTTTTAATAAAATAGTAAAGTAATATTAGTTCCATTTTAAAAAATCTATATTATGATTTTTTTCGAAAGCATCCAAGAATATTTTGAAACAATGATAATTGTTTAAATAATTAAGCCTGAGCACCAACTTTAAATCAACTATAATTACTATAAACAAATGTATATTATGGATTATTCAATAAACATATTTTATTCTACGGTAAATTGTCAAAAAGCCTTTGGCTTGCTTCAAACCGGTGTAAAAAACCCTAGGCTTTTTTCTTTTGCTGACGTGGCTTCTTCTTTTTTTTTTAACAAAGAAACACTTCAAAAAGCTATACAATTCTCACAAATTGAATAACCGAATCCCACAAATATGTCTCTATCTCCGGAGTAGCCATCCACTAAGTATCACATTGGAACAAAAAATAGCTACTATCCTTGACAGGATTTGAATCCTCTCCAGTCTGTTTGCTATTATGGTGCTTTGTGAGTATCCTGACAGCACATCACAGATGCAAAGCATATGAAACACCCCAACCATTCTGTATGATATGGTATGTTTGTATTGATGATAGTGCTGAAATTATATTATGCAGATGTTAGATGATATATCTTCTATTTTTAAAAAAATCAAAATTGAAGATATTACTGAATTTTAAGGCATTAATGTAATTATTTATAAGTTTTAACGGTTGAACATTTATTAACTTTTGTTCTCTGACTTCTGTTCGCCTACTACATTTTTTTTCTAATCCGTAACTTCTATTCACGTACTAATTTAATAATTTGATCTTTCTCATTGATGCAGCCAATCGAGTCTTAATAAAACTTTTCTATAATAAGCAAAAGTCAAGTGTTTTCAATTTTGAAATTGATTTGGAGATTTAGCCATCTAATTTGCTAGAGAAATTTATTTAAAAACATGGGTTTTTTCTGTTGGCCCTTGTCATACTTCAATATTTTTCTCCATCCCCCTATAGTTAGTATTTACCTGTAACCCCCCTATACTTATAAGTTACACCCGCAGCCTCCTATTTCACTTTTGAAATTATTTCTCCTTCTTCTCGGCAGCCGCCGTCTCCACCGCCACCGTCTTCTTCCTCCTCTTCTTCAACCCACCGCCTCCTTGTTCCTCCTCCTCCTCAACGCCACTGCCATCGTCATCATCACCATCACCATCTTCCTCCAAAAATGGCGGCAGCGGCGGTTGTGGGTTGAAAAAAAGAAGAAGAAGAAGATGGTGATGACGGTGTTGATAATGATGGGGGTGGTATTGAAGAGGAGGAGGAAGAAGTTGGTGTTAATGGGTTGAAGAAGAGAAGGAGGAGGAGGAAGATGGTGGTGGTGATGTTGACGGTGACGGTGTTGAAGAGGAGGAGAAAGAAGGAGGAGACGGCGGCGATGGCGGAGAAGGAGAAATAATTTTCAAAAGTGAAGTACGGAGGCTGCATGAGCAACTTATAAGTATAGAGAGGACTACAAGTAAATACTAACTATATGAAGAACAGAGAAAAATATTGAAGTAAGAGGAGGGCTAAAAGGAAAAAACCCTAAAAAATATATAAAAATCAACTTAGAATTTGTAACCGAAACTAATCTCAAACAGATCTATCTCAGTAACCAACTGCACAGATCTCTCTCATTAACCAACTCTCTCAAAAACTAACTCCATATAATTTTCTTTTAATTACACTTAATATACACAACGTGCATCAGATGAAAAATGCCAGTAATCGGCCTTTTGGAGTCCTGCAAGTTCCAGACTATTCCAAAAAAGTATTGGGCTTTATTAGATATCGTGCTCTGTGTGTTTGTTGGATAACTTTGGAAATAACAAATCTTATTTTGGTATATTACTGTTAAATCTTTTCATTTTATTATAATCTAGAATTCGTAAATGCATAACGCGTGGGGTAAAAGATAATTCAAGATGTTTCTGGAAAAATTGACAAAGCAAATAGAAAAACAATATACATTCATTTTGTTAAGAAAAAGTTAATACTCACTTTTAATAAAATAGTAAAGTAATATTGATTCCGCCGAAGGGCGAGCATCCAAAACTCAGAAAGAAAACCAATAACCTCAAGAAAACCAGAAAACAATAATAATACAAGCGCGCGACTCTAAGGTCGAAAGAATATACACTGGTCTTCTAAGTCTATCAATAATACAAGTCTTACGTGGTTGTATCCGCCAAATTGGCGAAAAGCTAGCTTCCGCTTGGGGATGTCTTATTCATCATTTATATGTATTTCATGTGTTGTATCCGTTTGGGACCAGTATTTACAAAGGAGACTCTGCCGAATTTTTCGGGAAAATATGATTTTGCTTTTAAATGTTTAATGCCACTTACTTGGTTAAAACCACTTGCTTTAAACAAGTTTTCCTTCATTTATTCTTTTAAATGGTTTAGATTTCTGGGCTTTTGGCTTACCTGAATTATGTGAGGTCCTATAGACTATACATGATTCAAGTGTCAGTCACGTGCTATTTCCGGATCGTGACAAAGTTGACAAAAAATCTACATTATGATTTTTTTTTAAACCGTCCAAAAAAATTTGAAACAATGATAATTATTTAAATAATTAAAGTTGACACCAATTTTTACTCAACTATAATCTTCACTGTTATAACCCAAATTTTTGGAGGATAATGTCATTGTTTTGCAAAATAAAAATTAAATAAATGCTAAAATTTATATGGCTAAAGCTCAAATTATGGGATGACCTCTTCATCCTTTAAAAATAAAAATAGAAAGACCTTTTTTGACCCATTCCCAAGTCCCAACACTCCAACTGTGAGCTAGGTGCAAAATTCAGAGGGAAATAAGAAATATTAAAGCTTCTAGAAAACTCTTGGAGCCTAAAAACCAATTCTAAAATTTCCAAAACCTACAAAATCAACAACAAAAGAAGAACAGTAAGAAGAAGACAGCAACAACATAGCGGTTTTGATCTCATGTCTGTTTTTGTTATTTCTTTCTTTTCCTTTTTTCCCCTTCCTAATATGCCCATGTCCCGTGTAATTCTGTTTAATTTTCTGTCTTGGTATAGATTTTCCTCAAATTCTTCATTAACTTATTTAGCTCTCATCGGTCATCATTAATTATATCTTTAAATATATTATTAGTTTAGAGAACACTGTTGGATCTTGATGGAGGTCGGAATCTCCCTCAGATGTTGTCTTCCGTCGATCTGACCGCGAGCAGTTTCGAGCGGTTGAGATTGGATACGAGAATTGTTGTGTGGATCTCAATGGGTTGTTGGATCTTATTAACGCCGAGTTACCTGCAAGGGAAGTCCCGGGATGGGAAACCACCGTAGGACCCTCCAACGATCAAGTTAGTACCGTGAAATAAGAGCAGGGTAGCGGCGTATCAGAATGAATTCGAGTTACCTGAGTCGTCTAAAAAGATGGGCTTATATAGTGGTCGCATGGAGCGAGCCGGCGCGAGATCCTCGCCGTTCGTTACGTCCCTGCGTTATGCCCGCGTCGATGGCGGGATCCGTCCATTAATGAAGGGACGTGCCAGCGTGGGACGCATAACGTGGGACGGCGGATATCTCGCTTTGGCGAGATACACGGAGCCGTGGCGGAGGCGTTTGGGCTCCGCGCTCTCGGTTTGTCGGGGAAGCCGAGAAAACTCAGCTCGGTGGATGGCTCAGAGACGAGCCGGGAGGCCGAGGAAGCTCAGCTCTGCAACATCTCGAAGATGAGCAAAGGGTGTGTAAGCCCGGAGACGAGGCCCAGAGGAAAGGCCCCAAGGCACCACACCGATTCTACCTCCACAGCCCTCATGAGCCTAGTGGACTTATGTGGACGATATGTCATCTAGTACGTGTCGTGATCTGGGGAATTCTCTTTCATGAGCCTTATCACTGGCCCCCCACTCTCGTTCTGACCTATTTGTGGGTCAGGGTCGAGAGTGGTAAGCCCGGTTTTTAACGGTTCAGCCTAGGATTCTCGGGCTGCCTGACGACGGCGGGACATTTGGCGACTACTCCTCTCGGATGAGTAGGCCCACGTGGCAGGTCACAGAACGCCTCGATTACCGCGCGTATCTTTGACGACGTCAGTGGATCGGTGAAATGATTGCGCTTTTAAAGAGTCTTTTCGCTTGACCGTCGGTTAGGCTACGCGCCACGTGCCCAACATTGGTTGGCGGGGCGCGAGAGGCTGTCTCCGACTTCTGCTGTGAGGGGGTGTTTCCAATGGCCGATCGCCACGTGGAGCCTCGACGGCCGCTAGGTGCGACGCTTCGTTTTGACGGGAGTCGATTTGGGCCGTAGGATGTTCCTTTTGGAGTGTATAAATAGGAGGGGGCCATCCCAGGGCCGACACTTTGCCTTAGTTGTCTCTCGTCGTTTGAAGATTTCCCAGCGCACCTCCGCTTTGGTGACGGAACGCCTCGATTACCGCGCGTATCTTTGGTGACGTCGGTGGATCGGTGAAATGATTGCGCTTTTAAAGAGTATTTTCGCTTGACCGTCGGTTAGGCTACGCGCCACGTGCCCAACATTGGTTGGCGGGGCGCGAGAGGCTGTCTCCGACTTCTGCTGTGAGGGGGTGTTTCCAATGGCCAATCGCCACGTGGAGCCTCGACGGCCGCTAGGTGCGACGCTTCGTTTTGACGGGAGTCGATTTGGGCCGTAGGATATCCCCTTTGGAGTGTATTAATAGGAGGGGGCCATCCCAGGACCGACACTTTGCCTTAGTTGTCCCTCGTCGTTTGAAGATTTCCCAACGCACCTCCGCTTAGGTCAAATCTTCCGCTGAATTTTCCTCGGCAAACCTGTCACGCCCCACCCCCAATACAAAGAGTATTGTCCGCTCTGGCCGAAGCCATACTGTTTTGTCCTTCGAGACGAACCGGACCCGACCAGGGGCCACTTCCCAGGAGGTCATCCATCCCAAGACTTTCCTGGCCCGAGCAGGCTTAACTACGGAGTTCTCAAACTCCTGTAGTGCCGATTCACCTAAAAGGCGCCTTTGTAATTGAGGGGGTGTCATTATATTTATAATGTAGTTCGGTCCTCTTTCGGAATGTGTTCCAAAAATTTCCCATTGTTCTACAGTGGGTCCCACAGACTCTATAGGTGGCCCCCACAGATTCAAAAGGTGGCCCCCTGCCCCCTTAGTATGACAATTGGCATGACACTTTGTTCTGTGTGGCACTTTGCTCCGTGAACAAGAACCGGATCCCGACATTCTCCCCACCTTTGAATGGTTCGTACTCGAACCACAGACCTACTACCGAGAGACCTGCATGGGTGTGCAATGTTATTAAACATGAACAGTGCAACGGAATGCAGAATATGAAAATATGAACATCATTTGCATATGAACAGTGTGATATAAGTATCATGTCGGTAAACTAGGCAATGCATATGTCACTACTTATCGGTCACTAAGTCAATGAAATCAATTGGCAGAAAAGATGCTCGTGTTTAACCAGGGTCTCGTGCATGTCGAGACTAAGGTCCACTGTTACCCGGGACGTAATCCTGTATCCGTGCCGCTAGGCCCACGACCTAATGTATGTGTGTATGTGTGTGTGTGTGTGTGTCACTAATAGCGAATGATCATCCTATAAATCACCGTACCTCACTAAATACGAGTTCAATTCCACCTTAATTTCCCCATTCCCCAGGTTATAATATGAATTTAGGTATTCGATAGGTTGTGAACAAATACGTATCGCTTTCAATTCCAATCACGTTTCCACTTATCAATATCACTTTCATATTTGCCACAACCCAATCACTAACACTTATATCGACAATGCACAACAGTCGCTAGGTCTCAATGCAACAATCACTATGCAGAAGATATAAAAAAAAAATAAAATAGGTAGAAATGTACTGAACATATATTCACTAAATTACAATACCCAACGCCATATAACTGGCAAAATTTACCATAATTCACACGTATAGAATCAACCAAAATAATATAAAAGGCGTACGAAGCACACTTGATTATCTAAACAGTAAAATTAGTTTCAAGTCAAACGAAACTCAGGTTAGAGACTTGCCACCATTTTAAATTAGCGCTAGATTGCTGGAATTCCAGTTTTAGAACTGGGAGTCCAACTTCACGCATAGTTTGCTAGGAATTGTGTTCAGTTTCAGGTATCGCCCCAGTGAATAAAATCTAGTTCTATATGTTAGGTTTCCAATGCATCAAACGGATTATCAATAGCTCTCATGTACTAGGAGTTATGCCCTGTTTAATATGACAGAGTAAGAAATGTTACTGCAGAAACTGCAGAACACATCGATACTAAAAAATACAAACTAAATATCAAACGACGGTGAAAACAGAGATGTACGGGTATTCAAAGTCAGGTATCCACGCGAAATGCTTCTCCGGACTGCAGTCCAATGCCGCATTCACAGCCAAATATCGTTACAGTAATCTATAATTGTCGAGAAATAAACTATGGCTGGTTTTAGATTATCAAGCCTGCTTCGATATAAGCTGTAGAACATCACATTCCAAACTGTATTGAATTTACAAAGACTTTAATAAGGTAACCTGCGCGGTAAAAATTTAGATTTAGTGTCACCTTTAGGGGGTGACTTTACATGATTATAAACACGATATTTTTCATCCAATTTCAACACGTTATTCGTAAACAGCAAAGGAATCCAACTATCGCAAATTCCGCCATAATAAGATAGGTTTAGGTTTATAGTTCGCATCAAACACTCGGGTAGCATTTGGTAATCGGTCGAAAACAAAAGATTCTCTTAACCAACAAGCGATAATTTATTCCTAAAATTCTAAATGGCATAAATACGGATAACTAACCGGGATGGGCTCGATTCATTACTACCAACATGATGGCTCACATACAAATGTTAACACTATGCCGATGTATATATATTCACATACACACATATAAGTTATATAAAAATAATTTAACATTGTTATTAACCTAGATTTGTAATAGCATGAGCAACAAGAGATGGGTTTTCTCTAGCCTGGAGACGGCGGCAGCACTGCGACGGCGACGATGGCGGTGGCACGGACACAACAACGGTGACAAGTTTGAGTGCTACCGGGCTCATCGGAGATGACATGGTCAGTGGGCCTGCAGTGGTGGCGCGGGTGCTGTGGCACGGCGGCAAGGTGCAGCGAAGATCCGGGGTGCTGCAGGGGATGATCGGGGTCGATGGTGCACGATTGGGAGTCGACGGCGAGTGTGGCTGTGGCTTGGGCTTGGGTGCAGTGGATTTAGGGGTTCAGTGTTGTGGAGGAGAGGAGGGGCTCCGACGGTGATGGTTTGTCCGCGGTGGAGGAGAGCTCGACGGAGGAGGAAGCTCTGCCACATACGGCTCCGACGGTGGCACTGCTGTCTCAGAGCTTGCTGTTCCCTTATAAAAATAAAGGGAAACCTCCACGTGTAAAACACGTGCACCCACATGCAAAGCATGTAACTATCAACTCAGATTGGATTAAATCTTATGGTGGCGCCGCATGTGAAGTTCACGTGGGCGTCAATGTGCAAAGCACAAGAGCGCATGTTCCCTTAATATTTAAACATAATAAAAGAGCTAAGCTCTGTTAAATTTTAATGAGGCAGCACCTCACGTGCTCTCCATCAGTGCGCCAGTGCCAAAACCAATCTTGCGCCTCACGAGCTCCTCACGCGGGTGCCAATGTGCAAAGCACAAGAATACCCATCATAAGAATTAACTCTTAAGTGGTGTCTACGTGCAAAACACGTGAGAGCCGGTGCCCAACTCAAGATCAATAGAATTAAATTCTATATGGGGATATTTCCTTAAAAATTGGGAGACTCTCAGTTAAACCGAGCCGTTGGATCAAACATCCAATGGCGATGATAAATCACCAAATAATAGAATAAAATTCTATTTTGGAAATATATTCTCAATCTTTACAAACAAAAAAGATTGCTCTCTGTAAAACAGAGAGCCCTTAGATTAAAAATCCAATGGTGATTAAGAATTACCGTTCGGCAGAATAAATTCTGTATATGGGAAAATATTTCCCCAATCTTGCTAAAAAGACAAGAAAACATATTCTATCAAAACAGAAACACTTGGATCAAATATTCTATCCAACGGTGGGTAAAATTTACCAAATCAATTTTGAGACCAATTAAATCAATTGGAATCTTTTAATGAGAGATTTTCTCAAAACCAATTAACAACTTGCCTCCACTATATAAAGGACCCGAGACTTCAAGTCTCACAGAGAGAGATAGAGATAGAGGCACAAAGAGATATACGGAGAGAGAGGGGGAGAATAGAGACCACGGATAGAAAGAACAGAGAATTAAATTCTCAAAGAAGAAGGAGAGCTCCATTCTCGAAACCCCAGGTAAAGAAAATATCGAGATCAAAACATCTCCTTTATCTAATATATCTAAGGGTTAAATCCTTCTAAAAAAACTTAGTTCTTTCTCTGGATCTGAGATCCACAAGACAAGTCTTCCACAAGTTGATAATTTAATTCTTATCGGGAAAACCCCGCTCTTGAGAATCAAAGATTCAGTGAAGGACAAATTTAAAAGAGAAAGAATATGGAGTCCATAATACTCGAGGAACTCAGTTCCTTCGAATCAAGAACTTGGTTTTTAAAAAGAACATGATTCCGGATCCTCAAAATAGTGATCTTGGTGATCGTTAATGATCAAAATACTATCAACGGAGATTAAATGTCCATACAAAAGAAACTAACACCTCACATACTTCCCACGTGGCCGCCTCTCTTTAACATCGCCAAGCGCCTCACGTGCTCCTCATGCGGGCACCACATAAAAGTGCTTAGCACTTCGCATGCAGCCAAAATGGCTAAGTGCTTAGCACTGATTGGGCAGCACCCCAGCGCCTCACGTGCTCCTCACGCGGGCGCCAAATAAAAGTGCTTAGCACTTCACATACAGCCAAAATAGCCTAATGCTTAGCACTGATTGGGCAGCGCCCCAGCGCCTCGTGTGCTTCTCACGAAAGCGCCCGCAAAAAAGAAAAGAAGAGAGAAAAGTGCCCATCACTCCATAAACATCCAAAGTGGCAGAGTGCTCAGCGCTCATTGGGCGGCGCCCATAATCACATGCTTCACATGACACCCATGTTAGTGTCAGAACGTCAAATAAGTGCTTAGCACTTTTTCATAAAAAGAAAAGGGCTGAACAGAGCCTAAATGTGTGCTTAGCACTCTTTGAATAAGAGTAGGCCGACTAAGCCCAAATTGGCTAAACCTCTGAAGTTCCTTGCAGCTGAGTCTAAATGCTCTTTTGATAGATCTTAAGTAAAAATGACCCTTAAAAATATTATTGAGCCGATCTTACTCTCAAACATGATTAATGATCTTTCCTTGATGATATCAAAATTGATATTCATCATATATCTCCTAAGGTAATCTTAGTCTCAAATATGACTAACGATTCTTAGGTCCATCACAACCCATTTTCCCTCAAATACGGGATTTGGTTCAAGAGTACATCCTTCTACACATCTGATATATGTCGTTGTAATTTTTCAACATCTTCAGAGAGGTGGCGGATCCTGACAACCAACAACTCTATTTTTCATACATTGATGCACTTCTAAATTGATGTGCACACCTCAGAACATCTCCCCAAATACGGCGATAATGGACCGAAATGTCCTTAAACTAAACATTCGTCCCCAAAATGAGAATGATGCTCCTTAAACTAAACATTCATCCCCAAAATGGAATGTTAGACCGAAATGTCCTTAAACTAACATTCGTCCCCAAAAACGGCGATAATGGACTGAAATGTCTCTAAACTAAAATTTCGCCTCAGACATGGCGATAATGGACCGTGAGGTCTTTAAACTTAGATAATTGAGCCCAAATGCTCCTATGTTTTAAGTCGATCTTAATCTCAAACCAGATTAACGATCCTTAAATCAACTCAAACCCAAATCTAAAATATACGTATTTGGACTAATCCGCGCCCTACGGACGACGACGCAAACTAGTCTCCGTATACAAACTACGGGCAACCAAAACAAACAAAAACACACACGATACGAAATGAACTTCTGGAGCAGAAGAAAGTGGTTATCGCAATGCGGTAACGTAATTAACTGTAGAGGCTTGCGCCTGCAGGGAAGGGCGTCCCCACAATAAAAAAAACCCTTCATAAAATGAGGGGGAATCTGATAAAGTCTTCTACAATGGCCGCGTCCGTCCAAACCTCCGATATACGGTGCCATAAATCAACTTGGCGTCTTCGGAGAGGTGGATGGATAAATCCAAATAGTATCTGCCCCCAGAATTCAAGCCAAACGTCCCAACGTCATGGTCTGTGTTCTGGCGGTGAACAGCCTCATGATGAGGTCTTTGGATTCACTTCTTCGTAGGGCAGGAAGCTACCCTCAGCGGATAAGCCGAACAGGAAGCTACTCGGCTGCCTCTGGGTAGGTTGGAGTTCACCTCTGACTCGAGTTGGATTTCTCGTTCAGTCCATGCTTTCACTTCGGACATGGTCTTAGGTTGCGCCAATGAAAAAGAGCGGAGCCACTCTTTGTGCCTAAGAAACGACCTCAGCACGGTGATAACTGTTTTGTCGCGGTGCTCTGGAACCTCCAGGAGGGGCATTGTAGAAGCGAGTGACATACCTTTGAAGGATTCCTTGTCCCCAGCTCTTGACGGTGAACAGGTAGTCTACCGTCTTCTTCTGTCGTCGGTTACCGACGAAATGACTAAGGAATTGGGTATTCAGCTTGTCAAAGGTCGAGATGGAGTGCAGCGCAAGCCCTCGGAACCAGTCTCGGCCAGCTCGGATTAGGGTGGTGGAAAAAGCTCGGCATTGAACCACGTCCGTGTTGTCTTGGAAGCTCATGCCCGCCGTAAATGCATCCAAGTGGTCCTTCGGGTTGGACTTCACATCGAAGAGGGCCACTTTAGGCGGCTTGTTCCTGAAAGAGACGCGCTCGGCCAGTAGCTGTTCTGTAAAGGGCATTGTGAGCAAATTGGCGGAGTACTTTGCCCCTTCGCCGGACATATAGCCATCTCGTCATATGCCTTCAATTTTCTTTTCGAGGGCTTCGATCCATTGGTGGTATCCCGAGGATTCAGCACAGTCGGAGCGGCAGCTACCCCGCTCCGGGCCTGCGCGATGGTGCGGTTTCGATTCCGCTCTATCACATTTCTGAAATCCTCGGGCGAGGCCCTTCTTAAGTAGTCCCGACGTTCGTCGTTTGCACGGCCTCGAAAGGAGTGGGGGCGCTGGTCGTTCCTGGAAGCAGGCGAACTGATTGACACCTCTTCAGAGGGTGAGAGCACGCGTCGGGCATCAGAGCAACGACCTGGTCTCCCGTGAGATCGGGGTGTGGAGCAGTCCGGCTCCCAGCGGGTCATGGAATCATTCGCCACATGCGGCTCATGGTTGCCGGAGTCGGCACGTTGGCGTTCGGTGATGCTGAGATGAGCGTGAGTGAGATTGAGGGCCTGAGCATGCCCATCTGTCCTCCTGCGGGCGTCGTCATCCCGGGGAGGGGGAACTGCGGTTTGGTGGGTAGGTCCCACCGCTTGAACGTGGACGAGCGCATCCACCATCGCTGTGAGTCTGTCGATCTGAACGGATAAGGCGTTGCTGGCGTTAGGAGGGGGAGTAGAACTGCTCTCGCCTCCGTTATGGAGGGTGGGACGGCTCGTATTGGGATCGTTGCGGTTGTCGCTTGCCATCGGATCGAAGGCGGATGATCAAATTTATGGGTGGAGAAACTTCTAGGTTCCCACAGACGGTGCCAACTGATAGAGGTTGGAATCTCCCTCAGAAGTTGTCCTCCGTCGATTTGGCTGCGAGCGGTTTCAAGCGGTTGAGATTGGGTACACGAATTGTTTTGTGGATCTCAATGGGTTATTGGATGTTGTCGACGTCGAGCTACCTGCAAGGGAAGTCCCGTGGTGGAAAACCACCGTAAGACCTTCCGATGATCAAATTAGTATCGTGGAATAAGAGTAGGGTAGCGGCTGATCAGAATGAGTTCGAGTTACCTGAGTCATTTGAAAAGAAGGTCTTATATAGTGGCCGCATAAAGTGAACCGGCACGAGATCCTTGCCGTTCATTACGCTCCAACATTATGCCCGTGTCGATGGCGGGATCCGTCCATTAATGGAGGGATACACTCATTAATGGAGGGATATGCCAGCGTGGGATGCGAAACGTGGGGCGGCGGATATCTCGCTTTGGCGAGATACACGGAGCCGTGGCGGGGACGCTTGGGCTCCGCGCTCTCGGTTGGTCGGGGAAGCCGAGGAAACTCAGCTCCCTGAATGGCTCGGAGACGAGCTGGGAGGCCGAGAAAGCTCAGCCCTGCAACAGCTTGGAGACGAGCAAAGGGGGTGTAAGCTCAGAGAAGATGCCCCGAGGAAAGTCCCCAAGGCACCACACTGATTCTACCTCCGCAACCCCCAGGTGCCTAGTGTGCTTACGTGGACGACACGTCATCCGCTACGTGTCGTAATATGGGGAATTCCCGTTTATGAGCCTTATCAGATCTCTAAATATATGGTTTGTTCAGAGAAAAGGTAAAGAATTATGATTAATAAATCTATCTCTTTTATTTTTTAATTTATTTTTCTATATTTATTTATTTACTCAATAATGGCCAGGTGTATTAGATTAGATACAAATAACAAAGTATTTTATATTGCTATCCACGTGCATGTGCATATATGATAAATCCATAACTTTATTTTTCGATTAACTAATAAATATATGATTATTGGTTGACAAAAATATCTTTACTTTTAAATTATACATTTTAATATTTTTTTATTCAATAAATATGACCATATATATTAGTTTTTGTTTGACGAAAGACCATATATATCTCTACTATTATAATGTCAAAGAACAGGTGTATGAAGCACGTGGAAAAAACAATCCTTTAATTTGCCGCCACATAAGCAATAATGACGTGTCAACCTATTATGACACATACGATGTATATAATTAAATTAATAAAGTATAAGAAATAAAAAGATTTGTTAGTACTTTAGTTTAAATCACTTTATTTTTTTGTTTGAGTAATAAATTAAAATACCTTTTTAGTGAAGATAATAAAGATTTTTTAAAATATTTAAAACGGCTAACTTATAAAATTTTAAAAGAATAAAAAGTCCTACGAGAAACCTTTAAAACCCATATTATATTAACAATTCTTTAAATCTTCTTAAATATTTATCAAAATATACAAAGGTGTATCACACGTGCTAAGTACCGGTTCCTATAAGCAAATGCAGGTTATGGATTATCCATTAAATATATTTTATTCTACTGTAAATTGTCAAAAAGCCTTTGGCTTGCTTCAAGCTTGTGTATAAACCCTTGCGCTTTTTTCTTTTGTTGAAAAACGCTTGGGCCTAATTAAAACCCTTATATACCAGTTGCCTGTAATATCTGTAAGTGTGTGGTGCTAGGGTCGCTACACTTGCAGACCGCGGCGGAAGTATAGAACAAAAATTTCTTAGTACCAAACACAAAACCCATAATCATTCATATACTAACAATTGCATAAAATCAATAAAGCTAAACTAGAAGTTTAGAGGGCTACAACTTTTGTAGCATGTCCACTCTATAATGAAAGACCCAAGCTAGACTCCATATCATAGAGATCGAGCTTACTTGTGGACCTCCTTAGCGAAGATGATCCATTTCGAAGAAAACTCAACTCAAACTTCAACTGCACCAAAAAACAATTCTTTGTGAAGCAAGTTGCTCTCACAATTTGCTAGAAAGGAAAGAAAGAAGATGTAGTAAGCATACTCTCTTTTTCTCTCATCTTTCTCTCTTTGCTCTTAAAAGAGGAAGAGAGAGAATGCATGAAGGAATGAGGTAGAGAGTGGAGAGGTAACCATGCTAGAATAGTTTATTATTTCCAGTAAAATAATTACCATATCTAGCAACCCATACCTCTTTATTCATGCCTCATTTCTTTATTAATATATAGAAATGAGGTGGCTCTTCTAGAAGGGTATACGTATCAGATACATACGCACATCAGTATATGTATCATGGGTAATGATCCAGTGAGACACTTTCTTATGTGAGACAAATGAGACGCATTCTATAACATCCTATCCCCCGTGTATTTTACTGATCCAGACCGTTCATCGTGATATGCATATCACGCATACCTTACGTATCAATTTTCATGAGATTCATACACCTCTAGCACACACGATCGATGATATCATTTTTTAGACTACCGAGAGACGTTTACTTGATCGCATGTGCTAGAGGTGTAGTATCTTATGAAAATTGATACGTAGGGCATGCGTGACATGCAGATCACGGTGAACGGTCTGGATCAGTGAAATACACAGGGGTAGGGTGTTATAGTGTACGTCTCATTTGTCTCACATAAGAAAATATCTCATTGGATCATTACCCTATGTATCATATACACATACAAGTATTTGTATCACATATAAATAGAATACTAGAATACATATCAATATAATGTTTTATTATTAAATCAACACTTGATTTAATAATCTGGCTTTATAATAAACCGGCTAGTATTATCAAACGTCTGATTAATGTACGTGTATCATATACACGTGTTTAATCGAACTCCCATATGTATCATCACTTCTAGAAGCATATGTGTATCATATACACAATGTTTTAGTATGTGTATCATATACATATACATGTATTTATATCACAAACAAATGGCAAATGAGAAAGAGAGAGAGAGAGTGTGTGTGTGTAAACATAATACTAGAATACATATCAGTATATGTTTTATTATTAAATCAACACTTGATTTAATAACCCGGCTTTATAATAAACTGGCTAGTATTATCAAACGTCCGATTAATGTACGTGTATCACATACACATGTTTAATCGAACTCTCGTACGTATGATCATACGCGCATTATATCGTTTCGCCTGAGCGGGGAAACCCTCTGTATGGGACTCTAAAGACTCAATAATATGCTGACAGTGAGTTACTGGATCATATCAATAACTCACAAGCACGTCAACGGTACTAGCTATACGTAACGGCTATCCGGGTATATGTTAAAAGAATGGTCGACAAGAAAACTCATCCATACCTAACAGAGCCTATCAGTGATAATCACCGTACAGTCCGATTTCTTCGTCAGAGAGTGTTGTATACCAGGTCTGAGGGGTAGATACTGTTAGACCCCAAATAACCCAAGTAAGTCATGCCGATGTCAAACCAATAACTATCTGAGATATAACTGATAACACTTATTAGTTTATCTCAACCGCCCTGGCCAGGAACTTATGGTTATAGTCAATCATGCATGGCACGACATCAACTCCCTGTACCGGGAGAGACAGATCTTTTCGATCGCTCACTACCTCCATGTGCTTCGGGACTGTACCGAACTAAAACCCGTATGCATAGATCTTTAAAACCGTGGTTGGATAGTAATCAAAGTACAGTGGCAACACACACAAGACACTATGATGATCTTAGGTTAAAAGACTAATGTCATTAGAGAACTGCTATCTGACAATAGGTATAATACCATCTAGAAGTTCTCGGCGATTCCGTTCAGTGTACTCATTCTCCAATGTGCATATGTATACAATCTTTGGTGTCAAACACCAATGGACGTAGGACCAACCATCGCTGATGGAGTCGGAATCTCCCTCGGATGTTGTCCTCCATCGATCTTGCGGCCAGCGGGACTGAACGGTTGAGATTTATTGTGAGGGTTGAGCGTGTGGATTTCAATGGGTTGTTGTTGATGCCGAGCTACCTGCAAAGAAGTCCCGGGATGGGAAACCACCAAAGGACCCTCCGACAATCAAGTAAGTACCGAGAAATAGATGGGCAGAGTAACAACGTATTGGAATGAGTTCGATCTACCTGAGTCGTCTGGAAGAGGGGTTTATATAGCGGTCACATGAAGCGAGCCGATACGAGATTCTTTCCATCCGTTACGCCCCTGTGTTACGTTTGTGTTGATGGTGGGATACACCCATTAATGGTGATATATACTCATTAATGGTGAGATACGCTAGCATAGGATGCGGGACGTGGAGCGGTGGAGATCTCGTCGTGGTGAGATATACGGAGCCGTTACAGGGACACTCGTGCTCCGTATTCTCGGCGAAACAGAGATGCTGAGGAATCTCAGCTATAGGATAGCTTAGAGACGAGCAAGTAAGCCGAGGAATTTCAGCTATAGGATAGCTCGGAGACGAGCTATTGGCTGGCGGTCAGCCGAAGGGGGAACGTACTCCGGGGAGATTTTCTAAAAGGTCGGGTGCAACCTCGGAGGCGAGGCGCCGAGAAATTTCCCCAATGCACCATACTTATTCTAGATCCATAGCCCCCAGGAATCTAGCGGGTTCATGTAGATGACACGCCATCCGCTACGTCTCGTGACCTAGGGAATTCCTACATATGAGTATCATCATTAGCCCCCACTCTCGTTCTGACCTATTTATGGGTCGGGTTGAAAGTGGTCTACTCGGTTTTTCTCTGTTCAGCTTGGTGTCGAGGATTCTCCATGGTGGTTTGTCTGGGAAAGACATGGCGTTCGGCGTCTGTGTCTCTTCGATCTCCGAGTCCACATGGCGTTTACCGTGCGCCTTAGTTTTCATGCGTATCCCCGATGACTTCAGCGGATCACTGAGAGGGCGGCGCCATAATGGAGACATCGCTTCGCCAGTTCGGGCCGTTAATTTCATGCCACGTTGCCGTAATTGGATAGTGAATTGCGAGACGTTGCTTCCACCGGTTGGATTTGCGTGAGGGGGAAGCGCCCAATGGTTAGTTATCGCGTGGCGTCATCTGGATCATCGAGCACAACGCTTCATTTCGGCAGGAGCGGATCTGGGCCACCAGATGGCCTTTGCTGAGGGTATAAATAGGGGGGTCTATCCCTAGGAAACACCTTTGCTTTGCTTGCCCTATGACATCTGTGGATTGTTCGGTGCTTTTGCTTTTAGGTTGGATCCACAGTCCAAATTCTTCTCCAGCTACTCTTCCTTTGAATCAGGTCAGATGTCTTCCTCTGACCATATAGTAGATGTAGTTAGGGTAGAGTCAGGCGATGATGTTTCATCTTCTGAAGCCGAGTCTAGTGGGTCATCGTTATCTTCCTCGGCTTCTGATAGCCGAGAAAGTTCTTCTTCCTCCACGTCGGGTTCGCCCCCAAAGGGTGGTGATTCCCTTATTCTTCGTCGTCGGGGGCTAAAAAGGCTCCCAAGATGCTGTCTCGGTGTTGAACAGGTCAGACGGGTCTCCGATATCTGGGCTCACTTCCATATTCTCTCTGGCTATTTGCTCCGTCTGGTCAGGGAGGGTGGACGGGCAGACAGGTACAGGGTAATGAGATTGCCCTGTACTTGGAAGCATTCCGAGTAGAGATGCGTCTGCCTTTTTCTCCCGAGATTTATGCCGTCCTTCATTGCTTCCAACTCGCCCTGGGCCAACCAGCACCGAATTCGTGGAGGATTCTCCTCAGATTCCTGGTCCGGCTAAAAATTGATCATATCCCCTTTAGCCTAGGTCTTCTTCTGTCCTTCGTCTGATATAAGAATCACCCGGGTACTCGTAAGGATGAACCAGGTTGGGTTTTCTTCTCTTTTAAAAACCATAAGGGTAGGATGGCCGGGTCGAGAGTAGTAGTTGTCTCTTCTTCCATCTATGAGTGGAATGAGAAGTTCGTCTTCGTCGGTCCTCCGAAGGGAGAGGAGTGGCCGGTGCCCACCAAGTGGCATAGGGCAGATTTCCCAAAGGCCAAACAGTCAAACTCCCCGGAGGTGGGAGTTGTGTCCTGGTGGGAGCCGATCCAGCATGCCGATGCCTTGCTTTCTGAGCAGGTCCTGAGTTGGGCGGGGCTTGGTCCCGCGAGCTTCATAGGTAAGTTAAGTCTTATCCAATCAATTCAGACTTAGTTTAATCCGCTGCTTTTGTCGCTAACCCCTTTTGTTTCCTTTCGTAGAGCTCATAGACCGATCAAAGATCATGGCCACCCTGGCCACTAAGGTGCAGGAAAGGAAGGGTGGCGGCAGTGGCTCGTCCAAGCCCGCACCGAGTGTGGAGCTCCACCAGGGTCACTGTCGCTCCGCCTGTCCCAGAGGAACACAGGAGTGGAGGGCAAAAACATGCCCGAGAATAGGCTCTCTGGGTGAGATCGGAGGTGCCTTTCTCCGCCGAGTCTCCAGCCAAGAGGCTCAAGAAGGTGGTTTCCCGGCCGCCTCTGGCTCGGATACATATGAAAGAGGGTGACTTCTGTATCGAGGTGCCATCAGGGCTTTCCGTGGTCTACAGCATGCTGGCGGACATGGAGAAAGCGGCGGGGGCCAGGATACCCCGGGTCACCAAGAAAGCCCAGGTTGCGGCGATAGCTCGGGAAGTCGTCCAGGTTGGTGATCTTTCCGCTAATTTCCAAGTGATTTTTCCTTGTCCAGTCTCTGCCGAATGTTTTTTTTGCCTCTTTTTCTAAAGATTCTTCAACACTGCGCCCACTTAGCCGCCATGGAGGCCGAGAAAGTTGCCCCAGCGATGAAAAAGGCCGGGGAAACATCATTGTGTGAGGAAGAACTCCTCACCAAATTGAAGGAGGCCGAGGATAATGCTGCCTCCCTCGAGTCGAGGCTGGTCTCGGAGGGTATGAAGACTACGAGACCGAAGGAGTCTCATCGGGCCCTGACTGAGACTAACTGGGCTCTCCAGGCCCTGGTTGGTGAGGTTAACGAGATCTTTGATGCCACGAGGAAGCAAAGAGACTCGCTCAAGGTGGGCGCCCAGGCGGTCAACGAGGCGGCGAAACGGGCCGAGGAGCGGGAGGAGATAGCTGTGGAGGACTACAAGATGTCCGACCAGTTCTACGTCGACTTGGCTGATTCCGCGGCCGTTGGGTAGCATAACGCTCTCGACGTCGTCAAGGAGATGATGCTCGGGTTCGATGACCGGGAGCTTCATGCGATGTACCCCCTTACGGAGGAAGAGCTAAAGAGCAGAAGTACCGAGCAGCCGGGTGGAAGGGAATAGGTCGGCAGAGGTGCCGAGTAGGCTGGCGGCAAGGAGACCTTGACCGAGAAGATGTCTTGAGGTTTCCGTTCTTCCTGTTCTCTCTCTCTCTCTCTCTGTGTGTGTGTAAGCCCACGGGAATTTTGTAACAATTTTGTACAGCTGAGGAGCGTATAAAACCTTGTACGTAATTTTGGAATTTAATGAAGTATTATTGCTCGTCTTTGATTTGTCTGATTGGAAAGTCTCACTTTTATTTTTACTTTGCCAAGTGTGGATAGGCCGGTGTCCCCTTATACCACGAAAATGAGTTAACGTGGGTCGAGCAAACACTAGCTTATTCTTCCCAGTGTATATAGACCGGTGACCTCTAGGAAACTCTTTGGAACTCGGAATGATCTTAGCAAACCTCGGTGAAATCCCCTCTTCGTGTTCGAGTGGAATTTGAGTTGGCTCGGATATTTACCATGGGCGAGCTTTTTGTAGAGTGTTTTTCGTCACCCTATTGAGAAAGGAAATACGCGCCGCTTATCAGGTGTATTACGGATTCCCCCTGCCTGGGGTAGGCCAGGATTTATTGATTGTGGGGATTCGAATCTCCGGCAGCCGTGGATTAAGCTACCGTTAATTACCCCTCGCTTTTGTAGAGAGAGAACCTCCGATTGCCGGGTAAAACTAGTCATACGAACTCAATGTGCAGTGTGCATATGTTGTGTTTGGATATATCGGGGGCCTCGCAGAGTTTACGGGGGTCCCGCTACCCGAATAGCGGGATGGGGGTCAAGAGGGTTAGCAGCCCCCTTGCGGGGTGTGAGGCAGCGCCCCGTTGGAAAAAAAATTTCTAACGGGGGAAGTGTTTTGAGTGTGGAGCGTGTGAGAAAAATAGGGGTAAGGAGCATCCTAAGGACGCATGAAACAACACGTGACCGGTCAATTGTGGCTTAAATTTTGGTGGTTCACAAATTACCAGGAATCTTCATATCAGACTTCATGCACACCGAACGGCTGGATATCTCCGTCAATGCGTTTTTTTCGCTATTTTTAGTATACTTCATGCATTGATGGAGTGCTGACAGAATGATGCCGTAATCGTGGAGCAACGGCCATCCCAGGAGAATCTTATAAGATGTGTCGGCGTCGATCACACATATTTTAGCTTCGGTTTGCAAATCCCCAAATTTAATTGGCCGAGCTATGGACCCCAGAACTTGCCGGCAATTTTGATTGAAACCTTGAATGACAATCCTTTCCCTTGACAGGTATCGGATATCCATTGACAAACTTTTTAGATTCCGCAAGTTCATGATGTTCACTGAGTGCCCTGGATCAATCAATATGCAATTAATCTGATCTCCATCGCTTTACCCGATCACGTAAAGTAGCCGGTTATGCTCAGCCGTTCCCAGTAACAGGTATTCATCTTTAAATATGACCGCGACTGTATGTAAAGTGTACTGGGTCTCTTTCATATTAATTTCCGCGAAGCGAGACTGATACCGCTCGGGGTTTCGCAGGGCATGAATGAGAACATCTCTGAGCTCCTTGGATAGGACCAGAGCATCATAGATGCTTAAGAGAGGCAGAAGCTTCTGGAGATATGCCAAGACATTATAGTCTACTGGGGAAGGACTCGAACCTTCATGAGCAAGCTCTCCGCCATCTTCTTTATTAGCGACTTATTTTTCCTTCCCTTTTTGGGCGTTGCCTTGATTTGGCGGTAGAGCATGCCGCTTCTGAGCTGGATTTGGTTGGCCTTCGTGGCGAGCTCCTCATCCTCTTCAGGAAAATAAAGTTCTTCCTCAGAGTTACTACTAAGATGGATGACATAGCAGGTCACGACAAAGACCTTCTCATTTGAGTCTTCTTCCATCTCTTCCAGAATCTCAGCTGCTTCTATGGGGAAGAACTCCTTCAATTGAATTAGAGTTTTTTTCCTTTAACTCATAGTTTTTGTCACGCCCCGCTTCCCAGAGTACGCTAAAATGGGCACGTGACATAGCCAACCATGCTACCTGTGGGTAGGAAGTATCCATCCACAGTCACATTACGGTTGTAGAGATATCAAGAACAAAATAGAACTATCTAAAACATGTCCATAATCCAAAATAACATGAGTCAATAATAAATAAATGCGGAAGCAAAAGATCCAATACAAAATAACTGGAATGTATGTCCCATAATGCGGGCTCACATCAGGAAATAAATGCAGGAAAGAAAACTAACTACTGCTGACACTCACAGCTCAGCCTGTCGGCTGAAGTACTCCTGCTCGGACTGCGACAGCGGTACAGAATCTGGGCCATGTAAAACCCAGACGTCAGCGTGTCAAATCATCAAGTAATAACATAATGAACAGGCAATGCGAATATAAACATGAATAAAGCAGGGGTAACAAAAATATAAATCAGAGCAGTGCAGGGTAGTGTGCAGTGGGTAAACTAAACTGTTCTATCAGGTTCTCTGTTCTAAACTCTTTGAAACCAAATTGATGAATCATCGATGTAACTCAATAGTATCCCGTACATACCCGGGACCACGGCCTCAATATTCTCGGGCTGAAGCCGAGACATGATGCTAGGCACCAAACAGGAATGTGTACACTCAATAGTATCCCGTGCATACCTGGGACCACGGCCATAATATTCTCGGCTGAAACCGAGACATGCCGCTAGGCATAAAACAGGAATGTGTACACTCAAAACAGGTAGTGAACTGTCGAGTTACAAGTCAGGTTTCACCTTTGATTTCCCCATACCCCAAATTATATGTGTATGTCAAGTCAGGTATCCCGAAATCAAGAAACTAATGCCAACACAGGATCAGGTAAACAGGTTTGTCTGGATAGACAACAGAAACGGTCCATGAGGACTACATGTAAGGTTTGTTGGCATTAGACACAAGATCAGGTAACGGATCAGGTCATGGTACATCAGGTCAAGTCAAGCAGTGTACGGTGCCATGTCGGGTCAATCAATATGCAGGTAGCAAGACAGGTCAAGAAGCAAGCGATATCACAGGTGTGCTCACAATCAGTTATCTAATCAAGCATGGTTATCAACAACATGATATAAGTAATGAATTAAGCAATAGGCAGATTCATTCGATTAGCAATACCGTTATCAATTGTGTCACAGGGATGATTTCAACCATATAAGAATGCAGTAAGACAATTATAGCCATTTAATCATGTTAACAAGTTTAAGACTTCATAGATGCAATGTTATACGTGTATATAGGTTCCACGAATGAAATCACAGTTTAAGCAGGTTAAATGTATACGAGTGTCCGAATGAAGTAAAACGGTAGAAAAGGTGCCATAGGCTACATCATCAGTGAAAGTGTAATCAAACATGTAAATGTGATTATTAGGTTCCAAATTAGTAATTACAACGGTAGGTTCCAAGTTTTGAAAGATAAATGATATTTAACAATATTGAACATGAAAAATGGAAATTTATAATACCAAAGTTAAATTGCGGGTTTTAGGGTGTCATTAATTATAAGTAAATATTGTTTAGCATGTAGCAAGGGGTACTTGCCTCGACGGGTCGCGAACCGGGAAAAACGGAACGTAAAACGTCGGCGGGAAAACTCGTGACGGGCGCACGGTTCACGGAATGAACCCAAACGACGAACGATGGAACCACACGGGTCGGGGTACCTCGCTGGAACATCGGGTCACATCGTCGGCATCGTCAGATTCCGGCCGAGGAATGAACAGTAAAGATCAAGACACGTAAACAAGAAGAGAAAAGAAAAATAGAGAAGGAAGGAAGTAGGATCTGAGAAAGGGTGCTTACGATGATCCGTGGGACGGGTGGTGACGGTCGACCTCGTCGTCGACGGAGCTCCGGCAGTGGCCTACGACGACAGCGATAAGAAACAGCCGATCAAGAAGGTATCAACAGAGAAAGAAGGAGAAATGAAAAGAGGAGGGGAGGTGAAACTCACCGAGGAGTGTGCGCAAGGGTCGGGGCTACGGGAACGAGGTCACCGGCGGCGACTCACGGCGGTGCAACGGTGTGCAGGGTGCGCGCTGGCCTGGTCGGGGTGTGCAGGCGCGTGCAGGGTGCACCGGGGTCGAAGAAGGAGGAAGTGGATGAGGCGAGGTTGAGGAGGCGGGGATGCTGGTGACGTTCGTGTCGACGTTGGTGCTGCAGCGGCGAGGGGTGAGGCGGCCGGGTTCGACGAGGTTGGGTACGTGAAAAAGAAAAGAGGAGGAAGAAGAGGGAATATATGAGAGAGAGAGAGAGAGAAAGTGGAGAGAGAGAGGGACGGGGAGAGGGAGGAGAGAGATAGAGAGAGAGAAGAGAGAGGGGAGAGAGAGACGGAGAGAGGGAGGAGAGAGATAGAGAGAGAGAGGAGAGAGGTAAGGGGCCCATGGTTTAAGAGGAATGAATGTGATTGGCTGATGAATTTGTTAAGGGAAAATATTAAAAAGATTTAAACGATTTAGGGATCAGTGAATTTATATAGTTACGAATATATATGATGGTTTAAATATTTTAAAATTTTGGGATTTTGGCGCAAAGTAAAACATTTCCAAATCGTGCCCGGGTCGGGTCCAAAAATTTGAAATTGAAATAATAGAATTTTAAGCGGGATCCAAAAGTGAAAATGAAGTATTTTATTATCAAAAAGCATACCCCCAAAACGGACACACGTACGTGCATGTAGCCATCCAAACTCGCCCGTTTCACTGAACGGGACGAGAACACGATGCACGGAAGCTACAGCAGAGTTAGGGGTGTCAAGTAGGCCAAGATGAATATTTTTAATTTTATTTTAGATGCCAAAAATTGTTATATGCAGAAATGAATTTGCCGGGTAAAATTTACAGTAAGTAACAATCAAGCAAGATAAAAGAAATAAGTGCCACACTACGTTCAAACGGTAACAGAAATTAGTAGCATTGGGCTCGGGTGTTACAGTTTTCGAGGGAATCGATATATTTTTGAATGTTCGATTTCCCCGCTGACTCCCTTTTGCTTCGAGCCACACCTTTCCTTTTCTTCTTCAGCTTTTTGGATTTAAAGCCTGATGGAGCCGAATTGGTCGCTGGAACGGTGGGCTCATTCTGCTCCTCCTATTCTATTCTGGACTCTTTCTGAAGTTCCTTTAGCATCTTCTTCATCTTATTAAATATGCGTATACTCCACAGAGGTTACAGTGAGTAGGATTCATTTCTCGAGGTAGCAAATTCAGCCATCTGCTCTTAGAAGGTTTCAGATTCTGTCAATATAAAGTTGATGGTTGCCGCTTGATTGTTCATCAACACTCTTAGTGTAACAACACTGAATTTTTTGTACGAAATTTTTTCTTCTTAAACTACAGAAAGGAGTTTGCAAGCTTGAGTACAATTTAAAAGTTATTCTTGTTTAAGAACAACAAGAAGCCACTTGTAGCTTACTGGTAAAGACTTGCACTGCTGTGACGTAGTCCCTGTGTTCGAGTGCCATCAGCCACATATTATTTTTCCTGATTTATCTTTTAAACTTTTTAGAAGCCCAAAAGTTTACACGTGCACTGCACACAAAATGAAAAGTCAGGGAAAACAAACATGTGCAAAATGTTATTAACAGTGACATGGATACGTGGCAAGCATTCGACGGTTCCCCTCCACCACTTGGCCGGCGAGATTCGCCCATAGGCTGGCGCCGACGGTCGTCCATAGGGGAAAAGTCCCCATGTTTTGCCGACAAAACCCTTGGCCTACCCCTATTACCCCTGCACTGTTTAATTTCTCTGAATTTAAACAGAGACTTTAATTTCATCTTTAAATCCAATTTTTAATACATTTTAATTCATTCTTTCAATTCCAAAATCCTAATTTCATACTATAAATACAACCACATACACTAGCCCTTCTTCATTCTGGAATCTCTAGCCAAAATTATTAAATTTTTTTAAGTACAAGTGGAGTAGAAGTGGAGTTAGCCCAAGACCAACTTCCGGCAAGAAATTGAGCAAGTTCCGACGACTCCACGACGCCACGAAGGATACCATATCTTCTCCTACCTCTTTCCTACTATTCTAGCTAGTAAGTCCCTCCCCATTCTACTCTTTCTTCTTAAAAAAGTTCTCTTTATAAAACATGTCGGCAAGTGGAGTTACTACCGACAACTCATTCTAAAACCTAAATATTTCATTATTTTCTTCCATAACTTTCATGTAAACTCTTACCTATGTGTATAACCATGAATCTAATGTTTAGAAATAACTTTCACTTTAAAGCATCATGCTAGATAACTTTAATTTAACTTTTACAGTACCATGAACTTTGTATGTACAATATTTAGTTGTTTTGCTTATTATTACCTTTAGAAAACTTCAACTCATTCTAAAACCTAAATATTTCATTATTTTCTTCTATAACTTTCATGCAAACTCTTACCTATGTGTATAACCATGAATCTAATGTTTAGAAATAACTTTCATTTTAAAACATCATGCTAGATAATTTTAATTTAACTTTTACAGTAAAATACCATGAACTTTATATGTACAATATTTAGTTGTTTTACTTATTATTACCTTTAGAAAACTTCACGGGGTAATGACCCACCCCTCACATACACACATGTTTACATAGCACGATACTCTTGAAAACATATTTTTGTGGCAAATACAATATTTCATTAAAAGACCATGTACTATAAAACCCGGTTTTCTTTGAATTGTATTATCAAAAATTTGTTGTGATTACGGCTCTACAACCCTCTTTAAGGGACCCTCTATTGGATGGTGCAGATTATCGTACATCCTTGGCCTAGTAGAGCGAGATGCAGACCTCCTCACAGAGCATTCGGTCTCGAATGATTTTTAATACGATTTTTAAGAAAAAACGAGATTTTCTAATTAATAATAAAATTAATTTTTAATATTATATAAATATTATCAAACCACCTAATTTCAAGTTATAATAAAATTCCATGTTTTTCTAAAAATAAAAGTTTCACTAAAATACCATCAAGTATCAATACAAGACAAGTTTTACACTAAAATACCTTGAACTATTCAAGCTATCACTACTACAAATAAGGGTTGCTCCTACGGATATCTGCGTAGGGGCGAAAAAATACCCCGTAGGTGCAAAGGCCGCAGGTGCAAGTTGAGGCCCTGAACTTGCCCCTACGGGCAAATTCGTGCCCCTACGGATATCTCTGTAGGTGTTATTGCCCCTACGGATTACGCCGTAGGGGTAATCAAATCATATATGTATTTTTTTTGAATATATTGAATGTACCTACGGATACATCCGTAGGTCCTTGTTCTACCCCTACGGATAACTCCGTAGGGGATAGGCAGTGGCCCCTACGGATATGTCCGTAGGGGCACTCCCAACACCCTGAACTGAGATCAATGGGCAAAATATCAGGAAACCTGATATTTTGCCCCTACGGATAAATCCGTAGGGGATAGACAGTGGCCCCTACGGAGATATCCGTAGGGGCACCCCCAACACCCTGCACTGAGATCAGGGGGGGAAATATCAGGTTTCCTGATAGTTTGCCCCTACGGATAAATCCGTAGGGGCAACATATATACCTACGGCTTAATCCGTAGGTACATATTGTCTGTATTTTTTTTAAAAAATGGGCTGCTAGATTTTTTCCCGCCCTGTGTACAATACTATATACATCAATCAAATCATATATTGCAGTATTCATAATCACATCTCACGCATATATATAATATACAAAAGAAACCCAAAAATTGAATATGATATAAATACAAACCAATATCAATATCGTTTCAAAATGTAGTACAATGTGATATAAATAAATATATGTTTCAAAAAATAAGAACCAAAAAGCTACCCTAGTTCGGTCCAGCTCCACCTCTGAATAACGTTAGAATAACGCGCGTCTGCTCCTCGGTCAATACACTCTGCAATGCTACAAATAAGGGAGTCTGAGCGGCATGTGGAGCTGGCGATGTGGTCTGCGCAGCCGCCATCGAGGTAGTCGCTTGCGGAGCCACGGCTGCGGGAGTCTGAGTGGGCGGTGGAGTTACAGGAGCTGTCTGCGGAACCGCAGCCGATGTAGTGTCTTGCGGAGCCGCAGCCGAAGGAGATGCATGTGGAGGCTCGGCCGATCTACCCTGTCGCGTCTGGACATAACGTGTGTAAGAAGCGTGTAAGAACTGTGTATTATTCAAATTCGTTTCATTATTAAGTTATTTCGAAACCCTGTTTGGATATCTAGTTTGGAAAAGCGTTGTTTATTTTAATTACATATGTATGTATGATTAATCAAACTTAAGTCTAAAACCAAATAAGCTCAAGCTACGTACTAATTATGGATATGTTGATATGTATATAATATGAAATGATATTTTATAAACTATAAAGTAGTATACATATCAGCATCTCCTTCAACTCCTGAACGGTGGCCCTCAAGCTATCCAGTTCCTGATGGACATGCCGGTCACTGGAGACGGAGGAAGTAACCGCCGGGGTGGAGTTCAACCTCATATGGGCCCTGCTAGGGCCCAATCCCCGGCCTCTCTCCCAACCTCCGTGGTGCCCTTCGTGTGCGGCGTCCAGAACTGGGGTCAGCAGCCTCGGATCGTTCTGTCCGGTAAAATCGATCCCCGAGGCCTGGGCCTGCTCAACCACCCGCTCCTACACCCACATTAAGCAGTAAAGTATAAGTATAAAATTTAAACTTGAACCTTCCAAAACTAAAATTTCAAATTTGGGTAGAAAAAATATTAACACTTACGCAGTACTCCTGGGTAGCGACGTCGGGACATCGAAGCTCGCCCGTGGCGGGATCTGTCGAGGTGCCGTGGACGGCAAGATATGCGGACAGCACGCTCGGTGTACCACCTGACGCCACGGTCCGAGATGTCTGCAATATTAGAAAGTAACTCTTAATATTAGAAATATTAGAGAATAACTCTTAATATTGCAGGATATTAGAGAATAACTTTTAATTTACCGATAACTCCATGGCTCGAGTAATGTTCCTCGAGCCACCTGTGTAAGTGGGGCGACCCCTCTTCGCCGACTTCCTGTTCTCCATATTCTGAACGGCCTGTTTCTGCACAAAGCATTAACATTTAGTTTTCTTATTAAGAAACACAAAGAAATAAATTATATCATAAATAATGAATTAAATTTAAAATACATGCTTGTTTGCGTTCGGAGTTGAAATAAGCGCACAATAGAGGCCATGTCTCTACGTCGACTCTCGCAAACGCCGGAGTAGATAGGAGGGCCGATCTCTCTGCCTCGGGGGTCGCTATCCACAGGGAGTAGCAGTCGGCCTTCAGCTCATTCCTGTTGTATCGGACCTTGGCCTGCATGTTCTTCATCAGGCCATTGTACAGAGCATGAAGGTCGAGCACCCTCCCTGGGTGATCAGGGTCGGCTACAGGCTGAAAATCGTAATCCAACTGAAAATACAAAAAAAACATTGTTATTAGATTGCAAGTGTTAATAATAAATATATTGGATAGATCAAATGAAAATATATATTAATACATACCCGAGCCTGATCAAAGAAGAGGGCGAATGAGCGCTGGTGCTGCTCGCCCCACTCAACGTGAAGTGGATAGTTCTTCACGATCCGGCTCTCGTCCCCCAAATACCGGCCGAACCTCTCGGCATGAGGACCGGTATAGCGATAGTCAAGGGTAAAAAATAGGGGGAATGCTTCCTCCCCCCTAGCTCTATCAGGCCTCAGCCTATGGGACTGATTCAGGCCTCGAGTCCCCCTCTGGGGATGGAGAGGCCCTGCGTCTGCACGAAATATCAAGACAATCAATAATAAGACAAAGTTTTATTAAGAAATCAAGGTTAAACAAAAATTCAAGTGTGATATATACCTCCGGTGACTAGCGCACGAGCCTGGGCCCGAGCAGCAGCACGAGCGGGACGATAGTTCCTCCGGTGAGGAACAACCGGGGTCCCGGACCCGGACGCATCCCCTCCAACTATAAAATAAACATCGACGCTAAATTTCCATGAAGTTCATATTTATTCTATAGAGCATATGTAAAATGAATAAATATTTTAAATTTATTCATACTAACCTGCAGACGATGCGGAGGGTATGGAAGCGGCAGGAGTGGCCCCTGTGGAAGGTGTGGACGCACCACCTATAATTAGACAATTAAAAATAGATTATATAAGTAATTGCAAAAAGAATTTGTAGATCAATAATATAACGTTCTAAATCAATATGCATGCACTATAGGATATATAAACATACCCGCAGGTGCGGTGGTGTCACCACCTACAGCTAGACAATAATAAAAATTGCTAACTAAGAGCAAAAGGAATGTGTGTATTTATGATATAGCATTCTAAATCAATATACATACACTATATGATATATAAACATACCTGGAGGAGCGGGGGTGGCCTCTGTCCCAGATGTGGACGCATCACCAACAACTAGACAATCAAACATTGACAATATAAGTAATTTTGACATAAACATGCATGAATATCTGTAATATTACATTCAAAATGGATATGCGTGCAGTATACCTGGAGGTGTGGCCAAATCAACACGGAAGGAGGCATCCGAAGGGGTCTCCGATCTGGGTGCAAGACCGGCCCTCTGAAGCTCCCTACGGAGCTCTCCGGGCGGCAGAACCGCTCTGCCTCTGCCTCTGCCGCGGCTGGAGCTCCTGCCGCCCCTCGCTGCTCCCGACATCGTCATCAAATCTAGATAAACGGTTCGTGGACGCATTAGACAATCATTAAAAGTATTGACTATATATGATATAGAACGTAAAATGTGAAGTAATAATATAACATTACTGATAACCTTTTTCGTTTCGTGGGCGCATCATACATATCTACTTGGATTTCATCGTCGATGTCATTTCTAACCCACGTAACTTCATGATCGGTCGAAGACAACCCGTCCTTCGAAACAGACGGTCGGAGCACTTTAAGCCTTCTCTCTTCTTCGTCCTCATCGCTGTCCTCGTATTCTGGGACATCGTAGACATCTCTAGGTTTCCATCGGCATACAACACTCCACCCCGGATGCTTCAAACACTGTGAGTCGTATACTTGGAACGCTTGGTTCGGAAAGATAAACGGATCGTCCTGACCGTAAAATCGAAGTGTGTTCACACTGGTCAATCCATATTCATCTTTCCAAGTCCCAAGACTGCTTCTCCACCTGTCTGTATCGGTTCGCGGATCGTACCAAGTACAGTGGAATATATAAAAGGGTTCTGATCGTCCGGGATAGTGGATGCCGAGTATACAATTTAAGTACCCATAGTAAATCACACCGTCCGATCCTACCGTCGCAATCCCACTATTCTGAGTGGTTCTAGATGTTTCTATGCCCTTAACTTCGAATTTGTATCCAAGGACACCAAATCCTTTGTAATATGCAACCTCCATACTAGGAAATTGAGCTAAACATATTGAATCACTCTCAAATGATGCAGACAAGTTCGGATCGTGGATCTAACAAAACAAATTTTACGATAAATACATAACGATACAAGTTTAGATTAAAACTGATAGCAATAAAATGTAATTCGAATAACTTACATGCTCTGTGACCTAATCACAAAAATTATCCTGATGGTATTTTTCCAAACGCTTTTCGTTCCAATCAGGATGCCCCTCACGTACCTCGTTAAAATGAGTTCTGTTTTCGACAAATAATTGTGACATTAATATTATGTCATTTCATACACACACAAACACAGATATAACAATTAATCCAAAAGAACTTACTCTCTAATTTGTTCAAGACATGCGCAATTAAGCAAGATAAACCGGTATATCTTGTTGATAAACATAGTGTCTACCCTCTTATACTCGGCTTTACCATATGGCCCATCTTGAATTCTTCGTGGTCGGATAAGCCTTGTCTCAATGTTCTCGTCCAGATAGCGGGAACAAAATATGGTTGCTTCATCAAGAAGATAACCTTGCATGATAGAACCCTCTGGTCGATTTTTATTGCGTATATACTTCTTAAGAGTGTAAAGGTACCTAATGAGAATATGTTGAATAAATAAACACGGGTATACAGGACAACAATAAATTTATAAATTGCGCGAAACGAAAAATTACACGTACCTCTCGACGGGATACATCCATTGATATTGTACCGGTCCGGCTAACTTCGCCTCAGTTGCAAGATGAACCGTCAAGTGTATTATGATATCGAAGAATGACGGTGGGAAAATACGCTCAAACTTGCAAAGTATCAACGCAATAGAATTTTCTAGTTTATCCAGCGTCGCAACCTCCAGTGTTTTAGCACACAACTCCCTGAAAAAACAACATAGGTCGTTGATTACTAGACCAACCGAGTCGGGGAGAGAAGTCCTGAGGGCTAATGGAAGAAAGTGCTCCACGATAACATGGTGATCATGACTTTTCAGCCCATCGATCTTGCCCTTCACAATTTTTATTTTCTTGCTGAATGATCCTGAGAAACCTGTGGGGACTTTCAAATCATGCAACACCTGCAGGAATCTTTTCTTCTCCGGTTGTGGCATATGATAAGCGGCATTGGGAAGTACAAACTTGCCCGGTTTACCCGCTACCGGTTTAGGGTGCAGTTCACTTCTTATTCCCCACTCTTGTAGATCCATCCGGGCATTCATGTTGTCTTTCGATTTCCCGTCTTTACACAGAAGCAAGTTAAGTATGTGCTCTGATACTCCCTTCTCTATATGCATGACGTCCAGACAATGACGCACTGAATTTGTAGACCAGTACGGAAGCTCGAAGAAAATGCTTAACTTGTTCCAATATTGTGGTTTGACCTGTCTCGTCGGATCCATCCCGAAGGTCATGTTATTGTAACCATCCCATTTAGCAGTCACGTCCTCTCCGGACAATGGGGATGGAGGCACAAGAAGCTCCTGATGACCATCAAAGTGAACCGTGTCTAACCTATAGGGGTGGTCTGGAGGCAGAAAACGTCGATGGCCGCAATAACAAACCTTCCTGCTAAAATTCAAAAATTTTGATGTTGTGTGTTCATGGCAATGAGGACATGCTTTGTGACCATGTACGGACCAACCTGATAGCATTCCATACGCAGGAAAGTCATTAATTGTCCACATTAAAGCCGCACACAGTATGAAGGTTGTATTTGTGTTTGAATCATATGTCTCTACACCATCAATGAACAAAGTTTTCAGCTCCTCAATCAGAGGTCGGAGATAGACGTCGATATTGTTCCCCGGTGAGTTTGGTCCGTCGATAAGAAGAGGCATCATAAAGTATGATTGGTCCATAGCCAACCAAGGCGACAGATTATAAATTATCATTACAACGGGCCATGTATTGTGACTTCCAGCTATATAGTTGAATGGGCAGAAGCCATCGGCAGCCAGTCCGAGCCGGACATTGCGAGGATCGCTACTGAATATTGCGTGCCTCCTATCGAAATCCTTCCATGCCGGTGAATCTCTTGGATGGCTCATTTTTCTATTTTCGCTTGGAGGAGCACGGTGATGCCAAATCATTGCCTCGGCTGTTTTCTTGCACCTGAATAGCCTCTGTAGCCTCTGTATTATGGGAAAATATCGTGCTATCTTCACAGGTATATCAGGCTTCTTATCAGAATCTTTCGGCTTATACCTGGCCTCTCCGCATGTTGGACACTCTTTCAAATCTGAATTCTCTTTCCGGTACAACACGCAATTTTTAGGACATGCTTGAATCTTCTCGCACTTTAGACCCAAATCAGACATCATTTTCTGGGCTTCGTACCAGCTTTCGGGCACATTATTTCCCGGAGGCATAGAATCTTTCAAGAACGAAAGAAGCATTGTGAATGACTTGTTGCTCCATCCATTTAGGCACTTAATTTGGAAAAGTTGGACGAACCATGAGAGGGTGGAATACTTCGCATTCTCATAAATTGGTTTCCTAGCATCATTCATGAAATTTTCATATTTATCCGCACGCGGTCCTTGACCGGAAGGAATGTCATCTTCGGTACGAATAGATTCACCTAGGGCAGCCTCTACCATATCCTCCATTTCTTCTGATGGAAATAAATTTCCGTATCCTGCCGTATTACCGAATTCTTCTTCTTCTCCTGCCGCATTATCGTGTTCTCCTTCTTCTTCTACCGCAGTACTGCATTCTTCTCCTTCCCCGTGATATTTCCAAGTTGAATAAAGTCTAGTAAACCCATATTTTACAATATGAAGCTCATATTATCATATATTGGTTTTAACCTGAACATCTCGAATCGCTCTCTAATTATGCGTTTGTATGTATGTGTTCCGGCTGTCGGGGGTAGGCTTCTATCCCATTAAGAATGTATAGAGCGAACGCCCATCACTTGTGTTTTCAACCGTTTCGAGTAAATTTCGGCAGCACCTCCCTGCTGTTCTCCGAGTACACTGTAATAGAATAGATAATCATTTCAAAGCTGTGAAACAACGTTGAAATGAACATCTAATCTATCTTTATACACGGAGAACCAGCGGAAAGGTACCGACGAAATATCTCGAAACGGATGAAAACACAAGTGAATGAAGGCGTTTGCTTTATACAATCTTAACTTGTCCACACGGGACAAATCTATGGGTTACCATACGATTGAATTTTCTCGTCGCGTAGACTATACGACGGTTGTTAGTATCGAGCTATACTGTCCGATATTTAACAACCTTCGTATAGTTCTAGGTCACGACGAGCATCGCACGTATGTTAACCGATAGACGGGGACTAAGTGGCGCTTTTAGTTTCATATATGGGTATCGATGGGAATATATATGAAGGTTTCATATTATCATATATTGGTTTTAACCCGAACATCTCGAATCGCTCTCTAATTATGCATTTGTATGTATGTGTTCCGGCTGTCGGGGGCAGGCTTCTATCCCATTAAGAATGTATAGAGCGAACGCCCATCACTTGTGCTTTCAACCGTTTCGAGTAAATTTCGGCAGCACCTCCCCGCTGTTCTCCGAGTACACTGTAATAGAATAGATAATCATTTCAAAACTGTGAAACAACGTTGAAATGAACATCTAATCTATCTTTGTACACGGAGAACCAGCGGAAAGGTACCGACGAAATATCTCGAAACGGATGAAAACACAAGTGAATGAAGGCGTTTGCTTTATACATTCTTAACTTGTCCACACGGGACAAATCTATGGGTTACCATACGATTGAATTTTCTCGTCGCGTAGACTATACGACGGTTGTTAGTATCGAGCTATACTGTCCGATATTTAACAACCTTCGTATAGTTCTAGGTCACGACGAGCATCGCACGTATGTTAACCGATAGACGGGGACTAAGTGGCGCTTTTAGTTTCATATATGGGTATCGATGGGAATATATATGAAGGTTTCATATTATCATATATTGGTTTTAACCCGAACATCTCGAATTGCTCTCTAATTATGCATTTGTATGTATGTGTTCCGGCTGTCGGGGGTAGGCTTCTATCCCATTAAGAATGTATAGAGCGAACGCCCATCACTTGTGCTTTCAACCGTTTCGAGTAAATTTCGGCAGCACGTCCCCGCTGTTCTCCGAGTACACTGTAATAGAATAGATAATCATTTCAAAGCTGTGAAACAACGTTGAAATGAACATCTAATCTATCTTTGTACATGGAGAACCAGCGGAAAGATACCGACGAAATATCTCGAAACGGATGAAAACACAAGTGAATGAAGGTGTTTGCTTTATACATTCTTAACTTGTCCACACGGGACAAATCTATGGGTTACCATACGATTGAATTTTCTCGTCGCGTAGACTATACGACGGTTGTTAGTATCGAGCTATACTGTCCGATATTTAACAACTTTCGTATAGTTCTAGGTCACGACGAGCATCGCACGTATGTTAACCGATAGACGGGGACTAAGTGGCGCTTTTAGTTTCATATATGGGTATCGATGGGAATATGAAGGTTTCATATTATCATCGAGTATCATATATTGGTTTCATATTATTTATAGTTTACTTTATTTTATTTAATATTTATAATTAAATATATTGATAAATAATATTTGCAACAGAGAATCAAATTACCGAAATGCCCCATTTCATCTCCAAAGCTATTTATTTCCCCCAAATTAAAACCCCTCCAAAATCCCAAAAGAACCTTATCTATCTATATCAAAAAATTGAAGCGCGCAGCAAGCAGTGCCATTTCCTTCTCTTCTCCCAAAACCCAGCTCGCCTTCAATCTCTCTAACTCATCCTAACCCCAACCCAGCCCCAGCCGAACCCCAACCCAACACCAAACCCTAACCCGGCCTAACCCTAACTCCAACCCAGCCCCAGCCGAACCCCAACCCCAACACCAAACCCCAACCGAAACCCTAACCCTAACCCCAACACCAGTCGTCGAACCCCAACCGCCGATCGAACCCGTACCCTAACCCTAATCCTAACCCTAACCACAACCGATACCTAATCCTAACCCTCATCGATCGCTACCCTAACATCATTATAATAATGTTTAACTAATTACCTGTAGGCGACGACGGAGATGCAATCGGCGACGACGAGGGCGGTGGCGACAACGAGAACGGAGCACGGTGACGACCACGAAATCACTGCGCAGGCGTGGCGACGACGATTCGGCTTGGATTCGGTGACGACGAGATCACTGCGGCGGCGGCGGCGACGACGATCTCGATTTGGGAAAATTTGGTTTCGCGCGAGAATAAGAAAAAAAAATAATTAGCGTAGGGATCGATCTCTTAAATCCCTATTTATATGCCCCTACGGATATACCCGTAGGTTCTTGGTTTGCGCCTCCGT
This sequence comes from Agapanthus africanus, assembly GCA_030015575.1. Lineage (NCBI taxonomy): Eukaryota > Viridiplantae > Streptophyta > Magnoliopsida > Asparagales > Amaryllidaceae > Agapanthus > Agapanthus africanus. The sequence continues at coordinate 641,473,220 of JASDDO010000014.1, read as the reverse complement.
AGGGGCAAAAAACACTTTAAGATTTAATAAATTTTAAATAAATATTGAACGACCGTAGGGGCAACCACTTTGCCCTACGGATTAATCCGTAGGGCCAAACTTTTATTGCCCCTACGGATGTTATTATCCGTAGGGACAACCCCTTATTTTACTAGTGTATGTAAATATTCACTAATATACCTCACTCTTTAAAATTCACATCCATGAAAACCCTAAAGAAAATAAATAATTACTCGAGGTTTATTTTGAAAGTATATAAAATATTTTTCATAAACTTCATCGAGTTATATAAAATTACAATTAAGGACTTTAGTAAATATGGGTTTAAGCGGGATCAATTCTATTGAGCCTCAGGGAGCCGGAGAAAGTGAATGCTTACCTATTTAAGGTAGAGAAACTTAACGGAGTTATCAATGGTAATTGTCCTGGAAAAAGACACAAATCCTGCCGTCCATGTGCAGCAGTTACCGATAACACCCGAATATAATTCAAGATCCAAATATGTTTTAAAGTGTCTAACTGAATCTGAGTCTAAGTCTAATCTGAATCCAATCCAAACATGAGTCCAATTCAACATGAATCCAATATACCAAACATGAATACTTGAACCTGAACCTGAATACCAGAACAATATCAACAGGAAAACATGACTTGACTTGACCTGACCGAATCATGGCTACATCTCGACTTGATTACATGACTACTTGTTTACATCCTGAATCTGATAGTATAAACAAATTGTATCCATGGCCTCGGCAAGTCTAATAACCATAATCTATAATTCAATACAAAATATTACGGGGTTTAACGGGGTGGATTTGTATGGAATGTATTAGAAGTGGAACGAGACGGTCATTAAAAGACACCTAACCTGAACATACATTGTCGTTGTCCCGCGGGTTTTGACGGGGCCTTGTACTTTCCTGTTACCATAGTCCACGGGATAATTGGACTCCTCTCCTTTATACTGATATATTCTGTACCAAGCTACAACTAACTACGTTAGTATAACAAACATAAATCTGTACAATTACCAGTTCTATTCTCTTTACTTGTCATATTCTATTCTTTCTTTTGGGACTTACTGAGCGCTAGTTCGCTGATGACATTCCAGTCTTTTACTTTTTTTGGAATGTTCGTCAGGAGGACCGGACTCTCTCGAGATCGAGCCCGGCCAGAAGGACTTGGAGCAGATTGAGGCACATATAGACTTCTAGCTTACTTGTACTTATTTCCATGCCACTGTTTAGGCATTGCTTTCATCATTGTACATTTCTTTTTCAAATCAGTTGTAATGTAAAGAATGGATGTTAATAAAAAGTTGTTGTTTATATTACATCTCTTATTATTCTTGTGCATTATTTTTATATATGTTACTTAATTACGCTTAACGTGTTTACTCTCAGTAAATACATCGCGACCTCGCCACGTCTCCTTCCTCGTATACCGGGAAGCGAGGCGTGACACTTAGACAGCTCGATCACTCTGGTCTTGTATTTCTTTTCGACTCAATCTTTGAAAATGCAGCAATCCTCGATCGCATGACTCACTACTCTGTGGTACGAGCAATACAGGGGATTGTCGAACATTTTTTCTTCATGAGGTCTTTTTGACTCCGGCAATTGTAGACCGTTATTCAAGGAATCCTTGAATATCTTGCGGACCTTATCCTTCCTGAAAGAGTAAACCTTATTCTTATTCTTCTTCTTCTCTAAGGAAGGCCCTTCTCCTCCTAACACTGGCTTTCGGGACCGGTCCGTTTTTTGTCCGTCCTCTCTTCGCTTGTCTTCATTTTCAGACATATTGAAGGCGTTGGTATTATTGGAATTCCCACTTTTACGGTTGTCATCCTTTCGGTTCTTCCGAGGCTTGTCACTTTGAGAGTCCAGGACAGACTTTTGCTTCGAGCATTTCAACATTTGAACTCTTTTTGTCGGCTCTTGAAATGTCTTGAAGCCTGCTGTACATAAGAATGGGACCATCCAATTGCTGAGGTTCCTATTGAGAAGGCTGGCGGACTGGTCCTGTTCCAGCGGCAGTTCGTACTTGACCGTGAGATTACGCTATCGGGCGATAAAATCCGTGTTGCTTTCGTTCTTCCACGGCTTGGTCCTCACAAGATCAGCAATGGAGATCCTATCACCGACACTCATGAACCTTTGGCAAAATAGAGACTCCATTTGGCAAAAATAGTGACAGGCTCGTCTGGTATGCTCGCGTACCAGTCGAAAGCGACACCAGTCAGGCTGCTGACAAACTGACGAAGAAGGTATGCATCATTGCCTCCTGTATTTCCGCACGACGTTTTAAAGTGGGCGATGTGCTGATTTACGTTTCCCATACCGTCAAATCTTCTGAACTTAGGAATGACGCAGCCACTGGGAAACTCGATCAGATTGTACTGTGCGGGATATGACCGCCCACCACCGCCAATTTCTTTCCGAGCTTCTGCTTCAGCCACCAATGTTTTAACCATACTGGTGACCAAATCAATTATCCGATCTTGTGTTAGCGGGATAGTGACATTCGGGGCTAAAGCGTCCCAAGAAGTGGAATGTGTCCGGTTTTCGTGCGGCTCGCCTAAACTTGGACCAAAGGGACAAGTACCGATTGCTTCGGGTTGTTATCACCTTGCTCATGAGTAGAGAATTGCACTTGATTGGAGAGCGCCAGAGCAACTTGAGCCGTGAGCTGCATCATGACCTTCGTTAGGTCATCAATTTTTAAATAAAGTTTTGTCATCTCTTTATCTTTGCTCCTGATCTGTTTACGGAGCTCTTGAAGCAGCTCTTGCTCTGCGGTCCTGCGGCGGAAGGTCGGCTCTTTTTCGCTATCCGAGCTTGACTCCATATGGACTGAGGGGTATTTCTGCCTATTAGCCTCATCAAGAGGGTTTTCATCATCATGTGGAGGATGATCTTAGGGAGTGAAAGCTACATTCAATCCAGATTGGGCTTGGGATGTGGTGGCCCCATGCTTACTTTTGCTGCGCAGGTTGTCGCTGGGATGCGTGCCTGCCATATAGACTGTGCGGATAACATATCCGGTCATCTTTTCATCATTAGCAGTTAATTTCGCAGACCGTCATCGTAGCCCTTCTATTTTGGTAACGGACAATCGATTGAAGACGGCTGGCCTGACCGGGTCCTTAAGTGGTACTAGCACTTCTTTTCTAGATTTGCCCTGCTGTTTTCACGCTGCATAGAGTGCCTGGTAGACTCTCAAAGAGACAGTGTCATGCTTTCTATGTTGGGGCTAGGACACGTCTCTTTGTAGCATTGTTCGGATTGTTGTCTTCTTGATTTCGGCGGTTATGGCGCTTTTCTGAACCCACTTCAAAGGTTCGAAGGAGTTGGTGACTTTTATGGCCGACTCAGCTGTCGTCGCGGGGTAATCCTGTTCTTGGAACCTCACAAAATTCTACTTAGCCGGAGTCATAGCCCTCTTATTGGCTTTATATCTGAGCCACTTCTGTCTTAACTTTTCTGTTTTAAGCACTTGGCAAGCTTCGGCTCTTCGGGAGGCCGCCGTAGACCGAGCCATGGAGAGCTTTGGAAATACACCTAATTGTGCACTTGTTGGAGTCGTCGCGTGAGCTTGTCTGCGACATTTGATGATAATCTTTTTCCGGCAGTCTTTCCCCCAGCTAGAGCACAAAAAAGTCATTCGGACACCGTCTTAAGTTTGGGTTATGGTGCCTTAGCGATCACAATGTTCGGCTTTTTCCCCCTTGAGACCATCTTATCCACCTGGTTTGCTAGGAATTCTGCTAGATGAGCGCTTCAGGCAGGGTAGATGATGATGGAACCAAATTGGCGGGGCGGTTCCTCCCACTGCCGACTGTGGCTTGAGGGGAGAACCATGTGAGCATTGATCTTGACTATGTACGAGATCAGGGTCGCGTCAAAAGCTGAATTCATCTTAGAAGACATCGTCGTTGAAAGTTGATTGTTGCACGGAAAAGCATTATTTCAGTACAAACATCGGTATATATGCTAAATGAGTGCGCATGAACGCTTGACCCGAGATATGGGAGGAAAGAAAGGTCTCATAAGGCATGCCAGAATCTGTAGAATGTTTTTCGTCACCCTATTGAGATAGAAAATATGTGTCACTTGTCAGGCGTATTACACATTCCCTTGCCTACGGTAGGCCGGAATCAATTGATTGTGGGGATCCGAATCTCCGACAACCGCGGACTAAGCTGCCGTTAATTACCCCTTATTTTTGAAGCGAGAGAACCTCCGATTGACGGGTAAAACTAGTCATGCGAACTCAATGTGCGATGTGCGTATGTTGTGTTTTGAACGTATCGGGGTTCTCACAGAGTTTACAAGGGTCCCGCTATCCAGATAACGGGCTGGGGGTCAAAGAGGCTAGCAACCCTCTTACGGGGTGTGGAGCAGCACCCCGTTAGAATTTTTTTCTAACGGGGAATTGTTTTGAGTGTGGAGCATGTGAGAAAAAGAAGGATGAGGAGCGTCCTAAAAACACGTGAGACAACACGTGATTGGTGGGTGCCAGCGGGTCACGTGCATGGTGCGTGGACGCTGGGCTCCTGCGGGTCACGTGCCCTGCGCGTCGGCGCTGGACACAAGCGGGTCACGTGCGTGGTGTGTGGCCACTAGGCGCCACCGGAATGCATGAATGGCACATGGCCGCTGGGCGCCAGCGGGTCCCGTGCGCAGCACGCGGCCGCTGGAACACTAGCGGAAGAAGGGGCTAAGCCCCTGGGCTTGGATTTGAACTCTCGAACTGGAATTGGGTGCATATTTGGAGTTAAACTCCTAAAACATCTGGATTTGGTGTTAAACTCCTAAAACTCCTTTGAAAATTTGTATATTAGAGTTGGAGTTAAACTCCTTTGAAAATTTGTATCTTAGAGTTGAACTCCTCAGAGATCTTCGGAGATGATCAAAAGGGACCCCTTTCTTCTCCCTTAAGTCTTGGATCCTCTCAAAATGGGATTTTTGGAGGTGGGTCTTCTTCCTCCTCTTTTTTTGCTGGATCTTGGGGAAAAGAGAAGGTGAGATTAAATATCTCCCTTTTAGGGATTTGATGGGAGATCTGAACTCCCCTGCGAGGATTTTATGGTGAAACTTTATTTAGTTTTGAGAAAAAGAGAGCTAAGCTCTTGATTTAATTGGAAATGAAGAGGAAGAGAAAAAAACTTGAAAGAGAGAAGATGGAGGTACAAACCCTAGAAATTTTAAGAGAATGAAAGTTGTTATTGATTTTCTTATTATGTTTGCCTTTATAGGCTACACACTTTACATATAGCCTCTTGGGCTTTTCCAAATAGCACTTGCGCCTCCCCATACCTCATGTGCTTATTTCTTTTTGCACATAAACCATGGCTTTTACAAAATTTTGGCTTTTTGCAGATTTTTCTTACATTTAATTCTTAAAAAATGTATTTAAACTAATTTATCGCCTTCTTTTTGGCATGGAGCCGGCCCCTTCCACGCTCAGTCTTGACTTGGGCTTGGACCCGCTTGTTGGGCTCAGGCCCACTTGGCTGGGGGTTGACTGACTTTGACTTGGTCAACCGGGGTGTAATTTTTTACCCCAATACTTTCTTTACTTAGACTACGTAGGAGTCTGCCTACTTTGAGTATGCGTGCCGGACAGAGGTCTGCCTGCAGGTTTAATGCGAGGTCTTAGGATCCGTCGTTTAGTCCGGGCAAGAAGCTACCTGATGACCTCGTGAGAGGGCTTCTGAACCATGGTTTGGACCGAGCAGAAATCTGCTCGGTGTGAATTGGTTGGGCAGGAAGCTACCCAGCGGTCTTGTGAGAGGGATTCTGATCCACAATTTGGGCCGAGCAGGAATCTGCTTGACGCGAATTGGCCAGGCAGGATGGTACCCACTGTAGATGGGCCGGGTAGGAAGCTACCCGGCTGCATCGTGATGAGAGCTTTAGATTCATGCCATTTTATTGATCTGAAAAAGTGTTTGTAGTAATAAATAACCGCAATCAATAATGGTGTCGCGTGTAGCTAGCCGATATGAGTACGGGTCGTCCGCAGGGATGCGTGGAATTTCTAATCTTGCTTTAGACGAGTTGAAAAAAGAATAGAGAGAAAGGAGAATAGTTTTAAGATCTAGTTTAAACACGGATATAGATTTTGGATGTAGAATATATAAGAAGAGGACTTGTAGGGTTCGTTAGGATTTAGAAGACATGGATGACTAATAAAGATGATTCCTTTTATCTTTTGATAGATTTAAAACTAGAATGATAGTGATGAATGAGAATTAGGGTTCTTGGAAGAAACTAGGGTTTCCCCACTATTGATCATTGTCCCTTCATTGATCTCTATTCATGTCTAACTCTTAACAAAACAATTGTTAATCTGATCTCAAATCGTGGTCAAGACTATCAATAAATTGATAGCGCACCCGATTAGGATGTTAATGATTCTTTTGCTAAAGTTTATAAACTTCATAAGACTTAAAAAAAGTTAAAATATTTTCTCACCCATTGTTCTACCCTAATCCAACGAACCTTATCAAGCGGAGAATTACTCGCGCATGATGGAGATAGAAGAAGAAAGGATAGAGAAGGAAATCATAATGCAGAAATTAAATGCGAAATAATTAATCTAATGATCTACCTTTATTAATCAACTTTACAAGTACAATTCTTCAAGTTTAGATTACAAGAGGAAGAAGAAGTTGCTCTCGATCTCTGCCTCGAATGAAGTAGATGTTCTTTCGATATTCACGTCGCTCTATCACGTCGAATTGCGGACCTGTCGTAGATCACTTATTCTTTGACAGTGATTTGCATTGTGTTAAAGGTGATGATTTCTAGTTTTAGCCCTCGGTCCTATTTATAGTCACAGAAGATACAAACCCGAGATCCCAAGTATTAGGGTTTGTTGAGAAGATCCTACCCACAAAATCCCACACCCTAACTCCTCATATCGACCGCGGATCCGTCGCAAATTGTATGTTTTGGCCACTGTTGGGCGGTGGGTTGGAAGGATCATTTGATAAAAATTATTTTATAGCCTTAAAATGACACATGGAGATTGTTGTGATATCTGGAATCTTCATATCTTCTCAGAGTCTCTGCCAGTATTGATTCTTCGATTTTATTTAACTTTATCGGGAGATTTTTAATTCTGATATCTCGATATCCCGATCTCCTGACCTGAGCCAAATCTTGCACAATATCTCCATGAATAATGTTAGTAATATGTATTATAGAGATATTATTCTAACCATTTGTATGATGTTATATCTTTTAAAGAATCTCGATTAGAATATTTGATATGATATGCATAATAAAAATATTATATAAATATTATATGCATATATTTTCCCTCATAATGTTAATTATAATATATAAACATATGGTAAATATTATTTTGCAGATAAACCCAAATATGTTGTATATTTATAATAAACACATTTAAATATTTAAGAAAAGTAAGGAAAATGTTATATCAAATGCCCAATATTTTCGAATGAACAAATATCCTCATACTTAATTTTGATCGTCCTGAGCAAACTGGTTATTCAAGAGAGGGAGAAAAAGAAAAAAGAAAAACCTAAGTAGCACACTTTCGTAGGTAACACGATTGCACTGAGCACGTGCAACAAGCCGTTAAACCTCTAGGTGTCCCTACTAGGAGGAGTGTTGTCTCCTGAGGGTTTTCAGCGGATTACACCCACAAAATCCTATAATAAAAGAAAGAAAATGAAAGTTACGTACAAAGATAAGAAGTATAAAAGAAAGAATTTGAAAATACGAATTTCCAACTACACCGGTTTTCAGTTGCCATGAGCCCTATCTTAATGGCCGTGAAAAGATGTTAGAAATCACATCATCCCTCAATAAAATATTGTCTTTATTCTTCCTCCCTACCGTTCTTCCAAACATCGATCATATACCCCTACGTGTGTGTAAAAGAAATCCCTACACTTAGAGAATTCAATTCAAGCTATCATACTCTTGTCCATTTTCCTTAGTATTTTATAGTCGGTGAATAATTTCGATGAAATTGCTCACACATTTTTCATGCGACCGTTAATACTTCTTGAGGTACTAACCAACCGATTACAAAATATGATCGCGTATTTAGGCGTAATATTCTCGTCCTGCAACACTTAAGGCTTAGCAGTGGCTCCCAAACCAGTTGGTCTAAGACACTATGTGATAAAGCACCCTCGCTATATATTTTTTATGCTGGCTTAAGTAATTACAAAACCAATTTTCATTTTTCTTCACCGTTTTTTTCTATTTTTATTTTTCTTCTACCAAGGCTTTTAGACAAGGGCATTTCAAGGTATCCTCTACTATCCCAAGTTTCAAGATTTGTGCAAGTACGTATAGTAGGGTATCAACGTTCAAATGTTTGGACTTAAGAATAGAGCCTATTTTTCACACTTATTTTATCCTCAGATTAGTAATTTCCTTCATCTTACTAGCCCTTGGGACAACGACTCATAATTACTTATTACCAGTTTCGTTTAAGAAAACATCAACTTTCTTGCTTTTCTCAAACTATTCCTATCTTTCATATGTAAATTTTTCACTTTCAAATTTTCATTATCAAAAAAAAAATTTGTGCTTATATACAATATAATGCAAAATAATGCGTGAATAAGGACAAACCACCCCCAAATCTGTTTGCAGCAGTGTCCTCACTGATGTCATCTGTTAAGCTTAAAAAAAACTATAGACTTGGAAGGAAAAGTTAGTAACAGGGACATGAATAAATGACAGCGAAATCTTCCCCCAAACTTATTTTTAGCTCACAATTTTGTAAAAAATTTATTTTCTTTCAAGAGCCAAAATATTTTTCTCCCCCCCCCTGAACTTGAGTAAAATAGTATTAAGCATTTAAAATTATGAGGGGGGTTAAAGTTATTGGTCGATATAAAGCTTTATAAAGACCAAAAGTCAACACCAACCATTCAAAGAATTTATCAATATAACAATATAGTTGGTGGAAAAGCAGAGATTTGAAGAAGTGGGGAGATAGGAGGCGGAATCGATCGGGTTTACGTCTCGGTTGGTAGAGACGGAATAGTGATGGTGAAGGAAAACGAGAATGTGAATGATTAGGAATGGGTAGAATAATCACATTCACGTATGAGATAAGAAGAAATGGTGCTGGTTCAACTTCTTCGGGTAGGGTTGATTAATCACAAAATCAGTGTCGTTTAGGAATGCGAGTTCGTTGGCGAAAATATTTTGAAACTTCCATCGATGGTCGGATTGAACGTTTCAATGTCAATAATTGTCGCGCCAGAATTCAATACACTTGATTTGTCAACAATTATGGAGGTAGGAGACTCGAAAAGCTCATCTACCTTATTCTTAAAAAAGTCTAAATCAAGTTGTCTTTCTAGAATTATTGAACTCGAAATATCGGAGTGTGATTTATCAAAACTCGATCGAATTAAAAGAAGATTAGAAGAAGAACCAAAGAAAATGGGTGTTGAAATGGGTAAACGAATTTGTGTGTCGAGCATTGTTGAACCAGATGTGGGAAATGAAGGATGAATATCGTTCTGCTTTTCAGTCATGCATTTATCATCAATTTCCATACGCATATTGGGTTCGCGAAAAATAGTTAAAGGTTCGAGATGATGTCCACACAGAAGTGAAAGGACCTGATGAATTGGTGAGAAAAATTCATCCAAAACTGTGGGTTCATCATCCAATATGTCCCTAGCGTCAATATCCTCAATCAAGTGAAGGTTAAAATTCTCAGACACCTCATCAAAAGCATGGTTTTCAATCAATTTTTGTTCTAGAGTGGAGGTGTAGAGATCACAAGGATTGGGTGTGGTTTCACTTGTCATAGACCCTGCACAATCGGGCAAATCAAACACTACAAAGTCATACAACTCATCAAACCTTCTATCTTCAATTGGTGAATCATTTGATGTACTCGATAGATTTGTGAAACTGGAGTTGTGGATTTCAATTTGGGATGGGAAGGTTTGATTTGGAAGGGTGTACTGCTCTCTTTCACTACCCAATTCTCAATTTTTCCTATTGCCGTATCATACATTGAAAAATTTTGAGCTAGTTGGAAACTAGTTGCTCGTTCGTTGGGTTGTATGAGTGCGACCATGGACGCATTCAATTCCTCTATGTAGCGGAGCGACGCTACCCAAAATTCTTCCACTGTCCGTTCAAGACTAGACATGGGTCGGTAAGGGGTTTCAGCAGAAAATTGAAATTCTTATGGATAGGTAAAACTCCCAAATAACTGATTAGAAGAAATGTCTAGAGAATGTGTAAAAGTCGGAAAGGATTGATAGGAATGGAATGGTTGTGAAAATTGGACAGGAGTAGGATCAATATTGTGATAAGAACAATATTAATATTGGTTGGTTGGCGGGCTACTGGCAACAGATGTCATATACGCTGCAAAACGAGTAGTAATATCTTCCTTAGAAAATGATGGTGTTTGTTGTCCTAACGGTTTGACCGCATTGAAACTTTGGCTTTTAGCCCTCGCTATATGCTCAGCGATAGACATGAGTTTAGGAGTTCTCTCACACGCTTTAAATAGAGTATCAACATAGGAAGATGTAAAATTTTGATGCGGTTGATAGGACCTGGAGTGAGGTGTCCAACTGTTTCTTTCCGCTTGCTCTATCCAATCTCTTAAAGACATGGTAGAGTCAGAATTTTGACCAAAGCAATTACGAAAATAAGAAATATCTGGTTCTAGATAGCAAAGCTTGGCAAGAGTTCGTTTGTTTGGGTTACCCATTATATGAAGGAAAAAGGAAGGGGAAAGATTTAAGCTCTAGTTGGAATGTTTTGCTTTGAAAGTGGGACTTGAAATGCACAAGCAAACCCTAAAACTAAGATCACCTAGGTCAATCACTAGACCGCTCCTAGACTTCTAAAGGACAAGTCGCAGGATCAATCCTCTACCACCTCTTTATTACTCTTGTGGCCAGGTAACTGCCAGGTGAGTGGGAGGTATCCGCTATACGAATCACCGAAAATAGCGGGCCTAATTAAGTAACCAATTTTCGTAGTCACACTTGCCTTAGACACCACAAAAATAATGCGGATAAGCGATAGATTACCCACTGTTTCCCCAATAAGAGAGCAAGGCTCTGTTCAAAATTTGAACTGAGGAAACGCCTCACGTGCAAAGCACGAGAGCGCTAGTGCCCAGAGTTAAAAACTCTGAGGCAGCGCCTCATGTGCAAGGCACGAAAGCGCCAGTGCCAAGAGTTAAAAACTCTGAGGCAGCGCCTCACGTGCAATGCACAAGAGCGCCAGCGCTAGAACTAAAAGTTCTCCACCCTTGGATCAAAGATCCAACAAAGATGATAAATCATCTGAGCACAGAATTAAATTCTGATTGAGGAAATACTCCTCAAATCTTTCTAAACAAGAAAGATTGTGCTCTGTAAATCAGAGTACCGTTTGATCAAAGATCCAATGGTGATTAAAAATCACCAAGATACAGAATTAAATTCTTCTTGAGGAAATACTCCTCAAATCTTTCTAAACAAGAAAGATTGTGCTCTGTAAACCAGGGCACCGTTGGATCAAAGATCCAATGGTGATTAAAAATCCTCAAGATACAGAATTAAATTCTGATTGAGGAAATACTCCTCATATCTTTCTAAACAAGAAAGATTGTACTTGGTAAATCAGAGCACCGTTGGATCAAAAATCCAATGGTGATTAAAAATCACCAAGATACAGAATTAAATTCTTATTGAGGAAATACTCCTCAAATCTTACTAAACAAGAAAGATTGTGCTCTGTAAATCAGAGCACCGTTGGATTAAATACCCAATGGTGATTAAAAATCACCAAGATACAGAGTAAGTTCTGTACAGGAAAATATTTTCCCAATCTTGTTAAAAAATAAGAAAGGTGTCTTCTGTAAAACAGAAGTCCTTGGATCAAAGATCCGACGGTGGATAAATTCCCCAAATCAATTAAGAAATTTCTAAATGAGAGATTTCCTTAACTGAATCAACAAATCAGCCTCCCCTATATAAAGGACCCAAGACTTCAAGTCTTAAAGGGAGGAACCCCCCATAAACTTTAAGTTCAAAAAGAAGAGCAAGCAAAAAGAGCTTGAAGAGAGAGGAAAGAAGAAGAACTTTCTTCAAGGTAAATAGAGATCATAATATCTCATCTGCATACCCAAGAGTTTAACCCTCAAAAAAGAACATAGTTCTTTCCCTGGATCTGAGATCCATAAGACAAATATTACACCAATGAGAATTTAATTCTCGTAGGGATGAATTTGTTCTTGGGGATTGATGATCCAGGGGAGAACAAAGAACTGAACTCTTCAGAAAAATGAACAAAGAAGGAAACAGCGCCAAGCGCTCCATGTGCTCCTCACGTAGGCGCTGCTGAAATAAAGAGTGCTTAGCACTCAATGGTTGGCGCCAAGCGCTCCACGTGCCCCTCACGTGGGCGCTAATAAAATAAGGTGTGCTTAGCACCCAGTGGTTGGCGCCCAGCGCCAAGCGCTCCACGTGCCCCTCATGTGGGTGCTAATAAAATAAAGAGTGCTCTGCAGTCATTGGTTGGCGCCCAGTGACAAGCACTCCACGTGCTGCTCACGTGGGCATTGCTGAAATAAAGAGTGCTTAGCACTCAGTGGTTGGCGCCCAGCGCCAAGCGCTCGACGTGCCCCTCACGTGGGCGCTAATAAAATAAGGAGTGCTTAGCACTCAGTGGCTGGCGCCCAATGCCAAGCGCTCTACGTGCCCCTCACGTGGACGCTGATAAAATAAGGAGTGCTCTGCACTTAATGGATGGCACCTAGCGCCGGGCGCCCCACGTGCTTCTCACATGGGCGCTGTTTAACATAAAGCGCTCTGTAAATGGAGCTCAGCGCCATAAAGAGTGTTTAACACTCAATATGAAAAAACAAAGAAAGGGTGAGCATCAAAGCCCATATCAATGCTCAGCATTGTTGAACAAAAGGGACCGATCCCAAAACAAGTGTTTAACACTTTATTCAAAAATTGAGTGGGCCGAGTCCAAGCTGACCAAAAGTCCCTGATTCATATCGACTGAGCTTATGGGCTCATAATTTTCTAAATTTGATCTTAGTCCTAAAATCAACTACAGATCTCTCAACTGACATTGGTTCAAGGGTATATCTCCCCACACCTCTGATATATGACGTCGTAATTCTTCAACGTCTTCAGAGAGGTGGCGTGTCCCGACAACCAACAATTCAATGGACCGCAATGTTCTTAAACTAATCTACATGGACCGTAATGTCCCTAAACTAACTATGGACCGTAATGTCCTTAAACTAATCTTTATGGACTATGATGTCCTTAAACCCAATGGAAACCCAATGGATCGCAATGTCTTTAAACTAATGATAGACTATGATATCCTTAAACCCAATGGACCGCAACGTCCCTAAACTAAACTATGATATCCTTAAACCCAATGGACCGCAACGTCCCTAAACTAAACTCCATGGTCTATGATGTCCTCAAACCCAATGGACCGTAATGTCCCTAAACTAAAACGATAGAACCCAAATGCTCTTTCGTTGGAAGAAAAGTGATCCTGAACCACTGTTAAGTAGATCTTAGTCCAATATCGGATTAACGTATCCTTAACAAACATTTAAGTTAATCTTAATTTCAAACGAGATTAACGATCCTGAAATCAAACCAAACCCAAATCTAAGAAAATACGGATTTGGACTAATTCCCGCCCTACGGGCGGCAACACAAATTAGTCTCCGTATACAATTCACGGGCAACCAAAAATGAAACAAACACACACGAAATGAAGTGAACATCTGGAGCAGGAGAAAGTGGTTATCGCTATGCGGTAACATAATTAACTGCAGGGGTTTGCGCCTGCAGGGAAGAGCGTCCCTACAATCAAAAACCCCTCACAACGAGGGGGAATCTAACGAAGTCTGCTACAATGGTCACATCTGTTTAAACCTTCGATACATGGTGCCATAAATTAACTTGGCATCTTCAGAGGGGTAAACAGATAAAACCAAATAGCATCTGCCCCCCCCCCCCAAATTCAGGCAAGACGTTTTTCTTCCCGGTTTCCGGCGGTAAACAGATTCTAGCACGCCCGGTGGGACTTTTCCCTCTTTCCACTCCACACTTCGTGTGTCGTGTTTCGCGAACAAATCGTGGTCTGCTATGGTTGCCTGTGGATTCGAGGTACTAAGATTTGGTGTCTTACTCCCATGCAGAAAAAAGAAGATCAATGGCTTCTGGCTACACCAACTGCAACAACAACTTCCGCTCTGCCCCGTCTGGAAGAGTAACTTACGGGCCTCAAGCGGCCTCCATCTACGCAATGCCGGTGGAACAGGTGACACAGGACACCACTAGATTGTTCTTCGGGACCATGCTCCCACCAATGAGCTTAAATGCCACAGTTCCATCACAGGAAGCTCCGAAGAAGTCGGTCTTCGATCGGCTTGCATCTACCGTGGCCCCTCTCAACGGGTCGTCCAAGTCTACTACCTCAGTCTTCGACAGGCTGAGCCTAAGCTCAAATGGGCCCGCGAAGAGGCTCGCAATACCGGAAAAGGTTATCCCAACTCTTGCTGCAGATAAAGTCGTCCAAACTACGTCCCCTACTCGAAAGTCAGCCTTCGACAGGTGGACCATTCCTTCCCAGCGGATGTCAGTCTTTGACAGGCTGGCGCCAATAACAGCCTTTCCTCAAAGCAGGGGGCATGACGAAGCTACTCCGATGATAGAGGTGATCCCGGCTACATGACATGCTCGACGTCGTCACTGGCGCCGAGTGAGGAAATCTGGAGGCAATTCCCCTTCTGGATTGACCCCACCAGCTCCAATGGTGGAAATTGATGCTGCTGTTCCAACTGGGAACAGTTTTGAACCGCTCAGGAGGGTGCGCAAGAACTCTCCAATTGCCGTACTAAAAGGTCTCCTCCACTCGCAGAAAATGTTACTAAGGCAAAGCCGGAGCAACCCCCTCAGCGGCTGTCCTCCAAAATCCACAGGGTCTGGCTAAGAGTCCAAGACTCTGTAATCGACAAAGACTGCTCCAGCCGATCGAAGAAAATGAAGGTCCGGCAAGAAGAGAATCATCCCGCCATCATACCATGGAAAGTATCGTCTGCGACGGCCCCCTCAACCTTGACCGTCCATAAAAAAAGAAGGCCGGAGAAGATCTCCGTGCCTACAACAAATCTCAAGGGCACTGAACCTAATCGCCACAAGTCTGGGGCATGATAGTGCACACCGTCTATATGGCTTCTGGAAAAGAGTAAAGCCGTGCTTCTGGGGGTCATCGACTACTTACGTAGTCCGTAACAAAGGCTCAAGAGCAACAACAGAAACTCCAGGAGATGCTGACAAAGATGGCCGCACTTACCGGGCAGAAAGAAAGCCCAGAAGCGTTTTCGGAGCAACACCAGGAACAGGAAACCGATGCCGAGTTCCTCCGAAGAATGCTCGAGAAAAAAGATAAAGAAGTCGCGGAACAAGCAGCTAGCATAAAACAAATGGCGCATATGTTCCAAGATATGGTGGGCATGATGATCCAGCCAGACCCTCCAGCCGAAAATCCCTTAATAATCATTGAAGACGACAGAGGGGAGACATCAAACCCTCTTCCGGCACTATCAATATCCAGGAAGGAGACGATCTCGAAAGCTGCACTTGATGTACATAGCTTAACAAATATGAGCTCATCAAGCAAGCGAAGTTGCCGGCCAAGTCGTCAGAACTGGGCGACCCTATCCAGGCTGATGTGATCAAATTAAGTACCCGCCGGGATATACGATCCCTAAATTTCATGTGTATAAGGGGACAGGCAACCCCCATCAGCACATCACTCAGTTCGGGGCTCTCTGCGGCAATACTGGAGGTGACAAAAAATTGCTACTTCGCCAGTTCGTCGGCAGCTTAGCGGAGACGGCATTCGAATGGTACTCGGAGCTTCCGAATGACTCCATAAAAACATTCACGAAAATGGAGTTGCTATTCACCCAGCGTTTCGCAAGAGCCAGTGAACGCACCCCGATCACGGCATTGATCAATGCCAGGGTGAAGCCAGGAGAGACATGGGTTCAGTATGCAATTCGGTGGTGGAACCTATGGTCGAAATGCGAACAACGTATAGAAGAAGCTCCTGCTGTGGGCATGTACGTAGGGACCCAATTTATGATGTTTTTCAAGCTTACCACTTTCCAAGTCTTGATCGACAAACTGGCCCAAATGGACCAGATAGGCCATAGACCGTCCTCCTCGAAGACGGAGCTTCGAAATGAAAAGGGCAAAAGGAAAGCGACCTTCGTCGCCAACGCTCAGCAACAGCCGAGTGATCCAAAACCAGCTGCTCGCTAAAACGATAAACAACAATCACTCGGAGAAAACCTGAGACGTCCTTACTCATTCCCTCGGGATAAAACGAGAAGACTGTTCGAGCTGGCGATGCGCAACAGGCTTATCACTCTACCAGATCCGAGATGCCCATTGCAACCAGGCGATGTCAGCAATCCCAATTACTGCCCTTACCACCGAATAGTGGGCTACCCAATCAAAGATCGCTTCGTCTTCAAAAATTGGATTGAGGACCAGTACCAACAAGGCAAATTCGCACTGTCTGAAAACTGGATGGTAAACCCACCACAACCGCACTCTCCTAAAAAGGTGGACACACCGGGGGCATCATGCTTATTTATAGAGGAAGCTCCATGGGAAGTTGTTCTTTCAGACAAGACTAAGAGAATGCTCAAGGATCTTCAAGCATGTCCGGCAATTAAATGGAAAAACCCGCTGGAGCCCGAGATCATTGAGGGGATGCTGAAACCGCACCCAACACCGAGAGTTGGTAGCAATGGGCAAAATACCCAGGCCCAGCCGTCAAAGTCTTCAAAGAAAAAGAAGAAGAACAAGAAGCCCGCGCGTCCTGATGACAAATGCACGGACCTGCAAAAGCATATTGACGCACTAGAAGAATATAACCAGAAGGTGCGAACCCCGGTCACACTCCAAGAGTTTCTCAACCATATCCTTGAGAGCGGGGATAATGACAATGACGACAGAAATGACTCGTCGGAAGAACCCGAGGATTATGTGGTAAGTTGTCACATGATCTCTCATTCACCAATAAGTGATGAAGAAGCTCACTCGGCATCAGAAGATAATATAGAGAAGCTGGGGGCAGGATCGGTACCAAAATCCTTAGAACCGTCAGACGAGATGATTGACATGTTGTTGAACGAAGCACGTCAGAAGAGCAAAGCTGATCAAGAGCGTGAAATGGCCATATTCGAAAGCGCCAAGCGTCAGCATCACGTTGAAGGAGTCATGGTAGGGATAAGTCGCAAAGCACTCCAACCAGATCGAAGCACACCCGCGGCAGACAAAAACAAGCTTAAAACAAGGAAACGGTTCGCTAAAGCCCTATCAAGGGGAATGAAGCTGCCATCTTTCAAAGGAAATACTCCTGGCAGTATACACCTTGACGAAGCGGATGTACATCCTAACTACTGCTTATACCATCAGAGGATTGCATACCCTACCGAAGAATGCATGGCTTTTAAAAAGTGGTGGCACGGATACGTTGCACATCGACAACAATTCAAGCGAATAAAGCGCAAAGCTCATCGGGAGCAGAGAAGCACGACAAATGAGCATAAAGGAAAATCCGATAACAGTCATATGGTTGATTCTATCCCAAAAAAAGGGATGTCTCAAGTTCTTACCTTCGGAAGCGATTCTGACGAAGAATTAGCCCTCGGCCCAATCTTCAAAGAATCCACCTCAGGAAAAGAGGAAGAGATGAAGAACTGTGAGAATATTCAGCTGCGCAACCGTACGTTGCCCGAAAAGAATCTCGGACCTATAAATAAGGGATCGAACAAAAAAGATAAGGGGAAGGAAAAATTCCCTGAGGATATCTCCCTCGATGATCGAGTCATCGAAGAGCTGGCAGCCAAGGACCCGCCCAAGAAGAACAAGGTAGATTATAATGTCCTGGCACATCTGAGAAAGATACCCTCATAATTGAGTATCTTGGATGCCCTTCTCCTGTATAAAGAGGCACGGGATTATCTGATCAAGGCATTACAAGAGCCCGAGTAGTTTTAAGCTTTCCTTGCCGAAGAAAAGATGAAGGACGAGCTGGAAGAAGTGCACACAGCTGACATCACTTTCAGCGATGAAGATCTCCTCCTCGGAACGTGCGACCACAACCGTCCCCTATATGTCACCGGGTACTGCCATGACATCAAGATAGGGAAAATCTTAGTTGACAATGGGTCCTCTGTCAACCTCCTAAATGTGAGGGTACTAAAAGAAATCTGCATGTGCGTTCAGCACTTCGCTCGGGATAAAATTACCATCTCCGGGTTCGACTCCCAGTCATCACGGACGCTCGGGTTTGTAATACTGATGTTACGTTTTGGGCTGCTCGTCACTGACGTCGAATTTCATGTCATTGACGCCAAGACCTTCTACAACGCTTTGCTCGACACGCCTTAGTTACACGAATACAACATCATCCCTTCTACACAACATCAGTGTATGAAGTATTTCAAAGATGGTCTCGAGTAAACCGTGACGGGGGAACTAAACTCATTCTCCATAAATGAAGTCTGCAAGTATGAAGACGCTAAGTATTTCCTACCAGACATTGAAGACACGGAAAGATGCCATAAACGGGAGAATAAGCAAAAAACTATCACCACTATCCCGGTCTTTGGGAGCGATACCGAGGAGGAAGAAGAGATATTCTATTCGGGGTCGTCCCAATGCAACAGACCGGGACCATCTACCCCTATTCTGGTCTTTAGCAGTGACTCTGAAGACGAAGTCAACGCAGTGTTCTTGACCCGTCTATCAATGCAGACCCTCACTGGAGACGATCAGAGTTTGCGAATCGCCATGGTTCCACGGAAGCACTACAGGGAGCTTGATGCGCTTGGAACATATAGTGTGCAAGAGCTGCAGACATTCTACGTCCTTCCCAGGCAAAGAGGTGAAAAGGCGATCCTATTCTATCGATCCGCGGAGATTAAAGTCAAAAGAGAAGTCTGGCATGGTGCCGATTTTGCGCTCGACAGGCTCCAACCCATCCATCTGCCCAGATACTACACGGAGGGATTGAGAAGGTTATTAAGATGCCAAGGCGTACCCTTTAAGCAAACCGTGCGACAGGCTCAGTTCTACAACAAGATTTGGAACATCCCCGGAACTAAGCGAAAATTGCCCAGCGGAAAAATGGAAATGATTAGGCTTGGATATGTCCAGTCCAAGAAACGGGAGCAATTCCATGGCTGCCATGTCATAAATGACCTTGATGAAGAATGGGGTGCTCTTTTAGAAGATGCTGATGTTAAACCAGAATGAGGTCCCACCATAAAAATGCCGAGTCCGTCGTTCGAAGAACAAATGGACAAGCCAATAAGGGAAGTGAGTCAAAAGGTTCGGAATGACCACAGCCGTGAAATGACCATTTACGAGAAAGCCAGGACGCAACGTCTCCTTCAGCAAGCTATGGAGGATGACAATGCCCTTCACCGTCAGCCTGCCATGCATTCCCAAGACATGAAAAAGGCCCGATGCAGAGGCAAAAACAAGTTAAAGAACGGAAAAAACATTCGGCAACGGCAAAACGGATCCAAAAGGCCACGCGATCGAGAAAGGGTCAACCGGAATCCGTCTCTTATGAAAAAGATGGGTCGAGCATTTTCTTTCCCTCAAGACAAGACAAGGAGAATCTTTGACCTTGTCATGAAACATCAGATGATGACACTCCCGGAGTCTCGGCACCCCGATCAAGCAAACGAGGTTCATCACCCGGATTATTGCTCCTATCACCGAGCGATAGGACATCCTCTTGAAAACCGCTTCACCTTCAAAAACTGGGTTGAAGACCAATATCAACTCAGTAAATTCGCTTTATCCAATAGTTGGAGGGTAGCCCCACCACAAAAGCATGTACCAAAAGCAACGTATATAGCGAGAATAGAACCTGATCAACATCGGTCTTGGAAACGATCTCGTACCTGTCACGTGATAACGCTGTCGGAAGAAGGAGTGCCTGAGAATATGGATAATCTCTCCTGGTGTTTTGAAAACGAGGATGAAGATGAGTTGATCTCAGAATTTCCACCGGCGCAAAAAGAGTTGGAAGATAGGATGATAACCTGAGAAAAGTCGACTTGGGGACGGCAAACTACCCGCGGTCTATGTTCGTCAGTGAGCTGCTGTCTAAAGAGCAAGTGGCTACACTAAAGGATTTTCTCATGCAGTATAAAGATTGCTTCGCATGGAACTATTCCGAGATGCCGGGGCTAGACCCAGAAATAGCTGTGTATAAATTGGCGATATCTCCGGACGTTAAGCCAGTCAAACAAGCACTAAGAAGAATACGGTTCGAACTTGAAATGAGAATCAACGCCGAAGTCAAGAAGCTAATCGACTCTGGTTTCATCCAAGAAGTTTAATACCCCGACTGGATCGCCAACATTGTCCCAGTGATGAAGAAAAATGGGACGGTGCGCATCTGCGTAGACTTTCGGGACGGTGACGCTTGCGACGCCGGCCGATACGAGGGAGCCACATGGGGAAAGAGCGGTGGTTTGGGCAGTCTTAGACTCCCAAGAGAGAGTGGCCTCTTCGGGCAAGGTAACCGCCAGGGTTTCACCCGTCATCCCATCGCCAAGACTTGGCCTTGTAGAAAATACATATGTCAAAATTCGAAGATCATGTTCAAGTAAAAGACTCAGCGTTACGTTACCTTGGAGCAGCTTTTCGGTTTCTTCCTGAGCCGCGCGCGCAACCTATCTATGGACGGTGGATAGGGCAGCTGGAACATCTGCCAAAGGAACATCAACAGACGAGATGCTGCTTGAGCCTGCACCCATGGCCAAACTGGCATCGCGTTCCCTCGCTGCATGCTTCCTACGCTTCCTTTTGGTCTGAGCAGTGAGAAGCGATCTCCTTATGACCTCTGATAAGGGGACGTCATTGTCTGAACCAAGCTTTGCCTCTGGAGCCGTTACGGCGTCCTTCATCGGCTGCTTCGACAAAGCCTCCTGCGGTAGTGTTGGAGGAGCTAGGGCCACAATAGCTGGCTCTGGAAGCGTCGCTGCATCACCGCTCAGGATCGGTACCGCACTCGGAATAACCTGAGTCAAGGTAGTCCATGCAATAAAATAAGGAAGAGGGTCAGAGCACAAATAAAAAAAAGGGGAATGAAGACACAATGAGCTGAATTATACCAAGACCTAAAGAAGCGCGGAGCCTTTCTTCCTCTTCGAACATCTTGATGGAAGCCGCGAAAGCCTCTTCGGCAAAAATACCTGTTGAAGAAAAGGGCATTAGTAAAAGAATAATAATAAGGAAGGAATGAACGCGAAAAAATACAACTGAAGTATACCCGACGTCACGATGGTGATCAGCACCGCTTCTTCGTGAGCCAATCGCTCGGAGGCCACAAGGGCAGCCTGCAGATCGTTGTCGGTCATAGGCATGTCGAACAGGCCATCGTTAGTGCCATACTCACACAAGCCTTCACTGTAGGGAGCATGGGGCTCCTGGACGAGTACAACGTCAGCAGAAAAGAGTGACTTTTTATTTTTCTTTGAGCGAACGCCGGTGGTCGATGATACGAGCTTGCGCTTGACGGGCATTTTTGGGCGACGAGTCCCGATTTCCGTACCCACTCCAGATTCCGGGGACGCTGCAGCTACGGCTTCTACAAGGACATGGGGTAGAAGCTTCTCAGGAAAAGCACGCGGGACCGCAACCGCGGCAGCCTCTCTTAAGGAAGGACCAGCAGTGGTCCGTCGCTTTAAGGGGACAGCTGGATTACCGGCGGGGACCACACCCTTGCGATCAAGCAGTACCGCCTTTCTTCCCTAATAACAGCACCCGTCGCATGCTGGTACCATGCCACGTATGCGTTCGAGGCTTTCGAAATGCAGCTCGGCTCACTGATAAAAAAGTTGGACCCGGTGTTTAGCCGCATGAAATGGTGCAGCGTGCTGCGGATACTCTCTTCCGTAGCAACCGGCTCAGCCAAGAAAGCCTCAAGCGGGACACCCTGATCGTAACTCGACTGTTGAGCAAAACGGTGTGGGTTGTACCTCATGAACAACGCCGAGTCGTTCTGTCTGAACACTAAGAAGCCTGGCCTAATTGAATACAAATGCAGAATCTCCCAAGCCTTCAATGTAGGAGCCCCGTCTTTGAAGGTATCGCACAGCGGATGCACCGTTTTAGCGGATTCCTTACCGATAGTTAAGACCTTATCGATGAAGGTCATGCTATCCCCGACCATACGCGGGTGAAGGACCAGACCCCAAGCCTCTCGCTGTGACGGATCTAAAGCAGAAGCGTCAACTAGGAATATAACCCGAGGGAAATTATAACTGTCGTAGAAACGGGGCCGTTTGTGGACTCCAAAAGCGCCGAGCACATGCAGCTCAATCCACGACGTGAAATAGTGCAGCGGGAGATTTACGGGTTGTACCCCCGGCTGAGTGGTGTCTGCCGCTAAGCTGAGGCCACGATACAGGTGAGCCAGCCCAGCGATCCCGACGGCCACTCACGTCTCGGCAACCATTCGGTGAGCCGGATAGAAGACGGATGGCCTCATATAGCGAGGGTGCATTGGGAGCACAAACCAGCTTAAACATAGGCCGAGGAACCCATAAAAGAACGTCTCTTCATTGACTTCTGAAGCCGCGAGATCTGCAAAGGAGACAACCGGGGTGTCTGGGATGAAGAAGTTCCTTTGATCCGCTTCCACTGTCGGCTGGTTGTCCAAACCAAAACCAACGGGATCGTCAAGCTTAGCGAATTTCGCGGCTTATTTTGATAAGACTTCCGGGCGAAGAAAGCGGGCGATGAAATCCGTGAAGCTGACTCCGTGCCCTCCAGACTCGAGAAACAGGCTATCGTAAATATTCAACACCTTGATTAGGCTCGGGAATCATTGTTGAATATCATTCTCTAGAGTCAGACCCATCACCACTGATTTGGTAGCGAAGATGTATTCGTCAGGGGGAAGTATTTCCTCGTAATGTTCCCCTTTGACGGGTAGGCCCGAGATTTCCTCAAATTCCTCCAAGGAAATCGAAACCTCCCAGTCCGATAAAAGAAATGTGTGAGTTGGGGTATTCCACTGTTCCAAGAAAGCCTTGACCCACCATACATGAGGCACGGGATACTGGAAAAGAGACGCATAGATAGCAGGGTACAATCCGAGCTTCAGCAACATCGATTTTTTAGCCGACAAGATGTATCGAGCCTACTGCAAGTATCCGGCTGAATGGCGAGGAGTCAAGCCTATCATGTATGCCTGTCACCAAGGACGCGACACGTCTTGACATATGCGCCGCCTCAGAATATCTAAAGCCATCGGCGGCTGTACAGGTATCGAGCCCATCGAAGGCTGGAGGCGTCCATCCGTAATCCAGTTAACCTCCTCCACTGCGTAATTCACCTGGGGTGAGTCAGCATAATGAATGGCGGAAATTGGCTCTGAAGGCACCGCACAAGAGAAACTGTGCCGACCCTAAATAATTTGGTTGTACCACAATCCCCATAAGTGAAGAGACTTCTTCTCCAGGTCGTGATCATTAATCAATGC
Source organism: Agapanthus africanus (assembly GCA_030015575.1). Lineage (NCBI taxonomy): Eukaryota > Viridiplantae > Streptophyta > Magnoliopsida > Asparagales > Amaryllidaceae > Agapanthus > Agapanthus africanus. The sequence goes on along the minus strand of JASDDO010000014.1, from coordinate 641,449,623 downwards.
AAAAGCTTCCCGATCCACAGGCGCGTCGGCGTATACATGGGAAAGAAAAGTCAAAAGACATAGTGCCTGCGCGAAAAGAAATGAGGGTTAGATGTCGATTCTACAATACAAATTCTGACATCCGGTACTTTAAATTTGTACCACCCAGCAATGCAGGAAAAAGGGACCGAGGGGGACCCACAAAATCAAAGTGACGGCTCATTATTGATGAGACACTCAATCGTTAAGGAGAAAATCCTAAAAAGGTTCTCATTTAATGAGAAACTCATAGGGCCAAAGAGTTAAACTCTCTCGAGAGCAGTGCTCTGCAAACAGAAATGATATCTGTCAACTTTAATTATGAGGGGAATAAAAATTCCCCAAAAATTTCTAAGAGCCATGCAATGTGAAAACGATGGAGTAATCCATCAGAACCCTAAAAAAAGCAAAGCTTTTTATAGAGTAAAAATTCCAAGATCTTTTAGATCTACAAAATGAACTGTAAGAGTTCTTCATAAGGATGAACAATGTTCTAACTAATGGGTTAAGTAACCCTAAAAATCCATTTTAAGATCTATGATCAGAGAAGAGCAAAGCTCTGTTAATAGATTCGATCCTTACCAACTTTGAACAGAGTTCTAACTCTAAAAAGAATTTCCTTGGACAGAGATCTGAGCTCTGAAAGGAGAATTAAATTCTCAGAAACAAGAAAGAAAGAAGATGAACAGAAGTCATCTCAAGGGCCAAAGGCCCAACTTATAGGCGCTGGAAGACGATCCAACTTCCAATATGATCCAACGGTGGAAAGGTTACCACCGCTGCACTCACGTGTGAGCCACGTGAGCGCAATGGTGGAGGGGACATTTGTTTCCCCCCAATAAGAGAGCAAGGCTCTGTTCAAAATTTGAACTGAGGCAGCGCCTCACGTGTAAAGCACGAGAGCGCCAACGTCCAGAGTTAAAAACTCTGAGGCAGCATCTCATGTGCAAGGCACGAGAGTGCCAGCGCCAAGAGTTAAAAACTCTAAGGCAGCGCCTCACGTGCAAAGCACGAGAGCGCCAGCGCCAGAACTAAAAGTTCTCCACCCTTGGATCAAAGATCCAACGCAGATGATAAATCATCAGAGCACAGAATTAAATTCTTATTGAGGAAATACTCCTCAAATCTTTTTAAACAAGAAAGATTGTGCTCTGTAAATCAGAGCACCATTGGATTAAAAATCCAATAGTGATTAAAAATCGCCAAGATACAGAATTAAATTCTGATTGAGAAAATACTCCTCAAATCTTTCTAAATAAGAAAGATTGTGCTCTGTAAATCAGAACACCGTTGGATCAAAGATCCAATGGTGATTAAAAATCACCAAGATACAGAATTAAATTCTGATTGTGAAAATACTCCTCAAATCTTTCTAAACAAGAAAGATGTGCTCTGTAAATCAGAGCACCATTGGATCAAAGATCCAATGGTGATAAAAATTACCAAGATACAGAATTAAATTCTGATTGAGGAAATACTCCTCAAATCTTTCTAAACAAGAAAAATTTTGCTTTGTAAATCAAAGCATCGTTGGATTAAAGACCCAATAGTGATTAAAAATCACCAAGATACAGAATAAGTTCTGTACGGGAAAATATTTTCCCAATCTTGTTGAAAAACAAGAAAGATGTCTTCTGTAAAACAGAAGTCCTTGGATCAAAGATCCGACGGTGGATAAATTCCCCAAATCAATTAAGAAATTTCTTAATGAGAGATTTCCTTAACTGAATCAAAAAATCAGCCTCCTCTATATAAAGGACCCAAGACTTCAAGTCTTAAAGGGAGGAAACCCCCCCATAAACTTTAAGTTCAAAAAGAAGAGCAAGCAAAAAGAGCTTGAAGAGAGAGGAAAGAAGAAAAACTTTCTTCAAGGTAAATAGAGATCATAATATCTTATCTGCATACCCAAGGGTTTAACCCTTAAAAAAAACACAGTTCTTTCCCTGGATCTGAGATCCATGAGACAAATCTCCCACCAATGAGAATTTAATTCTCGTAGGGATGAATTTGTTCTTGGGGATTGACTTTCCAGGGGAGAACAAAGAATTGAACTCTTCACAAAAATGCACAAAGAAGCAAACATCGCCAAGCGCTCCGCGTGCTCCTCATGTGGGCGCTGCTGAAATAAAGAGTGCTTAGCACTCAGTGGTTGGCGCTTAGCGCCAAGCGCTCCACGTGCCCCTCACATGGGTGCTAATAAAATAAAGAGTGCTTAGCACCCAGTGGCTGGCGCCCAGCGCCAAGCGCTCCACATTCCCCTCACGTAGGCACTAATAAAATAAAGAGTGCTCTGCACTCATTGGTTGGCGCCCAACGCCAAGCACTCCACGTGCTCCTCACGTGGGCGCTGCTGAAATAAAGAGTGCTTAGCACTCAGTGGTTGGCGCCAAGCGCTCCACGTGCCCCTCATGTAGGCGCTAATAAAATAAGGAGTTCTTAGCACTCAGTGACTGGCACCCAGCGCCAAGCGCTCCACGTGCCCCTCACGTGGGCGCTGATAAAATAAGGAGTGCTCTGCACTCAATGGCTGGCGCCCAGCGCCCCACGTGCTTCTCACGTGGGCGCTGTTTAACATAAAGCGCTCTGTAAATGGAGCCGAGCGCCATAAAGAGTGTTTAACGCTCAATATAAAAAACAATGAAAGGGTGAGCATCAAAGCCCATATCAATGCTCAGCATTGTTGAACAAAAGGGACCAAGCCCAAAACAAGTGTTTAACACTTTATTCAAAAATTAAGTGGGCCGAGTCCAAGCTGACCAAAAGTCCCTGATTCAGATCAACCGAGCCCATGGGCTCATAATTTTCTAAATTTGATTTTAGTCCTAAAACTAACTACAGATCTCTCAACTGACATTGGTTCAAGGGTACATCTCTCCCCACCTCTGATATATGACGTCGTAATTCTTCAACGTCTTCAGAGAGGTGGCGGGTCCCGACAACCAACAATTCAATGGACCGCAATGTCCTTAAAATAATATACATAGACCGTAATGTCCCTAAACTAACTATGGACCGTAATGTACTTAAACTAATCTTTATGGACTATGATGTCCTTAAACCTAATGGAAACCCAATGGACCGCAATGTCTTTAAACTAATGATGGCCTATGATGTCCTTAAGCCCAATAGACCGCAACGTCCCTGAACTAAACTCCATGGACTATGATGTCCTTAAACCCAATGGCCGTAATGTCCCTAAACTAAAACGATAGAACCCAAATGCTCTTTCGTTGGAATAAAAGTGATCCTGAACCACCGTTAAGTAGATCTTAATTCATTATCGGATTAACGTATCCTTAACAAACATTTAAGTTGATTTTAATTTCAAACGAGATTAACGATCCTTAAATCAAACCAAACCCAAATCTAAGAAAATATAGATTTAGACTAATCCCCGCCCTACGGGCGACAACACAAATTAGTCTCCGTATACAATCCACGGGCAACCAAAAATGAAACAAACATACACGACACGAAGTGAACATTTGGAGCAGGAGAAAGTGGTTATCGCTACGCGGTAACATAATTAACCGCAGGAGCTTGCGCCTACAGGGAAGAGCGTCCCCATAATCAAAAACCCCTCACAACGAGTGGGAATCTGACGAAGTCTACTACAACGGCCGCATCTGTTTAAACCTTCGATACATTGTGCCATAAATTAACTTGGCATCTTCGGAGAGGTAGATAGATAAAACCAAATAGTATCTGCCCCCCTAAATTCAGGTTAGACGTTTGTCTTCCCGGTTTCCAGCGGTAAACACTCACGACCTTCCTTTTTCCTAATTGAGCATGACGGTCCTTAGAGTCTTGATCTAGATATATTTTTTAATTAATATAGGGTTATGCGGATGCTCATTTTGTGATTTATGGGGCTTAGGAAGGGTGATGAAATCCCCACCTAATCTGAATTTTGGTCTTGACCCTTAAATCCGTATTAAAATATGCAAAAACAAACCAATTACAAAACACGCAAAAAGATTTTTGAGCGGCGATATTTTGCAAAGAATCCTGTAGAAAAATATATTATTGGATTTCCAGAGGAGAGAGAAAGAGTTGAGGAATATACCAGAGGATTTTGGCTAGGTAAGTCCACCAAGTGGCCGTTGTTCCGCGGCTAAATCAAAAATATTGCGGCGGTTCCGCCGCGGAAAAGAGGGTTCACTTGACAGTTTTTTCACTGTGGCCTTCTTTGCTTCTCTGATCCTCTCTGAAGGTTTCTGAATCTCGATTTCCTCGTTCAAGTGACTCAAGATTCCCTTGCAAAAATCACACACTAATCGTTAAATACACAATTTGTTGTTTATTTTATTTTTATGATATGGATTGAATAAGAATTCAACGCGAATAGCAAGAAAAAAATTACGCATGTATCTCCAGCAACGGCGCCATTTGATTGATCTGAAAAAGTGTTTGTAGTAATAAATAACCTCAATCAATAACGGTGTCGCGTGTAGCTAGCCGAGATGAGTACAGGTCGTCCATATGGATGCGTGGAATTTCTAATCTTGTTTTAGATGAGTTGAATTAAGAATAGGGAGAAAGGAGAATAGTTTTAAGATCTAGTTTAAACACGGATATAGATTTTGGATGTAGAATATATAAGAAGAGAGCTTGTAGGGTTCGTTAGAATTTAGTAGTCATGGATGACAAATAAAGATGACTCCTTTTATTTTTTGATATATTTAAAACTAGATTGATAGTGATGAATAAAGATTAGGGTTCTTGGAAGAAACTATGGTTTCCCCACTATTGACTCTTGTCCCTTCATTGATCTCTATTCATGTCTAGCCCTTAACAAAACATTTGTTAATCTGATCTCAAATCACGGTCAAGTCTATCAATAAACTGATAGCGCGCCCGATTAGGATGTTCATGATTCTTTTGCTAAAATTTATAAAATTCATAAGACTTAAAAGAAGTTAAAATATTTTCTCACCCATTATTCTATCATAATACTACGAACCCTATTAAGCGGAAAATTATTCACGCATGATGGAGATCGAAGAAGAAAGGATAGAGAAGGAAATCATAATGCAGAAATTAAATACGAAATAATTAATCTAATGATCTACCTTTATTAATTGTCACGCCCCGCTTCCCGGTATACGGGCTGAGGGCGCAACTGGCCGCTACGTATTTACTCAGAAGTAAATACGCTAAGCATAACTAAGCAATATAAAAGAAATATACACAAGAGACAAATGTAATAAAACATCAACTTTATTTATTAACATTCTTTTGTAAAATACATGGAAAAGTAAATACATCTGAATGAAAGCAATGCCTAAACAGTGGCATAATAGAAATGGAAAGTACTGAAATGAAATGTGTACAAGTGTAACTATAGCTCAGGATCTTCAATAAACTGGTCCAAGTTTTCAGTGCTAGGCTCGATCTCTGGAAGGTCCAAAACACCTTACGACATTTAAAGAAGAAAGAAAGAGAATGTCGTCAGCGAACAAATCGCTCGGTAAGTCCCAAAGATAAGGAAGAAGTAGAAAAAACAGAAAGTGAGAGAGAGTGTGTAACTTTTAAATTGGTATTATATTTTATAATGTTGTATTTAATGTTAACGCTGTTGTTTGTAGTTTGGTACAGAAGGATGCCAGTGTATACGAGTGGAGTCTCATTTTCCCCAGAGACTAAGGTATCAGGAACTCAAGGAACCGTTTATGCCACGGTACAACAGCAACAGAATACAGGTTAGGTGTCTTATGGTTGTAGTCTCGTGCCACTTCTAACACCTTCCGTATCAATCTACCCCTTAAACCCCGCGGTGTCTTGATTGTATTGTTTGTATTGTATTGCAACTTGTATTGTCTTGTAATATAGATTGTATACTGAGATGACTTACCGAAACCATGATATCAGTAAATGGATGTAACTGGAAATGTAAATGGAAGTATATCCATGGTTCGGTTCAGTCAGTACAGATTGAATAGATTGAATATATGTATTCATGTATTCATGTTGGTTTGTAGATTGTACTTGAATCATATTCAAGTTAGATTATTATAATAAGACTCAGTCTGAGTCAGAACAATTAGAAAAGAAATTGAAGTCCTGATTGTTTTGGTATTATCGGTAACCGCTGCACATGGGCAGCAGAATTTGTGTCCTTTTCAAAGACGATTACCGCGTTGATAACACCGTTGTTAAGTTATCTACCTTAAATAGGTAAGCACCCACTTCTCCGGATCCCTGAGGCTCAAGATATTGGTCCCGCTTAAACCTATATTTACTAGGGTCCTCAGGGTAATTTATAGAACTTGAGGGGTTTTTATATAAAAATACTTTTGTATAATTTTCAAAATACACCCCAAATATTTAATTATCGTTTTTAGAGTTGTCATAGATGTAGATTTTATATTTGTGATATTTCTAATGAAAATAACCTATTTTTCATAATACATGGTATTTAATTGTAACATTGAACTTGTATGGAATTCATGGTATTTTAATGTAAAGTGATTCTTGTGATTTTAGGAAAAAGTTGGAATATTTATATTATCACAAAATAGATATTTTAATGATACATATATACATATTTATATAAAAATAATTTTAATATATATTATATTTCTAGAAATCTCATTTTCTTAAGATTTTTGTATTTTAAATCTTTCGAGACCGAATGCTCCTTGCGGAGGTCTGCATCTCACACTAATAAGCCCAGGGATGTGCGATAATCCACACCATCCCAGTCGAGTTCCCCAAAATGGGTTGTAGCGGCGCTTTGCAAAGATTTGTAATAAATACGTATCTTGTAGAAAACGGTTTTAATAGTGAAAGGTATTAATATGTAAAGTTTCGTTTTCCCGTATTCTATGTTCCCGAAAGGTATTGTGCTATGTTGCATATGAGTGTGTAAGGAGGTAGGTCATTACCTCGTGATCTACTTAAAGATATAGCAAGATTTTGATGTTTTAAATGTCGGAATTAAACTACATGGTATTTTAGTGAAAAAAGTACGATAACAATTGAAATAGAAATCCTTTTGATATGGAACTTGTTCAATATGACTTGACAATGTTTAATAGTCAACATGTAAGAGTTTAGTATGATTGTATTTAAGAAAAGTTTGAATTTTTTAGGAAGAACCGAATCGGAAATCGGATTAACTCTGATTCCGTCGGGTTTTATTAAAAGAAGTTTTAAGACTAGAGAATAGAAGAGGGAGGTGGGAGTTATAGGTTTTCAGATTAGAGGAGAGGAAGAGGGAATGGTAGGAGGCACCGGTGCGTCGTTTCGTCGCCGGGAGCTCCTAGGGTTATCGTCGGAATATTGCCGGAGCTTCGCCCTTCGCTAACTCCAAATGCACACTAAACTTCTAGGGATTTCTTGAGAGTTTTGATCAAAATTTTGGAGTGAGGGGGTGTGTTTAGGGGTTGTATTTATAGGATACGGCTAGGGCTTAGGGTAGATGAAAAGGTGAATTGAAAAATGTATTTAAAAGTATTTAAAATATAATAAAATGGAGTAAATAGGGTTTTAAAGGGGCTCTGGAACCGATCCAAAGAATTGAAGTGTGCAAGAGTGATGGGGAGATGAAAAGGCAAACTTTTCATGTTGGGGACTCGGCGGTCCGGCCGAGTACGACCGGCGGCGGTGGCCCGAGTCGCCGGCCGGTCCGGCCGAGTCAGGTGCGCAAAGTGTTCCCCGACGCTTCATCTACCCTCTGGGCCAGTTTGTTTTTTTAGTGTAGTGGGGTTTTTACGAGTTATGCACGTGTAGACCCTTGGAATTCTAAAAATTTAAAATAAAACAATATTAAAAATAATGTGGGGTATGGGATTTGAACTCTGGTGCTTTGGTTCAGCAGTGCAAGGTCTTACCAATGAGCTACAAGCTCTTGCTTGCTATTAAAAAGCAAAACAATTACTTATAGCAATCACAGTAAATGCAAATACCCCACGTATACATTAATTTTTAAACAAATTTTTGTACACCAAAATTGGAGTAGTTACATTAATCAACTTTATAAGTACAATTCTTCGAGTTTAGATTACAAGAGGATGAAGAAGTTGCTCTCGATCTCTGCCTCGTAGGAAGTAGATGTTCCATCGATATTCACGTCGCTCTATCACGTCAAATCGTGGACCTGTCATGGATCACATATTTTTTGACGGTGATTTGCTTTGTATTAAAGCTGATGATTTCTAGTTTTAGCCCTCGGTCCTATTTATAGTCACAAAATATACAAACCCTAAATCCTAAGTATTAGGGTTTGTTGAAAAGATCCTACCCACAAAATCCCACACCCTAACTCCTCATATCGGCCGCGCATCCGCCGCAAATTGTATGTTTTGGCCGCGGTGGGTTGGAGGGATCATTTGATAAAAATTATTTTGTAGCCTTATAATGACACATGGAGATTGTTGTGATATCTGGAATCTTCATATCTTCTCAGAGTCTCTGCCAGTATTGATTCTTCGATTTTATTTAACTTTATCGGCATATTTTTAATTCTGATATCTCGATATCCCGATCTCCTGACCTGAGTCAAATCTTGCATAACATCTCCATGAATAATGTTAGTAATATTTGTTATAGAGATATTGTTCTAACCATTTGTATGATATTATATCTTTTAAAGAATCTTGATTAGAATATTTGATATGATATGCATAATAAAAATATTATATAAATATTATATGCATATATTTTCCTTCATAATGTTAATTATAATATATAAAAATATAGTAAATAGTATTTTGCAGATAAACCCAAATATGTTCTATATTTATAATAAACACCTTTAAATATTTAATAAAAGTAAGGAAAATGTTATATCAAATGCGCGATATTTTCGACTGAACAAATACCCCCAAACTTAACTTTGATCGTCCCGAGCAAACTAGTTATGCATGAGAGGGAGAAAAAGAAAAAAGAAAAACCTAAGTAGCACACTTTCGTAGGCAACACGATTGCACTGAGCACGTGCAACAAGCCGTTAAACTTCTAGGTGTCCCTAGTAGGAGGAGTGTTGTCTCCTGAGGGTTTTCAGCGGATTACACCCACAAAATCCTATAATAAAAGAAAGAAGATGAAACTTACGTACAAAGATAAGAACTATAAAAGAAAGAATTTGAAAACAAGAGTTTCAAACTACACCAGTTTTTCAGTTGACATGAGCCCTATCTTAATGGTCGTGAAAAAATGTTAAAAATCACATCATCTCTCAATAAAACATCGTCTTTATTCTTCCCCCTACCTTTCTTCCATACATCGATCATATACCCCTACGTGTGTATAAAAGACATCCCTACACTTAGAGAATTCAATTCAAGCTATTATACTCTTGTCCATTTTCCTCAGTACTTTATAGTCGGTGAATAATTTCGATGAAATTGCTTACACATCCTTCATGCGACCGTTAATACTTCTTGATGTACTAACCAACCGATTACAAAATGTGCTCACGCATTTAGGCGTAATATTCTCGTCCTGCAACACCTAAGGCTTAGCAGTAGCTCCCAAACCAGTTGGTCTAAGGCACAAGATGATAAAGTACCCTCGCTATATTTTTTTATGCTGCCTTGAGTAATTACAAAACCAGTATTCATTTTTCTTCATCGTTTTTTTTATTTTTTTTATTTTTCTTCATACCAAGGCTTTTAGACAAGGGCATTTTAAGGTATCCTCTACTATCCCAAGTTTCAAGATGTGTGGAAGTGCGTATAGTAGGGTATCAACGTTCAAATGTTTGGACTTAAGAATAGGGACTATTTTCAGACTTATTTTTATTCTCAGATTAGTAATTTCCTTCATCTTACTAACCCTTAGGACAACGGCTCATAACTATTTATTACTAGCTTCGTTTAAGAAAATATCTAACTTTCTTGTTTTTCTCAAACTATTCCTATATTTCATATGTAAAATTTTCACTTTCAAACTTTCATTATCAAAAAAAATTTGTACTTTTATATAGTATAATGCAAAATAATGCGTGAATAAGCACAAACCTCCTCCAAATCAGTTTGCAGCAGTGTCCTTACTGATGTCATCTGTTAAGCTTAAAAAAACTGTAGACTTTGGAGAAAAAGTTAATAACGGGGACATGAATAAATGACAGTGAAATCCTCCCCCAAACTTATTTTTGGCTCACAATTTTGTAAAAAAATTATTTTCTTTCAAGAGCCAAAATATCCCCTCCCCAACTTGAGTAAAATAGTATTAAGCATTTATAATTATGATGGGGGTTAAAGTTATTGGTCGATATAAAGCTTTATAAAGACCAAAAGTCAACACCAACCATTCAAAGAATTTATCAATGTAACAATATGGTTGGTGAAAGATCAGAGGTTTGAAGAAGTGGGGAGATAAGAGGCGGAATTGATCGGGTTTACGTCTCGGTTGGTAGAGACGGAATGGTGATGGTGAATGAAAATGAGAATGATTAGGAATGGATAGGATAGTCACATTCACGTATGGGATAAGAAGAAATGGTGCTGGTTCAACTTCTTCGGGTAGGGTTGATTAATCATAAAATCAGTGTCGTTTAGGAATGCGAGTTCGTCGGCGAAAATATCTTCGAAACTTCCATCAATGGTCCGATTGAACGTTTCAATATCAATAATTGTCACGCCAGAATTCAACACACTTGATTTGTCAAAAATTATGGAGGTAGGAGACTCGAAAAGCTTATCTACCCTATTCTTAAAAGAGTCTAAATCAAATTGTCTTTCTAGAATTATCGAACTCGGAATATCGGAGTGTGATTTATCAAAACTCGATCGAATTAAAGGAAGATTAGAAGAAGAACCAAAGAAAATGGGTGATGAAATGGGTAAACAAATTTGTGTGTCGAGCATTGTTGAACCAGATGTGGGAAATGAAGGCTGAATATCATTCTTCTTTTCATTCATGCATTTATCATCAATTTCCATACGCATATTGGGTTCGGGAAAAATAGTTAAAGGTTCGAGATGATGTCCACACGGAAGTGAAAGGACCTGATGAATTGGTGAGAAAAATTCATCCAAAACTGTGGGTTCATCATCCAATATATCCCTAGCATAAATATCCTCAATCAAGTGAAGGTTAAAATTCTCAGACATCTCATCAAAAGCATGGTTTTCAATCAATTTTAGTTTTAGAGTGGAGGTGTAGAGATTACAAGGATTGGGTGTGGTTTCACTTGTCATAGACCCTTCACAATCGGGTAAATCAAACACTATAAAGTCATACAACTCATCAAACCTTCTATGTTCAATTAGTGAATCATTTGATGTACTCGATAGATTTGTGAAACTGGAGTTGTGGATTTCAATTTGGGATAGGGAGGTTTGATTTGGAAGGGTATACTGCTCTCTATTACTATCCAAATTCTCAGTTTGTCCTATTGCCGTATCATACATTGAAAATTTTTGAGCTAGCTGGAAACTAGTTGCTCGTTCGTTGGGTTGTATGAGAGCGGCCATGGACGCATTCAATTCCTCTATGTGGCGGCGCGATGCTACCTAAATTTCTTCCACTGTCCGTTCAAGACTAGGCATGGGTCGGTAAGGGGTTTCAGCAGATGATTGAAATTCATGTGGATAGGTAAAACTCCCAAATAACCGATTAGAAGAAATGCCTAGAGAAGGTGTAAAAGTCGGGTAGAATTGATAGGAATGGAATGGTTGTGAAAATTGGATAGAAGTAGGATCAAAATTGTGATAAGAAGAATATTGATATCGGTTGGTTGGTTGGAGACTGGAAACATATGTCTTATACGCCGCAAAACGAGTAGCAATATCTTCCTTAGAAAATGATGGTGTTTGTTGTCCTAACGGTTTGACCGGATTGAAACTTTGGCTTTTAGCACTCGCTATATGCTCAGCGATGGACATGCGTTTAGGAGTTGCCTCACACGCTTTAAATGGAGTATCAACATAAGAAGATGTAGAATTTTGATGCGGTTGATAGGATCCGGAGTGAGGTTTCTAACTGTTTCTTTCCGCTTGCTCTATCCGATCTCTTAAAGACATGGTAGAGTTGGAATTTTGACCAAAGCAATTACGAAAACAAGAAATATCTAGTTCTGGATAGCAAAGCTCGGCAAGAGTTCGTTTGTTTGGATTACCCATTATAAGAAGGAAAGAGGAAAGAGGAAGGGGAAAGATTTAAGCTCTAGTTGGATTGTTTAGCTTTGAAAGTGGGACTTCAGGGTTGACTCAACAAATCACAAAATGCACAAGCAAACCCTAAAACTAAGGCCACCTAGGTCAAGCACTAGACCGCTCGTAGTCTTCCAAAGGACAAGCCGTAGGATCAATCCTCTACCACTTCTTTATTACTCTTATGGCCAGGTAAGTGCCGGGTGAGTGGGTGGTATCCGCTATACGAATCACCGAAAATAGCGGGCCTAATTAATTAACCACTTTTCGTAGTCACACTTGCCTTAGACACAACAAAAGTAATGCGGATAAGCGATAGATTACCCATGACCTTTCTCTTTCCTAATTGAGCGTGACGGTCCTTAGAATCTTGATCTAGATATTTTTGTAATTAATATAAGGTTATGCGGATGCTCGTTTTGTGATTTGTGGGGCCTAGGAAGGGTGATGAAATCCCCACCTAATCTGAATTTTGGTCTTGCCCCTTAAAGTCCGTATTAAAATATGCAAAAACAAACTAATTACAAAACACGTAAAAAGATTTTTGAGCGGCGATATTTTGCAAAGAATCCTGCAGAAAAATATATTATTGGATTTCCAAAGGAGAGAGAAAGAGTTGAGGAATATACCAGAGGATTTTGGCTAGGCAAGTCCACCAAGTAGCCGCGGTTCTGCGGCTAAATCAACAATATTGCGGCGGTTCCGCCGCGGAAAAGAGGGTTCAATTGACAATTTTTTCACTGTGGCCTCCTTTGCTTCTCTGGTCCACTCTGAAGGTCTCTGAATCTCGATTTCCTCGTTCAAGTGACTCCAGATTCCCCTCGCAAAAATCGCACACTAATCGTTAAATACACATTTTGTTATTTTATTTTATTTTTATGATATGGATTGAATAAGAATTCAACACGAATAGCAAGAAAAAAATTACGCACGTAACTCCGGCAACGGCGTCATTTGATTGATCTGAAAAATTGTTTGTAGTAATAAATAACCACAATCAATAACGGTGTCGCGTGTAGCTAGCCGAGATTAGTACTGGTCGTCCACAGGGATGCGTGGAGTTTCTAATCTTATTTTAGACGAGTTGAATAAAGAATAGGGAGAAAGGAGAATAGTTTTAAGATCTAGTTTAAACACGGATATAGATTTTGGATGTAGAATATATAAGAAGATGGCTTGTAGGGTTCGTTTGGATTTAGTAGTCATGGATGACTAATAAAGATGACTCCTTTTATTTTTTGATAGATTTAAAACTAGATTGATAGTGATGGATGAAGATTAGAGTTCTTAGAAGAAACTCGGGTTTCCCCACTATTGACCCCCGTCCCTTCATTGATCTCTATTCATGTCTAGGCCTTAACAAAACAATTATTAATCTAATCTAAAATCACAGTCAAGACTATCAATAAACTGATAGCGCGCCCGATTAGGATGTTAATGATTCTTTTGTTAAAGTTTATAAACTTCATAAGACTTAATTAAAATATTTTCTCACCCATTGTTCTATCCTAATCCTACGAACCCTATCAAGTGGAGAATTACTCGTGAATGATGGAGATAGAAGAAGAAAGGATAGATAAGAAAATCATAATGCAGAAATTAAATGCGAAATAATTAATATAATGATCTACCTTTATCAATCAACTTTATAAGTACAATTCTTCGAGTTTAGATTATAAGAGGAAGAAGAATTTGCTCTCGATCTCTGCCTCGTAGGAAGTAGATGTTCCATCGATATTCTCGTCGAATCGCGGACCTGTCATGGATCACTTGTTCTTTGACGGTTATTTGCTTTTTATTAAAGGTGATGATTTCTAATTTTAGCCCTTGGTCCTATTTATAGTCACAGAAGATACAAACGCTAGATCCTAAGTATTAGGGTTTGTTGAGAAGATCCTACCCACAAAATCCCACACCTTAACTCCTCATATCGGCCGTAGATCTGCCGCAAATTGTATGTCTTGGCCGCGGTTAGGCGGTGGGTTAGAGGGATCATTTGATAAAAATTATTTTATAACCTTATAATGACACATGGAGATTGTTGTGATATATGGAATCTTCATATCTTCTCAGAGTCTCTGCCAATATTGATTCTTCGATTTTATTTAACTTCATCGACAGATTTTTAATTCTGATATCTCGATATCCCGATCTCCTGACCTGAGCCAAATCTTGCACAATATTTCCATGAATAATGTTAGTAATATTTGTTATAGAGATATTGTTCTAACCATTTGTATGATATTATATCTTTTAAAGAATCTTGATTAGAATATTTGATATGCTATATATAATAAAAATATTATATAAATATTATATGCATATATTTTCCTTCATAATGTTAATTATAATATATAAACATATGGTAAATAGTACTTTGCAGATAAACCCAAATATGTTCTATATTTATAATAAACAACTTTAAATATTTAAGAAAAGTAAGGAAAATATTATATCAAATGCGCGATATTTTCGACTGAACACCATTGTTGGGCAGGAAACTACCCGACAGTCTCGTGATGAGGGATCTGGATCCATGGCGTTGCTGGGCGGGAAGCTACCCGGCTGCCTTACTATGAGGGCTTTAGATGCACGAAATTGTTGGGTAGGAAGCTAACCGCGGTGAATAGGCCGAGCAGGAAACTGCCCGTCAGCCTCGTGATGAGGGCTTCAGATCTGCAGTTTGGACCGAGCAGAAATCTGCTTGGTATGAATTGGCTGGGCAGGAAGTTACCCAGCGTCCTCGTGAGAATGCTTCTGATCCACAGTTTGGGCTGAACAATCTACTCGCCGCAAATTGGTCGGGCAAGAAGCTACCCGCTGTGGATGGGCCGGGTAAGAAGCTACCCGACTGCTTCATGATAAGGCTTTAGATTCACGTCATTGTTGAGCAAAAAGATACCCGCGGTGAATGGGTCGAGCAGGAATCTACCCGGCGGTCTCGTGATGAGGGCTTTGGATCCACGTCTTTGCTGGGCAGGAAGCTGCCCGTTGTGGATGGATCGGATAGGAAGCTACCCGACTGCCTCACTATAAGGGTTTTTGATGCACGACATTGTTGGGCAGGTTGTTACCCGCGATGAATAGGCCGGGCAGGAAACTGCCCGGCGGCGTCGTGATGAGGGATTCGGATCCTCGGTTTGGGCCGAGCAAGAATCTGCTCACAGTGAACTGCTCAACGGAAGGTTGGATTGCCATGACGTTAACAGTTATGCCTCCCACATTCCTGAGGCTACGTGGCGCATGGCGGGTATCTTAATATCCATACGAATCTCCTGAAGATGTCATTAAATCTTCCACGATTCATGCGAATGGAAGGTGGCTAATGGCCGGGCGCCGCGTGGCGGCGCCATATCGGGTGGATGTGATACTCTGTAATTCATGCCTTGGTAGGAGAGGATCACGACCGTTGGGGGATCTTTGTTGAGGCTATAAATAGTAAAGCCTTGGCCCCCTCTTAGGCACTCCTGTCGATTTGCTTCTAGTTGTCTTCATCTCCTCCCTTTTTTCTTTGCCCGATCTTTCTAGTTCATCATATCCTGATGGCCGGCAATACGTACAATATCCGAGATATCGTAACACGCAATGACGTCTATTACTACGATTTTGATAGTTCCGAGGCGACATACGAGGCTGTGATAAGTCTCCTAGAGCGACATTTCGGGCGTTTACGACCGCTACGATCTTCTCTCCTGCAGGTGCTCATCTACGGGATCTGGAGGTCCTCCCCTGGCCTTTTCAGGGCGTTGTCCAAACAAGCATGGGACGAGGCCATCGACAAGATACACACAGCCTGTCACGCCCCGCTTCCGAGTGTACGGGTAAGGAGACGCGACGAGGCCCGCGGTGTATTTACTCAGAAGTAAACACGCTAAGCGTAAATAAACAATATAATAAATGTACATAAGAAATGACAAGTGATATAAATAAATAGCAACTTTTTATTGATTAAACATTCTTTAAAATACACAGGAAAGTAAATACAATATTGGAATGCAATGCCTAAACAATGGCATGAACTGAAAGTAAAAGTATATACAAATGAACTAGATCTCTGGGTCCTCAATTAAATGCTCCAAATCGTCTTGGTTAGGCTCAATCTTTAGAGAGTCGGGTCCTCTTGACAACATTCCAAGGAAAGAAAAGAAAAGGAATGTCGTCAGCAAACAATCTCTCGGTAAGTCCCAAAGATAGAGAGAGAAAATAGAATGGACAATTAAAGAGAATATAACTGTATAATGTATGTTGGTTATGTTAACGTAGTTGTTTGTACCTTGGTACATAATGTGCCAGTGTATATGAGAGAAGTCCAACTTGCTCCATGGACTAAAGTATATGGAGTATAAGGCCCCGTCAAAACCCACGGGACAACGGCAACAGATGTTCAGGTTAGGTGTATTATAGTGACCATCATCGTGCCACTTTTAACACATTCCGTACCAGTCTACCCCTTTAAAAACCCCGTAATATATTTTGTATTGATTTGTTGTATAAGACTTGCTGAGACCATGGTATAGATTGTTTATGTAAACGGATAAGGATGTAAACGGATAGTCATGTAGTCAAGTCAATGTATATCCATGGTTCGGTCAAATCAAGTCATGATGATATTGGATAGTATTCTGGTATTCATGTTCAAGTTCTAGTATATATGGATTCATGTTGTATTGGAGCTATATTTGAATTGTGTTCATGTATGGATTGTATTCAGATTAGACTGAGACTCTGTCTGAATCAGACACTTAAACAGAATTGGATTCCTGAATTAGATTTTAGAGTTATCGATAACTGCTGCAAATGGACGGCAGGATTTTTGACTTTTAGCATGCCAATTACCGTTGATAACCCCATTTTAGTTTTCTATCTTAAATAGGCAAACACCCACTTTCTCCGGCTTCCTGAGGCTCAAGAGAATTGGTCTCGCTTAAACCTATATTTACTAGGGTCCTTAATGTAAATTAATATAATTTGAGGGGGTTTTATGAAAAATAGTTTTAGTATACTTTCAAAATAAACCTCAAGTATTTATTTATCGTATTTTAGGGTTTTCATGGATGTAACTATTAAAAGTAAGCTATTCTAGTAAATAAATACCTAGCTTGAATAATATATGGTATTTTTGTGTAAATTTGACTTGTATAAATTCTTGATGGTATTTTCATGAAATTTGTAATTCTTTTCTTTAGTTTGGAAAAACGTGGAATTTATTATATATTTAAAATAGATGATATGATAATATTCATATATAATTATAAATAATAAAATTTATTTATTAATAGAAAATCACGTTATTCTTAAAAATCGCATTAAAAATTCCATCGAGATCGGATGCTCCGTAAGGAGGTCTGCATCTCACTCTACTAGTCCCGAAGATGTACGATAACCCGCACCATCCCGATCGGTTTTCCCAAAATGGGTTGTAAAGGCTTAATCGCAAAGAATGTATATAATACAAATTTAAAAAATACGGTTTTTAATAGTTTATGGTATTTTAATGTAAAAGTCGTATTTGTCCCAAAAATAATGTTAAAAGGAAAATCGTGCTATGTCAAGATGCGTGTTGTGAGAGGTAGGTCATCACCTCGTGAAATTTTTCTAAAGGTAATACAATCAAATATGATAAAAGTTGTCGTATGTAAAGTTTGTGGTATTTAAACCTAGAAGTGCAATAAAAATTACATGGCATGGTATTTTAATATGAAACTTGGTCTCAAAGTTTGTTTTAAGATTATTAAACAAGATATAATGATTTGGACGATTGGTTATTAAGAAAGATGGTGTTTTTAAAAAATGTAGAATCGGATGTCGGAATAACTCCACTTCCGACGAGTTTTGAAAAGAGAACTTTTTAAGATAGGAAGAGAGAAGAAAAGAGGGAACTTACGAGATGAAAGGAGAGAGGGGAGGTTGAGAAAAGATTTGGAAGCTTCATGGAGTCACGGGGTCGCCGGAATCTTCTTGAATTGTCGCCGGAACTTGACCTTGGGCCAACTCCACTTGTACACTTCTATGACATGGAAAAATTTAAGAATTTTTTATAATGGATTTCAGAATGGGGAGGGCGAGGGTGTGATTTGGTATTTATAGGAGAAATTAGGATTTTGAGAATTAAAAAAAGGAATTAAAATGCGTTTAAACATTGGATTAATGGATGATTTTTATCGTTTGTTAATTTTCAGACAATTCAAACAGAAGAGGAGTAGTGGGGGGAGGCCAAGGGGTTAGGGTTCAAAATATAGGGGCATTTCCTACGAACAAGCCCGGCGGCGCCGGCCCTTTTGCACAGCCGGTCGATTGGGGTGGGTTGGGGCTTGAATTGGTGCCACATGTCGGGGTCTGTTCATATAACATATTCCACATGTTTATTTAATCCGACTTTTCATTTTTACGTGTATTTCACGTGTAAAATTTTGGGCTTCCAAAAAGTTTAAAAGAAAAATCATTAAAAATAATATGTAGCTGATGGGATTTGAACACAATGGCTATGTCACAACAGTGCAAGGCTTTACCAATGAGCTACAAGTGCTTTCTTGTTGTTTTTCAAACAAAATAATACTTAAAGTATACTCAGACTTGCAAATACTCCATTCAGTATATTAACTTTAAGAAAATTTTGTACATTAAAACAGAGTCGTTATATTCTACCCTCCTTATAAAAATTTTGTCATCGAAGTTAATGTCCTTGTTCCTTACAAGGACTAATTTACAAATAAGAAAGGATATCTTGCACGCATGCCGTTTTCTCTTTCCCATGTTGATTCTCCTGGTGAGTCTTTTCTCCACATCACTCGAACCAAATTTACTTCCTTGTTCCAGAGTAATTTTACTTTTCTGTCCAGAATTTCAACGGGTCGCTGCTCACAAGATAAGTCTGTCTGTACAATGAGCTCGGAGTGATCAAGGATGTGGCTGAGGTCTCTCACATATCTTCAAAGCTGGGATATGTGGAACACATTGTGCACTCTTTCCAATATGGGTGGAACGGCCAACCGATATGCCACTTCTCCGACTCGTTCGAGTATGTTGAACGGTCCAATAAATCTCGGACTGAGCTTACTCCTCTTTCCAAAACGAATCACCCCACGGTTTTAGAGATTTTTAAGAACACATGATCTCCCGGTTGGAACTCCAAGTGTCGGCGTTTTTCATCAGCCTAATGCTTCTGTCTGTCTTGGGCTATGCACATTCTTTCTCTGAACGTGCGAACTACGTCCACCGTCGCCACGATCATCTCTGGTCCAAGGAATTCCCTATCTCCGATGTCGTCCCAATTTAATGTTGAACGACACTTCCTTCCATAGAGAGCTGCAAAGGGTGCCTTTCCAATACTCGTTTGGTAGTTGTTATTGTATGAAAACTCTACAAGATGTAGGTAATCATCCTACGATCCTCCGAAGTCTAACATACACGCTCTTAGTATATCTTCAAGGATCTGAATTGTTCGCTCAGACTGACCGTCTTTTTGTGGATGATAAGCTGTGCTGAAATTCAGACTCGTTCCCAAGCTAGCTTGCAGACTCTGCCAAAAATGCGATCGGAATCTGGTGTCACGATCAGAGACAATGCAAACCGGTACTCCATGTAATCTCACGATCTCCTGCATGAGTTTATAGATATCAGAACTAGTACACTATAGTGAGTTAAATCTTACATAGATTCAGACTTACTTCCATGTACTTCTTTGCTAGTGTCTTAGTAGATTGGCCAACTCGAAATGGGATGAAGTGAGCAGATTTTGTGAGTCGGTCCACAATAACCAATACCGCATCGTTACCTTTCATGCTGCGAAGAAGTACAGTCGCGAAGTCCATGGTGATGTGTTGCCACTTCCATTTTGGAATAGGTAACGGTTAAAGCAAACCAGCAGTCCTGTGATGTTCAGCTTTTACTTGCTGACACACCAAGTATTTGGCTATGCTTCTGGATACTTCACGCTTGATTCTATGCCACTAGTAATGTTGACGTAAATCTTTATATATCTTTGTACCACCAGGGTGTACTGAGTATGGAGTGCTGTGAGGTTCTTTTATCAACTCTTCCCGAACAGGACCTTGTGGTACACACAATCTGCTTCTGTATCTTAAAGATCCGTCTTCGTAGATGATGAAATTTGTTCTAAGTCCACTTTCTACTTGTTCTCTGATCTTTTGCAACTTGGCATCACTTGCTTGAGCCGCTTTGATCTGATTGATAATAGTAGACTGAACTTGTAAATTCATCAACTATGAAGTATTACCTGGCATAACCACTTCAATCTCCATCTTGTGCAAATCTTGCTGTAGCTTCCACTGTGCGGTGAGATTCATTGATAGGGGCAAGCGGCTAAGTGCATCAGGAACTACATTCACCTTCCCTGAATGATATTGTAGGTTGATGTCGAAGTCCACCATAAGTTCTAGCCATCTTTTCTGCCGCATATTCAGCTCTTTCTGAGTAAACACATACTTCAGACTTTTGTGGTCCGTATATATGTCTACCCGTTCTGCAAGATAATAACGCCAAATCTTTAATGCAAATATGTAACAACTCCAATTTTAGTGTACAGAAATTTGTTTAAAAATTAATGTATACTTGGGGTATTTGCATTTTCTGTGAGTACCATAAATATTTGTTTTGCTAATTAATTACAAGCAGGAGCTTGTAGCTCATTGGTAATACCTTGCACTGCTGAACCAAGCCACCAGAGTTCAAATCCCATACCCCAAATTATTTTTAATATTGTTTTATTTTGAATTTTTAGAATACCAAGAGTTTACACGTGCATATCTCACAAAAACCCCACTACACATGAAAATCTAATTGTACCAGGGGACTAATGAAGCGACGAGGGGGATTCCGGCCGCCTGACTCGGCCTGACTCGGCCGGATCGCCGAGTCACCAACTGAAGAAGTGTGGCTTTTGGTATTCCCTGTACACATGCACACTTTAATTTCTCAGATCAGTAACAGAACTCTTTAAAAACCCTAATTACCCCATTTTAATACATTTTAATACAATTTATCACATTTTTTTCATTTTAACCTTTCACATATCCTAACCCTATAAATACAATCCCTACACACTACCCCCTCACTCCAAAATTTTGAGCAAACTCTCAAGAAAATTTTCTAGAACCCTAGTGTACTTTGGAAGAAGCGAAAGGCGAAGTTCCGGCGATTTTTCCGGCGACAACCCTAGGAGATCCCGACGACGAAACGACACACCGGAAGCTACGTCCACTCCCTCTCCTATTTAATCTAAAACCCGTAAGTCCCACCTCCCTCTCTCCTTTGCTACTCTAAAAATATCTTTTAATAAAACCCGACGGAATCAGAGTCAAACCGATTTCCGATTCGGTTTCTTTCTAAAAATCCCACTTTTCTTAAACACAACCCTATTAAACCATTACATGTTGACTATTAATCATTAACAAACATGTTGAACAAGTTTCATGACAATCTATATCATTTTGTAACTTTTATCGCTCTTTTTCAGTAAAATACCATGTAGTTTCATTTTGACATTAAATCATCACAATCTTGCTATACCTTTAAGTTAGATCACGAGGTAATGACCAACCTCCTCACAACACTCATATGCAATATAGCACAATACCTTTCGAGAACATAGAATACGGGAAAACGAAACCTTTCAAATAAATACCATTTACTAATAAAACCGTTTTCTAAAAGATTAAGTATTTTACAAATCTTTGCAAAGCGCAGCTACAACCCATTTTGGGGAATTCGACTGGGATGATGCGGATTATCGCACATCCCTGGGCTTCGTAGTGCAAGATTCAGACCTCCGCAAGGAGCATTCGGTCTCGAACATTTAAAATACGAACATCTTAAGAAAATTAGATTTCTAGAAATATAAAATATATATTAAAATTATTTTTATGTAAATATATGTATAAGTAACATTAAAATATCTATTTTGTAATAATATAAATATTCCAACTCCTTTCAAAAATCACAAGAATCACTTTACATTAAAATACCATGAATTCCATACAAGTACAATATTACAAATAAATACCATATATTATGAAAGTAGGTTATTTTCACTAGAAATATCACAAATATAAAATCTACAATTATTACAACTCTAAAGACGATAATTAAATACTTGGGGTATATTTTAAAAAGTATATAAAAGTATTTTTACATAAAAAACCCTCAAGTTCTATACATTACCCTAAGGACCCTAGTAAACATAGGTTTAAGCGGGACCAATCTATTATATTTCTTCCTTATCTTTGGGACTTACCGAACGATTTGTTCGCTGACGACATTCTCTTCTTTCTTCTTTCAATGTCGTCAGGTGATCTAGACACTCCGGAGATCGAGCCCACTAGTGAAGACTTGGACCACTTCATTGAAGACCCAGAACTTTAGTTCATTGTACACTTTTATTTCAGTACTTTTCCTTTTCTATTATGCCATTGTTTAGGCATTGCTTTCATTCAGTTGTATTTACTTTTCCATGCATTGTACAGAAAGTATGTGAATAAATAAAGTTGCTGTTTTATTATGTCTTGTCTCTTGTGCATTTATTTTTATATTGCTTAGATACGCTTAGCGTATTTACTTCACAGTAAATACGTAGCAGCCTCGTCGCATCCCCTTCACCGTAAATCGGGAAGCGGGGAGTGACAGGTTTTGTTGGTGGCCCATGCAGGTCAAAGCTGTATGAAACTCTATCATGCAGTTCTGTTCTGCGTGAACAACCTAAGCAATATAACACAAGAACCAACAACTAAAACATTCTTTACAATTCATGTTCCTTGAATCTTATCATTTCATATACTTTGAATCTGTCTTAACCCAAATTTTTCTTCAAGGTTATGGATTCCCCAAACAACACCAGCACCAATTTCAACAACACTCCACCTCCACTACCAATCACACATGCCGTTCCTGCTCCACCTAACAAGCAAACGGTTCTGCTTGAGACAATCCGCAGCCTCCTAGAGGGACAACAACAGCTCTTGAACCGTCCTGAGGCTGAAGCACCTGGGGTAAAGCAATTCAGAGCTTTACATCCCAAACAGTTCTCAGGAAAGGGAAGCCTACTGGAAGCTGAAGAATGGGCACGAAGTATAAAGGATGATCTGGCAGCAGCACAAGTGCCAGATATAGCTTGGGTCCGTGTTGCGAAACTGCAGTTCACGGACAATGCACGGGACTGGTGGAAGGCAGAAGAAAGCCATCTTTAACAGCCCATTGAATGGAAGACTTTCCGCGTCATGTTCGACGTGAAGTATTTCCCTGAGACTGCCAGGTTCGACATGGAACATCAGTTCATTCATCTGCAACAAGGTTCGATATGGACCAAGTTAGTAGATGAGTATGACGCTGAGTTCACCATGCTCAGTCGGTAAGATATGTCTCAATAATTGAATTTTTAAATGTCACATATTACACAGCTAACACAATCCTTTAACAGATTCGTGGCACACCTGACTTGATCTAGCCAAAATTCGCGGCACACCTGACTTGATCTAGCCAAAATCCGACTTGATCTAGCCAAAATTCGCACTTGCTGTACTTGGCATAGAGTTGATGCTGTCGCAAAGTCTCCATGACAATTCGTAAATGCTCAGCGTGTTCTTTCCGACTCTTCGAATATACCAGGATGTCGTCGATGAAAATGACAACGAACCTGTCTAGGTACTCTCGGAAAACTTGGTTCATCGGATTCATGAATATGGCTGGTGCATTGGTCACTCCAAATGGCATCACGAGAAACTTATAATGTCCATAGCAAGTCCTGAATGCCGTCTTCGGAATATCAGACTCTTTAACCTTCACATGATGATAACCCGAATGAAGATCTAATTTTGAGAAAACGCAAGACCCACTTAGTTGATCGAACAGATCGTCGATTCGCGGTAGTGGATACTTGTTCTTTATCATGACTTCGTTCAGAGCTCGGTAGTCAATGCACATTCTATATGAACCTTCCTTCTTCTTCACAAGCAAAACTGGAGATCCCCAACTTGAAGTAATGGGATGAATCCATCCTTTCTGCAGAAGTTCGTCCAGCTGAGTACGGATCTCCTTCAATCCTTCTGGACTTAAGCAATATGGTGCTCTGATCATCGGTTGTACACCAGGTAATAAGTTAATACCGAATTCAAGGGCTCGATCGGGAGGTAAACCTGATATGTCTTCAGGAAATATATCGTCGAACTCTCGAACTACCTCTGGCTTCGATTCTTCCTCTGCTTGTAGTGTTGCAACCACGGTCTTCCTTGTCTTAGCCTTGTATGTGCTAGGCTCCAATGTACGGCCTCCACTCTTGAAATAAAAGACCGGATAGTATGGAATCTCGAACACTACCCTCCTTTGACGACAGTCGATGGTAGCATAGAAAGTTCCTAGCCAATCCATACCCAAAACTACATCAAAATTTGGTATGTCCAGCACCTTGAAATCAGCATAAAATTCTCTGCTGCAGACGACCACTGGACACGGGTCGTATCCCAAAGTTGCCTTTAAAACACCGTTCCCTGAACTGACATTCCAGCTGGATACAAGCAGTTTGACTGGAATCGCGTGAGTTCGGACGAACCGTTGCGACATAAAGCAATGAAATGCTCCAGTATCGAAGAGTGCTAGTGCAGGTAGTGAGGCTACTAAAATTGTACCTAAGTTGTATGGAATATGTTTAGGTATAGGAAAAGATACTTTGATATGTATAAAGATTGAAAAGAAAGGGAGTTACCAGTGATAATTTGGCCAGTGGCTTCAGCTTCTTCCACGGTCATTGTGAAAGCCTGTCGTCTATGTACATTCCTCCTTGCTGGGGAAGCATTCCTCTGTCTGTTCCTCTGTCCTTGAGGTAGGTTCCTTTGTGCTTGATGGAACTGACGAGGAGGAGGTGCAGTAGGTCCACGAGGAGGTGGAGCTGGGAGAGCAAGACGAGGAGCAGGTGCTTGGATAGCTGGCTGCAGCGGATAGGTGATTGCTGGTCTGGGTGCAGTGTTTGGATTGAATCTATGATGACAAGATCCAATATCATGTGTGGATGAGCCACAGACTAAGTAAAGGCGATTAGCACGCCTGCAATCCTTCGCCAGGTGTCCATTTATTTTGCAATAAAAGCAGAAATCTGGACTGTGCCGGTTAAAAGTTACTCCCGGTCTCCTGGGTGCAACCGGTGGCCTGGAAAAAGCTCCTCCTGCTATCTGAGCAGCAGGGCGCTTCACACCGGCAGATTGAGGTCTGCCCTTCTTCTTCACCACTGCCTTATATCGACGGGCAGCCTTCAAAGCCAAATCATGGGTTGGGAAATCCCCTGTAGCTAATGCAGCTTGGATCTCCATGTCCAATCCTTGCTGAAATCTTCTAGCCCTGATCTCAGCAGTCGGTATGAGATGGGGCTGCAAACCTGTTACGGCCTTGTATTAGCTGCGTAGTATGTGATATTAGAAATTCGAATATTTAAGACATATCTTACCTGCTCAACATGGTGAACTCAGTATTATACCCATCCACAAATTTGCTCCACATAGAACCTTGTTGCAAGTGGATGAATTGCTGCTCCATGTCAAATCGGGCCGTCTCAGGAAAATATTTCACGTCGAACATCTCGCGAAAAATCCTCCATTCGATCGGCTGGGAAAGACGGCTTTTTCCACCTTCCACCATACCCTGGCATTGTTAGTTAGTTGCAGCTTTGCAACCCTTACCCAAGCGATCTCTGGCGCTTGTGCTGCTGCCAGATCGTCTTCGATCGACTGAGCCCATTCCGCTGCTTCCAAAGGGCTCTCTTTTCCAGAGAATTGTTTAGGGTGCAATACCCAAAATTGTTTCACACCGGGTGCCTCAGCTTCTGGGTGGTTCATTAGGATAGCAGTCTGCTGCTACTGACCCTCTAAGAAGCTCTTGATCATCTCGAGCAATACCGTCTGCTCGTTAATAGGAGCTGCTACGGTAGGTGTAAATGGAAGAGGTTGTGGTGTGGTGTTGCCGTTGACGTTCGTGCTCGTATTGTTTGGGGAATCCATAACCTTGAAAGAAAAATAGGGTTAGGATAGATTCAAGGAATATGAAATGTAAAGAACGTTTAGTTGCTGATTCTTATCATTCTTGTGATATATTGCTTAAGATTCCATACATAACTGACCCTACATGGTATGACTTCATGCAGAACTGACATGCATGGTATGACTTCATGCAGAACTGACCTGCATGGGCCACCAACAAAACCTGTCACGCCCCGCTTCTCAGTGTACGGGTAAGGAGACGCGACGAGGCTCGCGACGTATTTACTCAGAAGTAAACACGGTAAGCGTAAAGAAGCAATATAATAAATTTACACAAGAAATGTCAAGAGATATAAATAAACAACAACTTTTTATTGATTAAACATTCTTTACAATACACTGGAAAGTAAATAAAATACTGGAAAGCAATGCCTAAATAATGGCATGAACTGAAAGTAAAAATATATACAAGTGAACTAGAGCTCTGGGTCCTCAATGAACTACTCCAAATCGTATTGGCTGGGCTCGATCTCCAAAAAGTCGGGTCCTCCTGACAACATTCCAAAGAAAGGAGAGAAAAGGAATGTCGTCAGCGAACAATCGCTCGGTAAGTCCCAAAAGAGAGAGAGAAAATAGAATGGACAATTAAAGAGAATATAACTGTATAATGTATGTTGGTTATGTTAACGTAGTTGTTTGTACCTTGGTACATAATGTGCCAGTGTATACGAGAGGAGTCCAACTTGCTCCGTGGACTAAGATATATGGAGTACAATGCCCCGTCAAAAACCATAGGACAACGGCAAAGGATGTTCAGGTTAGGTGTATTATAGTGACCATCATTGTGCCACTTTTAACACATTCCGTACCAGTCTACCCCTTTAAGAACCCCGTAATGTATTTTGTATTGATTGTATTGATTTGTTGTATAAGACTTGCCGAGACTATGGTATAAATTGTTTATGTAAACGGATAAGGATGTAAACGAATAGTCATGTTTTCAATTCAATGTATATCCATGGTTCGGTCAAATCAAGTCATGTTGATATTGGATAGTATTCTGGTATTCATGTTCAAGTTCTAGTATATATGGATTCATGTTGTATTGGAGTTATATTTGAATTGTGTTCATGTATGGATTGCATTCAGATTAGACCGAGACTCTGTTTGAATCAGACACTTAAACAGAAATGGATTCCTGGATTAGGTTTTGGAGTTATCGGTAACTGCTGCATATGGACGGCAGGATTTATGACGTTTTCCAAGCCAATTACCGTTGATAACCTCGTTTTATTTTTCTACCTTAAATAGGCAAGCACCCACTTTCTCCAACTCCCTGAGGCTCAAGAGAATTGGTCTCGCTTAAACCTATATTTACTAGGGTCTTTAATGTAAATTAATATAACTTGAAAGGGTTTTATGAAAAATAGTTTTAGTATACTTTCAAAATAAATCTCAAGTATTTATTTATCGTATTTAGAGTTTTCATGGATGTAGCTTTTAAAAGTGATGTATTCTAGTGAATAAATACCTAGCTTGAATAATATATGGTATTTTTGTGTAAATTTGACTTGTATATATTCTTGATGGCATTTTCATGAAATTTGTAATTCTTTTCTTTTGTTTGGAAAAACGTGGAATTTATTATATATTTAAAATAGATGATATGATAATATTCATATATAATTATAAAAAAAATAAAATTTATTTATTAATAGAAAATCACGTTATTCTTAAAAATTGCATTAAAAATTCCATCGAGATCGGATGCTCCGTGAGGAGGTCTGCATCTCGCTCTACTAGTCCCGAGGATGTGCGATAACCCGCACCATCCCGATCGGGTTCCCCAAAATGGGTTGTAGAGGCTTAATCGCAAAGAATGTATATAATACAGATTTAAAGAATACGGTTTTTAATAGTTTATGGTATTTTAATGTAAAAGTCGTATTTGTCCCAAAAATAATGCTAAAAGGAAAATTGTGCTATGTCAAGATGCGTGTTGTGAGAGGTAGGTCATTACCTCATGGGATTTTTCTAAAGGTAATACAATCAAATATGATAAAAGATGTCGTATGTAAAGTTTGTGGTATTTAAACATAGAAGTGCAATAAAAGTTACATAACATGGTATTTTAATATGAAACTTGTTCTCAAAGTTTTTTTTAAGATCATTAAACAAGATATAATGATTTGGACGATTAGTTATTAAGAAAGATGGTGTTTTTAAAAAAATTTAGAATCGGATGTCAGAATAACTCCACTTCCGACGAGTTTTGAAAAGAGAACTTTTTAAGATAGGAAGAGAGAAGAAAAGAGGGAACTTACGAGATGAAAGGAGAGAGGGGAGGTTGAGAAAAGATTTGGAAGCTTCATGGAGTCACGGGGTCGCCGGAATCTTCTTGAATTGTCGCCGGAACTTGACCTTGGGCTAACTCCACTTGTACACTTCTTTGACATGGAAAAATTTGAGAATTTTTTATAATGGATTTCAGAATGGAGAGGGCGAGGGTGTGATTTGGTATTTATAGGAGAAATTAGGGTTTTGAGAATTAAAAAAAGGAATTAAAATGCGTTTAAACATTGGATTAATGGGTGATTTTTATCGTCTGTTAATTTTCAGGAAATTCAAACAGAAGAGGAGTAGTGGGGGAGGCCAAGGGGTTAGGGTTCAAAATATAGGGGCATTTCCTACGGGCAAGCCCGGCGGCGCCGGCCCTTTTGCACATCTAGCCGGTCGATTGGGGTGGGTTGGGGCTTGGATTGGTGCCACGTGTCGGGGTCTGTTCATATAACATATTCCACATGTTTATTTAATCTGATTTTTCATTTTTACGTGTATTTCACGTGTAAAATTTTGGGCTTCCAAAAAATTTAAAAGAAAAATCATTAAAAATAATATGTAGCTGATGGGATTTGAACACAATGGCTATGTCACAACAGTGCAAGGCTTTACCAATGAGCTACAAGTGCTTTCTTGTTGTTTTTCAAACAAAATAATACTTAAAGTATACTCAGACTTGCAAATACTCCATTCAGTACATTAACTTTAAGAAAATTTTGTACATTAAAACAGAGTCGTTATACAGCCCATGGGTTGGGTCTAATCTCGAAGTGCAGGAGAGACCGCTCGATAGATATCCTTCACCGATCTTTCCAACATCGGTTGATCATCGCTTCATGCTCGGCAGCAGGAGTCCCTGACGGAACCGTAGCTGCTCGGGTCTATGGGCATCAGCAGAGGGAGTGATGGGATGTTGCCTGGGCTCAGCTGTCGTATCTCTGCTTTGAGTACCACGATTAATGCTTTCAAGACCCCCTTCCTCCTTTGCTATAGTCATTAAGAAGTGTTTTTTGTTTTTCCTTTGCGAGCCCCCGGGCGTTTTTTGTAAGGCTGAAGAGCCGAGAATACCTTCTATCAATAAAATTTATCTTTTGCTTACAAATTTCTCTTCACTCAGAATTTCGATCGTTGAAAATTTTCGTTCCTCTTTCCAAGTGCATGTAGATCGGTTCTCCACCGTCCCTCATTCCTCCAGAGTCAAGGTAAGACAGGCGGAGCAGTACTTAGGTCGGCTATCTATATACGTGCCCATGTTTTATGCATCTGAGTAAAGGGTTGGTCTGATGTACTTCACTTGCTACTGAGCCGGGCCGAAGAGAAATTGTAGGGTTTCCTTAGCACCAAGCCTAAGGTTTGCAAACATCAAACATGCCACAACAAAAATTTTAGGGGGTGTTAAGCAAACAACCAAAGAATCTAACTAGAAAACTAGGGTAACAAAACTATGTAATCTACATTACAAGATAAGTGAATGAGAATACAACATTTGTAGACCCAGTCCTTCACTTCTTAAGCTCCGTGTAGTCGTCCCTTTGCTGCAAGTAATGATCTCCCGAACTCTAGTATGGGTTCCCTTGGAGAAATGAACAACCTTGCTCGAAGTCTTCGAGGCCGAAGATGATCTACGTCGAGGAGACTCAAAACCCAAGCTACCTCTTCACTAGGTGATGAACTTTGTGAAGAGAACACCCTAAACTAAATGGCAAGTAGTATAGGATGATGAATTAGGAAGTGGGCTCACTTTAGATTTAATTTTCTCACTCTTTTTCACCAATTTTCATCAAGCTAGAGAGCTAGAGGAAGGAGATGAGGAAAACAACTCAAGAAAAAGATCAAGTGGTGAATGGCAACCATGGGTGAGTTAGTATCATATACTAACCATTGTAGAGACTAAACCATGGCTAATTAAAATGGTTAGGTTAATAAATATCTTAAGTGAGACAAAACAAGTGGACTTTGTCAAAGATGCTTCAAGCTTCTCCAAGCTTCCAAGCATGACAAAATTCTCACTAATTTTGAATTATTAAGATAAATAAAAACCTTCATATTTTAATAAGCATGGCGTAAGTCATACACACACCCATGTTGCATGTATCATCAAGCAAGATATAATTATGTACACTAATATATATCACATATATATTACATGCACACAAGTGAGAAAAAGAAATGTTTAAGTTAGCAAATATTAGTTAATGTAATCTAGTATATCATATATACAATTATACATTAAATTATCAAATTAGCACTTGATTTAATAATCCGGCTATATCACATACAACCGACTAATATCATGTGTATCAATTTATCGAATCAACACTTAATTCGATAACCCGGCTATATCACATATAACGATCGATACGAATAAATCGCGAGAATAGAATACGGTATCACATACACGTATTATTCTCGGTACCTCACATATCACATATGTGCTCCTACTCCGTTTCACCTGAGCTAGGAAATCTCTGTGTAGGACTCTAAAGACTCGTCAATACACCGGCAGTAGGTGGTGATCATATCAGTCACCCACAAGCCATCAGCGGTCTGCAAAACGTAACGGCCATCCAGGTATTGAGCGTTCAGAAGATCAATAAGAAACCCGCTCACACTCCTGTGAATCCAATCAGTAACACTACCGCACAGTCCGGTCTGTCCGTCTGATATGTCGCATATCTCGCCTAGGGGTTGTAAACATCAAACCCCAGTAACTTGATAAGTCATGCCGATGTGAGGCTCATAACAGTTCGAGAAACTACTGATAACACTTACCAGTAAATCTCAGCAACCCTGGCCAGGGATTTTATGTTATGGCCTATCGAGTACAGCACAACATCAACCCCCTATACCGGAAGAAACGAAATTCTCTCCTATCGCTCATTGCCTCCATGTGACTCGGGACTATACCCAAAAACCACCGTTTTGCACTCCCTCTTAGACGTGGTAAGGTGGAAATCAAAGCACAGTGGGAATCACACAAGACTCTATGACGATCTCGGGTCAACAGACTAACCTGCACCAGTGTCACCAGAGAACTGCTATCTGACGTGAGGTATATCACCATCTAGGAGTTCTCGGCGAGTCCTGTCCAGTGTACCCAGTCTCCACTGAGCACCCGTATACTATCCTTGATGTCAAACACCAATGGATGTGGTATTATCCATCGCCTATCATATGGGTCAAGATACGTATACGCTAGTCTACTCTGGAATATTGATGCCATGTCTCGATACTCCCACGACTAGGAACAATTAAAGGATGTACTTGCAACTACCCCGGCCCCACTAGTATGATCTCCATCATAATCCTGGTAGTCTAGTATATATCCTAAGGGCTTTACCAACATATGAGAGCAAGACATTATAATAATATAATTCAACGTGTTAAGATAAAGATCAACCAGATAGCATACTATCATGTCGAGCAAGAAAGTCCTCTCTATATATGTCCAAGCATCCACTATAATATACATCTCATGTACAACAATGACCTCTAGGGCATACATATAACTAACAGAGATAGCACGTCGGCTTGTGAGAGAGCTTAGGATTCACGAGTTTGGCCGGGCAGGAATTTACCCGCCGTGAATGGATGCAATGAGCAAGAAGCTATCCACCGGACTCGGAACCGATCAGCAGTCTACTCGCGTGAGAGCTTAGCTCGGAAACTAAAAAAAATTTAAATGTCAGAAAAATAGGAATCTCATTATTCAAGAGAGTACAAGTTCATCTATACAATTTAAGCTTCTCGGTGTTATACGGCCGCGGGAAGTTACGCCCCAAGCAATCTTGGGGGCGGAAGGCTCCTCCGGGCAACGCCTCGGTCATGAGGAAGGGACCGTCCCACTTCGGGGAGAACTTGTGCAGTTTTCCTTGATCCTCGAATTCATTGCATCGTAGGACTAAGTCTCCTATTTTGAACGCTCGGTGTCTGACCCGGGCATTGTAATATCGGGCGGTCTGTTGATGATATGTAGCCATTCTTATTTATGCACGGTCTCTCTTTTCCAATAGGATGTCCAAGTTGCTTCGAAGAGCTAAGACATTGGCCTCGTCATCGAAGTGTTCGACTCAATAACTGGGTAAGCCGATTTCCACGGGGACCATTGCCTCGGTGCTATAACAGAGACTAAACGGGGTTTCTCGGGTGGGTGTCTTCTTCGACGTACGCAATGCCTACAACACCCGTGGCAATTCTTTGACCCATCCACCCTGTCTTCCTTCCAGGCGGGCTTTGAGGCCCCGGATAACACCTCGGTTTGCTATCTCGGCTTGCCCATTGTACTGGGAATGTGCGACCGCAGAGAACTTCATTAATATGTGGTAGTCGCTGCAGAATTCTCTGACTTTGTCGTTTTCAAAGTTAGTTCTGTGGTGGGTGATGATGCACCTCGGAATTCCAAATCGGCGATTATGTTGTTCTGCCGGAACTTCACATTGGAGGCGACATCCGGTTTCCTTATCGGCATAGTTTTGACCCATTTCGTAAAGTAGTCCATGGCAATAAGGATGTATTTATGCCCCATGTTCCGGTGGGGAGTTGGCTAATCATTTCCATTCCCTACTGTGTGAAGGTTAAGGGGAACTCAGCGGTGTTAACTCAGTGGCTGGTAACCGAGGAATGCTGCCAACGAGTTGACATGCCTTGCACCTTCGCATGAGTTTCTCCGCGTCGTTGTGGATAGTCGGCCAATAATACCCATGTAGCAGCATCTTTTGAATTAGACCGTGGGCCCCCTGATGCGCCTCCAACTCCTTCGTATATCTCTTGAAGAACGTACTCAGTTTCGTCGGAATCGACGCATCTGAGTAGAGGTTGGGTGTACGAATTTTTGAACAAATTTCCTTTGGTCCTTATGAAGTGGAGAACTTTCATGCGGAGTCGGCGTACTTTCATTCGGTCTTCGGGGAGTACTTCATCCTTGAGGAACTCCACTGTGGGCTTTCTCCAATCTGGGATACTCCCTTGAGTGGTGCCTGTGTATCACTTCTTTATCTTCGATGCTGGGTCGCGGCAGGACTTCGAAGAGGATGTTCTTCTTGTGATTGGTTGAATAGGAGGAGGCCAGCTTGCCCAAGGCGTCTGCTTCGACGCTCATGCTCCGGGGAACCCATTCTACTTGAACCTCGTCGAATTTTTTTCATAGCCTTTTCACCTCCACCGGGTATTTCATCATTAGAGGTTCCCGGGCTTCGAATCGTCCGGTCACTTAGCCGATGACCAACGCGGAGTCGCTGCGGATCCTAATATTCTTTAGCCCCACCCCCGAAGCAATTCGTAGGCCCGCCAATAAGGCTTCATATTCTGCGGCGTTGTTTAAGGCCTTGAATTCAAACCATGGAGAGTATTCCATCTCGGCTTCATCGGGGCCACAGATGACCAGTACAACCCCACTTCCTTCTTCTATGGAGGAACCTGCACATAGAGTACTCAGTCTGGATTTGGACCGAGCTTTTCTTCGACTGAGTGTTGTGGGTGGATCTCGTGTCGACGCTTCATCTCTGTTGAGAATGGTTCATTAAACCACGAAATCGGCGAGGACTTGGGCTTTGATGGCTTGCCTTGGCCGGTCTTGGATGCCAAATTGCGACAACTCCTACCTCCGCTTCTCTAAGCGGCCTGATGACTCGGAGGAACCA
Organism: Agapanthus africanus; assembly: GCA_030015575.1. Lineage (NCBI taxonomy): Eukaryota > Viridiplantae > Streptophyta > Magnoliopsida > Asparagales > Amaryllidaceae > Agapanthus > Agapanthus africanus. The sequence goes on along the minus strand of JASDDO010000014.1, from coordinate 641,415,549 downwards.
AGGATGTTTCTCAAAGGTCAGTCGGTGAGAACAATGATGGTATGAGCCTGGAAATAGTACCAAAATTTCCTGGATGCGACGATGAGCACCAGGAATATCTTCTTAATGGTCGTGTACCTGGTCTCCACGTCTTTGAAAATGTGGCAGATGTAGTAGACCGGCCTTTGTATTCCCTCGGATTCTCTGATGAGCATGAAGCCTGCTACCCGGTCTAAGCTAGCCAGGTACAGCAACAGCTCGCCTCCTTCAGCTGGTCGGGTGAGAAGTGATGGCATCATCAGATGAGTCTTGAGCTGCTTGAAGACGACTTTACACTTCTCAGACCACTCGAACGCAGGGATTTTCCTTTAGGCTTTGAATAAAGGTAGCCACTTTTCGCCGAATCTGGACATGAATCGGCTCAGAGGGGCCACCCTGCTTGTGAGCCGCATGATTTCTACGTTGCTCTTGGGCGTCGCCAAATCAATGATGGACCTGATCTTCTCTGGGTTTGCCTCGATTTCGCGGTGTGTGTCCATGAATTCGAGGAACTTTTCGCCCGCGATGCCGAAAGCATACTTGGCTGGATTCAGCCTCATTTTGTACTTCCATAGGACCTCAAAAATTTCGCCGAGGTCCGTGGTATGCCCGTTTGATAGGGTGGATTTCACGAGCATGTCGTCGACGTAGACTTCCATATTCCTCCCAATCTGTAGCTTGAACAGCTTGTTGACCAGCCATTGGTATGTTGTCCCGGCGTTTTTGAGGCCGAAATCCATCACCTTATAGTAGTAGACTCCTCGATCGATGGTGAAGACGGTGAGCTCTTCGTCATCTGGGCTCATCCGGATTTGATTATATCCGGAGAAGGCATCCATTAAGCTCAGCATCTCATGACCAGCCGAGCTGTCAACCAGCTGATCTCTCTGAGAGAGTGGGTAGTTGTCTTTACGGCAGGCTTTATTCAGATCGGTAAAATCAACGTACATGCGCCACTTCCCATTCGCTTTCTTGACCATGACTACGTTGGCTAGCCAACCCGAGTAGTCCAAGTTCCTGATGAAGCCAACCGTGAGTAGTCAATCTACTTCCTCCTCGATCGCCTTCTGTTTGACAGGCGTGATTGGTGTAATTTGTTGCATATTTTTCTAACCCATTTATCATATTATTATTATATATTATACTGTTCTCACTATCTTTCGTGAATTATTATAGATAACAGGGTTTGGATGCAAAAAGACGAAAAATTGTCCTAAAAGAAGGATTATGTGCGTACAATAGAGACTTAAGGGAGTTATTTAGAAAATAAAAAGAACAATTTGAAAATTTAGAACAAATTTAGGAATATCATTGCAAATCAGCAAAGATTGCAACAAATAGAGGTGAATCAATCATCACTATAACAAATCAGCTAGAAAAACTAAATCAAATCAAAAGCAAAAAATCAACCCGCCTAATTATATGCATAATTTGGGAACAATTCGGAGATTTACGCAACTACAGAAATACATCGAAATATTCAAAATTTTATGAGTTCAAAATTCATATAAATTGACGATTGTTCCCTTTGGAAAAATAAATGATAAATAAAAAAGCAATGGGAAAATTCCCCAAAGGGAGCATTACGTGCCTACATGTGATGCGCCTTGGAGCCAAAATTATAAGCACTTAACAAATAGGACTGAAACAAAAAGCAGGACAGAAGGCGCATCACGTACCAAGACGTGATGCTGGGTCACGTGCTACACGTGAGGATTCCTGAGCCGATAGAATTAAATTCTATATAAAAGAGATCAGAACCCTATTTTGGAAATATTTTCCCCAATCTTTCTAAACAAGAAAGATTGTGCTATGTAAATCAGAGCACCATTGGATCAATGTTCCAATGGTGATTAAAAATCACCAAAATACATAATTAAGTTCTGATTGAGGAAAAACTCCACAAATCTTTCTAAAAGAGAAAGATTGTGCTCTGTAAATTAGAGCACCGTTGGATCAAACATCTAATGGTGATTAAAAATCACCAAGATACAGAATAAGTTCTGTATGGGAAAATATTCCCCCAATCTTGTTAAAAACAAGAAAAATGTCTTCTGTAAAACAGAAGTCCTTGAATCAAAGATCCAATGGTGGATAAATTCCACAAATCAATTAAGAAATCTCTCAATGAGATATTTCCTCAACTGATCAACAAATCGTCCTCCCCTATATAAAGGACCCAAGACTTCAAGTCTTATACAGAGGGACCCCCCCATAAACTTCAAGTTCAAAAATACAGAAAACGGAGAGAAAAACCCCTTGGTATGCAAAACCAAAAGAGAATTTAATTCTCAAACCAAGAGTTTAACTCTTCTCAAAGAACTTAGTTCTTCCTCTGGTTGGGATCTGCAGAAGCAGATCTCCCCACAAGTTGAGAATTTAATTCTCATCGTGAAGATTCTGTTATGTAGATCCAAACTTAGGGGAAAGAAGTAAGATCAATGAATTTAATTCTTACTAAAAAGATATAGGAATTTAATTCCTCTGATAAAACTAGGGTTTAACCCTATAAAAGAATTTAATTCTTATAAAAATAAGGGACCTGAAATTCACAAAACTCAGGTCCAGAGCTCCATGCATATTAGTGTTCAATGCTACACAATAAAAGCTCACGTGTTCCCACATGAGCACCTTTGATGAAAAAAAAGGAAGACTGAGATCTAGCCACATGACCCTTGAGATGTGCTTAGCACTTATAAAAGAGAAAAGGGGAATAAACCCAAGACAGTTCCCATTCTGGGGTGCCTCACATGATCTCACGTGACCCAACAGTGCTTAGCACTAGAATAAGAGAATAAAAGAGGCAGCGCCTAACTTTAAGCGCCTCACGTGCTACACGTGAGCACCCCAATTTCTAGTGTTAAACACTACTTCAAGCGCCTCATGTGGGAACACGTGAGCGCTGAGCACATACTAGTGTTTAACACTATGAAAGGCCAATATTAGCCAAACTTAGACCAAATCTCTTGAGAACAATCAATTGAGCCCCTCATGTTCAGGGTCCCCAAAACCGATCTCAGTCCCAAAGATAGCTAATGAGCTCCTAACAGATAGCATTTAAAATGATGTTCATCCCATCCCCCCTCAGTCGGGACATTGGTTCAAGGGTACATCTCTCCACACCTCTGATACATGTCGTTATAATTCTTCAACGTCTTCATAGAGATGGAGGGTCCCGGTAACCAATAACTTTTGGTGCATCCCCAAACCGTTAAACCAAAACCCTATAGACTATGATATCTTTAAACCCTATAGACTATGATGTTTTTAAACACAGACTATGATGTCTTTAAACCCAATAGACTATGATGTCTTTAAACCCGATGGACCGCAATGTCCCAAAACTAATGACGGACTGTAATGTCCCTAAAATTAAACGATAGAGCCCAAATGCTCTTTCGTTGGATCAAAAATGATCCTGGACCCCCGTTAAGAAGATCTTAGTCTAAAACTTAGACTAACGTATCCTTAACAAACATTTAAGTTGATATTAATCTTAAAAAAGGTTAACGATCTTTAAATCAACCAAACCCAAATCTAAGAAAATACGGATTTGGACTAATCCACGCCCTACGGGCGACAACATAAATTAGTCTCCGTATACAATCCACAGGCAACCAAAAATAAAACAAACACACACGACACGAAGTGAACTTTTGGAGAAGGAGAAAGTGGTTATCGTAACCCAATAACGTAATTAACTGCAGGGGGATGCGTCTGTAGGGTTCTTATGAACGACAGCAAGGTTTCAGGAGGTATCGTCCATGCCATTTTCAAAAATTTGCCGTTTTAAAGAACCCTAAACTATAATCGTTAAGTAGAGAATCATACGAAACTAAATGTAAACTACTTTATATCTAAGTGATAACGGAATACAACCTTTGTAGACCGGTCCTTCACTTCAATTGCTCCTTGTAGTGGTCCCATCGCTACGATCATGAAACTCCTGGACTCTTGCATAGCTTCTCAAGGTGAAAGGAACAATCTTGCTTGAAGTCTTCGAGGCCGAAGATGATCTACGTCGAGGAGACACTAACTCAAGATACTACTTCACTAATAAGAGATTAGTGAAGATAACACCATATACTAAAGTGCTAATCTATTAGAGGATAATGTAGTAAGAAGTGGGCTCACTTTAGTTTTATTTTTCTTACAATATTTTCTCAATTTGGATAAAGCTAGCAAGCTTTTTCTCAAGGATGAAGAAAATGAAATGAAGAGAAGAGAAGAGAATGAACTAATGAGGTGAGAGAATCAACCATGGATGAGTTTGTATCATATACTAACTCATGTAGAGAGATAACCATAGCTAAATTATAATGGTTAGGTTAATAAATATTTTAAGTAAAACAAAATCAGTAGACTAAGTCAATGCATCCACAAGCTTCTACAAGCTTCATGCATGTGAGCAATTATCCACTAATTTGGATTTACTTTAAATATTTAAACCCAATATTATAATTAGTATGGTGTAAGTCTCATACACCCATGTAGTGTGTATCAACAACCATGACACAAAATAGAACACAATTAATATATATCACATATATATTAAGTGTGCACATGTGAGAAAATAAATGCTTAAGTGAGCTAATATTAGTTAATCTAAACTAGTATATCAAATATACAATCATACACTAAATTATCAAATCAACACTTGATTTAATAATCCGGCTATATTGCATATAACCGACTAATATTATATGTACCAACTTATCGAATCAACACTTGATTCGATAACCCGGCTATATCACATATAACCGACCGATACAAATATCGCGAGAATAGAATACGGTATCACTTACTCGCATTATTCTCGATCCCGCACATATCATATATGTGCTCCTACTTCGTTTTGGCTGAGCCAGTAAAACCTCTATGTAGGACTCTAAAGACTCGTCAATACGCCGGCAGTAGGTGATGATCACATCAAGCACCCACAAGCCGTCAGCGGTAGTAGCTGGACGTAACGTCTACCCGGGTATTGAGCGATCAGAAGATCAACAAGCAAGCCCGCTCAAGCTCCTGTAAAGCCTGTCAGTAACACTACCGTACGGTCCGGTCTCTTCGTCTGAGATATCGCATATCAAGTCTAGGGGTGGTAAACGTCAGACCCCAATAACTCGATAAGTCATGCCGATACGAGGCTCATAACGGGTCGAGAAACTACTGATAACACTTACCAGTAAATCTCTAAATCAGCCCTGACCAGGGACTTCCAGTTATAGCCAATCGAGCAAAGCACGACATCTACCCCCAATACCGAGAGATACGAAATCCCCTCCTATCGCTCATTGCCTTCATATGACTCGGGACTGTACCCAAAAACCACCGTTTTGCACGTCCTCTTGAACATGGTAAGGTGGAAATCAAAGCACAGTAGGAATCACTCAAGACTCTATGACGATCTCGGGTCTACAGACTAACCTGTACCAGTGTCACCTGAGAACTGCTATCTGACGTCAAGTATAATACCATCTAGGAGTTCTCGGCGAGTCCGTCACATGTACCTATTCTCCACTGAGCACTCGTATACCATCTCTGATGTCAAACACCAATGGATATGGGATCATCCATCGCCCATCTCATGGGTCAAGAAGCGTATACGCTATTCTACTCTGGTATATCGATACCCTGTCTTGATACACCCACGACTAGGAACATTAAATGATGAACTTATGGACTACCATGGCCCCACTAGTATGATCTTCATCATAATCCTGGTAGTCAAGTACAGATCCTAAGGGCTTTACCAACATGTACCCATAATACAGTATCAAGAGACAAGTATACATGTTAAGATAAAGAGCAACCAGATAGCATACTATCATGTCGAGCAAGAAAGTCCTCTCTATATATGTCCAAGCATCCACTATAATATACATCATATGTACAATAATAGCCTCTAGGGCATACATACAACTAATAATCTCCTACTTGCACTAGGGCCAGCAGTTGTAGTATCGGATAACCAACATCCCGAAGAGTCTCTCGAACTGTATCTGGGGAATGGCCTTCATGAGTGGATCCGCTGTATTGTTCTTCGTGTCAACTCTCCTGACCTCGATCTCCCGGCGATCAACTATCTCCCGGATCAGGTGATACCGCCTCAGAATATGCCTGGATCGCTGATGGGGCCTGGGTTCCTTGGCCAAACCCACCGCTCCATTGTTATCACAATACAAAGTATTGGATACTCAATGTATGGAACCACTCCAAGTTCAGATATGAACTTCTTCATCCAGATAGCCTCTTTGGCAGTATCGTTGGCAGCGATGTATTCAGCTTCCATCGTCGAGTCTGCCACGGTTTCCTGCTTAGAACTCTTCCAGCATACCGCCCCTCCATTGAGGGTAAAGAAAAATCCCGAGTGCGACTTCGAGTCGTCCTTATCACTCTGGAAGATCGAATCGGTAAAGGACTCCACTTGGAGTTCTCCGTTACCATACACCAAGAGCATCTCTTTAGTCCTTCTCAAGTACTTGAGAATTCTTTTCACAGCTGTCCAGTGACTCTCTCCTGGATCTGCTTGATACCTACTCACTACACTTAGTGAGTATGCTACATTGGGTCTGGTACATAGCATCGCGTACATGATAGAGCCTACTGCCGAAGTATAGGGTATCCCTTGCATGCGAGCTCTCTACAAATCAGTCTTGGGAGACATCTTTTTGGAGAGAGTGGGTCCTGAGATCGTAGGTAAAAACTGTTAGTGATATGTATGCCCTAGAGGCCATTACTGTACATGCGATGTATATTGTAGTAGATGCTTGGACATATATATGGAGGACTTTCTTGCTCGACATGACAGTATGCTATCTGGTTGCTCTTTATCTTAACATGTACTCTGATTGTCTCTATGTTACATGTTGATAAAGCCCTTAGGATGAGTACTTGACTACCAGGACTATGATGCAGATCATACTAGTGGGGAAGTGTAGTCGCTAAGTACATCCTTCAAATGTTCCTAGTCGTAGGTGTATCGAGACAGGGTATCGATATACCAGAGTAGACTAGCGTATGCTTCTCGACCCATGTAGATGGGCAATGGATGATCTCATATCCATTGGTGTTTGACATCAGAGACAGTATACAGGTGCTCAGTGGAGACTGAGTACACTGTACGGACTCGCCGAGAACTCCCAGATGGTATTATACCTCACGTCAGATGGCAGTTCTCTGGTGACACTGGTACAGGTTAGTCTGTAGACCCGAGATCGTCATAGAGTCTTGTGTGATTCCTGCTGTGCTTTGATTTCCACCTTACCACGTCCAAGAGGGCGTGCAAAACGGTGGCTTTTGGGTACAGTCCCGAATCACATGGAGGCAATGAGCGATAGGAGGGGTTTCGTCTCTCCCGGTATTGAGAGTTGATGTTGCGCTGTGTTCGATTGGCCATAACTGGAAATCCCTGGCCAGGGTTGCTGAGATTTACTGGTAAGTGTTATCAGTAGTTTCTCGAACTGTTATGGACCTCATATCAACACGACTTATCGATTACTGGGGTCTGACGTTTACCACCCCTAGACTGGATATGCGACATATCAGACGAAGAGTCCGGACTGTACGGGAGTGTTACTGATTGGTTTCGCAGGAGAATGTACAGGCTTGCTTGTTGATCTTCTGATTGCTCAATACCTGGATAGCTGTTACATTTAGCTGACCGCTTGCAGCTTGTGGGTGTTTGATATGATCATCACCTACTGCCGGCGTATTGACGACTCTTTAGAGTTCTACACAGAGGTTTTCTGGCTCAGGCAAAAATAGAGTAGGAGCACATATATGATATGTACGGGACCGAGAATGATAAGATATGAGATACCGTATTCTATTCTCGCGATATGAGATATCGGCCGGGTATATGTGATATAGCCGGGTCATCGGATCAAGTGTTGATTCGATGAAATGGTACATGTTATATTAGTCGGTTATATATAATATAACCGGGTTATCGGATCAAGTGTTGATTCGATAATTTAATGTATAATTATATATGAGATATATTACTTTACGTTAACTAATATAAGCTCGCTTTATTGATTCATTTTCTCACGGGATAATACATTGATATATATGCGATATATGTTAATTATATTATTTTCTTTTGTTGCAAAATATATTATATATGTGATATATAATATTGTAACAAGTTAGGGTTACAAATGCAACATGTTTTGTGGAGTTTAAACATGGTTAGGGTTTGGATTAGGGTTAAGCTTAGATGAAGCTTCCATGAAGCTTCATGAAGCTTTGACTTTGACTTTATTCTTTGATATTTTGTGAAGATGTTTGTTAACCCAACCCAAACCTTAATCCATGGTTTATTCTCTACAAGGGTTAAGGATGCGATCTTTAACCTATGGTTGCAATTCTGACTCCACACAATAATTCATTATTCATCACAAAAGGTTTCTTCTTCTTCTTCTTCCTCCTTGAAAAAGCTTTCTAGCTTTTTGTGAAGTGATGATTTAAAGTGAGAAAATGAAAACAAAAGAGAGAAAAATTCCTACTTCATCATCCTCATCTATTCTATCCACTTAGATTAGGGTGTTCACTTCATTAATACTTGATTAGAGAAGTGAGAGCTTGAGTTTGAGATTCTTCAAGGTTGATCATCTTCGAAAAGGAAGACTTCTAGCAAGCATGGATCATTCAACTTGTAGAGTCTCTCTAAAGTCCGGAAGTTCATGGATCGCGACGAAGGGACTACTACTCGGAGCTTGTGAAGCGAAGGAACGGACTACAAAGGTTGTAATCACTCTCTCTTAGATGTAAAGTTGTTTACATGCTTGTTTACCCTAATTCTCTAGCAAAGATCCTTGCTTTAGGTTGTTCGGCACTTGAAAAATTTAATTTTCGCATGGTTGATGCCTTGTAGAACCTTTTACTAGTGCCTAGTAATCTTACAGTGGTATCAGAGCCAAGCTAGAGCATTAGGCGTCGTGTAGGCGAAGTTTAAAGTCCGATCGAACTTCGAAACCCCGAAAAATCCCACTTTCGGGAATTTTTTTCAAAAGTTGAAATTTTTCATATTAAAAATACTCAGAAAATCATGCAGGGGATTCTAAGAATTACTGTGAAGTACGAAGCCATAACTCACTCAAGGGACCGCGGAACCGCGTCCAAACCATGCGTTTGGCGGCGGTTCCGCGGCCAACTTTGGGAGTTAGGGGCTAATACTTCTGGGGTTTACTCTTGGGTACTGTTTCATGCTTCTGGGAATTTTTATTTCTACTCAAGTGTTGAGCTTTCTGGGAAATATTGGGAACTCGTTGATTCGATCGGAAAGTTTAAATTCGTTTATATTTTTCCGGGTAATTTAGAACGTGTTAAAAAGTTCGAACGGATATCAATAACTCACTTTTTCTCTTGTCGGAAAACTTTCAAGTGTTGGATTTTTCCTGAGTTTACAACTTTCAGAAAATTATGCAAGCGAATATGTGGACCCTCTAGAAGAACGTAAGCTTAACTCGATTATGTGACCGTCAAAACCGCCACTGAACCATATGGTTTGTGGTAGTTTAGCGTTGCCACATGTGAGGCGTTGGTTTGACCCTTCTACGACTGGTTCATAGCGGCTGTGACATGTTCTGGGATTTTTTGAACTCCGCTAAAGTGTTGAGCTATTTGGGAAATCTTGGGTGTTTGTTTATTCGATCGGAAAGTTTAACATTGTCTATTTATCTGGAATGTGATACAATATGTGGAATTCATATAGTTAGGCATGAAATGCGAAGTATGTGATATTTCGGATTTAAGATGTCTAAAGTGATTGTGGATTCCAAATGTTGTAGTTTTACACTTTCTTTTCTGCGACGGTAAGTGTAATATGTGGTGTATTGCCAGTTTCGTCGCTATACATCAACGACAACTGGGGTACGCATATTTACTTACGTTGATGATATGAGATATTATGTGTTGCTGTTGTTGGCTATAGTACCCTCAAGGCAATTATCATAGTCGCGGACAGATGATTATGATGATTGAGGCAAGACCTATACCGATAAAACAGTCTTACTCAAGATGATAGTATGCTATCTGGTTTGTCTTTATCATCGTGTTGATAGAGTCCATAGGATTCTTGCTTGACTGCCAGCATTATGATGGCGATCATATATGTGGGAGCTGGGGTCTATAAGCACATTCTTAAATGTTCCTAGTCGTAGGAGTATCGAGACAGGGCATCGATACTCCAGTGTAGACTAGTGTATACTGATCGAGACCCCGACGAGGGGCGGTGGCCAGGTCTCACAAGCCATTGGTGTTAGTATGTTCACCTAAGATAGTATGCGTGTGCTCATTGGGTTATGAGTACACTGGACGGACTCGCCGGGAATCTGCTAGTTGGTATTATACCTATTGTCATATAGCAGTTCCCAGGTGACATGTGTACAGGTTAGTCTGTCGACCTGAGATCATCATTTGTCTCATGTGAGTTCCCACTGTGCTTTGATTACTACCCTACCATGGCTCAAAGGAGTCGTGCAAACAGGTTTTAGTTGGGTACAGTCCCGAGCCACATGGAGGCAGTGATCGGATCGTCGGGGATTCGTCTCTCCCGGTATTGGGGGTTGATATCGCGTTGTGTACGGATGGCCATCACCATAAATCCGTGGCCACGGTGGACGAGAATTATCGATCCAGGATCGATAGTTTCTCAGGTGGTGATGGGTTTCATACCGACACTAAATATCGCGTTGTTAGGGGTCTGACTTTATCCGCCCCTTAGACTCGATATGCGATACTCATAGACGAACAGACCGGACTGTACGGATATTGTCACTGTCAGGCTCAGTAGGGGTTCAGCATGTGTTTGCTCGTCGGCCTCCCTTTCGCTCAATACCTGGGTAGCCATTACGTACAGCTGGTGCCGCTGACGTGCTTGTGGTTAAACCCACTGCCAGCGTATTGACGAGTCTTTAGAGTCCCACACAGAGGGTTTTCACGGTTTAGGCGATATGGTGTACATGAGGTATGTTGGTACATACAGGTGTCCGATTAAATTTGTGCATGATGCGCAGACTTTAATCGGACGATTGATAATACTAGCGGCTTAAGATTAAGCCGGATTATTAAATCAGGATTTGATTTAATAATTTACATATGTATTTATATATATGTATTCTAGTATTATTGTTCGCTATTTATTTTCTCTCTTGGCTATTCCTATTTTTGTACGAATACGCGTATATGTATTTCGATACATGTACCGGGAAGTATTCTGTATTTTATACGGAATGACTTCTAGAAGGTGTGCCACCTCATTATTGATTTTTTCTTTTTAGAAAAATCATTTGTTTGATAATGAGGTGGAGGGTGTGAGGTGGCATGAGGCATGGACCATGGTATGGTCTTTTGAGGTATGGTGCATTTGTTTAATGGTTAATTGAAAATGACTTTTTTTTTTGGAGGGAATGAAAGAGGGGGGGCCGGCCACATTGTGGTGGGATTGATTTTGATTTGGTGATTGATTACATTTGCTTCATAATTCCTCCACTCTCTCATACACACAAAATGACTTAGCCATTTTTCTTTGCTCGTGCCAAAAGCTTCATCACCTCTTTCATCTTCTTCTTGAGTTGCTCTATGGAGCTCATGGTTGAGAGAAAATTATAGTAACACTTTCATACACCCCCACTCTTCATCGCTAGCGACTTTGGAGCGTTGGTTATCTCGTTCGACGAGGTTGGAGCTTGCGCCGTTCCCCTCGGGTGGATCATCGGAGATGGAGGAAGACCGGCAACCAAACTTCGTCAAAGAACGGCTAGGAGCTTGGAATTAAGACCGAATGACACGGATAAACTCGGTATAACGATTCTAACTCTTAGTTAGTTTGCTAGTTTAGGGTTTAAGGTCGATCCGGGATCCGGGTAGCAGTAGCGGGATCCGGGTAGCAGTAGCGCCGGTTTAGAAAATTTTTGTTCCGTATTTTGGCCGCGTTTCGACGGCCGGGGCGCTGCCGGGACCCAACATGGTATCAGAGCCACCCTTTAAACCCTTTACTAGCTTGTTTAAATGTGCTTAAAAGATCGATCGACGGAATTTACCGAAATCACGAGTCCATTTTCGCAGTTTCTGCCGATTTTCAAAAGTGTTCAAAAAATTATTTCCAGAGGCTTAAAAATCCGTGTAGGCTTTTTTTAGGGTACAGAAAAAATTTGGGCTCTTGATGCCTCTAAAGCGCCGCGGAACCGCTGCACTTACCCCCTAATGGCGGCGGTTCCGCGGCCGTTTAGTGGCGACGGGCTTCTAAATTTCTTCTGTAGCCCCCTGACTTGGAATTGTTATTTTTGTGATATTCTGTTTTTGCCCGGTTTTTTGTGCTGTGCTGTTATTGCTATTGGGGACAATTTGGAACTTTGTCGATCGATATTTTAAGTGTGCGTTTATCAGTACTTACATTACTGTCTGCGACCGTGAATGTCATTTGATCGGTAAACCTGTCTAACTGCTATATGTTCTTTTAGACGGGTTTGCGAACGTGACATTCACCTTGATGTTCTGTGTTATGATGTGATGTTGGTTGGATCATCGTGGTGGATAGCTATGGTGCAATGATAGTACAGTTTTTATTTCATTTGTACATTTGATATTGCGGGGCGAGCGTCTGACATGTGGACTGCCGTCACTGTCCGTTTGTATATTATTCTTTTGGGGCGCGACCGGGCTGAGGTTGATGTCACCCTTGTATATTATTTTATTTTCTGTACTAGGATTACCCCGAGGTGGAGTGCACAAATAGCCGAGTTCTAGAGGGCAACTGGTCCGCATCTCAAGGAATTCAGACGGAGGGAACCTTACTCTAGAATTGGCGGGCTATTCGCCGCACTCGTAGGGGGTATAGGTTGACCCAGGAGGGGTGCTCAAGTTACCGGATTCCGTGAAGTGCTGGGTGGCCCTTTCACGTTGCTGAAGGGGGCTGCCTCACTTCTGGTTTTGGCTGGTAGCTTGCCGCGCTCGTAGGGGTCTAGGTTTCATTGCACATGCTATCCACACGACAGGGAACGTCGGGTCTCACTTGCGGCTCAAGTGAAACCCGGGGCTCCAGATTATCCACCATTCTGTGATGTTTGATGTTTCTGTGAAGTTGCTTATATCATGCCTGGGACGATTGTTATATATATTTATATATACTAGTAGATGTTGTATATGTTTTGCATCTGCGCTAGCCCAGTCCCAGCTCTGTCGTTAGTTAAGTAACCTAACGGGTGATGACGGGACCCAGTGGCGAATGCGGATGGCATATACATACATTTTATTTTCGTTCTTTTCTATTGTGATTAATTGATGGGACTGCGTTGATTCTTATCAATGCAAGGATAAAACAAACATATATATATGATGTTGTTGGAACCAAGTTTTAAAAAACTGACATTACAGACATTCTCTTTTGCTTTGCATCGTGGTATTCAATTTGGAATATCCTGCACCTCATTCGACGAGGAAAGGGCCGAGATCCCTTCATTGGGAGTGACCCCTTGGGTAAAAGTTTGCGTCAACGTAATAACTTCACTATAGTCGATTACTTTTGCTTTGCATCGTGGTATTCAGTTTGGGATATCCTGCGCCCCATTCGACGGGGAAAGAGCCGAGATCCCTTCACCGGGAGTGACCTTTTTAGCAAATGTTTTCGCCACTATATATTTATAAAACAACTTGGATTCCTTCAACGATATCAAGTTCATTACGTTAAAGGTTTTTCGCCAAAAACCAGCCGTAGCCCTCCGTCATTTCGGATAAATAGCGCATAGTATTCGTGCGGTGTTTGTTGGCCAAAGTCAAGGCATCGTGTGCGGTAGCTGTGTGTTGCTTGTCCGTTGCATGGATATGCATTGGTTTAGGACAGTCGTACCACTTTGTTGGCCAAACTCAAGGGTGTGCGGGCGTGGGTCTAAATCAATCAGGACAATGACGGGTAGAACTTGACTTGCAGGTTATGATTTGTTGGCCAAAGTCAAGGTCATAAACCGCTTGGGGTAAAAATCATATCGGGAGTTTCAAACATACAAGAAACTTGCCAGGTTTGCGCATACCTTCTGAAGTGTGGTGACTTGAGTGGCTTCTATCAAGTTATCATGCGATGATAATTGGATCCTGATTCCCACTGATGAGTAGGAATACTTCTCGGGTGATTTCGACTAATTCTCCTTTTGGGTTTGGAGGAGAATTCGAGGAAACAGTGGGAGCCATCCAGAATAGATAAAATGATTAACCATTCTGATCTAGGTTAGAGTGCACGCTGAGTGTTTCTTCTCTCTCTCTCTCTCTCTGGCTGTGACTATAACCCGATCTTTGACTAAAACTCATGAAACCAAATTGACCGAACCTTCTTAAAACACTTTGGCTTTTGGAATGTCACGGTGTCGCATACATCATTGCCTTTTCTATATCACCTTTTGCATTTCTCCAGAACACCCTGTATTATTACGAACATCCACTTCCATTGGATAAATCCATCGTATGGTTATATACGAACTTGAAGGAACTTTTTCGAGGATGGATTCTGGTTCTGGAGAGAATGAATAGGATTATTCGGTTGTCTTTTCTCTTTACCTTCTCTCAGGTTGTGAGGGCTCTTAGGATTAGGAGAGGGTACTCCTATTGAGCTTATTGGATAGTCTTCTTCCAAACCATAGGCAGGTGCCGAACGGTAGGGAAGGAAGAAAACCAATTAAGCTTAAGTGTGGTGTACAGAAGGTAATAAGTAAAGACATATAAAGGGATTAGAATAATGGCAAAGGAAATTGCGACCACCATCTTTCACGACAAAAACCGTGTATACCCCTGCCACTCCTACATCCACTTTGCTTTTCTCTAGGACACTCCGTATCACTACGGATATCCACTTCCATTGGATAAATCCATCGTATGGTTATATACGAACTCGAAGGAACTTTTTCGAGGATGGATTCTGGTTCTGGAGAGATTGGATAGGATTATTCAGATGTCTTTTCACATTACCTTCTCTCAGGTTGCGAGGGCTCCTAGGATTAGGAGAGTACACCTATTACGCTTATTGGATAGTCTTCTTCCAAACCTTAGGCTGGTGCCGAAGGGTAGGGAAAGAAGAAAACCAGTTAGCCTAAAGAAGGTGTACAGAAGGTAATAAGTAAAGACATAATAAAGGGATTGCAGTGAGGGCAGGTATAGTATATAGTTACTGTCGTGAATCAGGATAGTGGAAGAGGCGTTATTAGGAATACCAGTTAAACCCCTTCGAAACATTTTCATGTTTCTGTTTCACTGTGCGATATTAATCGAAAACTGTTTTCCCAATTGGAATCTAACTTCAGGGTATGTATTTACCAGATCAGTTTCTCACATCTGCATGTTATTAAAGATGGTAAGTGGGAGTAAGATATTGGGAATTGGGTGATTAGATCCTCATCATATCGGAATTCGTTGTAATTTGTGATATTTGAGGAAATCATCTGGTTTTTGCCGGACGACAAATATTTGGTTTTGAATATCCGTTGTTATGCACCAATTTCAAACTGATATATCTGTACATTTATTTTATAAAGTAAGACGTAACTTTTTGATATTATGTCTGTGACATTTACTTATATCAGTTGGTGATTAGGTAAGGTGCATTCAACAGCGGTGTAATTCTTCTTAACCATACTACAGTTTTTCAACCTACGACGCACAGGGTTTGAGTTGTTGAACTCAAAGGACTTATACAAAGTATTGTATGTTGTCCAGTGTCCATTAGGACAATTGGGAAGGTACTCGCACTGTATTCTGTTTACTCATAAATTCTCTGATTCTATACATGTATTTCATTGAAATGCAAGGTTCAGATTTTGAGAAGTTATAGGTATAAGAATAAAGTAGAGAACCATTAGTTGGAAGTATCAGGATTCTTCGATGAAGTCGAAGATGTAGATACTTGTGTTTGGTATTCCATTGATAGTAATGGTTTTGAGAACTTGCTTCTCTTTCGGGTTACTCATATATGGATGCACTCCTAGATGAGTAATGTTGATTGTCCTCTTTCCATTTGGTTGATATGCACTGGAGACAGCTGCATGATTTTGAATCTGGTTCCAATTAAATTAGTGCTTTTGTTTCTATATCGGATATATATAGAATCAATTTATATCTTGATGATGTTAAGGTATAAGGAGTTGTCCGGCTGATGCTTAAAACCAGAATCCGGATAAACTCAAGGCACGTTTTAGTAATGGCTGTTCGTGGGTTATTGTCACGCCCCGCTTCCCAGTGTACGGCGAAGTGGACGCGACGAGGCCCGCTACGTATATACTCAGAAGTACATACGCTAAGCGTAACTAAGCAATATAAAGTAAATCATAAGAGACGAATGATATATGAATAACAGCAACTTTTATTAATAACATTCTTTATATAATGCATGAAAACAAAATACAACTGAAATGAAAAGCGATGCCTAAACAGTGGCATAACAGAAAATGAAAATACTGGAAAGAACAAGGTACAATATCTAGAGCTCGGGATCTTCCTGGAATTGCTCCAAATCTTCACCGGTGGGCTCAATCTCAGCTTGGTCCAACGCACCTAACGACATTCAAAGAAGAAAGAAATAGAATGTCGTCAGCGAACAGGTCGCTCGGTAAGTCCCAAAGATAAGGAATAATTAGGAAGACAATGTAAAAGTATTTTCTAAAATATTATATTGTTGAATATTATGGAATATTGAGTTAACGCTGTTGTTTGTAGCTTGGTACAGAAGGATGCCAGTGTATACGAGGGGAGTCTCACTTGCCAGAGACTAAGGCACGTGTAGTACAAGGAACCGTTATGCCACGGTACAACAGCAATAGGATTCAGGTTAGGTGTCTTAATCTGACCACCTCGTGCCACCTTTAACACCTTCCGTACCAATCTACCCCTTAACCCCGTAGTGTTTTAATAGTAATGTGGTATTATATTGTGTAGATTGGGTGACTGACCAAAACCATGATATCAGTAAACATGTTGTAACTGTATAATCAAGTAAATGGAATATCAGGATAATGGATGAATATCCATGGTTTGATTCAGTCAAAATGAATGGGTTGTTAACTGGATTCTGGGATTCATGTATTCATATTGAGTTGTATTACAAAAGAATATAGATTGACTTGAATCATATTCAAGTCAGAAATAGTAAGATTCTAACCCGAGTCAGACTAAAAGAAGGTAAGTTGAAGTTCGATATTTGTTAGGGACCTTATTGTAAATTATAAAACTTGAGGGGGTTTTATGTAAAAAGTACTATTGTATAGTTTTCAAAATACACCTCAAGTATTTAATATTCGTCTTTATAGTTATAATGAGTGTGAATTTTATTTGTGTTATTCTAGTGAATGTATCCTAATAAAAGTATTAATTGATTTATTTGAAACTCATGGTATTTTAATGTAAATTTTAATCTTGTAATTTTTAGGAAAATGTAGAAACTTTATATTATAATAAAATAGGTGTCTAAATGGTATTTAAATATATATTAATACAAGAATATTTTATTTTCCAAAATCACATTATTCTTAAATGATGTATTTTAAACCTTTCGAGACCGAATGCTCCTTGTGGAGGTCTGAATCTCGCACTACTAGCCCGCGGGTGCACGATGAACCGTACTATCCCTAACGGGTTCCCCAAAAGTGGGTTGTAGGGGCGCTTTGCTTTAGTTTAACAAATACTATTCATTTAGGAAAACGGTTTTATAAATATAAGGTATTTATTTGTAAAAGGGTATAGATTTCCGTATTTTATTTTCTAGGGTTTCCTAAGCCAACTAGCCTATTTCTAAGGTCTAAACGACAAGTCATTAGAAGGCTCAAATCGCCTCTTCACCGTCAATTGCGGCCAGGTAAGTGCCAGGTAAGTGGGAAGGAACGACAGTCGTGGGCCTAATTAAAAACCACTAGCCTAGACACACTTGTTTAGACACCACAAGAAAGTTTAGATAAACGATCGATATCCATGACATATCGTGCTTTTATTTTAAAAGATTTTATTTAGAATTGTGTACAACTTAAAACTTTCAAGGAAGGTTTATAAAGAATATGGTATTTTAGTGAAAAGTCATATATTTTCGTATTCTATATTTTGACGTTTATCAATTATGATTATATTTGTATGTGTGTAGAGGTAGGTCATTACCTCGTGACTTATTTTAGGGTTTAATGAAGTTTTAGAGGTTAAATATGATGTATTAAACTTGAAGGTATTAAAGCGCAAGAATACGGTATTTGAAAACGTTATCATTTCATGTGTGAAAATTCATTCAAATTGATTTCTACAAGTTTATTTATCAAGATAAATATATTTAGGAGTGAGGGAATTGATTAAACGAAGAAAAATAAACTTCATGGTATTTTTATGAAAAGAATACGGTTTTACAAGAAAGCTATCATTCCATGTGAGAAACTTTATTTAAATTGGTTTCTAGGTGATTAATAGTCATCATAGATAGGTTTAGGTATTATGTATTAGGTGACAAGTGGAAATTTGTAGAAAAACGAATCGGAAATCGGTTTGTTCCGATTTCCGTCGGGTTCCAAAAAGTCGTATTTTCTATTAAAAGAAAAGAGAGATAGAAGAGATGGGACTTACGGTTTGGACAAGCTAAGGAGGCTAAGGGAAGTGGTGGTTGTCGGTGCATCGAAAACGTCGCGAAGGTTCTACTACGATCGCCGGAATTTGTCGTCGATTTCGGCAGCGCTTCGCTTCTCGCTCTTTGTACCGAGTTCTCGAGAATTTGGAAGAGTGGACTTAGAGTTGTGAGGTGAAATAGTAGAGGGTAGCGGTCTTTATATAGGGCTAGGCTAGGGTTAGGGTTTGGATTAAAAAAAATATTAAAAAATGTAAAAATTCATTAAAATATCATTAATTTTGGGATTAAAAGAGGTTTAATGGGAATTTTGTAACTGTTCAGAGAAAATGGAGTATGCAGGGATGTGGACCAAGTCAACACGAATTGTTTTCGTGTTGACGACTCGGCCGACCGGCCGAGTCTGGCCGGCGGCGCCAGCCGATTCGGCCGAGTCGCCGGCCGACTTGGCCGAGTCAGGGCCGAGTCAGGTCTCGTTGGGTGGGGAATTTTCTGGGGGGAACTTTGGTGTACTTTATTTTTTTTTATACCGCATTAATTTGAGAGTTATAGTTGTTTGACCGTTTGACTTCCCAAAAAAATTAAAACAAAATGATATAAAAATTATGTGGGGCATGGGATTCGAACTCTGGTGGCTTAGTTCAGCAGTGCAAGGTATTACCAATGAGCTACAAGCTCCTTCTTGTAATTATTTTAGGAAAGTATATACTTAAAATGTTATCAGCAACATCAATACTCCAAGTATACTTCAAATTTAATTCAAATTTAGGTATACAAAAATTGGAGTTGTTACAATCTACCCTCCTTACAAAAATTTCGTCCTCGAAATTTATAACTTTTATTTGAGGACTAGTTTTCAAAAAGGTGCGGATATCTTGCACGTATTTCATCTTTCCTTTCCCACGTAGATTCTCCTGGAGTGCCTTTCCTCCACATTACTCGAACCAAATTAACTTCTTTGTTCCGAAGTGTCTTCACTTTCCTATCCAGGATTTCCACAGGTTGTTGCTCACAAGACAAATCGGGCTGTATCGTGAGCTCAGAATGATCAAGTACATGGCTGGGGTCACTCGCATACCTTCTGAGTTGAGATATGTGGAACACATTATGCACTCCTTCCAATGAGGGTGGAAGCGCTAATCGGTATGCCACCTCACCGACTCGTTCGAGTATGTCGAACGGTCCATTGTATCTCGGACTCAACTTTCCGCGTCTTCCAAATCGGATCACTCCGCGGTTCGGAGAGATTTTCAGGAATACATGATCTCCTGGCTGGAACTCCAAGTGTCGCCTATTCGCATCAGCCCAATGTTTCTGTCTATCTTGGGCTATGCGCATTCTTTCCCTGATAGTACGAACCACATCAACGGTCGCTACTATCATCTCTGGTCCAAGGAGTTCCCTATCTCCGATGTCGTCCCAACTTAATGGTGATCGACACTTCCTTCCATATAATGCTGCAAAAGGTGCCATTCCTATGCTTGCTTGGTAGCTGTTGTTGTATGCGAACTCCACAAGATGCAGGTGATCTTCCTATGATCCCTTGAAGTCGAGCATACATGCTCTGAGCATATCCTCCAAGATCTGAATAGTTCGTTCCGACTGACCATCTGTTTGTGGATGATAAGCCGTGCTGAAGTTCAGATTTGTTCCCAAGCTAGCTTGCAGACTCTGCCAAAATTGTGATCGAAACCTGGTGTCACGATCGGAGACAATGCAGACCGGTACTCCATGAAGTCTCACAATTTCCTGTATGAGTTCATGGGTATCAGAGATAGTACATTATGAAGAGTTTTTTTTTAAAGTCTAAATTAGATTATTACCTCCATGTACTTCTTCGCTAGTGTCTCAGTTGATTGGCCAACTCGAAATGGGATGAAGTGAGCCGACTTTGTGAGTCGATCCACAATGACCCAAATTGCATCGTTACCCTTTGTGCTGCGAGGAAGGGTAGTTACAAAGTCCATCGTGATGTGCTGCCACTTCCATTCTGGAATTGGTAACGGTTGAAGTAGTCCCGCTGTCCTATGATGTTCAGCCTTTACCTGCTGACACACCAAACATTTTGCGACACTCCTGGCTACTTCACGCTTCATTTTATGCCACCAATAATTCTGATGTAGATCTTTATACATTTTGGTACCTCCAGGATGTACTGAATAGGGAGAGCTGTGAGTTTCTTTCATTAACTCTTCCCGAACAGGACCCTTTGGTACACACAATCTGCTGCCGTATCTCAAAGATCCTTCTTCATGGATGATGAAATCTGTTCTGGGTCCATTCTCCACTTTTTCTCTGATCTTTTGCAACTTAGCATCGCTGGCTTGAGCTGCTTTGATCTGATTGACAATGGTTGATTGAACTTGTAGATTCATCAAACTTGAAACATCACCTGGCATGACTAGTTCGATCTCCATATGATGTAGATCTTGCCGAAGCTTCCACTGGGCAGTGAAATTCATTGCTAATGGTTAGCGACTAAGAGCATCAGGTACTACGTTCACCTTTCCTGGATGATATTGCAAGTTGATGTCAAAGTCCGCCATGAGTTCTAACCATCTTCGCTGCCGCATATTCAACTCCTTCTGAGTAAACACATATTTCAAACTTTTATGATCTGTGTAGATGTTCACTCGTTCACCAAGTAAGTAGTGGCGCCAAATCTTGAGAGCAAAAATGACGGCTGCCAACTTCAGATCATGCGTCGGATAATTGCGCTCATGAGTCTTCAGTTGTCTTGAAGCATAAGCCACAACCTTACCGTGCTGATGTAGAACACATCCTAATCCCTTACCGGATACATCACAATGCACTTCGAATCCTCCAGATTGATCCGGTATGACGAGAATAGGTGCTGATGTCAGTCTTGACTTGAGTTCTATGAAAGTTTGCTCGCATGCTTCTGACCACACAAATTCTTCATCTTTTCGTGTGAGCTTGGTCAGGGGTGTTACTATCTTCGAAAAGCCTTCAATGAATCTTCTGTAATATCCAGCTAGACCTAAGAAACTTCGAATATCCTTCACTGATTTTGGCGTAGGCCATTCGCTAACTGCCGAAACTTTCGCTGGATCCACAGAAATCCCTTCTCCCGATACGATATGTCCAAGAAAACCAACTTGTTTTAGCCAAAACTCACACTTGCTGTACTTGGCATAAAGCTTATGTTGTCGAAGAGTTTCCAGGACAATTCGTAGGTGCTCCGCATGCTCTTTCCGATTCTTAGAATATACCAGGATGTCGTCGATGAAGATGACAACAAACCTGTCTAAATACTCCCGGAAAACTTGGTTCATTAGGTTCTTGAAGATTGCTGGTGCATTGGTCACTCCAAATGGCATTACTAGGAATTCGTAATGTCCATAGCGAGTTCTGAAAGCTGTTTTGTGAATATCAGCTTCCTTGACCTTCACTTGATGATAACCTGAATGAAGATCTAGTTTAGAGAAGACACAAGATCCACTTAGCTGATCAAATAAATCATCGATACGCGGAAGTGGATATTTGTTCTTTATAGTAACTTCGTTCAAGGACCTATAATTGATGCACATTCTGTATGAATCTTCCTTCTTCTTTACCAGTAGTACAGGTGCTCCCCAACTTGAAGTGCTGGGACGAATCCATCCTTTTGCCAGTAATTCGTCCAACTGTGTTCGGACTTCCTTCAATCCTTCCGGACTTAGTCTATAGGGTGCTTTGATCACCGATTGTGCTCCTGGTACTAAGTCAATACTGAATTCAAGAGCTCGATCGGGAGGCAAACCTGATATATCGTCAGGAAATACATCGTCAAACTCTCGAACTACCTCTGGTCTTGATTCTTCCTCTGCCTGAGTTGATACAACTACTGCTTCTCTTGGCTTTGCTTTGTAGGTACTTGGTTCCAGGGTACGATCTCCACTCTTGAAATAGAAAACCGGATGATCTGGAATCTCGAATACTACCCTCCTTTGACGACAGTCGATGGTAGCATAAAAGGTTCCAAGCCAGTCCATTCCTAGAACCACATCGAAGTTTGGTATATCCAGTACCTTGAAGTCAGCATAAAATTCTCGACTGCAGACGACGACTGGACACATGCTGTATCCCATAGTTTCCTTTAGAACACCATTTCCGGAACCGACGTTCCAGCTGGATACAAGCGGTGAGACTGGAATCGCATGGGTTCGGACAAACCGTTGCGACATAAAGCAGTGGGATGCTCCAGTATGAAACAGTGCAAGTGCAGGTAGTGAAGCTACTAAGATTGTACCTAAGGTATATGGGATAGGTTTTAGGTATAGGGAAAGTGTGTAGGTAAACAAGACTAAAAGATAAGTTTGGGAAGGAAAGTTTACCGGTAATGACTTGGCCAGTGGCCTCAGCTTCTTCCACAGACATCATGAAAGCCTGGCGCTTCGGCACATTCCTCCTGGCCTGAGGAGCATTCCTCGGAACGTTCCTTTGAGCTTGATGGAACTGACGAGAAGGTGGTTTAGCTTGTGGTCCCCTGGGTGGTGCAGGCATTGCAAGTCTGGGAGCATGTGCCTGAAGAGCTGGTCGCTGCTGATAAGTATTAGCTGGCCTGGGTGCAGCAACTGGGTTCTGTCTTTGGGGACAAGACCCAATACCATGAGTGGCTGAACCGCAGATCAAGCAAAGGCGGTTGGATCGACGGCAGTCCTTCATCCTATGTCCAGTTCTCTTGCAGTAGGTGCAAAAGGATGGGCTAGGACGATGGGTTGGTACTCCGGGTCTCCTTGGCACGAAAGGTGGTCTGGACGAGGCTCCACCTGCCATCTGGTTGGCAGGGCGTTTGACTCCTGCAGACTAAGGTCTGCCCCTCTCTTTTATTACTGCCTCATAACTGCGGGCAGCTTCTAGAGCTTCTTCATGAGTCAAAAACTTCCCTGTGGCTAGAGCAGCCTTAATCTCTGTGTCCAAGCCTTGTTGAAAGCGACGGGCTCTGATCTCGTCCGTCGGTATCAGATGTGCCGCGAATCTGTTTAAAGATTGTGTTAGCTGTGTAGTATGTGATATAAAATTGAATTATTGTGACATATCTTACCGGCTCAACATAGTGAACTCAGCATCGTATTCATCTACCGATTTGTCCCACATTGATCCTTGCTGTAGATGAATAAACTTCTGCTCCATAGCGAACCTGGCAGTCACAAGGAAATATTTCGCGTGGAACTTCTCGCGAAATGTCTTCCATTCAATCGGCTGTACCAGAAGGGTTTCTTCCGCCTTCCACCAATTACGAGCATTATCCGTGAGCTGTAGCTTTGCTACACGGACCCAAGCGTTATCTGGCACTTGATCTGCTGCCAGATCGTCTTCGATACTTTGTGCCCATTCTTCCGCTTCAAGAGGGCTTCCTTTACCAGAGAACTACTTTGGGTGCAAAGCCCTGAATTACTTTACTCTCGGTGCATCGGCCTCAGGACGGTTCAAAAGTTGTTGCTGTCCCTCGAGAAGGCTGCAGATCGCCTCGAATAGCATCGTTTGCTCAGTGGATGGTGCAGGAACAGCTGGTGTGAGAGGTAGTGCTGGAGGGGTGTTGTTAACGTTGGTGCTGGTGTTGTTCGGGGAATCCATGACCTTGAAGAAAAATTTGGGTTAGGACAGATTCAAATACATGAAATGATAAGATTCAAGGAATAGAGATTCAAAGAACATGAATTATAAAGAATGTTTTAGTTGCTGGTTCTTGTGTTATATTGCTTAGCTTGTTCACGCAGACCAGAACTGCATGACAGGGATTCATACAGCTCTGACCTGCATGGGCCACCAACAAAACCTGTCACGTCCCGCTTCCCAGTGTACGGCGAAGTGGACGCGACGAGGCTCGCTACGTATATACTCATAAGTACATACGCTAAGCGTAACTAAGCAATATAAAGTAAATCACAAGAGACGAATGATATAGGAATAACAACAACTTTTATTAATAACATTCTTTGTACAATGCATGAAAAGAAAATACAACTGAAATGAAAAGCGATGCCTAAACAGTGGCATAACAGAAAATGAAAATACTGGAAAGAACAAGGTACAATATCTAGAGCTCGGGATCTTCCTGGAATTGCTCCAAATCTTCACCGGTGGGCTCAATCTCAGCTTGGTCCAACGCACCTGATGACATTCAAAGAAGAAAGAAATAGAATGTCGTCAGCGAACAGGTCGCTCGGTAAATCCCAAAGATAAGGAAGAATTAGGAAGACAATGTAAAAGTATTTTCTAAAATATTATATTGTTGAATATTATGGAATATTGAGTTAACGCTGTTGTTTGTAGCTTGGTACAGAAGGATGCCAGTGTATACGAGGGGAGTCTCACTTGCCAGAGACTAAGGCACGTGTAGTACAAGGAACCGTTATGCCACGGTACAACAGCAATAGGATTCAGGTTAGGTGTCTTAATCTGACCACATCGTGCCACCTTTAACACCTTCCGTACCAATCTACCCCTTAACCCCGTAGTGTTTTAATAGTAATGTGGTATTATATTGTGTAGATTGGGTGATTGACCAAAACCATGATATCAGTAAACATGTTGTAACTGTATAATCAGGTAAATGGAATATCAGGATAATGGATGAATATCCATGGTTTGATTCAGTCAAAATGAATGGGTTGTTAACTGGATTCTGGGATTCATGTATTCATATTGAGTTGTATTACAAAAGAATATAGATTGACTTGAATCATATTCAAGTCAGAAATAGTCAGACTCTAACCCGAGTCAGACTAAAAGAAGGTAAGTTGAAGTTCGATATTTGTTAGGGGCCTTATTGTAAATTATAAACTTGAGGGGGTTTTATGTAAAAAGTACTATTGTATAGTTTTCAAAATACACCTCAAGTATTTAATATTCGTCTTTATAGTTATAATGAGTGTGAATTTTATTTGTGTTATTCTAGTGAATGTATCCTAATAAAAGTATTAATTGATTTATTTGAAACTCATGGTATTTTAATGTAAATTTTAATCTTGTAATTTTTAGGAAAATGTGGAAACTTTATATTATAATAAAATAGGTGTCTAAATGGTATTTAAATATATATTAATACAAGAATATTTTATTTTCCAAAATCACATTATTCTTAAATGTTGTATTTTAAACCTTTCGAGACCGAATGCTCCTTGCGGAGGTCTGAATCTCGCACTACTAGCCCGCGGGTGCACGATGAACCGTACTATCCCTAACGGGTTCCCCAAAAGTGGGTTGTAGCGGCGCTTTGCTTTGGTTTAACAAATACTATTCATTTAGGAAAACGGTTTTATAAATATAAGGTATTTATTTGTAAAAGGGTATAGATTTCCGTATTTTATTTTCTAGGGTTTCCTAAGCCAACTAGCCTATTTCTAAGGTCTAAACGACAAGTCATTAGAAGCCTCAAATCGCCTCTTCACCGTCAATTGCGGCCAGATAAGTGACAGGTAAGTGGGAAGGAACCACAGTCGTGGGCCTAATTAAAAACCACTAGCCTAGACACACTTGCCTAGACACCACAAGACAGTTTAGATAAATGATCGATGTCCATGACATATCGTGCTTTTATTTTAAAAGATTTTATTTAGAATTGTGTACAACTTAAAACTTTCAAGGAAGGTTTATAAAGAATATGGTATTTTAGTGAAAAGTCCTATATTTTCGTATTCTATATTTTGACGTTTATCAATTATGATTATATTTGTGTGTGTGTAGATGTAGGTCATTACCTCGTGACTTATTTTAGGGTTTAATGAAGTTTTAGAGGTTAAATATGATGTATTAAACTTGAAGGTATTAAAGCGCAAGAATACGGTATTTGAAAACGTTATCATTTCATATGTGAAAATTCATTCAAATTGATTTCTACAAGTTTATTTATCAAGATAAACATATTTAAGAGTGAGGAAATTGATTAAACGAAGAAAAATAAACTTCATGGTATTTTTATTAAAAGAATACGATTTTACATGAAAGCTATCATTCCATGTGAGAAACTTTATTTAAATTGGTTTCTAGGTGATTAATAGTCATCATAGATAGGTTTAGGTATTATGTATTAGGTGACAAGTGGAAATTTGTAGAAAAACGAATCGGAAATCGGTTTGTTCCGATTTCCGTCGGGTTCCAAAAAGTCGTATTTTCTATTAAAAGAAAAGAGAGATAGAAGAGATGGGACTTACGGTTTGGACAAGCTAAGGAGGCTAAGGGAAGTAGTGGTTGTCGGTACGTCGAAAACGTCGCGAAGGTTTTACTACGATCACCGGAATTTGTCGTCGATTTCGGCAGCGCTTCGCTTCTCGCTCTTTGTACCGAGTTCTCGAGAATTTGGGAGAGTGGACTTAGAGTTGTGAGGTGAAATAGTAGAGGGTAGGGGTCTTTATATAGGGCTAGGTTAGGGTTAGGGTTTGGATTAAAAAAAATATTAAAAAATGTAAAAATTCATTAAAATATCATTAATTTTGGGATTGAAAGAGGTTTAATGGGAATTTTGTAACTGTTCAGAGAAAATGGAGTATGCAGGGATGTGGACCAAGTCAACACGAATTTTTTTCGTGTTGACGACTCGGCCGACCGGCCGAGTCCGGCCGGCGGCGCCGGCCGATTCGGCCGAGTCGCCGGCCGACTTGGCCGAGTCAGGGCCAAGTCAGGTCTCGTTGGGTGGGGAATTTTCTGGGGGGAACTTTGGTGTACTTTATTTTTTTTATACCGCATTAATTTGAGAGTTATGGTTGTTTGACTTCCCAAAAAAATTAAAACAAAATGATATAAAAATTATGTGGGGCATGGGATTCGAACTCTGGTGGCTTGGTTCAGCAGTGCAAGGTATTACCAATGAGTTACAAACTCCTTCTTGTAATTATTGTAGGAAAGTAGATACTTAAAATGTTATCAGCAACATCAATACTCCAAGTATACTTCAAATTTAATTCAAATTTAGGTATACAAAAATTGGAGTTGTTACAGTTATTCCGGGCTTTGACGAGGGATAACTTTCTACCATCAGGAAGATCAATAGTAATGTTGTTCTTGACTCGCCACAGTTTTAGTAAAATGGATTTTTTCCAGAAAACAGAAGTGGGAGTATGGTAGAACTGGAAGTAATTCCAGAACCACAAACGATTACTGAAAATTTAATAGAACCTAAGAATTCAATTGGATTTGATGTTCCATTAGCCACTCCGCAAGATTTGGTGGGTAACCTCAGGCACCCGAGAGGTACTTCGGCCATCTCAGTGATGGTGACAGGGAGGTTCTTGTTTACCCAGACTTGCCATTGCTGCTGTTCTAGACTATAAGACCCGGCAGGAGGATGAGTATAGCGTCGTTCTAAACTAGTTTTAGAAGTGCACGTGTATATGACTCTGCCATAGGGTTGTTGTAGTCAGTGGGAGTAGCGGAAGCATAGTGGGCAAGTAGCTTATGTCTATTTGTAGACTAAAGCAAGTATAGCGGAAATAAATCATCTATTTTTGATGTGACAGTCATAGACTTTGACTTCATCAGAATAGGCGATGGATCTAGTAAGAAGGTAGTAGAGAGTGATGTCCAGATATTAGGATGGCATGCACTTGATAGGAAGAGTTATTCCTATACTACGATCGGTTATATTGTGGTTGTCACACAGTTTTTTCTCCACATAGGATATGGATATAATATCAGGTTTTCTGGTTACTAGATCTATGGTTTTAGATCTGGATTTGGGAAGTATCCCAATTTGGGTAATTTGACATTATTCTAAAGATATTTTAGAATGGATGACTCCTGACATGGTGGTGTACCTGCAGGTGATGGAGTCAACCTCTCTAAAGGTGTCTTACAGACTAAAGGGGAGAGGGATCTGCATGATTAGCATATCACTTGCTTAGGCAATTGAGTTAATCATGAAATGTCAAGTACCACACCAGATATTGTTTTTGCACTAGCTGCAATAAACATATATTAATCCAATCCTGGAGAAACACAAGGAAACAGTTATATGAACGTAAATGGATGTTCTAGGGATATGATAACGACAGCCTCCTTCGGGAGACGGTTATCATTTCAGGCTTCCAAGGTGACCTGGATGACAGAGTGACTGTCAGAGTTATAGTTTTCCCTCTTTTGAGGGACAGTATGTTGGACAGGTGGTCCAAGCGGATACTGAGGAAAGGCATGGCGCAGGATACTGATTAGTCTAAGTAGTTTGCTGGATTTGGAGTTCATTTGTGAACTGGGTCCCATCAGATATCCAGACAAATTCTAAGACAAGTATTGCTCATTTCGGGAGGTAGCTTTCTCCGCGAAGTTGAGATATAGAGAGATACAGAAAGAAACATTGAAGCAGATCCACTCACTGAGGCTATTTCTGTAACGCAATCATTTTCGCAAACAGGCTTTACGGAACTGATTAGTAGAGAAGTTGGGTGTTCGGTATCACACGGGCTGTGAGTATGCGACATCGCAATAATTGGCCTTAAGTGCAAGTGGGAGATTGTTGGCTATAGTGCCCTCAAGGCAATTATCATAGTCGCGAACAGATGATTATGATGATTGAGGCAGGACCTATACCGATAAAACAGTCTTACCCAAGATGATAGTAAGCTATGTGGTTTGTCTTTATCATCATGTTGATAGAGCCCATAGGATTCTTGCTTGACTGCCAGCATTATGATGGCGATCATATATTGGGAGCTGGGGTCTATAAGCACATCCTTAAATGTCCCTAGTCGTAGGAGTATTGAGACCGGGCATCGATACTCCAGTGTAGACTAGTGTATACTGATCGAGACCCCGACGAGGGGCGGTGGCCAGGTCTCACAAGCCATTGGTGTTAGTATGTTCACCTAAGGTAGTATGCATGTGCTCATTGGGTTATGAGTATACTGGACGGACTCGCCGGGAACCTGCTAGTTGGTATTATACCTATTGTCAGATAGCAGTTCCCAGGTGACATTTGTACAGATTAGTCTGTCGACCTGAGATCGTCATTTGTCTCGTGTGAGTTCCCACTGTGCTTTGATTACTACCCTACCACGGCTCAAAGGAGTCGTGCAAACAGGTTTTAGTTGGGTACTGTCCCGAGCCACATGGAGGCGGTGATCGGATCATCAAGGATTCGTCTATCCCAGTATTGGGGGTTGATATCGCGTTGTGTACGGATGGCCATCACCATAAATCTGTGGCCACGGTAGACGAGAATTATCGATCCAGGATCGATAGTTTCTCAGGTGGTGATGGGTTTCATACCGACACTAAATATCTCGTTGTTAGGGGTCTGACTTTATCCGCCCCCTTAGACTCGATATGCGATACTCATAGACGAACAGACCGGACTGTACGGATATTGTCACTGCCAGGCTCAGTAGGGGTTCTGCATGAGTTTGCTCGTCGGCCTCCCTTTCGTTCAATACCTGGGTAACCGTTACGTACAGCTGGTGCCGCTGACGTGCTTGTGGTTAAACCCACTGCCAGCGTATTGACGAGTGTTTAGAGTCCCACACAGAGGGTTTTCACGGTTTAGGCGATATGGTGTACATGAGGTATGTTGGTACATACAGGTGTCCGATTAAATATGTACATGCTGCGCAGACTTTAATCGGACGGTTGATAATAC
The DNA here is from genome assembly GCA_030015575.1 of Agapanthus africanus. Taxonomy (NCBI): domain Eukaryota; kingdom Viridiplantae; phylum Streptophyta; class Magnoliopsida; order Asparagales; family Amaryllidaceae; genus Agapanthus; species Agapanthus africanus. Next base: position 641,385,379 of record JASDDO010000014.1, on the reverse strand, counting down.
TAGCGGCTTAGGATTAAGCCGGATTATTAAATCAGGTTTTGATTTAATAATTTACATATGTATTTATATATATGTATTGTAGTAATATTGTTCGCTATTTATTTTCTCTCTTGGCTATTCGTATTTTTGTACGAATACGCGTATATGTATTTCGATACATGTACCGGGAAGTATTTCGTATTTTATACGGAATGGATTCTAGAAGGTTTGCCATCTCATTATTGATTTTTTCTTTTTAGAAAAATCATTTGTTTGATAATGAGGTGGAGGGTGTGAGGTGGCATGAGGCATGGACCATGGTATGGTCTTTTGAGGTATGGTGCATTTGTTTAATGGTTAATTGAAAATGACTTTTTTTTGGAGGGAATGAGAGAGGGGGGCCGGCCACATTGTGGTGGGATTGATTTTGATTTGGTGATTGATTACATTTGCTTCATAATTCCTCCACTCTCTCATACACACAAAATGACTTAGCCATTTTTCTTTGCTTATGCCAAAAGCTTCATCACCTCTTTCATCTTCTTCTTGAGTTGCTCCATGGAGCTCATAGTTGAGAGAAAATTGTAGTGACACATTCATACACCCCACTCTCCATCGCTAGCAACTTTGGAGCGTCGGTTATCTCGTTCGACGAGGTTGGAGCTTGCGCCGTTTCTCTCGGGTGGATCATCGGAGATGGAGGAAGACCGGCAATCAAACTTCGTCAAAGAACCGCTAGGAGCTTGGAATGAAGACAGAAGGACACGGATCAACTCGGTATAACGATTCTAACTCTTAGTTAGTTTGCTAGTTTAGGGTTTAAGGTCGATCCGGGTAGCGGTAGCGCCGGTTTAGAAAATTTTTGTTCCGCATTTTGGCCGCGTCTCGACGGCCGGGGCGCTGCCGGGACCCAATAGCTGTGATATGTTATATTGGATCGTCATGGTTTGAATAGCCGGGGGTTTTATGTGAGATGAGAGTTTTTCATTTTCATTCATGTAAAATTCATTGTATATAATATTCTTTTATTGGGGCACTTCCGGGCTGAGGATGATGTCACCATTGTATATTATTTACTTTTCCGCATTAGGATAGACCTAAGGCGGGGAGCACAAGTAACCGGGTTTTAGGGTCCAGTGGGAGACCATCTCGAGGAGTCGAGACCGGGTGTCCTAACTCTAGAACTGGTAGGGTTACTTGTCGCTTTCGTAGGGGTCTAGGGGTGTGCGATTGGCTATTCATCGCAACCGTGGAATCCGAGTTTTATACAGGCTCGTATTAAAACACGGACCTCCTAGTATATCCAATATTTCATATATGTTCTTCTGTTGCAATGTTCTGTGATGAGATCATATAACTTCCTAAGATGAATATTTATATTATATATATAAGATATATATCATATATTGTTGATTTCGTTTCATATCTGATGCTTGTGAAGCATAATAAAATGGGACTTCATTAATGAGATTAATGAAACTAAAAGAAACCTAAAGATGTTGTAGAAACTTGTCTCGAAAACGGATAGCTCTAGTTGTTGCTTTGCATAGCGGTGTTCCTTGTAGAACATCCAGCACCTTATTCGATAAGGAAAGAGCCGAGATCCCTTCACCGGGAGTGACCTCTTTAGCAAAACTGGCAGATGCTACAAACTCACGGTTTAGTTTTTGATTGCTTCTATAGTTCTTGCTTTGCACAGCGATATTTATGAAATATTATGCACCTTATTCGATGAGGAAAGAGCCGAGATCCCTTCACCGGGAGTGACCTCTTTAGCGAAACTAGAAAAGCCTAAAAAACACTCCTTTTTCAAAATCATTTGTTTCTACAACGATATCAAGTTCATTGCGCTCATGGTTTTCAGAAAAACCTGCGTAGCCCTCCATCATTTCGGATAAGTATTAATTAGTATTCGTGCTACGGTAATTTGGCATTCGTCAAGGCGTAGTGTACGGTAGCTATTTACTACTTATCTGCAGCAAATGATGCGATTGGATTAGAGTATTCGTACGGCGTTGTTTGGCATTCGTCAAGGGTCGTGCGGGTGGGTTTAATTCAATCAAGAAATGTACGGGTTGAACTTGACTAGCGCACTATGGGTTGTTTGGCATTCGTCAAGGTCATTGCACGTTAGGGATAAAAGATATTATCAAGAATTTCAAGTGTTGAAATTTGCAATGAGATTGCGTATCTCCTATGAGATAGTTGGATCCCGATACCCACTGCGAGTAAGAGTTACTCCTGGGAGAGTTTTACACATTACAATTAGCCGATAAAGTAGGTGTCTAGAAAGGTGTTAACGGGGTTACTGTAAGTGCACGGCGGTGCCCCGGCCGTCAATCCGACGGCCAAACGCGGAAACGGTGATAAACTTTAATTTTTGCGGACTTAGCAAACCGGCACCACCGTGCACTAAACCCCGGATCGTGCCATTAAACTAGTCTAAGCTAACAAGAAGATGGGTTAGAGATGTACCGACTGATCCGAGTCCTCCGGTCTTCATCTCCACTCCGATCTCCTTGCGGGATCTCCGTCCGTCTCCTCCTCGTCGGAAAGGGCACCACGAAGCCGGGTACTTTTACGGGCTCCCACCTCGATACTGAGGCAACTCGGGCATGAAGCCGGCAACTCGACATGCTCAAGATTTGCTGTAGGAATATAGTGTAGAGTGAATGTCTCACTTTGGGGTGGGTTGCCATAGAAGAGGATGGAGGAAACAAAGATAAGAAAAATGGTGCTTGCATTTTTCTTGGCATGGAATGAGATCAAGAATGAAAACCTCTCTCAAAGATGAAGCTCTCTCTTCTTCTCTTTTCTTCCTCTCTTTCTTTTTCTTCTTCTCACTTCAACCATGATCAAAAACTATCAACTAAGAAAATGGTGGAGAAAGAATAAGAAGCAAGAAGGGAGGTGATCGTAGTAAAAGGAGGAGGGTGACCATATCCAAAAATATAATCATCACTAAACTTTACATCAACCTCAAATCCATCCTAATCCTTTCTTATCTCATCAAATCATGAAAAGCAAAGATGCTTATCATATCAATCTTTATGCAAATAAGTCCCCCACAAAGTGTTATTTGCAAAACTGCAAATAACCCCCTCCATCAGAAAAGTCCGGCCGGGAAAGAACAAAGAAAAACCGGCCGGAACGGAATACAAACTGGCAACTCCAGAAAACTGGTCCCGTAATAAATTACAGGAAAACCCCATACTGTGCATACACACCCGCATCTGTATTCCGTCCGGATACAAATGCAATGAGACAAAATCTACACTGTACTAAACTAGGACCGGCTTAAACCAAAGCCGGCTAGTAATATCCGTTCGACCCTGATCCGTGCAATACCGCACGTATCTGATCGAACCCTGCCATATATCCATACGGCCACTAGTACAAACCGTCCGATCCTGATCCGTGCAATACCGCACGTATCTGATCGGACCCTGCCATATCTCCATACGGCCTCTACAGCGTTTCGCCCGAAAGCTTGAGTAACTGGAAGTGTGGTGGACTCTAAAGACTCGTCAATACTATGGCTGTGGATTTAACCACTAGCACGTCAGAGGTATAAGCCAATACGTGACGGGCCACCAGCTATTGACCAAAAGGGACGTCGATGAGGAAGCTCACCCCGACACCCAACTGAGCCTGTCAGTGACAATATCCGTACAGTCCGGTCCGTTCGTCTATGAGCATCGCATGGCGGGCCTAGGGGGTTGGTAAAAGTCAGACCCCCAAAAGCGGTACAAGTCGTGTCGGAGTGTAGCCCAGAACACCCTGAGATACTACTGGAATACCTACCAGTAAATCTCCTGCCTTGGCCAAGGTCTTCGTGTAATGGCTCTCCTAGACACAGCGCGACCTCACCCCCAATACCGGGAGAGACGAACCCCTGAAGATCCGCTCACTGCCTCCATGTGGCTCGGGACTGTACCCAACTAAAACCTGTTTGCACGACTCCTTTGAGCCGTGGTAGGGTAGTAATCAAAGTACAGTGGGAACTCACATGAGACAAATGACGATCCCCAGGTCGATGAACTAACCTGTACACATGTCACCTGGGAACTGCTATCTGACGTCAGGTATAAGACCAACTAGCAGGTTCCCGGCGAGTCCTGTCCGGTGTACTCATAACCCAATGAGCACCTGTATACATCTTAGGTGATCCAACTGACACCAATGGCTTGTGAGACCGGCCACCGCCCCTCGTCGGGGTCTCGACTGTATACACTAGTCTACTCTGGAGTATCGATGCCCTGTCTCAAAACTCCTACGACTAGGGACCTTTTAAGGATGTGCTTATAGACTACCAGCTCCCACGTTTATGATCGCCCTCATACTGCCGGTAGTCAAGCAAGAATCCTAGGGGCTCTATCAACATGCAATAGTGATCTGTCATGTCACCTAAAGCAGTACACGATGATAAAGGTAAACCAGATAGCATACTATCATCTCGAGTAAGACTGTCCTACCGAGATAGGTCCTCCCTCAATCATTGCAATCACGTGCCTGTGATCCAATAATTGACTCTGAGGGCACTATCTCCAACAATCTCCCACTTGCACTCAAGGCTAATTATTGCGATGTCGCATACTCACAGCCCGTGTGATACCGAACACCCAACTCCTCTACTTGTCAGTCTCACAAAACCCGTTTGCGAAACTATTGCGTTCGAGGAATAGCCTCAGTGAGTGGATCCGCTCTGATGTTTCTTTCTATGTCTCTCTTTATCTCAAGTTCGCGGAGAAAACCGTCTCCCGAAATGAGCAATACCTGTCTTGGAATGTCTGGATGTCTGATGGGACCTAGCTCATAAATGAACTCCAAATCCAAACTTCTTAGACTGTATCGTCAACTGAACTTAATCAGTATCCTGTGCCATGCCACCCTCAGTATTGCCTCGGACCACCTGTCCAAAATACTGCCCCTCGTCAGAGGGAAAACTGTAACTCTGACAACCTCCTTGTCGTCCATGTCACCTTGGAAGCCCGGAATGATAACTGTCTCCCGAAGGAGAATGCTGCTATCATATCCCTAGAACATCCACTTATGTTCTAAAACTGCCTCCGACTGTTTCTCCAGGATTGGATGAATATCAGCTTATTGCATCTACTGCAAGAACAACATCTGGTGTGGTACTTGACATCTCATGATTGACTCAATTGCCTAAGCAAGTGATCTGCCAATTATGCACATCCCTCTCTACTTTAGTCTATAAGACACCTTTAGAGAGGGTGACTCCATTACCTGCAGGTATACTACCGTGCCAGGAGTCGTCCATTCTAAATACTCTTAGAATGCTGTCAAAGTATCCTGATTGGGAAACCACCCAAATCTAGATCTAAAACTATAGATCCAGTAACCAGTATGTCTGATATAATGTCCAAGTCCTTTGTGGAGAAACCACTGTGTGACAACCAAAGTATAACCGATCGTAGTATAGGAATATCACTTCCTACTACCTTCTCAACAGATCCATCCCCTATTCTGATGACGTCAAACCCATGACTGTCACATCAGAAATAGATGATCTATCTCCGCTATATCTGCTTTAGTCTATAAATAGACATAAGCCTGATGTCCACCAATGCTTCCGCTGCTCCCACTGACTACGACAACCCTCTGGCAGAGTCATACAGACGTGCACTTCTAAAGCTAGTTTAGAACGACGCTATACTCATCCTCCTGCCGGGTCTCGCAGCCTGGAACAACAACAATGGCAAGTGTGGGTAAACAAGAACTTCCCTGTCACCGTCCTTGAGGCTACCGTAGTACCTCTCGGGTGCCTGAAGTTACCCACCTTATCTGCGGAGTGGCCAATGGAATGTCAAATCAGATTGAATCTTTAGGTTCCTTATCAAATCTTCAGTAATCGTTTGCGGTTCTGGAATCACTTCCAGTTCTACCATACTCCCACTACTGTTTTTGAAAAAATCCATTTTTAATAAAACTGTGGCGAGTCTTGAACAATATTTCTATTGATCTCCCAGATGGTAGAAAATCAACCCTCGTCATAGCCTGGGTCAACCCACAAACAGCCATTACAGAAACGTGCCTTGAGTTATCCAGAGTCTGGTTTTAATCATAAGCCGGACAACTCCCCGTACCTTAACAATGTTAAGATATGAACTGTGCTATATCCAATATAAAACCAGAGGCACTGATTTAATTGAACCAGATTCAAATCATGCAGCTATCTCCAGTGCATGTCAACTAAATGGAAGGAGGCCGATCAGCGTTACTCAACTTAGGAATGCTTCCAATTATGAGTAACCCGAAAGAGAAGCAATTTCTCTTTATCATTACTATCAACTGAATACCATACACAAGTATCTACATCTTCGATCACTTTGAAGAATCCCGATACTTGCTACACCTGGTTCTCTACTTTATTCTTATACCTATAACTTCTCAAAACTTCGACCCTGTGTTTCTACGAAACACCTGTCTAAGAACTAGAGAAGTCATAAGTAAACAGAATACAGTACGAGGACCAACCCCTCTGTCCTAGTGGACACTGGACAATATACAATACTCTGTATAAGTCCTCTGAGTCTTGCGACTCAATCACTGTGTGTCGTAGGTTGAAAAACTGTACTTATGGTTAAGAAGAATTACACCGCTGTTTAATGCTCCTTACCTATCCATCCACTGATATAGGTAAATGTCATCGACATAATATCAAAAGGTATATCTCACTCTATGTAAATAGACGTACAGATATATCAATTTGAAATTGGTGCATAACCGCGGATATTCAAAACCAAATATTTGCCGACCGGCAAACAACCCAGATGATCTCCTCAAATATCACCGATTACAACGAATCCCGATATAATGAGGATGATCACCTAATTCCCAATAACTTACTCCCACTCATCATCTGTAAAACCATACAGATGTGAGAATCAAAACCTGGTAAACACATACCCTGGAGTAAGTATCTAATCGGGAAATCAGCTTTCTTTTAACAGTACACAGCTTAACTGAAACATTGAAATGTTTCGATGGGGTTTCCTGGTATTCCTAGTAATGCCTCTACCATTATCCAGATTCACAACTATAACCGCATAATTCTTTGCCACCTCTCCAAATCCCTTCATATGTCTATAGTCATTACCTTCTGTACACCCTTTTAGGCCAATTGGTTTTCTTCCTTCCCTACCGTTCGGCACCAGCCTATGGTTTGGAAGAAGACTATCCAATAAGCATAATGGGTGTACTGTCCTAATCCTAGGAGCACTCGCATCGCGAGAGAAGGTGAAGATAAAAGACACCTGAATGTACTTTATTCCTATTTCTCCTGAACCAGGATCCATCCCCGAACTGGAACGAGTTCCTTTCGAGTTCGTATATAACCATACGATGGATTATCCAATAAAATGGGATCTTCGTAGTGATACGGAGTGTCCTGGAGAAATACAAAGGTGATTTAGGATTGGCGAAGAAATACTTGGTTTGGTCGTGAATAGCAGTCGCAATTTACATTGCCCTCTTACTAATCCCTTTCTTTGTCTTAACTCGATACCTTCTGTACACCGTTTAGGCTAACTGGTTTTCTTCATTCCCTACCGGTCGGCACCAGCCTATGGTTTGGAAGAAGACTATCCAATTTGCGTAATAGGTGTACTACTCCTAAACCAAGGAGTACTCGCAACCTGAGAGAAGGTGAAAAGAAAAGACAACTGAATAATCCTATCCGTTTTCTCCAGAACCAGAAACCATCCTCGAAGTCCTTCGAGTTCGTATATAACCATACGATGGTTTTGTCCAATGGAAGTGGACGTTCGCAGTAATACGGGGTGTCCTGGAGAAAAGGGTAAAAGTAGGAGTGGCAATGAGGTCTGCAACTCTGACAATCCAAAAGCCAGTGTTAAGTAGGTTCGGTCAACTTGGTCACTGAGTCATAGTCTAGGGTCGGGTCATTGGTCGCTGCCAGAGAGAGAGAGAAAAGAAACACTCAGCGTGCACTCTAACCTAGATCAGAATGGTTACCAATTTATCCAATCTGGAAACCTCCCACTGTACCTCAAATTCTCCTCCAAACCTGAAAGAAGAATTAGTTGGGAACACCCGAGGAGTAAACCAACTCATCAGTGGGAATCGGGATCCAACTCTCATCGCACGATAACGTGACGGAATCCGCTCACGGTATCACACTCCAGAAGGTATGCGCATATCTGGCAAGTTTCAGTTCTTTTGAAACTCCCGATGTGATTTCTGCCCCATGCTCTTATGACCTTGACTAAGGCCAACAAATCATAAGTCACATGTCAAGTTCTACCCGTCATTGTCCAGGTTGATTTGAATCCACCCGTACAAGCCCTTGACTAAGGCCAACAAGGCTATACGACTGTCCCAAACCAACGCATCTATCTATGCAGCATATGAATACCCAATAGCTACCAAACACTGTGCCTTGACTAAGGCCAACAAACACAGCTTGAATACTATTGACTACCCATATGAAACGACGGAGGGCTACGAATGGTTTCTGGCGAAAACCTTTAACGTAGTGAACTTGATATCGTTGAAGGAACGGATAGCTTTTTAGAAAATATAGTGACGAAAACCTTTACTAAAGAGGTCACTCCCGGTGAAGGGATCTCGGCTCTTTCCCCGTAGAATGGGGTGCAGGATATTCTAACTGAATACCACGGTGCAAAGCAAAAGTAATCGGCTATAGTGAAGTTAATGCCCTGACGCAAACTTCTGTCCAAGGGGTCACTCCCGGTGAAGGGATCTCGGCCCTTGCCTCGTCGACTGAGGAGCAGGATATTCCAAATGAATACCACGATGCAAAACAGAAGTGAACGTCCTTGCAATAACAGCTTTTTGAAAAGTGTTCCAACAACATCAGAATAGGTTTGTTTAACTTGCATTGATCCGAATCAATGCAGTCCCATCAATTGATCCCATCACAAAGAACGAAAATATACTGATGTACGTATATGCCATCCGCATTCGCCACTGGGTCCCGTCATTACCCGATAGGTTAGCTTACTAACGACAGAGCGGGGACTGGACTAGCGCGGATGAAAAACATATACAACATCTACTAATATATATACCAATATATTATATTTCGCTCAAGGCGTGAAAAGAAATGCAACATCACAGAAATGTACAGCATCACAGAACAATACAGATATCTGGGATCCCCGGGTTTCACAGAGCCACTACTGAAACCCGACGTTCCCCTGGTCGTGTGGATAGCCTGTGCAATGAAATTCTAGACCCCTACGGGCGCGGCAAGTCACCCGCCAAAACCTGAAGCGAGGCAGCCCCCTTCAGCTCCGTGAATGGACCACCCAGCACTCCACGGAATCCGGCAACTTGGGCATCCCACCTGGGTCAACCTGTACCCCCTACGAGTGCGGCGAATAGCCCGTCAATCCCAGAGTGAAGCCCCCTCCGTCCCAATGCCATGAGATGCGGGCTTGTTGCTCTCTAGAACCCGGCTATCCGTGCACTCCTCCGCGGGGTAATCCTAGTACAGAAAGAAAAATATACATACAACGGGTACATCGACCGCAACCAGGTCGTGCCCCAAAATAATAATACAACCAGGCAGTGACGGCAGTCCACATGTCGGACGCTCGCCCCACAATATCAAATGTACATAATACAACAGCACAGTACTAGCATTGCATCCAGGCTATCCCCACGACCGATCCGCAACATCACAGCATAAACATAGAACATCAACGTGAAAGTCACGTTCGCAAATCCGTCTAACCGGGCTATAGCAGTTAGACCGGATTTACCGATCGAGTGACATTCACGGTCGCAGATATAATGTAAATACTGTGAAAAATGTGTTTAAAATTTTCCGATTGACCAAAAATTAACAAGTGGGCCCCAAATCAAAACTGTAGCACTCACAGAAACACTGGGCCCAATTTTAATATCCCAGAAACCACATTTCTCACTCAGGAACATACTGCAAAATTTTGGGGGGGTGAACAGTAAACATTGCGGCGGAAGAGCGGCCAAAGCAGGGGTTTGGCCGCCCTTCCACGGCGGAACAGTGAGATCATGTTACCAAATTTTTACAGTATGCTTCTATTTCCCTGCACATCACTCTGAGACAACCTGAAAAATTTTTGGACACAAAAAAAATTCGACAGAAACTGATGTGGTTGAAATACGTGTTTTCGGGATTTTGTTCGATCGGAAACGTAAAACACATCAAACGAAAGCTAGACGAAGTTAATGGCGAGGCTCTGATACCACTGTAAGTGCACGGCGGCGCCCCGGCCGTCAATCCGACGGCCAAACGCGGAAACGGTGATAAACTTTAATTTTTGCGGACTTAGCAAACCGGCACCACCGCGCACTAAACCCCGGATCGTGCCATTAAACTAGTCTAAGCTAACAAGAAGATGGGTTAGAGATGTACCGACTGATCCGAGTCCTCCGGTCTTCATCTCCACTCCGATCTCCTTGCGGGATCTCCGTCCGTCTCCTCCTCGTCGGAAAGGGCACCACGAAGCCGGGTACTTTTACGGGCTCCCACCTCGATACTGAGGCAACTCGGGCATGAAGCCGGCAACTCGACATGCTCAAGATTTGCTGTAGGAATATAGTGTAGAGTGAATGTCTCACTTTGGGGTGGGTTGCCATAGAAGAGGATGGAGGAAACAAAGATAAGAAAAATGGTGCTTGCATTTTTCTTGGCATGGAATGAGATCAAGAATGAAAACCTCTCTCAAAGATGAAGCTCTCTCTTCTTCTCTTTTCTTCCTCTCTTTCTTTTTCTTCTTCTCACTTCAACCATGATCAAAAACTATCAACTAAGAAAATGGTGGAGAAAGAATAAGAAGCAAGAAGGGAGGTGATCGTAGTAAAAGGAGGAGGGTGACCATATCCAAAAATATAATCATCACTAAACTTTACATCAACCTCAAATCCATCCTAATCCTTTCTTATCTCATCAAATCATGAAAAGCAAAGATGCTTATCATATCAATCTTTATGCAAATAAGTCCCCCACAAAGTGTTATTTGCAAAACTGCAAATAACCCCCTCCATCAGAAAAGTCCGGCCGGGAAAGAACAAAGAAAAACCGGCCGGAACGGAATACAAACTGGCAACTCCAGAAAACTGGTCCCGTAATAAATTACAGGAAAACCCCATACTGTGCATACACACCCGCATCTGTATTCCGTCCGGATACAAATGCAATGAGACAAAATCTACACTGTACTAAACTAGGACCGGCTTAAACCAAAGCCGGCTAGTAATATCCGTTCGACCCTGATCCGTGCAATACCGCACGTATCTGATCGAACCCTGCCATATATCCATACGGCCACTAGTACAAACCGTCCGATCCTGATCCGTGCAATACCGCACGTATTTGATCGGACCCTGCCATATCTCCATACGGCCTCTACAGCGTTTCGCCCGAAAGCTTGAGTAACTGGAAGTGTGGTGGACTCTAAAGACTCGTCAATACTATGGCTGTGGATTTAACCACTAGCACGTCAGAGGTATAAGCCAATACGTGACGGGCCACCAGCTATTGACCAAAAGGGACGTCGATGAGGAAGCTCACCCCGACACCCAACTGAGCCTGTCAGTGACAATATCCGTACAGTCCGGTCCGTTCGTCTATGAGCATCGCATGGCGGGCCTAGGGGGTTGGTAAAAGTCAGACCCCCAAAAGCGGTACAAGTCGTGTCGGAGTGTAGCCCAGAACACCCTGAGATACTACTGGAATACCTACCAGTAAATCTCCTGCCTTGGCCAAGGTCTTCGTGTAATGGCTCTCCTAGACACAGCGCGACCTCACCCCCAATACCGGGAGAGACGAACCCCTGAAGATCCGCTCACTGCCTCCATGTGGCTCGGGACTGTACCCAACTAAAACCTGTTTGCACGACTCCTTTGAGCCGTGGTAGGGTAGTAATCAAAGTACAGTGGGAACTCAAACGAGACAAATGACGATCCCCAGGTCGATGAACTAACATGTACACATGTCACCTGGGAACTGCTATCTGACGTCAGGTATAAGACCAACTAGCAGGTTCCCGGCGAGTCCTGTCCGGTGTACTCATAACCCAATGAGCACCTGTATACATCTTAGGTGATCCAACTGACACCAATGGCTTGTGAGACCGGCCACCGCTCCTCGTCGGGGTCTCGACTGTATACACTAGTCTACTCTGGAGTATCGATGCCCTGTCTCGAAACTCCTACGACTAGGGACCTTTTAAGGATGTGCTTATAGACTACCAGCTCCCACGTATATGATCGCCCTCATACTGCCGGTAGTCAAGCAAGAATCCTAGGGGCTCTATCAACATGCAATAGTGATCTGTCATGTCACCTAAAGCAGTACACGATGATAAAGGTAAACCAGATAGCATACTATCATCTCGAGTAAGACTGTCCTACCGGGATAGGTCCTCCCTCAATCATTGCAATCACGTGCCTGTGATCCAATAATTGACTCTGAGGGCACTATCTCCAACAGTTACGCCCCTTGGAAAACGAGATTTATTTTAATTAGGTCCGTGCGAAAGCACGGGGAACCTCCCTCAAAATACCGGCACTGGCATGGCTGAAAGATTGGCGAAATTGTAGGGTGTAATTAATCCCGGCTAGTCTTTCCTTTTAGGGTTTGAAGGAAGATTTGACCAAAACAGTGGGAGACATCCTGATTAGATATATTAATAACCAATCTAATCTTGCAAGAGCATACGCTGAGTGTTTTCTTCTCTCTCTCTCCAGGTAGCGACCATGTCACGGCTTAATCAAGATAATAAAACAGATGTATTGACCGAACCCGCTTGTTATACTGCGCTAAGAAACGTTGGTCCCGCTCCAACTTATAATTGTTATAAGACCGAGCAGGAAATTGGGGATTACCAGGATTCTCGTGCCACCCAAACGAAGAAAGTACATATTGATGCATCTTCTTCGGGTGTGTTCATTATAGAGAATTGTTTCTCAATATCCTTTACGTCCTGGGTATGAGATACCGGATCAGGATCCCGTAAATATAATTTGTTACATGGGCTACAGATAGGTAGAGAACTGAGAAAGGGTGATAAGTTTTAAGAGTTAGAAATGGTGCAAGTGTTGTAGCCAAATATATTGATTCTGAACGAATGTTATTAGATACCGAACCTGATATACAACATCATATCAGTCTCTTTATTTATTAAAGAATGATATAATTTTGTATTGTTGGATAATGTTTTCAACATTTCCTATATCAAGAGTTGATCAGTTCAGGCACGTTATCTAAAAGCATAGACATTCTAAATCAAACTACAGTTCTTAAACGTACAGAACACACACAAGAGGAAGAGTTCAGAAATGAACGAATTCTTCTTGAGGCATTGTAGACTAGGTCATATCAATGCGACCCGACTAGCTAAGTTACATAGAGATGCATATTTAAATCTGTTTGAATTTACATCTTTGTGAAACTTGCCAGTCATGTCACAAAGATAAGATGACCAAATCTCTGTTTATTGGAAACAGAGAAAGAGTCAGTGAACTCTTGGGATTGATACATGATGATGTATGTAAGGTCCCTTGTCTACACATACCCGAACCGGTTCTTTGTACTTCATTACATTCACTGCTGATCTCTCAAGATTCGCACATATGTTCCTGTTGAAACACAAGTTTGAACCTTTTGAGAAATTCAATGAATATAAGTTAGAAATAGAGAACCAAAACGGGTATAAGTATTATGTCCTTTGATGTGATCAGGGAGGAGAATACTTGAGCACAGAGATCCTGGACAATTCTAAAGAAGAATGAGATTCTCTCTCAGCAATACTCCTCCGTATACACCACAGTACGTTGGTATATCGGGGTGGAGCAATCGCACTCTATGTGATATGGTGTGCTCTATGATGAGTAGTACTGAGTAGCCTATTTCCTTTTGGGGGTTATGCACTTGAGAAGCTGTATACCTATTGAATAGGGTTCCAATCAAATCAGGTGCCTACCACTCCATATGTGATATAGTAAGGGAAGAGCCCATCTCTTAAGGATGTTAAGATTTGGGGTTGTCCGGCCTATGTATAAAAGCATGATCCGGACTAGCTCAAGGCAAGGTCAGTTCTGTGAAAATTTGTTGGATATCCCAAGCATTCGCAAGGGAATATCTTCTACCGAACCGAGGAACAAAAGGTGTTTTATTATTCGGCATGCCACCTTTTTGAGAAAAAGGGAATTTCTTGTGAAGGAATTAGTGGTCATGAGGTAGAACTGGAAGGAGTTCCAGCTATACAAACTGCAGCTGATAATTTGGTAGAACCGGAGGATTCAATAGTTTCCAACGAACCTCAGCCTCTCCGCTGATCTGTTAGGGTTCCTCATCCACCTGAGAGATACTTCGGTTTCTCTATGACAGTGGGAGTGAGGATTGCATAATGAGATGATGACCCAACTAGTTTCGAGCAGGCCATCAGGAGTGGGGACTCTGTAAGAATGGCTGGATGCTTTGCGATCTGAGATGGAATCCATATACACCAACAAGTATGGACTTTGGTTGCTTTATCTGAAGGGTTAAATCTCCATCAGGAGCAAGTATATCTTGAGAAGATTACTAGGTGTACATGGAAAAGTTGAGACTTTCAAAGTTATGCTTAAGTCCATCCAGATCTTACTTGTCACTGCTACACACCATGACTACGATATCTGGCGGTTGGGTGTCATGACTGTTTTTCTAAATAGTGATTTAGAAGAGAGCGTCTATAAGTACACAGCCAGAGGGCTTCGTAGACAGTGGGAGCAGTGGAAACGTGTGCAAGTTGCTTTAACAGGTTAAAGCAGGCATCGCAGAGTTGGAACATCTATTTTGATATGGTAGTCAAAAGAGTTTGACTTCATCAAAATGGAAGATAAACCTTGTATATACAATAGGGTAGTAGGGAGTATGATGGTGATCCTTGTATAGTACGTGGATAACATACTCTTGATAAGGAAGGAGTTTCCTATGCTACGTTCGGTCAATCTCCTCTTATCACAAGGATTCTCCATATAGGATCAAAGTGATTCCTCCTAAATCTTGGTTTTGGATCTATGAGATAGATCTAAGTGGATGTTAGGAATCTCACTAGCTGTAGTAAGATGGTATCAATAGATCCTGGGGAGAAATCACTGGAAAGGTTCCAGGGTGATAAGGATGATTGAATGTCAGTCACAGCAATTGTCTTTGCCCTCAGTGGAGGGATGGTATGTTGGAAGAGTTCCAAGCTAGATATCGTGACATTCTAGACGATTAAAGGCAAGATACATCGTTACCAAAGATGCTACCAAAGAGGCAGTCTGAATATAAATTAGTTCATGAGATGAACTTTGTTCCTACCATTGTGTGACAATGGAGTTGTGGCTTATGCTTAGGAACCCCCGTCCCATCAGAGATCCAGACATATTCTTAGGCAGTATCACCTGATCATGGAGATGGTTGATCTCCAGGAAGATCGAGGATAGGAGAGTAAATACAGAGGACAACAACGCGGATCCACTCACAAAGTCCTATTTCCCAGTAGAGACTTTTATGGGATGGTTGAGTATGAGATACTTCAACAACAGCTGATTGTTGGGTATGAGATCCCACAACAAATGGCCCTAGTGCAAGTGGGAGATTGATAGTGATATGTATGCCCTAGAGGCCATTACTGTACATGCGATGTATATTGTAGTGGATGCTTAGACATATATATGGAGGACTTTCTTGCTCGACATGATAGTATGCTATCTGGTTGCTCTTTATCTTAACATGTACTCTGATTGTCTCTATGTTACATGTTGATAAAGTCCTTAGGATGAGTACTTGACTACCAGGACTATGATGCAGATCATACTAGTGGGGACAGTGTAGTCGCTAAGTACATCCTTCAAATGTTCCTAGTCGTAGGTGTATCGAGACAGGGCATCGATATACCAGAGTAGACTAGCGTATGCTTCTCGACCCATGTAGATGGGCGATGGATGATCTCATATCCATTGGTGTTTGACATCAGAGACAGTATACGGGTGCTCAGTGAAGACTGGGTACACTGGACGGACTCGCCGAGAACTCCCAGATGGTATTATACCTCACGTCAGATGGCAGTTCTCTGGTGACACTGGTACAGGTTAGTCTGTAGACCCGAGATCATCATAGAGTCTTGTGTGATTCCCACTGTGCTTTGATTTCCACCTTACCACGTCTAAGAGGGCGTGCAAAACGGTGTCTTTTGGGTACAGTCCCGAATCACATGGAGGCAATGAGCGATAGGAGGGGTTTCGTCTCTCCCGGTATTGGGAGTTGATGTTGCGTTGTGTTCGATTGGCCATAACTGAAAATCCCTGGCCAGGGTTGCTGAGATTTACTGGTAAGTGTTATCAGTAGTTTCTCGAACTATTATGGACCTCATATCTACACGACTTATCGGTTACTGGGGTCTGACGTTTACCACCCCTAGACTGGATGTGCGATATATCAAACGAAGAGACCGGACTGTACGGGAGTGTTACTGATTGGTTTCGCAGGAGAATGTACATGCTTGCTTGTTGATCTTCTGATTGCTCAATATCTGGGTAGCTGTTACGTTTAGCTGACCGCTTGCAGCTTGTGGGTGTTTGATATGATCATCACCTACTGCCGGCGTATTGACAATTCTTTAGAGTCCTACACAGAGATTTCCTGGCTCAGGCGAAAACGGACTAGGAGCACATATGTGATATGTGCGGGACCGAGAATGATACGATATGAGTACCGTATTCTATTCTCGCGATATGAGATATCGGCCGAGTATATGTGATATAGCCGGGTCATCGGATCAAGTGTTGATTCGATGAAATGGTACATGTTATATTAGTCGGTTATATATAATATAACCGGGTTATCGGATCAAGTGTTGATTCGATAATTTAATGTATAATTATATATGAGATATATTACTTTACATTAACTAATATAAGCTCGCTTTATTGATTCATTTTCTCACGGGATAATATATTGATATATATGCGATATATATTGATTGTATTATTTTCTTTTGTTGCAAAATATATTATATATGTGATATATAATATTATCACAAGTTAGGGTTACAAATGCAACATGTTTTGTGGAGTTTAAACATGGTTAGGGTTTGGATTAGGGTTAAGCTTAGATGAAGCTTCCATGAAGCTTCATGAAGCTTTGACTTTGACTTTATTCTTTGATATTTTGTGAAGATATTTGTTAACCCAACCCAAACCTCAACCCATGGTTTATTCTCTATAAGGGTTAAGGATGTGATCTTTAACCCATGGTTGCAATTCTGACCCCACACAATAATTCATTATTCATCACAAAAGGTTTCTTCTTCTTCTTCTTCCTCCTTGAAAAAGCTTTCTAGTTTTTTGTGAAGTGATGATTTAAAGTGAGAAAATGAAAACAAAAGAGAGCAAAATTCCTACTTCATCATCCTCATCTATTCTATCCACTTAGATTAGGGTGTTCACTTCATTAATACTTGATTAGAGAAGTGAGAGCTTGAGTTTGAGATTTTTCAAGGTAGATCATCTTCGAAAAGGAAGACTTCTAGCAAGCATGGATCATTCGACTTGTGGAGTCTCTCTAGAGTCCGGGAGTTCATGGATCGCGGTGAAGGGACTACTACTCGGAGCTTATGAAGCGAAGGAACGGACTACAAAGGTTGTAATCCCTCTCTCTTAGATGTAAAGTTGTTTACATGCTTGTTTACCCTAATTCTCTAGCAAAGATCCTTACTTTAGGTTGTTCGGCACTTGAAAAATTTTATTTTGGCATGGTTGATGCCTTGTATAACCTTTTACTAGTACCTAGTAACCTTACAAAAACCCACGCTTGGATTCTTCCATACTAAACCTCTTTAGTATGGTGTCAATGTACCTGGATTGGGACAATCCCAGTATCTGTTTAGATCTATCTCTATAGATCTTAATCCCCAAGATGTAGGAGGTATCACCTAGATCTTTCATTGAGAATCTTTGTGATAAGAAGAGCTTGACCGATTGCAGAATAGGAATATCATTTCCTATCAAGAGTATGTCATCCACGTACAATACGAGAAAGACAACCTTACTCTCTGCCGCCTTCTTGTATATACAAGGTTCATCTACGTTTTTGACGAAGTCAAACTCTTTGACAACGACATCAAAACAGATGTTCCAACTCCATGATGCCTGCTTTAACCCGTAGATAGATTTAAGCAGCTTGCACTCCTTTCCGCTGCTTCCACTATCTACGAAGCTTTCTGGCTGAGCCATGTACACGCTCTCCTCTAAATCACCATTTAGAAAGGCGATCTTAACATCCATTTGCCAAATTTCGTAGTCATGGTGTGCAGTAATGGCAAGTAGGATCCGGATGGACTTAAGCATAGCCACTGGGGAAAAGGTTTCGTCATAATCCATACCTGGTCGTTAACGAAAACCCTTTGCAACAAGTCTAGTTTTGAAAGTCTCAACTTTTCCATCTACACCAAGTTTCTTCTTAAAGATCCATTTGCTCCCAATGGGTTTTACCCCTTCAAGAGAAACTTCCAAAGTCCATACTTTGTTGGTGTACATGGATTCCATCTCAGATCGCATTGCATCCAGCCACTTCACTGAGTCCCCACTCGTGATGGCCTGCTCGAAGCTAGTTGGGTCATCATCCTCCATGATGCAATCCTCGCTTCCACCATCAATGAGAAAACCGTAGTATCTCTCAGGTGGATGAGGAGCCCTACTAGATCGGCGGAGAGGCTGAGGATCGTTGGGAACTATCAAATCCTCGGGTTCCACTAAATCTTCAATTTTAGTTTGTGTAGCCGGAATTTCTTCCAGTTCTACCCCGTTGCCACTAATTTCCTTTGCAAGAAATT
Source organism: Agapanthus africanus (assembly GCA_030015575.1). NCBI lineage: Eukaryota > Viridiplantae > Streptophyta > Magnoliopsida > Asparagales > Amaryllidaceae > Agapanthus > Agapanthus africanus. Next base: position 641,366,546 of record JASDDO010000014.1, on the reverse strand, counting down.
CCTTTTCTAAAAAGGTGGCATGTCGAGAAACAAACACCTTTTGTTCCTCGCTATGGTAGAAAAGATATCCATGTGAATGTTTGGGATATCCCACAAACTTGCATAAAATTGACCGTGCCTCAAGTTTGTCCAGATTTTTCCTTTTGACATAGGCCGAACAACCCCATATCTTAACTCGTTTAAGACATGGTCTCTTCTCACTCCATATCTCATATGGTGTGGTAGGTACAGATTTAGATGGAACTTGATTCAATAGGTATGTTGTTGTCTCAAGCGCATAACCCCAAAAGGAAATAGGTAACTCAGCAGAGCTCATCATAGAGCGCATCATATCTAATAGGGTGCGATTCCTCCGTTCCGATACACCGTTGTGCTGTGGTGTATACGGAGGAGTAAGCTGAGAGAGAATCACATTCTCTTTTAGAAAGTCCAGGAACTCCGTGCTCAAGTATTCTCCTCCCCGATCAGATCGAAGGATTTTAATACTTTTACCCGTTTGGTTCTCGACTTCGGATTTATATTCCTTGAATTTCTCAAAAGCTTCAGACTTGTGTTTCATCAAGAACACATGTCCATATCTTGAAAGATTGTCAGTGAATGTAATGAAGTACGAAGAACCATTCCTGGCATGTGTAGACATAAGACCACATACATCACTATGTATCAGTCCTAATAGCTCACTAGTTCTTTCTCCGTATCCTGTATACGGAGTTTTGGTCATTTTGCCTTTGAGACATGACTGGCAAGTGTCATAAGATGAAAATTCGAATGGATTCAAATATCCATCCTTATGTAACTTAGCTAGTCGTGTCGCATTGATATAACCTAGTCTACAATGCCACAAGAAGGATTCGTTCATTTCTGAACTCTTCCTCTTGTGTGTGTTTTGTATGTTAAGAACTGTGAATTGATTTAGAACGTGTATGCCATTAATTAACGAGCCTGATCTAATCAACTTTTGATTCAGGAAGATATTCATAACATTATCCTGTACTACAAAATTATATCCTTCTTTACTTAATAAAGAAACAGATATAAGATTGCATATCAGGGTCGGTATGTAATAGCATTCGTTCAGAATCAATGTATTACCATTTGGTAATACAAGGTGATATTCGCCAACTGTTTTGGCCGCAACATTTGCACCATTCCCTACTCTTATGAAATGATCACCCATTTCCAGTTCTCTACCTTTCCTTAGCCCATGTAACGTATTACATATGTGAGATCCCGATCCGGTATCTAATACCCAGGACATAGAGTGAACTGAGAAACAATTCTCAATAACTAACACACCCAAAGAAGATGCATCAACATGCTTATTCTTCGTTTGGGCGGCGTGGGAATCCAGATATTTCCCTATTTCCTGTTCAGCCTTATAACAATTATAAGAAAGAACGGAACCAACGTTCCCCTGCTCAGCATAACAAGCGGGTTCGATCAATACATCCATATTATTATCTTGATTAAGACGTGACATGATCGCTACCTGGAGAGAGAGAGAAGAAAACACTTTAGCGTATGCTCTTGCAGGATCAGATTGGTTATTATTTTATCTAATCAGTATGGCTTCACTGTTTTTATCAAATCTTCCTTCAAATCCTAAAAGGAAAGACTAGCCGGGATTAATTACACCCTACAATTTCGCCAATCTTTCAGGCAGGCCAGTGCCAGTACTTTGAGAGATATTCCCCGTGCTTTCGCATGGACCTAATTAAAGTAAACCTCGTTTTCCCAGAGGCAAAGCCCCGTTGACACCTTTCTAGACACCTACTTGATTGGCTAATTGTCTTGTGTAAAACTCTCCCAGGAGTAACTCTTACTCGCAGTGGGTATCGGGATCCAACTATCTCATAGAAGGTATGCAATCTCATTGCAAATTTCAACACTTGAAATTCCCGATAATATTTTTCCCCTAACCCCCTATGACCTTGACAAGGGCCAACAAACCATAGGACGCTAGTCAAGTTCATTCCGTCATTTCCTAATTGAATTAAACCCATCCGCACGATCCTTGACAAAGGCCAACAAGGTCGTACGACTACCCTAATCCAATCACATCACATGCTTAAGCAGATAAGCACCATTCAGCTACCGCATACTACGCCTTGACAAAGGCTAACAAACGCAGCACGAATACTAAATAGTCCTTATCTGTAATGACGGAGGGCTACGACAGGTTTTAAGAAAACTTTTTGCGTAATGAACTTGATATCGTTGTAGAATCGAGTGGTTTTTGAAAAGGAGTGTTTTTGAGGCTTTTACTAGTTTTGCTAAAGAGGTCACTCCCGGTGAAGGGATCTCAGCTCTTTTCTTATTGAGTAAGGTGCAGGATATTTCACAAATACCACTATGCAAAGAAAAACCCATAGAAGCAATCAAAAAAAAACCGAATGAGTTGTAGCATCTGCTAGCTTTTGCTAAAGAGGTCACTCCCGGTGAAGGGATCTCGGCTCTTTCCTTATTGAATAAGGTGCTGGATATTCTACAAGGAATACCGTTATGCAAAGCAAAAAACTAGAAACATCTTTTATGTTTCTTTGTTTTCATTAATCTCATTAATGAAGTCCCATCATTTAAAGCTTCCTAAGCATCACAGAAGAAACGAAAATACAACGTACGCTTATATCAACCGCATTCGCCACAGTGTCCCGTTATGCACTGTTAGGTTACTTAACTAACGGCATACCAGGAAGGGACTAGCGCGGGTGCAAAACATAAGCAACGTCTACTATATATCTCATATATAATGTATATCCATTCATCTCAAAATCCACAGTGATCACATCACAGAGCAGCAGAAGAAACATATGAAATATTGGATATACTAGGAGGTCCGTATTTTATTTTGAGCCTGTATAAAACACGGATTCCACGGTCGCGATGAATATCCAAACCCACATCCCTAGACCCCTACGAGAGCGGCAAGCAACCCTACCAATTCTAGAGTTAGGAGACCCGGACTCGACTCCTCGAGATGGTCTCCCACTGGACTCTAGAACCCGGTTACTTGTGCTCCCCTCATTGGGTTTATCCTAATGCGGAAAAGAAAATAATATACAATGGTGACATCATCCTCAACCCAGAAGTGCCCCAATAAAAGAATATTACATACAATTAATTTTACATGAATGAAAATAAAAACTCTCATCTCACATAAAAACCCCCGGCTATTCAAAAGGCGACGATCCAATATAACATATCACAGCAACACATAACATCACATGTCATCAACGTAAGAAAATATGCGTATCCCAATTGTCATTGACATATAGCAACGAAATCGGCGATACACCACATATTACACTTACGGTCGCAGAAAAAAAAATGTCAAACTACAACATTTGGAATCCATAATAACCTTAGACATCATAAACCCAAAATATCACATACTTTGGATTTCATGCCTAACTATACGAATTCCACATATTGTATCACATTCCAGAAAATGCTAGACGATGTTAAACATTCCGATCAAATCAACAAACACCCAAAATTACCCAAAAAGCGCAACACTTGAGCGTAGTTCAAAAAGGTCCCAGAATATGCCACAGCTCCTATGAACCAGCCGTAGAAGGGTCAACCAAGGCCTCACATGTGGCACCGTTGAACTACCACAAACCTTAGGGTTCAATGGCGGTTCTGACGGTCACATAATTGAGTTAAGGTTTCGTTCTTCTAGAAGGTCCATAGAATCGCTTGCATGATTTTCTGAAAGTTTTAAACTAAGGAAAAATCCAACACTTGGAAAATTTCCGGCAAGGGTTAAAATGGGTATTTGATATCCGTTCGAACTTTTTAACACCGTCTAAATAACTGGAATACTAGTTAGAATTATGACTACGAAACACTCCGAGTTGCCTTTATAGTAAACTAACATCTCATGCAAATTTAGCAAAAACAAACAACACCTGAAACACCAAAACCAAGTCACTGGAACACAGTGAAAATTTCATGAAAAAAGTGACCAAAGTGGCCGGCCACAACCATGATGATCTCGGCCAAAATCCGAGAAAACCCACTGAAATTTCCACTGTGTTCATGATATATCCCATATAACACTCTGCACATGTTTAAAAAAAATTTTGACAACTTTAAAAATTGACAGAAACTACAGTTTCGTGTTTCAAGTTTCGGAGTAGTTTCGGTTTCGTAATCCTAAACTATTCGTTTAATTCTCTAGCTAGGCTCTGATACCACTGTAGGGTTCCTATGAACGATAGCAAGGTTTCGGGAGGCATCGTCCATGCCATTTTCAAAAAATTTCCGTTTTAAAGAACCCTAAACTAGAATCGTTAACTAGAGAATCATACGAAACTAAATGTAAACTACTTTACATCTAAGTGATAACGGAATACAACCTTTGTAGACCGGTCCTTCACTTCAATTGCTCCTTGTAGTGGTCCCTTCGCTGCGATCATGGAACTCCCGGACTCTTGCATGGCTTCTCAAGGTGAAAAGAACGATCTTGCTTGAAGTCTTCGAGGCCGAAGATGATCTGCGTCGAGGAGACACTAACTCAAACTACTACTTCACTAATGAGAGATTAGTGAAGCTAACACCCTATACTAAAGTGCTAATCTAGTATAGGATGATGAAGTAGGAAGTGGGCTCACTTTAGTTTTATTTTTCGTTCATTCTTTTCTCTTGATTTCATCTTCTTCAACCTTGAGAAAAAACTTGCTAGCTTTATCCAAAGTGAGAATCAACCATGGGTTGTATCATATACTAACTCATGTAGAAAGATAACCATAGCTAAATTATAATGGTTAGGTTAATAAATATCTTAAGTAAAACAAAATGAGTGGACCAAGTCAATGCATCCATAAGTTTCTACAAGCTTCATGCATGTGAGCAATTATCCACTAATTTAGATTTACTTTAAATATTTAAACCCAATATTATAATTAGTATGTTGTAAGTCTCATACACCCATGTAGTGTGTATCAACAACCATGACACAAAATAGAACACAATTAATATATATCACATATATATTAAGTGTGCACATGTGAGAAAATAAATGCTTAAGTGAGCTAATATTAGTTAATGTAAACTAGTATATCAAATATACAATCATACACTAAATTATCAAATCAACACTTGATTTAATAATCCGGCTATATCGCATATAACCGACTAATATTATATGTACCAACTAATCGAATCAACACTTGATTTGATAACCCGGCTATATCACATTTAACCGACCGATACAAATATCGCGAGAATAGAATACGGTATCACATACTCGCATTATTCTCGGTCCCGCACATATCACATATGTTCTCCAACATCGTTTTGCCTGAGCCAATAAAACCTCTATGTAGGACTCTAAAGACTCTTCAATATGCCGGCAGTAGGTGATGATCACATCAAGCACCCACAAGCCGTCAGCGGTACTAGCTGGATGTAACGGCTATCCGGGTATTGAGCGACCAGAAGATCAACAAGTAAGCCCGCTCTAGCTCCTATAAAGCCTGTCAGTAACACTACCGTACAGTCCGGTCTCTTCGTCTGAGATGTCGCATATCAAGTCTAGGGGTGGTAAACATCAGACCCCAATAACTCGATAAGTCATGCCGATACGAGGCTCATAACGGGTCAAGAAACTACTGATAACACTTACCAGTAAATCTCTAAATCAGCCCTAGCCAAGGACTTCCAGTTATGCCAATCGAGCACAGCACGACATCTACCCCCAATACCGGGAGAGACGAAATCCCCTCCTATCGATCATTGCCTCCATGTGACTCGGGACTGTACCCAAAAACCACCGTTTTGCACGTCCTCTTGAACGTGGTAAGGTGGAAATCAAAGCACAAGGAATCACACAAGACTCTATGACGATCTTAAGTCTACAGACTAACCTGTACCAGTGTCACCTGAGAACTGCTATCTAACGTCAGGTATAATACCATCTAGGAGTTCTCGGAGAGTCCGTCCAGTGTACCCAATCTCCACTGAGCACCGGTATACCATCTCTGATGTCAAACACCAATGGATATGAGATCATCCATCGCCTATCTCATGGATCGAGAAGCATATACGCTAGTCTACTCTGGTATATCGATGCCCTGTATCGATACACCCACGACTAGGAACATTAAAGGATGAACTTATGGACTACCATGGCCCCACTAGTATGATCTGCATCATAATCCTGGTAGTCAAGTACACATCCTAAGGGCTTTATCAACATATAACCATAAGACAGTATCAAAAGACAAGTATGCATGTTAAGATAAAGAGCAACCAGATAGCATACTATCATGTCGAGCAAGAAAGTCCTCTCTATATATGTCCAAGAATCCACTATAATATACATCATATGTACAATAATGGCCTCCAGGGCATACATACAACTAACAGCGCCTGTAAGGAAGAGCGCCCCCATAATCAAAAAATCCCTTGCAAGCGAGTGGGAATCTGACGAAGTCCGCATCTATCCAAACCTTCGATATATGGTGCCATAAATCAACTCGACATCTTCGGAGAGGTGGACAGATGATCGCACGCTTTTGGCGTGTCGGATGAAAGAATTAAAGTGTAACCGCGATCAGGACGGTGTCGCTTTGCAGCTAGCCGGTTGAGCACAAGTCGGTCCACAGGGAGATGGTGGTATCTTACCTTCTTGTCTTAGACGAGTTAATAAAGAATCTGTATGTTTGTTTGATTCTAACCTATGTGTTTATTTGCAAGTATAAAGTTGTTAAGAAAAGATACGAGATTGTAAGCTAAGAAATCCGTACTCAAAACCTTTGAGCCGAGTCTTGACCAATTGAAGCTAAGCAATTGGCAACAACGTGGATTAGGGGATTTAAGCGCGGTATTCGTGGAATCCGGCTTATTTACCCTTGTCCTTCCGTTCTTGTCTCTTGCTTTCGCCTCCGGCCAAACCGAACGCAACCGGTCGCGGTTAGGAATCACCGTTACCTTGTCAGGGTACGGTGCCTAACGGAGCGCTTGCGTATGGTTTGGACGAAGTTCAAATGGAAAATAACGGGAAAAGGGATTGGTAAAGAAATGTTAACTTATAAAATCGTATTAATTCTTAACAACAACAATAATTACAACATTCACAATATGAACAAAAGAAAAGAACAAAAAGAAAAGAACAAAGAAAAGAAAAGATACGAGTAATAAAGTGCATGAATAAAATTGCAAGTAATAAAAGCAAGAATGAAAAATGCAAGTAATAAATAAGCGAATAAAAAGAACACGGAACTAGGACCCAAGCCAAGCATGTGCTCAATAGCCAACCCTTAAACTTGCAACCTCAATGAAGAGATTGCAAGATCAAGGGAAGGGTAGAAAACGCATGTGAAATGGAGTGCTAGTCCCGGGAGAAAAAACGACCCTTGAGATCAATAACTAACCCTTAACCATTCAACCTCAATGAAGAGATTGAATGAGCAAGGGAAAGCAGAAATCTCAAGGGGGAGCAACTAAAAAGAAAGATAACAACCCCTCATCTTCATTAATTTTCCACTCAAGAGCTCTCACTACAATTTAATAGAGAAAGAGTGAAGAAGAGGAAGAAGAAGAACAAAATTACATAAAGAAGAAACTAAGAAAAAGCTCCCTTGGCTTAGCTCAAAACTGCTGTATTTATAGGCAGGGAAATGGGGTTCTAGGGCAACCAGCAGCCTCAACATGAAGTACCAAAACTACCCCCCAAAAACGACAAGCTGATCCCACAGTATGGCCGCGCATGCGCGGCCAAACCCCTACTTTGGCCGCGCATGCGCGGCGGTTTGGTGGAATTGGTCAGTGGGTTTTGGTGGGTTTGCCTGGTTTTCTGTGCCTTGTTGTTTGGTTCATGTAGTTCCTGATAATACCTCCACATTTCTTCCAGAATTCTTGTTGAGGGAAAGGTGGACTTTTTGTGGATGCTTTTGTCATGATTGCCTCGAGCTCCGCGTAGATCTCTTAGATTTTGTGCTACCATTGAGCCTTGTGCATGAGGATGACATTGATTTGACATTTTGTCTTCCTAAACTGGTATCTGGCAGCATACAGATGAAGAGCGGAGACCGTGTTTTATCAGTAGTTGGCAGGAACCCGGATTTTGTCGTGTTTTCCATGAATTTCACCGTTTTAGAACCGAGAACCTGCATCCTGCAAATATGTAATAAACACGGATTAAAAGCACCTACCTATAAACACACGAGCGTAAGAATGGGCGGTATAAAATGCAATATTCTGATATGAACAACAGATAAAACCAAATAGCATCTGCCCCTAAAATTCAGACGAGACGTCCCAACGTCCCGGTCACGTCTTTCGGTGGTAAACAACGATAAAACCACAGAAAAAATCTGGAGCCACGACGCTATAAAACGGCGGCGGAGCAGCGGCCGATTTTGGGTCATTCAATGAGATTCTTTATGAGCATGATCTTACTTCCACATAGATTAATATGAGATGTAGGGTTTCTTCTTTTGAAAATTCTAAAGGCTCACAACAGTATCCAACAGAACAATTAGATTAGATTATCATAGTTGTTAGCAAGTAGATTCTCTTGTATCTTCTATTACTTGTTCTCCAATCTTCCTTAACCCTATATAAACACTTGTATAACTTTAGGGTTTCATATCTCTCTCATCACTCTCATCTCTCTTATTATTCAACCTAGGGTTTTCTAGAGGGAGATCAATCATATTTATAAGTATTTCATTATCAATAGAACTTCTTTTATCTTTAATTATGATGAGTACTTAATTTCATTCTAGAGTTTGTGTTATTTAATTCCAGTGGTTGGATGTTTTCAAACTCTTCTTTTCTTTTGCTTAATTTATTAGTTTCTTTTGATTTAATTTCTTTTTATGTTTTCATCATATAAACTAGATCATATAGGGATAATTGACGCTTTGAATTAGATCTACCAATCGATGATACACCTAAAAACTAATTAGGATAATGAAGATTTGACAAACTAAAAACCTAATTAGGTACGATAAGAAAGGATTAAATCAAAATAAATTCCGCCGAGGTAGTTAAAGGGTTCTAGATTAAATCAATAACATGATATTATAGATTGATCACTTAATACTGTTAATCGAAAATTAAACCTAGGGTACTTTTAATTAACTAGAAACATAAATGTTTAATATAGTTTCTAAATGATATTTTGTAATTGATAGGTTATTTTTAATCTAATTAATATAATTTATGCTTTTACTTGAATTAATATAAAACATATTAAACATAGATCTAGAAAAGAAATAGTATTTTTTAAACCAACCCAAGAAGATAAAACAATACAAAACTCTAGAACTTTCTCTCTCTCTTGAAAAACAACTTTTATTTTGAATTTAAATCTTTAGATTTTAAAAACAACTCAACTTTAACTTAGTTTAAAAGTAGTTAACACACCTCTCTGTGGGAATGATCCTCAAGTACAACTACGATAAAATGTATACTTGCAGTTAAATTTGTAGACTAATAAAATTCACATCAAGTTTTTGGCGTTGTTGCTGGGGAGGTGTAATTTATTGTATTTAAATTTAAATTTTAGAATTTAGTTGTGGGTTAAATTAGATTTTCTTTAGTGCGTTTGATTCTGCAAAATTTCTGTTTAAAATTTCAGGAATCGAGACGAACTTACTGAAAGAGAAAATCAAGACGAAAAGAGACAAATCTAGGTAAGATCTCATTCTTCCCAAAATCTCGATTTGATTCCAACTAACAGATATTTGCAGGATTCTTTGCGCCACATAAAAAATATAGTTTAGATTTTAGATATTTGATTGTTTTAGATTGCATTGCATATTTTAAAAGATTTTAAGGTGCAACAACCCAAATCCAGATTAGGTGGGGCTTTCATCACCCTTTCTAAACCCCACAAATCACAACTAAGTATTCGTATTAACCCACAATAATTTAAAAAGTATTTAAACTTCAGCCCTTTAAGGACATATCGCGCTCAATAGGACAAGAGGAGCTTGTAGGTAATCTAACGGTTATCCGATTCAATCTTGAGGTGTCTAGTGACGTGTGAGTAGTTGTGGTTATTTAATTAAGGCCCGTTATTTCGGTGATTCGTATAACGGAACTCTTCTACTTAACTGGCACTGATCCGGACTTAAGGTTGTTAAAGAGCTGTTAGAGAATTTATCCCGCAATTTGTCTCTTGGCAGTTAGAAGCGGGTCTAGTAACTTGACCTAAGTAACCCTAGATCTAGGTTTGTTTGCGCACTATGTTGGTGATTTGTTAGAATCTTTAGTTATCTTAGTTTTTGCATTAAAAAAACAAAATAAAACTTTTACGTACGGTGTATGCACATGTGGGGTCGAGAAGAAACAAACCGTTTGACTCGTCTTGATTTTATAGATACTATTGCTGAAATCGTCCCCACTACACCTACCCTACAGGATAGATGTTATCTTATTCACACATCACTGCCATCTTGCATAGTATTACAGTTAGCAGCCGGTGACTATGAAATAAAACTTGCTTTCATAAACTCACTTCCTAAGTTTCATTGTTTAGAATCTGAAGATGCCTATGTCTTCATAAGGAAGTTTGAGAATTTATATCAAATGTTTAAACTTAAGCAGTTGAACCAAGATACAGTTAAGTTTAGACTTATTTCCTTTGCCCTCACTGATAAAGCTAAGTATTGGCTTTACAGTATGTCAGCCAATACAGTTAGGACATAGGATGAGTTTACGAAGACGTTTCTTAAAAAGTTCTACCCACATTTTAAAACCGCCAAATTTCAAAATGAAATTAAGACTTTTTCGCAAAAACAGGAAGAATCTTTTTGAAAGTATTTCGAACATTTCAAGAATCTTCTCATAAAATGCCCGCATCATTGTATAGCTAAGTGGGAGCTATGTCAAATAATTTATGATGGCATGGAATCCAAGTTTATGATTGAGTCCATGTGTCAAGGGGATTTTATGATGAACAAAGAGAATGAGGCATGGGACTTTTTAGAAGAATTGTCCGATAAGACCATATAGTGGAAGAGTTCTAATGAGAGAGGGTCAACTAATTCTAAGGGTGGGATCCACATGGTTGAAGTTACAATTGGAATACAAGCCCAGTTGGCTGCCATTCAGAAATCAATAGAAAATCTATCAACTATCCCCACCCCCGTTTCTCAAGACAGTCAACCCTCTCCTTATCTTAACTGTCAAGACTCTTTCCACCTTTCAGAAGAATGTCCTCTTTTAAATGGTCCTCAAGATCAAGGGACCACTAATACTATCTATCAATGTAACAATAACAATAATCCTTATTCTTAAATCTACAACTAAGGATAGAGGAACCATCCTAATTTGCAATGGAATCAAGGTAACACTAGCCAACAATTCCAAAATCAAAGACAAGGTCCTCCATCCATTCCTACCCAACCTCATGTTTATCAAAGGGGTAGGAATAAAAATAATTATATTAACGTTGAGAAGCAAATGGCCACTTATTTTCAAAATGAGATAATACCAATTAAACAATCTATCTCTAATATAGAAAGGTAAATCGGTCAGTTAGCTGCAGCATTAGGAGGACGTGAATAAGGAACCCTACCTAGTCAATCTGTTATGAATCCTAAAGATACACGTACAAATATAGCGCAAGCAAATGCCATAACTACATTGCGATCGGGTAAACAGGTTGATAATCAGGTTAGAATGCCCGAAAATTCGGAAGAGATCCCGGCTAATGAGGAGCATCAGTCTCCTGTCCCGCTTACACAGCCGGAATTTATTGATGCACCCACATATCTACCCCAACCATCTTCTATAGATACCCCTCTTAACCTTAGAGCACCTTATATAAAACGATTAAAGGCCAAGAAGTAAACTGCTAAGATAGAGAAGATGATAGAGATATTTAAACAAGTCAAGATCAACGTCTCTCTTTTGAACATGATTGACCAAGTTCTTTCCTATGCTAAATTTCTTAAAGACATATACGCTAAAAAGAGGCAAAAACAAGTGCCTAAGAAGGTTTTTCTAGCCGACAATGTTAGTGACGTCATCCGTAATGCAATACCCGTAAAGTATAAGGACCCCGGTTGTCCTACCATTTCTTGCATTATAGGTGTTAAGGTCATAAACCGAGTTTTAATTGATATAGGAGCTAGTGTGAACTTTCTACCTTTTTTGGTCTATGAACAGTTAGGATTGGATGATTTTCAACCCACGAAAATTACTTTACAATTAGCCAACTGATCCATTAAGAAACCGAAGGGTGAAATTAAGAATGTGTTACTTAAGATAGGGGAATTTATATTCTCTATAAACTTCATTGTTTTAGAAACACAAACCGTATCTAACCCTAGAAACCAAATTCGAGTGATCTTGGGTCGATCATTCTTAGCCAATTCAAACACGTTGATCAACTATCGTAATGGTTCTCTACAGTTTACCTTTGGAAATCTAAAAATAGAATTGAATATTTTTAATTTAGAAAGACAACACACTGACATATATGATCAAAATTGCGAAGTCAATATGAATTAAGGAGTTTCTCACAATAAGGTGTTTAAATTTGAGGATAGTGGATTGAAAAGGCTAAAAGAAACATCTAGAGAGGATGCATTTAATAGTGATGACGATGAGAGCGATTCTTCTGTTGTTGATACACATGATCAACTTAATGATACTTCTCCTAATCTTCATCGTTAACTTAATACGGTAATGTCTCGAAATAGAGTCCTTGAAAACCAAATCTGTTGTTAGAAAAGGAGAAAAAGGAATTGACTTCTTTTAATGAATTCTTGAAAAACGAAAAAGATAACTTGATTTTATCTTTCAATTCTTTGAAAGAAGAAAATAATAGTTTGATCGAAAAATTTACTAGCGAAAATGATGTTTTGATTGATAAATTAAAAAAAGCGAAAAGTGATTTTCTTTCACAAATTGATAAATTAAAGGAGGAGAAAATTGAATTTCTTTCAAAACTAGATATTCAATCAAAAACTATTAATGCTTTACAACTTGAAAATGAAGATTTAATTTTGTCATGGGATGTTTTAAGAAATAATCATGAAAAGTTGATTTCAACTTTTAAAAGAAAAATTGATTCTTTAATTGAAAAAGGAAAAGATGGATTCTTTCGCGAACAAAGGGAAAAACTTTTTAAATAAAGGTGGTTTTGATTTTAAAATTTTAAATTTTCAAAAACCCTTTTCATCTAAGATTGTCAACCACTATTCTAATCATAAATCTAGTTCTATGGGTATATCTAATCACATTTGTCACTATTGTGGTGCACATGGTCAGTTTGTATATTCTTATGAGTTGAAAAGAAATATATTTTTATATCCCAATTTGAAATGAGTCCACAAAATAAACCCTCACAGACCTAAGAAATTTTGGGTACCAAAATGTACACCCGCATCTTTTTTTGTAGGAATTAAGAATTTAAACCCGGAAAGATTTCGTAAAAGGTAAGCATAATTATGCGGGTATAACAAGATACGTATTCTAATACAATGAGGACATTGTCTAAAATAAATGTAGGGAGGGGTGGTTTTGTACATAGGTTATTAAAAAATTGATAGAAAATTTTGAAAATAGAAATAAAAAGGTGAAAAATATATATATAAGAGAGAAAGAGATTTTAAGAAAAATAAGAAAAAAGAGATGGTTAGATGAATTTAATAATAAGTTGTCATGAATCCGTTCCCAAAAGGCTAGTATCATGAAGGAGTTACGAGATTTAAGAAAATATAAGTTGAGCCTATTTTTGAGTCCAAACATTTGAACATTGATACCCTACTATACGTACATGCACACATCTTGAAACTTGGGATAGTAGAAGAGACCTGTCTTGCTCTTGTCTATAATGCCCTAATAAGGAAAAAAATTTAATATCACCAAAACAATGAACACTGTCTTGCAATTATCAAGGTAGCATAAAAATTTTCAACGAGGATGCTTCATCACTTAGTGACTTAGACCAACTGGTTTGTGACCATTTGATGTACCTTAGGTGTTGCAAGTTTAGGATGCTGCTATTTACATCAAATAAGTGATCACATTCGGTAATCGGTTGGTTAGTGCTTCACGAAATATTAACGGTCGCATGAAAATGTAGGAATAAATCCATCAATTTAATCCGCTAATTAAAAAATAATAGGAAGCTAAGGGCAAGTGTATGAGAGCTTGAATAAAAATTCTCTGAATGTAAGGATGATTTTTTATACACGTAGGGGTATATGATCATATTTGGAAGCAAGATATGTAGAAAATATTGGAAGAATGATGAGGAAGTAATTTTCGGCATAGATCAAAGTCTATTAAGGTATAGTTCATGACGACTAAAAATCTAGTAAAGTTTAAGTTCTTGTTTTTTGTATTTTTCTTATCTATTCCTATCTTTGTATATAGTTTTCATTTCTTATTTTTGTTTCCTTTATTTTCTTTTATAGGAGTAGGAATTGGAGCAGGAGTATAATTTAATTAGATAGTAATTTAGTTTAGTTTTGAATTTGAAACCCTAGATTTGCTCGAGAACTAGCAAAAGATAAGTGTAGGGGCATTTGATTGGTGTAATTTATTGCACATTTTTCTAACCCATTTATCATTTTATTATCATATATTATATTGTTCCAGGTAATTTTTGTGAATTATTACAGATAACAGGGCTTGAATGCAAAAAGTCGAAAAATTATCCTAAAATAAAGATTACTGCTTATAATGAAAACTTAAGGGAGTTATTCAGAAAATCAAAAGAGCAATTTGCTAATTTGGAACAAATTTGGGGATATTATTGCAAATCAGCAAAAATTGCAATAAATAGAGATGAATCAATCATCACAACAATAAATCGGTTGGAGAAACCAAATCAAATCAAAAGTAACAAATCAACCTGCCAAATTATATGCTAAATTTGGGAACAATTCGGAGATCTACTCAACTACAGAAATACAGCGAGATATTCAAGACTTTATGAGTTCAAAAATCATATAAATTGACGATAAAATCACAAAAAAAATCTGAAGCCACGACGCCATAAAACGATGGCGGATCAGCAGCTAATCTTGTAAAACGATGGCGGATCAGCGGTCGATTTTAAGTCGTTCGATGAGATTTTTTATGGGCATGATCGTACTTCCACATAAATTAATATGATATGCATGGTTTTGTCTTTTGAAGATTCTAAAGGCTTGTAACAGTATCCAACAGAGTAATTAGATTAGATTATTATAATTGTTAGCAAGTATTCTCTTGTATTTTCAATTACTTGTTCTTCAATCTTTTTTAGCCCTATATAAGCACTTGTATAGTCTAAGGGTTTCATATCTCTCTCATCTCTCTCGTTATTCAACCTAGGGTTTTCTAAAGGGAGATCAATCACATTTATAAGTATTTCATTATCACTAAAACTTCTTTTATCATTAATTATGATGAGTACTTAATTTCATTCTAGAGTTTGTGTTGTTTTATTCTAGCGGTTGGATATTTTCAAACTCTTCTTTTTTATGCTTAATTTATGAGTTTTTTTTTTTGATTTAATTCTTTTTTTTTATATTCTCATCATATAAACTAGATCATATAGGGATAATTGACGCTTTGAATTAGATCTAGGGATCGATGATACACCTAAAAACTAATTGGGATAATAAATGTTCGACAAACTAGAAATCTAATTAGGGACGGTAAGAAAGGATTAAATCAAAATAAATTCCACCTAGGTAGTTAAAGGGTTCTAGGTAAAATTAATAACATGATAGTATAGATTGATCACCTAATACTGTTAATCAAAAATTAAACCTAGGATGCTTTTAATTAACTAGAAATATAGATGTTTAATATAGTTTCTAAATGATATTTTGTAACTGATAGGTTATTGTTAATCTAATTAATATAATCTATGCTTTTATTTCAATTAATAGAAAACATATTAAATATAGATCTAGAAAAGAAGTAGTATTTTTTAAACCAACCCTAAAAGATAAAACAATACAAAACACTAGAACTTTCTCTCTCTCTCTCTCTTGAAAACCAACTTTTATTTTGAATTTAAATTTTTAGATTTTAAAAACAACTCAACTTTAATTTAGTTTAAAAGTAATTAACACACCTCTCTATAGGAATGATTCTTGAGTACAACTGCGATAAGCTGTATACTTGGGTTAAATTTGGAGACTAATAAAATCAACATCAAGGTGCGAAACTTCTTTTTCTTGTCGGAGCGGCCGGGCTTTTGAGTCAATTCCGAGCTTGTGGGAGATCAGCTTGGGGTCAATCTCCGGCATGTCTGCAGGAGTCCAAGCAAATACGTCGGAGTTGTTTCGGAGGAACTGGATAAGGTTGTCCCGAATTTTCCCGGTCAAGAGGGAGCCAATCTGTACAATTCGGCTGTTGTCTCCCTCTTTGAGGGCGATCTCGGACAAAGCCTCCACTGGGGAACCCTGGACCTCCTTCTCGTCATCACGTATATCCAGCGATTCCGGAGGGTCACACGGTCCCTCGGACAGATCAACTTCTTTATCCTCGGGCACCGTCGTGGCAAGGCACACTCTAGCGATTTGCTGATCTCCGTAAGCCTGGCCTATCCCCCCATCGCCCAAAGGAAACTTGAGTGCGAGATGGTAGGTCGAGATCTGAGCCTGGAGGGCGTTTAAGGTGGGGTAACCCAGTAGGTTGTTATAAGATGAAGGGACCCGGGCGACGAGAAAACTCATCGACATAATTCGGGTTCTACCGGCCTCCCCAATGTTGAATGGGAGAGTGATCGTTCTTTCGGGTTGGACGATGTGGTTAGTAAACCCGGAGAGGACGTGCGAGGTCAGTTGGAGATCGGATGGGTTTAACCCTATACGCTGGAAACAGTCGTAAAATAAGATATCCACCGAGCTTCCTGAGTCAACCAGGATTCTCCGGACTTCATACCGATTTACCCAGGCCATGATCACCAGTGGGTCATTGTGCGGGATGGATATGCCATGAAGGTCTTCCTCGGTGAAGGTGATGGGGGCAATCTTCTTGCACTTCTTGGAGGGGAGCACTTAAGGTCATGACCGGCTGGGTACGGCAGGTGTCCTCGTTGCTCGGAGTCGAGCCAACAGATACGACCATGATCTGTCCGACCGTCAACTCTCCGGTTGAAGGTTGGTCTGCTTTCTCATGATCTGCTTAGCGTTTGTCTCTTAGGTACTTTGATAGGTGACCAAAGCGGATCAGCTCCTTGATATAATCACGGAGCTATTTGCAGTTCTCGGTCGGGTGCCCCTGTGACCGATGAAAGGCACAATACGGGCCGCGAAGTCGCTTACCCGGCCTTTGTATCATCATCGAGAGTTTGAAGAATCTCTCGCTCTTTACCTCCTCTAGCAGCTTGGCCTGAGAGACATTCATAGGAGTGTACGCGTGAAACCTCGGAGAATAAGGTTTCGGACGATCAGTCCCTTTCTTCTCCTTTCAATCCTGTTTCATTCATTCCGTCTGGTCTCTGTGGGGAAGGTTGGCGTTCACTTCAAATTCAAGTTGGATCTCCAGCTTAGTCCTGAATTTTATCTCGGCCATGGTCTTAGGTTGCGCTAATGTATAAGAGCGGAGCCACTCTTTATGCCTAAGACCATATCTCAAGGCGGTGATGAGGGTCTCATCCCGGTGCTCGGTACCTCCAGGAGGGCATTGTAGAACTGGGTGACGTAGCCCTTGAAAGATTCCCTGTCATCACTCTTGATGGTGAACAGGTAGTCGACGGTCCTCTTCAGTCATCGGTTGCCGACGAAATGACCGAGGAACTGGATAGCCAACTCGTCGAAGGTTGAGATTGAACGCGGAGTCAGGCCGTGAAACCAATCTTGCCTGGCCTGGATGAGGGTGGTGGGGAAGGCTCGGTACTGAGCCGCGTCCGAGTTATCTTGGAAGCTCATGCCCTCCGTAAACGCGTCCAAGTGGTCCTTTGGGTCGGACTTCCCGTCGAAGAGGGCCACTTTGGACAGTTTTTTCGAGACAAGACTCGCTCACTTAGCAACTGCTCCGTGAAAGGCCTTGTGAAAGAATCCGCGGAGTACTTTACCGATCCTCCGGGCGAATGCGTAGCGAGCCGCATGTCCTCAATCTTCTTCTCGAAGACCTCGATTTGCTGTTGGTACCCGAGGATTCCCCATAATCAGAGTGCTTGTTGTCTCTATTTCGGGCATACGTGATGGAGCAGCTTCGGCTTCGCTCTATCACGTTCCTCAGATTCTCGTGGTTCACCCCGATGCGTGCCATGTGCGTGGCCTCGATGAGTATGGTGATGCCGGTCTTCTCTAGAATCAGGCGACCTGACGATGTCTTTTCAGAGGGTGCCACGCCCCGCTTCCCGGTGTACGGGGAGAGGACGCGGCGAGACCCGCTACGTATTTACTCAGAAGTAAACACGCTAAGCGTATCTAAGCAATATAAAGTAAATGTACACAAGAAAAATGACAATAAAAGTAATTAAACAACAACTTTTATTTATTAACAATTCTTTACAAGTACAACTGGAAATGTAAATAATGAATAGAAAGCAATGCCTAAACAATTGCATAACTGAAATGAAAAGTATGTACAAGTATCTAAAGCTCCGGTTCAAAGGCTAACTACTCCAAATCTTCCATAAAAGATCGATCTCCAGTGGGTCCGAATCACCTGACAACATTCCAAAGAAAGAAGAAAAGAAATGTCGTCAGCGAACAATCGCTCGATAAGTCCCAAAGATGAGTAGAGATAGAATAAACGGAAAGAGAATATAACTAGTAATGTTGGATTATAATGTTAATCCAGTTGTTTATAGCTTTGTACAGAATATGCCAGTGTATACAAGAGGAGTCCCACTATCCGGAGACTAAGGTATACGGAGCACGAGGAACCGTTCGGCCACTGTACAATGGCAATGGATATTCAGGCGTAACATTTCAAAATAATAAAATATGATTTTTGGGAATTTTTATAATTCAATATTATTTTAAAGAATATTTTAATATTCGGGTATAATTAAATACAAATAAATGGGGGGAAATTTTGGAAAATTCTAAAATAGGGTATTTTATGGAATTATGCCATTTAAAAGTTTTTATGATTAATTATATGCTAATATAGTGCTAATCGCGATTAAAAATCGCTAATCGGATTTTTTGGCATTTTTGTGCAAAAATGTGCACATATCATTTTCCACACTTGTTACACTTGTGTTACATTTCTATTGTCATGGTTGTTCATTTGGATTCACTATTGGAGTGAGAAGAAAGGGAAAAGAAAAGAAAGAAGAAGGTTGGAATGATTATGAGAGAGAGAGAGACCAAGTCAACCCTCACTTTATGAACCATACTCCCATCATTTTCCCCTTCTCATTCTCTCTCCTCTCCCTCTCTTTTAGCTGCTGCTGCCCCTCTCCCTCTCTCTCCCTCTTCATGAAACCCTAGATCCACAATGAAATCAACCCCAAAACCCCATTCCCACTTCACAAAACTTGCTCCCAAGCTCACTAGGTACACTTTGAACCTAGCAAGATTGGATTTGGAGGACTTTGAGCAACTCAAGAATTTTCTTGAGTTGCCAAAGGAGGTAATTTCTGCACCTATTAGAGTAGTATCTCATTTCTTATTGCATCCATTCTAGTTTCATGTCGATATGGTGTTGTTTGGTGGATTTGTGAAACATCAAGTTAGGGTTTAGGGTTTGATCTGAAATCAAAGTGAAATTGAGGCTTGTTGTGACCTTAAAACCCCTTGTGTGATGCTAATTTGGACCCAAACCTGAACTTGAAACCAGAATACGGATGTATGAGACGATGTCGGAGAAAAACTGTGAATCTGTGATCGCATTTAAGAATCTGCTATCACCCCGAGACCCCAAAAATAAAACTGAGTTGACAGTGAGATGTGCAGGCACCATGGAACCACCACACCAAACCCTAGCCCCCAACTCATTCCCTTGGCCGCAGATTTAATCCCCCTGGCCACAATTTGAGGCCAGAGCAGGAGGGAATTGTCTCGATTTTTGTGCATGGCCCTATTTCCAGTAGTCTTGACCCTGGGTATGTCTAGTTTTGACTGATTCCAGTTAGGGTAAAATCTGGATTGATTTTCTTGAGTTGTCGTATGATTTACGACTTGTTTTAGCATGGATTTTGGTATTTGGTGATTCGTTTCTGTCGGGTGGCGTTTGGACGTCAACGACAAGTGGATATTGATCGTGTTTACATGCGAGACGATAGGTTTTTACCTATGCGAGTAGCGTGTGCTATTTTGGTTTCTGATGTGATTTTCATGTGCTTTAGCGTTGTGATATACTTGTAGGTACCCTACGTGATGTTGAGGCGAAGAAGATGAAGATGGCGACATCGGCACATGAGAAGCAAGGTGAGTAGATTTATATCTACGGGGAGAAGTCGGGTGGATGGCGTATAGCACCCCCGCAGTCCGTGGTGATGTATACAAAAACATATACACACATATATTTATTATGTGTCGTTTAGGATTATTGATGGTAATAATGGAATTATTGATGATAAGGATGTATTGGTTTAGTATAGTGCGAACCCTAGAGTAGTGGTTGCACTCACACATACACGCACACATATACTTGCATACATTCTTTCATTTATCTGTGCGCATATGGAGGTATGTATATCTACACATGGGTATGGGACCATGTGTTCATATACGGGATTTGAGGATGATACGTGGGATTGAGATGAGTCGATGAGATTTGAGTTAAGGCCGTAAGATTCGGCGATATGACAGAGTTCGTATTTGAGATGTGATATGATGGTAGTGATACCCATTATGTGATAAGATAATGTGATATTGACTCAAATTTAGGTGGTTTTCATACCCCTCCCGATTGACTTGATTGTTGGGTTCGTAGTTCGCATAGTGGGCGTTAGACTGACCCGAGTCATACCTATTTCAAAACTAACGAATCGGGGATATTTCAAAGATAGACAAAAGGGGTTCTACGGATATTTTCAAACGACACACCTTTTCATAAAACACCGTAGCCCTTATTTTTACCAAAAACCCTGATTCGTCTTATTTCAAAAGGCAAGGCTGCATGATATATTTATTGAGGCAGGTTCTTTACTGTTGCGCTGATTATTCGATTCCGCATATTCATGCCATTTGCATTGCAGTGCTTGTGTTTATTGATATATTACAATCATGCTGTTAGGACACCATCACCATTATCGATGATGCGTATGTTCCACGTACACTATTTGCCGGCTCACACACATCATCATCGATAATTGCCATGCCACTATACAGTAGTACTGTTGCATTCCTGATATGATCCTTGCATGGCATATTGTACACTTATACCTGTACACATACATAGATGATTCTGACTTGATTAGAGATTTGAGGACCGCAAGATATTCTTTAAAACCGATTCCTTTTAAAAAGAGCGGTTTCCCTCGACATATGCACATTACTATTCCATGTTGCATGACTTACTATTATGCTTACCTTTCTTTACATGGGCATAGTTTTCAATATGTTTTCGAGTGTCGATGCTGGGCACTCCGGTTCCATGATTTTGACGTGTCGCGAGGGACACAGGTGGTTTATATCCTCATATTTCCATGCATATGCTGATGATATTTACATGCATGATGGTTTTGTCATTGGGTGACGAGTGGACGGGATCCACGTACATGCAGATTGATTTCATTGATTATACCTCACATTTATGATATGCTATTACCTGAGGCACTGGCACGAGCACTTGGCACTACACTCATGTATATAGATTGCATTGCCAGTTTAGTATGCTTCAGACTTATTCATATTGAGGTTTATTTATATCTGATCGTATTGACCTAGGATGGGTCATACATTCGATCTCTGCTTGTAGATATTTTCTATTCACGAGTTGGCAACTCACCTCCGTTGTGCCACAGTCCTTGCAGGTTTTTGCCGTACAGATTCCATAGCGGCATTTCTGGCACACTGCTTCCATTTGGGTGACTTGCGTTAGTAGGTGGGTTCTTTTGTATCAGAACCGCCATTGTTCCTTTATTATTCATTGTATCTAGAAATTCCATCAACCAAAACTTGTATATTGTTTCAGACTTAGAAAACAGTGTTGTATTATTTCGACCTTAGAGCCGCGCTTGTAATATTATGGTTTTCTGGCTATTTTGAGTTTCTTTTTTTTGGATTTTGATCCTCGCCCTTTGGCATTGTATATTATTATTGCTTGCGTGGTTTTGACCGTCGATTGACGAAGAGCTAGCTCCCGCTTGGGGATGCCTTTTATCATTTCATATATATTATTCTTGTTGTTCCCCGTTCGGGCCAGTTTTACAAAGGAAACTCTGCCGAAATTTTCAGGAACGGTTACACATTTTAAAATGCATATTCGGCTTAGTTATTTAAAAACTTTGATTTTCGAAACATGATTTCTTTACTTCTTAAAACAAGTTTTCCTTATTTACTATTTAAATGGTTTTAGATTTCTGGGCTTTTGGCTTACTTGGATCAGATGGGGTCCTATAGACTTCATATGGTTCAAGGGCCAGTCACGTGCTCTTTCCGGTCGTGACAAAGTTGGTATCAAAGCGCTAGGTTGACCTTGGTTCGAGTCTAAGTTTGACTATGTGGAGCCTAGGGCGTTATCTATATATGGAACTTAGGCTTGACCTTACGGAACTTAGACTTAGTCGAGGGGGTATTATACCCGAACTTTCGTCGCATAGGATGACCCTTGGTTGATAGAGTAGGTAGCTTGAGTAGAGAGACGTACCGTACGTATGTTCCGCGGCATACTTACGACACGCCACTCCGCTTAAGAAACCTTAGGATGTACATTTCCTTGCACCGTATTACATTCCTTCCTATGATCTATCATTATCGATACTGGTTATGATTTTGCTGCTGCGATTGCACGGCAAAGTGAGCTACGGCTCGAGTTGCGTCAGCATGAGCTCGTCGTGGACGCGGACTGACCAGGGCGTGATTCCAGACTTACGATTGCATATAGAGGCGTCGTCTTATTGTGTTTTCGCGCCATGAGCGTTGGACTGATCGCTTTTACGAGATTTCCCAGATGTGCCGATCGGTACCAGAGGATTGAGCCACTGATAGAGGCCAGCCAGGATGTGATGACCATTGATATATCGCTTATCCAGGACGATTGAGGCGTTGTTTAGCGTATAGACGAATGAGCCAGTTGTTGCTGCGAGTGATGAGATATCACCCAGATGATTGGAGCTACTGCAGCATGAGCATATACTTAGAGATATGATGGTGAGTCGCTAGTCACCGAGGATGAATGACTAGGACATGTGGTTCGTTCGCTTATCCCGATGCGAGGTCATCAGGTAGATTGATTCCAGCTAGAGGCAACTTCTCGCAGATTTGTTGAGAGTCGATTGAGACGATCGAATGTCAGGAACCCATTTTCCAAGTTTAAAGTATTCGAAAAGACATGCAAGCGATTCTATGGACCCTCTAGAAGAATGAAACCCTAACTCGACATAATGACCGTGTGAAAGCCTTTGAACCTTAGGGTTTGCGGCAGTTCCGCGACGCCATTAGTGAGGCTTAGGTTTGCCCTTCTACGGCTGGACCACCGATGCTGTAGTATGTACTCGACACTATTAAACTGTACCCAAGATGTTGAGCTCTTGGGGAATTATGAGGTTCTGACGAGTCGATCGGACGATTCGATATCATTCGGATATCATGTGATGGGACACTGCTTGGGAGACTCCAGATACGAGTATAGCCGTTGAAGCGCGGTCCGTGTAGCCACTATGAGATGAGTCCGAATCAGTCGATATTGAAGCAGAGTGGTGTAAAGAGTTCGCATGAGATTTCGACGAGATAACGTTCCACTCCGCTGACATCAGAGATGCGATACGTACGTTGAGGACGTGATCGGCTAGATATCTTCTAGTGAGTGATGAAGATACCGAGTTCGTGATTTCGAGTCAGTGTGAGGGACTTCGGATAGACCGTAGCCGAGGGCATTGCAGTGCGCAGATAGAGACGCGACGTCGAAATGGACGATGATACAGATAAGCGAGACAAGAAGTTCGTGCGAGATGCAGACGAGCTGTTATTACACCCCGTTAAGATTAAAGGTCGGATATGTATACAGAGGCGATGGGATGCGACCAGCTTTCGAGTAGATGTCGTACTAAGGACGCAGATGTCCAGAGAGTAAGGAAAATTACGCCAGAGTACTAGCCTCCATACAGTTTGGCTTAGGCAAGATCAGAAGAGATCTTGAGCAGGATTCCTTTCAGTACACTGCTGCAATAAGATTTACACCAGGAGCAGATGTATGATGTGCATTCAGAGGACCCGAGGTCGGCGCCAGAGATGTGCTGCGTTACGAGCGGTCGTGAGGATTGACCGAGAGATGACCAGAAAAGTGCCAAAACGGAATTGTTCCTGTCAGCACACCTGACCGGGCCGATAAGCCGATGGATTGCGAGATTGGTAATCCACAGGAAAGATAAGGAACCAGAGGAAGTGGACGCCAGCCGCGAGCAAGAGGCAAGTAGATATCTTGCGCCGCTAGCATTGGATGTACTGACACCTTCTCGACTTCGAAGGAAGATATACCGATGGCGGTATTTATGATTTGTGATTTTGTGATTTGACTATCACGTATCCGTCACTTTGGATTTCGGTATTTTGGGCGATCTATTCGCATGATTTATTCTTGATGACTGAGTTTCATGGTATTTGTTTTCTTGCACCATGGTTGCACCTACTGGGTATTTATACCTTGCGCCTAGTTATTATTCTTGAGATATTGATTGTGATTTCAGGCCTATTTTATGCCGGTGATTTGATCTACGCTTCCAGCATAGTTTTCATGCACCTTTAGTGTTTTGATTTGATGTTGTGCATATGTTACGCACACGATTTGATTTTGCACTCGGTACAGCTTATATGTGCTTGTAGTGCATTGATATGTGTTTTGTGCATGCAGTTGCACACGTTTATGATTTTCTTTATACCTGGGTACACTTGGTGTTGCTGATTACGCATTTGAGTTATTGCTTGGTATTTGTAAATGGGATGCACCAGTTCTATACTTCGTGCGTTTGTCGCACCAGTTTTATGTTTCTTGCGTTTATCGCATCAGATTTATATATCGTGCCTTTGTTGCACCGGATTTATATTTTGTGCATTACGGTTGCACCAGACTTCGATTTGATGTCTTTCGATATGTCGATTTTGATTCTGATATTGATGTGGATTCTTGCACTTCGTGCATTTGACTGGACTTACGCATGTTCGGCGTTTGCCATTGGATTTCGTGATTTCGTGCATGTTGAGTGCGCAGGGTTTAGATTTTCATTCGTGCACGATGGATGCACCGATTTGGATTTTCGCACATGTTGGGCGCATGTTTTGATATACGATTTTGGTGCACACCAGATGCACTAAATCAAGATTCTTCGTGCATGTCAGATGCACCTGATTTGGCTATCAAGCACACACGTTGCCTATAACAGGTACTTCGTGCACACCCGTTGCACCTAGATGTTGTTTTGTGCACCTGTATGGCACATATATGGATTTGATTTCCGTGTGCACCAGACGCACAGGGTGGTGTTATGTGCATTTTTGGGATTTATTCCTTTTGGAGCAGTATATTTTTATGATATTGGATATTTGTTTTCATACTGAGCAAGACTAGTCAGAGGACAGTACCTGGATATATTTTGCATGCATTGATAGTTATCGAAGGGATTTCCAAAGAGCGAGCTATGGTCTCGGTATATATATATCTACGTGTCCGATATGACACGAAACGTTTTAAAAACAAGGAAACCCTTCTACATTATTTTCAAAACGGCGGAACGTACCTATTAAACAAAGGATATATACATATATAGTTATTTTCTTATGAAAAACGTCAGCCACTGTGCAGTGTTACGTGCATCGCACAGCGATTTAAAAAGATTTGGCATGCATTTACATCAGCTATTCACATGTATAAACTGGATGTCTACATGTATAGTTCTGATCTATATCATATTGGTTTTGTATTGGATTTGACATTTGTGTCTTTACCATGACTCCGATGATTGCGGGATGCTTGACGGAGTTTTGCTTTTGAGTTATCTGCTCAGTACTCATGCGAATGCATTGCGCTATGATGTTTTATGTATTGATGATTTCGGAGCCCCGACGACTTGGAATTTGTATCAAATGTTTTAGAATTTGGGAGTTTAAATTTAAATTCGGGGACCGAATTTCTTTAAGGGGGGTAGATTGTAACGTTTCAAAATAATAAAATATGATTTTTGGGAATTTTTATTATTTAATATTATTTTAATGAATATTTTAATATTCGGGTATAATTAAATACAAATAAATGGGGGGAAATTTTGGAAAATTCTAAAATAGGGTATTTTATGTAATTATGCCATTTTTAAGTTTTTATGATTAGTTATATGCTAATATAGTGCTAATCGCGATTAAAAATCGCTAATCGGATTTTTTGGCATTTTTGTGCAAAAATGTGCACATATCATTTTCAACACTTGTTACACTTGTGTTACATTATAATTGCCTTGGTTGTTCATTTGGATTCACTATTGGAGTGAGAAGAAAGGGAAAAGAAAAGAAAGAAAAAGGTTGGAATGATTATGAGAGAGAGAGACCAAGTCAACCCTCACTTTATGAACCATACTCCCATCATTTTCCCCTTCTCATTCTCTCTCCTCTCCCTCTCTTTTAGCTGCTGCTGCCCCTCTCCCTCTCTCTCCCTCTTCATGAAACCCTAGATCCACAATGAAATCAACCCCAAAACCCCATTCCCACTTCACAAAACTTGCTCCCAAGCTCACTAGGTACACTTTGAACCTAGCAAGATTGGATTTGGAGGACTTTGAGCAACTCAAGAATTTTCTTGAGTTGCCAAAGGAGGTAATTTCTGCACCTATTAGAGTAGTATCTCATTTCTTATTGCATCCATTCTAGTTTCATGTCGATATGGTGTTGTTTGGTGGATTTGTGAAACATCAAGTTAGGGTTTAGGGTTTGATCTGAAATCAAAGTGAAATTGAGGCTTGTTGTGACCTTAAAACCCCTTGTGTGATGCTAATTTGGACCCAAACCTGAACTTGAAACCAGAATACGGATGTATGAGACGATGTCGGAGAAAAACTGTGAATCTGTGATCGCATTTAAGAATCTGCTATCACCCCGAGACCCCAAAAATAAAACTGAGTTGACAGTGAGATGTGCAGGCACCATGGAACCACCACACCAAACCCTAGCCCCCAACTCATTCCCTTGGCCGCAGATTTAATCCCCCTGGCCACAATTTGAGGCCAGAGCAGGAGGGAATTGTCTCGATTTTTGTGCATGGCCCTATTTCCAGTAGTCTTGACCCTGGGTATGTCTAGTTTTGACTGATTCCAGTTAGGGTAAAATCTGGATTGATTTTCTTGAGTTGTCGTATGATTTACGACTTGTTTTAGCATGGATTTTGGTATTTGGTGATTCGTTTCTGTCGGGTGGCGTTTGGACGTCAACGACAAGTGGATATTGATCGTGTTTACATGCGAGACGATAGGTTTTTACCTATGCGAGTAGAGTGTGCTATTTTGGTTTCCGATGTGATTTTCATGTGCTTTAGCGTTGTGATATACTTGTAGGTACCCTACGTGATGTTGAGGCGAAGAAGATGAAGATGGCGACATCGGCATCGGCACATGAGAAGCAAGGTGAGTAGATTTATATCTACGGGGAGAAGTCGGGTGGATGGCGTATAGCACCCCCGCAGTCCGTGGTGATGTATACGAATACGTATACACACATATATTTATTATGTGTCGTTTAGGATTATTGATGGTAATAATGGAATTATTGATGATAAGGATGTTTTGGTTTAGTATAGTGCGAACCCTAGAGTAGTGGTTGCACTCACACATACACGCACACATATACTTGCATACATTCTTTCACTTATCTGTGCGCATATGGAGGTGTGTATATCTACACATGGGTATGGGACCATGTGTTCATATACGGGATTTGAGGATGATACGTGGGATTGAGATGAGTCGATGAGATTTGAGTTGAGGCCGTGAGATTCGGCGATATGACAGAGTTCGTATTTGAGATGTGATATGATGGTAGTGATACCCGTTATGTGATGAGATAATATGATATTGACTCAGATTTAGGTGGTTTTCATACCCCTCCCGATTGACTTGATTGTTGGGTTCGTAGTTCGCATAGTAGGCGTTAGACTGACCCGAGTCATACCTATTTCAAAACTAACGAATCGGGGATATTTTAACGATAAACAAAAGGGGTTCTACGGATATTTTCAAACGACACACCTTTTCATAAAACACCGTAGCCCTTATTTTTACCAAAAACCCTGATTCGTCTTATTTCAAAAGGCAAGGCTGCATGATATATTTATTGAGGCAGGTTCTTTACTGTTGCGCTGATTATTCGATTCCGCATATTCATGCCATTTGCATTGCAGTGCTTGTGTTTATTGATATTACAGTCATGCTGTTAGGACACCAGCACCATTATCGATGATGCGTATGTTCCACGTACACTATTTGCCGGCTCACACACATCATCATCGATAATTGCCATGCCACTATACAGTAGTACTGTTGCATTCCTGATATGATCCTTGCATGGCATATTGTACACTTATACCTGTACACATACATAGATGATTCTCACTTGATTAGAGATTTGAGGACCGCAAGATATTCTTTAAAACTGATTCCTTTTAAAAAGAGCGGTTTCCCTCGACATATGGACATTATTATTCCATGTTGCATGACTTACTATTATGCTTACCTTTCTTTACATGTCGCATACATTATGTTTGATTATACGCATTGAGATATGTTGTTTCCATGATATTTCTGGATTTGGGAACCGCGGGTATTTCAAAAGAGAATATGTAATTGTTTTAAAAACCCGGTTACCCTTGATATGATATTTCAGTGCGTCCACCATGTGTTTTCTCGGTGCTGAGAGCGACATGTGAAACCCGATTCGAGGAGGCGGATGAGGCCGATTGCGGGTACATGGTGGACCCGGTATGGTTTCCCGGGGCGAGAAATGTTTTTCGTGGAGTAGACGATGAGCCTAGCAGGGTGGCGAGTACCTACCGGTGATTGGTTGGACCTGGCGGTTATCCGGAGGATACTGACTAGAGTCGATAGATGGATATGGGCGTACTGCTGGGGCCGAGGGCCGATTCCGCAGACGGTGCCCGTGGGCTGATCCGGACTGACGGAGCCCGATATATGAGGATTTACGTGCCGATGCTGGGCAAAGTTTTCATGATATTTTCGAGTGTCGATGCTGGTCACTCCGGTTCCATGATTTTGACGTGTTGCGAGGGACACAGGTGGTTTATATCCTCATATTTCCATGCATATGCTGATGATATTTACATGCATGATGGTTTTGTCATTGGGTGACGAGTGGACGGGATCCACGTACATGCAGATTGATTTCATTGATTATACCTCACATTTATGATATGCTATTACCTGAGGCACTGGCACGAGCACTTGGCACTACACTCATGTATAGAGATTGCATTGCCAGTTTAGCATGCTTCAGACTTATTCATATTGAGGTTCATTTATATCTGATCGTATTGACCTAGGATGGGTCATACATTCGATCTCTGCTTGTAGATATTTTCTATTCACGAGTTGGCAACTCACCCCCGTTGTGCCACAGTCCTTGCAGGTTTTTGCCGTACAGATTCCATAGCGGCATTTCTGGTACACTGCTTCCATTTGGGTGACTTGCGTTGGTAGGTGGGTTCTTTTGTATCAGAACCGCCATTGTTCCTTTATTATTCATTGTATCTAGAAATTCCATCAACCAAAACTTGTATATTGTTTCAGACTTAGAAAACAGTGTTGTATTATTTCGACCTTAGAGCCGCGCTTGTAATATTATGGTTTTCTGGCTATTTTGAGTTTCTTTTTTTTGGATTTTGATCCTCGCCCTTTGGCGTTGTATATTATTATTGCTTGCGTGGTTATGACCGTCGATTGACGAAGAGCTAGCTCCCGCTTGGGGATGCTTTTTATCATTTCATATATATTATTCTTGTTGTTTCCCGTTCGGGGCCAGTTTTACAAAGGAAACTCTGCCAAAATTTTCAGGAAAGGTTACACATTTTAAAATGCATATTCGGCTTAGTTATTTAAAAACTTTGATTTTCGAAAAATGATTTCTTTACTTCTTAAAACCTGTTTTCCTTATTTACTATTTAAATGGTTTTAGATTTCTGGGCTTTTGGCTTACTTAGATCAGATGGGGTCCTATAGACTTCATATGGTTCAAGGGCCAGTCACGTGCTCTTTCGGGTCGTGACATCAGGTTAGGTGTATTATGGTTACAGTCTCGTGCCACTTCTAACACATTCCGTACCAATCTACCCCTTTAAAACCCCGCAATGTCTTTTGTATTGAATTATATTATTTTGTTATATAAATGGATGACTTGTCGAAACCATGATATCAGTAAATGGAATGGATATAAATGGATGGTCATGTAAACGGAGTATATCCATGGATCGGTTCGGTCAATATAGATTAAATAGACGGATTTATGGATTCATATAGATTAAATTATAGTATAGACGGATTCATATTCAAGTCAGATTGATTAGATTGAGACTCAGTCTGAGTCAGAAAGTTTAAAAAGAAATTGAAGTCCTGAATTATTTTTGATGTTATCGGTAACTGCTGTACATGGACGGCAGGATTTGTGTCTTTTTCCAAGACAATTACCGTGTTGATAATACCGTTTGTTAGATTGTCTACCTTAGATAGGCAAGCACCCACATTCTCCGGCTCCCTGAGGCTCAAGAGAATTGGTCCCGCTTAAACCTATGTTTACTAGGGTCCTTATTGTAAATAAGTATAACTTGAGGGGGTTTATGTAAAAGTGGTTTTGATATATTTTTAAAATACACCTAAAGTATTTAATTATCGTCTTTAGGGTTTTCATAGATGTATATTTTATAAAAGTGAATTTTTCTAGTGAGTAGAACCTATTTTTCATTGCATATCGTATTTTATTGAAATACTGGAATTTGTATTGAATTTAGATAGTAGTTTCATATAATGGTGATTCCTTTGATTTAGAAAACATGGAATATTTTTATAATATGTTTAAAATCGATCTTTTGATAATATTCATATATATATCTATATACTTAATAAAAATAAATTTTATTTATTTTGTAGAAACCTCATTTTCTTAAAAATAGCATTAGAAATTCCATCGAGATCAAATGCTTCTTGCGGAGGTCTGCATCTCGCTCTACTAGGTCCGAAGACGTGCGATAACCCGCACCATCCCGATCGGGTTCCCCAAAATGGGTTGTAGAGGCATATTGCAAGGAATTAATGAACACTTATTTTAAAGAAAACGGTTTTGTAATAGTTTGGGGTGTTTTATTATAACTCGTAATGTTCCCACAAATATTGTCCAAAAGTAAATCGTGCTATTTTCAAAATGTGTGTTGTGATGAGGTAGGTGTCACGGCCCGAAATTTAGTTCATGACCGGCACTTAAATCACGCAACGTCTAAAGGCGTAACGTAATTCAAGTAAGCTAAAGCCCAGAAATCTAAACCTTTTTAAAGAAAATAAAAGAGATGAAGTTTTGAAATAAAGGTATGATGAGATCAAATGTTTTCTTAAATGCGTAGATAATGGAACATGAAAAATGCAAGTGGATTCTACTAGTTGAAAAACATGTTTCGTATTTTAAAAATTTGGGCAGCACCTCCTTTGTATATTTTGATCCAAAACCACATATACATGATAATATAAAAGGCATTCCCAAGTGGGAGCTAGCTCTTCGCCAATCGGCGGCATCACAACCACGCAAGACAGAAATATATGTATACGACGCCCAACGGCGAAGATCAACACGAAAGGATAATGTAAAGCAAGATATCAACACACCAAGCGAACATATAACCCATCGCTCTAAGTCTCGCAACCATAAGTCTTATTAATTATACAAATACCAGTTTCTTGATTGATGGAGTTGACTAGATACAATAGGAATAATAATAAAAGAATGGCACGATCCAATATGTACCACCTACCAAAGAAAATCACCTGAATGCAAGATGTGTGCCAGCGATGCCGCTACTGATCCATACGGTCAACCAGCAAAAACTGTGGCATAACAGGGGTGAGTTGCCAACTCATGAGTAGAAAACATCATCAAGTAGAAATCGAATAAAACAATGATTTCTAGGTCAACTATATCATAAAAGTAATACTATGATATCTAGGGTGACCATATCTGCATATGTGCCAACAATATAATCAATGCCTGTAAGCATGTGGATAACATCTACGTGTCCATCAATGACACAACATCATGCATGTAAATATCATGAAAGCATATGCATGTAAATACGAGGATAGAAACCAACGTGTGTCCATCAACGACACTTCAAAATCATGGAACCTGAGTGTCCAACATCGACACTCGAAACATCATGAAACCCGTGTCCAGCATCGACACGTAAATCATCATATCTCGGGCTCCGTCGGTCCGGATCGGCCCATATCATCTCACAACTCCGGTCGGTATCCTCCGGATAACCGCCGAGTCCAAATACTATCACTAGTAGGTAGTAGTCCCTCTGCCAGGCTCATCGTCTACTGCACAACATACCTTTCTTGACCCAGGGTACCATATCGGGTCCACCATGTACCCGCAAATGGCATCGTCCAGCTCCTCGAATCGAGTATCACATAACTCATAACCGAGAAAACACATAGTGGACGTCTCGAAATATCATATCAAGAGAAACCAGGTTTTTAAAACAATACATAATTTCCTTTGAAATATAACCACGGTTCTCAAATCCAGAATCTCATGAAAACAGCATCTCAATGCGTATAATCATAATACATGATATATGTAAACATAGAACAGAAATGTGAGCATATCAAGTATATCATGCAACATAATATAGTGATGTGAACATAGCAAGTATATCATGTAACATAGCATAATGATGTGAGTATTGCAATATATCATAGCATGATGTAGCAATTCTACTGTGTAAGTGACATAGCAATTATCGATGATGAAGGTGTGTGAGCCGGCAATCTGTGTAAGTGTAACATAAGCATCAGCGATAATTATGTAGGTGTACTAGCACAGGTATATGTAATGCAATGAGAATATCATGAACGTAGCATAAAGTACATCGTAAGCGAAATTCTATCAGGTATACGTATCTACAACATATCCGAGTCGGTGAATCTATCAATCGGCATCTAACCTCACAACATCACGTATGGTATAATCCATCGTACGGCATCCTCTAGTTAAGGGTATGGATCAATCATCAAGTAAAACTCATCACGTACGGTATCCATCGTACAGCGGTATTAAACCATTAGGGATCCTATCAACCTATATGACAATGAGGGTACGGACCTAACGTCTCGTACGGCATATCACTCATGATTCACAACATTATATATATATATATATATATATATATATATATATATATACCTATATTCCAGGTCACATCCGTATCAATCTCATATCATAGGACCGGCAAAGGTATCAATTATCTCATATCGACTCGCATCCGTATAACGACATATCAAACCAAGTCATCATATCTCATCATATACTCTTTTCATCACATCAAGTCATCTTTTTAATCTCATATCATATTTATCAACCTCATAACATGCCACTATAATCTCATACTGATTCTCTTTCACTACATATATATATATATATATATATATATATATATATATATATATATATATATGTATGTATGTATGTATGTATGTATGTATATATGTATGTATGTATGTATGTATATATATATATTGTGATTCACATTCACGTTTCACATCCTTATATATCAATTCGAGACATTATTTCTATCATATCATGCTACACTAAACCATAAACTATAATCTTAAGTCGTGGCATATCTTGTCTCCAAATTATAAATCATATATCAGTGTTTGCGAGGGTGCTATACGCCATCCACCCAACTTCCCCGGTAGATATAAATCTACTCACCTGCGGAACTCCTTGTTCATCCATAGTCGATGTTCTTCGTCGTCTCGGAATCCATGCGAAGGTACCTACAATCAATACACAATCGTAATACTATTAAAATCAATTCCGAAAACCAAAACGGCACACGAAGTGCTCATAGGTTAGAACCTATAGCTTATACATGCAAAACAACCGAACAACTCTCGTCGTCGACGTACAAACATCCAACGACCAAATACAATATCAAATCCTAAACCACAAATTCAAATGTTGGGAAAAACATGGCCAAAGCACTCACGACAGCTCTAAGATTTTGTCTGAGG
Organism: Agapanthus africanus; assembly: GCA_030015575.1. NCBI lineage: Eukaryota > Viridiplantae > Streptophyta > Magnoliopsida > Asparagales > Amaryllidaceae > Agapanthus > Agapanthus africanus. The sequence continues at coordinate 641,332,237 of JASDDO010000014.1, read as the reverse complement.
TCAAATGGGACTAAACAAGCAAGTACAGGAGATAGGTTACAGGGAGTGCGAGCTACAGGCAAAAATTCAACGCTAGACACCACCAAAAATCCGGCGACATCACCTTAGAACCCGAGCTCGCAGGCTATACTAGGAGAAAATGGGCTCGTATTTGGGTTGTGGGTTTCTAGTGGTTAACCTAGGTCACTGGACTTGCTAGATTTTCTTTAAACTACCCCAGATAGCTCCAGATACCCTGCAGTCCGACAATACTTCACAAAACCGACACGGGCAAATTTCTAAGTTTGTATTTTGGGTTCTATTTTCTGTTCTTGGCCATAAAATCAACACTAGGGTAATATAAACCGCCACTAGATATCACAAGTCCATACAATCACCCAAACCCTCTCTTGAAATTTCCAAATATCGCTAATCTAGATCGATTTAACTCTAAACTACTATAGCGTGCTAGGAAACTCAAAAACTAAACTAGAAGTGTAGAAATTGCCTCATTTGGCAACTCAAGAATTTTCTTGAGTTGCTCAAATTCTTCAAAATCCAACTTTGATTGGTCCAATGAGTTTGTAGAGAGGTGGGGATCACTTTTAATGAAGAAAGTATAGGGTTTTAACAAGGTTTTGGAGATGATACTTGAGGGTAGAAGTGAGGGGAGCTTGAAGAGGAAGAAGATGATAGAAATAATGGGGTGAGGAAATGAGGCAGCCCTCTCTCTCTCTCTTATTCTCTCTCTCTTTCTTACCCTCACTCTCTCTCTTATGGTCACTCTCTCAATTATCTTCTTTTGTCTTTTAGCTTCCTTTTTCTTTTCTCACAATAAACACATAATACCACTAACACAAAAGAAACAACATGCAACAAAATGTAAAATGTCATGGTGCACTAACTATGGAAAATGTAGAGACACGGATTTGGCTTTATCGTGATTAGTAGTGTGCTAATCAATTTTTATTCAAACTGGATATAATTAATTATAAAAATGCCAAATCCGATAAATATATTTTTAAATGAATAAATAATTTTAATCTTCAATTATTTCATAAATATTGGTATATATTTATACCATTTTACGAAAACCCCAAATTCGCAAATCGGGAAGTTTTCGCGAAATATATTATTTTAATATTAAATTCCAAAAATAATATTTTATATTTTCTGAAATGTTACAGTAGATCCTTACCACGTGAGTTATCTAAAGGTAATACGGTTAAAAGTGGATAACAATATCGTTTGTAAACATAATGGTATTTAACTATAAAAGTGATATAAAAGTTGCAACATGAATTATTTTAAGATGAAACCTGTTCTAATGTGTTTATTTATGTTTGTTAAACATTATATGAGAGTATGGTATTTTGTGATTTTAAGAAAAATAAACTTTTTAAAGAAAAAAGAGTTGGAAGTCGGACTAACTCCGCTTCCGACGAGTTTGAAAAAGAGAAGTTTTTAGTGTAGCAAAAGAGAAGGGGAGAGGGGACTTACTAGCTATAGAATAAGAGAAGAGAGAAAGAAAGCTATTGGAACTGTCGGGGTGTCGTTTCGTCACTGGAATCTCTTCGGAACTTCGTCGGAACTTCGCCATTTCCTAACTCCACTTGCACAACTTAGGACTTGGGAATTTTATAAAGTTTTAGCAGGGAATTTCTGAGTGAGGAGGTGTAAAATGGAGTGTGGTATTTATAGGGAAAATTAGGGTTTAGGGTAATGAAGAATAGAATTAAAATGCGTATTAAAAATGGATTAAAGAAGGAATTTATCATTCTCTGGATAAATGCAAAGAAATCAAACAATATGGGGGTAGTAGTGTAGGCCAAGGGGTGCTAGGACTAAACTTTGGGAGCATTTGGTACGGTTTGGACTGATGGTGCCGGCTCAAATCACGATCTCACCGGTCATCTTGGAAGAAATGGGGCTTGGATTGGGGCCACGTGTCCTAGGTTGTATAAATAGCATTTTCCACATGTTTGATTTTATTGTGACTTTTCATTTTACGTGCGGTGCACGTGCAAACCTTTGAACTTCTAAAAACAAAAAAGAAAAATCAATAAAAATAAAATGTGGCTGATGGGATTTGAACTCAGGTGCTATGTCTCAGCAGTGCAAGGTCTTTACCAGTAAGCTACAAGCACTTTTTTGTTGTTCAAAAGCAAATTTAATTTATAACTTATGCTCGGGCTTAGGTACTCTTTTCTGTATTTTGAAAAAAAACGTATAGATTTATCAACCTCATAACATGCCACTATAATCTCATACTGATTCTCTTTCACTATATATATATATATATATATATATATATATCATGATTCACATTCACGTTTCACATCCTTATATATCAATTCGAGACATCATTTCTATCATATCATGTCACACTAAACCATAAACTATAACCTTAAGTCATGAAATATCTTGTCTCCAAATTATAAATCACGTATCAGTGTTTGCGGGGGTGCTATACGCCATCCACCCAACTTCCCCCGTAGATATAAATCTACTCACCTGCGGAACTCCTTGTTCAGCCGTAGTCGATGTGCTTCGTCGTCTTGGAATCCACGCGAAGGTACATACAATCAATACACAATCGTAATACTATTAAAATCAATTCCGAAAACCGAAACGACACACGAAGTGCTCATAGGTTAGAACTTATAGCTTATGCATGCAAAACAACCGAACAACTCTCTTCGTCAACGTACAAACATCCAACGACCAAATACAATATCAAATCCCAAACCACAAATTCAAATATCGGGAAAAACATGGCCCAAGCACTCACGACAGCTCCCAGATTTTGTCTCAGGTCAAATGGGACTAAACAAACAAGTACAGGAGATAGGTTACAGGGAGTGTGAGCTGCAGGAAAAAACTCAACGCTAGACTCCACCAAAAATCCGGCGACATCACCTCAGAACCCGAGCTCGCCGGCCATACTAGGAAGAAATGGGCTCGTATTTGGGTTGTGGGTTTCTAGTGATTAACCTAGGTCACTGGACTTGCTAGATTTTCTTTAAACTACCCCAGACAGCTTCAGATACCCTGTAGTCCAACAATACTTCACAAAACCGACACGGGCAAATTTCTAAGTTCGTATTTTGGGTTCTATTTTCTGTTCTTGGCCATAAAATCAACACTAGGGTCTTGTAAACAGCCACTAGACATCACAAGTCCACACAATCACCCAAACCCTCTCTTGAAATTTCCAAACATCGCTAATCTAGATCGATTTAACTCTAAACTACTATAGGGTGCTAGGAAACTCAAAAACTAAACTAGAAGTGTAGAAATTATCTCATTTGGCAACTCAAGAATTTTCTTGAGTTGCTCAAAGTCTTCAAAATCCAACCTTGATTGGTCCAATGGGTTTGTAGAGAGGTGGGGATCACCTTTAATAAAGAAAGTATAGGGTTTTAACAAGGTTTTGGAGATGATACTTGAGAGTAGAAGTGAGGGGAGCTTGAAGAGGAAAAAGATGAAGAAAAATAATGGAGTGAGGAAATGAGGCATCCCCCTCTCTCTCTTTCTCTAATTCTCACTCTCTTTCTTACACTCACTCTCTCTCTTATAGTCACTCTCACAATTATCTTCTTTTGCCATTTAGCTTCCCTTTTCTTTTCTCACAATAAACACATAATACCACTAATACAAAAGAAACAACATGCAACAAAATGTAACATGTCATGGTGCACTAACCATGAAAAATTTAGAAACACGGATTTGGCTTAATCGCGATTAGTAGTGCACTAATCAATTTTTATTCAAACTGCATATAATTATTTATAAAAATGCCAAATCCGATAAATATATTTTTAAATGAATAAATCAATTTAATCTCCAATTATTTCATAAATATTGGTATATATTTATACCATTTTACGAATACCCCAAATTCGCAAATCGGGTGGTTTTCGCGAAATATATTATTTTAATATTAAATTCCAAAAATAATATTTTATATTTTCTGAAATGTTACAATCTTCCCCTCTTAAATAAATTCGGTCCCCGAATTTAAATTTAAATCCCCAAATGCTAAAATATTTCAATAATCAGCTCAAATCGACGGGGCTCCGAAATCACGGAAGATATAAAAATACCACAGCGTATCGTGTGCGCCAGAAAACGAGTACAAAACTCAAAATCGAACTCCGTCAAGCGTCACGTAAATTATCGGATTTGCAAGGAAATCATCGGAGTTACAATGGAGGTACAGATCTCGAAATCCACTACTGAAATCCAATATACACTAATCGAATACTAATAATACGTATATAGTACGCATCCTTGGAAAAATCTCTTAAACTGAATAAAACACATGCAAAATCATTTCTGAATTGCCGTGTGATGCGTAACTCACGGCACAAGTAACGGACGCTCATTTGTAAACTCATAAATATACGTTCATATATGTTTTGCTCAAATATACGTTCCGCCCTTTTTAAATATCTCAAAAGGTTTTCTTTTGTAAACGTTCGTGTCGATCGCAGACACATAGGAAATAGCGAGACTATAGCTCCTTTTTTAAACCTCTTATTAAACTTTTAATGCATGTGAAGTACTCAGGTACTGTCCTCAGATCACACATGTTCGGCTACTACCTAATATCGTGCCCATCATGAAAATAAAGTGCTCAAGAGCAAATCAGCCTCGAAAGGCGTATCCAACAATCACGTGCGTCTGGTGCGCACAGAAATCAAAACCAAATACAAGTGCTACGAACGTGCACAAAACCAACTAAGTGCAACGGGTGTGCACGAAAATATATGTCCAGTGCAACGGATGTGCACGACAACAATATCAAGTGCATCTATAGTGCATGAAAATCTTAATCCAGTGCAACTATCATGCATGAATAAAAATCCCAATCGAGTGCATCCGGTGTGCACAAAATCACACCTCATATCATGCGCCCAATCATGCGCGAAAATCCAAATCAAGTGCATCTGTCATGCACGAATGAAATCTAAACCAAGTGCAACCAACATGCACAAAATCCAATACCAAGCACCTAATATGCGCAAAAATCCAAACCCAAGCGCGTCGGGTCCGTAAAAAGCATCTAGTGCAGTAGCATGCACGAAAACGAACGTCAAGTACAAACGCGCACGAAAACATAAATCTGGCGAAACAAATGCTCAAAGACATAAATCGGGTGCAACAAATGTACGGAGTATAAATCTAGTGCAACTAATGCAAGAAATACCCACCCGGTGCAACAAATGCATGAAATGCAAATCTAGTGCAATAAATGCACGAAATACGAATCTGGTGCAACAAATGCACAAAATACAAATCGGGTGCATCCAGTGCACGAAATCTCATCAATAACTCAAATGCGTATAAAAGCAACACCGAGCGTACCGGGGTGAATAAAATCATAAAAGTGTGCAACTGCATGCACAAAACACGTATCAATGCACTGCAAGCATATGTGAGCTATACCGAGTGCAAAAATCAAATCGAGTGCGTACCACATGCACAAAATCAAATCAACTGTATAAAATCCACGAAATCATAAACACGTGCAGCCAAGGCACAAAACCGATATCAAGTGCAATAAATATGCACAAATCGCAAGCCGATGTAGCGGTGTAAAAACATATATCAAGTGCAATAACTATGCACAAAATGTAGATACCCAGTATGTGCGGCCATGGTGCACGAAAACAATATCATGAAACTCAATCATCAAAACTCAAATCCAAGCGATATAAGCGTGATACTCAGATCACAACCGCAAATCGCAACAAATGACATTGAGGTACGCCTCCTACAATGTCGAAAAGAATGTCGGTGTGCCCAAAACTGGCAGAGCAAGATCATCTGCTTGCCTCCTGCTCACGGTCTGGCGTCTTCGGTCTCTGGGTCCTCATTTTCTCTATGGATTACCAATCTCGCAATTCATCGGCTCGTCGGCCGGGTCAGGTGTACTAACGGAAACGATTCTGCTCTGGCACTCCTCTGGTCATCTCTTGGCCAATTAGTATGACCACTCATAAGCAACACGTTACTGGCAGAGGCCCTCTGAATACACATAACATAACTGATCCTCGGTGCAACTCTTATCACAGCAATGTCCTGGAAGGCACCTGCTCAAGGTCTCTTCCGATCTCGCCTATGCCGAACTATACGGAGGCTGGTACTCTTAAATAATCTTCTCTTGTTTTCTGGACATCTGCGTTCTGAGCACAGCATTTCCTCAGGAACTGGCCAAATCCCAACGCCTCTGTATACATATCAGATCTCTAATCTCAACGAAGAGTAACAACAGCTCGTTAATATCTCGCACGAACCTCTTGTTCCACTCGCCTTTATTATCATCCACTTCGATGTCATGTCATGCTATCTGCGTACTGCAATTGTTCTCAGCTACAGTCAATCCGAAGTCTCTCACACGGACTCGAAATTACGAACTCGGTATCTTCATCGCTCTGTAGAAGATATCTAACCGAACACGTCCTCGGGAACTCGTCCCAACCATCGGAGGAATATACTTTATTCATCCGCTCTCGACCACTCACAACGCATCTGGGTGAGGTCCTCTATCTGAAACTGGTCAACTTACTGATCTCCCATCGGATCATCCAACGAACAACGTCATCTCTGGATCGATCTACTCTAGATCTGAGTAAGATTCTCCACACTGAAAATCTTCAACTCAGCTGCGCTTGCGTCGGTGCATCAATCAGACAAATCATCTCAGTCGCTCAACTCTACTCAAGATAGACTAGCTATCTTCTGTCGCATCTCTGCCTAAAAGCTCCAGCGATCTCAGCTCATAAGCCCTGGAAGCGACATCCCATCAATCTCAGCAACAGCTGGGTCATCCGTTTGCACGGGAAATGGCATCACGATCTCTGAGGTAGGTTGTACATCAACAATCCTCTCACAACAGCCAGCCTCTAACAATGGCCCGATCATCCGATGCAAAGCCGAACACTCGCCTCAAACGAGAGGTCACAACACAAACACTAAATCGAGATGTTCCCATATCACCAGAAAACACGATGGTCAGTCTTCGTCCATGACGAGCTCGCCCTGACCGCATCACTAGCAGCAGCTCAATCTGCGCTCAAACCATGGTGATAGGAGCCTCAAGTATGTATCGAAGAAGATAGATCAAAGGAATGAAAGGAATCAACAGATCCAGAATGGATACATGATCATAAGGAGGAACAGAATCAATGAGAGTATGATCATGGAAACGAATAGAATCAAAGATCTAAAATGGATGTATGATCAAGAGAACGAAGAGAATCACAAGTCTCAAGATATGTACATCCTAAGGTCACTTAAACGGAGTATCGTATCGTAAGTATGCCGTGGAACATACGCACGGTATGTGACTCTACTTGAGTTACCTACTCCATCAATCAGGATCAACCTATGTAACGAACGTTCGGGTCTAATACCCCCCTGTTCAAGTCTAAGTTCCGTAAGATCAAGCCTAGATTCCGAAATAGATTACGCCCTAGACTCCACATAGTCAAACCTAAACTCGAACCAAGGTTAAACCTAGCGCTCTGATACCAACTTTGTCACGACCCGAAATTTAGTTCGTGACCGGCACTTAAATCACGCAACGTCTAAAGGCGTAACGTAATTCAAGTAAGCCAAAGTCCAGAAATCTAAACCTTTTTAAAGAAAATAAAAGAGGTGAAGTTTTGAAATAAAGGTATGATGAGATCAAATGTTTTCTTAAATGCGTAGATAATGGAACATGAAAAATGCAAGTGGGTTCTACTAGTTGAAAAACATGTTTCGTCTTTTAAAAATTTGGGCAGCACCTCCTTTGTATATTTTGATCCAAAACCAAATATACATGATAATATAAAAGGCATCCCTAAGCGGGAGCTAACTCTTCGCCAATCGGCGGAATCATAACCACGCAAGACAGAAATATATGTATACGACGCCCAACAGAAAAGATCAACACGAAAGGATAATGTAAAGCAAGACATCAACCCACCAAGCGAACATATAACCCATCGCTTTAAGTCTCGCAAACACAAGTCTTTCTAAGTCTTACTAATTATACAAATACTAGTTTCTTGATTGATGGAGATAGATACAAAAGGAATAATAATACAAGAGTGGAACGATCCAATATGTACCACCTACCAAAGCAAATCACCCGAATTCAAGCTGTGTGCCAGCGATGCCGCTACTGATCCATGCGGTCAACCTACAAAAACTGTGGCACAACGGGGGTGAGTTGTCAACTCGTGAGTAGAAAACATCATCAGGTAGAAATCAAATAAAATAATGATTCCTAGGTCAACTATATCATAAAGGTAATACTATGATATCTAGGATGACTGTATCTGCATATGTGCCAACAATATAATCAATTCCTGTAAGTATGTGGATAACATCTATGTGTACATCAATGACACAACAACATAATGCATGTAAATATAAGGATAGAAACCAACGTGTGTCCATCAATGACACATCAAAATCATGGACGAGTGTCCAATATCGACACTCGAAATATCATGAAACCCGTGTCCAACATCGACACGTAAATCTTCATATCTCGGGCTCCGTCAGTCCGGATCGACCCACGGGCTCCGTCAGTCCGGATCGGCCCATATCATCTCACGAATCCGGTCGGTATTCTCCGGATAACCGCCGAGTCCAAATACTATCACCGGTAGGTAGTAGTCCATCTACCAGGCTCATCGTCTACTGCACAACATACCTTTCTTGCCTCGGGGTACCATACCGGGTCCACCATGTACCCGCAAACGGTCTCATCCAGCTCCTCGAATCGGGTATCACATAATTCACAACCGAGAAAACACATGGTGGACGTCTCAAAATATCATATCAAGAGATATCGGGTTTTTAAAATAATACATAATTTCCTTTGAAATATAACCACGGTTCTAAAATCCAGAATCTCATGAAAACAGCATCTCAATGCGTATAATCATAAAACATGATATATGCAAACATAGAATAGAAATGTGAGCATATCAAGTATATCATGCGATATAATATAGTGATGTGAACATAGCAAGTATATCATGCGATATAGCATGATGATGTGAGCATAGCAATATATCATAGCATGATGTAGCAATTCTACTGTGTAAGTGACATAGCAATTATCGATGATGAAGGTGTGTGAGCCGGCAATCTGTGTAAGTGTAACATACGCATAATCGATAATTGTGTAGGTGTACTAGCACAAGTATATGTAATGCAATGAGAATATTATGAACGTAGCATAAAGTACATCGTAAGCGAAATGCTATCAGGTATACGTATCTACAACATATCCGAGTCGGTGAATCTATCAATCGGCATCCAGCCTCACAACATCACGTATGGTATAATCCATCGTACGGCATCCTCTAGTCAAGGGTATGGATCAATCATCAAGTAAAACTCATCACGTACGGTATCCATCGTACGGCGGCATTAAACCATTAGGGATCCTATCAACCTATATGGCAATAAGGATACGGACCTAACGTCTCGTACGGCATATCACTCATGATTCACAACATTATATATATATACCTATATCTCAGGTCACATCCGTATCAATCTCATATCATGGAACCGACAAAGGTATCAATTATCTCATATCGACTCGCATCTGTATAACGACATATCAAACCAAGTCATCATATCTCATCGTATACTCTTTTCATCACATCAATATCTCACATCAAGTCATCTTCTTAATCTCATATCATATTTATCAACCTCATAACATGCCACTATAATCTCATACTGATTCTCTTTCATTATATATATATATATATATATATATATATATATATATATATATATATATATATATATATATATATATCGTGATTCACATTTACGTTTCACATCCTTATATATCAATTCAAGACATCATTTCTATCATATCATGTCACACTAAACCATAAACTATAATCTTAAATCGTGGCATATCTTGTCTCCAAACTATAAATCACATATCAGTGTTTGCGAGGGTGCTATACGCCATCCGCCCAACTTCCCCCGTAAATATAAATCTACTCACCTGCGGAACTCCTTGTTCAGCCATAGTCGATGTGCTTCGTCGTCTTGGAATCCACTTGAAAGTACCTACAATCAATACACAATTGTAATACTATTAAAATCAATTCTGAAAACCGAAACGGCACACGAAGTGCTCATAGGTTAGAACCTATATCTTACGCATGCAAAACAACCAAACAACTCTCGTCGTCGACGTACAAACATCCAACGACCAAATACAATATCAAATCTCAAACCACAAATTCAAATATCGGGAAAAACATGGCCAAAGCACTCACGACAGCTCCCAGATTTTGTCTCAGGTCAAATGGGACTAAACAAGCAAGTACAAGAGATAGGTTACAAGGAGTGTGAGCTACAGGCAAAAACTCAATGCTAGACTCCACCAAAAATCCGACGACATCACCTTAGAACCCGAGCTCGCCGGCCATACTAGGAGGAAATGGGCTCGTATTTGGGTTGTGGGTTTCTAGTGGTTAACCTAGGTCACTGGACTTGCTAGATTTTCTTTAAACTGCCCCAGATAGCTCCAGATACCCTGTAGTCCAACAATACTTCACAAAACCGACACCGGAAAATTTCTAAGTTCGTATTTTGGGTTCTATTTTCTGTTCTTGGCCATAAAATCAACACTAGGGTCTTGTAAACAGCTACTAGACATCACAAGTCCACACTATCACCCAAACCCTCTCTTGAAATTTCCAAACATCGCTAATCTAGATCGATTTAACTCTAAACTACTATAGGGTGCTAGGAAACTCAAAAACTAAACTAGAAGTGTAGAAATTAGCTCATTTGGCAACTCAAGAATTTTCTTGAGTTGCTCAAAGTCTTCAAAATCCAATTTTGATTGGTCCAATGGGTTTGTAGAGAGGTGGGGATCACTTTTAATGAAGAAAGTATAGGGTTTTAACAAGGTTTTGGAGATGATACTTGAGGGTAGAAGTGAGGGGAGCTTGAAGAGGAAGAAGATGAAGGAAAATAATAGGGTGAGGAAATGAGGCAGTCCTCTCTCTCTCTCTCTCTCTCTCTCTCTCTCTTATTCTCACTCTCTTTCTTACCCTCACTCTCTCAATTATCTTCTTTTGTCATTTAGCTTCCTTTTTCTTTTCTCGCAATAAACACATAATACCACTAACACAAAAGAAACAACATGCAACAAAATGTAAAATGTCATGGTGCACTAACCATGGAAAATGTAGAAACACGGATTTGGCTTAATCGCGATTAGTAGTGCACTAATTAATTTTTATTCAAACTACATATAATTAATTATAAAAATGCCAAATCCGATAAATATATTTTTAAATGAATAAATCATTTTAATCTCCAATTATTTCATAAATATTGGTATATATTTATACCATTTTACGAAAACCCCAAATTCGCAAATCGGGTAGTTTTCGCAAAATATATTATTTTAATATTAAATTCCAAAAATAATATTTTATATTTTCTGAAATGTTACAGTAGGTCCTTACCACATGAGTTATCTAAAGGTAATACGGTTAAAAGTAGATGACAATATCGTTTGTAAATATAATGGTATTTAACTATAAAAGTGATATAAAAGTTGCAACATGAATTATTTTGAGATGAAACTTGTTCTAATGTGTTTATTTATATTTGTTAAACATTATATGAGAGTATGGTATTTTGTGGTTTAAGAAAAATAAACTTTTTAAAGAAAAGAGAGTTGGAAGTCGGAATAACTCCGCTTCCGACGAGTTTGAAAAAGAGAAGTTTTTAATATAGCAAAAGAGGGGGAGAGGGGACTTACTAGCTATAGAATAAGAGAAGAGAGAGAGAAAGCTATTGGAACTGTCGGAACGTCGTTTCATCGCCGGAATCTCTTCGGAACTTCGCCCTTTCCTAACACCACTTGCACAACTTAGGACTTGGGAATTTTATACAGTTTTGGCAGGAATTTTCTGAGTGAGGAGGTGTAAAATGGAGTGTGGTATTTATAGGGAAAATTACGGTTTAGGGTAATGAAGAATAGAATTAAAATGTGCATTAAAAATGGATTAAAGAAGGGATTTATCATTCTCTGGATAAATGCAGAGAAATCAAACAACATGGGGGTAGTAGGATAGGCCAAGGGGTGCTAGGATTAAATTTTGGGAGCATTTGGTACGGTTTGGGCTGATGGTGCCGGCCCAAATCACGATCTCACCGGTCATCTTGGAGGGGATGGGGCTTGGATTGGGGCCACGTGTCCTAGGCTGTATAAATAGCATTTTCCACATGTTTGTTTTATTGTGACTTTTCATTTTACGTGCGGTGCACGTGCAAACTTTTGAGCTTCTAAAAATTTAAAAGAAAAATCAATAAAAATAATATGTGGCTGATGGAATTTGAACTCAGGTGCTATGTCTCAGCAGTGCAAGGTCTTTACCAGTGAGCTACAAGATCTTTATTGTTGTTCAAAAGCGAATTTAATTTATAAGTTGTGCTCGGGCTTAGGTACTCTTTTCTATATTTTGAAAAAAAAAATCGTACAAAAAGTTTAGGGTTGTTACAGAGGGCAAGGGAGCGCGACGAGTATTGAAGCGATAATTTTGTTGGTCCCGAATCCTTGGTGTGGGACTGTCCGACGTCCAACAAGTCATGAAATCATTTCTCGTATGGGTGTTGCAGCTGCTGATATCGGCACGCCGGTGTTCCGTGACGTCGATATTGGCACGTGCGAGGCCGAGGACTTGAACGCGCCCTTCTTCCGCCTCGTGCATACTGTCGTTCCGGGGAGCAGGAGAGGCGGTTTGGCAAGCATGGCCGGCAGTTTGGACACGAGCGAGCGCATCCACTATCGCCATGAATCTATCAATCTATGCAGATAAGGCTTCGACGATGTTGGGAGGCGGAGTAGAACCGTCCCCGCCTCCGTTGCGAAATACGTGGTGGCTCGTGCTGGGATCTTCATTGCGATGATCGCTAGCCATCGAATCGAAAGCGGAAGTTCAACTTTTTCTGTTGAAAAGAGGTTCCCACAGATGACGCCAACTGATGGAGTCGGAATCTCCCTCAGATATTGTCCTCCGTCGACCCTGTGGCCGGCGAAACTGAACGGTAAGATTTGTAGTAAGGGTTGAGCGTGTGGATCTCAATGGGTTATTGTCGACGCCAAGCTATCTACAACGGAAGTCCCGGGATGGGAAACCACCGTAGGACCCTCCGACGATCAAGAAAGTACCGAGAAATAGATGGACAGAGTAGCGACGTATTGGAATGAGTTCAATCTACCTGAGTCGTCTGGAAGAAGGTTTTATATAGCGGTCGCATGGAGCAAGTCAATGCGAGATTCTCGTCGTCCGTTACGCCCCTACGTTACGTTCGCGTTGATGGAAGGATACGCTCATTAATGGCGAGATATGCTCATTAATGGCGAGATACACTAACATGGGATGTGGGACGTGGAGCGGCGGAGATCTCGTCTTGGCAAGATACACGGAGCCGTTTCGGGGGCGCTCGTGCTCCGTGTTCTCGACCAAACAGAGATGATGAGGAATCTCAACTATAAGGTAGCTCGGAGACGAGCAAGTAAGCCAAGGAATCTCAGTTATAGGATAGCTCGAAGACGAGCTATTGGCTGGCGGTCAGCTGAAAGGGGAACGAACTCCGGAGAGGTCTTCTAAAAGATCGGGTGCAACTTCGAAGGCGAGGCGCCGAGAAATGTCTCTAATGCACCATACTTATTTCAGCTCCATAGCCCCCAGGAATATAGCAGGCTCATGTGGATGATACACCATCTGCTACGTGTCGTGATCTGGAGAATTCTCACATATGAGTATCATCAATCGCCCAAATCGGGGTCAAGAAACGTATACACTAATCTACTCTGGAGTACTGATGCCCAGTCTCGATACTCCCACGACTAAGAATTTTTATGGATGTGCTTATATACTATCCAGACCCCACTAGCATGATCCCTATCATAATTCTGGTAGTCAAGCAAATATCCTAAGGGCTTTACCAACTTGTATTCACGATACGTAATAATAAATAAAGCATATACACATTAATGATAAAGACAAACCAGATTGCATACTATCATGTTGAGTAAGAATGTTCTATCTATATAGGTCCATTTACAATTACAATAATCGCCTTTAGGAAACTTATATCCAACAATATCTACACGGTTGTCTGTAATATCTAATCAATTACATATAATATCTAAGCAGTTACATGTAATATTTAAGCAGTTGTAGTTGCTTATAATGTCAAGCAGTTATCTGTAATATCCAAACAGTTGTCTGTAATATCTAAGCAGTTGAGAGAATATAAGGCCTAAATGAAATAAAGCTCAGGGGGGTTTTCACTAAGATTTTGAATTGCAGGCGCTTTCTAATAATTTTGAAAATTGCACAGGGTTTTAAACATTTCCCGAGCGGACCAAGGGCTTTTTGACAATTTACCCATTGTTTTGCTTGAACCTTTTATAAAATAATTTGTATTCAGATAAAAAAATATTATTAGTTCGCTTAAAAAAATGAAAGTAACATAATTTCTTTCTAAATAAATACCAAATCAACCAAAAAAAATTTAACAAAATAAAATAAAATTTGAAACCCACATAATTAGAAAAAAATCTAAAAACTTTATTATTTATTTTTTTGGCCTCGTATGGGCCATTTGGATATGGGGCATTAGGAAATGGACAGGAAAAAGAATAAATTGAAAAGAAAATGAAAGATGAGAAAAATAAGGTTTTAGGAAAAGATTCCTTTTTTGATGGCCAAATTAATTTTACAGTAATATAATAGATAAACAAATTGTATTAAGACTATAAGAACTTTCCGTTCCCCTATACGAACTTTTTATCGGCTTTCCTTCATTATTTATTTATTTATTTTATGTGTGCAACAGCTTGTGAGCATTTGGGGGAGGGGGTTGGATCCTTGGGTCCTGTTGGAAATTGCTTCACATAGTTGTTCCAGAATTCTCTGTACCGCTGCAAATGAGCGAATTCGAACCCAGGACCTTGTTGATCTAACTCGATAATATTTTGACTATTGCTAAATAATTTTTTTGTATTACGGGTATTTTTATTTTACAGAGTTATATATACAGAATATCAAATAGAGGTCGGAGGTCTAAATTATAAATATCTAATCCGATGAAGGCTGTAGGTCAATTTGTTTCATAATGACCTAAATTAGAAACAATGAGCTGGAGAAATTTATTTTTAGAAGTTTTAAATTGATTTCTTTATTAAAATCTATTTTTATATAATTAAAAAAATGGGATAAGAAAATATTACTGTTTTTATATAATCAAAATTGATGTCAATGGAAAATTTTGGGCAACATTTAATTAAGTCGTAGAAAGGGTAAATTGTTAGGGGGAAAAACAGGCCCGGTCGGGAGTTGTCTAAAAACCCTGGGTATTTTCAAAATTATTGGGAAGGGCTTACTGTTTAAAATCTTTATGAAAAAACACATGGCTTGTATTTCATTTAGGCCTTTTATTTTATTTTAAATGCAGTTAAAAAAATACCCCTTTCCTCTTGAACGGTGCTTAGATATTACAGGCAACATATTACAGGCAACTATTTAGATATTAGAGACAACTTATGCAACTGTTTAGATATTATATGCAGTTATTAGATATTACATACAAATGCTTAGATATTACATACGGTGCTTAGGTATTACATGCAAATGCTTAGATATTACAGGCAAATGGTTAGATATTACAGACAAGTACTTAAATATTACATGAACGTCAAAAAAATATTTTGGAGGTTTTTGACGGCAAAGTAGTATATTTGGCGGAAATTATATTTTTGGCGGGAAATTAGATTTTTGATTGGAAAAAGTATATTTAGAGGGAAAAATGAAAACATAATAAATATTATATGCAAATCTCCAGATATTACATGGCAAGTTTTTAGATATTACAAGCAAGTCTCTAAATATTACAGGCAACTCATCTGCACTACAACCGTCTTAAATCCAGTTA
Source organism: Agapanthus africanus (assembly GCA_030015575.1). NCBI lineage: Eukaryota > Viridiplantae > Streptophyta > Magnoliopsida > Asparagales > Amaryllidaceae > Agapanthus > Agapanthus africanus. Next base: position 641,316,259 of record JASDDO010000014.1, on the reverse strand, counting down.
TAAAGCACTGTCAGCCCATATGTGGATATTTTGGATTATACGAAAATAGTGGGGAATTGTATACATATGTTCTTAGCGGGCCAGAGACCTTTTGACAACCTACCCTTTAATTAAGTAGCCAAGCTAATTTTGGGCCTAAATTTATTTTAAAGATTTTCATAATCAAATAGGAGAGCCTCACCCGCTCAAATCATTTTCGAGCAACTTCTTAACCTCATCGTTTTCACAGTCCTATAAAATAATTGTATGTGCTTTATTGTCTCTCATCTGTTTTAGAAAAAAATACCAAACCATTGGAATGATGATTCACTACCCGTGAAAAATGGATGTAAGGGTGTTTCACTATCCGCTGAAAAGACATATATGTAAAGAGTTTCCCCGCTCAGTTAAATGTGTGTGTTAATGAAAAGGAAAAAGTCTTAAAAGGAGTTATTTTATTTGGAAACTGTTCATATCAGCAGGTTGGTGTATATTAATTATTGGTAAATATATAGGAAGGCCATAGGTTTTGATGTATGATGAAAAAACAGATTTCATCAGTGTGAAGACCCCTAACAAGTTTAATATTAAGGACAGAAAATTGCCAATATTAAGTAAAGTAAATAGACAATTGGTAGTAGTGAAAAATTGAGTTTTTAAAGTGTCCTAAACAACGCAATCAATAACGTTGTCGCAAATAACTGGCCGATACGGGTCGTCCATAGGGAGATGGTGGATTACTTATCTTGTTTTAGACGAGTCAATAGAAGAAATATTGGGTTTTGCCGTTTTATATTAAAAAAAAATTGAAAAATTTATAAGAGACTTGTAGGGTTTTTTGGATTGGATAGTTTAAAAGATGTTTTTTTTTTATAAAAATATTCTTTTTAAGTTTTTAATTAATTGATGCTAAAGGTATAATGATGAATGTGGATTAGAAAGCTAAAAGGAGTACTACGAATTCTCTCTATTTTTGCTTGTCCCTCCATTGATTGTTATTACGCTGAGATCTTCAATTAAAATAATCTTAACAAAACTCAAATCGAGACCGCAAGTTTCATGCATTGAGAGTGCACCTAAATAAGAGAGTTAAGATTCCGTTTGATTAAAATTTATAAAGAATTAAAAATCATAAAATGAATTTAAAGTAATTTACCATCAATCAAACTGCCCTTTTCTCCAAACCCTAACGAGCAAGAAATTACTCGTTCATTGAAATCGATTAAAATGAAAATAAAAGTGAAGAAGAATGAATAAGAGAGAGAAGGCAAACTAGTAGGGCCCTCACGAAAAAAAGGAGTGTTTTTAAGTATAATTGCCTTGAAAACATTCTTTTTAAGTATCATTGCCTTGCAAACATTCAGAAAGAAGAAGGGGAAAAATAAAACCCATAAAGAAAATCGTCAAATCTACGATCTAAATAATTAAAGAGCAATAAAAATAAAATTGCATGCAATTAAAGTGCGGAAAATTAAACTGTAGAAATAAAAGAGACAAGAAATAAAATAACTCCACCTTTTACGCATGACTTGAAGTTTCATACAGAATTTGAATGGCTAAAGAAATAAAGAAGAAACAAACTAAACAAAATTCTAAAACTTAAACATTAAACCTTAAATGTCTCTTTGTTGGGTGCTCTCGTTGTTATTTATAAACTCTGAAAGATAAAACCCTAAAACACATATTAACACATGTGAAAAGATGATCATGCCCAAACAAACCTAAAGCGAATGGCCCACATTCGGCCACCGATCCGCCGCGATTGTGCTTGTTCTGCCGCTCTTTTGTGATTTTAGGTCTCCAATTTTTTTCAGTGTTTTCATCGCGATTTTAAAAGGTCTTCCAGATAATAATTTTTTGAAAATATTTTCGTTTCTCTGCAGCTGCGTTACTTTTCAATCTGGTCCTAAACTTGACAGTTTTAATTGCTGCAATTGATTTGATTTGGATCTCTTGATTCTATTTACAGTCTTGAATTAATTTGTTATTTTAATACCTACGCAATATCTCAAATCAAATCAACATAAGCATTTATTCCATTAGAGAATATTCCAACCAATTTTTTCTCACAATTACGTTACTTAATGTTTAAGAAATATATAAATAATTATTTAAAAAGATATGGTTGCAATTATTTTACTTAAATATTAAGAATCAAATGGATATTTTATTTAAATATGATATGCAACATAATGCTCCCAATCATATTACTTATAAGTTAAGAAATATATATCAAAATCTTTTTACACATAAAGCTACATATATTCTTAAATTACAAATAGCATCATTTAATAATTCATAAAAATAGAAAAATAACCGTAAAAATGTACAATAAATAATACTGATCAGCAATCTGGCATTGTCGGAAATAATTCATGAAAGTTTGTGTATGTGACTCATAATTCTTCTATTTTATTTGGTTTCCAAAAAAGTGCAAAGGGTTCCATAATATGTTCTTTCTCGTTATTTGCTAGGAAACAAAAGAACGCGTTTTTTCATTTGTTGCTTGCAAGAGATGCAGCTCATGAACCAGTACTTTCAAGGAAAAGAAATGACTCTTTTAAGTTAGGCTAAATTGCATGAAACCCCCTAACTTTGGCCTAAATAATAGGAAACCGTCTTAGTTCGGAAAAAATCTGCAGTTTGGCCCCCTTAGATTGCTAATGGCAATATTATTTCCATTAATTATTTCCAAAACACCCATGAAATTATATTATATATTAGCTATTGTTTAAGTTGATCAAAATTAATAGGAGATTTTTTGGGGATTAAAAATTATTAGAAAAAGAGTTAATATTGTTTAAATGATAGGATAAAATGCAGGTTTTTCAAACTGAACTGTGGTTTCATGCTGATTGTAAAAAGAAAAAAGAAAAGCCCAATAAGAGGGTTTCATGTAATTTTTTCAAGTTAGTATGTCATTTTCTATCACACTCAGAAATTGGTAAAATGAATTCTTTAAAAGCAAACCAAAAAAAAAAAAAAAATTGAAAACAACAGGCACTTGCGGAGGTGTTTTAGTCCGGTGCTTTATGTCTCTTTCTTCCAATTGCTACGAAACAAATAAACTCAAAGTTGCAATTAATCACTTCAGTTACCACTCAAAAAGTTATTCCCTTAAGCTTATAACCTTTCCAGATAATAAGAAAATAAAAGGTGATAAAATCTGATGTAATAAAATGCAGTCGTAAAGTTGGAGAAATTATTCGGTGTGCCGGATGTAATACATCCGGATAAAGGTGAGAGCGTGTGATATTTTTATTCCTTTTCTTTCCTACCGGATGTATACGACCGACACATGAAATAATTTTTCATAGATATGGACCAAACGACAATGTACCTTGTCTGGTTGATGTAGAATATCATAGGAGGACATCCTCCTATGTCTTTGAAAAATATAGAGAGCTAAATATACTCATTGGAGATTTGACTTGCCTTGCATTTGGGCTGTATCCGGATGCATAGAGCCATAAAATTATGGTCAGGATATATGTGTCTCCAGTTGTCATCCAAGCTAGTCACATAATATATTTTATTATATCCGGATGCATAGCGGCAGTGGAGGAGACGCCGACAAGCAGCGAAAGAGGAGACGGCGACGAGCGAGAGTTGGGTTTTTTCCGCACGGTCATGAATTGGGGAAGCAATTTATGTTTCATTGCCCCTACAGTTTCCAAAATAGGGGTTTCTCTGCCGGCACCGTAGGGTGTCATGATCCTATCCCGGAATACAGGTAATAGTGAACCCACGGCAGAATACGAGATAGAGTACGTAATGGGCGGCAACCATGTATAATCAGAAGGATGATATATTCATGTTATATACACTAATACCACCGATAACAACTTGAGCAGCATAAAAAGTAATCTAAATAAACAATTAGCACAGGTGAATAGCTGTATAGATCCGTACATCAAATATCACATGCTAAGAAATAATAAGATGGAATTGATAAACATGGAAAATACAAGATATCAGGATACAAACGAGTCAAATAAATACTCGGTATGAGATAAACCTGATAATCAGTTTTCAAGTCACCTTGAAGAATATCCAAATTAGTAAATCAGAACTTCTGCCGTCTGATTTCCGATATCTGGACATGCAAGCCCAGAGTCATCAGAAAGCGGCCTAGAAAATTGTAAAATGAAGGAACTAGTATACAGGTGTCTATACAGAATTATAGTGTATAATAAAAATGTATATGGATGCCATGATGAATCAGAACATGGTTATGGGAGTATTGTGGAAATGGAAGGTAAGGTACTTATAGCTTGAGGTATCCCATGGCTAGTTGGCACGCTCATGTCAAGTATAACCAATATCCAATAATCAGTATCAGGTAATTAGTATCGATGGACGTAGCGTGGATATTATCCAAGAGTACGGGTATTCTTACTTTCCATTTTGTTAATTATGTATATGCCCTAGAAACCATTGTTGTACATATGATGTATATTATAGTGGATGCTTGGATATATATAGAGATCACTTTCTTGCTCGATATGATAATATGCTATCTGGTTGCTTTTTGTCTTAACATGTTGACTTGTATTGTATTACTGTCTTGCTCTCACATGTTGATAAAACCCTCAGGATGTGTACTTGACTAATAGGACTATGATGCAGATCATACTAGTGGGGTCAGGGTAGTCCATAAGTACATTCTATAACTGTTCCTAATCGAGGGTGTATCGAGACAGGGTATCGATACTCCAGAGTAGACTAGCGTATACGCGTCTTGACTCGTATGATGGGCGATGGATGATCCCGCATCCATTGGCGTTTGACATCAAAGATGGTATACGGGTGCTCAGTAGAGACTGGGTACACTGAACGGACTCGCCGAAAACTCCTATATGGTATTATACCTATCGTCAGATAGCAGTTCTCTGGCGACGCTGGTACAGATTAGTCTGTAGACCCGAGATCGTCATAGAGTCTTGTGTGATTCCCACTGTGCTTTAATTTCCATCTTACCACGTTCAAGAGGACGTGCAAAACGGTGGCTTTTGGGTATAGCCCCGAATCACATGGAGGCAATGAGCGATAGAAGGGGTTTCATCTTTCCCGGTATTGGGAGTTGATGTTGCGCTGTGTTCGATTGTCTATAACTGGAAGTCCCTAGCCAGGGCTGATATGGAGATCTACTGGTAAGTGTTATCAGTAGTTTCTTGACCCGTTATGAGCCTCACATCGACACGACTTATCGGTTATTGGGGTCTGACGATTACAACTCCTAGACTTGATATGCGACATATCTGCCACGCTCCGATTCCCAAAATACGGAATACGAGAGGTTGACAAGGCCATCCATGCTCCTACGGTCAAGGAAATATCCCGTCGTAATCACACTTCGATTTCTAGCTTTACGTGGTAATCAGTAAACAACGCACAGGTAATGAGAAATGCAGTAACTGAAACAAAACAGATACGAGAAACTAACCTGATGGAGATCAAAATAGCATAGCTCTGGATAGCTAATCGAGATGTCCGCGATGTACGTCTGGTCCTGGTCCAAGCTAGATTCCACTTCTCACTCTGAGCATTCATACTCAGGTCGTCAGAGCGACACGATAGCAATATATACATGGGTACAAATAGTAACTCGTATAATCATATTGAAATGTAACAGTGAATCAAGAGTGTAAAGATGCGAACATTAAGTAGGCAATGCGGGTGAATAATAGGGCAAGTGAACAGTAAAGCAGTAAAATAATATGTCATGTGTGTTGATTCAGTAAGCAATGCATATCAATGTCACTATCCCTATCAGTCTCTAAGTCTCACTGTACAGGTCACTAAGCCTATCGTCAGTCCAAGTGTGAGAGTCAACCACTCATGAGTGTCCTCCACTCAAGGGTACCCAAGGGCAAGGGACCACGGGCCCAAAGTATAACTTACGGTAATAATCATGTACCCTGTAAATCTCCATATATCTCCATATATATGCCGGCATGGGACTCCCGAGATTCTGTTGAACTCACACTCAAACTAGCCTACACCCCGAGGTCTACATCAAACGCCAACCATAACCTCAAATACCGGTCGGTCCATGACAAGTCTGCGTGAGATCTGGAGACAGGATCTCCATCAAGCACGTCCCGACTGATACCCGAGATAAATGGGCAGTCTCTCGTGCCTTACCTGTGATACCCATACAAGAGCTTCCATAAGTGTCCCATACCACTTATAGTCACACTTATACGCGTTCTACAGATATCGACAATGCAATAGAACAATAGGGTCCACTGATTGTGTACAAGTACGTGTCACTTTCACTTATCCATTCATGCACGAACACTCACGTACTTGCCACAATCACCACTAATACCTAACACTGGGTAATGTACATGATCACTAGGTTACCAATGCAATGACATATATATGATGTGATGAGAAAACAATATGTAAGGCATGTTTAAGATATCATATGTCGGTATCCTACCACTTGTATAATTTATCATAAATCATACATGCACAGTTTAGTGAAACAATGAACAGGGGATAAGTAGTATGTTTGATTACCTATTCAGAAAATTTAGTTTCACGTCAATCGGGTTTCGGGATCACTAGATATGGCCATTTCATTTTAAGCGTTCACTGCTGCAAATCCGGTTTCAGAATCGGAAGTCCGTTTCGTGACGCAACTTAATCCCAGTTGGGATCAAAATTAGGTGGCACTACAGTTGAACTATATCTAGAATTTCTAGAAATATTTCCACCGCAATTGGTAGATCGGTATTTTATTACTCCAACAGAGAGTTATGGCCAGATTAGGTTAGGGGTGTAAAATCTGCTTCTGCAGAATTCAGCAAGACATGTCGATGGGATAAAATGAATTAAAAATATCAAACGGTGGAGGAAACTGGTGAAACCAGTCGGGTAAGTAATCTAACCCAATTTTCTACGTAACGATATAGGATTCTGCGCATTCTCTTATATGAGCAGTGATAAACAGGGGTTTAATAAAAGGGGTTAACCTGGATTTCCATTCTGGACTGCAGTCCAGAATCATAATCCACCGCAGTTATCTCTATCATAATGTACTACAATTCAGTGATTAATAATATCTTACAGTATTTTAACCAGTTAGCTTCGTTACGAGCCGTCAAATGCTAAAATCCGGTTCATACACAATTTAACATAAATTTTACAGTTTGAGGTGTACGAGGGTTTTCAGGTTTCACAACAAACATTGGGGCGCCATTATATGCGATCAAACGATCTTGTTTTACAACCAAACTCTTAAGGGTTATTCACTATAATTCGTGCCATCCAAATTCATCTAGTGCCATCAATTTAATTGGGTTTATAGGTCATGGTTCACATCAAATACTCATTTATAACAATTTACATGGAAGGTATGAGTGGGAAATTTTGGTAACAAGAAATACAATATAGGGAATAGCATGAAGCAAGTATCAAACTTGCCTGAAGGCGTGTCGGCGATAGTCCAGCAGCAGCAATAGCACGATCGTGTCACGGGTGCAGCCCCGGTTCAGCCTTCGGAATCGGATAATTGCACTCATTCCAGTTAATCTCCGTGCAACCATTTTCATCACCGTCCCGAGTTGTTTCTGGTTTTGATCTGAGAGAGGGAGAGAGAGATTTAGAGAACAGAGAGAAAGATGTAGAGAGAGACAGAGAGAGAGAAACAGAAACAGAGAGAGGGAGAGAAAACGGAGAGAGAGAGAGAGAGGGAAACAGAGAGAGAGAGGGAGAGAGAGAGATGTAGAGAGAGAGAGAGATGTAGAGAGAGACACACACACAGAGAGAGAAACATAAACAGAGAGAGAGATGTAGAGAGAGATTCACCGAGTGCAGGCGTGGGGTCGACGGAGGCGCCGTCGGGGATGTCCAGGTGGCCGATGGGAGGAGGAGGCGAGGGTGTCGAGGAGGAGGTCTCCGGCGAGGAGGCAGCGAGCCGTGTGGTGGTCTCGGCGTTGATGGATGGAGGGAATGATGATGTTTGCGGGCTCAGGAAGGTGATGAGGAGCTCGGGGGGATTGAGACGAAGTTGTGAATTGGCTCCGGGCCGGGAGAAGTCGGTGGTGCAGTGGGGGGTGAAGGGGAGAGAGAGACGACGATGGTGATGATGATCGTATTGACGAGGAGCTGGGGAGTTTGGTAGCTCGTCGGCGGAGATGGGTTGCGGGTGGGGATCGGTGTAGTGGAGGTTGTGGTGGGTTTTTAGAATGAGGAGGAGGAAGTGGTGGTTCGGTGCAGGGATATGAGTGGAGGAGTGAAGAGCTCGGGTGGGGGTGTTGTGGTGCTGTTGGTGGTGTTTGACATGAAGGTGGCCGGCGGCGGTGCTCAGGCGGCGGTCATAGTGGTAATGGGGTGCTCGATTGCGGTTGGGTAGAGGAGACGAGAAGGAAGTAGGGGAGCTCGGTTGCTTAATGGAGGAGGGAGGTTGAGTTGATGTCGCCGTCGACGGCGAAGGTGGTCGGACGGCGGAGGTAGTGGGTTTTGAGTGAGTTTTTGAGAGAGGGAGCGGAAGCGAGGGGAAAGAGGAGAGAAGTGGGCTTCAGAGAAATGGAGAGAGGGAGAGGGATCGATTGAGAGAGAGGTGGCCGAGATTGCAGGAGACGGGCGAGGGGACCTCGAGTGGTAGTTGGAAGGCTCGGTCATGGGTGAGGTGCAGGTCATAGGGGTTGAGCGAGGAAGACGGCGCGAGACGAGCGGCGTCGTAGGTGCAATAGGGAACGAAATGGGCGGGAGAAGTTATGTTAGGGAAGAAAGGTTTGGGCACGGGCCGGGTCGGTTTCGTGGGCGTGGGTAAGGGGTTTGGAGTGGCATGGGCCGGGCCGGGGGTTTGGTTTAACTAGTTTGTTTTTATGTTATTTTTTTTTGTTGGGCTGAGCTTGGGAAATTAAAGGAAAACTAAAGAGAAAGGGGAGGGGTGTGATGGGCTCGGGTAGGAAGGGAAAACAAAAGAGAAAATATAAAAGAAATTTAAGTAATAGGGTTTTGGGTTAGTTTATGGAAAATAATGAAAGAAAAGATGGAAGTGGGGTCAGGCTTATAAAAGGGAATCAAGATAGGATTAGGGTTTTATTTAAAATACCTAAACTAACTCTAAATATCAATAAGTAAATTCTGTAAGTGACCCTTATAAAATACGAAAAACTTGTAGTACATTTTGAGGAAATACCTAGAGACTTATTTATTAAAATATGCTAATCACACATAGGGACTGGGTATTATATCATATCACCCTTACAAAAATTTCGTCCTCGAAATTTAAAATAACGATAAGCTACAAAATAACAAGCGAAAGGCTACCGCATCGAATACTAACACATAATGATTTACTTGAAACAGGTGGATGAAGAAATTTTGAAGGTCTATGTAAGTGTACAAATAATACAACTAAAGGGGTAGGTCTAAGTAAGTATAAGGTAGAAATAACTATAAGGGCAAACTATATATACAAGAGGATGAAATAGCAATAACGAACAATAACATTCGAGGCGTGCTAGATAAAAATCGAAATCCTATATATGTGCACACATATATAAAAGTAGCGCAGCTAAAATAATAAGTATAAGACACAACCAAAAGGAAATAGTGAAGGATTTGTCGGTAAGTTAAAACATTTTAGAATAACGTATCAATCAACTAATTTTAACATAACTTAGAAAACCACATGGTGAAAATAAGAAACATAGTACAAAATAATATGTGCAATATATGATTGCGCTACCACAAAAATGAGAAGAATAGTAGTGTACTTAAAATACATAAAACGGAGTAGTCAATAACACACACTTTTCGATAAAAACAAAATAATGAAAACTAAATTTTCGAATAATGATGTCCCTAAATATAGTTAGGGTAATAGGAAACTATACAAAATTGTATAGGGCTAGCTAGGGTAGGGATCACAATGGAGTATGGCTCACTCAAAAGGTCAGAGTGCGACGGTTTTAGACTGAAGGTCGAAGAGATTGGGGTCGGGTTAGCCCAGGGTGTAAGGGTGAACGGTAATGAACCTCAGGAGGGGAGGGAATGTATGGGAAGGAAAACGGTCAACACATCATGCGAATCAAAAATCCGAAGGGTTAGCGAACTCGGAAATTTCACTATAAATTTCTCCTCCCAGAAGGATCTCAAACGAGGCACAAACGAAGGACGAAGGGTGGCCCACTCAAAAGATCGGGGTGCGGCGCTTTTTAATCTAAGCGAGGGTCAAAAACAACACAAGATGCAGGAGCGAAGGACAGTAACGAATCTCAGGGGGAGGGACGTATAGGGGAACAATCAAAGCATCAAGTGAACCAGTAATCAAAAGATTAGCGAACTCAGAAATTTTATTTCATTCCAGAAAATTCTAAACAAAGCATTCTCAAAAAACGAAAGATGGCACTAAACTATACACAGATTTATTTGGCCAGAGGAGACAACAGCTAAATCCCGTCAATCGCGGTTGTGGAGGTTCAGCGGGTTACGGTAGGCTCGTGCACTCAGGTAGGGGCGCCCATTTCCATAGCGCCTCGCAGGGACCGCCATTGGGAGTTCTTCCGCAACAGGGTCTTGTTCTTCCGGTCCTTCTTCCTCGGCTGGAGCTTCTTCATCGAGATCTGCTTCCATGTGATTCTCTTCTTCTGGATTCTCTCCCATGGGATCTTCCTCCACTGGATTTTCTTCTATCGGGCCCTTCTCGGGATTTTCCTCTATCGGATTCTCTTCAGGGTCTCCTTCCTCCTCGTCGGAATCGCCGATCATGTTAACTTCTGGGGCGGCGGCTCCTTCGTCCTCGGAATCGTCGTTTCCGAAAATGACCTGGGGGCCGTTTATCTCATCGTCCGAACTCATCAGCATGCGGTCTAAGGAAACGCATGACTGTGCATCCTCATTTAAATGCGGCGCTGCTCCAGGATAGGCCATGGCCTGAAAATAAAGAGTCATGATTAGATAGTGGAACACATTAAGAAAATAGTTCAGGATACGGAGTACAAGAAAATATGCGGTAGGCAGGGACTGAAAAATCAAAAATAAAAATGTTGTTGTAATGAATAGTATAAATAAGGGGGAAAGCAAGAGAATGATGCATACATCATGACTCAAAGTTTTATTGCATTAAGCTAAAACTTCGACGGATACAAGATTTCAAACGAAAGGAAATTTTTACAAAAGGGTGACAGCATTATTATTGAAAGCAGAAAACATGATAATTCTTCTTTGATTTCTGGACCGCTGCAATCTCGTCACGCGAGTTGAATTCTATGCTGGGTCCGCACTATACTCGAAGCTCGAACTACGAAACATCCATCAATTAGCAGGAGTGGGGAGTGTGGACGAACTGCCTCCTTGTAGCTCCTTCCTATTAGGGCAACTATTGATAAAGTGTTCGCTGGATCCGCAAATCAGGCATTCCCCTGGGCGCGGCGACAATCCCTCTGAAGATGTCATGGCCTCTTGCAGTACCCACAACATTGGGTCTTCTGCTGCGTCTACGCGGGGAAACAAGTAGGCACTTCATCTTCCCCTTTTTTCCTCGTCTAACAGGGATCCCTTTACGATTGGATACTTCCGCTGGTGCCTGATTCACCTGCCTTCTCAATCCTTCATCTAACAGTTCGTTTGTTCGCTCCTGGGTTTCCTTCAGACTTTGCAGTACATTCAGAATCTCAACGGTCTGATCCTGGAGAGTGGAGATAGAGGAAGAGTCGTTGGAAGATATGGTCCTGAAACAACGATTTGAGGACGATATAAGGCACAAGTTATAAGAATAAAAATACAATATGGATTAGGCAAGGAATCAAGAATATCGGGTGCGGTGAAATTCAAACAAGTGGGAATCAACTGTGGGACTCTAACTCACTCGAACATAGTACAGTATTGTAACTATGATATAGTTCACAATTACAACCACGTAACTCTGCTAAGTTACCCGAGACCCTAGCGGATGGATAGCAGAATGCACTATGTGAATCAAGATTAAGAATAACAAGTTTACAATCCAGACCGAAGGATGTCTTAGATTGTCAAGCTCCACCTGGACACTGCAATCCCAATCGAAGCAAAACCTGGCTCTGATACCAACAAAACCATGTCACGCCCCGCTTCCCAAAATACGGAATACGAGGGGTTGACAAGGCCAGCCATGCTCCTACGGTCAAGGAAATATCCCGCCGTAGTCACGCTTCGGCTTCTAGCTTTACGTGGTAATCAGTAAACAACGCACAGGTAATAAGAAATGCAGTAACTGAAACAAAATAGAACGAGAAACTAACCTGATGGAGATCAAAAGAGCATAGCTCTGGATAGCTAATCGAGATGTCCGCGATGTACGTCTGGTCCTGGTCCAAGCTAGATTCCACTTCTCACTCTGAGCATGCATACTCAGGTCGTCAGAGCGACACGATAACAATATATATATGGGTACAAATAGTAGCTCGTATAATCATATTGAAATGTAACAGTGAATCAAGAGTGTAAAGATGCGAACATTAAGTAAGCAATGCGGGTGAATAATAGGGCAGGTGAACAGTAAAGCAGTAAAATAATATGGCATGTGTGTTGATTCAGTAAGCAATGCATATCAATGCCACTATCCCTATCAGTCTCTAAGTCTTACTGTACAGGTCACTAAGCCTATCGTCAGTCCAAGTGTGAGAGTCAACCACTCGTGAGTGTCCTCCACCCAAGGGTAGGACCCAAGGGCAAGGGACCACGGGCCCAAAGTATAACTTACGGTAATAATCACGTGCCCTGTAAATCTCCATATATCTCCATATATATGCTGGCATTGTACTTCCGAGATTCTGCTGAACTCACACTCAAACTACCCTACACCCCGAGGTTTACATCAAACGCCAACCATAACCTCAAATACCGGTCGGTCCATGACAAGTCCGCGCGAGATCTGGAGACAAGATCTCCATCAAGCACGTCCCGACTGATACCCGAGATAAATGGGCAGTGTCTAGTGCCTTACCTATGATACCCATACAAGAGCTTCCATAAGTGTCCCATATCACTTAAAGTCACACTTATACGCGTCCAACAGTCGTCGACAATGCAATAGAACAATAGGGTCCACTGATTGTGTACAAGTACGTGTCACTTTCACTTATCCATTCATGCACGAACACTCATGTACTTGCCACAATAACCACTAATACCTAACACTGGGTAATGTACATGATCACTAGGTTACCAATTCAATGACATATATATGATATGATGAGAAAAGCAGTATGTAAGGCATGATTAAGATATCATATGTCGTTATCCTACCACTTGCATAATTTATCATAAATCATACATGCACAGTTTAGTGAAACAATGAACAGGGAATAAGTAGTATGTTTGATTATCTATCCAGAAAATTTAGTTTCACGTCAATCGGGTTTCAGGATCACTAGATATGGCCATTTCATTTTAAGCATTCACTGCTGGAAATCAGGTTTCAGAATCGGAAGTCGGTTTCGTGACGCAACTTAATCCCAGTTGGGATCAGAATTAGGCAGCGCTACAGTTGAACTATATCTAGGATTTCTAGTAAGGTTCCACCTCAATTGGCGGATCAGTATTTTATTACTCCAACTGAGAGTTATGGCCAGATTAGGTTAGGGTGTAAAATCTTCTTCTGCAGAATTCAGCAAGACATGTCGATGGGATAAAATAAATTAAAAATATCAAACGGTGGAGGAAACCGGTGAAACCAGTTGGGTAAGAAAGATAACCCAATTTCCTACGTAAATATATAGGATTCTGCGCATTCTCTTACATGAGCAGTGATAAACAGGGGTTTAACAAAAGGGGTTAACCTGGATTTCCATTCTGGACTGCAGTCCAGAATCATAATCCACCACAGTTATCTCTATCATAATGTACTATAATTCAGTGATTAATAATATCTTACAGTAGTTTAACCAGTTAGCTTCGTTACGAGCCATCAAATGCTAAAATCCGGTTCATACACAATTTAATATAAGTTTTACAGTTTGGGGTGTACGAGGGTTTTCAGGTTTCACAACAAACATTGGGGCGCCATTATATGCGAGCAAACGATCATGTTTTACAACCAAACTCTTAAGGGGTATTCACTATAATTCGGGCCATCCAAAGTCATCTAGTGCCATCAATTTAATTGGGTTTATAGGTCATGGTTCACATCAAATACTCATTTATAACAATTTACATGGAAGGTATGAGTGGGAAATTTTGGTAACTAGAAATACAATATAGGGAATAGCATGAAGCAAGTATCAAACTTGCCTGAAAGCGTGTCGGCGATAGTCCGGCAGCAGCAATAGCACGATCGTGTCACGGGCGCAGCCCCGGTTCGGCCTTCGGAATCAGATAATTGCACTCATTCCAGTTAATCTCCGTGCAACCATTTTCATCACCACCCCGAGTTGTTTCTGGTTTTGATCTGAGAGAGAGAGAGCTTTAGAGAACAGAGAGAGAGAGAGAGAGAGAGAGAGAGAGAGATGTAAAGAGAGACAGAGAGAGAGAGAAACAGAAACAGAGAGAGGGAGAGAAAACAGAGAGAGAGATAGAGAGGGAAACAGAGAGAGATGTAGAGAGAGGGAAACAGAGAGATGTAGAGAGAGAAAGAAACACAGAGAGAGAAACAGAGAGATAGAGAGATATAGAGATGTAAAGAGAGATTCACCGAGTGCCGGCGTGAGGTCGACGGAGGCGCCGTCGGGGTTGTCCAGGCGGCCGATGGGAGGAGGAGGCGAGGGTGTCGAGGAGGAGGTCGCCGGCGAGGAGGCAGCGAGCCGTGTGGTGGTCTCGGCGTTGATGGATGGAGGGAATGATGATGGTTGCGGGCTCAGGAAGGTGATGAGGAGCTCGGGGGGATTGATACGAAGTTGTGAATTGGCTCCGGGCCGGGAGAAGTCGGTGGAGCAGTGGGGGGTGAAGGGGAGAGAGAGACGACGATGGTGATGATGATCGTGTTGACGAGGAGCTGGGGAGTTTGGTAGCTCGTCGGCAGAGATGGGTTACGGGTGAGGTTCGGTGTAGTGGAGGTTGTGGTGGGTTTTTAGAATGAGGAGGAAGTGGTGGTTCGGTGCAGGGATATAAGTGGAGGAGTGAAGAGCTCAGGTGGAGGTGTTGTGGTGCTGTTGGTGGTGTTTGACATGAAGGTGGCCTGCGGCGGTGCTCAGGCAGCGGTCATGGTGGTAATGGGGTGCTCGATTGCGGTTGGGTAGAGGAGACGAGAAGGAAGTGAGGGAGCTCGGTTGCTTAATGGAGGAGGGAGGTTGAGTTGATGTCACCGTCGACGGCGAAGGTGGTCGGACGGCAGAGGTAGTGGGTTTTGGGTGAGTTTTTGAGAGAGGGAGCGAAAGCGAGGGGAAGGAGGAGAGGAGTGAGCTTCAGAGAAATGGAGAGAGGGAAAGGGATCGATTGAGAGAGAGGGGCTGAGATTGCAGGAGACGGGCGAGGGGACCTCGAGTGGCAGTTGGAAGGCTCGGTCGTGGGTGAGGTGCGGGTCGTAGGGGTTGAGCGAGGAAGACGGCGCGAGACGAGCAGCGTCATGGGTGCAGCAGGGAACAAAATGGGCGGGGGAAGTTACGTTGGGGAAGAAAGGTTTGGGCACGGGCCGGGTCGGGTTCGTGGGCGCGGGTAAGGGGTTTGGAGAGGCATGGGTCGGGCCGGGGGTTTGGTTTAACTAGTTTGTTTTTATGTTATTTTTTTTTGTTGGGCTGAGCTTGGGAAATTTAAGGAAAACTAAAGAGAACGGGGAGGGGTATGATGGGCTCAGGTAGGAAGGGAAAACAATAGAGAAAATATAAAAGAGATTTAAGTAATAGGGTTTTGGGTTAGTTTAGGGAAAATAATGAAAGAAAAGATGGAAGTGGGGTTAGGCTTATAAAAGGGAATCAAGATAGGATTCGGTTTTATTTAAAATACCTACACTAACTCTAAATATCAATAAGTAAATTCTGTAAGTGACCCTTATAAAATACGAAAAACTTGTAGTACATTTTGGGGAAATACCTGGAGACTTATTTATTAAAATACGCTAATCACACAAAGGAACTGGGTATTACAATATCAGACGAAGAGACCGGACTGTACGGTAGTGTTTACTGATTGGATTCGCAGGTGTAACAACCCTAATTTTCCTATACAAATTTTTTCAAATATTTTTCAAAATTCATAAAGGGGTATTTATTGCCTGAGCACAAGATAAGTAATTAATTAGAAATTTAATTACAAGAAGGAGCTTGTGGCTCATTGGTAATACCTTGCACTGCTGAACCCAGCCACCAGAGTTCAAATCCCATACCCCACATTATTTTTAATATTGATTTTTTTAAAACCTTTAGAATACCAAAGATTTACACGTGCATATCTCACAAAAACCCCACTACACCCAAAAATGTAACATTGCCAGAGGATAGATGAACCGTCGGGAGGGATTCCGGCCGCCTGACTCGGCCGAAAATCGGCCAACTCGGCCTCGACTCGGTCGACTCAGGCCTCCGACCGAGTCACGGCCGAGTCACGGCCGAGTCGGCCGATTCCGGCGACGACCCCAACATGAAAATTGTGTCTTTTCACATTCTCTACGCACCTACAAAATTTTGTCCTCGGACCATTTCTAGAGCTCTTTTAAAACCACAATTACTCCACTTTTAATACATTTTTGTTACATTCTATCACATTTTTCATTTTAACCTTTCACCTACCCTAAACCCTAACCTAACCATATAAGTACAACCCCTAAACACTACCCCCTCATTCCAACATCATGATCAAAACTCTCAAGAAAACCCTAATGAAATTGTGTACAATTCAACCTAGCAAAGGGGCGAACCTT
Source organism: Agapanthus africanus (assembly GCA_030015575.1). NCBI lineage: Eukaryota > Viridiplantae > Streptophyta > Magnoliopsida > Asparagales > Amaryllidaceae > Agapanthus > Agapanthus africanus. The sequence goes on along the minus strand of JASDDO010000014.1, from coordinate 641,299,488 downwards.
CGGCGATTTTCCGACGACAACCTTAGAAGCTTCCGGCGACGGAACGACGCACCGACACCTCATCCCGATTCCTCTTTCCCCCTTCTAAGCTCTAAGCCAGTAAGTCCCCAAATTCTACCTCTCTATTCTTTTCTAAAATACGGAATTATAAAACCCGACGGAATCGGAACAAATCCAATTTCCGATTCGGACTCTTTATAAAACCTCACTTTTCTTTAATAAAATTATGTTTAAACCATTACATGTTGACAATTAATCACTACTAAATAAGTTGAACAAGTTTCATGACAATCCAATTTAATTTGTAACTTTTACAGTACTTTTTCATTAAAATACCATATATTTTCTTTTTCGACATTTAAAGCATTAAACTTGCTATACCTTTAAGTAGATCACGAGGTAACGACCTACCTCCTCACACACTTATATGCAACATAGCACGACACCCTCGGGAACATAGAATACGGGAAATCGAAATCATTACAAATAAATAACTTTTGAGCTAATAATAAAATAAAAAAATATATATATAGACTCAGCCAATTAAGGACTGTCGCGCTCATTAGGATAGACGAAGGTTGTGGACATTCAGTTGTTTATCTAAACCTGACTTTGTGGTGCCTAGGTTAGACAAGTGAGAAAGGTAATGTTCCTCTCCGAAAGACGGTTGCGACGCGTTAGGACGTCTGGCCTAAGATTCGGGGCAGATGCTATATGGTTTTATCTGTCTACCTCTCCGAAAATGCCAAGTTGATTTATGACACCATATAACGGAGGTTTAGACGGATGCGTCCGATGTAGTAAACTTCGTCAGATTCCCCCTCGCTTGAGAGGTTTTTGATTGTGGAGACGCTCTTCCCTACAGGCGCAAGCCCTTGCAGTTAATTACGCTATCGCGTCGCGGTAACAACTTTCTCCTTCTCCAGAATTTCACTTCGTGTCGTGTATGTGTTTGTTTGTTTGTGGATGCCCGTGGATTGTATACGGAGACTAAGTAATGCCGTCGCCTATAGGACGTGGATTAGTCCAAATCCATATTTACTTAGATTTGGGTTTGGTGTTTTTAGTTTAAGGATACGTTGGCCGTATTGAGACTAAGATCAACTTAAACGCCCGTTAAGGATACATTAGTCCTGTTTTAGACTAAGATCGACTTAACGTGGTGATCCATTTAATATATGGCCGTCGGGACTCGTCACCTCTCTGACGACGTTGAAGGATTACAACGACAGGTGTCAGAGGAGTTCAGAGATGTACCCTTGAACCAAAGTCGATTTAGAGTTTTATAGTCCATTTGAATGTTTAAAGATACGTTAGCCGTGTTTGGGGCTAAGATTAACTTAAACGGGGTCGTTTGGATCCGGAAAAAAGAGCATTTGGGGGCCCTAGTGCTCCAGTTTAGGGACGTGGTGGTCCATGTTCCAATTTAGGGACGTGATGGTCCATCGCCAGTTTAGGGACGTGGTGGTCCAATAATAGTTTAAGGACGTTTCGGTCCAATATTAGTTTAAGGACGTTTCGGTCCACGAGTTTAAGGACCCTGCAGTCCATATTCATGTGTGGTCGTTGGGACCCGTCGCCTCTCTGACGTCGTTGAAGGATTACAACGAGAAGTGTCAGAGGAGTTCGGAGATATACCCTTGAACCAGAGTTGATTTTGGGAGCAGCCGAGCTCAGTCAATTTAATTTGAGGACTTATGGCCATGACTGGGCTAAGTCCAATTAAAAAGTTCAACACCTTTATTTGTTTTATTGTTTGGGCTCTGCCCATAAAGGATGAAGAGCATCAATTTATTTTGGGCCCTGCTCATTTTATAGATGATGCAGAATACCAATTTTACTTGGGCTTTGCCCTTGTATAAAGATGCAAAGCATCAATTTATTTGGGCTCTGCCCATTTATTGCCTTGCAATTTATTTTGGCCTGTTGGGTCATTTTGACTTGGGCCTGGCCTTGTAGCAGAGGAAATGCATTGCATTTTCAGGCGCTTTGCGCCAAGAATCAAAGAGCGCAAGCGCTTGTGGTGATGACACATGTCATGCAGCACAGTGCGCTGCGCTTGCGCTGCTGACACTTGGCGCGCTCTGGTGAGTTGCGCCAATTTCAGAGAGCAAAGCTCTAATTCAAAAGCGCGTAGCGCAACTGGTTTAGATGCTGACACGTGGTGCTCTCTGGTGGCTTGCGCCAGCCCAAGAGCGCAACAGTGCAGATTTATAAGTGCAAAGCACTATTAATCTGAGAATCTTTTAGATTCAAGAACCAATAGTTCATAAAGGAAGTGCAGAGCAACATTTGATTCCTTGATCTAATTTAGATCAAAGAAAAACAAGCTTTTTCTTATTTCAGGAACCATAGGTTCATAAAAAGTGCAAAGCACTCTTTTTATTTTGTTTTTTTTATTAAAGATCATTGATCTTGTTTTTAGATCAATGATCTGTTCATAAGAGAATTTTCTCTTTTTCTAAAGGCTTTTTACCTTTTTTTGTTCTTGAGGATTTCTCTCCAATTCTTCAGAGTTCTCTCTATTTAATTTCTCACAAAAAATGTTCATGCCTTTGAATTGAGGTCCGGTGTCCTTTTATAGTGCCCATAAATTAGTTAAATTGTTAAAGATATCTTTCTCTGAGTGATTTGGGGAATTTTCCCGACCGTTGGATCTTTGATCCAAGGGCTTCTGTTTTACAGAAGAAAATCTTCGTGTCTTAACAAGAACAGAAAGATTTCTTTAGAATCTTGATTCTGTTTAGCGCAAATGCCCCAGCGCGTGACATGTGTCGCGCAGCGCATCTGCGCTGACACGTGTCGCGCAGCGCATCGGTTGCGCAACTAAAGCGTTGCTTCCTTTGATTTTGCTTTAAACAGAGCTTTGCTCTGATTGGGTGCGCTGCCTTGGGCGCTGCGCTGATGCATCTGCGCCTGACACGTGGCGCGTTGCGCACAGCGTAAAGGATCTGAAGCGTAGCTTCATTTATTAAAATTTAAATTTTCAAAGTAGAGGTTTGCTCTGATTGGGGGAAGATGAAGCGTTGCTTAATCTCCCGCCTCGGAATTTGAACAGAGCTTTGCTCTGATTGGGGTAAGCAGGTAACTTTAAAAGGTCCGTCTCACAGCGATTCATGAGCGGATCCCTCCTTTTTTCACTTGTACTTACCTGCCACAATTGGCGGTGAAGAGGCGATTTGAGTGATATCTCACAACTTATCGCTTTAGACCTGTTATGAGTAGTCTAATTGATTTAGGAGACCCTAGAACATAGAATACGGGAAATTGACATCTTTACAAATAAATACCATAATTAATAAAACCGTTTTTCCTTAATGATTAGTATTTATACAAATCTTTGCAAAGCGCCGCTACAACCCGTTCGGGATGGTGCAGATTATCGCACATCCTCGGGCTTAGCAGTGCGAGACGCAGACCTCCGCAAGGAGGATTCGGTCTCGAAAGATTTAAAATACGACATCTTAAGAAAACGGGATTTCTAGAATATTATATATATACTAAAATTATTTTCATATAAATATATGTATATGTAATATAAAAATATCTATTTTGAATTATTACAAATATTCCACTTTTTCTAAAAATGTCACAAGAATCATTTTACACTAAAATACCATGAATTTCATACAAATCAATATTACAAATAAATACCTTTATTTATGAAAATAGGATATTTTCACTAGAAATATCACAATATAAAATCTGCATTCATTACAACTCTAAAGAAGAATAATAAATACTTAGGGTGTATTTTGAAAAGTATATAAAAGTATTTTTACATAAAATCCCCTCAAGTTCTATAAATTACCCTAAGGACCCTAGTAAACATAGGTTTAAGAGGGACCAATCTCTTGAGCCTCAGGGAGCCGGAGAAGCGAGTGCTTGCCTATTTAAGGTAGACAACTTAATAATGGTGTGATCAATACGGTAATCGTCTTGGAAAAAGACACAAAGTCTGTCGTCCATGTGCAGTGGTTACCGATAACATCAAACCAATCAGGACTTCAATTTACTGACTCAGGTTTGAGTCTCATTATAATCTGACTTGAATATAATTCAAGTACAATTTACAATCTACAATCTACAATATTACAATCCAACATGAATCCATGAATCCAACTATCAATCTATACAATTTGACTGAACCGAACTATGGATATACATTCCATTTACATGATCTCCAGTTTACATCCATTTACATAATTCTACGGTTACATCCGTTACAGATATCATGGTTTCGGTCAGTCATCTAATTATACAATCTATACAGTTTACAATACAATACAATCAAAACAGTACGGGGTTTAAGGGGTAGACTAGTATGAAAGGTGTTAAAAGTGGCACGAGACTGCAAGATTTAAGACACATAACATGAATCCAATTGCCGTTGTTCCGGGCCTTCTAACGGAGGCTTGTACTCTATATTCAGTTCACCGTAGTCTCTGGTCTAACGAGACTCCTCTCGTATACACTGGCATCTTTCTGTACCAAGCTACAAAAAACAGCGTTAACACAACATTACAACAGTATAATACAATTTTAAAAGATACCTTCTTATTCTGTTTATTCTATTTCTCCCTTATCTTTGGGACTTACCGAGCGACCTGTTCGCTGACGACATTCTCTTTCTTTCTTCTTTGAATGTCGTCGGGTGATTTGGACCCGTCAGAGATCGAGCCCACTGCTGAAGACTTGGACCAGTTCAGTGAAGACCCCGAGCCCTAGTCATTGTACACTTTCCATTCAGTACTTTTCTTTTCTGTTATGCCATTGTTTAGCCATTGCTTTTTTATTTCAGTTGTAGTTACTTTCCATGTATTGTACAGAAAGAATGTGAATGAATAAAGTTGTCGTTTTATTATAACTTGTCTCTTGTGCATTTACTTTTATATTACTTAGATACGCTTAGCGTATTTACCTCAGAGTAAATACGTAGCGGACCAGTCGCGTCCCTTTTGCCATTTATTGGGAAGCAGGGCGTGACAGCAGGAGTATGTACAGGCTTGCTTGTTGATCTTCTGATCGCTCAATACCCGGATGGCCGTTATGTTTAGCTGACCGTTTGCGGCTTGTGGGTGTTTTGATATGATCATCACCTACTGGCGGCGTATTGACGAGTCTTTAGAATCCTACACGGAGGTTTCCGGGCTCAGACGAAACGGAGTAGGAGCACATATATGATATGTGCGGGACCGAGATTGATACCGTATTCTATTCTCGCGACTTGTGACATTGGTCGGTTATATGTGATATAGCCGGATTATCGGATCAAGTGTTGATTCGATAAGTTGTTGCATTTGATATTAGTCGGTTATATGACATATAGCCGGATTATTGAATCAAGTATTGATTTAATAATTTAATGTATAATTATATATTTGATATATTAAATTACATTAACTAATATTAGCTCACTTAAGCATTTCTTTTTCTCACTTTGGATACATTGATATATATGTGATATATGTTAAATATATTGTTTTCTTTTTGCACACATAAATGTATATGTGATATATATTCATGTGTCATGCTAGGTTATATATGCAACTTGTGTATGAGAGACTTATACCATACTAGGGTTAAGATTAGGGTTTATATTTATTATTAAGGAAATTCAAAATTGTGGAATTAATCAAGCTTGATCTTTGGACAAAGCTTGTAGAAGCTTGTAGGTTCATTGACTTGGTCCACTCTTTTGTCAAGTTTAAGATAGTTATCAATCTAATCTTTAACTCTAGCTCATAGTTAAGTCTCTACAAGGGTTAAGGATGACATAACTCACCATGGTTGTATTTCTAACCTTATTCAATAATTCATTCATCACTTCATTTTCTTCTTCCTCAAAAGGCTTGCTAGCTTTTTCTTTTGTGATGAAAGATTGTGAGAAAAAGAAAACTAAATAGGGCAAAATTCCTACTTCATCATCCTCTTCTATACTAGTCATATAGTTTAGTATGTTAGCTTCACTAATTCCAGATTAGTGAAGTCATAGCTTGAGTTCGTGTTTCCTCGAAATAGATCATCGTAGACTTTGAAGACTTCTAGCTAGCATGCATCATACCCCATGTGAAGCCTCTCTAGAGTCCGGAAGCTTGATGATCGCAGCGAAGGGACCATAACTTGGAGCTTATGAAGTGAAGAAACGGACTACAAAGGTTGTAATCCCTAATCACTTAGATGTAAAGTAGTTTGCATTTCGATTCCGCATGATTCTCTAGTTAAAAATCTATATTATGGTTGTTTAAGCATAGCAAAAATTTTAACTTGGCATGGATGATACCATCCGAAACCATGCTACGGTGCTTAAGAACCCTACACATTTACCAATAAAACCACTAATCAAATCAACAGAAAAATCATGTCGGTAACAAGTATCAATATGTAGTAATAAACTGATATCAATTCAATAACAAATAACATGAATTCAAACTGGCCAAGTACTACATGTATCGAGTAATTAACAAGTAACATGAAAGCACACTTTCCGAGTATCATTTTGTATCCAGTGATAGGATGGGTGTTGCATGAATTTTAATTAATGAGTATCAATTAATAATATGGATTTTTGGTATTTAATATAACGTGAATATGAACGGACTCGCATATACCCCGATACCGTCCTATTCCAGCACCTGAATATAAGTATTCGCTCATGTTAAACTTAAATAGTTCATCATTTAGTTTGTTGTTTAGATTGTTTTTGTTTAGTTTGTGATCATGAATTGCCTCACATATACCCCGGTACCGTCCCATTCCAGCACCCGAGTATACGTGGTAGCTCATGTCAAGTTCTTAAACAGTTTGTTTTTATATTTGTGAAATCCCTTGATAACTAGTGAATAACAATGGAAAGCGTCCCGTGCATATCCGGAACTATGGCCCCATATTCCTGATGCTGACCCAAGACGTACCGCTAGACGCTCATAAACATTGAACATTGTATTACAGCTCAGAAAATTTATAAAAACGTTTTCATAAAGTAGAAAAACAGTAATATATGGTAGCAAGCTATCCGGACCACCATGGCTAGCCTTAACGAGCTGTAACAATCACAGTGATATATGGTAGTTCAGGTACTATCCAAACCCTCGTGGTTGGGCCCTAACATGTGGTACCATAAATAAAGCTTTCTAAAACTATTAACCAAGTTTACCAAGTCATTTCCCCATCCTCTGGCTGTATCAGTTTTATTAATGGAATTAGATAAGTTAAAACATGATTTCATAGTAACATTCAATACTTGAAACTGTATCGGTGCTCAGGGGTAACAGTGTCATATCATGAAACAGATAAACATACCAAACATGTCATGAAAATCCATGTATATGGATTCCAGGAATTTTAACAATGATTGTATTGATGTTCAGGTAAACTTGTCTTGATATGAAACAGGTAAATGTAATAAACATTTATAACAGGTAAATATACAAATCATATCAAATCAAGCCGGTGGCAAGTCAGGTGCAAATATCATGTACAGATATTAGGTCAAATCAAATCACTAGTCTCCAAGTGTATAACAGTCACATGATATGATAAGAATACAATCAAATATGCTACGCATAAAATATAGGCAGCCGGTGTCATTCAGTTTGCAAAATCCACAGTAATTTATATGTGCAGAATCAGACGAAACAATATAAAAGTCATAAAAAGTATACCCATTTATCTAAACAATAAAATTAGTTTCAACTCAATCGGGTTAATTATTAGGGAGATGTGATTGTCTTAAAACAGAAGTTTATTGCTGGAATTCCAGTTTTGGAACTGGAAATCCAAATTCGAACGCATTTTGCTATAAGTTATGTACAAAATTAGACGTCGCTACAGTTCAATAATGTGTGTGTGTGTGTGTGTGTTGAGTTTTCAACGCAATATACGGTTCAGCAATATCCGTCGTATACCGGAAGTTATGCTCCGTTTAAGGTCAATGTGTATAAATTGTCCCTGTGGAAACCAGCCGAACATATCGATAACTAAAAATACTTTTAAAATAACAAACGGCATTTAAATTACATGAAACCAACACCATAAGTTAGCTAACTCGATTATCTACGCAACGATATGAATTCCTGCAGATTATGAAATTCCTATAGTGAGATATTAATGTTTCAAATCAGGCTTCGACTGGAAGTATTGCTCTGGAATGCAGTCCAAAGCCGTGCTTCTCTCAAATTTTCGTTATCTTAACATGGCAATATTCAGTAACAACTTAAACAGGTTTATGGATTATTTAATTGGCTTCGTTACGAGCCCTGCAATGTTACATTCCGATATATATTTAATTTAATATTGATTTTTCAAGACGACATGCACAGTAAATTCCAGAGTTGAACCAAAACTTATAATTCTATTTAAAACCAAGTTTTATATATAAACCAAGTTTAAAACTTATCAAAGATCAGATTTTTACACTAATTTGAGAGTAAAATGAATCAATCCATAGTTGTAGGAGGTCACTAGGCTTAATTTAAGTTGTAGTACTTGAGAAATATTGGAATAGAGGCCAAATTTTATGACGAGGAGTTTATGTTTTTGGTGCAGGGTAAGTGTTGGTGTATGTATGTGTTTGAGGATATTAGGGTTACTCTAATTCATTTATTTCTAATATGATATGAGAACTATATAATGAGTAAAACAAACAATCACCCAAACTCTTTCATGTTAACATTATAACAAAACATTTAGGAAAGACAAGTAACAAATTTTATAGCAAGAATTCAATTATATAAACTAAAAATCATTAAAGTGAAATACACTTGCATAAAACTTTAAGTTTAAAATGAATCGGTACACTTGTCTTTATCTACAAATATCTTCACTTCTCATGATAAATTTTTGTAAAACTTAGTTTTGAAAATGAGAGGAAAAGGAAAGGAGAAATTGTTTTTGAAGAAGAATAAAGGAGGAGGAAAGGAGAAGAAATGGAGAGGAGGAGACTTAATGGAGAAGGAAAAATAAATTAAGAAGTTACTTAGAGAAAAGAAAAGAAAAGAAAAGAACAGAAAGCAATTACTTGGAGTTGAAGTAAACGATTACTTGGAACTAAAGCAAAGAAAAGAAAAGTAAAGAATTTAGAAAATTCTAGGATAAGGTATTTTGCATTTTAACCCTTCAAATTTTAATGTTTACACATATCATCCAAAGCTTTGTATAATTAAATATTTTAACAAAAATATGTAAAATAAATTTACATTTAAAATTTTAAGAAGAAAACATATTTATCAAAAATACGATTGGTTTTAAAATATCAGAAATTTCGTAAATATTTTTCTAGTACAAATATGAGTAATTTTTCTAATTTCAAGAGAATTCATATTTTCAAATACGAATACAAGTGCTAAAATTCTACATATACTCAGAATTACCAATACATGTATATCAGAATCTCATGGTTGCATAGGGGCAACTTAAGTTTGCGGCAGGTTAATTTTTTCTGTAGAAATGCCCTTACAGAGTGCACCATAGAGGCAACCTAATGTAGCCTCTATTATTTTTCTGAACCGTAGGAGCGAGTCATTTTTGTACCAGTGTTAGTAAATTGCAGAGTACGTGAATGAAGGTTTAAACACTTAAATAATTTCTCTTTCAAAAGACGTTGAAGTTTTCTTCCTGGCTCTCCGTTCCCACTTGTCAATGAAAACCAATATGCATGTATTTATAGATCACAGAAGACGAGCGTTTGAAAAATATTTCAAAATAAGTCGACGTCGTCATCATCAATGGTAATGGTCCACAAATTGCTGACAGGAAATTTACGAGCTATTTGAAAACTTTATAGCCTAGCAAACTAGGCGTGGGGCTGCCTTCGACAAAATTACAAAGGCTATGAAGACTTGTGAGCTAGGTACTGCAAAGAAGAAAAAAATTAAAGTGCCTCACGCAGACGAACGAATATAAACACATTAAATCAAGCAAGCACTTGATTGCTAAAGTTAGCAGTGTGGAAATTTTAGACCACATAATTTAAAGTACAGAGATGTAGTTTGTTTGAAAACAATTTAATTTACATGCATTGTTGCAGGCCCCATTATTAGATGTTTTGAGTTAATGCAACAAGAAATATGATGTAACTTTTAACTTTTTTATTTACAAATTAAAATATAAAATATTATTGGAAAATTATGTAGAAATAATATTTAGAGTCGGTATGTAACCGTGAATCTACCGACACTGATTTTTTCATCCGGCGAAATAATAATTTTCAACTTATTTTCTAATATAATCAAATTATTTCAGTTTAGATAATTATTAGAAAATAACAAAAGTCTAAAAAAAATACATGAAAAATATTTTGGAGCTTAGAAAAAATTCAATGATCATAATGATATATAATTTGTTAACTTTTATGTATCATGAAAAAATGATATTTTATTTTTAAATAAAATATTGATGCAAAATGCATATGCGATGTTGTGTGTGTGGATCCTAAGCATCTTAGTCCTTTTACATTAGATTCCTAAAGAATTGGGTAAAATAAAAAAAAACGATCATAAAACCCAAAATGTGAGTCTTTAACTTCTTGAGTGTCATGGCGCAGCTTGTGTAAAGACCCGTCTTGATTTTTGCGGGTTTCAATCTTTACATGAATGTTTAGCCTTGTGAAGTCCCAACTTATATATCCTCCTCCATGCCTTTGATAAAACATTGTAGTTTTTTCCTCCGTCCGCCATCTAATGCTCCAAATAGTGATCTACAAAAACCAAGTATAACATGTAGCAATTTCTTATCAATAATCAAAATCCAATCAGGTGAGACCAATACACACACATATACATACATGCATATACATGTATACATACATACATGCATATATACATATATAAAGAGAGGGGAGGGGAGGGGGGAGTGTTTATGAGGTGGCACCTCATTCTAAGAAATGAGATTACGCCTTAAAATTTAACTTTACACTATGATTTTCAATGATCGGTGTCATTCAAATTGATCTCCATGATCTAGATAATAGGTGTAACACCCTAGTGCATTGATACGATATTTTATTTGAGTTTTTCCTAATTTTGTGACAACTTCTAGTTCATTGTTGTTTTTGGGTGCAGATAATACATTTGGTATTTGTGGTTAGTATCCGACCCGATCCGCATGCTTGAAACCCGGTATAGTTTAAGATTACGTCATTTAATTACTAGTACAGAGAATCCGTGCACATTTATGTTCTATATACATGTATAATATATTTGGTACCTGCACATCTTCTTAATAATACAAATAATAGCTAGATAATATATTTTAATATTTAGCATGACCTGTAATCATACCTCATATCACATGGTCGCATCCATACATTGTGTTTCCAAATAGTGATCTGCAAAAACCAAGTATAACATATAGCAATTTCTTGTCAATAATCAAAATCCAATCAAGTGATACCAATACACACACACATACATGTATACATACATACATACATACATGTATATATACATATATAAAGAGAAAGAGGGGAGGGAGGGAGTGTTTATGAGGAGGCACCTCATTCTAAGAAATGAGATTACGCCTTAAAATTTAACTTTACACCATGATTTTCAATGATCGGTATCATTCAAATTGATCTCCATGATCTAGATAATAGGTGTAACACCCTAATGCCTGCACCCCTCACCACCGATCACCTCCGACCCCGTCGTCGTCACCCTCTCCATCTCCTCACCTCCCTCTCCGATCTCCGACATCTAAACCACCACTAGTACCCTACATCCTCGATTTCTCGACCACAACAGAACCCAAAAAACCCACTGCCCCTCGCCATTAAACTTCACCGTCGACTGCAACCCATCGTCGCCGTCACTCTTTCCTCTGTCCCCTGTCCCAAGACTCGATCACCAGCAGCCAAAAACCCACATTCCTCTCCTTCTTCTTCTTTCTTTCTCTTTTCGTGCTTTCTTGATTCTTGATCGTCTCGCCGGAGTCGCACACGCCGCCGACGATCCGGATGACCCGGTCATCATCATCGTCCAGCGTAGTCACGTCTTTGATCAGCCAGGTCCAGTCCTGCACGCGCGTGAGTTTGCATTGCGACGTTTATCCAATATCGAATGTGACGTACGTACTCCGTCGTGAGATCCGATCAGGCAAGTTTAACTTGCAACATGCTATGTTACTGTATCGACACCTATAAGAATAAATATAGTACATGTGTTTTATTATGTATCAAATGTTATGGATTTACAGTTTTACGATATCCGTTCGTATCCGTGCTAATCATAGATTATGTAGTTGCATATGTAAGTCGATGTAGTACACCCCAGTACTTATGGGGAGGCGGAATTTTCAAAAACGATCAAGTTTAAACAACGAACATCGACTAACCGCTTAAATCGAAGCTAAACAAATAATAACCAAACACATAGCTATACTAAACTATAGTGTTAAGGGATTATACCGATCGAAACTAGTCCTTCGTCTTTGTGTCCTCCTTTGTTCTCCTCGGCCTTCTCTAGGTAGTAGACGATCCACCCGAGAGCGAAACTCCAAGCTAAACCTCTAACTTGAGGTAACTAATCAACTTTGATTGCTAATCAAAGATGAAAGGATGATGTAGAGTGTAGTTTATGGATTGTTTAGTCTAACTAATCCTTTGATCTCAACACATGAGGATTAAGGATTAGGGTTTGAAGATGAGAGCTTGAGGAGAGAGAATGTGTGATAAGATAATGAGAGAAGAGAGAGAGTGTATCATAATATTATGAAGCATTCTTATTTTTCAATAATGAATAAAAAGAAATGAATAAGCATGCTTCATGAAATATCTAGTGGTGATTCATTAGCATGAGTCATTAAGCAATAAATGTGCATTAATGAAATGAATGAATCACCACCATGACTCACTCTCTTATCCAAAAGAAACCTCCTTAGTCACATCTTCTAGAAGCTTCTCGAGTAATTACGATAACGCCCCTCCGATCCGTAAAAATACGGAAAAACTTTAGACTGTAAAAATCCAATAACCGGATACCAGTAACTGGCTTAAACCAAAGCCGACTGGTAAAAACTGTCCGAAAGTCATACGCGCGTAAACGCACGTATGCGTCCGAACCCTTTGTCGCAAAACCATGCAACCTCTATATCGTTTCGCCTGGAGTAGGAAACTCTCTGTGTGGAACTCTAGAGACTCGACTACTACGCTGGCAGTGGGTTTAACCACAGACCGCAAGCGGCACTAGCTGTACGTAACGGTCCCCAGGTAGTTGTCGATAAGAAGGCCGATGAGTAAACCCATCCGAACTCCTACTGAGTCTGATGTGACAATCTCCATACAGTCCGGTCCGTTCGTCCAAGACTATCGCATATCGGGCCTAGGGGGGCGGCAAGCGTCAGTCCCTTAATAGCGGTATAAGTCGTGTCGGAGTAAAGCCCATTACACCCTGAGAAACTACTGGAACCTACCAGCAAATCTCGCTTGCCCTGTCCAGGGACTTTGCGTAATGGCTCTCTGACACAGCACGATATCTACTCCCAATACCGGGAGGGACGAATCCTGTCTAACCGCCACTGCCTCCAAGTGCTCGGGACTGCACCCAACTGCTACCTGTTTGCACGACTCCTTTGAGCCGTGGTAGGGTAGTAATCTAAGAACAGTGGGACACACTCGAGGCGAAGTAGCAGTGTCAAGTCTGCGGACTATGCTGTACTCATGTCACCTGGGAACTGTTCACTGACGACTGGTATCAAACCAACCAACAGTTCCCTGTGAGTCCTGTCCGGTGTACCCGTAACCTAACGAGCACCTGTATACTATCTCCAGTACGACGTACTGACGGCTGTGGGACAGACCATCTCCCCAACTGGGATGAGAAGCGTACACACCAGTCTACTCCGGAGTATCGATGCTCTGTCTCGATAATCCAACGACCAGGGACCTGAATAAGGATGTGCTTGTAGACTACCCAGCCCCCACTAGTGTGACTGCCATCACAACGCTGGTAGACAAGCAAGATCCTAAGAGCTCTATCAATACGTATACTCACATATTAAGATAGAAAAACCAAGTAGCATATTACCATGTTTAGCAAGACTGTTATATACATGTGAATATCCCAAGCTTCCATTAAGTAATATACAAGCTAGTATGATACAGTAATGGCCTTCTAGGGCATAAACACTAACAATCTCCCACTTGCACTAGGGCCATGTACTGGCATATCGTAGACCAATGATCTCGAGCAGCCTCTCGAACTGAATCTGAGGAAGGGCCTTCGTGAATGGATCAGCAATGTTCTCTTCTGAAGCAACTCTCCGAACCTCGATCTCCTGACGATCAATGATCTCCCTGATCAGGTGATACCGCCTCAAGATGTGTTTGGACTTCTGATGGGACCTTGGTTCCTTCGCTAAAGCTATAGCTCCGTTGTTGTCGCAATACAGAGGTATTGGATCAACTATGGTAGGAACCACCTGAAGTTCTGTTAGGAACTTCTTCATCCAGACTGCTTCTTTTGCGGCATCGCAAGCAGCTATATACTCCGCTTCCATCGTCGAGTCAGCAACGGTGTCCTGCTTGGAGCTCTTCCAGCACACCGCCCCTCCATTGAGGGTAAAGACATAACCCGACATGGACTTGGAATCGTCCTTATCACTCTGGAAGCCGGAATCAGCAAAGGCCTCCAACCTGAGGTCTTTTCCGCCGTAAACCAAGAACATCTCCTTAGTCCTCCTCAGGTACTTGAGAATGTTCTTTACTGCTATCCAGTGTTTCTCCCCTGGGTCTGACTGATACCGGCTTACCACGCTTAGTGCGTAAGCTACATCTGGTCTGGTACACAACATCGCATACATTATAGAGCCTACCGCAGAAGCGTAGGGTATAATAGACATGCGTTCCCTTTCCAAATCAGTCTTGGGAGACATCTCTTTGGAGAGGGTGATTCCGTGACAAGCCGGTAGATTACCACGCTTAGAATCTTCCATACTGAATCTTTTCAGTACGGTGTCGATATACCTGGACTGCGAAAGTCCCAACATCCTCTTGGATCTATCACGATAGATCCGGATCCCCAGAATGTAAGAGGCATCACCCAGGTCTTTCATGGAGAACCTGTGTGACAAGAATCCTTTGACAGATTGTAGCATAGGAATGTCATTTCCTATCAATAGAATGTCATCCACGTACAAGACGAGGAATACGACACTTCTGGCCACAACTTTACTATATATGCACGGTTCATCTGGATTTTTGATAAAGTCATATTCTTTGACTGTCTCATCAAAACAGATGTTCCAACTCCGCGATGCCTGCTTTAGTCCATAAATGGACTTAAGCAGCTTGCATACTTTCCCGCTGCTCCCACTCTGATTGAAACCCTCTGGCTGATCCATATAGACGCTCTCTTCTAAATTTCCATTCAGAAAAGCCGTCTTTACGTCCATCTGCCAGATTTCATAATCATGGAAGGCAGCAATAGCAAGAAGGACCCGAATGGATTTGAGCATAGCCACTGGAGAAAAAGTTTCGTCATAGTCCAAACCAGGTCTTTGACGAAAACCCTTTGCAACAAGTCTAGCCTTATAGGTTTCCACCTGTCCATCTACACCAATCTTTTTCTTGAAGATCCATTTGCATCCTATGGGTTTTACCCCATCTGGAGCAAAGTCCAAAGTCCATACTTTGTTGGTGTACATGGACTCCATTTCGGTCCGCATTGCATCTAGCCATCGTACCGAGTCGCCGCTCTGGATGGCCTGCTGGAAGTCAGTAGGTTCATCATCATCTATGATGCAATCCTCTCTATCCCCGTCAATGAGAAAACCGTAGTATCTCTCAGGCGGATGAGACGGCCTACTACTCCTGCGGAGGGGTGCAGGAATGTTCTGTTCTTCTTGAACCTCTGGTTCTACCAAAATTTCAGTAGCTGCTTGTGGTTCTGGAATTTCTTCCAGTTCTATTTCGCTCCCATTTGTATCCTTTTCTAAAACTTGTTGTTCTAAAAAATGGGCATTACGAGAAACAAAAACCTTTTGTTCCTCTGCGTAATAGAAGCAATATCCCTTGGAGTTCTTTGGATATCCTACAAGCTTACACAGTACTGATCGTGCCTCGAGCTTGTCCACATGCTGCTTTTTTACAAAAGCTGGACATCCCCAAATCCTTACATACTGAAGATAGGGTTTCTTCCCACTCCACATCTGATATGGTGTGGTAGGCACAGTTTTGGTTGGAACTCTGTTCAAAATATATGCCGCTGATTCTAGCGCATATCCCCAGAAAGATCGCGGTAACTCAGTATTACTCATCATGGATCGTACCATATCCAATAGGGTTCGATTCCTTCTCTCCGATACACCGTTGTGCTGTGGAGTGTATGGAGGAGTAAGCTGAGAGAGAATTCCTTTCTCTTTTAGGTAACCTAGGAACTCGGCACTTAAGTATTCTCCACCTCGATCAGATCTCAGTGTCTTAATACTTTTGCCTGTTTGGTTTTCCGCTTCACTCTTGAATTCCAGGAATTTCTCAAAGGCCTCTGATTTATGCTTCATTAAGAAAACATATCCATACCTAGAGAAATCATCTGTAAAAGTAATGAAGTAGGAATAACCACCTCTTGCATGTGTAGACATTGGACCACATACATCACTGTGTATGAGTCCTAAGAGCTCGCTCGCTCTTACTCCTTGTCCAGTAAATGGAGTCTTTGTCATCTTTCCTTTGAGACAAGATTGACAAGTGTCATAGGTTTGATATTCGAACGTGTCCAAATATCCTTCTCTATGCAACTTAGTCAACCTTCTTTCATTGATGTGACCCAGTCTACAATGCCATAAGAAAGCTTTATTTAAATCTGGAGACTTTCTTTTTAGTGTGTTCTGGACATTGAAAATTTGGAGTTGGTTTAACACATATATGCCGTTATTTAGAGTACCAGACCCAATCAAACCATGATTAAGGTGGATGTTGACAACATCTCTTACAAACGTGAAATCATAACCTTTATTTGATAACAAGGAAACTGATATGATATTACACGTTAAGCTGGGTACAAAATAACAGTTATGTAAAACCAAAATGTGTCCACTCGTCAATCCTAGGTGATAATCCCCGACGGACGCAGCTCCCACGCTAGCTCCGTTAGCAACCCTGAGGATCATATCACCTTCCTTCAGCACTCTACGGTTTCTCAGTGCCTGCAATGAATTGCAAATATGAGATCCTGATCCGGTATCCAATACCCAGGAAGCAGAGTTGATTGACAGACAATTCTCAATTACAAACACACCTGAAGTCGAAGCCACAGCTTGCTTCGGTTCCTGGTTCTTGGCGTTCCACGCCTTGCAATCCTTCTTCCAGTGCCCTTTCCTGTGACAATGGAAGCACTCATCCAGGCCAACTACCGGTGCTGTAAACTTTTTCTTTCCCTTCTTTCCCACCTTACTAACACCTCCTCTAGGTCTGGGTGCGGCCTTCTTCTTCCTTCCTTTGGCCCTAGCCTTGGACCCGGAAGAAGATGAACCGCCAACAAATATAGCGGGTGTTTCCCTTGCCTTCTGCAAGGTGCCCTCTGCACTCCTTAACATGTTCAGGAGTTCCGCAAGTTCAACTTCTTTTCCTTGAAGATTGAAGTTGAGGATAAACTGGGCGTAGGTGGGAGGAAGGGACTGGAGAACAAGGTCTGTATAGAGCTCATTATCCAAAGTCGTCCCAAGGTCCGCGAGCTCTTCAATATAGCCGATCATCTGTAGGACATGTTCACCTACTGATGACCCGACAGCCAACCTCGCTCGAAACAGTTTCTTAGAGGTCTCGTATCTTGCTATACGAGATTGCTCTCCATAAAGTTCCTTTGTATGGAGAAATATGCCATCTAGGGACATATCCTCGTGCCTCCTCTGATGTTCATTGTTCATCGAGGCAAGCACGATGCACTTGGCTCTCGCGCAATCTAAATCCCAGGTTTTGCGGATTTCCTTATCCGCATTGCTGGATTTGGGACCAAGGACAGCAGGTGCTGTAGCGGTGAGGACGTACCCCAGTTTGTCATAGGTCAAAGCCATCTTGACATTCCGCAGCCAATCTTTATAGTTTGGCCCCGTCAGTATATTTTTCTCTAAAAGTAACTTAAGTCCAGTCATTTTCAGGGTCGCTGCAATTAGGAGAGAGAGAAGAAAACTCTTTAGCATGATGCTCTTGCAAGTTTAGAGTGGTTTTTAGTTTATCTAAACTGGATGGCTCCCACTGTTTCTCGAATCCTTCCTCAAACCATAAAAGAAGAATTAGCCAAGACTATTCTCACCGTACAATACTTGCTTAACCGTTCAGCCAGGCCGGTGTCGATACTTCGAGGGAGGTTTTCCAACGCTTTCGCGAAGTTCCTTAATTAAATAACCTCTTTTCTCTGGGGGCGTAACCCCGCTGACACTTTTCTGGACACCTACTAGGTTTATAGCATTGATCGTTAAGCGACGAATATCCTGATAAGTAGCATATACTCACAGTAGGATCGGGATCCAAATATCATCGTCTGATAATGCTGTAGGAATGCTACCAACATTCATCAAACTCAAAATGGTATGCATCTCTTTGCAAATTTCAGTTTCTTTAGAAATTCCCGATATAAGTTTTTACCCCATGCTCTTATGACCTTGGCGTTGGTCAAAATGTCATAAGTCACATGTCAAGTTCTACCCATCATTATCTTGTTAATTTGAACCCATCCGTATATATCCCTGACGTTGGCCAAATGATAATACGACTGTCCCAAACCAACTCATCTATCTATGCAACAAATGAATATCCAGCAGCTACCAAACACTATGCCACGACGTTGGCCAAAACTGCATAGCTTGAATACTACTGAATACCCAAATGAAATGACGGAGGGCTACGACTGGTTTTGGCGAAACCGTGAACGTAGTGAACTTGATATAACCGAAGGAACCTGATAGCTTTTAAAAGGAGTGGTTAAGACTCCGCATTTAAAAATATCTGTTTTAAAAATAACCGAGTGGTTTCTTTTAAATTGTTCCAACGATTTAAACTTTGGTTTGTTTTACTTTGCATTATTGATAATGCGTCCCATCATTAACCTATCATTGCAGAAAACAACGAAAATACAACGTCCTCTTATGCCATCCGCATTCGCCACGGGGTCCCGTCATCACCCGTTAGGTTACTTAACTAACGACAGAGCGGGGGCTGGGCTAGCGCGGGTGTAAAACATAAGTGGCGTCTAAATAGCTACAATAAATATAGATATTTTACATTCGTCTGACGCAATGATATTCATTCCAGAACACAGATAAACAATATTGGATTTGCAAGCAATCTGTATTTCTTTTGAGCCTGCAAGAAAAGACAGATTACACAGTTGTGATGAATAGCCGTTTACCCCACCCTCGACCCCTACGGGTACGGCAAACTACCCACCCGGCAGTCTGTGTACCCCACCTTGGGTCAGTCCTAGGAGCAAAAACAGTAAAATGAAATAATACAACAGTGGCTACAACCGCAACCTGGAAGTGCCCCGCGAAAATAATATTACAACAAATTACATTTACAACAAATGAATTAATCAATAACCCATTGCTAACCCCGGCTATACACCACAACAGTCCAATACAGTTTATATGCACAAACAGATATAACCATTTCAGAAATGTGCAACCCCCTGCCAACCGACATACTAGCAGTTGGGGGAGGTTTACGAACACATTAAACAATCACAGATATAATCCAATACGCAAATACTGTACAATTCGATCGAATAAACAACTTCAATATTGCTCCAAAATCTGCTCTGTTAAACAGTAACCTGAGCAATTATTAAATATTCCAGAAAACACTAAATATCACAGGGGACCCACACAAAAAATTTGGGATCATGACTCGGCAACTCGGCGGCGGAACCGCGGCGGATAGGTGGGATCCGCCGCGCTTCCGCGGCGCTTTAGCCGAGTCATGGGCCCAATTTTCTTGGGTGTTCTCCTGGACCCATGTCAAGCTTTCTGAACATCCCTGAAAAATTTTAGGACATCATTTTGGATTCGACAGAAACTGATTTTTATTAGGGTTTTCCGGCTTCGTTTTTCCGTTCGAAATTCGTACAAATTTGCAACTAGGTTATTTATTGTTTAGCGAGGCTCTGATACCACTGTAAGTCGATGTAGTACACCCCAGTACTTATGGGGAGGCGGAATTTTCAAAAACGATCAAGTTTAAACAACGAACATCGACTAACCGCTTAAATCGAAGCTAAACAAATAATAACCAAACACATAGCTATACTAAACTATAGTGTTAAGGGATTATACCGATCGAAACTAGTCCTTCGTCTTTGTGTCCTCCTTTGTTCTCCTCGGCCTTCTCTAGGTAGTAGACGATCCACCCGAGAGCGAAACTCCAAGCTAAACCTCTAACTTGAGGTAACTAATCAACTTTGATTGCTAATCAAAGATGAAAGGATGATGTAGAGTGTAGTTTATGGATTGTTTAGTCTAACTAATCCTTTGATCTCAACACATGAGGATTAAGGATTAGGGTTTGAAGATGAGAGCTTGAGGAGAGAGAATGTGTGATAAGATAATGAGAGAAGAGAGAGAGTGTATCATAATATTATGAAGCATTCTTATTTTTCAATAATGAATAAAAAGAAATGAATAAGCATGCTTCATGAAATATCTAGTGGTGATTCATTAGCATGAGTCATTAAGCAATAAATGTGCATTAATGAAATGAATGAATCACCACCATGACTCACTCTCTTATCCAAAAGAAACCTCCTTAGTCACATCTTCTAGAAGCTTCTCGAGTAATTACGAGAACGCCCCTCCGATCCGTAAAAATACGGAAAAACTTTAGACTGTAAAAATCCAATAACCGGATACCAGTAACTGGCTTAAACCAAAGCCGACTGGTAAAAACTGTCCGAAAGTCGTACGCGCGTAAACGCACGTATGCGTCCGAACCCTTTGTCGCAAAACCATGCAACCTCTATATCGTTTCGCCTGGAGTAGGAAACTCTCTGTGTGGGACTCTAGAGACTCGACTACTACGCTGGCAGTGGGTTTAACCACAGACCGCAAGCGGCACTAGCTGTACGTAACGGTCCCCAGGTAGTTGTCGATAAGAAGGCCGATGAGTAAACCCATCCGAACTCCTACTAAGTCTGATGTGACAATCTCCATACAGTCCGGTCCGTTCGTCCAAGACTATCGCATATCGGGCCTAGGGGGCGGCAAGCGTCAGTCCCCTAATAGCGGTATAAGTCGTGTCGGAGTAAAGCCCATTACACCCTGAGAAACTACTGGAACCTACCAGCAAATCTCGCTTGCCCTGGCCAGGGACTTTGCGTAATGGCTCTCTGACACAGCACGATATCTACTCCCAATACCGGGAGGGACGAATCCTGTCTAACCGCCACTGCCTCCAAGTGCTCGGGACTGCACCCAACTGCTACCTGTTTGCACGACTCCTTTGAGCCGTGGTAGGGTAGTAATCTAAGAACAGTGGGACACACTCGAGGCGAAGTAGCAGTGTCAAGTCTACGGACTATGCTGTACTCATGTCACCTGGGAACTGTTCACTGACGACTGGTATCAAACCAACCAACAGTTCCCTGTGAGTCCTGTCCGGTGTACCCGTAACCTAACGAGCACCTGTATACTATCTCCAGTACGACGTACTGACGGCTGTGGGACAGACCATCTCCCCAACTGGGATGAGAAGCGTACACACCAGTCTACTCCGGAGTATCGATGCTTTGTCTCGATAATCCAACGACCAGGGACCTGAATAAGGATGTGCTTGTAGACTACCCAGCCCCCACTAGTGTGACTGCCATCACAACGCTGGTAGACAAGCAAGATCCTAAGAGCTCTATCAATACGTATACTCACATATTAAGATAGAAAAACCAAGTAGCATACTACCATGTTTAGCAAGACTGTTATATACATGTGAATATCCCAAGCTTCCATTAAGTAATATACAAGCTAGTATGATACAGTAATGGCCTTCTAGGGCATAAACACTAACAGCATACCGAGACATAATGATACCACTATACTTATCTATTAGTACACCATGTCATCCAGTTTGCATCACACCGGGCAATAGATGTATAATGGTTATTACAGATAGACACATATGCATCTTGGTATCAATTGTGCTTACCGTCTTCCGATATTGATTACAGTTTTACATTTGGGTATCTATTTGATACATATATATCACACGACATGTTCACGACACACTACCTGACTTGTTACTTGGATCTTGTTACTAATGCCAACAATTCTCACTTGTTGTTCTGATGGACGTAACTTGTTATTTGCATAGACAAAACCTGTACCTGTTTGATCCTGTGTTGGCATTAGATTCATATCATAAATACCTGACTTGAACACACAAGCTGGGGAGTAAGGGGAAATAAATAACGAAACCTCACTTGTAACTCAACAGTTCGATACTTATACTGATCAGTCTTTACGGGCTAGGCCAGCCTTAGGATACTGCTGCTGACATCATTCGTTTGTACATGTTACATGTTTACTGCCTAGCGGCACGTCTCGGATTCAGCCCGAGAGTCTTGACCGTGGTTTCGGGCACAAACGGGATACTAATGAGTTATATCTACGATTCCATTAAATTGATTTCAAAGACTTTTAAAATGGATAACCTAGAAACACGATTTTAGAATTGACATTACACACCCATATATGCGCATATCTCATTGTTTCGTATCTATGTTATTTATTTATATTTATGTTTACCTATCTCGTTGCATCCTGAATTATTACTGTTATTTTGATATTATGACGCACTGACGTCTGAGTTTTGCATAACCTAGTTCCTCTACCTTTATCGCAGGCTGAATAGGAGTACTTTACCCATCAAGCCAAGCGGTGAGGAATTGAACATGTGTTATTTAGAGATGTTTGTAACGACCATGTTTTCTAATACCTAATAAAATATATTTTATTTAAATTTCTACTATCAAATAATTATTTACGTGTTTCATTTATAGAAGAATAATTTTTAAAGTAATGTTAATAATTTTCAAAGCATTAAATATGATTTAAGGAAATTTCTAAAATCTTTTTATTGTTTTTATAAGCTTAAAATGTTTTAATAAAATTTTATAATGCCTTAAAATAATCTACATATTTCTATCATCAATCAAAGAAATTAATTCGTAATTAAAAATGTTTTAAAGGGTAAACTAGATTTTATATAACTTTAATAACTAACTAAAACCATAGGAATGGTTATATTATTTAGTTTTAGCCCAAAATTATTTTTATACTAAAGATAACAATAAAATATATTTTTTGAAATTTTTCCATAATTTTCTCATATTTTTAACTATTTTTAACAATTTTTTTAAAGCCAAATCCAATTTTTAAAATAATAAACAGTTATTATTTTTATTTTAAAAAAATTAAATAAAAAAATCAATTTAAATTTCCCTTTAACCTGGACCGCTGGATCAAAATATGTGTCGTTGGATGCAGATCCAACGGCCATAATTCGTGGTGGCGGGCACAATCATTAACAGAATGATTCGCAATCATTGGCCGCGTGATTTTCCGTGTGATTTAACGAGTTTTTGGATTTTCTTGTTGCCTTTTTAACCTTATAAATAGACACCTTCAAACCTAAATTTCTCACACCTCAGAACTCCAAAAATTCTTTAAAAAATATCGGTGCCTTCGTGTCGACGACTCCGACGCTACGGCTCCACCCAATCGTCGAGGAAAAATCGGGGTGCGGAGCTATTAAGGATTTTGTACACGCATACGTTATCAACCCATCGGCATCCGACTCAAACACAAGGTAGGATCCGCTTCTCTCCCCTTTCCTGTCACTTCTTTCTTTCTCAATAATCTAGTTCCAACTTATAATCATCAACCCCTATTTAAAAAGTTGTTATAATATTTGTGCATACCTATTCCTTGTACCCTCAATAATGATAATGTTAACACATATTTTAAAACGGTGTTTAATTTCCTATGTACACAAAAGTTAGGAGCGTTGGTGAGTAGATTTAACATCAACAGGGGAATCGTCCGGATGGCGTTATGCGTCAGGGCTAGAGTTGTTATGTTTTGTCGCATATTCTATTGCATATATAGAATTGCGCATACACATATTTCTACTTGGTTAGTGTTGTGCTTGGATTAGTATCCTTAGGACACTGCACTATTATTGACGGTTTATATTGCACGAGCACTGATTATGTAAGTGCACGGCGGCGCCCCGGCCGTCAATCCGACACCGGAATGCGGAAGCGATGCTTTACTTTAACTTTAAAAACCGACACCACCGCGCACTACAAACCCGGATCGGGCTATTAAACTAGTCCTAGCTAACTAGAGAAGGGGTAGAGAGATATACCGAGTGATCCGTGTCCTCCGGTCTTCTCGTCGTCGTCCCAATCTCCTGCGGAGTGTCCGGTCTCCACCTCCTCGCCGGAAGGGCACCACGTCGCCGGCTTCTTTTACGGGCTCCCATGTCTATACCGAGACAACTCGGGCATGAAGTTGGCAAGTCGACATGCCCAAGTTTTGCTGTAGAATAGTGTAGTGAGCTATGTCTCATTTGGGGTAGTGGATGTTGCCTTTTTGTGGAGGGATGAACTATGGAGTTGAATTTGGTGAAGCAAAAATGATATGAGATCAAAAACTTTCCCCACCAAAAATGGGACAGCCCCATCACATTTGGCCGGCCATGCTTTGTGGAGAATGAGAGTGTGAAAAAAGTCCAAGGGGATGTAGATCAATAATGATGCAAGAAAAGAATGATGATAAAAAAAGCAATGATCATGACCACATCCACACTCAACAACAACCATCATCAAAACCATGTCACACAAAAATGAAGCCATCATGAAGTGAGGAAGTCAAATGAAGTCAAATGATGGTGCAACCATCATGACACTTCAAAATGCAAAGACAACCCTCCAAAATGCTTATTTGCACAAATGCAAATAAGCCCTCCTCCACCAATCTTCGGCCATTGAAAGATACAAAGGAAAATGGCCGAAACCGGAAAGCAAACTGGCAACTCCAGAAAACTGACCCCGTAATAAATTACAGGAAAACCCCGATACTGTGTATACACACCCGCATCTGTATTCCGATCGAATACAAATGCAATGAGACAAAATCTACACTGTACAATACTAGGATCCGGCTTAAACCAAAGCCCGCTAGTATTTTCCGTCCGATCATGATCCGTGCAATACCGCACGTATCTGATCGAACCCTGCCATATCTCCATACGGCCTCTACAGCGTTTCGCCCGAAACTTGAGCAACTGGTCTGTGGGGGACTCTAAAGACTCGACAATACTATGGCTGTGGATTTAACCACTAGCACGTCAGAGATATTAGCCATACGTGACGGGCCACCAGCTATTGACCAAAAGGGACGTCTGTGAGCGAACTCATCCTGACACCCTACTGAGCCTGTCAGTGACAATATCCATACAGTCCGGTCCGTTCGTCTATGAGCATCGCATGGCGGGCCTAGGGGGTTGGTAAAAGTCAGACCCCCAAAAGCGGTACAAGTCGTGTCGGAGTACAGCCCAGAACACCCTGAGATACTACTGGAATACCTACCAGTAAATCTCCCGCCTTGGCCAAGGACTTTTCATGTACTGGCTTTCCTAGACACAGCGCGACCTCACTCCCAATACCGGGAAAGACGAACCCCTACAGATCCGCTCACTGCCTCCATGTGGCTCGAGACTGTACCCAACTAAAACCTGTTTGCATGACTCCTTTGAGCCATGGTAGGGTAGTAATCAAAGCACAGTGGGAACTCACACGAGATAAATGACGATCTCAGGTCGATGAACTAACCTGTACACATGTCACCAGGGAACTGCTATCTGACATCAGGTATAATCCCAACTAGCATGTTCCCAGCGAGTCCTGTCCGGTGTACTCATAACCCAATGAGTACCTGTATACATCTTAGGTGAACCAACTGACACCAGTGGCTTGTGAGACCGGCCACCGCCCCTCGTCGGGGTCTCAACTGTATACACCAATCTACTCTGGAGCATCGATGCCCTGTCTCGAAACTCCCACGACTAGGGACCTTTTAAGGATGTGCTTATAGACCCCAGCTCCCACGTATATGATCGCCCTCATACTGCTGGCAGTCAAGCAAGAATCCTAGGGGCTCTATCAACGTGCAATGGTGACCTGTAGAGTCACCTAAAGCAGTACACGATGATAAAGATAAACCAGATAGCATACTATCATCTTGAGTAAGACTGTTCTACTGGGACAGGTCCTCCCTCAATCATTGCAATCACGTGCCTGTGATCCAATAATTGACTCTGAGGGCACTATCTCCAACAATCTCCCACTTGCACTCAAGGCTAATTATTACGATGTCGCATTCTCACAGTCCGTGTGATACCGAACACCCAACTCCTCTATTAGTCAGTCTCACAAAGCTAGTTTGCGAAACTATTGCGTTCAAGGAATAACCTCAGTGAGTGGATCCGCTGTGATATTTCTTTCTATGTTTCTCTATATCTCAAGTTCGCGGAGAAATCCATCTCCCGAAATGAGCAATACCTGTCTTAGAATGTGTCTGGATGTCTGATGGGACCTAGCTCATAAATGAACTCTAAATCTAGACTTCTTAGACTGTATCGTCAACTGAACTTAATCAGTATCCTGCGCCATCCTTCCCTCAGTATCCACCTGGACCACCTGTCCAAAATACTGCCCCTCGTCAGAGGAAAAACTATAACTCTGACAACCTCCTTGCCGTCCAGGTCATCTTGGAAGCCTGGAATGATAACTGTCTCCCGAATGAGGCTGTCGTTATCATATCCCTAGAACATCCAGTTATGTTCTAAAACTGCTTCCGACTGTTTCTCCCAGATTGGATCAATATCAACGTATTGCTTCTACTGCCAAAACAATATCTGGTGTGGTACTTGACATCTCATGATTGACTCAATTGCCTAAGCAAGTGATCTGCCAATCATGCACATCCCTCTCCCCTTTAGTCTATAAGACACCTTTAGAGAGGGTGACTCCATCACCTGCAGGTACACTACTGTTTCAGGAGTCGTCCATTCTAAATACTTTTAGAATGTTGTCTAAGTACCCAGATTGGGAAACCACCCAAATCTAGATCTAAAACCATATATCTAGTAACCAGTATGTCTGATATGAAATCCATTTCCTTTGTGGAGAAACCACTGTGTGACAACCAAAGTATAACCGATCGTAGGATAGGAATATCACTTCCTATTCTGTGTATGTCATCCAAAATACCAGGACATCACACCCTACTACCTTCTTAACAGATCCATCCCCTATTCTGATGAAGTCAAACCTATGACTGTCACATCAGAAATGGATGATCTATCTCCGCTACATCTGCTTTAGTCTATAGCTAGACATAAGCCACTTTTCCACCAATGCTTCCGCTGCTCCCACTGACCACGACAACCCTCTGACAGAGTCATATACACGTACACTTCTAAAGCCAGTTCAGAACGACGCTATACTCATCCTCCTACCGGGTCTCACAGTCTGGAGCAACAGCAATGGAAAGTCTGGGTAAACAAGAACCTCCCTGTCACCATCCTTGAACATACCGAAGTACCTCTTGAGTGCCTAAGGTTACCCACCATATCTGCGGAGTGGCCAATGGAATGTCATACCAGATTGAATCTTTAGGTTCTTATCAAATCTTCAGTAATCGTTTGCGGTTCTGGAATCACTTCCAGTTCTACCATACCCCCACTAATGTTTTCTAAAAAAATCCATTTTTATTAAAACTGTGGCGAGTCAAGAACAATATCACTATTGATCTTCCAGATGGTAGAAAATCAACCCTCGTCATAGCCCGGATCAACCCACAAACAACCATTACAGAAACGTGCCTTGAGTCATCCAGTGTCTGGTTTTAAGCATAAGCCGGACAACTCCCCGTACCTTAACATCGTTAAGATATGAACTGTTCTATATCCAATATAGAAACAAAGGCACTAATTTAATTGAACCAGATTCAAATCATGCAGCTGTCTCCAGTGCATGTCAACTAAATGGAAAAAGACCGATCGGCGTTACTCAACTTAGGAATGCATCCAATTATGAGTAACCTGAAAGAGAAGCAAGTTCTCTTAATCATTACTATCAACTGAATACCATACTCAAGTATCTACATCTTCGATCACTTTGAAGAATCCTGATACTTGCAATACCTGGTTCTCTACTTTATTTATATACCTATAACTTCTCAAAATTCGGACCCTGTGTTTCCACGAAACACCTGTCTAAAAACTAGAGAAGTCATAAGTAAACCGAATATAGTACAAGGACCATCCCCTCTGTCCTAATAGACACTGGACAACATATAATACTCTGTATAAATCCCTTGAGTCTGATAACTCATTCCCTGTGTGTCGTAGATTGAAAACTGTAATTATGGTTAAGAAGAATTACACCGCTGTTCAATGCTCCTTATCTAACCATCCACTGATATAGGTAAATGTCATAGACATAATTTCAAAAAGGTATATCTCACTCTATAAAAATAGACGTACAGATATATCAATTTGAAATTGGTGCATAACAACGGATATTCAAAACCAAATATTCGTCGTCCGGCAAACAACCCAGGTGACTTCCTCAAATATCACCAATTACAACGAATTCCGATATAATGAGGATGATCACCTAATTCCCAATAACTTACTCCCACTCATCATCTGTAAAACCATACAGATGTGGGAATCATACCTCGTAAATACATACCCTGGAGTAAGTGTCTAATTGGGAAATCAGTCTTCCTTTAACACTACACAGTGAAACTGAAACATTGAAATGTTTTGTATGGGTATCCGGGCATTCCTAGTAATGCCTCTTCCATTATCCAGATTCACGACTGTAACCGTATAATTCTTTGCCACCTCTCAAAATCCCTTTATATGTCTCTAGTCATTACCTTCTGCACACCCCTTTAGGCCAAATGGTTTTCTTCCTTCCCTACCTTTCGGCACCAGCCTATGGTTTGGAAGAAGACTATCCAATAAGTATAATGGGTGTACTGTCCTAATCCTAGGAGCACTCGCAATGCGAGAGAAGGTGAAGATAAAAGACAACCGAATAAACCTTAATCCTATTTCTCCTGAACCAGAAACCATCCCCGAACTGGAACAAGTTCCTTTCGAGTTCGTATATAACCATACGATGGAGTATCCAATAAACTGTGGGTCTCCGTAGTGATACGGAGTGTCATGGAGAAATACAAAGGTGAAGTGGGAGTGGTAATGAAATACCTGGTTTGGTCGTGAATATCAGTCGCAATTTACTTTGCCCTCTTACTAATCTCTTGCTTTGTCTTAACTTAATACCTTCTGTACACCATCGTTATGCTAATTGGTTTTCTTCATTCCCCACCGTTCGGCAATAGCCTAAGGTTTGGAAGAAGACTATCCAATTTGCGTAATAGGTGTACTATCTCCTAAACCAAGGAGTACTCGCAAGCTGAAAGAAGGTAAAAGGAAAAGACAATTGAATAGTCCTATTCGTTTTCTCCAGAACCGGAAACCATTCTCGAATAAATTCCTTTGAGTTCATATATAACCATACGATGGTTTTGTCCAATGGAAGTGGACGTTCGCAGTAATACGGGGTGTCCAGGAGAAAAGGGTAAAAGTAGGAGTGGCAATGAGGTTTGCAACTCTGACGATCCAAAATCCAGTGTTTAAGAAGGTTCGGTCAACTTGGTCACTGAGTCATAGTCTAGGGTCGGGTCAATGGTCGCTGCCAAACAGAGAGAGAAAAGAAACACTCAGCGTGTACTCTAACCTAGATCGGAATGGTTACCAATTATCTAATCTGGAAACCTCCCACTGTACCGTCAAATTCTCCTCCAAACCTGAAAGAAGAATTAGTCGGGATCACCCGAGGAGTAAACCAACTCATCAGTGGGAATCGGGATCCAACTATCATCGCATGATAACGTGACGGAATCCGCTCACGTCATCACACTCCAGAAGGTATGCGCATATCTGGCAAGTTTCAGTTTCTTTAGAAACTCCCGATGAGGATTTTTGCCCCATGCTCTTATGACCTTGGCGTGAGGTCAAAATATCATAAGTCACATGTCAAGTTCTACCCGTCATTGTCCAGGTTGATTTGAACTCGCCCGTACATACCCTTGACGTAGGCCAAAATAGTAGTACGACTGTCCCAAAATCAACGCATCTATCTATGCAACAGATAAATACCCGGCAGCTACCAATCACTATGCCTTGGCGTGAGGTAAAAATACATAACTTGAATACTACCGAATATTTAACTGAAATGACGGAGGGCTACGAATGGTTTCTGGCGAAAACCTTTAACGTAATGAACTTGATATCGTTGAAGGAACCAGATAGCTTTCAAAAATATAGTGACGAAAACCTTTGCTAAAGAGGTCACTCCCGGTAAAGGGATCTCGGCTCTTTCCCCATAGAATGAGGTGCGGGATATTCCAACTGAATACCACGATGCAAAGCAAAAGTAATCAGCTATAGTGAAGTTATTGCCCTGACGCAAACTTTTGTCCAAGGGGTCACTCCCGGTGAAGGGATCTCGGCCCTTTCCTCGTCGACTGAGGAGCAGGATATTCCAACTGAATACCATGATGCAAAACAAAAGAGAACGGCCTTGCTGTAAGTGCATGGCGGCGCCCCGACCGTCAATCCGACGGCCAAATGCGGAAGCGGTGATAAACTTTAATTTTTCTGAACTGGCAAACCGCCGCGCACTAATACCCGGATCGAACCATTAATTAGTCCTAGCTAACTACAAGATGGGGAAGAGAGATATACCGACTGATCCGAGCCCTCCGGTCTTCTCGTCGTCGTCCCGATCTCCTGCGGAAGCTCCGGTTTCCACCTCGTCGCCGAAAGTGCACCACATCGCCTACTTCTTTTACGGGCTCCCACCTC
Source organism: Agapanthus africanus (assembly GCA_030015575.1). NCBI lineage: Eukaryota > Viridiplantae > Streptophyta > Magnoliopsida > Asparagales > Amaryllidaceae > Agapanthus > Agapanthus africanus. The sequence continues at coordinate 641,268,560 of JASDDO010000014.1, read as the reverse complement.
AATGCCGAGGCAACTCGGGCACGAAGCTGGCTAGTCGACGTGCCCAAGATTTGCTGTAGAATATGGTGTGGATCTATATGTCTCATTTGGGGTATTGGAAGTTGCCATTTTGGTGGAGGGAAGATACAAGAACTATGTAGAGGAACTTTGGGGATTTTGGAACATGAAATGAACCAAAAACCCCCCACTAAAATTTTGGGACAGCCCCACCCCTCAAGAGGCCGGCCATATCATGGTGGAGAGGTCAATGAGAGAGTGGGAGAGCTTCCAAAAAAATGGGAGCCAAACTCATCTCATACAAGAGAGAGAGAGAGTCAAGACAAAGAGGTGGTTGAAAAGCAAGTGATGATGAGAAACAATGATCACTCCCAAAACCAATACTCAACCAACAATCACCAACAACCATGATTGTTTACAAAGTCAAGCCATGATGGAAAAGAAAGAGTCAAAGGATGGGCTCCATCATGAAACCATCATGATACAAATATATGCAAAGAACCCCTCCACAAAATGCTTATTTGCAACAATGCAAATAAGCCCTCCTCCACCAAACTTCGGCCAATGAACGATACAAAGGAAATTGGCCGAAACGAAAAGCAAACTGGCAACTCCAGAAAACTGGTCCCGTAATAAATTACAGGAAAACCCCGATACTGTGCATACACACCCGCATTTGTATTCAGATCGAAATACAAATGCAATGAGACAAAATCTACACTGTACTATACTAGGATCCGGCTTAAACCAAAGCCAGCTTGTAAGGTCCGTTCGATCCTGATCCGTGCAATACCGCACGTATCTGATCGAACCCTGCCATATAACCATACGGCCTACAGTACAAACTGTCCTATCCTGATCCGTGCAATACCGCACGTATCTGATCGGACCTTGCCATATCTCCATACGGCCTCTACAACTTTTCGCCCGAAAGCTGAGTAACTGAATGTGGGGGACTCTAAAGACTCGTCAACACCTTGGTTGTGGATTTAACCACTAGTACGTCAGAGGTATAAGCCAATACGTAACGGGCTACCAGGTATTGACTAAAAGGGACGTCTGTGAGCGAACTCAGCCTGACAACCCTACTGAGCCTGTCAGTGACAATATCCGTACAGTCCGGTCCGTTCGTCTATGAGTATCCCATGGCGGGCCTAGGGGGTTGGTAAAAGTCAGACCCCCAAAAGCGGTACAAGTCGTGTCGGAGTGTAGCCCAAAACACCCTGAGATACTACTGGAATACCTACCAGTAAATCTCCTTGCCTCGGCCGAGGGCTTCGTGTAATGGCTCTCCTAGACACAGCGCGACCTCACCCCCAATACCGGGAGAGACGAACCCCTGAAGATACGCTCACTGCCTCCATGTGGCTCGGGACTGTACCCAACTAAAACCTGTTTGCACGACTCCTTTGAGCCGTGGTAGGGTAGTAATCAAAGTACAGTGGGAACTCACACAATACAAATGACGATCCCCAGGTCGATGAACTAACATGTACACATGTCACCAGGGAACTGCCATCTGACGTCTGGTATATGACCAACTAGCATGTTCCCGGCGAGTCCTGTCCGGTGTACTCATAACCCAATGAGCACCTGTATACATCTTAGGTGATCCAACTGACACCAGTGGCTTGTGAGACAGGCCACCGCCCCTCGTCGGGGTCTCGACTGTATACACTAGTCTACTCTGGAGTATCGATGCCCTGTCTCGAAACTCACACGACTAGGGACCATTTAAGGATATGCTTATAGACCCCCAGCTCCCACTTATATGATCGCCCTCATACTGCTGGTGGTCAAGCAAGAATCCTAGGGGCTCTACTAACGTGTAATAGCGACTTGTCAGGTCACTTAAAGCAGTACACGATGATAAAGGTAAACCAGATAGCATACTATCATCTCGAGTAAGACTGTCCTACCGGGATAGGTCCTCCATCAATCATTGCAATCACGTACCTATGACCTAATAATTGACTCTGATGGCACTATCTCCAACAATCTCCCACTTGCACTCAAGGCTAATTATTGCGATGTCGGATACTCACAGCTCGTGTGATACCGAACACCCAACTCCTCTACTTGTCAGCCTCACAAATCTCGTTTGCGAAACTATTGCGTTCGAGGAATAGCCTCAGTGAGTGGATCCGCTTTGTTGTCTCTTTCTATGTCTCTCTATATCTCAAGTTCGCGGAGAAAGCCAATTCCCGAAATGAGCAATACCTGTCTTAGAATGTCTGGATGTCTGATGGGATGTTTACCTCAATCAGAGCAAAGCTCTGTTTAAATTCCAAGGTGGAAAAAAAAGCAATACTTCTGTTTTTCTCCAATCAGAGCAAAGCTCTGTCTTGAAAATTAAAAATAAAATTAAAGTTAAAACAAATAAATTAGCGTGAAGAAGAAGAAGAAGAAGAGAAGAAGAAGAAGAAGAAAAAAAAATAAAAATAAAAAATAAAAATATAAAAAAATAAATAAAATTTTTTATTTCAAAAACAGAATAAAGATTTGAGAAAATCTTTTCTGTTTTTGTTAAAACAATAAGATTTCTTCTGTAATACAGAGACCTTTGGATTAAAGATCCGACGGTGGGGAAAATTCCCCAAATCACTTAGAGAATAATCTCTTTAACAAACTTTAACTAATTTATGGGCACTATAAAAAGGACCCTAGACCTCAATTCAAAGGCATGAACATCTTGCTAAAAAAAAAGAGAAGAGAACTCTTGAAGAATAAAAAAAAATGTAAAAACCTTTTAAAGAAGAGAAAATTCTCTTATGAACAAGATCATAGATCTTCAACGATAAATAAATAAATAAATAAATAAATAGTGCCTTGCACTTGTTTTATGAACCATCGGTTCTTGAACCTAAAAGGTTATTAAATTAATAGTGCTTTGCACTTTCATGAACCTTTGGTTCTCTGAGAGAAGAAAAACAAGAAAAACTTGTTATTTTTTTTTTAAATCTAAATTCAATGGTGCCTTGCACTTGTTTTATGAATCATCGGTTCTTGAACCTAAAAGGTTATTAAATTAATAGTGCTTTGCACTTTCATGAACTTTTGGTTCTCTGAGATAAGAAAAACAAAAAAAAACTTGTTTTTTCTTAGATCTAAATCAAATAGTGCTTTGCACTTCTTTTTTTGAACCATCGGTTCTTGAATCTAAAAGATTCTCAAATTAACAGTATTTTGCACAAATGCAATGCATTAATTAAAGGGCCAGGCCCAAATCAAAATGACCTGACAGGCCAAAATAAATTGCAAGGCAATAAATGGGCAGAGCCCAAATAAATTGATACTTTGCATCCTTTATACAAGGGCAGAGCCCAAATAAAATTGATGCCTTGCATCATTCCTAAAAGGGCAGAGCCCAAAACAAATTGATGCTCTGCATCCTCTCTGGGCAAGGCCCAAATAAAAATAAAAAAAAGAAATGCAATGCAAAAGCAAATAAAATGTTGAACATTTCAACTGGACTTAGCCCAATTTTGGCCATAAGTCCTTAAATTAAATTGACTGAGCAAAATTGCTCTTCTAAATCAATTTACATCCGGTTCGAGGGTACATCTCCGAACTCCTTTCACATCCGTCGTTGTAATTTCTCAACGACGTCAAAGAGGTAACAGGTCCCAACGACCACACATCGATATGGACTGCGGGGTCCTTAAACTCGTGGACCGAAACGTCTTTAAACTAATATTGGACCGGAACGTCCTTAAACTAATATCAGACCGGAACGTCCCTAAACTAATATCGGACCACCACGTCCCTAAACTGGAATATGGACCACCACGTCCCTAAACTGGCACAATAGAGCCCAAATGCTCTTTTGTCGGACCTAAACGGTCCCGTTAAGTTGATCTTAGTCTCAAACTGGACTAACGTATCCTTAACAAACGTTTGAGTCGATCTTAGCCTCAAAAATGGCTAACGTATCCTCCAAACAGACTTTAGTCCCAAATTGGACTATGAATCTCCCAAACTGGAACAATAGGGCCCAAACGCTCTTTTGTCGGATCTAAACGATCACGTTAAGTTGATCTTAGTCTCAAACAGGACTAACGTATCCTTAACGAACGTTTAAGTTGATCTTAGCCGCAACGCGACTAACGTATCCTTAAACTAAAAACACCAAACCCAAATCTAAGTAAATACGGATTTGGACTAATCCACGTCCTACGGGCGACGGCATTACTCAGTCTCCGTATACAATCCACGGGCAACCACAAACAAAACAAACACACACGACACGAAGTGAAATTCTGGAGAAGGAGAAAGTTGTTACCGCGATGCGGTAGCGTAATTAACTGCAGGGGCTTGCGCCTGCAGGGAAGAGCGTCCCCACAATCAAAAACCCCTCAAGCAAGGGGGAATCTGACAAAGTCTGCTACATCGGCCGCATCCGTCTAAATCTCCGATACACGGTGCCATAAATCAACTTGGCATCTTCGGAGAGGTGGACGGATAAAACCAAATAGCATCTGCCCCGAATCTCAGCGTCAGGACATCGCGGTCCTGTGCGCCGCCTTTCGGAGGGGAACAGATTCTGGCACGCCCGGTGGGACCTCTTCCTCTTTCCACTCCACACTTCGTGTGTCGTGTTCGCGAACAAATCGCGGTTTGCTGTGATTGCATGTGGATTCAAGGTACTAAGATTTGGTGTCTTGCTCCGTGCAGAAAACAGAAGATCAATGGCTTCGAACTGCATCGCCTGCAGCAACAACTCTCGCTCCGTCATTGCTGGAGGAGTGACTTATGGGCCCCAAGCGGCCTCCCTTTTCAAAATGCCGGTGGAGCAGGTGGCTCAAGCCACGACTGGACTATTTTTTGGGACTATGCTCCCACCAATGAGCTTCAACGCCCCAATGACATTGCAAGAAGCTCCAAAGAAGTCGGTCTTCGATCGACTTACCACTGCGGCGACCCCTTTCAATAGGTCGCCCAACTCCACTGCTTCAGGTTTTAATGGATTAGGCCAGAGCTCCATCGGGCCCATGAAGAAGCCTGCCATACCAGAAGGCGTTATCCTGAAGCGGATAGCCATTCCAACTCCCGTTCCTGGCAAAATCACCAAGGTTGCTTCCCATGTTCATAAGTCCACTTCTGACAAGTTGGCCGTCCCCGTTCAACGGACGTCGATCTTTAAAAAGCTGGTACCAGTATATTCTGACCAACACAGGGGGCATGACGAGGTCACCCCTATAGCTGAAACAACTCCATCAGCACGACATGCTCGACGTCGCCACTGGCGTCGAGTAAGGAAGGCTGGGGGCAACTCCCCCTCTGGGATAACTCCGTCAGCTCCGATGGTGAGGGTCGATACTGCTGTTCCAATCGGGAACAGCTTTGAATTGCTCAACAAGGTGCGCAGAAACTCTCCTACGGCGATGTTGAAACGAACTCCTTCACCTGTGGAGAATACTCCAGAGAAGAAGCTAGAGCAGCCCCCTCAACGGCTGTCCTCTAAAATTTACAAAGTCTGGCGACAGGTCCAAGAATCGGTGATCGATCAAGACTACCTCCGAAGATAGAAAAAGATGAAGGTTCGGCTGGGTAAGGATTACTCTGTCAAACCACAAAAAGCAAAAGCTACTTGGGTGCCCACTACAACGGCTCCCTTAACTCCAATCACTCAAAAAAGGAGGCCGCAAAAAGCCCCTGTGTCTTCGGCAAATCGCAAAGACACCGAACACAAACGCCCCAAGTCTGGGGGCAGGGTGGTGCACACTGTTTATATGGCTTCTGGAAAGGAGGAAAGCCGCACTTCTACGGGCCACCGACCGCTCACCCGATCCGTGACGAAAGCCCAGGAGCAACAACAAAAGCTTCAGGAAATGATGACTACAATGGCTGCACTCACTGAGCCAAAAGAAAGCTCTGAAACGTCTTCGGATGAGCGTCAAGAACAAGAAACCGACGCTGACTTTTTACGCAGAGTCCTCGAAAAGAGGGACAAAGAAGCTGCAGAGCGAGCGGCTAACATAAAACAGATGGCGCTCCTCTTCCAAGATATGGTAGGGATGATGTTACAGCCGGACCCTCCTGCTGAAGATCCTCCGATCGTCCTTGAAGACGACAGGGGAGAAACGTCAAATCCTCCGCCGGCTCTATCAACAGCCAAGGAGGAGGCAATCTCCAAAGTCGACCTAGACGAATATATAGCTCAGCAGATCCGGGTTCATCAGGCGAATGAAGCGGCTAGGCAAATTGTTAGAACCAGACGACCGTATCCGAGCTGGTATGACTAAATCAATTACCCGACAGGATATACGATCCCTAAATTCCACGTATATAAAGGGACAGGGAATCCGCATCAGCATGTCGCTCAATTCAGGGCCTTATGCGGCAATACTGGAGGCAATGACAAATTGTTGCTACGTCAATTCGTCGGCAGCTTAGCAGAAACAGCCTTTGAATGGTATTCGGAGTTACCTAACGACTCTGTCAAAACATTTGCAGAGATGGAACTGCTGTTTACACAGAGATTCGCGAGTGCTAGTGGACGCACCCCGATAACAGCACTGATAAATACTAGGATAAGGTCAGGCGAAACATGGGTCCAATACGCAACACGATGGCGGAACCTATGGTCGAAATGCGAACAACGCATAGAAGAGGCTCCTGCGGTAGGCATGTTTGTGGGCACTCTCGATCCGCAAGCGACTATCTCGCAATTCATGATGTTCTTCAGGCCGACCACCTTCCAGGCCTTGATCGACAAATTAGCCCAAATGGACCAGATGGGCAATAGACCATCTCCTCCAAGACCCGATCCCCGAAATGAGAAAGGAAAAGCGATCATCGTCGCTAACGCTCAGCAACAGTCGAGCAACTCAAAGCCGGTCGCTCGCCAAAACAACGTGCGTCCACGCCCATCCCTCGAAGAGAGGCTAGGACGTCCTTACTAGTTTCCTCAGAATAAAACGAGAAGACTGTTTGAGCTGGCAGTGCGTAACAGACTCATCAATCTGCCAAGTCCAAAGCGACTGTCGCAGCTAGGCGATCTTAATAATCCCAATTATTGCCCTTACCACCAAACGGTAAGTCACCCGATTGAGGATTGTTTCGTCTTTAAGGGATGGATCGAGGATCAATACCTGCAAGGCAAGTTCACGCTGTCTGAAAGCTGGAAGGTAAACCCCCCACAGCCGCACTCTCCAAAGAAGACGGACACGCCGGGGGCAACTTGTTCTTTCGTCGAGGATGAAAACGATGGAGAAAACTTATCGGATGAATCCGAATACTACGTAGCGACTTGTTATGTGATTTCTCATTCACTGACGGATGATGAGGAGGATCCTGGCGCTGAGAAATCAATGGCGGACCCTGAAACAGAAATTCCGCGGCCGTCAGACAAGTTGATCGATGCCTTCCTAAATGAAATTCGTCTGAAAGCAAAAACCAATCAAGAGCATGAAATGGCCATACTGGAAAGAACCAAGGTATTCCCGTCAAATCAAAAGCCATACACTGCGGGTAAAAACAAATTCAAAACGAGAAAACGGTTCGCCAAAGCTCTATTAGTAGGAATGAAGCTACCGCCCTCTGAAGAAAATTCTTTCTCTGAGGTAGAGATGCACCCTAACTTCTGTTTATATCATCAGAAGATCATACATCCTACCGAAGACTGCGAATCCTTTAACTGTTGGTGGCAAGGGTATGTCGCTCAAAAGCGACACTTCGACAGGACAAAGTGTGAAGCTTGTGGACATCGGAAAAATGCGATAGATGAGCGCAAAAGAGCCGCCGCCGACTGTCATATAGCCGACTTCAAGGGATCACAAATTATCACCTTTGAAAGCGACTCTGACGAAGAACCTACCCCCAACTCTTCCCCCGGGGAATCTATTTCAAAAATAAAGGAATTGAGAAGCTGCGAGAACGTTCAGCCGTGCAATCGCATGCTACTCGAAAAAAATCTCGGCCCCGTAAATAAAGGATCGAACAAAAAGGATAAAGGAAAAAGAAAAACGGCCCTCGTCGCCAGCGCTCAACAACAATCAGGTGACCCTAGACCGGTTGCTTGCCAAAGCAACAAGCGGCAATCCCTCCAAGAAAAGTTGAAACGTCCTTACTCGTTTCCGCAAGATAAAACAAAGGGACTGTTTGAGCTGGCAGTGTGCAACGGACTCATCAATCTGCCGAATCCAAAACGTCCGTTGCGGCCAGGCGATATTAATAATCCTAATTATTGCCCTTACCACCAAACGGTGGGTCATCTGATCGAGGATTGCTACGTCTTCAAGAACTGGGTTGAAGACCAATACCAACAGGGCAAGTTCGCATTGTCCGAAATTTGGAAGGTGAACCCGCCACAACCGCATGCTCCGAAAAATATGGACACGCCGGGGGCATCATGCCCATTCATAGAGAAAGACTAACGGACCACCACGTCCTAAAACTGGATAACGGACCGAAACGTCCTTAAACTAACAACGGACCGAGATGTCCTTAAACTAATGATGGACCGCAATGTCCTAAAACCTGCAAATGACCGAAACGTCGTTAAACTACTATCAACCCGCGGCATCCTCAGGCTGGCGTGGTAAAAAAAAAACAAAAAAAAACGGTATGTCCACAAGCAAAATGGGCACGGATGAAAACCCGAAAGGGCTCCGTGAGTAAAAACAGCATGGCTACCGGCGAGTCTTGTGAAAACCCGAAAGGGCGCAACCTCGTTAGAATAAAAAAAAGAGAAAGAATAAAAAAAAACGGTATGTCCATAAGCAAAATGGGCACGGATGAAAACCCGAAAGGGCTCCGTGAGTAAAAACAGCAGGGCTACCGGCGAGTGTTTATGAAAACCCGAAAGGGCGCAACCTCGTTAAAAGACACTTACAGGGTCCTCTCGACCCTGTAAGGAGAAACCACCGGCGTGAGATCCTTACGACTCACAAAGAAACAACACACTTAGGGATCCCCACTATTCCTAAGGAGAAAATACACTTGCGAAATCCTCACGACTCGTAAGGAGAACTCTCTTGTGGGACCCTTACGGCTCATAAGATTTGAAAGTCTTAAGTTACAGAAACCTTAACCTGTTCTTAAGCAGCCTCCACAACCTTCGATATTGCCCTACAAGTGGTCCGATATTGGCCCTTGTATACAATCCACGGGCGCGAATAAACATTTCCCTAACAAAGTCCCATCTGCGACTAGAGATATGCTTGTCCAGCAAACAACACTTGTAAGTTCTCTCGACTTATAAGGAGAAAATCCTTTTGTAAGATCCTTACGACTTACAGGGGAACATACACTTAGGAATTCTCACGATCCCTAAGGAGAAAACACACCTACAAGATCCTCACGACTTGTAGGGAGAAATACCTATGTGAGACCCTTACGGCTCATGAAGCCAAAAGCCTTAGCCGACAGGACCCTTAACCCTGTTTACTAAGCCACCTTTGTTCGGCATCGACAGAGGCAAATGATGATTCGCTCCTGGCAATATTCCAGTTGTAGCGATGCTGATGCCTAAATCGGTATCAAATTCCAAGTCCTTTCATGGCAGATGATGATTCGCTCCTGGCAATATCCCAGTTGCAGCAATGTTGATGCCTAGACCGGTATTAAATTCCAAGTCCTTTCAAGGCAAATGATGATTCGCTCCTTGCAATATCCCAGTTGCAGCGATACTGATACCAAGATTGGTATCAGACCCCAAATTCCCTACTCAAAAAAAAAAATCAGCGAGCCCAAGAAAAAAATGCATGCGAAATAGCCGAAATGATGGGGCAACTTGCAAACAAAATCAACAAGTAAAAATGTATGCACGAGTAAAAAGAAAAATAGCCGAAATGATTGGGCAACTCGCAATAAAAAAAACAGCGAGTAAAAATAAAATAAACAGTCGAAATGATTGGGCAACTCGCAATAAAAAGTAGCGAGTAAAAATAAAGTAAATAGCCGAAATGATTGGGCAATCGCGACCTTCGCGATATAAAAGCTGAAATGATAGAGCATCGCGGAAAGAATAAAAAAAAATGAAAGAATGAAACTTTTTGCCCTACAGGTGAAATCACATCGATCCCTGTATACAATCCAGGGGCACAGATAAAAAGGGGACAATACCTTCCCAACAGGCTCCACCAGAAAGCGAAGCCAAATCTCGACGGTTCATAGATAACCTAGAGACCATCTCGACATTTGTCGCAATATTACAGACACGATGTCAACAAATGAAGCAAAGGAAGGTCCCTAACTTCAGGGTCTCGACGTCAATATCGACAACTTAAAGATCACCAACGGCGTTTCTCCTCACTCCAACTAGATGCAGACATGACGTCAACAACTGACCTCAGAATCGCAACGAAACGGAACCATGACAAAGTCCATAGTTCCAAATCTCAATGGCCACGTCTACAGCCTGGAGACCAACAACGGTGTGCCTCGTCATTCCAACAGGACACAGATGTTACACCATCAAGCGGAGCGATGGCAAAATCCCAGCTTCACCTCAGCATTCGTCTCGATACAGTAGACGCAATGTCAACAACAGCGTTCCTCCGCAGTCCAGCTGGAGGCAGATGCAAAGTCAACAAAAGACCTCACGGTCGAAACAAAGCGGAGTAACGGCAAAATCCCAACTTCACCTTAGCATTCGTCTCGTTACAACAGACGCAATGTCAACAACGGCGTTCCTTCGCAGCCCAGCAGGGTGTACATGCAAAGTTAACAAAAGACCCCATGGTCGAAACAAAGCGGAGTGATGGCAAAATCCCAGCTCCACCTCAGCATTCGTCTCAATACACCAGACGCAGTGTAAGCAAACGAAGCGGAGGCCACATTCCTAGCTTCAACGTCTTTACGGTAACTCACATAAAACCGGAAAGATAATAGGAGACCATCTCACATGAAGTGGTCACCTCCTTGACGTTCGTCTCGATACAGTAGATGAAATGTCAACCTCAGCGTTCTTCCTCCAGCAGGGATTCAGACATGACAAAGAAAATGAAGCGAAGGCCACATTCCTAGCTTCAACGTCTTTACGGTAACTCACATAAAACCGGAAAGACAATCGGAGATCATCTCGCATCAGCACAGAGTGGTCACCACCTTGACGTTCGTCTCGATACAGCAGACGAAATATCAACCCCAGCGTTCTTCCCCCAACAGGATTCGGACGCGCCAAAGCAAACGAAGCGAAGGCCAAATTCCTAGCTTCAACGTCTTTACGGTAACTCATATAAAACCGGAAAGACAACCGGAGATCATCTCGCACCAGCACAGAATGGTCACCACCTCGAAGTCCATCTCGATACAGTAGACGAGATGTCACCTCAACGTTCGTCTCGACACAGCAGGCGCAACGTCATTAAACGAAAGGAGCCACGGCAAAATCCCTAGTTCCAAACCTCGATGGTTCACCAGCAACCTAGAGACAACCATGACATTCGTCTCGATACAGAGGACGCGATGCTAGCAAACGAAGCGAAGGCCAAATTCCTAGCTTCAGGGTCTTAACGGCAAGTCATATAAAGCCTGAAAGACCACCGGAGATCATCCCATATGGAGTGGTCACCACCTCGACGTTCGTCTCGATACAGCAGACGCAACATCACCAAAAGGAGCCACGGCAAAATCCATAGTTCCAAACCTCGACGGTTCATCAGCAACTTAGAGACAACCACGGCATTCGTCTCGATACAGAGGACGCAATGCCAACAAACGAAGCAAAGGCCAAATACCTAGCTTCAGGGTCTTGACGGCAACTCATATAAAGCCCGAAAGACTATCGGAGATCATCCCCACACCAGCGCGGAGTGGTTATGACTCATCGGGGCTCTCCAAAATGAGCCTAACCTTAAGTAAAAAGCGGCATGGCAAATTCCTAGCGCTTGCTCTTCCGACGGTCAAACTGCCAAGGAGGATTGCTTAAAGACGTCTTGTCCAGCCCCCGAAGGGATCAGAGACACGGCAGTCGCAGGGCTACTCGAACAGCACGATTGCCTATCGAGGACTATATCAGCTTATGCGACGGTACGATGGCCAAAACCCTAAGTACCACCAACCTTAACGGGCTTCTGTCGTAAAGAGCAGAGGTTAAATGCGACGTTAAGAGGTTCTTGCGAGAAACGTTCGATTCGTCTCGACTTGTGAAAAATTGTCGAGGCGGCTCGACTCGTGAGATAAAGCCTTAGGCAGTGGGCATAAAAGAAGCCTGTTTCCTAAGCATTGGGACCCCGTAAGTTGGCCCAAAATGGTCTCTTGCATACCATCCACGGGTCTCACTCTCCAACATCGAACTTCGACAAGGAGGGAAACAACCGCTTACAAGTCCTCTCGACTCGTAAGAGGGAAAAATTCTCTTGTAGGATCCTTACAACTTACAAGAGAAAACCACACTTAGGAATCCTCACGATTCTTAAGGAGAAAAACCCGCCTACGAGATCCTCTCGATCCGTAGGGAGAAAAGTCTCTATGAGACCCTCACGGCTCATAGAGTTGAAAAGTCTTAGGCAGCAGATCTGAACCTGCGGTCTAAGCCCTCGCTATCTCATGAAGAAATCAAGAAGCTTACTCTATTACCTGCTAATTGTGACGACATGCTGAGAAAGAGAAAAAGCAATAGAAAGAGCACCCGATTTACGTTTGATCAAGCGTCCAAGACGTATTCATTCATGCATGGGCAAAAAGACTCAGGACAAAAGATATATAATAAAGACAAGCTGGGATAAAAAAATTTCCATTAATATTGCCCGAAGTTCTTACAGTCATAAAAACAATAAATGAAAGTTACAATGGAATAACCTCAGATCTAGGGCATGGATTGAGGAATTCAAAAGCGACCTTATCTATGACTTTCCAAACCTCGCGGACCATCCTAGTGTGCTTTCTTTCGCGAGCACAAGCGTCAGGGTCCCTTCCGATGTCTTCCACCCTCCGATAAGCAGCGAGTATGACAGACTGTTGAAAGACCTTGTGCAAGAGGTCGATAAGACTGTCTCGCTGTCTCTTCGAGATAAAATTCAGTAGGTACACTGAGTGCACCTTGTCCTCAGCGGCATCCAACACCCTAAGCGGCACGCCGGAACAGAATAGGGGAAGCGCTTCCCAGATAGCTCCCACGATAAGTTTAAGAAGAGAGGAACGGCGGGGAAGCAGTGAACCATTGTATGTGTCGAAGCGACTCATTATTTCAGCACACCCCTCTTTTGTGAACTCCCGATTTTGAGAGCGGCCAAGTCGGCGGATGTCCTCATGAGAGATGATCTCGTTAAGAGCGTACATGTGGGCGTTCATTGTTCCTGTGAAAGAGAATCAACAGAATTATCAGAAAGACTGATTAAGCAAAACGATATAATGCACCGAGGAATAAAATGACATTTTTAAGTTCCAAGATCCATGAAGAATTCTTAAGAGTTCTTCTATATGATTTGGGAGGAGTAAAGCTCCATTAATGAAATGAGAAAATACAGGGGAAATCTTTTAGAGAGCAAAACTCTATTAATGGAACTCTAATAGGGCTCTCCCTAGTCTTCTATAGACCCCCTTAGAGCAAAACTCTACTAAGTGAAACTCTAAATGGGTCTTCTTTAGATCTGGGATTTATTGAGAGCAATGCTCTTAAAATTGATTTAATTTAATTAAAATTAATATTTTTACCGAAAATTCTCTAAATGTTTGAACTTTTAAAAGTGTTTAAACAAGAGAGCAGGGCTCAGAGTTCTGAAAGTAAAATTTTAGAGATGAGAATCATCTAAGGAACCAAAGGTCCTATTTATAGGCATCAAGTGCCCTTTCAGCTTCCAAGAAATAGCGCGACGGTTCGGAGTCTGCCACCGCTGCGCTCACGTTAGGAGGCCACGTAAGCGCAACAGTGGGGGGGCATTTGTTTACCTCAATCAGAGCAAAGCTCTGTTTAAATTCCAAGGTGGAAAAAAAAGCAATACTTCTGTTTTTCTCCAATCAGAGCAAAGCTCTGTCTTGAAAATTAAAAATAAAATTAAAGTTAAAACAAATAAATTAGCGTGAAGAAGAAGAAGAAGAAGAAGAGAAGAAGAAGAAGAAAAATAAAAAAATAAAAAAATTAAAAATTAAAAATTAAAAAAATAAATAAAATTTTTTATTGCAAAAACAGAATAAAGATTTGAGAAAATCTTTTCTGTTTTTGTTAAAACAATAAGATTTCTTCTGTAAAACAGAGACCTTTGGATTAAAGATCCGACGGTGGGGAAAATTCCCCAAATCACTTAGAGAATAATCTCTTTAACAAACTTTAACTAATTTATGGGCACTATAAAAAGGACCCTAGACCTCAATTCAAAGGCATGAACATCTTGCTAAAAAAAAGAGAAGAGAACTCTTGAAGAATAAAAAAAAAAGGTAAAAACCTTTTAAAGAAGAGAAAATTCTCTTATAAACAAGATCATAGATCTTCAACGATAATTAAATAAATAAATAAATAGTGCCTTGCACTTGTTTTATGAACCATCGGTTCTTGAACCTAAAAGGTTATTAAATTAATAGTGCTTTGCACTTTCATGAACCTTTGGTTCTCTGAGAGAAGAAAAACAAGAAAAACTTGTTATTTTTTTTTTTAAATCTAAATTCAATGGTGCCTTGCACTTGTTTTTTGAACCATCGGTTCTTGAACCTAAAAGGTTATTAAATTAATAGTGCTTTGCACTTTCATGAACTTTTGGTTTTCTGAGATAAGAAAAACAAAAAAAAACTTGTTTTTTCTTAGATCTAAATCAAATAGTGCTTTGCACTTCTTTTTTTGAACCATCGGTTCTTGAATCTAAAAGATTCTCAAATTAACAGTATTTTGCACAAATGCAATGCATTAATTAAAGGGCCAGACCCAAATCAAAATGACCTGACAGGCCAAAATAAATTGCAAGGCAATAAATGGGCAGAGCCCAAATAAATTGATACTTTGTATCCTTTATACAAGGGCAGAGCCCAAATAAAATTGATGCCTTGCATCATTCCTAAAAGGGCAGAGCCCAAAACAAATTGATGCTCTGCATCCTCTCTGGGCAAGGCCCAAATAAAAATAAAAAAAAGAAATGCAATGCAAAAGCAAATAAAATGTTGAACATTTCAACTGGACTTAGCCCAATTTTGGCCATAAGTCCTTAAATTAAATTGACTGAGCAAAATTGCTCTTCTAAATCAATTTACATCCGGTTCGAGGGTACATCTCCGAACTCCTTTGACATCCGTCGTTGTAATTTCTCAACGACGTCAAAGAGGTGACGGGTCCCAACGACCACACATCGATATGGACTGCGGGGTCCTTAAACTCGTGGACCGAAACGTCCTTAAACTAATATTGGACCGGAACGTCCTTAAACTAATATCGGACCGGAACGTCCCTAAACTAATATCGGACTACCATATCCCTAAACTGGAATATGGACCACCACGTCCCTAAACTGGCACAATAGAGCCCAAATGCTCTTTTGTCGGACCTAAACGGTCCCGTTAAGTTGATCTTAGTCTCAAACTGGACTAACGTATCCTTAACAAACGTTTGAGTCGATCTTAGCCTAAAAAATGGCTAATGTATCCTCCAAACAGACTTTAGTCCCAAATTGGACTATGAATCTCCCAAACTGGAACAATAGGGCCCAAACGCTCTTTTGTCGGATCTAAACGATCACGTTAAGTTGATCTTAGTCTCAAACAGGACTAACGTATCCTTAACGAACGTTTAAGTTGATCTTAGCTGCAACGCGACTAACGTATCCTTAAACTAAAAATACCAAACCCAAATCTAAGTAAATACGGATTTGGACTAATCCACGTCCTACGGGCTACGGCATTACTCAGTCTCCGTATACAATCCACGGGCAACCACAAACAAAACAAACACACACGACACGAAGTAAAATTCTGGAGAAGGAGAAAGTTGTTACCGCGATGCGGTAGCGTAATTAACTGCAGGGGCTTGCGCCTGCAGGGAAGAGCGTCCCCACAATCAAAAACCCCTCAAGCGAGGGGGAATCTGACAAAGTCTGCTACATCGGCCGCATCCGTCTAAACCTCCGATACACGGTGCCATAAATCAACTTGGCATCTTCGGAGAGGTGGACGGATTAAACCAAATAGTATCTGCCCCGAATCTCAGCGTCAGGATATCGCGGTCCTGTGCGCCGCCTTTCGGAGGGGAACATGGGACCTAGCTCATAAAAGAACTCCAAATCCAAACTTCTTAGACTGTATCGTCAACTGAACTTAATCAGTATCCTGCGCCATGCCTCCCTCAGTATTGCCTTGGACCACCTGTCCAAAATACTGCCCCTCGTTAGAAGGAAAACTATAACCCTGACAACTTCCTTGTCGTCCATGTCACCTTGGAAGCCTGGATTGATAACTGTCTCCCGAATGAGGCTGTCGTTATCATATCCCTAGAACATCCACTTATGTTCTAAAACTGCTTCCGACTGTTTTTCCAGGATCGGATCAATGTCAACTCATTGCATCTAGTGCAAGAACAACATCTGGTGTGGTACTTGACATCTCATGATTGACTCAATTGCCTGAGCAGGTGATCTGCCAATCATGCACATCCCTCTCCCCTTTAGTCTATAAGACACTTTTAGAGAGGGTGACTCCATCTTCTACACTACCGTGCATGGAGTCGTCCATTCCAAATACCCTTAGAATGCTGTCTAAGTACCCAGATTGGGAAACCACCCAAATCTAGATCTAAAACCATAGATCTAGTAACCAGTATGTCTGATATGATTTCCAAGTTCAATGTGGAGAAAACACTGTGTGACGACCAAAGTATAACCGATTGTAGTATAGGAGTTTCTTTTCCTATTCTGTGTATGTCATCCAAATACCAGGATATCACACCCTACTACCTTCTCAACAGATCCATCCCCTATTCTGATGAAGTCAAACCTATGACTGTCACGTCAGAAATAGATGATCTATCTCCGCTATATCTGCTTTAGTCTATAAATAGACATAAGCTACATATCCATCAATGCTTCCGCTGCTCCCACTGACTACGACAACCCTCTGCCAGAGTCATATAGACGTACACTTCTAAAACTAGTTTAGAACGACGCTATACTCATCCTCCCGCCGGGTCTCGCAGCCTGGAACAACAGCAATGGTAATTGTGGGTAAACAAGAACTTCCCTGTCACCGTCCTTGAGGCTACCGTAGTACCTCTCGGGTGCCTGAAGTTACCTATCTTATCTGCGGAGTGGCCAATGGAATGTCAATCCAGATTGAATCTTTAGGTTCCTTATCAAATCTTCAGTAATCGTTTGTGGTTCTGGAATCACTTCCAGTTCTACCATACTCCCACTGCTGTTTTCTGAAAAAATCCATTTTTAATAAAACTGTGGCGAGTCTAGAACAATATCGCTATTTTTCATCCAGATGGTAGAAAATCAACCCTCGTCATAGCCTGGGTCAACCCACAAACAGCCATTACAGAAACGTGCCCTGAGTTGTCCAGTGTCTGGATTTAATTATAAGCCGGACAACTCCCCGTACCTTAACACCGTTAAGATATGAACTGTTCTATATCCAATATAGAACCAGAGGCACTGATTTAATTGAACCAGATCCAAATCATGCAGCTGTCTCCAGTGCATGTCAACTAAATGGAAGGAGGCCGATCAGCGTTACACAACTTAGGAGCATTTCCAATTATGAGTAACCTGAAAGAGAAGCAAGTTCTCTTAATCATTACTATCAACTGAATACCATACGCAAGTATCTACATCTTCGATCTCTTTGAAGAATCCCGATACTTGCTACACCTAGTTCTCTACTCTATTCAAATACCTATAACTTCTCAAAATTCAGACCCTGTGTTTCCGCGAAACACCTGTCTAAAAACTAGAGAAGTCATAAGTAAACCGAATATAGTACGAGGACCAATCCCTCTGTCCTGATGGACCCTGGACAACATACAATACTCTGTATAAGTCCCTTGAGTCTGATAACTCATTCACTGTGTGTCGTAGGTTGGAAACTGTACTTATGGTTAAGAAGAATTACACCGTTGTTTAATGCTCCTTACCTAACCATCCACTGATATAGGTAAATATCACAGACATAATTTCAAAAAGGTATATCTCACTCCATGAAAATAGACGTACAGATATATCAATTTGAAATTGGTGCATAACAGCGGATATTCAAAACCAAATACTTGCCGTCCGGCAAACAACCCAGGTGACTTCCTCAAATATCACCGATTACAACGAATCCCGATATAATGAGGATGATCACCCAATTCCCAATAACTTACTCCCACTCATCATCTGTAAAACCATACAGATGTGAGAATCATACCTGGTAAATACATACCCTGGAGTAAGTATCTAATCGGGAAATCAGTTTTCTTTTAACATTACACAGTGAAACTGAAACATTGAAATGTTTCGATGGGGTATCCTGGTATTCCTAGCAATGCCTCTTCCATTATCCAGATTCACAACTATAACCGTATATCTCTTTGCCACCTCTCCAAATCCCTTCATATGTCTTTAGTCTTTACCTTCTACACACCCCTTTAGGCCAAATGGTTTTCTTCCTTCCCTACCGTTCGGCACCAGCCTATGGTTTGGAAGAAGACTATCCAATAAGCATAATGGGTGTACTGTCCTAATCCTAGGAACACTCGCAATGCGAGAGAAGGTGAAGATAAAAGACACCTGAATAAATCTTATTCCTATTTCTCCTGAACCAGAATCCATCCCCGAACTGGAACAAGTTCCTTTCGAGTTCGTATATAACCATACGATGGAATATCCAATAAACTGTGGATCTTCGTAGTGATACGGAGTGTCCTGGAGAAATACAAAGGTTAATTAGGATTGGCGAAGGAATACATGGTTTAGTCGTGAATATCTGTTGCAATTTACTTTGCCCTCTTACTAATCCCTTGCTTTGTCTAAACTTAATACCTTCTGCACACCATCGTTAGGCTAATTGGTTTTCTTCATTCCCTACCGGTCGGCACCTGCCTATGGTTTGGAAGAAGACTATCCAATTTGCGTAACAGGTGTACTGTCTCCTAAACCAAGGAGCACTCGCAACCTGAGAGAAGGTAAAAGGAAAAGACAACTGAATACTCCTATCCGTTTTCTCCAGAACCTGAAACCATCCTCGAATAAATTCTTTCGAGTTCGTATCTAACCATACGATGGTTTTGTCCAATGGAAGTGGACGTTCGTAGTAATACGGGGTGTCCTGGAGAAAAGGGTAAAAGTAGGAGTGGCAATGAGGTTCGCAACTCTGACAATCCAAAAGCCAGTGTTTAAGAAGGTTCGGTCAACTTGGTCACTGAGTCAAAGTCTTAGGGTCGGGTCAATGGTCGCTGCCAAAGAGAGAGAGAAAAGAAACACTCAGCGTGCACTCTAACCTAGATCAGAATGGTTACCAATTTATCTAATCTGGAAACCTCCCACTGTACCTCAAATTCTCCTCCAAACCTGAAAGAAGAATTAGTCGGGGTCACCCGAGGAGTAAACTAACTCATCAGTGGGAATCGAGATCCAACTATCATCGCATGATAACGTGACGGAATCCGCTCACGGTGTCACACTCCAGAAGGTATGCGAATATCTGGCAAGTTTCAGTTCTTTTGAAATTCCCGATGTGATTTCTGCCCCATGCTCTTATGACCTTGGCGTGAGGTCAAAATATCATAAGTCACATGTCAAGTTCTGCCCGTCATTATCCAGGTTAATTTGAACCCACCCGTACATACCCTTAATGTAGGCCAAAATAGTAGTACGACTGTCCCAAACCAACGCATCTATCTATGCTACAGATAAATACCCGGCAGCTACCAATCACTATGCCTTGGCGTGAGGTCAAAATACATAGCTTGAATACTACCGAATATTTAACTGAAATGACGGAGGGCTACGAATGGTTTCTGGCGAAAACCTTTAACGTAATGAACTTGATATCGTTGAAGGAACGGATAGCTTTTAAAAATATAGTGACGAAAACCATTGCTAAAGAGGTCACTCCCGGTGAAGGGATCTCGGCTCTTTCCCCGTAGAATGGGGTGCAGGATATTCCAACTGAATACCACGGTGCAAAGCAAAAGTAATCGGCTATAGTGAAGTCATTGCCCTGACGCAAACTTTTGTCCAAGGGGTCACTCCCGGTGAAGGGATCTCGGCCCTTGCCTCGTCGACTGAGGAGCAGGATATTCCAATTGAATATCACGATGCAAAACAAAAGTGAACGTCCTTGCAATAACAACTTTTTGAAAAGTGTTCCAACAACATCAGATAAGGTTTGTTTTTACCTTGCATTGATCCGAATCAACGCAGTCCCATCAATTGATCACACCACAAAGAACGAAAATATACTGATGTACGTATATGCCATCCGCATTCGCCACTGGGTCCCGTCATTACCCGTTAGGTTAGCTAACTAACGACAGAGCGGGGACTGGACTAGCGCGGATGCAAAACATATACAACATCTACTAATATATATACCAATATATTATATTCGCTCAAGGCGTGAAAAGAAATGCAACATCACAGAAATGTACAGCATCACAGAAACAATACAGATATCTGGGATCCCCGGGTTTCACAGAGCCACTACTGAAACCCGACGTTCCCCTGGTCGTGTGGATAGCCTGTGCAATGAAATCCTAGACCCCTACGGGCGCGGCAAGTTACCCGCCAAAACCTGAAGCGAGGCAGCCCCCTTCAGCACCGTGAATGGACCACCCAGCACTTCACGGAATCCGGTAACTTGGGCACCCCTCCTGGGTCAACCTGTACCCCCTACGAGTGCGGCGAATAGCCCGCCAATTCTAGAGTAAAGCCCCCTCCGTCTCAATGCCATGAGATGCGGGCTTGTTGCCTTCTAGAATCCGGCTATCCGTGCACCCCTCCGCGGGGTAATCCTAGTACAGAAAGTAAAATATACATACAACGGGTATATCGACCGCAACCTGGTCATGCCCCAAAATAATAATACAAACAGGCAGTGACGGCAGTCCACATGTCGGACGCTCACCCCGCAATATCAAATGTACATAATACAACCACAACTGTACTAGCATTGTGTCACGCCCCGATTCCCAGAGTACGCAAGATTGGGCACGTGACATAGCCAACCATGCTACCCGTGGGTAGGAAGTATCCATCCACAGTCACATTACGGCTGTAGGGATATCAAGAACAAGATAATAAACTAATCTAACACATGTCCAAATCCATAATAACAAGAGTCAATAAACAATAAGTGCGGAAGCAAATGATCCAATACAATAAATAAATAGTACGTCCCATAATACGGGCTCACATCTGGAAATGAAATGAAATAAATGAACTAATCACTATAGGACTCACAGATCAGCCTGCTGGCTGAAGTACTCCTGCTCGGTCGTCGACAGTGGTAAGGAATTTGGGCCATGCAAAACCCAGACGTCAGCGCGTCATGTCAATCAATAATATAATATGAACATGGTAATAAGCAATGCAGGGATGACCATGAATAAAGCAGTACTATGAAATAACAGTGCAGGGTAATGTGCAGTGGGTAACTAAACTGTCCTATCAGGTTTCTACTCTAAAGTCTTTGAAATCAATTGATGACTCGTCGATGTAACTCAATAGTATCCCGTGCATGCCCGGGACCACGGTCAAGATTCTCGGGGCTGAATCCGAGACGTGCCGCTAGGCAGTAATAAGTAGCAGGATGGATGAGTGATGTCAACATCATCACTCCGGGGATGACCAAGCCCATAAGACTGATCAGAACAGGTATCGAACTGTTGAGTTACAAGTCGGTTTCACCTTTGATTTCCCCATACCCCCAAGTTATGTATGTCAGGTCAGGTATTCAGTAATCAAGAACTAATGCCAACACGGGATCAGGTAACAGGTCAGGTTTGTCTGGATAGACAGCAGGAATGGTCCATGAGGACCCCAAGTCAGGTTTGTTGGCATTAGGCATGAGATCGGGTAACAGGTCAGGTCATGGTACAACAGGTTGAGTTGGTAGTAAAGTGTACCGTGTCCGGTGCATCGGTATGTATGTATATGCCATGTGTAGCAAGGTCAGGTCAATATGTACTGTAATCGAAGGTGTGCTCACAACAGGTATACAATCGAGTAAGGAACAGCAGCAGGAAATAAAGTAAACGGCAATAATTGTTCATTTAATCACAATGGTGCATTAATATGGTGCAGTTGTATTATATTAACAGGTTCTAGCACCCTTGGGTGCAATAATCACAGGGTAGCGCAATATTAATGACAGAAAGTAATGAAGATATAAGTGTACGACTATCGTCCTTTAAATAGCAACATGATTAACCGGTAGTTTCGTTATTAGGGTTACAGTGGCATAATACGGTTTAGGTTGTCGTATCGTGATATTTATCATATTACGTCCAATCGAGAAAAATAACTATATTTAGTTAACAATGCAAGTTTTATGAGTCAATCATACTTAATTAGGATAACGTAGCATGTAGCAAGTAATACTTGCCTCGACGGTTTCGCAAACCGGAAAACACGAACGCAACGTCGGCGGAAAACACGCGACGGAAGCACGGGTCGCGGATCGAGTCCAAACGACGAACAGCGGGACCACACGGACTGGAGTACTTCGCTGGAGAGTCGGGTCAAGTCGTCGGCACGGCCGGAATCCGGCGAAATGTCAAAACAGCGACGAATTAGCAAAATACAACACATGGACGCGAACGACCAGCGAGGGGTTAACACGCAGGGAGAAAGTAAAGAGATGCTTACAGAGATGGCACGGATGTCAACCGCGACGGGTTCGACGGCGATGGGGAGCCGGAGAAGCAGCGGCAGCGGCAGTCCCGGCTGAAAGTTGCTGGAGGTCGCTGGAATGGGATGGTGCGATGAGTAGAGGAGGTCCCGGCCTGGTCTGGATCGTGGGGAAAGAGGAGGTAGTCGGCGGTGCGCTGGCGACGACGACGAGGCGCGATCTCCGGCGAACTAGGGTTTGGTGTTAGGGTTAGGCTCGGGTTCAGTTGCAGCGCCGGCGAGGGAAGGAGAAGGACGGTGAAGAGGTCGGGACGAGGGTGAAGGGAGGAAGTCGACGTCGTCGGCGATGGGAGGCGGTGGCGACGGCAGCACAGCGGTGCAGGGCGGTGGCGTTGGCTGCAGCGTTGCAGGGAAGGAGAACGGAGGAAGGAGGAAATGGGGTGCGGTCGAGGTTGTGGAGGCGAGGATGACGGTGGTGGCGTCGTCGGCGCGGGGGCTGCGGCGGCGATGAGCACGGCGAGGTTAGGGTTCGGGGGTTCGTGGGTTCGTCGATTGTTTTCTGTGAGGACGAGCGAACTCAGCCTGACAACCCTACTGAGCCTGTCAGTGACAATATCCGTACAGTCCGGTCCGTTCGTCTATGAGTATCGCATGGCGGGCCTAGGGGGTTGGTAAAAGTCAGACCCCCAAAAGCGGTACAAGTCGTGTCGGAGTGTAGCCCAAAACACCCTGAGATACTACTGGAATACCTACCAGTAAATCTCCTTGCCTCGGCCGAGGGCTTCGTGTAATGGCTCTCCTAGACACAGCGCGACCTCACCCCCAATACCGGGAGAGACGAACCCCTGAAGATACGCTCACTGCCTCCATGTGGCTCGGGACTGTACCCAACTAAAACCTGTTTGCACGACTCCTTTGAGCCGTGGTAGGGTAGTAATCAAAGTACAGTGGGAACTCACACAAGACAAATGACGATCCCCAGGTCGATGAACTAACATGTACACATGTCACTAGGGAACTGCCATCTGACGTCTGGTATATGACCAACTAGCATGTTCCCGGCGAGTCCTGTCCGGTGTACTCATAACCCAATGAGCACCTGTATACATCTTAGGTGATCCAACTGACACCAGTGGCTTGTGAGACCGGCCACCGCCCCTCGTCGGGGTCTCGACTGTATACACTAGTCTACTTTGGAGTATCGATGCCCTGTCTCGAAACTCACACGACTAGGGACCATTTAAGGATATGCTTATAGACCCCCAGCTCCCACTTATATGATCGCCCTCATACTGCTGGTGGTCAAGCAAGAATCCTAGGGGCTCTACCAACGTGTAATAGCGACTTGTCAGGTCACTTAAAGCAGTACACGATGATAAAGGTAAACCAGATAGCATACTATCATCTCGAGTAAGACTGTCGTACCGGGATAGGTCCTCCATCAATCATTGCAATCACGTACCTGTGACCTAATAATTGACTCTGAGGGCACTATCTCCAACACTTGCAATAACAGCTTTTTGAAAAGTGTTCCAACAACATCAGAATAGGTTTGTTTTAACTTTCATTGATCCGAATCAACGCAGTCCCATCAATTGATCACACCACAAAGAACGAAAATAATGACGTACGTATATGCCATCCGCATTCGCTACTGGGTTCCGTCATTACCCGTTAGCTGGTTAGCTAACTAACGACAGAGCGGGGACTGGACTAGCGCGGATGCAAAACATATACAACATCTACTAGTATATATATCAATATATAATATTTCGCTCAAGGCGTGATAAAATGCAACATCACAGAAATGTACAGCATCACAGAACAATACAGATATCTGGGATCCCTGGGTTTCACAGAGCCGCTACTGAAACCCGACATTCCCCTGGTCGTGTGGATAGCCTGTGCAATGAAATCCTAGACCCCTACGGGCGCGGCAAGTTACCCGCCAAAACCTGAAGCGAGGCAGCCCCCTTCAGCAACGTGAATGGACCACCCAGTACTTCACGGAATCCGGTAACTTGGGCACCCCTCCTGGGTCAACCTGTACCCCCTACGAGTGCGGCGAATAGCCCGCCAATTCTAGAGTAAAGCCCCCTCCGTTTCAATGCCATGAGATGCGAGCTCGTTGCCCTCGAGAACCCGGCTATCCGTGCACCCCTCCGCGGGGTAATCCTAGTACATAAGTAAAATATACATACAACGGGTACATCGACCTCGACCCGGTCGTGCCCCAAAAGAATAATATACAAACGGGCGGTGACGGCAGTCCACATGTCGGACGCTCGCCCCGCAATATCAAAAGTACATAATACAACAAAAACTATACTAGTATTGCATCCAGGCTATCCCCCACGACCAATCCGCAACATCACAGCACAACACAGAACATCAACGTGAATGTCACGTCCGCAAATCCGTCTAACCGGGCTATAATAGTTAGACAGGATTTACCGATCGAGTGACATTCACGGTCGCAGATATAATGTAAATACTGTGAACTAATGTGTTTAAAATATTCGATCGATTAAATTTATCCAAGTGGGCCCCAAGCACTACTGTAGCACATAAAGAAATTCTGGGCCCAAACAGAATATACCAAAACCCATATTTTCATCCCAAAAGCCCACTGCAAAAAATTGGTGAAATGAAGCTAACATCCTGCGGCGGAACCGCGGGCAAAGAGGGGTTATGGCAGCGGTTCCGCGGTCCTATGGAAGGATCAGGTCACCAAAATTTTACAGTGTTCTTAGAATTCCCTGCACATGTTTCTGCAACAACCTCAAAAATTTTTGGAACCAAAAAAATTTCGACAAAAACTGTGCACATGAAAACGCGGTTTTGCGATTTTTGTTCGATCGGAAATGTAAACACATTAGACCAAGCTAGACTAGGTTAATGGCGAGGCTCTGATACCACTGTAAGTGCACGGCGGCGCCTCGGCCGTCAATCCAACGCCGGAATGCGGAAGCGATGCTTTACTTTAACTTTAAAAACCGGCACCACCGCGCACTATAAACCCGGATCGGGCCATTAAACTAGTCCTAGTTAACTTGAGAAGGGGTAGAGAGATATACCGAGTGATCCGTGTCTTCCGGTCTTCTCGTCGTCGTCCCGATCTCCCGCGGAGTGTCCGGTCTCCACCTCCTCGCCGGAAAGGCACCACGTCGCCGGCTTCTTCTACGGGCTCCCACCTCTATACCGAGGCAACTCGGGCACGAAGTTGGCGAGTCGACGTGCCCAAGGTTTGCTGTAGAATAGTGTAGTGAGCTATGTCTCATTTGGTATAGTGGATGTTGCCTTTTTGTGGAGGGATGAACTATGGAGTTGAATTTGGGATTTTTGGTGAAGCAAAAATGATATGAGATCAAAAACTTTCCCCACCAAAAATGGGACAGCCCCATCACATTTGGCCGGCCATGCTTTGTGGAGAATGAGAGTGTGAAAAAAGTCTAAGGGGATGTGGATCAATAATGATGCAAGAAAAGAATGATGATAAAAAAGCAATGATCATAATGACATCCACACTCAACAACAATCATCATCAAAACCATGTCAAACAAAAGTGAAGCCACCATGAAGTGAGGAAGTCAAATGAAGTCAAATGATGGTGCAACCATCATGACACTTCAAAATGCAAAGACAACCCTCCAAAATGCTTATTTGCACAAATGCAAATAAGCCCTCCTCCACCAATCTTCGGCCATTGAAAGATATAAAGGAAAATGGCCGAAACCGGAAAGCAAACTGGCAACTCCAGAAAAATGATCCCGTAATAAATTACAGAAAAACCCCGATACTGTGTATACACACCCGCATCTGTATTCCGATCGAATACAAATGCAATGAGACAAAATCTACACTGTACAATACTAGGATCCGGCTTAAACCAAAGCCCGCTAGTATTTTCCGTCCGATCATGATCCGTGCAATACCGCACGTATCTGATCGAACCCTGCCATATCTCCATACGGCCTCTACAGCGTTTCGCCCGAAACTTGAGCAACTGGTCTGTGGGGGACTCTAAAGACTCGTCAATACTATGGCTATGGATTTAACCACTAGCACGTCAGAGGTATTAACCATACGTGACGGGCCACCAGCTATTGACCAAAAGGGACGTCTGTGAGCGAACTCATCCTGACACCCTACTGAGCCTGTCAGTGATAATATCCGTACAGTCCGGTCCGGTCGTCTATGAGTATCGCATGGCGAGCCTAGAGGGTTGGTAAAAGTCAGACCCCCAAAAGCGGTACAAGTCGTGTCGGAGTACAGCCCAGAACACCCTGAGATACTATTGGAATACCTACCAGTAAATCTCCTGCCTTGGCCAAGGACTTTTCATGTACTGGCTCTCCTAGACACAGCGCGACCTCACCCCCAATACCGGGAGAGACGAACCCCTGCAGATCCGCTCACTGTCTCCATGTGGCTCGGGACTGTACCCAACTAAAACCTGTTTGCATGACTTCTTTGAGCCGTGGTAGGGTAGTAATCAAAGCACAGTGGGAACTCACACGAGACAAATGACGATCTCAGGTCGATGAACTAACCTGTACACATGTCACCAGGGAACTGCTATCTGACATCAGGTATAATCCCAACTAGCATGTTCCCGGCTAGTCCTGTCCGGTGTACTCATAACCCAATGAGCACCTGTATACATCTTAGGTGAACCAACTGACACCAGTGGCTTGTGAGACCGGCCACCGCCCCTCGTCGGGGTCTCGACTGTATACACCAGTCTACTCTGGAGTATCGATGCCATGTCTCGAAACTCCCACGACTAGGGACCTTTTAAGGATGTGCTTATAGACCCCAGCTCCCACGTATATGATCGCCCTCATACTGCTGGTAGTCAAGCAAGAATCCTAGGGGCTCTATCAACGTGCAATAGTGACCTGTAGGGTCACCTAAAGCAGTACACGATGATAAAGATAAACCAGATAGCATACTATCATCTTGAGTAAGACCGTTCTACTGGGACAGGTCCTCCCTTAATCATTGCAATCACGTGCCTGTGATCCAATAATTGACTCTGAGGGCACTATCTCCAACAGATTATATGCTACACACACCGTCAATAATTACTATGACACGCCCAATACCCTTATAGCTATAATATTGTTGGTTAGGGACATTGAGATATTGGTTCACATTTCCTTTTGCGTATGACTTATAGCATACCTGTATACCCACATGCTTACGCATAATGCCCTGACATGCTTACATGCTAGTTACCCATATACCTATATAGTATTATACCATTGTGATAGGTATATACACATATGAGACATAGCTACATGTACATCTGGTATACATACATACATATACATGGAGGGTATTATGGATAGGTATAGACACATACCTTACTACAGCTACTTTGACATCATACATACTTACATATGGACACACATATCTTGCTATTCCGACATGGTTACGCATACCTCGTTATAGCTACATGTTCACCTGTCTATGATGTTGCATCTGATTTCGGGGAAATCAGGAACCGTGTGGTATATTTAGTAACTTGTTGCAGTTAAATAGTTGTTTTCTTTTATATGCTCATATTACTGTTTCATGCTGCATATGTTACATTCTTGGATTTCATATGATGTTCTCTAATATTGTTACTTCTAAGTATATATAACAGTGGAGTAGGACGCTGTTATATATGCCTATACACATATATTAGTGGAATGGGACGCTAATATCTGTGTATTGATTCATGCAGTTATATTTATTCATTACTTGATATTTTCTGGATTTGAGAACCGTGGTTATTTCATGAAATTATACATTATTTGAAAAACCTAGTTTCTCTTGATATGATATTTCTGCAGCCACCATGAGATTTCTCGGTTCTGAGCTTATATATACCCCATGCGAGGGGGAGTAGTGGGCCGTGTGTGGGTACATGGCGGGGCCCGGTACGGTTCCTCTCGGCAAGATGATCGCAGATGATAGGCGATGAGCCTGGAAGGTGGGCAAGTACCTACCAGTGACAGTACCTTTGACTCGACGGGTATCGTGGGGATACAGGCCGGGGTCATGTACGTATGGATACATACCTATCAGGGGGCCAGTCGTGGTGACGACACCTGATGGATCAGTATTTCGGTGTCGGTGTTTGACACTTGTTTCATGATGTTTTTGGTATCGATGTTAGACACTCACCTTATATGAAACTTACTTGATACTGTTATTGTACACACAGGATGTGTGGGATATACTGATATTGTACACACAGGATGTGTGGGATATACTGATATTGTACACACAGGATGTGTGGGATATACCGATATTGTACACACAGGATATGTGGGATATACTGATATTGTACACACAAGATATGTGGGATATACTTATATTGTACACACAGGATATGTGGGATATACTGATATTGTACATACATGATATGTGAAATCTACTTGATATTGGACATTCAGGATATATGAGATTTACATAATATGAGAACCATTTGGGGGTTGATTTGTGGAAATTAAGAATTTGATTGTCTTGTTGGATTTTTGGTCCTACCACGAGGTTAGGATTTCCGTGGAAATGACATGTTTTATTCCATACTCCGCATTTATTGTTTATGCACTGCTTCATGTATTAGTTGTACCTGATAGAGTACTTTCCATGACTGTTGCATTTACATACTATTATATGCATTGTTTCATGTATTATTTGTACCTATTAGAGTACCTTATATGATTATTGCATGCCGGTTGTCATATTATTGCTTCATGTATTAGTAGTACCTGCTAGCGTACCTTTCATGACTGATGCATTACATATGATTATTCATTGCTATTAAATGCTTATGTTAGATTAGCGCTGTACGTGCATACTCGCGATTACCTGCATATGTTATTTACTATTCACGAGTTGGCAACTCACCCCCGTTGTGCCACAGTGTTTTGCAGGTGTTCCTCAGGATAGTCAGAGGCAGAGCTATTTTTCATCCATCGTATCATCTTTTGCTGCGGATACCGCTTCAGCTGACTGTGCACGGTTTTGCTATAGGTGGGTTTTTTTGCAGCTACCTATTGTTGATATTGTTACCTTGTACCTTGTACTC
Organism: Agapanthus africanus; assembly: GCA_030015575.1. Classification (NCBI taxonomy): domain Eukaryota; kingdom Viridiplantae; phylum Streptophyta; class Magnoliopsida; order Asparagales; family Amaryllidaceae; genus Agapanthus; species Agapanthus africanus. The sequence goes on along the minus strand of JASDDO010000014.1, from coordinate 641,238,782 downwards.
TCTATCTACCATTGTATAGTATGACTTAGAGACTTGATGTGAGGACGATATTGTATATTATTTTTGTGACTTGAAGGTTTTTATGCAGTTTTATTTATATCGTCACTTTCTTCGCTGCGGCGTCGTATATCTGTTGTGGTGATTGTTTTCTGCCGTTGGGCGTGGATTTTTTGCTCCCGTTTGGGATGCTTTTACTTATATATTATGTTGTACCCATTTTTGGAGGCTTGTTTTACAAAAGGGGTGCTGCCAAAATTTTAAAGGAATAAAAGTGAGACTTTAAAGAATTTGGGTTGTGATTTCAAAGGTTTTGAAAATACTATTATCACTTTCTTGTTACTTTTGATGGTTTAGATTGCTGGGTTTTGGCTTTCTTTACTACGTTACGCCTGTAGAAGTTGAGTAGTATTAGGGCCGTCACGTGCCAATTTTGGGTCGTGACACTAGACAAGTGAGAAAGGTAATTTTAAAAGGCCCATCTCACGGTGATTCATGAGCGGGTCCCTTCTTTCCTTACTTGTGCTTACCTGGCCACAATTGGCGGTGAAGAGGAGATTTGAGAACTTCACAATTTGTCCTTTTGGAACAGTTAGGAGCGGTCTAGATTTTCAAATAAAAACCTCTTGCAACTCTTCCTTATAAAAACCTCTTGCAAAAGATTTTCAAATAAACACCACAACCTTTTATCGAAAGGAGATTTTTCCGTAAAATATTATGTTTTTCCAAAATGATAAATATCCTAAAATCTCATGGTTTTTCTTAGAAGTAATAAAAGGTAATTAAACACTATTATTCTTTTTACTAAGCAATCTCTAAGATGACACGAAGTACTTTACGAACTTTATAAAATAAAACGAGTGGTTGTGGAAGGCCATATAAAACGAGATCAATACTTTTTAAATTTCCAGTTTATGACAACATGACATATACAAAACATGATACGGTTTGGGTTAGAATGCGTGGATCTAGGTATGGAATACTTATTATGAAGATCTCTGCAGGCAGGGTGACCAGTCCAATATATGGACGACTATCAAATATGAAGATCCCGATATTCCGGGTGACCATTCCAATATATGGGCGACTATACAAATATGAAGATCCCGATATTTCGGGTGACCGGTCCAATATATGGACGACTATACAAATATGAAGATCCCGATATTCCGGGTGACCAGTCTAATATATGGGCGATTATACAATGTGGAAATTCCATGCCTAGAGGTATACGCACTAACTCTAATTCGTCAAAACCTTTATACAGAACCACGAGGATGGGTAGTTTGATTAGGCAAGGAAATTCGGAACTCGGATTCCCCTACTACTCGATCATGATCCCGGGAAGTGAAACGGTACATTTCACTTCCCCAGTTGTTGTTCTGTGGCCACAACGGAATAATCGCGAGTATCCGGACCCTTATTTAACAAACTAAAACGTTTACAATACCTATTGATACTCAACACTAAACCCACATCATATGCTATACCTACCCGTTACCTTATCCACCTTTCTTCATGAGACACGAGTTATTCAGTATCTTGGATGTGGATATTTTACCAGTCTAGACTTGTTGTTTATTATGGAACTGAAGGGTGGTAATACCTGTGCACTTGAGTGATATTCACGCTAGACAAAGCTCCATCGTAGTCATGGGACAACTTTCGGGGATGTTCACGCTACCACATTGATTGCCATTCCAGGCACGAGCACCAGCTCATACTGTTTCCAGCTAGTCATGGGATACCTCAAGGATACGAGTATGTTCACCCGTCAATTCCATCCATACACACCTTATTTAAGCTGGTCTAACTCTTAGACTGAATATCCGTTTGATTTGACTTGAACCTTTACCAAACATATACCTAACACAACCTACTCATATTCACATATCTAATTTGTATATAACCTCATACCTTTATACACATGTACATCATATTCATTATATACACATGTTCGTTTCTATACCTTTACTTTCTTATGAAGCAATCCTTCCCGAGTATAACTCGCTGACGGACCTTCCTTTCTTCCTCTATCTTTGGAATGTCCGTCAGATAAGAATGAGTATTATGGCGAGGATCAAGGTATGAAGCCAGTTTATGAAAATTATGCAGACTGGACCATGGAAGATTAGCTGGTTTTAATTTTTTTTTGTTGCCCACATGTTTAGGGCTTTTGTTTCTTTTTTGATGTAATTAAACTACTCAGTTTATTTTACTCTTTCTTTTAGGATGTAATAAAGTTTGGTTAATGGAAATAAATGCCTTTCGCTTTTATTATTTTTGTTTTGGTACACATCTTGCATGTTATATATTCATACGCTTAACGAAACCGTATTGAATAGACCACCTTCAATACAGTTAGGTTGCGGACTTTGCCACATCATCCTTCACCTTCTTTTGGGAAGCGAGGCATGACAGGTTTTTGTGGTGGCCCATGCAGGTCATCTTGTGTACTAAAATGAAACCGTTAACTGACTTATTATATTTGTGAATCTCATCCATCTATACCAATATCATAGTTTTCCTATGTCCCTTGTCCCTTCCTTGACATTCTGTACCCTGTCCATGACCTTCTGTTCAAAGTCATGGCAAATCTTTCCGACGAGGAGGACATGTCCGATATTACTTTTGAATCTACATCTGGAGATTCAGACGACGAAGTCGTAGACTCTCAGGCAGTTATTTCCAACAGCGGCTCGAAAGATGAAGAAGTCGATGCTGCAACTCCGGAGCCTGTGATGGATAATGACTCCGAAGATGAAGAAGAAGATCCTATAGAAGAGGAGCATATACAGGAGGGGCCATAAAAAGAGGCTATTGCGGTGGAAGAGAATCCTATGGAATATGATCCGGATGAGGATGTTTCTGCAAAGGAACAAAACCCTATATAGAGGGGGAATCGGAGGGCGAGGCTCCTGCCAGGGATGAGCCGAAGGATGGAGTTTCGAGTGAGGAGGAACTCGAGACCAAAGAAACTCAGGAAGTTATCCCCACAAGGCGCCATAGGAATGGTCGTATCTTTCTTAGTGCGAGGACCTAGCACCACTTGTTGAACTCCCGTAATCAAAATTAATAAGTCTTTTTCCTTGGCCGAATAAAACGATGCATGTCCTTACTTCCGGTTGTACTCTCCATATTGAAGTTGGATAATAAAATCTTAATTTCGAGCCAAAAATCTCTCTTGTGTCTCTTGCCCTTCTTATTAGTCTCTCCCTTGCATTAATTGTTGTTCTTCCATGCAAGTCATTATCTTGTCTCATCCCTCAGCCCGTTTGTAACCTAACTTATTCTGATTCGGATCATCAATGTCCGGACGACACCATCACCACAACCGAAGGGGAAACGGAAACAATGAAGCCACTGCTCAACAAGCAGCTATGCTACAAATGATGCAAGGACTATTGGAGCAACCGCAGCAGCAGACAGCTACCCTTCATCAGGAACTACGAGAAAGTAGACAGCAGCAAGCAGAGATTTTAAGTAAGGCACTAACCCCAGTTCCACAAGGTTCGGCGGGAGTGAAACAGTTCAGATCACTCCACCCCAAAACTTTTTCGGGGAAGGAAACTCCCTTAGAAGCTGAGGAGTGGCTCAAGGGACAGTCAATGATCTCAGTGCCGCTCAAATTTCGAAGGACGCGTGGGTGAACATCGCTAAGCTACAACTTACGGATAATTCCAGGATATGGTGGGAGGCAGAGGAAAGTAGATCGAAGAAGCCCATCGACTAGGAAAGGTTCAAACAGCGTTTTGATACCCAGTACTTTCCAGTCGTGGCACACTTAAGAATGGAACGGGAGTTTATACAGTTCCAACAAGGGAGCATGTGGGATAAGTCGGTGGACGAGTACGCTTCGGAGTTCGCAAGGTTAAGTCGGTTCGCGCATCATCTAGTGGCAACCCTAGAACTTTATGCTAAGAGATTCCGACAAGGATTGGACTTGAAGACGCAGTCCTCCATGTCTTCTGCTACCTTATCAACTTATGATGAAATCTTAGAGGCGACACGAAACTTTGAAGACCTTCAGAGACGCATAAGGAAGGATGACCGTTTGTCTGGCATTAAGCGACCAGCCAATCAAATTCTTGAGGGATCATCTTCCAGATTCAACGGGAGATAACAACCTAAGAGACCAGCAGTACCGACTATCTTCGAAAAAACAGCCGTTGTATGCAACCATTGTGGTAGGACCGGACACTACATGAGAGACTGTCGCATTTTGAACAAACTTTGCATAGTCTGTGGGCCTCCGGATCATGCCATTGGGGACTGTCCTCAGAGAGGGAGACAATCAGGCCCTGTCAACAAGCCGGCTAATTATGTGGCACCATGACAGGAAAACCAGCCACCTTCTGCCACTCAACCAACCGGTCAAGGGGCATCACTAAAAAGACCACCCTTGCCATCACAGGAGCGTGTTTTTCAGCAAGCGCAAAGGGATGGACCCAAACGTCAGACCTTCACCATGACGGCCGTGAAGGCTAATGCCACGTGGCAAGACAGCAGATGTACTCTTTTCTTTTTCAACCTTTCTTTGATACCATGATTAACCATCCTTCGATGCAAATCTTAGTTAAACTCACCACAATTCCTCTAGTTTTCGTAATTTCGACTGGTTGCCTTTATGTTATATCTCGCAAGTTTTCCATCCACAACCTCCCTTCAACTTCCAAACTCTTCTATCTGGAAGCAACTACTGATTTTACATTATCTGATTCCTTGTACCTAAACCCTTCAGAGACTTTCCATGCATCAAGTGATACACCAACTCGTGGGAGCGACACATGCAGCAAAGAGGATTCCTGACAGCGTTATTGATTTCCGTGACTAGTAGTGGCCACTCCTTTGAAAATTTCAAGTATGAAATTATTCTAAGGAGGGTACATCGTAACTATCACAACCATTCTTGCAATTCTTAGCAAACCCAGAAGTTTTAACATCGACAACGATTTTTTCGAAGAAAGGACTTGGTGATGTGATGTATCAGCACGGCGATATAGTTGCATATGCGTCAAGACAACTAACGACTTGTGGATGCAACTATCATGTTCAGATTTAGAACTGGCGATAGTAATTTTCATCTTGAAGATATAGAAACACTACTCTAAGGAGAACATGGGAACATGGATGGTTGAAACACATGAAGCAGATGAGTGGGGTCAAGTTTTATATAGGAGAAGTGTCGATCGATCGGGACGACCCTGAAGATGGAGAATTGTAAGATTGACATAATTGTAGGAAAAAAAAGTGGAGATGATGATACAATGCAGCGAGCAAGGAAAGCTCAACCTACGACCCATCGGCCGTTTAACATCTTGGAATGAGACGGTGGGTTTGTGTATAGACTAGCTTTACTATTTTCTATGAAGGGTGTGTATAATATTTTTATATCTCACAGCTAAGAGGGTATGCTGGCAACCCTAGCCATACTTTTGATCATTCCGAGATCACGAAAAGGTTAGCATAACCTACGAGCAGCAACCGGTCGGAATACTAGAAGGATGAAACCTTGAGCGACAAGACAATCCAGCTGACTAGAGCTATATGAAGAAAGAACTAATAGGCAGACATACACGGACCAGAGAGCGAGACCCAAATTTTTAACCGTGATAATCCCTTCTTAGTGATTTCTTTCTTCCTTTGACCTACCTTCTGAAATTTCGAGGACGAAACTATTTTAAGGAGGGTAGATTGTAACGACCATGTTTTCTAATACCTAATAAAATATATTTTATTTAAATTTCTACTATCAAATAATTATTTACGTGTTTCATTTATAGAAGAATAATTTTAAAGTAATGTTAATAATTTTCAAAGCATTAAATATGATTAAAGGAAATTTCTAAAATCTATTATTGTTTTTATAAGCTTAAAATGTTTTGATAAAATTTTATAATGCCTTAAAATAATCTACATATTTCTATCATCAATCAAAGTAATTAATTCGTAATTAAAAATGTTTTAAAGGGTAAACTAGATTTTATATAACTTTAATAACTAACTAAAACCATAGCAATGGTTATATTATTTAGTTTTAGCCCAAAATTATTTTTATACTAAAAATAACAATAAAATATATTTTCTGAAATTTTTCCATAATTTTCTCGTATTTTAAACTATTTTTAACAAATTTTTTAAAGCTAAATCCAATTTTTAAAATAATAAACAGTTATTATTTTTATTAAAAAAATTAAATTTCGCTTTAACCTGGACCGCTGGATCAAAAGATCCAACGGTCCAGAGCTTCGCGGCGGCGCCACGTGGTGGGGACCACACGAAAGCGCGAGGTCTCCACACGCGCGGGCACGAGGCGTCGCATGGCGACACGTGGCGGCGGCGGTGCGATGGGCGGCGCGATCTGTACCGTTGGATGCAGATCCAACGGCTATAATTCGTGGCGACGGTCGCAATCATTAACAGAATGATTCGGAATCATTGGCCGCGTGATTTTCCGTATGATTTAACGAGTTTTTGGATTTTCTTGTTGCCTTTTTAACCCTATAAATAGACACCTTCAAACCTAAATTTTTCGCACCTCAGAACTCCAAAAATTCTGAAAAAAATACCGGTGCCTTCGTGTCGACGACGCCGACGCTACGGCTCCACCCAATCGCCGAGGAAAAATCGAGGTGCGGAGATATTAAGGATTTTGTACACGCATACGTTTTCAACCCTTCGGCATCCGACTCAAACACAAAGTAGGATCCGCCTCTCTCCCCTTTCCTGTCACTTCTTTCTTTCTCAATAACCTAGTTCTAACTTATAATCATCAACCCCTATTTAAAAAGTTGTTATAATATTTGTGCATACATGTTCCTTGTACCCTCAATAACGATAATGTTAACCCATATTTTAAAACGGTGTTTAATTTGTTCTGTACACAAAAGTATATTGCACACCCATAATACCTGGAATCTGATACACTTAATATCATAACCCATGAATTGTCATTTCACCTCTGACATACCCATACTATAAAAATGATCTCCCAATAGGTTACTTCCACAAAATACCCTCGTTTAATTAAAATATTATATTTGTTTAAAATATCCATATAAGATATATGAAATAAATGTTTTAGATACGACATATTTTGCTTACACTTTTCCATCAACTACTATAATATTATTACACCCCCTTCAATCTTTTTAAAGAAGAAAATACTAAATTTAAATAACGATATCTTTTCAAAATAAATATTTAGTATCTTATTAAAAGGTGATTTTAAAATAACACCAATTAGAATAAAGGAAAGGTTGTAGGCATCGATCGTTTATCTAAACCAGACTTTGTGCTGCCTAGGCTAGACAAGTGAGAAAGATAATTTTAAAAGGCCCGTCTCACGGTGATTCGTGAGCGGATCCCTCCTTTCCTTACTTGTGCTTACCTGACCACAATTGGCGGTGAAGAGGCGATTTGAGAACTTCACAACTTGTCATTTTGGAACAGTTAGGAGGAGTCTAGATTTTCAAATAAAAACCTCTTGCAACTTGTCCTTATAAAAACCTCTTGCAAAAGATTTTCAAATAAACACCACAACCTTTTATCGAAAGGAGATTTTTCCGTAAAATATTATGTTTTTCCAAAATGATAAATATCCAAAAATCTCATGGTTTTTCTTAGAAGTAATAAAAGGTAATTAAACACTATTATTCTTTTTACTAAGCAATCTCTAAGATGACACGAAGTACTTTACGAACTTTATAAAATAAAACGAGTGGTTGTGGAAGGCCATATTAAACGAGATCAATACTTTTTAAATTTCCAGTTTATGACAACATGACATATACAAAACATGATACGGTTAGGGTTAGAATGCGCGGACCTAGGTATGGAATACTTATTATGAAGATCCCTGCAGGCAGGATGACCAGTCCAATATATGGACGACTATACAAATATGAAGATCCCGATATTCCGAGTGACCAGTCCAATATATGGGCGACTATACAAATATAAAGATCCCGATATTCCGGGTGACCAGTCTAATATATGGGCGACTATACAATGTGGAAATTCTATACCTAGAGGTATACGCACTAACTCTAATTTGTCAAAACCTTTATACAGAACCACGGGGATGGGTAGTTTGATTAGGCAAGGAAATTCGGAACTCGGATTCCCTTACTACTCGATCATGATCCCGGGAAGTGAAACGGTACATTTCACTTCCCCAGGTGTTGTTCTGTGGCCACAATGGAATAATCGCGAGTATCCGGACCCTTGTTTAACAAACTAAAACGTTTACAATACCTATTGATACTCAACACTAAACCCACATCATATGCTATACCTACCTATTACCTTATCTACCTTTCTTCATGAGACACGAGTTATTCAATATCTTGGATGTGGATATTTTACCAGTCTAGACTTGTTGTTTATTATGGAACTGAAGGGTGGTAATACCTATGCACTTGAGTGATATTCACGCTAGACAAAGCTCCATCGTAGTCATGGGACACCTTTCGGGGATGTTCACGCTACCACATTGATTGCCATTCCAGGCACGAGCACCAGCTCATACTGCTTCCAGCTAGTCATGGGATACCTCAAGGATACGAGTATGTTCACCCGTCAATTCCATCCATACACACCTTGTTTAACCTGATCTAACTCTTAGACTGAATATCCGTTTGACTTGACTTGAACCTTTACCAAACATATACCTAACACAACCTACTCATATTCACATATCTAATTTGTATATAACCTCATACCTTTATACACATGTACATCATATTCATTATATACACATGTTCGTTTCTATACCTTTACTTTCTTATGAAGCAATCCTATCCGAGTATAACTCGCTGACGGACCTTCCTTTTCTTCCTCTATCTTTGGAATGTCCGTCAGATAGGAATGAGTATTATGGCGAGGATCAAGGTGTGAAGCCAGCTTATGAAGATTATGCAGACTGGACCGTGGAAGATTAGCTAGTTTTAATTTTTTGTTGTTGCCCACATGTTTAGGGCTTTTGTTTCTCTTTTGATGTAATTAAACTACTCAGTTTATTGTACTCTTTCTTTTGGGATGTAATAAAGTTTGGTTAATAGAAATAAATGCCTTTCGCTTTTATTATTTTTGTTTTGGTACACATCCTGCATGTTATATATTCATACGCTTAACGTAACTGTATTGAATAGACCACCTTCAATACAGTTAGGTTGCGGACTTTGCCACGTCATCCTTCACCTTCTTTTGGGAAGCGGGGCGTGACAATGTTTAATTTAGTTTATTTTTTCGCAGCTTTATTTCTTGATATGAGCCCATATTAGGACGTGTTTTCAGTTGTTGTTTATGTGATCTTGATTCGTTTCCGCTTATACATTTTCTTGACTCTATTTATCGTGGAAAATGGTCATGTATTAGATAGATTTTATATTTTTACTGTTCTTGATATCCTATAAACAGCCGTAATGTGACTGTGGAGGGATGATTCTTAGCCACGGGTAGCATGGTTGGATCTGTCACGTGCCGTAGTCTGCGCATTCTGAGAAGCGGGGCGTGACGGGATTTGTTTGGTATCAGAGCCATAGGATTTAGGATTAGTCTGGTTTGATTCTTTTGTAGTTGGGTATTGAACCCAATACATCAGCCAGGAAACCCGCAATTAGGAACATGTCCTGCCACATTATTTTCTTGTCATTCGAATTCTTGAATCTTATCTTTCCCTTAACTCTTGTATCTTGACAATATGGAAATGACTTTGCATCTCAACTTAGAACCCTCTTGATTCCTTATTGTTTCTCTCCTCTTATTCTCTCGATTTTGGTAGTAGGATTTGGACGACTTGGATGGAGATATTTGATTGTAACTATATACTGCGATATGGTTACAATGCGGTACTCTATTTAGGTAACATGGGGTCCTATTTTGATTCATTCTCTTGACTTGTGTTTTTTGTACTACTTTGTTTCTCTCAGTTTCATTACTTACGAATTCATATCTTATCGTGAACATGAATCCAACAATCGCGGTATATCTTTCCCCTTATCCCGTAGTGATCAGTCCGTCTGCGTTTCGAAAAATAAGGAGAAATACAAGAGAAGCTTTTGATGATTGCAGTAGTTCGAGATTAACCCCAGTGGAAGCTGGTACACACCGCCTAAAAGACGATTAGATGTAAGATATTCGATTGAAAAAATTTTGACAGATCCGCCCCAAATTATCAGAGTAGCGCAGCGGAAAAGTGGTGGGCTAATAATCTATAAGTCTTAGAACAAACTTGCAAATTCATGATGAAGGGAACCATTTACTGAAGGGTGAAGTTCGTAAACAAGTTGCAGATGAAGCACTCATAGCAGTTCGGGATTTCATGGATGTGTTCAAGGACATCTCGGCTTTACTACCAAAACGAGATGTGGAGTTCGCGATTGATCTTATTGCTGTAGCAGCGCCAATTCAAAGGCTTTTATCCGATGGCGCCGGTGGAACTGAAAGAAGTAAAGAAACAAGTTGTCGAATTACTAGAGAAGGGTTGGATTCGCTGCAGCAATCCACCCTGGGGAGCTCCGGTTCTTCTAGTCAAGAAGAAGGATGGCACACGTAGAATGTGCATCTATTGTCGAGAATTAAATTGGGTGACTATTATGAACAAGTACCCAATCCCTTGCCTTGGCGAATTATTCGATCAACTCAGTGGCGCGAGGGTATTCTCGAAGTTGGATTGTAATCCAGATATCATCATGTTCGGGTGAAATCAGAAGATATTTGCAAGACAGCGTTCCGAACTCGATATGGGCATTACGAGTACTTAGTGAAGCTATTTGGAGTTCTAACGCACCGGCGATATTTATGGACTTGATGAACCGAATCTTTTCACCGTACTTGGACCAGTTTGTAGTAGTGTTTATTGATGGCATTCTGGTCTATTCGAGAAGTAGAGAAGAGCATGTAGAACACTTGAGGCAAGAACGGTTATATGCTAAGATGAGTAAGTGCTAGGGATCGCACTACAAACGTTAAGGCAAGAACGGTTATATGCTAAGATGAGTAAGTGCGGGTTTTGGCTCGAAGAAGTGATGTTCTTGGGTCATGTTGTATCCGGAGATGGAATTTCCGTTGACCCTGAAAAGATTGTAGTTGTTCAGGAGGAATGGCCAATTTCAAAGAACGTAGAGGAGATTAGAAGTTTTCTTGGGCTTGCCGGATATTATAGAAGGTTCGTGGAAAACTTCGCTCGAATAGCATAACCATTGGCCAAGCTAACATGAAAGGAGGTACCGTTCGTATGGACGGATAAATGTGGGTCAGTTTTTTAAGCGTTGAAGCAAAAATTGACCACCGTTCCTATCTTGACAGTGCCAGACAGTTCCGGAGGGTTGGTTATTCATAGCGACGCATCTGGGAAAAGCTTAGGATGTGTTCTAATGTAGCATGGGAAGTTTATAGTCTACGCGTCGAAACAATTGAAGACTCATGAGAAGAACTACCTAATTTATAATTTGAAGCTAGCAGCAGTGATTTTTGCTTTGAAAATTTGGAGACACTACTTATTGGGCAAAAGGGTAGAAGTATTTACCGATCATAAAAGCCTAAAATATTAGTTCACACAGAAAGAGCTCAACATGAGGCAGCATAGATGGTTGGAGCTGATGGATCACTATGATCTTGATCTAAAATACCATCCGGGAAAAGTTAATTTAGTGCTGGATGCTCTAAGTCGGTTGCCAGCGATACGGATGTTAACTGCACAGAAGGAGATTATTGCTGATTTTCAAAGGTTTAAGTTGGAGATTGTACAACCGAATTCTTCGGGAAAGTTGATGCAGTTGCAAGTACAGTCATCCTTGATCGATAACATTAAAACAGCACAGCCGCATGATCCAAGATTGCAGATGTTTCGAGAACAGGTAGAAGCGGGACTTCTAACGGACTTGCTAATTCATGAAGACGGTACGTTACGTTATGGGAGTCGTTTATGTGTGCCTAAAGAAGTTGTTCGTGAAGAAGTTATGAAGGAGGCTCTTACTTCAGCATATTCTGTACATCCGGGAGGCACAAAAATGTACCGAGATCTATGACAACATTCTACTGGGAAAGCATGAAAAGGGAGATTGCTTGCTACGTATCGAAGTGCTTAGTGTGTCAGCAAGTCAAGGCTGAATATCAAAGGGTACCTGGTTTGTTGCAACCACTTCTGATTCCTCAGTGGAAGTGAGAACATATAATTCTAAAGAAAACCGGGTTTTTATAGTTCATGGTATTTTGATGAAATATTGTAATTGTAACCAAGAATATACTAAAAGAGTATCGTGCTATGGAAACCATGTATGTTTGTGAGGGGTAGGTGTCACGACCTGGAATTTGGCATGTGACCGGCACTTAAATCACGCAACGTCTAAAGGCGTAATGTAATTCAAGTAAACTGAAGCCCAGAAATCTAAACATTTTTGCGGAAAAATAGTGGAGGTGCAGTTTTGAATTAAAGGTATAATGAAATCAAGTTTTTCTGTAAATGCATAAATAAAGATTTATAAGAAAACAAAAGGGGTTATATACTAAAGTTGAAAATATTTTCGTCCTTAAAAATTTGGGCCGCACCTCCCTTGTAATTTTTTATCCAAAACCACATACAAGCAATATATATAGGCATCCCCAAACGGGAGCTAACTCTTCGCCAATTAGCGGAATCACAACCACACAAATAAACAATATTTATACGACGCCCTACGGCGAAGATAAAACACAGAAAGAATAATAAATAAAGCAAGACATAACCAGCTCAAAAGCAAACATACACCTATCGCTCTAAGTCTCGCAAAACAAGTCTGATTAGGTCTACCAATATACAAAGTCTAGTTTCTGATTGATAGAGTTTATCTAGATACAATAGAATATAAAAAGTACAAAAGTGGGCACGATCTAATGTGTCCTGCCTACTGTAGCAAATCACCCTGAAAGAAGCTGTGTGCCAACGATATCGGTACTGATCCAAGCGGTCGAACCTGCAAGAAAACTGTGGCACAACGGGGGTGAGTTGCTAACTCGTGAGTAGAAAATATCAGCAGGTAGAAATCGAATAAACGGCGATTCCTAAGTCATACTATATCATGAAAGTAATACTATGGTATCTAGGGTGACCATGTATGCAAATGTGTACAACAATAGAGTCAATACCAATAACAACATGTAAAAATCAATCATCTGAAATCAAATGCCTATATATATGAGAATATCAACCAACATGTGTTTATCAACGACACATCAACATTATGGAACCTGAGCGTCCAACACCAACACTCGAAATATCATGAAAACCCATGTCCATTATCGACACGTAAATCCTCATATCTCAGGCGCCGCATCATCTGATCAGCCCTCATATCCATCTCACGACTCCAGTCGGTATCCTCCGGATAACCGCCGGGCCCAAACTATCACTGGTAGGTAGTACTCCCCCTGCCAGGCTCATCATCATCCTCACAAATTTCTCGCTCCGGGGTAGCTTACCGGGTCCACCATATAACCGCAGACGGCTCATCTAACTCCTCGAATCGAGTATGCTCATAGCTCATAACCGAGAAAACTCATGGTGGACACTGTTTCCCCCAATCAGAGCAAAGCTCTGTTTTGAATTTCAAAATTCAAAAATTGAAGCAACGCTTCAGATCCCGTGCGCTACGCGCTGCGTGCCACGTGTCAAGCACAGACGCGCTAGCGCCAGGTGCGCTGCGCCCTAGGCAGCGCACCCCCAATCAGAGCAAAGCTCTGCTTCAAAATTCAAAATTTAAATTGAAGCAACGCTTCAGATTCTTCGCGCTGCGCGCCACGTGTCAACCACAAGTGCGCTAGCACAGTTACGTTGCGCTCTGCGCTGCGTGCCACGTGTCCAACACAAGTGTGCTAGCGCAGTTGCGCTGCGCTCTGTGCTGCGCGCCACGTGTCGAACGTAGGTGCGCCAGCGCAACGTGCGCCGGCGCTGGGTTAAAAAGTTCCCCACCGTCAGATCAAAAGATCTACTAATAATAAATTATTAATTAAGTGGAACTAAAATTCTGTTATGGAAAGATTTTTCAATCTTATTAAAATAAGAAAATTATCTTCTGTAAAACAGAAGCCTTAGGATTAAAGATCCAACGGTGGGAAATATTCACAAATCAATCAGAGAAAAATCTCTTAAACTGATTTAACAAATCATTTGGCCCTATATAAAGGACCCTAGACTTCAAGAGATAGAGATACAGAAGAGAAAAAGAGAGAGAGAGAGAGAGAGAGAGAGAAACCCTCTGCAAAAGAAGAGCAAGCTCTTAAAAAAAAGAAGATTTCTTCTTCTTCAAGGTAAAGAAAGAACTATGTTCTTGAATAACAAAGATGAAACCATCTCGTAAAAAGAAGAAACATCTTCTAAAAAGATCTTAGATCTATAAAAAGACCAAGGTCTTTAATTTAAAAGAAATGATCAAAAAGATCTAATCATAAAATAATAAAAAGAAGTATTTTACTTCATTCACAGATCTTTTGATCTATAAAGGCAGAGCCTTTTATAAAAAACAAGAACTTTTGTTCTTGAATTTTGAGGAAAAAGCCTCCTTTGAAGAACATAAATTTGTTTTTTGATCTTAAAATTGATCAAATGCGTTTTGCGCTATTGAAAAGTGCCTTGCACTCATAAACTGCGCTCTTGCGCTCGTTGGATCGGCGCTCAGCGCCAAAACATGCCACGTGTCAACCATAGACACCACTTGCGCTTTGCGCTTCTAAACCAGAGCACTGCGCTCACGTGCCACTCACTGGTGCGCCAACAGACTGGCGCAGTGCGCTCATAAATTAAAAACGCGATGCGCTAACAAACTAGCGCTTAGCGCTAAGTGCAACACGTGTCCTCTTCGTGTGCGCTACCCGACAGAAGCACAATGCGCTCTTTGACTGGCGCAACGCGCCTGGCGCGCCACGTGGCGCATTGTCAGAACAAACTTTGTTTCTGATGAATGCTATGCATTCAATACAAGACAAAAATGTCAGAGCCCAATGCCTAGCATTATTGAAAGGGTTGAGCCCAAATAAAGGCTTAATAGCCAGAACAAAAATAAAATGTTAAAACATTTTAATTGGACTTAGCCCAATTTTGGCCATAAGTCCTCAACTTGTTTTGAATTGAGCACATCTGCTCTTTCAACCAACTCATTTTGGTTCAAGCATACATCCCTTCACTCCTTTGATATTCGTTGTTGTAATTCCTCAACGTCTTCAAAAAGACGACGGGTCCCGACAACCACACATTTCACAGACTATGACGTCTTTAAACTGGACTGTGGGGTCCTTAAACTCATAGACTATGATGTCTTTAACCTCGACCGAGATGTCTTTAAACTAACATTGGACTGTGGGGTCCTTAAACTCACAGACTATGATGTCCTTAACCTCGACCGTGATGTCTTTAAACTAAGATTGGACCGAGATGTCCTTAAACTACCAATGGACCGTAATGTCCTTAAACTAATCACCAACCGCAATGTCACTAAACTAAACAATAGAGCCTAATTGCTCTCTTGTCAGATCTAAATGGTCCCGTTAAGTTGGTCTTAGTCTAAAATTAGACTAACGTATCCTTAACAAATGTTTAAATTGATCTTAGTCTCAAATGAGGCTAACATATCCTTAAACCCAACCCCCAAACCCAAATCTAAGAAAGATATGGATTTGGACTAGTCCACGCCCTACGGGCGACAACATAACTTAGTCTCCATATACAATCCACGGGCAACCATAAACAAAACAAACACCCACGACATGAAGTGACCATCTGGAGAAGGAGAAGGTTGTTATCGCGATGTGGTAGCGTAATTAACTTCAGGGGCTTGCGCTGCAGGGAAGAGCGTCCCCACAATCAAAAACCCCTCAGATGAGGGGGAATCTGACGAAGTCTGCTACATCGGCCGCATCCGTTTAAACCTTCGATACATGGTGTCATAAATCAACTTGGCATCTTCGGAGAGGTGGACGGATAGCACCAATTAGCATCTGCCCCGAATTTCAGGCGAGACGTACATCGCGTCTCCGCCGCGTCTTTCGGAGGGGAACAGACATGAAATATCATATCAAGGGAAAACCACACTTTTTAAATATTTCAAGTTTTCAAAACGTACTTTGCGGTTTCCCAAATCCACGAAACAGAAATCTCATGAAAACATCATCTCAATGCATGTAACCATAAAGTATGATATATGCAAACATAGAACAGTAATGTGAGCATGTCAAGTATATCATGCAAGCATGTCATGTGATGGTATTGAACAATGAATGTACTTTACGGTTAAGATTAATATCATGATATAGCAGTTAAGTGGCATGGCAATTACCGATGATGAATATGTGTGAGCCGGCAGATCTGTGTAAGTGTAACATGCGCATCATCGGTAATAGTGCAGGTGTATTAGCATACGATATCATATAACGGTAAATTCCGGGAATATAACACGCATGTCATGAGGGATAATCCAATATGAACATGAACGGTAAACAGGTATATATCTACACATGAACCATACGGTCAGTTTAAAAGATATGAATCGTAGTTTTGAAAGTGGGGGCTACAGTGTGTTGAGAAAAAGATACTATTTGAAAATCCGTAGCGTTCCTTGAGATTTCCATTTAAAAGTGCATACGATTCGTCGGTTTTGGAAATAAGTATAGTTCAGGTGAAATCTTTACATCGGCGATCCAGCCTCATAGTATCCGATATGGCAATATCCTCGATCGTCATTCTCAAATCACGAGCGCGGATCAATTATCCGGTATATCTCATCGTGTACGGTAATCCATCGTACGATGGCAGCAATCTAGATTAAGGACATATCGTCCTATTCATCGATAAGGGTACGGATCTATGGTCTAGTATGGCACATCATCTTTTATCCTTATGTATACATTCATATATATCTCATGTTATATCCTTATCGATCTCACATCATGTCATTAATGATCTCATATCATATCATTAATGATCTCATATCAAGCATATCTGCTCGTATCCTCTTATATCGTCCTATTGACATCTCAATTCACGTCATCTTGTAATAATTCATATCATCTCCTACTAACTCGTTAATCATATCCGTAGGTTCCTCGTATAGGTTTCTCCGACTATATTCTATATATCGGTTTCCATTTTATAATTGCGGGGGTGTTATACGCCATCCACCCGACTTCCCCCGTAAATATAAATCTTCTGCTAATCTCCTCGTTTAGCCGAAGTCGATGTGTTTCATCGTCCCGGAAGTCCACACGAAGGTACCTACAAATCAACACATATCGCAGTGCTATTAAAACCAAGTTCGAAAACCGATACGGCGGACGAATTGATTATAGATTAGAACATATAGCTTACGCATGCAAAAACAACCAAATAATATCTGGCGTCGACGTACGAACGTCGAACAACCAAGTCACATTAAGAAATTCAAAAATCCAAGTTTCAAATATCAAAAAATATTGTCAAAACCAACTCAAAATACTCCCATATTTTTGGCACAAGTAGTCTAGAACAAAACTAAACATACAGTAACTAAGTTATAAGGAGTACGGGCTACAGGCCAAACCCCATCACCATAACCAAAAATTTGGCCAGCGAGGGATGCTACAATAACCGGCGGCGATGGTTTTATGTTGGAGTTTGAGTCTCATTCTTCTGCGGTGGTCTTCTAGTGGTCTAATTAGGTCAATATAGTTGTTTGTTTTCCCTATAAAGACCCCAAGTTGCTCCAGATTCCAATTGAGCTTCAAAAATCAAAGAAAACCGACATCGGGAAAATCCTAAGTTCGTGTATTGGGTTCTAGTCTCTGGTATTGGCCAGTAAAACATCATTAAGATCATGTAAAACACTCACTACACCTCAATAGCCACTTTGCAAGTCCATACATCCACTAAACACCAACCTAGAAAATTCTAAGATCACAATATACACTAAAACAAACTCTAAACTAAACTAGAAAGTTAGAAAACTAATTACAAGATGAGAAAGGAAGGTTATACCTCTAGGAAGCAACTCAAGAAAAACCCCAGATGTCCAAAGTCTTCAAAATCCAAATTTAAACTTGCTGTAGGATGAGATTGGGGTCAACTTTTATGAAGGGAGTGGGGGGGTTTGGTAAGGTTTTGAAGATGATTCATGAAGGTAGAGGAAGGTGAAGGAGGAGGAGAAGGAGATGAAGGAGTAGTTGAAGAAACGGTGAAGTGAAGAAATGAAAGAAGAATGGTCAAGGGTGGAGCCATACCCTCTCTCTCTCTCTTTTATCAATTATCTTCTCTTTTCCTTTTCCCCCTCTCATTTAATAAAACCAAATAACACAAATACAAATGAAACCAACATGTAACAAAATGGAACATGTCATGGTGCACTAGCCATGGTTAATTAAAAAGACGGATTTGGCCTAATCATGATTAGTAATGCACTAATCAAGTTTAACTTAAACTTGTATATAATTAATTGCATAATTATTTATAAAATGACCAAATCCAATAAATATCTTTTAAATAAATAAATTATTTTAATCTCCAATTATTTTTCCAAGTATTGGTATATAATTTATACACTTTTTCGAAAAAAAAACTATTCGGTAATCGAATAGTTTTCGCGAAATATATTATTTTATTATTTAAATTCCAAAATATAATATTTTATATTTCTGAAATGTTACAGTAGGTCATTACCCCGTGAAGTTTTCTAAAGGTATAATTATCAAAAGAACTAAAAGATGAATATATGAAGTTCGTGGTATTTTAGCGTAAAAGTTAAATTAAAGTTTTGTTTCATGATATTTTTGAGTGAAAATTGTCCTAAACATTGGTTATGTGATTATAAATATTGTGTAAGAATATGCATGAAGAAAATGTAAGAAAGAGTGTAGTTTTAGAGGTTTAAAAAGAAGATGTCGGTGTTAACTCCACTTCCAACATGTTTTATGAAAAAGAAGTTTTAGAGGAGAAGGGGAAGGATTAGAAGGGACTTACAAGTGATCTAGGGTAAGGAAGGGTTGAAGAAGATAGCTTGGTCATTGCGGGGTCGCCGGAATTGTCTCGATTTCTCGCCGGAAGTTGGCCTTTGGCGAACTCCACTTGTACTTAAAAAATTTTGAGAATTTTTGCTAGAATTTTCAGAATGAGGAAGGGTTAGGGTATGGGGTACTATTTATAGTGTAGAATTAGGGTTTTGGAATTGAAAGAATGAATTAAAATGCATTAAAAATATATTAATTGAGGAAATTGAAGTCTCTGTTTAATTTCAGAGTAAACAAACAGTGCAAGGGTAATGGGGGTAGGCCAAGAGACACTTGTGCAAAGCCCGGGGACTTTTTACCCACGGGGACTCGTCGGCGCCGACCGTTCTTGAAATCTCGTCGGCGCCGACCGTTCTTGAAATCTTGTCGGTCCAAAGTAAGGGGAAGGCCGTTGGATTGTGTACACGTGTCCATGCCAGTAAATACAACATTTTACACATGTTAGTTTTCTTTGACTTTTCATTTCTATGTGCAGTGCACGTGTAAAATTTTAGGCTTCCAAAAAGTTTAAAAGAAAATTCAGAAAAAAATAATGTCCCTGAGGGGATTCGAACACATGGGCTATATCACAGCAGTGCAAGGCTTTACCAATGAGCTACAAGCTATTTCTTGCTGTTCTTAAACAAAAATAACTTTTAAATTGTGCTCAGGCTTGCAAACTCATTTCTGTACATTAAATTGAAAATTTTTGTACAGTAAATTCAGAGTCGTTACAATATCGAGCTAACTCGGGTTTATATATCTTGTAGTTGCCGCTCACTTGGTTGACTACAAGCTGAGAGTCACCGTAAACCCGTAGCCAAAGTATTCTCATTTCTATGGCGAGCTCCAGACCAGCTATTAGAACTTCATACTCGGCCTCGTTGTTTGTGCGAGGCTCAGTGAGAGCGAAAGAACGTCGTAGGGTTCCTCCCGATGGCGTGACAAGCACCAATTCTATCCCCGCTTTTATCTCCGGGACACTTAATTTACTGGAGGTCCTTATTGATGAGATTCCATCGAAGTAGAGCTCCCAACATGGCTCGCTATTCTCGAGGTGCAGCACTTGTTTATCAGGTAAATCACAATTTAGCGGCGACCCTTCTGGTATGGGATGAGCAGCGAGGAAATCGGTGAGGGCTTGCCCATTTATTGCTTTATGAGTAGTATAAATTATATCAAACTCGAGCAGCATGATAGCCCATCTTGCCATTCTGCCGGCTAAGCTTACTTTGGTCATTAAGTGTTTGAGCGGGTCGACCTTGGAGATCAGCATAACCCGATGAGCAAGCAGATAGTGCATCAGCTTCTTCACATCGAATATCAGAGCCGGGTATTGTTTTTCGATCGGAGAATAGTTATGTCCCCCAACTAAAGTTCGACTGAGGTAGCAGAGGGCATTTTCTTTTCCCTCCTCGTTGTTCTGGGAAAGGAGCGTGCCAGTGATTCATCTAGGGTGGCAGTTAGAGAATCAACGATTTATTTGGAATGGGAGCAGCCAGCACTGGAAGGTGCAACAGGTAATGTTTGATGCTTTCGAACGCTTCTTGACATTCGACATCCCAAACAAAATGAGCTCCTTTCTTCATGAGCTTCGAGAAGGGCCTGCATCTTCCCAATAGGTTTGAAATGAATTTTCGTATGTAAGCAGGCTTGCCTTGAAAGGATCTTAGTTGCGTCAGATTCTTCGGAGGAGGCATCTCCATGATGGCTTTTATCTTCGATGGGTAGACTTCGATCCTTCGATGTCGGACTATGAAGCCCAGAAATTTTCCCGATGACACGCCAAAAGCGCACTTTAGAGGATTCATCTTCAGATCGTATTCCCTCAGTCTGGTGAAAATGGTTCTGAGATCTTGGATATGATCGGCCTTGGCTCTAGTCTTGACAACCAAATCATCAACATAACATTCGACGACTTTATGAATTAAGTCATCAAAGATATTGGTCATTGCCCTTTAATATGTAGCACCTCCGTTCTTCAGTCCGAACGGTATCACCTTGTAACAGTATATGCCGATCGGGGTTCGAAATGTTGTATGCTTCTCATCTTCAGACGACATTTTTATCTGATTGTACCCAGCCAAACCATCCATGAAGGTGAACAGCTCGTAATTTAAGGTATCGTTGACCATCGTTTCCATGACCGGGAGCGGGAAATCATCTTTAGGGCATGCCTTGTTAAGGTCTCTGAAATCAACACGGACTTGGATCTGCACATTCTTCTTTTTCACTAGGACGATGCATACGATCCAGTCCGCATATTTCTCTTCTCTGATGAAACCAGCGTCGATAAGTTTCTTATTTTCCTCGACGACTTTTCTTTTAGCTCCCTTCTCATTCTTCAAGGAGCTTGTTTGACTGGCTTGGCATCAGGAGATATAGCCAGGTTATGCATGCCACCTCAGGGGAGAGACAAGGCATTTCTTTGTACGTCCACACGAAGTAGTCGGTGAACTCATGTAGTAGGGTGATTATCTGCTCTTTCATTTTCTCCGACAAGAGTGAGCTGATGTAGGTCGGCCTTGGATTATCGGGCGTTCCCAAATCAACCTCGATTAGCTCGTCGAAGGTTGCTTTTCCGCCATCTTCTAACTCTTGAGGGGCTTCTTCTGGCTCAGCTAGCTCGTCTTCATCATTTGACTCTTCACTGGCTTCACCAATATGGATCATGTAGCATTCTTTGGAATCAGCTTGAATGAAAGCTATGCCCCGTCTATCTGGTATTCGTCTATTGATGAGTGCTCGGACCTGAGGCGGCTGCCATAGTCCTTCGTAAAACTTCGCTTCGGAATCCGTTTAATATAACCAACATCCGCACTTTTTAAAGTATTCCTGCATCTCGGGCGCATCATATCTGGGATTGAGGATGGCCATTATGCCTCTCTCGTATGGAAAGCATGTTACAGACAAATGTCTGGGTGCGCGATGGGATTTGACCCATAAAACAGGATGCCCTTCTGTCCACTTTTCCTTCCGGGAACGTAGAAAGTTTTTGGCTGGTCCACGGTGAAGACTAACAATGCATCGAGCTCTTTGCATATCTGCTCCGGCACCCTTGTGACGGCTAGGGACCTTTCTGCAACTTCGAAGGTCTCTCATAGTTTCGCTTGTTGTGTGGGGGCCCAATCTGTATAACTGTTGCAAGGCAAGTTCTCTTCCTCCGACTTTTCAGTGTAGCTGTCTAAACGTGGGCAAATTTTGCTATCGGATGGGCTTTCGATATCAGACTCGTCCGTATCGCTACCAAGATAAGGGCGGTTTTTATAAACGGACGGACTTCCAACGTCGGACTCATCAGTGTCACTGCCGAAACGCGGACGCACTTGGGTTTTTTTGCTTTTGAAAGTGACAGCCGGCTCAGATTTTCTTTTGAGTTTCAAGGTTGTTCTGTCTTTGGTTAGCTTTGGCTTAGCACTTTGGAGGTTCACAAAATACCGAGAATCTTCATATCGAACTTCATGCATACCGAACGGCAGGATATCTCCGTCAATGTGTCTTTCTTCTCCATTTTTGGTATATTTCATGCACTGATAGAGAGTTGACGGGACGAAGCTTTAATCGTGAAGCTACGACCATCCCAGGAGAATCTTATAGGACGTGTCGGCGTCAATCACGTATATCTTGACATCAGTTTGTAGGTCCCCGAACCTGATTGGAAGAGCTATGGATCCCGGAACTTGCTGGCAATTTTGATTGAAGCCTTGAATGGTAATCCTTTCCCTTGACAGGTGTCGAACGTCCATTGACAAACTCTTTAGAATCTGCAAGTTCATGATGTTCACTGAGGACCCTGGATCAATCAATATGCGATTAATCCGGTCTCCGTCATTGTACCATGTCACGTAAAGCGGTCGATTGTGCTCGGCTGTTCCTATTAACAGGTCTTCATCTTTAAATGTGATCGCGGCTGTATGCAGAGTGTACTGGGCTTCTTTCATATCAATTTTTACAAAACGGGCATGGTACCGCTCGGGGTTTTGTGGAGCATGAATGAGAACATCTTTAAGCTCCTTAGATTGGACCAAGGCATTGTAGATGCTCATGACAGACGGGAGCTTTCGGAGATGATCCAAGACATTATAGTCTACCGAGGAAGGATTCGAATTTTCATAAGCCGGCTCTCCGCCATCATCTTCATTAGCGACTTGTTTTTCTTTCTCTTTTGGGGCGTTGCCTTAATTTGGCGGTAGAGCCGTATCGCTTCTAAGCTGTATTTGGTTAACCTTCGTGGTGAGCTCCTCGTCCTCCTCGAGAAAATAGAGGTCTTCCTCAGAATCTCTACCAAGATGGACGGCGTAGCAGGTCACTATAGGGATCTCGTTATCGGAGTCTTCTTCTACCTCCTCCAGAATCTCAGCCGCTTCTACGGGGATGAAATTCTTCAATTGAATTAGAGTTCTTTTCTTTTGTTCATAGTCTTCGAGGGAATCGATATATTATTAAATGGTCGATCTCCCTGCAGACACTTTTTCACGTCGAGCCGCACTTTTCTTCTTCTTGAGTTTTTTTAGATTTTGAGCCTGATTGAGCCAAATTGGTAGCTGGAACGGTGGGCTTCTGCCCTTCCCATTCTGTTATGGGCTCTTTCTGAAGTAGCTTTAGAATCTTCTTCATCTTTTTAGACGTGTGCATACTCCACGGAGGCTGTGGCAAGTCAGTTTCATTCCTTAGGATAGCAGGTTCAGCTGTCTGCTCCTAGAAGGCTTCAGCTTGTGTCTGTATGAAGTTGATGGTTGTAGCTTACTTGTTCACTAACACACTCTTAAACAACTCGATCTCCCCAGTCTTGTACTGCCTCTCGACCCAGTCTTTGAAAATATAGCAATTCTCGATCGCATGGCTCACTACTCAGTGGTGCGGGCAATATAAAGAATTGTCGGTCATTTTTGGTTCATGAGGCCTTTTCGACTTTGGCAATTGCAGACCGTTGTTCAAGGTATCTTTGAATATCTTGCGGACCTTGTCCCTTCTTAAAGAGTAAACCTTATTCTTTTTCTCCTCTAGGAAAGGCCCTTCTCATCCCAGCACTGGCTTTCGAGACCGGTTGATTTTGGATTCGCCTGCCTTTCGCGTGTCTTCATTGTCGGACGCATTGAAGACATTGGTATTGCTGGAATTCCCGCTTCTACGGTTGTCTTCTCTTTTGCTCTTCCAAGTCTTGTCTCTCTGAGAGTCCAAGGTAGATTCTTACTTCGAGCGTTGCAGCATTTAGACTTTCTTGGTCAGCTCTTGAAACGTCTTGAGGCCTGCCGTTCATAAGAATGGGACCATCCAATTGCTGAGGTTCCCAATAAGGAGGATGATGGACTAGTCCTGCTCTAGCGGCGGTTCGCACTTGACAGTGGGGTTGCGCCATCGGGCAATATAGTCCGTGTTGCTTTCATTTTTTCCTGGCTTGGTTCTCACGAGGTCAGCGATGGAAATTTGGTCACTAACACTCATGAATCTTTTCCAAAACAAAGATTCCATTTGGGCGAAAGTAGTGACGGGCTCGTCTGGTTTACTTGCGTACCAGTCAAAAGCGACACTGGTCAGACTGTTAACAAATTGATGAAGAAGGAGTGCATCATTGCCCCATGTATTTCTGCATGACGCTTTAAAGTGGGTGACGTGTTGATTTGCGTTTCCTGTCCCACCAAATCTTCCGAACTTAAAAATGACGTAGTCGCTCGGGAACTCGATTAGATCGTACTGTGCGGGATATGGCCACCCGATACTGCCAATTTCTTTCTGAGTTTCGGCTTCGGCCACCAATGTTTTAACCTTACCGGTGACCAAATCCATTATCCGGTCTTGTGTTAGCGAGATGGTGCTATCTGGGGACAAGGCGTCTCCAAAAGCGGAATGTGGTCGGCTCTCGTGCGGCTCGCCTAATCTTGGACCCAAGGGGACAGGCATCGGTTGCTTCGGGTTGTCATCACCCGGCTCATGAGTAGAGACTTGTGCTTGATTGGGAGCCGCCCGAGTAATTTGAGCCGTGAGCTGCATCACAACGTTCATTAGGTCATCAATTTTTGAATAGAGCTTGGCCATCTCTTTATCTTTACTCCTAAGCTGTTTTCAAAGCTCTTGAAGCAGCTCTTGCTCTGCAGTCCTGTAGTGGAAAGTTGGCTCTTCCTCGCTGTCTGAGCTTGACTCCATATGGACTGAGGGGTCTTTCTGCCTATCGGCTGTTCCCGCCAAAAAATTTCTGCGCAAAAGAGCCCAAGGTATCAAATGGCGGCGATACGCTTAAGAAAATGGGAACCAGTATCTTCCGGACTGTTTTTTGACAAACCCCCGAATGAAAAACAGATAAATTCTGATGGTATCGAAAGCGGCTCGAAAAACCCTTCGATTTGATATATTATGGGCCTCGTAATAAATCCGGGATCAAAAGTTATGAGGAATTACGTGTCCACACGTGATGGGCTTTTAAGAACCCGCTGGAGGAGTTAAAAGATGCAATAAAAACTCAGAAAAGACCCCAATGGGGCATCACGTGCTCACACGTGACCATGGGTCACGTGCAGACACGTGATGGGCTTTTAAAGCCTCTAAAATAATGAATAGAATTTAATTCTAAAAGTCAGAAAATACCTCAACGAGGTATCACGTGCTTACACGTGACCAATGGTCACGTGTTGACACGTGATGGTTAAAACTGAAACATAAATAAGCGGCTGAGAAAGAAACCTAATTGGGGGTCACGTGCTCACACGTGACCAAAGGTCACGTGCCAGCACGTGACTGGCTTTAAAAGCATTATAATTTAATAGAATTAAATTCTAAAAGTTTCTGAATCTTTCCAAATGGAAAAGGGTCATGGGGAACCGTTGGATTAAAAATCCAAGGGTGATTAAAAATCACCAATTTATAGAAAACCCTTGGACAAGGAAAGATTTCCCTGAAAATCTCACCAGGATAACAAATAGAATATCTTTTGGATTTAAAATCCACGGTGAATAAAATTCACTTAACAATCTACAGGCCCAGATTAATGATAAATATAAATCAAATCTCTCAACATACAAATCAAACCTCTCAATGAGAGATTTGCTAAACAAATTGATTCTCTCCCTTCTCCTATAAATAGGAGCCAAGAAGAGAAGAGAGGGGGGATCTACTTTTTTGGAGAGAAAAACAGAGGGAGGAGAATTTAATTCTCAAGAGAAGAAGAAAAAGAGAAGGAAGAATTTAATTCTCTGCAAAAGAAAAACCCTAGGTAAGAAAGAGAGGCTTCAAAAGAGAATTTAATTCTCAAAAGAGTTTAGCTCTTATTTAAAGAAAAGAACTTAGTTCTTCTTCTAGTTGAAAATCTGTACAGAGCACATCTCCCCATAGGATGAGAATTTAATTCTCATCGGGTCGAGATCCTGCCATGCAGATCCTAAACTTAGAAGGGGAATTGAGTTTTAAGAATTTAATTCTCCTAAACTCACAGGAATTTAATTCCTCCTAAAATGAAACTGGGGTTTAACCCTAATCAAGAATTTAATTCTTTCACATATCTGGGAATTTAATTCCTTTGAAAAGAAATCAGGGTTTCATCCTAAATAAGAATTTAATTCTTTCACAATAGGAATTTAATTCCTCCAAAATCATAATTAGGGTTTAACCCTACGAAGAATTCAATTCTTAAAAGATCTCTGTTCATGAAAAGAACTAGGGTCACGTGCCCCCTCGTGCCCCTTGAAAAGATCCCCTGCAAAGAACTTTGAAGCATCACCCCACGTGCTCCCACGTGACTCCCAGAACGCAGAAAGAAAAAGCAAAGGAAATGAAAGCTTTGGGCGCTCTCACGTGTTATCACGTGACCCCTCAGCAAATGCTTTAACAATTGGCGCACAGATCCCTATCACGTGCCAACACGTGATGCTCTAAAATAAAAATAAAAGTGTTTAACACTTGTTTTGCAGAACAAAATAAAAGGGATCTGGCCCCACTTTTTTATGCCATCACGTGCTCCCACGTGACTCCCAAAACGCAGAAAGAAAGATCAATGGAAATGAAGGCTTTGGGCGCTCTCACGTGTTTACCACGTGACCCCTTAGAAAACGTTCTAACAGTCGGCGCATAAATCCCCCATCACGTGTCAACACGTGATGCTCGAAATAAAAGGGAAAGGTGTTTAACACTTATTCACAGATTTGAGGATAAAACAAAGGAGATCTTGTTTCACATTTAGGGCGCTCTCACGTGTCCACACGTGACCCCTCTTTTCTTAGTGTTTAACACTAATCTGAAGACTTTGTTCCCAGTGTTTAACACTGATTTGCTTTAGTGTTTAACACTAATTTGAAATCTCTGATTACCAGTGTTTAACACTGATCTGCTTTAGTGTTTAACACTAATTTGAAAGCCCTGTTGTTAGTGTTTAACACTGGTTATCTTTTAGTGTTTAACACTAACTTGCTAATCTTATTTCCAGTGTTCAACACTGTTGGTCTTTAGTGTTTAACACTAGCTGTAGCCCAATGGGCTAAGTTTCTAGAGGCAAAGCCTCTCCTTCAATGTGCCAACAAAGGGCCAATATTTCAAATATAATTGGACTTAGCCCAAACTGGCCATAAGTCCTCAAATCATCTTGAACTGAGCACATCTGCTTTTTCAACCAACTCATTGGTTCAAGGGTACATCTCTGAACTCCTCTGATATTTGTCGTTGTAATCCTTCAACGTCTTCAGAGAGGTGATGGGTCCCGACAACCACACATCAACACGGACTGTGGGGTCCTTAAACTCATGGACTTATGCGTCCTTAAACCAAGATACGGACTGTGGGGTCCTTAAACCCGCGGACTTATGCGTCCTTAAACTAACGGACTGTGGGGTCCTTAAACCCGCGGACTTATGCGTCCTTAAACTAACGGACTAATGCGTCCTTAAACACATCCATATGGACTGTGGGGTCCTTAAACCCATGGACTTATGCGTCCTTAAACTACCCATGGACCACCATGTCCCTAAACTGGAGTTGGACCACCATGTCCCTAAACTGGCATTGGACCACCATGTCCTTAAACTGGTACAATAGAGCCCCCAAATGCTCTTTTGTCGGATCTAAACGATCTCGTTAAGTCGATCTTAGTCCTAAACTGGACTAACGTATCCTTAACAACCGTTTAAGTTGATCTTAGCCTCAAATATGGCTAACGTATCCTTAAACGTTCAAACAGACTTTAGTCCCAAATTGGACTATGAATCCCCCCAATCAACTCATTGGTTCAAGGGTACATTTCTGAACTCCTCTGACACCTGTCGTTGTAATCCTTCAACGTCGTCAGAGAGGTGACGGGTCCCGACTGCCATACATGTAATGGACCACTATGTCCCTAAACTGGAACAATAGAGCCAATTGCTCTTTTGTCGGATCTAAACGATCCCGTTAAGTTGATCTTAGTCTCAAACTAGACTAACGTATCCTTAACAAACGTTTGAGTTGATCTTAGCCTCAAGTATGGCTAACGTATCCTCAAACCAAACCCCCAAACCCAAATCTAAGATAATACGGATTTGGACTAGTCCACGCCCTACGGGCGACGACATAACTCAGTCTCCGTAAACAATCCACGGGCAACAAAATACAAAACAAACACCCACGACACGAAGTGACCAGCTGGAGAAGGAGAAAGTTGTTACCGCAATGCGGTAGCGTAATTAACTGCAGGGGCTTGCGCCTGCAGGGAAGAGCGTCCCCACAATCAAAAACCCCTCAAACGAGGGGGAATCTGACGAAGTCTGCTACATCGGACGCATCCGTTTAAACCTTCGATACATGTTGCCATAAATCAACTTGGCATCTTCGGAGAGGTGAACGGATAGCACCAATTAGCATCTGCCCCGAATCTCAGCGCCAAGACATCGCAGTCTTGTGCGCCGTCTTTCGGAGGGGAACAGATTCTGGCACGCCCGGTGGGACCTTTTCCTCTTTCCACTCCACACTTCGTGTGTCGTGATTCGCGAACCAATCGCGGTTCGCTGATAGTTGCCCTTGGGTTTCAAGATACTGAGAATTGGCGCCTTGCTTATTGCAGAAAACAAAGGATCGATGGCTGCTGCTTCCGCAAAGTCCTTCAACTGCTCAAACTGCAATTGCGACCAACGCTCTACCTCGCCAGGAGGTATAGCCTATGGACCCCAAGCTGCTTCGTTGTTCACAATGCCGGTGGACCAAGTGACTCAAGCCACTACCGGATTGTTCTTTGGGACTATGCTCCCCCCATCAAGCTTTGTGGCACCAGTGCTGACAAAGGAAACTCTCAGGAAGTCGGTCTTTGATCGTCTTGCCCCTGTCGCGACTCCTCTCAACGAGTCGCCCGATGTCAACACCTCAGTCTTCTCTAGATTGGGCCAGAAATCCTGCAAATTCATCGCAGAGAAGGCTGCTCCTAAGAAAACGGCCGCTCATGCCTCCGAAATCGCCAAGGCAGCTTCCCCGACCAAAAAGTCGGTCTTTACCAGATTAACGGCTTCAGCTCCCGCTCCCGCTGCACAAAGGACATCGGTCTTTGACAGGCTAACACCAACAACGACCCCCCACCCACACAGGGGGCAAGATGAAGTCATTTTCACCGCTGAGCCAACGCCGTCCGCTCGACGCGCTCGACGTCGTCATTGGCGCCGAATAAGGAAGACTGGGGGCAACTCCCCCTCCGGATTGACCCCACCAGCCCCGGTGGCCAAAGTCAATGCTGCTGTTCCAACTGGGAACAGCTTTGAAATGCTAAATAAGGTGCGAAGGAATTCCCCTACGGCAGTACTGAAGAGGTCTCCTCCCTCACTAAAAAAGGTTGTCGAAACAAAACCCGAACAGCCCCAATTTCCTCAACGGCTGTCTTCCAAAATCTATAAGGTTTGGCGGCAAGCCCGAGACTCGATCATCGATCCGAACTTCTCCCGTCAGCACAAGAAGCCGAAAATCCAACCGGAAGCTGGTCACCAGGCTAAACCCCAAAAGGTTGTCTGGACGCCCGCCTTAGCAGCCCCCTCAACTCCAATCACTCAAAAAAGGAGGCCGCAAAAAGCCCCTGTGTCTTTGGCAAATCGCAAGGACACCGAACAAAAACGCCCCAAGTCTGGGGGCATGGTGGTGCACACCGTATACATGGCTTCTGAAAAGAAGGAAGCCGTGCTTCGACGGGTCACCGACCGCTCACCCGATCCGTAGCAAAAGCTCAAGAACAGCAACAGCAGAAGCTTCAAGAGATGCTGACTACAATGGCCGCACTTACCGAGCCAAAAGAAAGCCTAGAGGAATCATCAGAGCAGCGTCACGAACAAGAAACTGATGCTGACTACCTACGCAGAGTCCTCGAAAAGAAGGACAAAGAAGTCGCAGAGCAAGAGGCTAACATAAAACAAATGGCGCTTCTCTTCCAAGATATGGTAGGGATGATGATCCAGCAAGATCCTCCTGCTGAAGATCCTCCGATTGTCCTTGAAGATGACAAAGGAGAGACATCGAATCCTCCTCCGGCTCTTTCAGCAGCTAAGGAAGAAACCATTTCCAAGGCCGCACTGGATGACCATATAGCTCAGCAAATACGAGCTCACCAGGCAAATGAAGCGGCTGGGCAAATTGCTAGAACCGGACGACCCTACCCGGGCTGGTATGACCAAATTAGTTACCCGCCGGGATATACGATCCCTAAATTCCATGTATATAAAGGGACAGGGAATCCGCATCAGCACGTCGCTCAATTCAGGGCCTTATGCGGCAATACTGGAGGCGATGACAAATTGTTACTACGACAATTCGTCGGCAGCTTAGCAGAAACAGCCTTTGAATGGTATTCGGAGCTACCTGATGACTCTGTCAAAACATTTGCGGAGATGGAGCTATTGTTTACACAAAGATTTGCCAGCGCCAGCGAGCGCACCCCGATAACAGCACTGATTAACGCCAGGGTGAAGCCAGGCGAAACGTGGGTGCAATATGCAATCCGGTGGCGGAACTTATGGTCGAGATCCGAACAACGCATAGAAGAAGCTCCTGCCGTGGGCATGTTCGTGGGTACTCTCGACCCTCAAGCGACCATATCCCAATTCATGGTGTTCTTCAAGCCGACCACTTTTCAGGCCTTGATTGACAAGCTGGCCCAAATGGACCAGATGGGTCATAGACCATCTCCTTCAAAGACAGAGCCTTGGAATGAAAAGGACAAAGGGAAAGCAACCGTCGTCGCCAATACTCAACAACAGCCGAGCCACTTAAAGCTGGTTGTTCGCCAGAACAATGTGCGACCACGCCCATCCCTCGAGGAAAGACTGGGACGTCCTTACTCATTTCCTCAGGATAAAACGAGAAAACTGTTCGAGCTGGCAGTGCGCAACAGACTCATCAATCTGCCGAGTCCAAAACGTCCGTTGCAACCAGGCGATGTCAACGATCCCAATTATTGCCCTTACCACCAAGCGGTAAGCCATCCAATCGAAGATTGCTTCGTCTTTAAGGGATGGATCGAGGATCAGTACCTACAAGGCAAGTTTGCGCTGTCTGAAAAGTGGAAGGTAAACCCACCACAGCCGCACACTCCAAAGAAGACGGACACACCGGGGGCAAGTTGCCACATGATCTCTCACTCATTGATAGATGATGAAGAGGCCTCTTGCACCGAGAAACCAGGGGCGGGGCCTGAACCAGAACTTCTGTGGCCATCAGACGAGATGATCGATGCCTTCCTAAACGAAGCCCGTCTTAAAAGCAAAGCTGATCGAGAGCGCGAGATGGCCATATTCGAGAAAGCCAAACGCCGGCGACTAGATGAAAGGGTCGAAACACTCCCACCGGATGAAAGTACATCCGCCACAAATAAAAGTAGGATCAAGACAAGGAAACGATTCGCCAAAGCCATAGCAATGGGGATGAGGCCGCCCTCTTTCAGAAAAAATTCTCCTGGTGGTATACATTTTGATGAAACGGACGTACACCCTAACTTCTGCTTATACCATCAGAAGATCGTACATCCTACTGAAGACTGCAACTCTTTTAAGTGTTGGTGGCAAGGGTATGTCGCTCACAGGCAACACTTCAACAGGACAAAGCGTGAAGCTCGTAGACAGCGAAAAAATACGACAGATGAGCATAAAAGAGTTGCCGACAATTGTCATAAGGACGAGCCCGGGGGATCACGAGTTCTCACCTTTGGAAGCGATTCTGATGAAGAAGCCGCTCTCAACCCTCTCTTCAAGGAATTCATCTCTAAAACAAAAGAATTGGAGAGTTGCGAGAATGTTCAGCCGTACAATCTCACGCTACCCGGAAAGAATCTCGGACCCGCAAACGACGGAGCAAACGAAATGAGAAAGGAAAAGGAAGAAACGGCCTTTGTTGCCAACACTCAACAACAGCCGAGTAACCCGAGACCGTTTTGTCGTCAAAACAACAAGCCGCGACACCTCAATGAGAAGTTGAAATGTCCTTACTCATTTCCCAAAGATAAAACAAAGAGATTGTTCGAGCTAGCAGTGCGCAGCGGGCTTATCACTCTGCCAGATCCAAAACGTCCATTGCAACCAGGTGACGTTAACAATCCTAACTATTGTCCCTACCACAGATTAATGGGTCACCCACTCGACAATTGCTACGTCTTCAAAAACTGGGTTGAAGACCAATACCAACAGGGCAAGTTCGCATTACCCGAAAAGTGGAAAGTAAACCCGCCACAACAACATGCTTCGAAAAAGATGGATATGCCGGGGGCATCATGCTCATTCATATGAAGAGGCCTCCTAGACCGAAAAGTCAGTAAACTAGAAATTCGCCTCAAATACGGCAACGGTAGACCGAAATGTCGTTAAACTAACGATGGACCACTATGTCCTAAAACTGGCGTTGGACCGAAATGTCCTTAAACTAACGGCGGACCGCAATGTCCTGAAACTTGCAAATGACCGAAACGTCGTTAAACTACTCCCAACCCGCAGCATTTTCAGGCTGACGTGGTAAAAAAAAAATTAAAAAAAAAATATATTAAAAAAAAACGGTATGTCCATAAGCAAAATGGGCACGGATGAAAACCCGAAAGGGCTCCGTGAGTAAAAACAGCAGGGCTACCGGCGAGTGTTCGTGAAAACCCGAAAGGGCGCGACCTCGTTTTAAAAAAAAAAAAAAAAGAATAAAAAATACGGTATGTCCACAAGCAAAATGGGCACGGATGAAAACCCGAAAGGGCTCCGTGAGTAAAAACAGCAGGGCTACCGGCGAGTGTTTGTGAAAACCCGAAAGGGCGCAACCTCGTTAAAAGACACTTACAGGATCCTCTCGACCTTGTAAGGAGAAACCACCTGCGTGAGATCCTTACGACTCACAAGGGAACAACACACTTAGGGATCCTCACGATTCCTAAGGAGAAATTACACTTGCGAGATCCTCACGACTCGTAAGGAGAGCTCTCTTATGGGACCCTCACGGCTCATAAGATTTGAAAGTCTTAAGTTACAGAGACCTGAACCTGTTCTTAAGCAACCCCACAACCTTCGGTATTGCCCTACAAGTGGTTCAGTACTGACCCTTGTATACAATCCACGGGCACGAATAAACATTTCCCTAACCAAGTCCTACCCGTGGCTAGGGATATGTTCGCACGGTGAACAACCCTTGTGAGTCCTCTCGACTCATAAAGAGATAACACTCTTGTAAGATCCTTACGACTTATAAGAGAACATACACTTAGGAGTCCTCACGATTCCTAAGGAGAAAACGCACCTACGAGATCCTCACGACTTGTAGGGAGAAATACCTTTGTGAGACCCTTACGGCTAGGGGTGGTAATTGAACGAGCCAGCTCGGGTTCGATTAAGGTTCGGCTCGGTATCAGCTCGTTCAAATTCAGTTCATTTATTAACGAGCCGGACATGAGCCAGAAAGCCTGGCTCGTTTATTAAACGAGCCGGACTCGAGCTCAGCCAGGCTCGTTCGGTATTGACTCGGGTTCGGCTGGGTTACACAGTTTGAAAAAAACAGTAATATGTAATATATAGCAGATTCTATACAACTCTCAGAACACTTAATTCAATTAAATGACAGTATATAAAGTGTACTGAGATAAATATAAAACCCAGCACTTAGACCCATTCAATGCCTTAGATGTTAATGTTTTTTAATTTTTCCATATCACAAAACCCTGAGTTTTAAGCATTATTGTTAATTATGTGTTTTTCTTGGAAGATACTATTAATATGAGTAAATGAGCTGAAAACGAGCCGAGCTCTAAACGAGCTCAGTTGAGCTCGGCTCGTGAACTCGGCTCGTTTAGTTAATGGGCCACAAATGAACCGAACACGAGCTGGGCATGTTTAATCGAGCCGGACTCGAGCCGAGCATCTCTAGCTCGATTAACTAAACGAGTCGGACTTGGGCCGACAAAAAGAACCACGAGCCGAACTCGAGCCGAGCTTGGCTGGCTCGAGTTCGGCTCGTTTACACCCCTACTTACGGCTCATGAAGTCAAAAGCCTTAGCCGACAGGACCCTTAACCCTGTTTACTAAGCCACCTTTGTTCAACATCGACAGAGGCAAATGATGATTCGCTCCTGGCAATATCCCAGTTGCAGCGATGCTGATGCCTAAACCGGTATCAAATTCCAAGCCCTTTCAAGGCAAATGATGATTCGCTCCTGGCAATATCCCAGTTGCAGCGATGTTGATGCCTAAACCGGTATCAAATTCCAAGTCCTTTCATGGCAAATGATGATTCGCTCCTGGCTATATTCCAGTCGCAGCGATGCTGATGCTGAGATTGGCACCAGATTCCAAGTTCCACACTCGCGAGAAAAAATCAGCGAGCCAAAAAAAAATGCATACGAAATAGTCGAAATGATGGGGCAACTTGCAAACAAAATCAGCAAGTAAAAATATATGCATGAAAAATAGCCGAAATGATTGGGCAACTCGCAATAAAAAGCAGCGAGTAAAAAGAAAAATAGCCGAAATGATTGGGCACCGCGAAAAATAGCCGAAATGATTGGGCAATCACTATTTTCGCGATATAAAAAGCTGAAATGATAGAGCATCGCGGAAAGAATAAGAAAAATGAAAGAATAAAACTTTTTGCCCTACAGGTGAAATCACATCGATCCCTGTATACAATCCAGGGGCACAGATAAAAAGGGAACCATACCTTCCCAACAGGCTCCATCAGAAAGCGGAGCGAAATCTCGACGGTTAATAGACAACCTAGAGACAATCTCGACATTTATCGCAATATTGCAGACATAATGTCAACAAACGAAGCAAAAAGAAGATCCCGAGCTTCAGGGTCTCGACGTCAACATCGACAACTTAGAGATCACCAACGGCGTTTCTTCTCTCTCCAGCCAGATACAGACGTGACGTCAACAATCGACCTCAGAGTCGCAACGAAACGGAACCATGGCAAAGTCCTTAGTTCCAAATCTCAATGGACACATCTACAGCCTAGAGACCAACAACGGCGTGCCTCCTCATTCCAGCAGGACACAGATGTTACACCATCAAGCGGAGCGATGGCAAAATCCCAACTCCGCCTTAGCATTCGTCTCATTACAACAGACGCAATGTTAACAACGGCGTTCCTTCGCAGTCCAGCAGGATGTACATGCAAAGCTAATAAAAGACCCCATGGTCAGCAAAGCGGAGTGATGGCAAAATCCCAACTCCACCTCAGCACTCGTCTCGTCACAGCGGACACATCATCAAGCAAAGCGGAACAGCGGCAACTCCCAATTCCATGACTCGACGATGTACTCCCACAGAGAGTCAAATCCCAACTCCGTGAAATGCGGATATAATCAACAAAATTCCTGGTCACGTGGAACACGGATAACGTCACTCTTTGACCCCGTGGAAAACGTCCAGAGCGGATCCTGGTCCTCGCAGAACACGGCAGTGAACCCGTGCGAAGCATCCAGAGCGGAGCCTAGTCCTCGCCTAACGCGGCAGTAAACCCGTGTGAAGCATCTAGTGCAAAATTCCTGGTCACGTGGAACGCGGATAACGTCACTCTTTGACCCCGTGGAAAACGTCCAGAGCGGATCCTGGTCCTCGCAGAACACGGCAATGAACCCGTGTGAAGCATCCAGAGCGGAGCCTAGTCCTCGCCTAACGCGGCAGTGAACCCGTGTGAAGCATCTAGTGCAAAATTCCTGGTCACGTGGAACGCGGATAACGTCACTCTTTGACCCCGTAGAAAACGTCCAGAGCGGATCCTGGTCCTCGCAGAGCACGGCAGTGAACCCGTGCGAAGCATCCAGAGCGGAGCCTAGTCCTCGCCTAACACGACAGTGAACCCGTGTGAAGCATCTAGAGCAAAATTCCTGGTCACGTGGAACGCGGATAACGTCACTCTTTGACCCCGTGGAAAACGTCCAGAGCGGATCCTGGTCCTCGCAGAGCACGGCAGTGAACCCGTGCGAAGCATCCAGAACGGAGCCTAGTCCTCGCCTAACACGGCAGTGAACCCGTGTGAAGCATCTAGAGCAAAATTCCTGGTCACGTGGAACGCGGACAACGTCACTCTTCGATCCCGTGGGAAACATCCAGAGCGGATTCTGGTCCTCACACCAACATGGAGTGATCACCACCGCGACATTCGTCTCGATACAGCAGACGCGATACCAGCAAACGAAGCGAAGGCCAAATTCCTAGCTTCAGGGTCTCGACGGCAAGTCATATAAAGCCTGAAAGACAATCGGAGATCATCCCACACCAGCACGGAGTGGTCGCCACCTTGACGTTCGTTTCGATACAGCAGATGAAATGTCACCCCAGCGTTCTTCCCCCAGCAGGATTCGGACGCGACAAAGCAAATGAAGCGAAGGCCAAATTCCTAGCTTCAACGTCTTGACAGTAAGTTATATAAAACCGGAAAGACATTCAGAGATCATCTCATACCAACATGGAGTGATCACCACATCGACGTTCGTCTCGACACAGCAGACGCAACATCACCGAAAGGAGTCACGGCAAAATCCCTGGTTCCAAACCTCGACGGTTCACCAGCAACCTAGAGACAACCACGACATTCGTCTCGATACAGAGGACGCAATGCCAGCAAACGAAGCGAAGGCCAAATTCCTAGCTTCAGGGTCTCGACGGCAAGTCATATAAAGCCTGAAAGACAATCAGAGATCATCCCACACCAGCACGGAGTGGTCGCCACCTTGACGTTCGTTTCGATACAGCAGATGAAATGTCACCCCAGCGTTCTTCCCCCAGCAGGATTCGGACGCGACAAAGAAAATGAAGCGAAGGCCAAATTCCTAGCTTCAACGTCTTGACGGTAAGTTATATAAAACCGGAAAGACATTCAGAGATCATCTCATACCAACATGGAGTGATCACCACATCGACGTTCGTCTCGACACAGCAGACGCAACATCACCGAAAGGAGTCACGGCAAAATCCCTGGTTCCAAACCTCGACGGTTCACCAGCAACCTAGAGACAACCACGACATTCGTCTCGATACAGAGGACGCAATGCCAGCAAACGAAGTGAAGGCTAAATTCCTAGCTTCAACGTCTTGACGGTAAGTTATATAAAACCGGAAAGACATTCAGAGATCATCTCATACCAACATGGAGTGATCACCACATCGACGTTCGTCTCGACACAACAGACGCAACATCACCGAAAGGAGCCACGGCAAAATCCCTAGTTCCAAACCTCGACAGTTCACCAGCAACCTAGAGACAACCATGACATTCGTCTCGATACAGAGGACGCGATGCCAGCAAACGAAGCGAAGGCCAAATTCCTAGCTTCTGGGTCTTAACAGCAAGTCATATAAAGCCTGAAAGACCACCGGAGATCATCCCACATGGAATGGTTACCACCTCGACGTTCGTCTCTATACAGCAGACGCAGCATCACCAAAAGGAGCCACGACAAAATCCCTAGTTCCAAACCTCGACGGTTCATCAGCAACCTAGAGACAACCACGACATTCGTCTCGATACAGAGGATGCAATGCCAGCAAACGAAGCAAAGGCCAAATTCCTAGCTTCAGAGTCTTAACGGCAAGTCATATAAAGCCTGAAAGACTATCGGAGATCATCCCACACCAGCGCGGAGTGGTTATGACTCATCGGGGCTCTCCAAAATGAGCCTAACCTCAAGTAAAAAGCGGCATGGCAAATTCCTAGCGCTTGCTCTTCCGACGGTCAAACTGCCAAGGAGGATTGCTTGAAGACGTCTTGTCCAGCCCCCGAAGGGATCAGAGACACGGCAGTCGCAGGGCTACTCGAACAGCACGATTGCCTATCGAGGAATACATCAGCTCATGCGACGGTACGACGGCCAAAACCCTAAGTACCACAGACCCTAACGGACTTCTGTCGTAAAGAGCAGAGGTTAACTGTGACGTTAGGATATTCTTACGAGATCTGCTCGACTCGTTTCGACTCGTGAGGAAAATGATGTCTTTGCGAGAACTTCTCGATTCGTCTCGACTCGTGAGATAAAGCCTTAGGCAGTAGGGATTAAAAAACCTGTTTCCTAAGCACTGGGATCCTGCAAGTCGGCCCAAAATGGTCTCTTGCATACTATCCACGGGTCTCACTCTCCGAAGTCGAATTTCGACAAGAAGGGGAACAACCGCTTACGGGTCCTCTCGACTCGTAAGAGGGAAAAATTCTCTCATAAGATCCTTACGACTTATAAGAGAAAACACACTTAGGAATCCTCACGACTCCTAAGGAGAAAATACACTTACGAGATCCTCTCGATCCGTAGGGAGAAAAGTCTTCATGAGACCCTCACGGCTCATAAAGTTGAAAAGTCTTAGGGGGCAGATCCTAACCCTGTCTCCTAAGCCATCACTGCCCTGCAAAGAGGTCAAGATGGACCATCTATGAGCCACACTCGCCAAAGCTACATGCCACTGAAATGGAAAAGCTACTCATGAGCATATAAACTACTTCACTCCAGAGTAAGATATAAAGAGATAGAAGGGTGCGGCTCATGGAGTTAAGGGTTTGGAACTATATCTCTTAAGAGTCGCGATTTGAGTAAATGATAAATGACGACGCTTGTGTCCGCTCGTTATCTTCTCAGATCAAGATTCTGAAAGTAATATACCAACCCGAAACTGGTCATACGGTATGCATTACTTTGCACTACTTCACCCACGTAAATACTTACGTGGGCAAAGTAGTGGGGGGCATTTGTTCCCGCCAAAAAATTTCTGCGCAAAAGAGCCCAAGGTATCAAATGGCGGCGATACGCTTAAGAAAATGGGAACCAGTATCTTCCGGACTGTTTTTTGACAAACCCCCGAATGAAAAACAGATAAATTCTGATGGTATCGAAAGCGGCTCGAAAAACCCTTCGATTTGATATATTATGAGCCTCGTAATAAATCCGGGATCAAAAGTTATGAGGAATTACGTGTCCACACGTGATGGGCTTTTAAGAACCCGCTGGAGGAGTTAAAAGATGCAATAAAAACTCAGAAAAGACCCCAATGGGGCATCACGTGCTCACACGTGACCATGGGTCACGTGCAGACACGTGATGGGCTTTTAAAGCCTCTAAAATAATGAATAGAATTTAATTCTAAAAGTCAGAAAATACCTCAACGAGGTATCACGTGCTTACACGTGACCAATGGTCACGTGTTGACACGTGATGGTTAAAACTGAAACATAAATAAGCGGCTGAGAAAGAAACCTAATTGGGGGTCACGTGCTCACACGTGACCAAAGGTCACGTGCCAGCACGTGACTGGCTTTAAAAGCATTATAATTTAATAGAATTAAATTCTAAAAGTTTCTGAATCTTTCCAAATGGAAAAGGGTCATGGGGAACCGTTGGATTAAAAATCCAAAGGTGATTAAAAATCACCAATTTATAGAAAACCCTTGGACAAGGAAAGATTTCCCTGAAAATCTCACCAGGATAACAAATAGAATATCTTTTGGATTTAAAATCCACGGTGAATAAAATTCACTTAACAATCTACAGGCCCAGATTAATGATAAATATAAATCAAATCTCTCAACATACAAATCAAATCTCTCAATGAGAGATTTGCTAAACAAATTGATTCTCTCCCTTCTCCTATAAATAGGAGCCAAGAAGAGAAGAGAGGGGGGATCTACTTTTTTGGAGAGAAAAACAGAGGGAGGAGAATTTAATTCTCAAGAGAAGAAGAAAAAGAGAAGGAAGAATTTAATTCTCTGCAAAAGAAAAACCCTAGGTAAGAAAGAGAGGCTTCAAAAGAGAATTTAATTCTCAAAAGAGTTTAGCTCTTATTTAAAGAAAAGAACTTAGTTCTTCTTCTAGTTGAAGATCTGTACAGAGCACATCTCCCCATAGGATGAGAATTTAATTCTCATCGGGTCGAGATCCTGCCATGCAGATCCTAAACTTAGAAGGGGAATTGAGTTTTAAGAATTTAATTCTCCTAAACTCACAGGAATTTAATTCCTCCTAAAATGAAACTGGGGTTTAACCCTAATCAAGAATTTAATTCTTTCACATATCTGGGAATTTAATTCCTTTGAAAAGAAATCAGGGTTTCATCCTAAATAAGAATTTAATTCTTTCACAATAGGAATTTAATTCCTCCAAAATCATAATTAGGGTTTAACCCTACGAAGAATTCAATTCTTAAAAGATCTCTGTTCATGAAAAGAACTAGGGTCACGTGCCCCCTCGTGCCCCTTGAAAAGATCCCCTGCAAAGAACTTTGAAGCATCACCCCACGTGCTCCCACGTGACTCCCAGAACGCAGAAAGAAAAAGCAAAGGAAATGAAAGCTTTGGGCGCTCTCACGTGTTATCACGTGACCCCTCAGCAAATGCTTTAACAATTGGCGCACAGATCCCTATCACGTGCCAACACGTGATGCTCTAAAATAAAAATAAAAGTGTTTAACACTTGTTTTGCAGAACAAAATAAAAGGGATCTGGCCCCACTTTTTTATGCCATCACGTGCTCCCACGTGACTCCCAAAACGCAGAAAGAAAGATCAATGGAAATGAAGGCTTTGGGCGCTCTCACGTGTTTACCACGTGACCCCTTAGAAAACGTTCTAACAGTCGGCGCATAAATCCCCCATCACGTGTCAACACGTGATGCTCGAAATAAAAGGGAAAGGTGTTTAACACTTATTCACATATTTGAGGATAAAACAAAGGAGATCTGGTTTCACATTTAGGGCGCTCTCACGTGTCCACACGTGACCCCTCTTTTCTTAGTGTTTAACACTAATCTGAAGACTTTGTTCCCAGTGTTTAACACTGATTTGCTTTAGTGTTTAACACTAATTTGAAATCTCTGATTACCAGTGTTTAACACTGATCTGCTTTAGTGTTTAACACTAATTTGAAAGCCCTGTTGTTAGTGTTTAACACTGGTTATCTTTTAGTGTTTAACACTAACTTGCTAATCTTATTTCCAGTGTTCAACACTGTTGGTCTTTAGTGTTTAACACTAGCTGTAGCCCAATGGGCTAAGTTTCTAGAGGCAAAGCCTCTCCTTCAATGTGCCAACAAAGGGCCAATATTTCAAATATAATTGGACTTAGCCCAAACTGGCCATAAGTCCTCAAATCATCTTGAACTGAGCACATCTGCTTTTTCAACCAACTCATTGGTTCAAGGGTACATCTCTGAACTCCTCTGATATTTGTCGTTGTAATCCTTCAACGTCTTCAGAGAGGTGATGGGTCCCGACAACCACACATCAACACGGACTGTGGGGTCCTTAAACTCATGGACTTATGCGTCCTTAAACCAAGATACGGACTGTGGGGTCCTTAAACCCGCGGACTTATGCGTCCTTAAACTAACGGACTGTGGGGTCCTTAAACCCGCGGACTTATGCGTCCTTAAACTAACGGACTAATGCGTCCTTAAACACATCCATATGGACTGTGGGGTCCTTAAACCCATGGACTTATGCGTCCTTAAACTACCCATGGACCACCATGTCCCTAAACTGGAGTTGGACCACCATGTCCCTAAACTGGAGTTGGACCACCATGTCCCTAAACTGGCATTGGACCACCATGTCCTTAAACTGGTACAATAGAGCCCCCAAATGCTCTTTTGTCGGATCTAAACGATCTCGTTAAGTCGATCTTAGTCCCAAACTGGACTAACGTATCCTTAACAACCGTTTAAGTTGATCTTAGCCTCAAATATGGCTAACGTATCCTTAAACGTTCAAACAGACTTTAGTCCCAAATTGGACTATGAATCCCCCCAATCAACTCATTGGTTCAAGGGTACATTTCTGAACTCCTCTGACACCTGTCGTTGTAATCCTTCAACGTCATCAGAGAGGTGACGGGTCCCGACTGCCATACATGTAATGGACCACTATGTCCCTAAACTGGAACAATAGAGCCAATTGCTCTTTTATCGGATCTAAACGATCCCGTTAAGTTGATCTTAGTCTCAAACTAGACTAACGTATCCTTAACAAACGTTTGAGTTGATCTTAGCCTCAAGTATGGCTAACGTATCCTCAAACCAAACCCCCAAACCCAAATCTAAGATAATACGGATTTGGACTAGTCCACGCCCTACGGGCGACGACATAACTCAGTCTCCGTAAACAATCCACGGGCAACAAAATACAAAACAAACACCCACGACACGAAGTGACCAGCTGGAGAAGGAGAAAGTTGTTACCGCAATGCGGTAGCGTAATTAACTGCAGGGGCTTGCGCCTGCAGGGAAGAGCGTCCCCACAATCAAAAACCCCTCAAACGAGGGGGAATCTGACGAAGTCTGCTACATCGGACGCATCCGTTTAAACCTTCGATACATGTTGCCATAAATCAACTTGGCATCTTCGGAGAGGTGAACGGATAGCACCAATTAGCATCTGCCCCGAATCTCAGCGCCAAGACATCGCAGTCTTGTGCGCCGTCTTTCGGAGGGGAACATCGGCCTCATCGAGAGGATTTTCATCATCCAGTGAAGGCGACTGATCTTGGGAAGCGGCAACCACATTCAAGCCAGATTGGGCTTAGGACGTGGTGGCTCCATCCTTGCTTTTGCTGCGCAAGTTGTCACTGGGATGCGCACCCATCATATAGACCGTATGGATAACATATCCATCCGTTTTTTCATTATTAGAAGCTGATTTCACGAATCGCTATCGTGACCCTCTTGTTTTGGTAACGGACGATCGATTGAAGACGGTTGGCTCGACCGGGTTCTTGAGTGGTGCTGGCGCTTCTTTTCTGGATTTGCCCCACTGTTTTCGTACGGCACAGAGCGCCTGATAGACTCTTGAAGAAATGGTGTCATGCTTTCTTCTTTGGGGCTGGGACACCTCTCTTCGTAGTATTGTTCGGACTGCTGTCTTCTTGATTCTGACGGTCATGGCATTTTTCTGAACCCACTTCAGAGGTTTGAAGGAATTGCTGACTTTTACGGCCGACTCAGCCATAGTTACAGGGTAACCCTAATCTTGGAACCTCACAAGATTCCACTTGGCCGGAGTCTTGGCCCTCTTGTTGGCTCGATACTTGAGCCACTTCTGTCTCAACCTTTCTATTTTGAGCATTTGGCAGGCTTCGGCTCTTCGGGAAGCCGCCGTAGACCGAGTGATGGAGAGCTTTGGAGATACGTCTAATTGTGCAATTGTCCCAGGC
Organism: Agapanthus africanus; assembly: GCA_030015575.1. NCBI lineage: Eukaryota > Viridiplantae > Streptophyta > Magnoliopsida > Asparagales > Amaryllidaceae > Agapanthus > Agapanthus africanus. The sequence continues at coordinate 641,195,222 of JASDDO010000014.1, read as the reverse complement.
ATCGCCTGTGCTTGTCCGCGAAGTTCGATGATGCCTTTTGTTTCGGTAGTCTTGCCCCCAGCTGGAGCACAAGAGAGTCGTTCAGACACCGTTTTACGTTTGGGCTGTGGTGCCTTGGCGATCACAATGTTCGGTCTCTTGTCCCTTGAGACCGGTTTGGACACCTGGTTTGCCGTGATCTCCGCCAGATGAGCGCTTCCGGCAGAGTAGATGATGACGGAACCAAATTGACAGGGTGACTCCTCCTATTGCCGGCTGAGAGTTACAAGGAAAACCACGCGGACATTGATCTTGACCACGTACTGGATCAGAGCCACGTCAGAAACGAAGCTCGTCTTGGGAGACATGATTGCTGAGTTCGAGATTGTGACTGAAAACTTGTTAACTTGTACGCACAAAAAAATGACTTCAGTACAGGCAATCGATATATATGTTGATTGAGTTCGCATGAATGTTTAATCCGAAATATGGGAGGAGAGATAAGGTCCCATCGGGCGTGCCAGAATCTGTAGGGTGTTTTTCGTCACCCCATTGAGATGGAAAATACACGTCGCTTGTCAGGCGCATTACAGATTCCCCCTGCCTAGGGTAGGTCAGGGTTTATTGATTGTAGGGATTCGAATCTCCGACAGCCGCGGACTAAGCTGCCGTTAATTACCTCTCGTTTTTGGAGTGAGAAAACCTCCGATTGACGGGTAAAACTAGCCATGCAATGTGCAGTGTGCGTAAGTGTGTGTATTGAGGAATTTTAGGTATATCGGGGGCCCCGCTACCCGGATAGCGGGTTGGGAGTCAAGGGGGCTAGCAGCCCCCTTGCGGGGTGCGGGACAGTGCCCCGTTATAAATTTTCTTTCTAATGGAGGACGTGTGTATATAAAAAAAAGGTGAGTGGTGTCCTAAGAACGTGTGGATGCTGGGCGTCGGCGCCTCACATGTCCAGCATGTGGGCGCTGGACGCCAACAGAAAAAGGGGCTTAGCCCCTGTACTAGGAGTTGTACTCCCGATTGGCTTTTTGGAGTTAAACTACTACAAAAGGGAAGAAGGGTTTAGCCCCTGCACAGGGAGTTGTACTTCCCAAAGAAAAAAGCGATTTATTATTGATTGTGGGGATTCGAATCTCCGGCAGCCGCGGACTAAACTGCCGTTAATTATCTCTCGCTTTTGGAGCGAGAGAACCTCTGATTGACGGGTAAAACCGGTCATGCGAACTCAATGTGCAGTGTGCGTATGTGTGTGTGTCTTGAGAAATTTTGGGTATATCAGGGGTCCCGCTACCCGGATAGCGGGTTGGGGTCAAGGGGGCTAGCAGACCCCTTGCAGGGTGCGGGATAGTGCCCCGTTAGAATTTTTTTCCAACGGAGGACATGTATATATATAAAAAAAAGATGAGCGGCGTCTTGAGAACGTGTGGACGCTGGGCGCCGGCGCCTCACGTGTCCGGCGTGTGGGCGCTGGACACCCACAGAAAAAGGGGCTTAGTCTTTGCACTGGGAGTTGTACTCTCGATTGGCTTTTTGGAATTAAACTCCTAAAAAAAGGGAAGATGGGCTTAGCCCCTGCACCGGGAGTTGTACTTCCCAAAGAAAAAGCGATTTATTATTTTATTATTATTATTTTTTGTGAAGTTAAACTCCTAAGATATTTTCGGAGATGATGAAAGGGTCCCCTTTCTTCTCCCTTGAGTTCTGAATTTTCTCTTTAAGTCTTGTATCTTTTCAAGTGGGATTTTTGGAGATGGGTCTTCTTCTTCCTTCTCTTTGTTGGCTGGATCTTGGAGAAAAAGCTGTGTGAGATTTAAAAAGTTCCCATTTTAGAGATCTGGTGGGAGATCTGAGCTTTCCTTTGAGGGTTTTATCGTGATAAACTATTCCTTTTTGGGAAAAAAAAAGTAAAATTTTTGATTTAATTCAAGAAAAAGAAAGAGGGTTTAGAACCTTGAGGAGGGAGAAGGAGGCACAATACCCTTATTTTTAAAAGAATGAAAAAGTTGTTTTTTTTCTCATCATGTTTGTCTATATAGGCTACATAATTTATATATAGCCTATTGGACTTTACCAAATGGCACTTGTGCCACCCCATACCTTATGTGCTTATTTATTTTTGCACATAAATCATGGGATTTACAAAATTTTGGCTTTCTGCCAATTTTACATACATTTATTTCTACAAAAAGAATTACATTAAACTGATTTATGGCTTCATTATTTTTGTCATGGGGCCGGTCCCTTCCATACTCAGTCTTGACATGTGTTTAGGCCCACTTAGCTTGGGGTTGAATTTGATTTTGGTTTGATCAAGCGGGGTGTAATTTTTTACCCCAACAATGAGCCCATATTGTGACGTGTTTTCAGTTGTTATTTATGTGATCTTGATTCGTTTCCGCTTATACATTTTCTTGACTTTATTTATTGTGGCAAATGGACATGTATTAAATAGATTTTATATTTTTACTGTTCTTGATATCCTATAGACAGCCGTAATGTGACTGTGGAGGGATGATTTCGAACCACATGTAGCATGGTTGGTCTGTCACGTGCCGTAGTCTGCGCGTTCTGAGAAGCAGGACGTGGCAATAGGTATACAAAATCTCATATGTTTTTGATAATATTTACCCTCGCATCGGGCAATTACAAAATTAATGTTTTTTTGACAATGGAATATTTGATAAAGCTAGATCAATGGGCAAGTATTTTCGAAATCGTATGAAACTTAGTGCGTCCATATTTTAAACCAGGAAAAACAAGATGAACAAAGCATATCATCCACAAAATGGATGAATAATCAAATTTTAAGGCAATACATTATTTCTTAGAATGTAGTGTTGCCTCATAAACACTAACCTCGTATCTCTCTCTCACTCTCTCTCTCTCTCTCTCTCTCTCTCTATATATATATATATATATATATGAGATTAATGGAGGAAAGAGGCCATAGGAGGGAATTCCCTCCTATGGCGTCGAAAAAATACCCCCTCCACCAATTTTTCCGACGATCGGCCCCCCATCATCTTCATCGTCATCATTTAAGATGTGGGTACACCAAATTTCATGTGATTCTACAACTTTTTCACCGTTGATTTAGTGGGTTCAAAATTAACGGTTTACCGACAATAGAACTTTTTACATTGCTAAATCAACGGTGAAAAAGTTGTAGAATCACATGAAATTTGGTGTACCCACATCTTAAATGATGACGATGAAGATGATGGGGGCCGATCGTCGGAAAAATTGGTGGAGGGGGTATTTTTTCGACGCCATAGGAGGGAATTCCCTCCTATGGCATCTTTTCTCCATTATTCTCTCTCTCTATATATATATATACAGGAGGAAAGAGATTCTGGAAGACTTTTTCGTTAGGTAGCGTCGAAATCTACATTCTCCGTCTTTTTATTCAACGATCGATACCATCCATCTTGATTTCCATCGTCTGATATGTTCATACACCAAATTTCATGTAATCCTAACACTTTTTCACCGTTGATTTAGTGGGTGCAAAATTAACGATTTACCGACAATAGAATTTTTTACATTGCTAATTCAACGATGAAAAAGTTGTAGAATCGTGTGAAATTTAGTATCTATATTTTAGATGATAAAGATGATAATGATGATGTATGCCGATCGTCAAATAAAACGGTCCGCCTAATAAGAAAAGCCTTCTAAGACCCCCTCTCTCTTCTCACAGGCGTGCAACACACGTGCAAACATCTTGCAAAGTATAATTTCAAGCCAAAAATTGAACCGTACCGACTTAATGCTCACCCTTGCATGATGCTTTGGAAAGTGCGTCTACTTTAAATGAATGTGCATTCTTCATTTCCATTGAATTCAAAGAGATTTTAGCTTTTAAGCGTATGACCCTAATTGAACTCTTACTCCAAAGGGAATGATGTCATCCAATAGCCATCTTTTCATATCTCATATATGTATATTTGGCAAATGAAAAGTGGGGAGAGAAACGAGAAAGCCGTCACTTTTCTTGTTTAGAAATGAGAAAGAACTTAAAAAATAAATGGACTTTGTTGCCGTCAAGGATATCTTTCCGCTTTCAATTTTTGGTGGAGAAAGAAAGAGTTCATGGCAAATTTGATTGATCCTTTTAAAGATTAGTGGTTAATATTTACATTTAATCTTGATTTGATAGATAAATAAATATTTACGATCTTTAATTTGATTCCACGTAAGGTCCAACCAATCCTCTTTTACACATTTCTTAAGATTAAATAAACAACTTATGTTATTTTAATATACTTTCAAATACAAGTTTGTTTTCGAAGCCATTCTGATTATTTTACTCAAACATATGATTGATTCTAAACCATTAGGTCATAATAATAACTGATTAAACCGGTTAACTTGCTCTCTATTTATAAAAATAAAAAAGAAATTCTACATGTACCTAAATAAAGAGGAAAAGAAAATAAAAAACCATCAAGTTGCATCATTTGTTTGGACAGAAAACAGAACTTGCAAGAGCTAAAGTGATAAAACCCAAAAAGGCATCCAAATTATTTACTGCTTTCACACTTCGTCACTAATTTCCAAATTTGTCAATAGCCACCTTTTGATTTTTCTTATAAGGTGACGGTCTATCGGAACAAAGAGTTAGAACTGAAACATATTGGGACAATATGTTATTTAGTGTTATACAATTAGAACTGAAACTTAAAATTATAAATTTGATGTTAGTCATGAATGTAACTAAAACCGGAACTAAAAAAAATGTTCTATCTTGAACTTTTTTATATACAAAACGGAAGTTTCACTCTTAAAAATTATCTCATCCGTCTAGATGGAGCGAAAATTAAAAATCAAAACTACCGAACCCCAGTCTCCATTCTCTTTTCCCCTCATCTCTCCCTCCCTCTGCCCCTTCTCCTCCTCCTTCATTTTCTTTCCGTAAGCTTTCAAATCTTTTTTGTTTTTATTTTTAATCGACCAGATCCAATTGATCCAGCACAAATTTTCTTGATCTCTTTTAAACCTATCTAATTTAAAGTCCTTCAAAATTAATCAGAAAATATAAAAATTATTTAAATATGCATGTAACGCTAATTTGATTAAACTAAAAGAAATATAGGTTTAATTATGTTTTATTAGTATATAAAAATCTCATTTTCTACGATTAAAACAATAAAATAATTTTTGATTTTATAAATCATTTAGAAATAATAAAATATTTTCTATTCCCTACTATTATAATGCAAAAGGGATGGACGCCACGTGCCGCTCTCACGTTTATTTGAAATTAATCTTTTATTCCTAGATGGTCCACAACATCTTTTTTTGCACGTGTAACGCGCGTTGATACATATTAACATTAAACATCAAAGATTAGAAAGAATTTTAATGACTTTTAGCTCGGATAATAGATAGTTTGAAAACTTTTTGTTAAAAACAGAGAAAATATCCACATCAAACCTTGAAATAATAAAAGAGTAAAAAATTTATACATGCTTTTAATATATATGTTCTGTTCAAAATATACACACGTGCAAAATACTGATTATATATAATTTGGAATGCACCATTGAATCCTAAAAAAAAAGCATTAAGTGTTCCTGTTTCAAAAGATTTATTGAAAAATCCCACTAACAAGGCACATAGTGAAATCTTTGCTTATTTAACACCTATTTAAATTTATTCTTGTAATGCATGTATATGAAGCTAGGGTGATATTTGTACATGAGTCCTACCATTTGGAGTATTATTCTATCTAGTCATTGAGCTTACATGATCCCATTCATATTTTAAATCTGTTAGATATTTTGCATATCAGTACCCGCAAACTAATTAATTGCATATTAAAGTTTTGCTCTTCCTGTCTTATTAGGGAAATACGATGCAGTCATTATTTCTTTTCAAAATATGAATAAATGAACATGACAAATTCAGTCATTGCTGCTGAATCAGCTTATGCCTCCGAGGCTGAGCGTATATTGGTTGAATGTTTAGATTCAATCGAATGTCTCGAGAATTGATCAGGCAACAATTTGCCAAGACGAGATAGGACGGGTGTTTATATATCTGTGCATCTCTATTTTAATATTCCTTTTTTGGGTTATGTACACACTGGATGTTATCATAATTTTTTTTTATTATATCATCTCATTATGAAGAAATACCCGAACAAAATATTACATAAATTGCATATCCTGTATGCATGACTTACAAACCTCCAAATTGTCTATTTTTTTTATATACATATACGTATTTTGATGTGCAGAACATGATGAAAAAATCCATATTGCTTATATATATATATATATATATATAGAGAGAGAGAGAGAGAGAGGGAGGGGGGGAGGGTTTAATGAAGGAAAGGTGCCATAGGAGTCAATTTTCTACTATGGCGTCGGAAAAATACAAGTTCCATGATTTTTTTCGACGATCGGCATACATCACGTTCATCTTTATCATCTAAGATGTGGATACACCAAATTTCATGTGGTTATGCCATTTTTTAACCGTTGATTTAGTTGGTGCGAAATTAATGGTTTGCCGACAATATTTTTTTTTATGCTGCTAATTCAACGGCGAAAAAGTTGTGGAATCACATAAAATTTGGTGTATATACATCTTAGATGATGATGATGATGATGATGGGTGTCGATCGTCGGAAAAACCATGGAGGATGCATATTTTCGACGCAACCTCCTAATGCCTCTTTCCTCCATTATTCTCTCTCTCTCTATAAATGAGGTCAATGGAGAAAAGGTGTCACAGGAGGGAATTTCTCCTATGGCGTCGAAAAAATGCATCCTCCATGATTTTTTTCGACGATCGGCACACATCGCCTTCATCTTTATCACCTAAGATGTGGATACACCAAATTTCATATGATTATACAATTTTTTTACCGTTGGTTTGGTTGGTACAAAATTAATGGTTTATCGACAATAGAACTTTTAACATTGCTATCAACGGTGAAAAAGTGGTGGAATCACATGAAATTTGGTGTATGCACATCTTAGATGATAATGATGATGATGATGGATGCCGATCGTCGGAAAAAATGGTGGATGATGTAATTTTTCGACGCCATAGGAGGAATGTCTCTTTTCTCCATTATTCTCATATATATATATATATATATATATATAAGAAAAAGGATATGAGTCGGCGGCTCATTTTTTAAAAATGAGATATCGTCCCAAAACACGATTGTCCCTTGTATCTCACCAATTCAAACCGAACATTTTGATCTACGTATCATAAAACCTTTATACCAAAAAAATCTCGGGACATAATATGGGTACATCTCCATTACATTCGGACTAAGCTATGTATCATTACAACATAGGTTCATCGGAATCTCCCAAAACTCTATGCTAGATCTTGGGAAGACGACAGCAGAAGAACATCATCATTTTCATTATGGGGAAAAAAAACTCAACATTGAAAACAATATGGAAAAATTGACGCATCTTTACATGCAAAAACAGAATGGCATGGGACTAATATGCAAAACTCCCTCAGCAATCACCCACCAATTCACAACCACTCTCCCCCCAAACTGAAACTTATACTTATTTATATTTTCTTTTGCTTCATTTATTTCACTCCCCCCGCTCTTCTTCTTCCTCCTTCAAAAATCAATGGGCTCCTTTGGCCCCTCATCTTCCTCCATTGCCGCCAAACCCCAAGATCTCAAAGACATCGTCATCACTCAGGTGAGCTTCGCGGGCTTCGATCATCGCACCACCGCCAAGGATCTCCTCCACTCCTTGGAGATCGCCGCCAACTGCTCCATCTGGCGCTGCCGCCTCAAGTCCTCGGCCTCCCCCCAGGACTCCTACCCCGATTTCACCTTCGAAAATCCTAACCGCTTTTCCGGCGCCGGCGCCGGCGGAGGAGGTGGAGGCGCCGCCGCCGCAGTGCCCCACGCCTTCATCCACTTCGTCACCCCCGAAGGCGCCAAACGCGCCCTCAACGCCGCCGGCCGCTGCGAGCTCTTCCATGGATCGAAGCCCCTCGTCGCTCACTCGATCAGCGACTCCCCTTTCCGAATCTCGAGGCGTTCCGATGCCAAACCTTTCAAGTTCCCCGATTCCTGCTTCGAGATCGGCCATCTCGTGAGCCCTAGCAAGTTCTTGAGGGCTTGGATGGTCGATTCGAGCGTGGAGTTCGTGATCGACCCTTTTGATAACTGCTGCAAGGTCCTTTTCAGTAAAGATGTCGCCTTTACGATGAAGGGGACCATGGAGGCGGACGTCGTGAAATGTGACTTGAAGCTGGAGTTTTTGCTGAGGGATGTGATGGAGTTGAGGGAGGAGAGGGAGAACGCGGCGCTGGTGGTGCTGTTTCAGCTGGGGCTGGGGTCGGCGCCGCTGATCTATTACAGGACCGCCGCTGACGATGCTTACGATTTGGGGCAGGTGAACCTGTTGGATGACGATGACCCTTGGATCAGGACTACCGATTTCAGCCCGAATGAGGCGATTGCGAGATGCAATAGCTTTCGGATTTCGATTAAGCCGAGGTACGGGTCGGCGTTGAGGAAAGCTCTGGCCTACATGAAGGAGAGAAGGATCGATGCGCTGCATCCGGAACGCCCCATCGTTGTTTGGAACGAGCCCGTCTCGAGCTTCAGCGCATCGGATTCACACTTTGGTGTTCCAAACAGGGAAGGTATCAGTTTCGCCAACTTGTTTATGGTCAATGCTCTGGTTCATAGAGGGATCCTTAACGAGCATCGATTGACCTATGAGTTCTTTAATCTGATGAGGAATGAGAACGAGTTTCTTATCGATGTTGCTTTGAGGCACATGTACACGTACAAGAAGCCGATCTTCGATGCCTGTGGTAGGTTGAACCTTGTTCGTGATTGGTTGTTGAGGTATCCAAAATACATCAAGACCCCTGTACCTTCTGATCACAACATGGAGGTTAGGAGATTGGTTATAACCCCGACTAGGGCTTATTGTATCCCTCCTGAAATCGAGCTTTCCAATAGGGTCCTCAGGAAATATCAGCAATACTCCGATAGATTCCTTCGAGTAACCTTTATGGATGAAGGAATGCAAATGTTGAACCATCACGTTCTTAATTTCTCTCCCGCGCTTATTGTCAAGGAAGTGACTAAGAACTCCTACGGTCAGAAAACCACAATGTTCCGAAGAGTAAAAAATATAATGCATGATGGTTTCCACTTGTGCGGGCGCAAGTATTCTTTTCTTGCATTCTCTTCGAACCAGTTGAGGGACGGGTCCGCTTGGTTCTTTGCAGAGAACGATTATATATCAATCCAAAAGATCACTAGTTGGATGGGAAGATTTCAGATCAAGAACGTGGCAAAATACGCCGCTCGAATGGGCCAATGCTTCTCATCAACATACAAAACTGTGGATATTTTACCTTACGAGGTTGACACAGAGCTTAACGATATCTGTAGGAATAATTATAATTTTTCAGACGGAATCGGGAAAATTACACCTGATCTTGCGATGCAAGTTGCTGAGAAGCTGCAACTGACAGAAAACCCCCCTTCTGCCTATCAGATTAGATTCCAAGGTTGTAAAGGGGTCGTGGCTGTTTGGCCGAGCAATAATGATGGAATCAAGCTATCACTAAGGCCGAGCATGATCAAATTTGAGTCCCTGCATCCGAATCTGGAAATTGTATCCTGGACTAAGTTTCTACCAGGATTCTTGAATCGCCAGCTTGTTACTCTGCTTACATCTTTAGATGTCCCTGACGATGTGTTTGCAAGAATGCAAGACTCCATGGTGCAAAAGCTTGACAAGATGCTTATTGACCCTGATGTCGCATTTGAGGTTCTTACAACCTCATGTGCTGAGCAAGGGAACACTGCAGCTATGATGCTTAGTGCGGGGTTTAAACCGCAAGCGGAGCCTCATTTGAAAGCGATGCTATCGTGCATTAGGTTGTCGCAGATAAAAGATCTTTCTACAAAGACGAGGATATTTGTTCAGAAGGGAAGGTGGTTGATGGGGTGCCTCGACGAACTTGGGGTGTTGGAACAAGGGCAGTGCTTTATTCAAGCATCTACCCCTTCTTTAGAAAACTGTTTCTTGAAGCACGGATCGAAATTTTCAGGGACCAAGGATAAAAAACAAGTTATTGTAGGTACCGCCGTTTTTGCCAAGAATCCGTGTCTTCACCCGGGTGATGTTAGGGTTTTAGAAGCCGTTGATGTGCCCGGGTTGCATCATCTTGTTGATTGTTTGGTGTTTCCGCAGAAAGGAGATAGACCCCATTCAAATGAGGCATCAGGGAGTGATCTTGATGGAGACCTTTATTTTGTCACTTGGGATGAAAATTTGATTCCTCCAGGTAAAAAGAGCTGGATTCCGATGGATTACACCCCTGCCGAAGCCAAGAAGGAGCCACGCAACATTCTTCATAAGGTGCATTACTCACATGAGCTTTTACTGTTTTTCAGTATTTTACTGATTCATCATTTTTGGCATTAGTATATGATTGTAACTCTAATTTAAATGCTTTCTGACTAGTATATGCGGAGCATATAACTATGCAGTGGTAGTAGCTGATAAAGTGTTACAACAAGCAATGACAAAACCAAAAGCAATAAGCATTTATCGACAGGCTCTACTAGTTCTGTAAGGGCTATCTTGTCTATTGCATTGACAACCAATATATATTTTTGATTGACTTCAATCTTCATCATGTTAATTGAGGTTTACCCCTATACCTCATCGGTCTATTCACTATGAGTTTGTCATTCCTCTTAATCGTCAGATTTATCAGCCTCTACTTGAACAAATTATCTAAAGATGTTTTCGTTTATTTCATATCTAACTCTAGTTTCCTAGGATGCCCTAGAATCATATCCTATCTCTAGAGTATTATCACTTATCCCTATCACCATTCTCATTTGAGAGCCACTTCCTTTGTATATTTTGTTTCTTAATTGTCCAATATTCAAATATTAAGCTATAGAATATTTTTTATCGTGATTAGTAGGATTCCATGATCACACAATAATCTGGAAACACTCCAATAATGAATAAAGAGTTATCCCCCCAAAATGGTTCGAGAAGTCCGGTGTTTGTATTTGTCAGTTCTAGTCATGGTAGGATAAGTTTGCCTGGAAATACATGTAGAATAAGGTGTATTTAGTTGTGAAGGTTTAATAAGTTTTTCTTTTCTTTTATAATAGAAGTATGGTTTACTATAATTTTGACGATTTAATCCACAACCTTGGAAGAAGGCTTTTTTTTGCTTTAATTATGTCCTATTTACAATCATGGAAGGGGGAAATGAATGCATTGGCTTAAAAAATTTGTAGGGTTGAAGTTGAACAACTTTTTCAAACACCGCCAACTGCAATTGGATTAACTATAAGAAGCTTGAACATGTATTTCCCATTCTGATTATCTATTTATTCGTGATCCTTTTGGAAGCAACTTAAAATCCTTTAAGGATATTGACATCCTTTTCCTAAGGTGTTGCCTACCGGATTTTTAGTATTTTTACGTATATCTGTTAAGTTATTCTTGTGTGATTTACTATGAGTCATCATTTTCTGTGGTGGTTTAGTACGATTTTAATACGATTTGTGACTAGTATATGAGAAGCAGATTTCTGTTCAGTGGTAGTAGCGAATAATGCGTCACTACCACAAATAATGATATCAACACCAATAAGCCTGAAAATAATCTAAGAGAAAATATTTTATTCGCTTAATTAAATAAGAGGCCATACAAATCTATATATAGAGAGTTATAGATCACCTCTCAATCTAATAACAAAATATATTTATAACTAATATTTACTAACTAAATATACTCATAACTAATATATAATAACTAATTATATTCTTAACACTCCCCGTAAGCTAAAGCATAGATGTCAATCATGCCAACCTTGGACAGAAGACGAGCAAAAACCGGTCGAGAAAGAGCTTTGGTAAGGATATCTGCTAGTTGAGTCGAAGAGAAAATATGCTGGAGTGCAACCACCTTATCTGTCATCTTATCATGAATGAAGTGACAATCTATTTCAATATGCTTGGCCCGCTCATGAAAAACTGGATTCTCAGCAATGTATATCGTGGCCTTGTTATCACAGAAGAGTGTAATCGAAAGAGAAGAAGGAATCCCAAGATCTGTCAGAAGAGAGATAAGCCATATCAACTCAGCAACTGTATACACCATAGATTTATACTCAGGCTCTGTAGAAGAAAGAGCCACTATATTTTGCTTCTTACTTTTTCATATAACCAAATTTCCTCCCAAGAAGACACAATAGCCACTCGTGGAACGACGATCATCAATTGATACATTAAAGTCAGCATCCGCAAAGGCTGTGAGCGACAACAAAGATGATGGTTTGTAAAGAAGATCCTGTCGTGAAGAACTTTTGATGTATCTAAGAATATTCTCAACCGCTTTAAGACGAGAGGTCAAAGGATTCTGCATATTCTGACTCACCGTGCTAATAGTAAAGACAATGTCAAGACGAGTGACAGTGAGGTAAATAAGCTTCCTAACTAGACGTCTGTGTTAGGTAGTGGAGGATCCGAGTGAGCTCAATTGAGATAGCTTGACTGAGAAATCCATAGGGGTGTTAGCTGGTTTACATCCTAGAAATCCTGTCTTAGATAGAAGATCAAGTGCATATTTACGCAGAGAGAGCTGTAATCTACCAGAATTCCGTGATATTTCAATTCAAATGAAATATTTAAGTGGCTCAAGGTCCTTGGTATGGAAGTGTGAAATCAAATGTTTTTTCACCTTGGAGATGCCAGCAGAATCATCTCTAGTAATGATAATATCATCAATATACACCAACACAATTATCCTGTCCTGAGAACGATTATGTGTGAGGAGAGATGTGTCGGCGGGACTGCATTTGAAGCCAATCTGTCGTAGAACTGTACTAAACTTTTCAAACCAGGCACGCGGTAACTGCTTTAATCCATATAACGATTTATGTAGATGACAAACCATACTCCCCCAACTGCTGCATATAAATAGTCTATTAAAAATCGCCATTAAGAAAGTCATTCTTCATATCAAGCTGATGAAGTGGCCGTACTTTAGAAACAACAAAGAATATAAAAACACAGACCGAGATCAATTTAGCAACTGGCGAAAACATTTCAACATAATCCAAATCATACTGCTGAGAATAAGAAAGTTGTCGGCTGTCGATGGGTATTTGCTGTCAAGCATAATCTTGATGGGGCGATTGATCGTCTCAAAGCTCATTTGTGCTTTGGCCACCAAATGAGCTTTGAGACGGTCAATCGCCCCATCAGGATTATGCTTGACAGCAAATACCCATCGACAGCTGACAACTTTCTTATCTGAAAGCGGAGGTACCAATTTCCAAGTCTGATTAGAGCGCAGTGCAGCAATCTTCTTTAACATAGCTGCATGTCAACCTGGGTGTTGATAAACTTTCTGAACAGAGGAAGGAAGAGTGATGGTAGATAAGTAAGAAACAAACCGACGAGACGATGATGTCAGTCTATTATACGAAACAAAGTTAGAAATAAGATGTGCTTTAATACATGACCGCTTACCTTTACGTAAGGCGATAGGAATAGAGAGATTTTCTTCTGAAGACATCGGCGATGGAGAATCAGGAACAGTGGACTGTATAGGAGTACCTGTAGAAGAATCGTTAGAAGAATCATTGGTGGAAGAGGGTGGGACAATTTTTTTACGACGGTGATACACATGTGGATATGGGGCTACATATTGAAAACTAGGGAGCACAGGTTGAACAGACGAATTAAGTTCTGAGAAAGGTTGGTGAGGAACATGAATGGTAGGAGTGGGGTCCTTGACAGGTGATGGAAAATAGGCTTGATCTTCTAAGAAGATCACATCACATGAAGTACAAACTTTAGATGTGGCAGGATAAAAGCAAACATACCTTCTCTGGGATCGTGAGTAACCTACAAATATCATACGGGTAGCTTGAGGATTTAGCTTGTCTACATGAGGACCTAATACGTGAGGATAGCATAGACAATCAAACACTTTAGGAGAAACAGGAAAAGAGTTGTCCTGTAGAAATAAAATAGAGAAAGGGGACTGGTTATCTAAGACCGGAGAAAGCATGCGATTGATATAAAAACAGACAGTTAAGACCGCAAAATTTCACAATCATTTAAGGACATGCATATGTAAAATAAAAGAACGAGATATCTCAAGCAAATGTCGGTTCTTCCGTTCAACAATTCCATTTTGCTTAGTAGTATAAGAACATGAAGTTTGATGCAATATACAATAGGTCTGACAAAATGCAGTAAACTCCGTGCTAATATACTCCTTAGTGTTATCTGAACGAGAACCTTTACCGGAACACCAAATTAATTAGTAATCTCAGCTACAAAGATTTTAAAGATAGACAAAAGTTTAGATCTATTACGCAAAAGATACAACCAAGTAATACGTGAATGATCATCGATAAAAATTACAAAATATCTATAACCAAACACACTAGCAATTTTAAATGGACCATAAATTTCGAAGTGAACTAACGCAAAGGCTAAATCCTATCTTTTATTAACTGGAGGAAAAGAGGAGCAATGTTGTTTATCAAGAATACATAATTCACAACTGAACTCTGATAAATCAAGAGAAGACAACATATTACGTAAAGAAGAAAGAGGAGGGTGATACCATTGGATAGTAGAAACAACTGCATACGTACTAGGAAGGTGATCAACGTAATACAGTCCATTCTGTTCATGGACGTTACCAATCCGTTATTTCGTCAGAAGATCCTGTATCACAAAATGAGATGGATAAAATATTATGGAGCAGTTAGAATCATTTGTAAGATGAGGAATAGAAATCTAGTTTTGTTTTAAAGATGACACAATTAAAATACACTTTAAATGTAAATATGAAGTGATAAATCAGCAGAGCAGAGGCAGAAACAGGTGTGGTATTACCATCAGTCATGGAAATCAACTTGTGAGGACTAGAAATAAGATCAAACGGACCATCACTGGAGGGTGTTTTTTGTCACCCCATTGAGTTGGGAATGCGCGCTGCTTGTCAGGCGTATACAGATTCTCCCTGTCTAAGGTAGGCTGAGATTTATTGATTGTGAGGATCCGAATCTCCAGCAGCCGCGGACTAAACTGCCGTTAATTACCCATCGTTTTTGGAGCGAGGGAACCTCCGGTTGACGGGTCAAACTGGTCATGCGAACTCTATGTGCCGTGTGTGTTGTGTTTTAGAGGGGACTTGGATGTATCGGGGGTCACGCATAGTTTACGGGGGTCTTCCTATCCGGATAGCAGGCCGGGGTCAAAGGGGCTAGCAGCCCCTTGCGGTGTGCAAGGCAGCGTCCCGTTAGAATTTTTTTCTAACAGGGGACGTGTTTTGAGTGTGGAGCGTGAAGGAAAAAGAGAGGTGAGGGGCGTCCTAAGGACGCGTGAATGGCACGTGGGCGCCGGACGCCCGCGGGCCACGTGCGAGGCGCGTGGGCGTTGGACGCTTGCTGAAAAAGGGCTTAGCCCGGGGACTAGGAGTTAAACTCCTGAAGGATTTTGGAAACTCTCAGAAAAAGGGAGGATTTTTATTTTTATGGAGTTAAACTCCCAAAAGGATTTTATTTATGGAGTTAAACTCCAAAAGATTTTGACAAATGGAGTTAAACTCCCAAAAATCTTCGGAGATGATCAAAGAGGACCCCTTTCTTCTTCCTTGAGCCCCGGATCCTCTCCTAAGCCTTGGATCTTTCCTAAAGCGGGATTTTTGGAGATGGATCTCCTTCCTCCTTTCTGTTTGCTGGATCTTGGAGAAAAGGGGGCGAGGCTTAAAAATCTTCCCTTTTAGAGATTTGATGGGAGATTTGAGCTCCCCTTCGTGGGTTTTATAGTGAAGAACTATTTCGTTTTGGGAAAGGAAGAGTTAAACTCTTTGATTTTATTCAGAAAAGAGAAGTAGGTTTAAAATCTCGAGGAAGGAGAAGGAGGCACATAAACCCAAATTTTTGAGGGGAATCAATTATCATCTTCATTTTATTATCATGTTGTCTTATATAGGCTTACAAGTTTACACAGTCCCTTAGGCTTTACAAAATGACCCTTTGCTTATTTGTTTTGCATATGAGCCATGAGCTTTACAAAAATTTGGTTTTATGTCCATTTTTCTTATATTTATTCATAAAAATTACATCAAAATTATTTATTACATAATCAGGCCAGCCGTAGGGCTCGACTTGGGCATGTGCTTACTTGATCTGGGCTTGGGCCCGCTTACTTGGGGTTGACTTTGACTTTGACTTTGACTTGGTCAACTAGGATGTAATTTTTGACCCTAACAAAGTGCCTCCCATCAATAACTGCATATTGCTATATGAGTTGTGCATGAAATTGATAAATCTTGTTCCGCAGAAGTAAGACTTTGAGGTGGATGATCATTCCGGGGGGCGGAGCATCCTTCCGGGGGTCGGAGCATCATTCTGATTTGCGGAGCATGATTCCAGGGTTGGAGCGTCGTTCTGAAGAGCAAAGTATAATTCTAGGGGATGATATATTCAGAAACATGTGTATCTTGAGACGAAACATAATTCCGATGCGGGACAGGTGTATCCTGAGACGAAGCATAATTTCGGCGCAGGGCAGACATTGAACGAAATATAGTTTCGATGTAGAGGTTGATTCTCAGGCGGAGCATAATTCCGATAGGTAAGGCAGATACTCCGAGGTGAAGCATGATTTCGACACGGGGTACATTCTGAGACTACGCATGATTCTGACACAGAGATTGTTGGTTGACTTGATTTCGAGACAGAGCATAATTCCGACAGGGAGATCCTTGGTCGATTTGATTCCGAGGCGGAGCTTGATTCCGACGGGGAGATCGTTGGTCGACTTGATTCCGAGACGGAGCATAATTCCGATAGGGAAGACAGATACTCCGAGGCGAAACATGATTTCGACACAGCGTACATTCTGAGATGAAACATGATTCCGATACAGAGGTTGGTTGACTTGATTCCGAGATGGAGTATAATTCCTACAGGGAGGTCCTTAGTCGACTTGATTCCGAGGCGGAGCTTGAATCCGACGTGAAGGTCGTTGGTTGACTTGATTCCGAGGCGGAGCATGATTCCGAGGCGGAAGGCAGATACTCCGAGGCAAAGCATGATTTCGACACGGGGTACATTCTGAGACGAAGCATGATTTCGACGCAGAGAAGCTTGGTTGACTTGATTCCGAGATGAAGCATAATTCCGACAGACAGGTCCTTGGTCGACTTGATTTCGAGGCGGAGCTTGATTCCGACGGGGAGGTCGTTGGTTGATTTGATTTGATTTGGGAGTTTCTTATCCGTCCAGCGGTGCTTTTGAGCCTCAGACTTGGAATTTGGGTTTTTGTTCGGCATCAGCATCGCCACACTGGAATATGGTACTAGGAGCGAATCATCATTTGCCGTGGAGAACATGTGATTTTTGTTGACATCAGCATCGCTACACTGGAATATGGTATCAGGAGCGAATCATCACTTGCAGTGGAGAACATGAGATTTGTGTTGACATCGGCATTGCTACACTGGAATATGGTATCAGGAGCGAATCATCATTTGCCATGAGAGGACTTGGGGATTTTGGTTTTGATTTGGTATCAGTATCGCTACACTGGAATATGATACCCGAAGCAAATCATCATTTGCCGTAAGGGGATTTACCTCGTTCCCAGTTTAACGACTTAGGGGTCATCTGGTCGGCTTCAGCGTTGCTAACACTGGAGTACAATTGCCAGGAGCAATTCATCATTTGCATTTTTCTGTTGGGGAGCGATGACTTAGCAGACAGGTATAGGTCCTATCATCTATAAGGTTTTTCAATTTTATGAGCCGTAAGGGTCCCATAAAAGCATTTTTTCCTACGAGTCGAAAGAATTTCGTAGTTGTATTTTCTCCTTAGGAGTCGTGGGGACCCCAAGTGTGTTTTTCCTTTGTGAGTCATAAGGATCCCACGAAGGCGTTTTCTTATGAATCGAGAGGATCTCGTAAGTTTTGTTCTCCTCATGTATCGTGAGGACACATGAGTGGGCCTTCCCAAATGGAGCATAATTCCGATGGCGGAGACCGGCCGCGTGACTGGTGATTGCAGTGGGGCATGGGTGTGATGAGAATTATTTGAGCCCATGGATTGTATACGGCAGTCAATTTATGGACCAACCGTAAGGCTGGGAGAATTTTGGGAATTTGGATTTTGGTTGGCTTCTGCATCGCTGACACTGGAATGGTACCATGAGCGACTCATCATTCGCCGTTTGAGAATTTGCATTTGGATTTTGGTTGGCGTCTGCATCGTTGCACTGAAGTATGGTTTTAGGAGCGACTCATCATTCGCCTTTGGAGGGGTATGATGTTTTTTTTACCGCATTACTCTATCATTTCAGCTTTTCTTATCGCGAAAGTCGTGATTGCTCTATCATTTCGGCTATTTATTCACGGTTGCCCTATCATTTCGGTTTTATTTTCATTTTTATTTTGCTCGTTGATTCTTATTGCGAGTTGTCCCATCATTTCGGCTTTTTTTCCACTCCCAGTTTAACGACTTAGGGGTCGATCGTTCCCAGTTTAACGACGTGGAGGTCATTTGTTTCCAGTGTAACGGCTTGGTGGTCGACTGTCCCAGTTTAACGACGTGGAGGTCATTTGTGTTTGTTTATCGCAGCTCCTCGAACTTTGCTCTTGGCGAAGCTGTG
Source organism: Agapanthus africanus (assembly GCA_030015575.1). Classification (NCBI taxonomy): domain Eukaryota; kingdom Viridiplantae; phylum Streptophyta; class Magnoliopsida; order Asparagales; family Amaryllidaceae; genus Agapanthus; species Agapanthus africanus. The sequence goes on along the minus strand of JASDDO010000014.1, from coordinate 641,176,549 downwards.
TTGATGACCGTAACTTGGTGGCTTGCCGGTACATCCGAGGGTTGTGAGGTTTTCCCAACCTTGTATTGGTTCTCCACCCAATCTTTGAAAACCTAGCGGTCTTCAATGGTATGACTCACCATTCTATGATATGGGTAGTATATGGGATTGCTGGTCATGTTCATTTCATGTGGCCTTTTTGGAATAGGCAGTTGCGGACCGTTTTCTTGAATATTTTGCGGACTTCATCCCTTCTGAAGGAGTATACTTTCTTCTTTCTCTCCATTAAAGTATGTGCCTTTCCTGATGCCGGTCTTCGAAGCCGATCAGTTTTTGGTTTGCCTGCTTTCCGCTTACTACGTTCAGTATACGTATCAGAGGGACTAGAGACTGATTGCAGCCGTTTTTCGTAAAGGTGTTTTGCTCTTGGGCTGGAAGGGTATCAGTCGACTGTTTCAGGATATCAATCCCTGGTTAATGAACCAAATTTTGATTTTGCTGCAATTGCAATCGGACGACTTGGGTCGTGAGACCTGCCACGACGTTTTCCAGCTCATCGACTTTGGAATGGACCTTGGCCAACTTTTCGTCTCTGTTTCGAAGCTTCTTTTGAAGCCATTGGAATAATACTTGCTCTATAGTTTCGGGTTTGATAACTGGGTCATCCTTACTGCCTGAGCTCGATTCTGTAGGAACCACGGGTTCCTTTGGCTTAATAGCCTAAGCGTGCTCTTCATCATTTAGACCGAGCCGATGTTGGGTAGCAATAGCCGCGTCATCGTCATCGGTATGAAGCGTAGGAGGACTTGTTCTTCTGGGCTCCACCATGTAGATCGTATGGATTGTGTACCCGTTTTTTGTTTCTTCATTGGCAATGCTGCTCATTTGGCTCTTAGCTTGTAGCCTTGGTCCGCTCTTTTCAGAGAAAGGTAGATGTCTGAGAGAATCAAGTTCCCGAAGAGCTTCGGTCTCTTTTTGTATGCAATTGGCTGTCGCAGCTTGACTGTTTGTTAACACGTCTTTAAACAGTTCTATCTCCCATGGCTTGTATTGCTTTTCGGCCCAATCTTTAAAAACAAAGCAGTCTTCAATAGCACGACCTATCACTCTGTGATAGGGGTAAAATTTGGGGTCGTCGGTCCTATTCGCTTCTTGAGGTCTTTTTGATTCTGGCAATTGTGGACCGTTTCTTAGGGCATTCTTGAATATCTTGTGGACTTTATCCCTTCTGAAGGAATAAACTTTATCCAGCTTCTCTTTCAGGAGAGATTCTCCTCCTCCTCTTAACCCTGGCTTCCGAGGCTGGTTGGTATTAGGCTCGCTCATCCCTCGCTTATTTCGGTTAGCTGAAGTGTTAAAAGATTTAACATCGTCAGAATTTTCGCCTTTGCGATTATTGCCCTTTCGGTTTCTTCAGGATTTATTGTCATTTTGGGAATCAGAAGACTCCTGCTTTGAGCGCTCCAACAGCTGAACTTTCCCGGTCAGCTCTTGGAATGTTTTGAGACTCGCGATGCATAGAAACAGAGCCATCCAATTGTTGAGATTTCCGATGAGAAGGCTGACAGATTGGTCCCGCTCTATCGGCGGTTCACATTTGATGGAGAGATTGCGCCATCGGGTTATATAATCCGTGCTGCTTTCGTTGTTCTTTGGCTTGGTCCTTACGAGGTCGGCGATGGTGATCTTATCGCTGACATTCATGAACTTTTGTCGAAACAGAGATTCCATTTGGACGAAACTAGTAACGAAGCTATCCGGTATGCTCGCGTATCAGTCGAAAGCGACATCGGTTAAACTATTAACGAACTGGCGGAGGAGAAGCGCATCACTGCCTCCAGTATTCCCGCATGAGGCTTTAAAGTGGGCGATGTGCTGATTCCCGTCCTATCAAATCATCTGAATTTAGGGATGGCATAGCCATTAGGAAACTCTATCCGATCATACTGAGCAGGATATGGTCTCCTACTATTGCTGACATTTTTTTGCGTTACGGCTTCGGCTACCAATGTTTTGACTTTGTTGGCGACCAAATCCATGATTTGATCTTGAGTTAGCGGGTTGCTGTCATCAGTAGTCAAGACATTTCTCGAGATAGGATACGACCACTTTCATGCGGTTCACCCACCTTTGGATTTGAGGGAATAGGCGTCGGCTGCCTCGGGACACCGTTTCCCGGTTCATGAGCAGAGCCCTGCGCTTGATTGGGCGGCTGAGAGGCAACTTGGGCCGTGAACTGTAAGACGACGTTTGTCAAGTCGTCAATCTTTGAGTAGAGCTTGGCCATCAACTTATCTTTGTTTCTTAGCTGCTTCTGGAGTCATGGAGAAGTTGTTGCTCTGCGGTATTGGGACGAAAGATTGGCTCCTCGCTTTCCGAGATCGACATCTCATGAACCGAGGGATCTCTGCTTATCAGCCTCACTGAAAGCGTCTTCATTACCTTCCAGAGGAGGCTGGCCTTGGAAAGTGGCAACCACATTCACATCGGATTGGATTTGAGATGTGGTGGGCCGATCCTTGCTCTTGCTGCGTATGCCCGCCATGTTGACGGTGTGGACCACATATCCATCCATCTCTTTATCTTTGGCTGCTGATTTTTCGGACCATCGTCGTGGCCCTTCCTTTTCTGGAAAGGACAGACGACTGAAGACGGTTGGTCTGACTGGGTCTTTGGGTGGCGCTGTCTGGATCACAGCTTTTTTGATTCTTGCGGTCACGACATTCTTCTGAACCAATTTCAGCGGTTCAAAAGAATTAGCGAGCTTCATAGCCGATTCTGCCGTTGTTGCGGGGTAACTCTGTTCTTGGAATCTCATGAAGTTCAGTCTAGCAGGAGCCCTAGCCCTTTTGTTGGTTCTATATCTGAGCCTTTTATGTTTTAGCTTCTCGATTTTGAGAGCTTGGCGGGCATCCGTTATTCAGGAAGCCATCGTGAGTCGATTGACGAGGAGCTTAAAGAAGATACCCGATTGAGCAGTTGTCAGGGGCACCGTTAGAGCTTGCCAGAGATGCCTTATTGCTTTGTTGGTGTTGATGGCTTTGCCCCCAGCTGGAGCAACGGAGAGTCGTTCGGAAACGGATTTGTGCTTAGGTTGAGGTGCTTTCGCGACCATGACATTTGGCCTTTTCCCTTTTGAGGCCGGTTTATCTATCACCGGGGTTTGAGGAGCAGGGATGACGTTAGCTGCCACGAACAGAATAGAGCTAAATGGTAGCAACAGCTCCTTCCACTGTCGCCCGAGACTGGCCGGGAGGACCGTTTTGACGTCCATCTTCATCGTGTAGGAGATGAGAGCTGTGTTGAGAGTTGGGCTTGTCTTTGAAGACATTTTGTTGCGTCCGAAAATTGCAATTGGAAAATGTTAACCTGCACAAAGAAGCATGATTTCAGTGCAGGCAATCGATGTATATGTTGATTGAGTTCGCATGAATATTTAACCCGAAATATGGGAGGAGAGAAAAGGTCCCACCGGGCGTGCCAGAATCTGTAGGGTGATTTTCGTTATCCTATTGAGATGGAAATGCGCGCCGCTTGTCACGCGTATACAGATTCCCTCTGCCTAGGGTAGGCTGGGGTTTATTGATTGTGGGGATCCGAATCTCCGGTAGCCGTGGACTAAGCAGACGTTAATTACCTCTCGCTTTTGGAGCGAGAGAACCTTCGATTGATGGGTCAAACTGGTCATGCGAACTCAATGTGCCGTGTGCGTGTGTTGTGTTTTGGAGGGGACTTGGATGTATCAAGGGACGTGTTTTGAGTGTGGAGCGTGAAGGAAAAATAGGGGTGATGAGCGTCCTAAGGACGAGTGAATGCCGTGTGGGCGCCCGCTGGCCATGTGCGAGGTGGGTGGGCACTGGGTGCCAGCGCCTCACTGGCCTGACACATGGGCGCTGGGCCCCGCGGGCCCGGCGCCTGCAGAAAAAGGGGCGGGACTAGGAGTTAAAACTTCCGAGGGACTTTGGAAACTCCCAGAAAAAAAAGAGGATTTTTATTTTTATGGAGTTAAACTCCTAAAAAGGTTTTGAGTGGAGTTAAACTCCCAAAAGGATTTTATTTATGGAGTTAAACTCCAAAAGATTTTGACAAATGGAGTTAACTCCCAAAAATCTTCGGGGATAATCAAAGGGGACCCCTTTCTGCTTTCTTGAGCCCTGGATCCCTTTCTTAAGCCTCGGTTCTTTCCCAAAATAGGATTTTTGGAGAAAATGGGTCGAGACTTAAAAATCTCCTTTTTAGAGATTTGATGGGAGATCTGAGCTTCCCTTCATGGGTTTTATGGTGAAAAACTTTTTTTTGTGATAGGAAGAGTTAAACTCTTGATTTAATTCAGAAAAGAGAAGGATTAATATCTTGAGGAATGAGAAGGAGGCATAGAAACCCTAATTTTTGAGGGAATCAATTATCATCTTCATTTCATTATCATGTTGCCTTATATAGGCTTACAAGTTTACACATAGCCCATTGAGCTTTACAAAATGGTATTTTGCCCATCACATGCCTCATGTGCTTATTTTTTTTGCATATGAGACACGGGCTTTACAAAAATTTAGGTTTATGCCTATATTTCTTACAATTATTCATAAAAATTATATCAAAATTATTTATTACATAATTTTCATTTTGGCATGGGGCAAACCAGCCGCAGGGTCGACTTGGGCATAGGCCTACTTGACCTAGGCTTGGGCCCGCTTACTTGGGGTTGACTTTGACTTTGACTTGGTCAACCATGATGTAATTTTTGACCCCAACAATCACGAGATATGTGATGTGAGGCTCCGGAATTAGCTACCCATGAATTAGAATGAGAAAAGAACGATATATCTGATATAGTAGAAATGTTGGCAGGAGCTACAGAGGAGAGAAGACAGCGCAACCAGTTCCGCTCAGGGGTGGATAAAGGTAAATTGCCGGCAGAAAAGGAAGATCGGGCAGTAGCAACTGGTGTGGATGTCTGGCGGGCTGTAGGTGTATCATCAAGATAGCCATGCTTCTCCCAACATTAGTTTACACGAAGATTAGTGTCGCCGCAATAAGAACAATAAAGGCCAATATAGCCACGACCACGAGTACATATACCATGAGCACAAGCAGTAATAGGGTAACAATTACGAGCAGAAATTGAGACCGAAACCGAATTAGAATCCATGATGAATGGCTCAAATGTAAATCACGAGAGGGCGAGAACAAGGTACACAATCAACAAAATCAACAAAGTTCAGGCGGAGGTGGCGGTTCACAATCCACTCTCAAATTTGGCTTCACGTTTATTGTAGCAGACGATCAAATTGAAGCAAAGAACCCCAAACCACGCTCCAAAAAAAACAAGCTTCAACTCTAACTCAAAAGTAGCAAATCTCCAAATCGACAACTTCCAAAATCTCCAAATCAGCAACAGATCTCCACACCGGCAATAAAAAAACATAATAAATCCCCAAATTAGCAACAAAGAAACCAGATCGGTCAATTCTAAGACCATTGAATTGAAGGGAGAATAAGAACCAAATCGAAGGCAGTGAGATTTTCCTGTGATGTATCGTGAGGGAATCAATCATCAAAATCGAAGGGAATGTGGGAAAAGATCATCAAAATCGAAGGCAGTGGGGGAGTCGATCATCAAGATCGATCAGAGCAGCGATGGCAGTGCCAAATCGACCAGAGGTTGAGGAGTCGAACTCGATTGAAGAAGTAAGCATCAAATCAAAGCAAAAAAAGAATCAAGAACGAAGCCTTATCTCTCCATCTTCGTCAAATCTGAACTGAGAGCATCGATGGCTTCAGATGATGGTCGATTTGGTATATTGCGAGGTCCTCGAGGGTGATCGAGGCTCTGTGAGAGAGGACGAGGCGGATCGAGGTGCTTTGATGACTTCTGGTGATGATGGCGACTTCGATCCGGGACCAGAGGACTTTGGTGAAATCGATTGAGGTGGCTGATGGTGGTTGCGGTGGCCGGTATGGGTTAGGGTTGGGTTTTTTTCTTCTTTTCTTTTTTCTTGATTATTTTCAGAGCTCTGTAACCATAAAAATAATCAAGAAAAAATATTTTATTGGCTTAATTAAACAGGAGACCATACAAATCTATATAGAGAGATTTATAAATTACCTCTCAATCCAATAACAAAATATTATTCATAACTAATATCTACTAACTAAATATATTCATAACTAATATCTAATAACTAATTATATTCTTAACAAAGCTCTTATCCCAAGATCCCATTAGATCTGTTACGGTTCATCTTCTTTATTAAATTATCAAGTACTATACATTTATCCATATGTTGCATCTATCCCCCCTTCATTGTGACGATCGGTTCCGTACACCTTACTCTAATGTCAATAGACGTGTGTACACAAATTTAGATAATTTAGAGACTTCTAAGGTATAGATATCATGTTTGTGAAATAGATGGTTGTTAAGGCATTGTAAAAGTTGCATACACACAATCTGCTTCTATGTGTACGCGCGCTCGCACACATGGCCTGCTTCTTTGTACACTTCAAATAAGAGAAACTTTGAGAAACATGCCAACCTAATTGCATCCGTATCACGGTGCTCCCATACTGATTATATGTTTTCCACATTCCTCTTGTAAGCAATCCTAAAACTTGTTGGGCCTTGTATAAGAAACTCCCTCTCTCTTCTGATAGTGATATTGCACATTACACCTCTTACTCTTGTTTTAAACACAGATTTTGTAAAGTAATATTCTGTTTATAAATTAAATTACTCATGCACGCTTAGGTGTGGAATTTTTAAAAAATATTTTTCTTTTATTTCATATCATCAAATTATCTACATCCGAAGATATGGAATTCCCCATCTAAGTTACAAATACCTCTCAGCTCTCTAGGTAAAGCCTTGAAATCATGAAATAAAATAGCGATGATAGCAAGCGATATTAGTTAGAAAATCTGCTGCTATCAGAGGACATGAGAGATCTGCACCCGGTACATCGAAAGTAAACCGAGAATCTCGTCAATTAATTCCTCTAACCTCCATGGACTCATAATTTGTGTAGGTGTGAATTAGCAAAAGGTATAAATAGACTATTAACTGTTTTATTATTATAGTTTACCTAGCCAAATGCCACTCGAAAGGCACTATTCTAAATATCAGGCAACATGTTGGACATCCTTTCAGATATTTGTTCTCTTAAACATCATAATAGAAGTTTTGAGTTTGAGTCTAGCCCACAAATAATTGTAATATATAGTGATTTGTGTTGTGTAATCTCCTAGGCAAACGCAACTTCACATTTCAGTGTTATACACATCCTCCACTGTGCATTACATTTTTATGGACCTAGAATAAGAAAGTTATAGTCAAATTTTCGAACCTGGTTCCGCAGCTTTTTTAGGAATCTGCACCATTTATTCATCCGGAGAGATTAAGTTGGATGCTGTTGTTAATTATCTCGTCCAAATATATCAAGAGCCATGGCTGACTTTTGCACCTTCTGCTTCTGCTGTTATCTGAGCAATCAGGCAGATGAGAACTATATTTGTCAACTATAGGAGAGGGGTTCTATCAAGTTATGTAGAGCGCAAGAACTAGGATCCATAAAAACTATGTGAAACATTATAGTTTTGCCATGAATGGAACATGTGAGTCCTCATAATAGTTATAGAGAATGCTCAAGAAATTATCAGCTAGGCCTAGAACCTGAAAAGGTCTGGAACTTCTACATGATAATTCATCTCTAGAAGTACTGAAGAGACCTATTTCTAGACTCTCTCCACAATGACTATACAGAAAGGGCGAGTTCCTCTTGATCTAAGCAATCAAGTGAGAAGCACACAAGTGCTAAGTGAAGTGAGATGAGGTATTCTTGAGTGAAAGCAACAAAGTGTTACGTGTGTGCGTAGTGTGGGTATGAGAGTTCAACTCTTTGTGATGAGAGTAAAGGAGTGAGAATCTTTGTAACAATAAAGTGTGCTCTGTTGTCTTTACCCACCTGCCCATTTCCTTAGACCCAAATGGTGGAAGAGTTGGTACGGCATGACTTTTGCGACAAGTATGTCATAAGTTCAAGGCATCCAACCTACACAAAGGGTAGATGTCAGAACTAAGGAGCAATTAATTTAACCACATATTTTTAAAAAACATTTTTTAAATAAAAAATGAGCACCTTTGCAGGAAAAGGTTTTGGTATCACTTTGATCTTAAAGTAAATATTTTCGTTCCCTTTCTTTCTTCTTCATTTTTGAACTTTATGGGAGATCTCTGAGACATGATTCTGAACACTCATATCTACTGATTGATCAAACCTTTCCTTGATCTTGTGGAAATGCAATCACATTAGGATTTATAAGACAGAATATAGTTACTGAGTTATGAATTTTCCATGCCATGCATCTCTCTTTGGTAGTTTCTGACACGCTATTATTTTTTCGAATGACCTTGTTGGCATTTAACATTTATCAGCACCAGAAAGTTCAAACTAATCCGATGAAATTGAAAATAAATCTCACATGTGCTTCTTGGCTCTATTCAACAGCAAATAGCGGACTTTTTCGTGAAGAACATCTCTAATGAGAACCTCGGTCAGATCAGCAATGCTCACGTGGTCCACGCAGACCAGAGCGACTATGGAGCCATGGACGAGAAATGCATCAAGCTCGCTGAGTTAGCAGCCATGGCAGTCGACTTCCCCAAGACAGGCAAAGCGGTTAGTATGCCCGCACACCTCAGGCCCAAGATTTACCCCGACTTCATGGACAAGGACCACGGCCAATCATACAGATCCGAAAAAATCCTTGGAAAATTATACAGAAAAATAAAACATGCATCCAAAGAAGACAATTCATCCGAGTTTACCACTACTTTCGAGGATTTGCCCTACGACACAGATTTAGAGATTCTAGAAGCAAAAGATTACCTCGCCGATGCTTGGGACACTAAGTGTCTATATGATCGCCAATTAAATGCATTGCTCGGGCAATTTAGAGTAGACAAAGAAGGAGAAATCGTAACGGGTCACATTTTCTCCAACATTTGGAAACACAATAGTAGAAAGCAAGGAGATATTAAAGAACGGCTTAAAAGCGCGTACTACGACCTTCATAAGAAATACAAGCGAATGTTCCAGGAGATGGGTCCCAAATTTTCTGGTCTAACGGATGATGAGAAGAGTGTGATTTATGAGAGGAAAGCGTCGGCTTGGTACCAAGTGACTTATCACCCTCGTTGGGTTAAGAAAGCAATTGAGATGAAGGAGCCCGAGGGTGAGCATGTTGCTCCAAGACTTAGCTTTGCGTGGATCCCTGCGGATTATTTGGTGAGGATTAAGATTAGGAGTAGGGTGAAGGGTGAAGTTGCGGAAGGGAAGCCGATAGATTCGCTTGCGAACTATTTGTCTGAAAGGATTTGAAGTTTGAAACTGGGTATCGTAGATGCAGCAAGACCGCTCTGCCATTTTCGCGGTTAATATAATTTAGCTTGTTTGAAAATGTTAGTAAATAAATCTGTCTGTTTGTGTAACTTGATATTCTGGGATCAATATATGAAGATGGTGTGTTTGTGCTCTTTTGAAAATTGTTGGGTGTTTTCGAGGATTCAATAGTATAAGGTGTTGTTTTGATTTGATGATTTTTGCATTTATTAGCAAGGTTTTGATGTAAAGGGAGTTCTGATATCTGGATAGTGATGTTGATTCATTCTCCATCATATAAGCATGGAAACATTGATTTTGCTGGTCCCTAAAGTATAAATTTATGTTCACTGTGGTAATAATAACCTTTTGAATGTGCTTTTCCTGTTTTTTTCTCTTTTGCTTCTCAAATTTTCCAATCTTTTCCTTACAGAATCGCCTTTTCAATCTCTAAATGGTTGTTTTAAAAATTCAAGGTATTTTGAATTCCTTTTGTGCTTACAAGTGTCGATGGAAATTTGGATTAGTAATTTGCAATTTTTCTAATGTAAAAGAAGTGATAAAGTAAATGAATTTTATAAATTACTGCATCCCACACAAGAATTTATTAAGGTAATATGCAAGATTTTTTTAATATATTTGTGTAGTTCAGATAACACAAAAAAATCATAAACGATAAACAGTAGTTCATAGAATGCCCAAACACTGTAAAACTCAACATCTTAAATTTAAAAACTCTGAGACATGATTTACATAAGTATGCACACAACGACATCAATTTGCTTCATGAAATAAATGTGCATTTACAATGAAAGGATGCTGATATTGCATCCTGCATGGAAATAACAAAAAACAGTGTGATATGAATTGCCATTCTTACATTTTATTTTCCTTTCTTTTTCTAAGAAGGCAAGCAGCAAGTTACAGAACACTCGGTATATCATTGGCTTTGGCTTCCTTTCTTACCTATCTTTGTTTTGATGCCCCCTGCAGGAAAATAACAAAATATTACTATCATTCTTCCAATTGTAAATTGGCACGATATTGATAAAGTTGTGCATACCATCTACTTCCTCAAACTGGACTTCTTTCACTATGTCGGCAGCAGCATTGTACTCAAATCTACAATAATTCTTAGCAAATTAGCAATCAACCCTTTTACTGGTTATAATAATCTAATCTGATGCATGATCGATGTCAGGAGAAGAAAAAGAAACAATTTGAAGTTTGTAAGTTGAACAATCTGTTAAATTCTCAGATATTAGTATATCTAGTGAGAAAATGATTTCTACCTACATATGTGCTTTACGGATCACCAATAATAAAAAATTGTAGAGAAGCCTATTCGTTAATTCCATCCAAGTTATTTCTGCATTTTTGTACATGTAACTAGTTTCTTACGAATTCTTTCGTTTTTTCCTTCCCTCCTCTCTTTCTTCTATCTTTTTTTTCTTGATCCATATGTGAAAGATTATGGCTGTATCCTATTGTTGTTCAAATAATAAAGTTTACATGGGACAGGCATCCAATTTGGGGCCCTGCTCTTTCATTTATAAATTTTTAATAAAAAGCTAGTTTCTGAAGAGAGCGGCCAGCAGGCTTGTTATGTTTATTGCATCACAAATTATTGCTATATTCATATCCCATCAAAATGGGATTGGCTATGAATCAAGGTTCTATAAAAGATCTGATACACAGTTTTTCGACTGTACATCAATGGCCAACAATCCTATAGGCATCCAAAATTTCACCCTAAATTCCCTAGTGTTTATTATACCATAATACTTGTAATATAGATCAATGATACTCAGAAGATTTTACTGCAGGTTTCCAAATTTCCCCCAAATTACCTGTTGGAGCAAACCACCTCAAGTTCATCTGAAACGCTCTTGGTAGCTTCAACAAGAACAGAAACAATTTCTTTCCGCCGGGTGCTAGCCATGAGTAAATCATACTCGGTCAGAATAATAATGGCAAAGAAATTGTCGCTTAGCTCACTCAAGCATATCTTATCAACAGCTGCAAGTGCAATCCTCCGTTTTAATGCATCAGCATCAGGGTCGATAAGATAGATGGCAAAGTCGGTGATTAACAAGATACGTCTCTTCATCTTTCCTGATCCTGTGAACTTCATGACCGTGTCTGCAAATAGAAGTGTTCTGTCACCTGCAAAGATGGTGGATATTTTCAGAATAGGGATGGGAAGTTTATATAGAGTATATGAATCCGAAAGATAGCAAAACTTCTCAGGAATTCTGTAACACCCGATCGTAAGTTTTTTTCTTTTTTCTTCTTCTTTTGAATGTATTGGGTTTTGTTATATTATTATTATTATTATTATTATTATTATTTTAAATTGGAGTTTAATACTTTCTAGTTAAGGTAGAATATATTATTATAGTTGCTTTAAGTTTGTTATAGTTATGGTTTTCCAAACTTGTTAAATAAGTATATTATTGGTATTTATGTTTGTTTACTATTTGATTAATATCTTAAATTTCTATACATATAATATTTATTTGTCTAACATTAGTTTCGTAACTAAATAGATAATATTAATATGGTTGTTTTAACAAAAGATATTTAGTATTTAAGCTTGTTTGATAATTTATTAATATTCTATTTTAAGTTGCATCTAATATATTTTAAATACTAGATATATAAACAAGCATATTATGGCTATCTAAGTTAGTTAAGTATATGATATTTAACTTTTAAAGTTTTGTTTTGCTAAATCTAATAATATCTTATTTATATTCTAATACAATATTTTGTCTACCATGATATATTATTAATAATCTATATTTTAAATCTTTCAAATTAAACTATTGGGGGTTACGAGAATTATTTTTCTAAGCTTATATATATATATATATATATATATATATATATACTCTCTCTCCAAATATGTTTTATCTACCCAAAAAAATCTATACCTATTTTAATCATACACATTTAAACTAATCTATATACATCATATCTATTTAAAACCCTATATATATTTATATAAATGTTTCCTATTATCCTATATAATAACAAAGCCTACACCTATTTTAACTCTCTCTCTATATAGTTTGTTTAAGATATTTATTAGCATGCTAATTTATATTTATATTAATTAATATATATACGATATATATATTGTCTACAATATTTTTGTAACCATAGATATATGGTAGATTGTTTTGGTTATAATAAATAATTGAGGAGATCACTTAAAATCTTTAATAAATAGTTTTTGTGGGTTGTGATATATTGTTTTATCTAGTTAACAAATCTTTTCTCTTCTACCAATTTTACCTTAACCAATATATAAATAATACATTTAAATTTTACCTATTCTTAATCTCTCTCTCCAATCGGAATATTTCCCTCCCCTTTTCTCTCTCTACTATATATATATATACATATATATATATATATGTATATGAATAATTCTAAATCTATATTCATCTCTTAAATCTCTTTCTTTCTTTAAAAGTTGCCGAGCACCCATCACCAACCGCACCCAACTCCAGAACAGCGAGCAGCGTGAATCAAGATTCTCTAACCGAGCGATCGAGTTTGGTTTGTGTTTCGTGTCGTCGTATTTAACTGTCTCAACACAAATACCCTTACTTCTTTCCTTTGGTCGAGACAATATCAACGAATTGCTCAATACATTATTAGACTATAATATATTAATATTAAAAGTCTAATATTATGTTTATGTTAATTAATAATGGTATCAGGTATAATGGTATCATAGTAATCATATTATATATATAAGTATATTAGGCATCGATAGTAATTAAGAGTACGTAATTATATTCATTTTTATTAGTATTTATTTTAAATATAATCAGATAAGTATCATTATATTTTCATATAGTATAATATTTTTTAGATGATATTAATTACATAATTTATTGTGTATCTTGGTGAAACCCTAGAATTTCTAGAGCACCATTAATCATATTAACCCTTTAAAATCATATTTCAGTTTATTATTCTTTCCAATAATAAATCCGGATATTAAATGGAGGTGCTTGCAAATTCATGTAGATTTTTGTTTACATTATTGATATTATCATATTATATCGACTGTATTTAACATGCCATTTGAGACTATTTATTTAATGTCCCTTGTTTAACATGACATGCATGTTCACGATTACTGTTTTCTTGCATTAAAACGAGATCATTATTGAAATGCTGAGTTACATGCCATGACCCCATTTATTCCTGCTTACAAGCTTCTATTCTATACCGTTAATATGATATTACAAGTTCCAGTTCAGTCAGCATTTTATTTAGTGGTCGAGTTCATTGCCATGTTAGTTATAAATACGTGGGATCTTGGGATAGTTTGAGTGTGAGTTGATCGAGAGGATCTCAGGAGTCCCATTGCCGGCAGCTCGTACCGGGCTATATCGGTCATTGGAGCTCATATCGGGTTATATCGGTTGCTTGTTACTACAGCTCGGACCGGGCTATATCGGCCGCTTGTTACTACAGCTAGTACCGGGTTATATCGATCTCTTATTCTTACAGCTTGTTTCGGGCTATATACGGTTACTTATTCATTCTATATTTGGGCCCGTGTTTTTTAGCTCCTAGGGCCCTAACCTTGAGTTAGGAATATTCCTGCAGAGGTTGACATACCCACCCGAACTCACAATGGGATATATTACCTTTTTAGTGACCAAATAGAATATGACTTGACTGACTTGATCTGTTTACATGCTTACTTTATATTAATGCCATATCTATATCTACATGTGCACGCGGGCTTCACTACACTCATATATTCATGCTATCATACATATACACACACTGTTACGATTGAGTACTTGTTGGGATGTTCTGACATTCCTGTGATTTACCATCTCAGGTTTAGACACCGATTCACTGCCAGGGCAGGATTAGAGTGCCTATCAGGAGTTTGCCGAAAATTAGTAGTATTTATAGGTTTATTTCTATTTTATTTCAGTTACTATTAGAATGTGCGTTCTCGCGGGACGTTAGAAATAATGTATCTTTCTTTTTGGATCTTGTATTTCGTTTATTCGGAACCCTTTATTATTTGGATCTTTTATTGACTCTATTTTTATCCCGTGGATTCATCAGTATTATTTGTTATTTATGCAGCATGATATTAGTATTATATCTTGGATATTATCGTATATATTTAGCTAGAGCCTTAAATGTGACTATGACAATGCGATTTCCCCTTATCTAGGAGTACTGGCGGTTTCGGCCCATATTTCCGTATTCCGGAAATTGGGACGTTACAAATTCCGTTCCCTTCCTCACTTTGTCATAAATTCATGGGGCCAAACCACAAAAGCAGAACCATTCGGCAGAATTTTGGCCAAGTTACAAGAAGGCCTATTGTAACCCGAGAATATATTAAACATACCCAAGTAAGAAGCCATAGATTTCAATCCCGCATTTGTTTTGGCACTCACGATGGTCATAAATTTGTCTTGTAAGTGATCCTACTTGCAAGTTTCACTATCATCATCGATATCAGTATGTGAAACTTGCCAACAATTTAATGGTACAGTTGAAACTTGTGAAAATACTGACCACAACGGTTAACTAAAAGGATTATGCTTACAAGGGTCAAATTTTGAAGAAAAACCTAATAAAGTCGACGAAAAGGTGCTCAAGAAACCAGTCGTGCAACCCTGTTAAGTTATATCGTAAGAGTTATCATTCCTACAAAAGAGCACAACTTCAGGTCAGGACAATAGATGAGTACTCCGATAACAAATTGAAGACCTTTGTTTTCGAGATCGAGCACATACCCACAGTGTATGCTTCATAGGCTTATCACTTCCTGTGAGTTTCAATGATTGGTCGAGCAATTCCAAATTATCTACTATGCAACTTGAACATACCAGGTACGAGAACGGGAGTGTGGATAGGCTTCTTCAGATGTATGATGGAACTATTAGCTATTTCTAAAAAACAAGACTTTTATAACTATTTTCAAAATTCTGAAACACCCGCTTTTCCGTTATCATGCAATGAGAGTGTGTCAATGCTGTAATTGTTGGTTGTAAAATAGCTAGTACAGAAATTACAAGGCTAAGTTTCACATCCATATGCACATAAAATATGTCCATGTTGTAATTGTAGGTCAGAACACCGAATCTATAGTGTTGTTTCCACATTTCATCGAGTATTCGTAACATTGCCTCGGCGATAATTAAGGGTATTTAAGTTTAATTTAACCGAATATGATTTTTTTTCAGCATAGAACGCAATAATTCATCCAAATTTGACTCTTTTATCGAAATTTGAAGGCAAAGAGATCACGCACCTTGTCTGGCTAAGATCTTCGTGAGATAAGGATCGGAGGCGACGCCGATGTAGTCGCCGTCGGTGCATTCTCCATAGATCGAAGCACGCCGTGGGACTTTCATCCCCATGAACGGCCGGAGGTCTTCAGATCCTTCGTCTTCTAGGGTTTGAGAAGCGTCGTCGTCACCATTGGTGCCGAGCTTGGATTCGTCTAGGGTTTCATCTCGCGAGGGGATCTCGATTCTCATCGGCGATTTGATTCGCTCCGTTTTGGGAAGAAAATGAGTTGGTAACGGTAGGGATGTAAACGGACACCGATATTGAAAGATGACCCCGTGTTTATATCGAACTTTCTCTAGGATGGATAGTTATTTTCATCACCCATCACTCTTCTAATCCGTATCCGTATCCATATCAGCCGGCAGCCACTGTATATATGGATCATATAGTAACACTCAAATCTGTTCGGTATTCATGCCCAATTCCCAAAATAGCAATTTTTGGATTTATTAGGTACATATTTTTACAATAGTAGTTCATATTTGTATCCGTATCTTACTTTTACATTCCTAGACAAGATATTTAACAATATTAATCAATGAAATATTCTAAGAATACGAGTTTGAAGTTAATTATAAGGAGGAGTTTGAATAGCTTATCTTTATCTTTACTATTTTAATGTGGTCTTCAAATTGGTTTGTTAATTTGATTCTCAGACGGTATACAGCCGAAAAAAATTCTCCTAATTTTGAGAATTCTTTAAAAAACTAAGTTTTCAAATTTTCTCAAAGGTTTAGATAAAATAAATCGGTAAAAATATTTAGGGTTAATAACAAAATCTTTTAAAAGCTCTTTTCAAATATTATTTTAATTTAATTACGTTCATCATCGCACGTGTACAAAATGTTACTATGAACCTAATAGAGAAATTCAGGAGGTTTTATAAAAATAAGAAACAATTTGAGGAGAGAGAGAGGAGAAACGCACGAAGAAGAAAGTCAGCAAAAATCACAGTTATTTGTCAGTGTTTCGCTCGTTCCGCCGCCCCCGCCGGCACTTAGCTCTCGTTTCTGGAACACCACAGCCTACTAGGTACGATCGTCTCAATTTGTTATGATTTTGGTCGCTATTTTAATCATCGATAATTACTCCTATATTGAATCGAAACCCTAACTTGAACCCAAAACCTCTCCGATTCCGATCCGATCCGGAAAATTTAGATCGGGATAGGCCGAGATTTCAATCGTTTTACCCTGAAGCAAAGCTTCAATGAGCAGTCAATTTTTTGATAATCCAAAATTATGTTTTTTTTTATAATTTGAGAAAGAAAGAAAGCAGAATTACAATTCCTTAAATAAGATTGCTTTATAATTTAGATGACTCTTTCAGTGTGTTGAAGAATATATGTATGCTCCAAAAAAGTTTGCTTTATAATTTAGATATCTACATTTTACATAAAAAGTTGAACATTCAATCCTCCTAGAGATTTATATTTGAAATGTTACTAGGGCAAAGGCGGGGCGAAAAAAAATCTGCGCGCAAAAGGAAAGCAAAAGGATAGTCAGACAGAAACCAGGAGATTTTAAGCTACCCCATTTCGTTAATTATCCGCCCTGCTTCATGTAATATTACCTCTTAACGTTTACTTTATATTGTTTTAAGTTTGTTTTTTCAAACTATTTGCCACGACCCACCTAAAGTGCAGTGCGGTTCTTATTTCATTTTACTGTGGGACACTTATAACTTCTTCTGTTCTCTTACCCTAATAAACCGTTCATGTTACTTAGGCTTAGCATATAAATTAAATTTAAATAATACCAGAGGAATATTCAATTAAGGCTCATATAAACTTTAACCTTTTAGCATCATAACACAAGAATATGTTTACAACGTATTGTAAATTTTGTTAAGGTGTTAAGCGCACAATAATTGTTTCCAACAGTGAAAAGGTTTTGACTTGATCAGGGTTTGACAGGTTTTTCGAATCACGAAAAGGTTTTAATTGTTTATTAATTTATTTCTATATGTAATGCCAGTACTGTTACAGTTCCTAACGCCCTTGCCGCTACTACCGCGGCCTGCGGAATGAAAAACGAAAATTCGAGAGGCGCTAGAAACTCTAAACCTTAGAATCTAAACCAAACGCTTAAACTAGACAAATACAAAAAGTTTATAGTTACTATGAAAAGAAGGTTATACCAAATGATCCGTGTCCTTCGGTCTTCTACCCTCTTTCTTAGCTTTTCGGAGTCTCCGTGATCGAGCTTGACCGCCGGTCTTCCATTTATCGAAGACGATCCACCCGGAGGATTTGGTTCAAAGCTCTAACTCCACACTAAAAATCAAGTGGAGCAACTAAATGTCCTAACTTGCTACACTAGGATATCTAGAGATGTAGTGAGTTGTTCTAGTATTTTTCTAGCTCACTTCCACCATTGATTCTCAACACATGAGAGTGTAGAGAGGAAGGAGAAGGAGCTCAAGAAAGAGAGTGAGAGAGAGAATGGTGAAAATGAATCATTTTCCACTAAATGAAAAAGGCCAGCATGGTTTTGATCAAAGCAATTGCAACCATGCTTAAATAGTGCGTACAAATACAATAAACAAATACAAAACCATTTCCATCACCATTCTTTCTCCATGCCTCACCTTTACACCTCATTTCTATTTTTAACAAAATAGAAGATCCATAATGAGGTGTCCACCTTCTAGAATGTGTTCTTGTATAAATACAAGAATACATTTCAGCATATACATACCCGTATTCGTATCAAAATAGGAATACCCAGAGATAGAATAATACAATGAACATAATACTAGAATATACATATCGAAATATATATATATATATATATATATATAAATTATTAAATCAATACTTGATTTAATAATCCGGCTTAATTCTAAGCCGGCTAGTATTATCATCCGCTCGATTAAAGTCCGTATAACCAGTACACGTATTTAATCGGAACCCTGTACGTATTAAAATACGTACATTACATCATTTCGTCTAAACCGGGGAAATCCTCTGTGTGAGACTCTAAAGACTCGACTGTACGCCGGCAGTGAGGTAATGGACAAATCTATAACCACAAGCACGTCAACGGCACTAACTGTACGTAACGACCATCCGAGTATCTGTCCAAAGGCAAGACCGATGAGCAAGCTCTATATAACAATCTCCGTACAGTCCGGTCTCTTCGTCTAACAATATTGTATACCGGGTCTAGGAGATGGTAAACGTCAGACCTTAATAACCCGATAATTCGTGCCGATGTGGCTTAGGACCAATATGAGAAATTACTGATCTAACTATTAGTAAATCTCAACTGTCTTGGCCAAGGTCTTATGGTACTGGCCAACCAAATATAGTGCGACATCGACTCCCTATACCGAGAGAGACGAATCCCTAACAATCGTTCACTACTTCCATATAGCTTGGGACTGTATCCAACTAAAATCTATTTGCACGCCTCAGTAGAGACGTGGTGGGGGTAGTAATCTAATTACAGTAGGAAGTCACACGAGATAAATGACGATCTCAGGTCTAAAGACTAACCTGTGCTCATTCACCTGACAACTGCTATCTGACGATAGGTATAGTACCATCTAAAAGTTCTCGACGAGCCCGTCCAGTGTACTCACCCCTAGTGAGCACCTGTATACGATTTTAGATGCCAAATATCAATGGCTGTGGGACCAACCATCACCCCTTGTCGGGGTCCAGAAATGTATACACTAGTCTACTCCGGAATATCGATGCCCAGTCTCGATACTTCTATGACTAAGGACATTTAAGGATGTGTTTATTGACTACCCAGCCCCTATATGTACGTTCGCCATCATAACGCCGGTAGTCAAGCAATAATTCTACGGGTTTTATCAACAAGTATTAACGATACATAATAACAAGTAAAACATATACACATATTAAAATAAAGACAAACCAAATAATATACTATCATATCGAAGCAACATTGTCCTGTACATACATATGTCTAAGCATCCATTATATATATACAATAATGGCCTCTAGGGCATACATATCCAACAATCTCCCACTTGCACTAAGGCCATATACTGGCGTATCGAGTACCCAACGTCTGCACTAAGGCCAGCTGGTGTATCGCATACCCAACATCTCAAATAATCTTTCAAACTGTAATTAAGGGAGGGCCTTGGTGAATAGATCCGCCGTGTTCTCTTTTGTGTCTATTCTCCGTATCTCGATCTCCCGGCGGTCTACAATCTCCCTGATCAGGTGATACCGCCTCAAAATATGTCTGGATCTTTAATGGGACCATGGTTTCTTAGCTAAAGCCATAGCCCCATTGTTGTCGCAATATAAAGATATTGGATCAATAATGGACGGAACCACCTCAAGTTCAGTAATGAACTTCTTTATCCAGACCGCTTTTTTTACGGCATCGTTGGCAGCAATGTATTCAGTGTTCATCGTCGAGTCTGCGACGGTGTCCTGTTTGGAACTCTTCCAACAGACCGCCCATTCGTTGAGGGTAAACACAAAACCCGAGACAGACTTGCTGTCATCCTTATCACTTTGGAAGCTCGAGTCGGTAAAAGACTCCACCTAAAGGTTCCCATTACCGTACAAGAACAATTCCTCAGTCCTTCTTAGGTACTTAAGAATATTTTTTACCGTTGTCCAGTGGTTCTCTTCTGGGTTTGACTGATACCGGCTCACCATGCTAAGCGCATAAGCTATATTTGGTCTGGTATATAGCATTGCATACATTATAGATCATACCGCCGAAGCGTAGGGTATAATGCTCATGTGAGCCCTCTCCTTGTCAATTTTGGGAGACATCTCTTTGGAGAGGGTGATTCCGTGCATAGCGGGTATATTACCGTGTTTGGAATCTTCCATACTAAATCTTTTTAGTATGGCCTCTGTATACCTGGACTGTGAAAGTCCCAACAATCTCTTGGATCTATCTCTGTAAATCCTAATCCCCAGAATGTAGGAGGTATCACCCAGCTCTTTCATAAAGAATCTTTGTGACAAGAACATTTTGACCGATTATAGCATAGGAATGTCATTTTCTATCAAGAGCATGTCATCCACGTACAAAATTAGGAATACGACAGTTCTCCCTACAATTTTTTTATATATACAAGGCTCATCCTCGTTTTTGATGAAGTCAAATTTCTTGATTGTTTCATCAAAATAGATGTTCCAACTCCACGATGTCTGCTTTAATCCATAAATGGATTTAAGCAACTTGCACACTTTCCCGCTGCTCCCATTGTCTATGAATCCTTCCGGCTGATCCATATAAACGCACTCTTCTAAACTTCAGTTATGAAAAGCCGTTTTTACGTCTATCTGCCAGATTTCATAGTCATGGAAGACATCAATGGTAAGTAAGATCCGAATGGATTTCAGCATAGCCATCGGAGACACCGGGTTTTTGACGAAAACCTTTTGCAACAAGTCTAGCCTTATAGGTATCCATCTGTCCATCTACACTAATCTTCCTTTTGAAAATCCATTTGCATCCAACGGATTTTACCCAAGGAGGAGCAATATCTAAGGTCCAAACTTTGTTGGTGTATATGAACTCCATTTTAGATCGCGTAGTATCCAGCCATTTATCAGAGTCTCTACTGATAATGGAGTAGGATCATCTTCTTCCAAGATGCAATCTTCTCGATCCCTGTCTATGAGAAAACTGTAGTATCTCTCAGGCGGATGAGAAATCCTACCATATCCGCGAAGTAGCTAAGGTTCGTCCGGGGTTACAGAATCTTAGGTTCTACTAAATCTTCAGGTTCAATTTGTGGTTCCGGAATTTCTTCCACTTCTACCATACTCTTACTAATTTCTTTTACAAGAAATTCTTCTAAAAATACTAAGTGGCGGGCGACAAACAACTTCTGTTCCTCGGTGTGGTAGACAAGATATCTCTTTAAATTCTTGGGGTATCCCACAAACTCGCACAATATTGATCATGCCTCGAGTTTATCTGGGTTCTGCTTTTTAACAAAAGCAGGACATCCCCATATCTTAATGTAATTAAGATAAGATCTCTTCTCACTCCATATTTCATATGGGGTGGTAGGCACCGATTTGGTTGGAATTCTATTCAATAAGAATGCAGCTGATTCAAGAGCATATCCCCAGAAAGAAAGGCAACCCAGCATTACTCATCATAGAGCGAACCATATCCAAAAGAGTACGATTCCTCCGCTCCGATACACCGTTGTGCTGTGGTGTATACGGAGAAGTAAGCTGAGAGAGAATTCCATTTTCTTTAAAGTAGTCGAGAAATTCCGTATTTAAGTATTCCCATCCTCTATCGGAATGGAAGATCTTGATACTTTTGCCAGTCTGGTTCTCTACTTTATTCTTATATTCTTTGAATTTCTCAAAACTTTCAGATTTGTGTTTTATGTGAAATACATATCCAAATCTAGAAAGATCATCAGTGAATGTAATGAAGTACGAGAATCCACCCCTTGCATATATAAACATTGGACCGCATACATCACTGTGTATGAGTCCTAAGAGTTCCGTTGCTCTTTCTCCGTGTCCGGTGAACGGAGATTTGGTCATCTTTCCTTTGAAACAAGACTGACAAATTTCATAAGATGAAAATTCGAACTGATTCAGATATCTATTCTTATGCAACTTAGTCTTTTTTCACCGATATGACTAAGTCTACAATGGCACAAGTAGGTTTCGTTCGTATCTGAATTCTTTCTCTTGCGTGAGTTTTGTATATTAAGAACCGTGTTTTGATTAAGAACGTAGATACCATTACACAGTGTACCTTCTGCAACCAATACCTGATTAAGCTAAATGTTCATGATATTTCTATCTAGAACAGAGTTATATCCATCTTTATCAAGTAAAGATAAAGATATGATGTTGCAAAGTATGGAAGGTACATAGTAGCAGTTGTTCAAAATTATAGTATTGCCGTTTGCAATACTAGGTGATATTTACCGACGGCAGCAGTATCAACTTGTGTTCTGTTCCCTACTCTGAGAGACATATCATCAGATCTAACCATCCTACTTATCTTAGTCCCTGTAATAAATTACAGATATGAGATCATGATCCGGTATCTAGTACCCAGGAGGTAGAACTGACCGAAAAAAGTTATCAATAATAAGAATACCTGAAGGAGACACAATAGTATGCTTCTTTACCGGGACCATCAAGGAATTCATATAATCCTTTCTCTTGCTTAAGCTCGTGACGTTTGTCACAAGTCAGAGCCGAATCGACATTCCCCAGCCTTGAATAAGAATCTGGGTTGGTCAAGTCATACATTTTATTATCTTGATTAAGGCGTCGCATGGTTGCTACCTGAAGAGAGAGAAAAAACATTCAGCGTGCGCTCTTGCAAAATTAGATTGGTTTTTAATTTATCTAATCAGGATGGCTCCCACCGTTTCCTTGAATTCTCCTTCAAATCTTAAAAGAAGAACTAGTTGGGATCATTCACAACTTATAAGTTCGCTAATCATTCAGCCAGGTAGGTGTTGGTACTCCGAGGGAGGTTTCCCGTGCTTTCGTACGGACCTAATTAAAATAAACCTTGCTTTTGCAGAGGCGTAGCCCCATTAACATCTTTCTAGACACCTAATAGGTTAGGCTAATTGTGAAGTGAAAAATATCTCTCAAGAGTAATCCTACTCGTCAGTGGGATCGGGACCCAACTATCATCGCGTGATAACTTAGATGGAAGCTACTCTAGTCACCACACCCCAAAGGTATGCAACTCTATTAAGTATTTTGTATATTTGAAACTCCTAATGTGGCTTTTGCTCTTTAGAATCCTAGTGACCTTGACACAGTCAACAAATCAAAAGGTCTTAGCCAAGTTCAACCCGCTATTATCTTGATTGTATTAAATCCACCCACATTACCCTTGACACAGTCAACAAGGTTACACGACTGTCTTAACTAATCACATCATATGCTACAAACAAGCAGTACTTAGCTACCGCATACTACGCCTTGAAACAGTCAACAAACGCGGCACGGACACTATGTATTATTCATTGGAAATGACGTAGGGTTACTGTTGGTTTTTGGCGAAAAACTTTTAACGTAATAAACTTGATATCGTTGAAGGAACCGAGCAGTTTTGAAAAGGAGTCGTTTATGCTCCGCTTTTGAAAAACTGAGGGTTTTGAAGAAAACCGAGTAATCTATAGTAACATAAATTTTTACTCGAGAGATCATTTCCCGTGAAGAGATCTAGGCTCTTGCCTCCTCGAATGAGATACTAAATATTTCTAAACGAATACTACTATGCAAAGCAAAAGAATACAACTATATTTTTTTGAAAAATTTGTTCCGACATCTTTTAGGTTTATTTTTTCTTGCATTAATAAAAATTAATGCGGTCCCATCAATTAAAACCTATCATACCAGAAAAGAACGAAAATAGAATGTATACATATGCCATCCGCATTCGCCACGGGGCCCCGTCATGCACCGTTAGATTACTTAACTAACAACAGAATGGGGGTTGGGCTAGCGCGGATGCAAAACATATACAACATTTATTTATCTATCTATATATAAATATATAGTCATCTCAGGCATGATATAAGCAACATTAGAGAAAAACGATAAGCAATATGGAATAGCGGATAATATAAGAACCCCGGGTTTCATTTGAGCCGCAAATGAAACTCGACGTTCCCCGGTTGTATGAATAGCCTGTACAATGTAGAACCAAGACCCCTACGAGTGTGGCAAGTTGTATGCCAATCTCAGAAGTGAAGCAACCCCAATCAATAAAGTGAGTGGGCACCCAGCACTTCACGGAACCCGGTAACTTGAGCACTCCACCGTGAGTCATCCTAAAAACCCTACAAGTTCAGCGAATAGCCCGCCAATTCTAGAGTAAGGCATCCCGGTCTCACCCCCATGAGATGGAGGCCCGTTGCCCTCTAGAACCCGGCTATTCGAGCACTCCGCCGTGGGGTTTATCCTACTACATAAAAGAAATAATAAACAACGGTGATATCGACCTCAATTTGGCCGTGTCCCAATAAAAGAATATACAAACAGGCAGAAAAGGCAGTCCATATGTCGAACGCTTGCCCCGCAATAATGAATATACAAATAAATTCAAAACTGTACAACAGACATTACATAAAAGGCTATCCATCACGACGATCCGTCGAAACCATCACAAAGATATCACAAGCAACATCACAAGTAAACAAGATGCGTATAACCTCTTTTAATCGACGTATAATGATTAGAAGACGTTAAACAACACATATACGCATCACAGAAGCAAGTAACGAAAACTACGACAATAGAATTCCGCGCACAAATAGCAAACACAAGTTTTTTCAAAACCGAAAACAGTTTACTAAACCCTCAAATTCCATCGTTTTAAGCCAATACGAGAGTCGAAATGAACTCGAAACTCGTCTGAACCTTTACGGAAGCGAAGTATCCAAAATTAGCTGTTGCCCGGGGGCCTAGGGGGTACCACCCACGGGAGCAACCACGAGGTGGCCCACAGGGGTAGGCAGACCCGAGACTATCCTTTTGGGGTAGTCTCGGTCTCTACCTCCTAAGGCCACCTCATGGTGGTCTTGAGGGGTGGGCCTGACCTTTGGCCCTCCCGGGGTACCCACGCAACACCCCGCGGCTTCTCGGTCCAAATCGTGAGCCCGCGGGGAGTACAAACATGCTAAAAAATGGAATTTCGGGACTGTTTTGTCTGCAGGTTTTGCGCGACGAAAACGGTGGAATTCAAACGTCGTAACAAACTAGTTTATGTGTTTGGGTCGCTTTGATACCATGTTACAGTTCTTAGCGCCCTTGCCGCTACTACCACAGCCTATGCGAAATGAAAAACGAAAATTCGAGAGGCGCTAGAAACTCTAAACCCTAGAATCTAAACCAAACACTTAAACTAGACAAATACAAAGAGGTTATAGCTACTATGAAAAGAAGGTTATACCTCCTTAGCTTTTCAGGGTCTCCGTGATCGAGCTTGACCGCCGGTCTTTCTTTTGTCAAAGATGATCCACCCGAGAGATTTGGTTCAAGCTTCTAGCTCCATAATAAAAATCAAGTGGAGCAGTTAAAGGTCCTAGCATACTACATTAGTATATCTAGAGATGTAGTGAGTCATAGTATTTTTCTACGTCACTTCCACCCTTGATTCTCAACACATGAGAGTGTAGGGAGGAAGGAGGAGAAGCTCAAGAAAGGGAGAGAGAGAATGGTGAAAATGAATCGTTTTCCACTAAATGAGAAAGGCTTGCATGGTTTTGATCAAAGCAATTTTCAAATAGAAAATTGCAACCATACTTGAATAGTGCATAAAAATACAATAAACAAATACAAAACCATTTCCATCACCATTCTTTCTCCATTCCTTACTTTTACACCTCATTTATATTTTTAACAAAATAGAAAATCCTTAATGAGGTGTCCATCTTTTAGAATGTGTTCTTGTGTAAATACAAGAATACATTCTAGTATATACATACCCGTATTCGTATCAAAATAGGAATACCCAAAAAGATAGAATAATACAATAAACATATTACTAGAATATACATATCGAAATATATATATGTAAATTATTAAATCAATACTTGATTTAATAATCCGTCTTAATCCTAAGCCGGCTAGTATTATCATCCGTCCGATTAAAGTCTGTATAGCTTGTACACGTATTTAATTAGAACCCTGTACGTATCAAAATACGGTCACTATATCATTTCGCCTAAACTAAGGAAACCGTATGTGTGGGACTCTAAGTACTCGACAGTACACCGGCAGTGAGTTACTGGATAAATCCATAATCACAAGAACGTCAGCGGCACTAGCTGTACGTAACGGCTATCCGGGTATCTGTCGAAAGGGAAGGCCGACGAGCAAGCTCATCCGAACCCCTACTGAGCCTATCTGTGACAATCTCCGTATAGTCCGGTCTTTTCGTCTAAGAGTATCGTATACCGGGTCTAGGAGGTGGTAAACGTCAGATCCTGATAACCCGATAATTCATGCCGATGTGGTTTATGACCAATCCGAGAAACTACTGATCTAACTATTAGTAAATCTCAACTATTTTAGCCAAGGTCTTATGGTGATGGCCAACCGAATACAGTGCGATATCGACTCCCTATACCGGGAGAGACGAATCCCTAACAATCAATCACTGCCTCCATATGGTTCGGGACTGTATCCAACTAAAACCTGTTTGCACAACTCAGTAGAGCCGTGGTAGGATGATAACCTAAGTACAGTGGGAACTCACACGAGACAAATGACGATCTCATATGTAAAGGCTAACCTGTGCTCATGTCACCTGAGAACTGCTATCTGACGATAAATATAGTACCATTTAGAAGTTCTCGACGAGTCCGTCCAGTGTACTCATTCTCAGTGAGCACTTGTATACGATCTTAGGTGCCAAAGACCAATGGCCTCGTCGGGGTCTAGAAACGTATACACTAGTCTACTCCGGAATATCGATGCTCAGTCTCGATACTCCCACGACTAGGGACATTTAAGGATGTGCTTATTGACTACCCAGCCCCCATATGTATGATCGTTATCATAACGCCGGTAGTCAAGCAATAATTCTACGGGTTTTATCAAGATGTATTAACGATATGTAATAACAAATAAAATATATACACATATTAAAATAAAAACAAACTAAATAGCATACTATCATATCGAGCAAAATTGTCATGTATATACATATGTCCAAGCATCCAATATATATATATATATATATATATATATATATATTATATCAAAACAGAAATTGTGGGTTGAAACCCCTATGATTTATAATAAAATATATACAAGAATAGGGGAATCCTATTCTTTTCACTGATTTATGAAAACCATATCTCTATAATGGAATTTAGTGTTTAATACATTGCATTCCTTACTTGGAACATGGTTTAAACTATGTTCTGTTGTTGAACACAAAATATGTGTTCATATTCACAAAATTTATAAGAATGATTAAATATATCATCCTTATGTTGTGCATAAAATTCAAATACATGAACTTCTATTTGATGAAGTTTTATAAAAGAAACTTCTTTTATCCTGGCTAAAAATAAATGAGAAAGCCCCAAAACAGGGCTTTCTATGCACCATCGGGTCCCTTTCTCGACTCGTCGGCCCTCCTCCCGACGTCGGAACGTCTCCAATTCATGCACAAAAGTGCATGAAACAAACATGTTTCATGCAAATGGTGGTCTCTACATAAGGTGGCCCCATTTCAGTCGTTTTGGCTATGATGTGGACCCCACATAGGGCGGTGCCCATACATATATGTCAAAATTTGATATCAAAATACCCCAAGTATAGAATAAACTCTTAAATTAGAGTTTTCTCATAATTTTATACCTTTTTTGCAATATTGATGTGATTTGCATTCAAATTGTACACAAATATGAATGAAATATAATGAAAGTTCTTTGACTTCTCATATTATTTCTTGTTTGCAAGTATTTTATAATTTTTAAATGTGATCTTTATGATGTGATTTGAGTAACCTAACAAGATATCTTGTTTAGGTAATTTCTTAGACAATAGGGTGTAATTAGCCATAGTGCCTGCGCCTATGGGAAGTCTCGAACTCATGATCTTCTGGTCAAATCTTAAATACAAATACTTGTTTTATTTAATCCTCTATCAATTTTAAACGTTCTATTGTTAGAGATTCATAAAGAGGGTAAACAAAAATGGCAACTCCATTGGGGAAACTTGACTTCTCCCTAGGTTATTCCAAATCACACCAATCAATGTGTTTTGTCCCAGAATCTGTGGTTGACGGAACCCGGAAAGACCACGTGTACTTGCAATAATAAAAATCTGCTAAATTTTATACCGGTTGCTATATACTAACGAGATCCGCTAAGTTTAATAAACGATGAAGCATGGCCCTGTGTCCTCTAACGCCACACGAGTGCAACATGAAATCTTTTGAGTCAAAAACTCATTCTTAAAGAAAGAATGCTTGACGTATTTTTTCTTAAACACGCTTTATGATTCAAGATTTCTAATGTCACGATAGTATCCATTACAGGATTCACTCAAACCATTAACAATGGCGTTCAATGGAAACAACAACAATGCTTCAGCTGCTGATCTTGCTGCTGCTGCTGCAAAAATAGCGAGATCCATGTTCTTGATCATCCGGGCTAATCCAAAATTCTTCTTGCCGACAACTCGGCTCGCGGGATATGATCCTCAGGGGACGCCCCTTCGGCACCATCGACTTTGCGGTGCTACAAGCCGGACAAAAGAAGGCATCTGTCAAGACTAGACTCAACTTCAATGCGTGGAAGGCACCCGTGCTGACCTAAGAGAACCGTCAGGCCGTACCAGTCTCTACTAGACTCTTGCCCTTAAAGAAAGTGACCCGTCGTGTCAAAAACGGATAGTGGTCATTACTGATGCCACTGTTGGGGTTGAAATTTACACCCTATCACCAAAATCGAAAATCAAAAGTCAAAGTCAACACCCAACTAAGTGGCCCCGAACCCAAGCCAAGCAGGTCCAAGCTCGGACCTTAGCCAAGTGGGCCGAAGCCAAGTCAAGCTCAAGCATCGGGGCCGACCCCATGCTAAGGGACAAGAAATAAAAATGTAATAAGTGGGTGTAATATGAAATAAGTAGGAAAAGATGTAAGAAAAATGGGCATAGAGACAATTTTGTAAAGCCCAAGGACTCAAGTGCAAAATGTAAGGAGTATTTAAACTCCATCCAAAAAAGAAATGTTAACTTGCATTCTCTCATAATCGGTAGGGTTTTGTGCGTCCACTCTCTCTCTCTCTTCAATGTGTTCATCTTCTTCCTCAAGAGTAAAAAACTCTTTTTTTTCTCAAGACATAGCATAAAATCCATAGATCCATTGAAAGGGAGGTTTTTTCTTCCATTAAATCCCCAAAAGGAAAGCTTTTTGGAATCCTTTTTCTTAAGATCTAAAGAGAAAAAAGGAAGAGGGAGGAGAACCCATCTCCTAAAACCCTTTCTTTACAAGATCTAAAGCCTAAAGTAGGAAAAAGGGACCCTTTTTCCTCATTTAAGATTCAAATCCTAAGTTCCCAAGAATCAAGAGGCCCTTTTTGATATTGAACTTGAAGAACAAGAGAGGATAAGTATTCTTGGGGTGAAAGCACATGGCTTTTATCCCGTGCATGCATATATGAACGAACAAACTCGACATCCGGTCGGATCTCCCGCGAGAATATGGCCGTATCAGTCTCTGCCAGACTCGTGCCCTCAAAGAAAGTGACCTGTCGTGTCTAAAACGGGGAAGTGGTCATTACCGATGCCACTGTTGGGGTCGAAATTTACATCCTATTGCAAAAATCAAAAGTCAAAGTCAACACCCAAGTAAGTGGGCCTAAGTCCGAACCCAAACCAAGCAGGTCGAAACTCAGACCCAAGCCAAGTAGGCCCAAACCCGGACCCAAGCCAAGTAGGTCCAAGCCGATGCCAAGTCAAGCTCAAGCATGGGGGTCGACCCCATGCTAAGGGACAAGAAATAAAAATGTAATAAGTAGGTGTAATATGAAATAAGAAGGAAAAGATGTAAGAAAATGGGCATGTAGACAATTTTGTAAAGTCCAAGGGCTCAAGTGCAAAATTTAAGGGGTATTTAAACTTCATCCAAAGATGAAATGTTAACAACTTTCATTCTCTCATGATTGGTAGGGTTTTGTGCCTCCACTCTCTCTTTAAGGTGTTCATCTTCTTCGAGTGTAAAAAGCTCTTTTTTTTCTTAAGACAAATAGCATAAAACCCATAGATCCATTGAAAGGGAGGGTTTTTCTTCCATTAAATCCCCAAAAGGAAAGCTTTTTGGCCTTCTTTTTCTCAAGATCTAAAGAGAGGAAGAGGAAGGAGTACACATCTCCTAAATCATCTCTTTACAAGATCCAAAGTCTATAGCAGGGAAAAATGACCTTTTTTTCCTCATTCAAAATTCAAATCCTAACTTCCCAAGAATCAAGAGGCCCCTTTTAACATTGAACATGAAGAACAAGAGAGGATAAGTATTCTTGCGGCTTTCACCCCGAGTATGCGTATATAAACGAACAAATTCGGCATCCGGTCGGATCTCCTTCGAGATCCACGGGAATATGGCCGTACCAGTCTCTGCCAGACTTGTGCTCTCAAAGAAAGTGACTCGTCGTGTCAAAAACGGGGAAGTGGTCAAAACCGATGCCACTGTTGGGGTCGAAATTTACACCCAATCGCCAAAATCAAAAGTCAGTCCACCCAAACAAGTGGGCCTAAACCCGAACCTAAGCCAAGCAGGTCCAAACCCGGACCTAAACCAAGTGGGCACAAGTCCGAACCCAAGCCAAGTGGGTCCAAACCGAAGCCAAGTCAAGCTCAAGCATGGGGCCGACCCCATGCTAAAGGACAAGAAATAAAAATGTAATAAGTAGGTGTAATATGAAATAAATAGGAAAAGATGTAAGAAAAATGAGCATGGAGACAATTTTGTAAAGCCTAATGGCTCAAGTGCAAAATGTAAAGGGTATTTAAATCCCATCCAAAAAAGAAATGTTAACAACTTACATTCTCTCCTAATCGGTAGGGTTTTATGCCTCCACTCTCTCTCTCTCTTCAAAGTGTTCATCTTCTTCCTCAAGAGTAAAAAAACTCAATTTTTTCTTAAGACAAATAGCATAAATCCATAGATCCATTGAAAGGGAGGATTTTTCTTCCATTAAATCCCAAAAAGGAAAGCTTTTTGGCTTCCTTTTTCCTAAAGAGAAAAGAGCAAGAGGAAAGAGAACACATCTCCCAAAATCCTCTCTTTACAAGATCCAAAACCTGAAGTAGGGAAAAATGACCCTTTTTTCCTCATTCAAGATTCAAATCCTAAGTTCTTAAGAATCAAGAAGTCCCTTTTGACATTGAACTTGAAGAACAAGAGAGGATAAGTATTCTTGGGGTGAAAACCCATGGTTTTCACCCCGAGTATGCATATATGAACGAACATAAACTTGGCACCCGGTCGGATTTCCCGCGAGATCCACGGGAATATGGGTCGTAACCCAAAAAGGAGTTCCCACTCTTGGAAAACCCCAAAAAGGGGTTTCCTTTTCAGGACCCCCAAAAGGGGTCCCGCCGTTGGGACCTCCCCCATAAAAGGGTCCCGCCGTCGGGATTTCCTCTCCCCTTTGGGGGCTCCCGACTTCAAGACCCCCTCGAGGGTCCCTCTCACGCGATCCCCTCAAAAGGGTTCCCGTCGCTTCGGGAGGCCTCGTTCTCTGTTATCTCTCTCGTTCTCCGTCCCTCATCTTCCTCTCGTTATGTTTCCTGCATCTTTCTGGTTTTCTTACTTTCTCTCATCCTTAGAATCATTTTCGATCACCCCAAAATGAAAGAGAGATGCAGAAAGACAGTCTGTGAGAGATAGAGAGAAGAAAAAGAAGACATCTTTAACCCTTTTAACAATCAAATACAATTATTAGAGGGGTATTTCTGTCTTTTTTATTCCTTGGCGGTTGTAATTGACATCATTTAATACGGGATGGATGGAAAGTTAATGGAACTTAACCATGATGTCATTTTCTAGATGAAGTTGAAAAAGTTGATGTTTTTGAAATTATGAAGTAGGTGTGTTTGAAAATATGAAAGAAAGTGGCCAAAATGAAAAAAAAAAAAACAAATAAGAAACAATTTGGGGGTCGAGAGAATAAACCCACAAAGAAGAAAGCCAACAAAAATCACAGTTATTTGTCTCCGGCGTTTCGCTCGTTCTGCCGTCACCGCCGGCATTTAGCTCTCGTTTCTCGACGACCACAACCTTGGTCGCTATTTTAATCATCGATTATTGCTCCTATATTGAATCGAAACTCTAATTTGAATCCAAAACATGTCTGATTTCGATCCGATATGTAAAATTTGGATAGGGCCGTCCGCGATTGATCTTAATCGTTTTAGCCTGAAGCAAAGCTTCAATGATTAGTAATTTTTTTGGTAATTGGTAATCCAAAATTATGTTTTTTTAATAATTTGAGAGAAAGAAAGCATAATAGCAATTCCCGAAATACGTTTGCCTTATTATTTAGATGACTCTTTCAGAGTGTTGAATATACGCATGCCCTAAAAAAGTTTGCTTCATAATTTAGATATCTGCATTTTACTTAAAAAGTTGAATATTCAATCGTGCTAGAGATTTACATTGGAAATGTTTACAATCGCAGAGGCGGGGGTGAAAAGTCTGCGCTCCAAAGGAAAGGAAAGGGATAATCAGATGCAGAAATCGGGAGATTTTAAGATACCTAATTTCTTTAACTATCCGCCCTACTTCACGTAATATTATCTCTTAACATTTACTTTCTATTGTTTTAAGTTTGTATGTTTTTTCGAACTATTTGCCATGATCCATGTAAAGTGCAGTGCCGGTTCTTACTTCATTTTACCGTGGCACACTCATAGCTTCTTCTGTTCTCTTACCCTAATAAACCGTCCAGGTTACTTAGGCTTAGCATATAAATTAAATTTAAATAACACCAAAGGAATATTCAATTAAGACTCAGATAAACTTTAACCTATTAGCATCACAACTCAAGAATATGTCTGCAGCGTATTGTAAATTTTGTTAAGGTGTTAAGCGCACAATAATTGTTCCCAGCAGTGGAAAGGTTTTGACTTGATCCTGGTTTGACAGTTTTTTCGAATCACGAAAAGGTTTTAATTGTTTATTAATTTATTTCTATATGTAATGCCAGAATTCCTGCAAAAAATAGCAATGCAATCAGTAATATATTATCCCTGATTCCCTAAGTAGCAATTCAGTTGCTCTCAATTTTTTATTAGCTTATGCATTCCCTGGTATATTCAGCTGTCTAATTGTATTTAGTTCTCAAACCTAAAGTAATGGAATGAATCTAAGTATTTCTTTCCTGTTTACTGAGGTAACTCTCTCTAGCATTTATAATGGGTCCAGTATGAAAATTGTGATGAATAAGAAACATTGGATATGATCGTTTAGAAGTCAAATTAATTTCATGTGATGCATGTAGCATTCTATCTAATTCAGATTATTAGAGAGAGGAGGAAGGGAAGCTGTAGGGAATTAAAAAAAGGTAGATATTGACTTATCAATCGACTTAATTTGTTCGAATCAAAATTGTCAAATCGTGATGCGTATCATGTATCGTTTTCCTTAAGTATCGTATCATGTATTGTAAGATATTATTTTCTTTGTGCAGTAATTAAATAAACCATTCAAGCATATCTGTGACCTGAACTTACTCGGACTTGGTAAAATGAGGTCCGGAACCAAATGTTGATGAGCTTAGGCTTAAGTATACAATTATGAATATCATCACAAAATGGTCAAATTAACAACATAAAACAATATGCAACTAAAAATAATATAAAATCTGTAACTTTGCTTATATAAATCTTACTAATTTAAGTAAAGAATAATCAAAATGATACAAAAAGATTTAACGATATGACATGAACATGAACTGCATAAGTTTCATGAGTAAAGTATTCAATCAAGTATTTAAACCATCTCTCCTAATAAAAGAAAAGCCTAAAATTATGAATAATCAATCATCTGCATTTGAACCATCACTATCATAATTTTTATCAACTATCAAAATCAATCGTTGATTGAAGATATTTAGTGATTAAGCGATGAAGGAAATTAAACTTTTCCGATGAAGCTTTTTCAACGAAGAAGATGGACTAGTGAAACGTGTGCTTGATTGGACATGCATCAAAGTATGATAAAAAGTGAAGAAGCTAATTGACGATATCGGAGGAAATGCGAGAAGAGTTCCAATGGTAGATGACATTCACCATGAGCCACACTTGTAATTTTAAAGATGGTTAGGAATTTTTACGCTAGGATCGAGAGAAAGAAGTAATTAATGCATAGAATAATTTATTTATAGATAAGCAAATCCATTACCCACAATTTAAACCAATAAAAGCTATATCAACATATTAGATCGAATCGTGTATCGACGATACGTGACGTATGATACAGTAGTAGCTGTATCGTATGATGCATAAAGGTTCGAATCGTCCGATACACAATTTCAATATGTATCGAAATCCCTTTGAATCTTATTGCAGCGTAAGTTATATGATACGTATCATGTATCGTAGATACTGATAACACTAGTTCCAATATGCTTGTAGCCTTAGTTTATCATTCCCATTCTTGTCTAGAGAAGATGGTTTAATGAATATACTGTCCTACTTGTATTGATCCATGCCACTTATAGTGTGCTATGTGTAAGAGGGTCGAATGAGTAGTAGATACTTGTGTACAATTGAGGGTCGAATGAGTAGTAGATACTTGTGTACAATTGAGGGTCGAATGAGTAGCAACTGCAAGTTTCATACGTCTTAAAAGGGTCGAATGAGTAGCAAATGCAACTATGAATGGAACTTATACTTGATAACTCTTGAAATCAAAAGAAACACATGATTTAGGAATAGGGAGGGACACTTTCAACTTTCAAGGAACTAAAAAATACCGAATATGATTGTTCAAAAATTTAACCAATTCGTTCTCATGCATATATTTTCTAACTTGGATTTTCGGTACTTTTTTCTTCTTCGGAGAAGTTGGTTTGATGCATATATTATCTAACATTACATTATTCTGCCCTTTTAGCTTGCAGCCAGTAAGAGAAACACGAGAGAAGCAAGTGCAACTATGGAAGGATTTGATACTTGATTACTGTAGAAATCAAAAGATATTTATCATCAGATTGGAAGAAGAGTTTCTTTTATTCTCCAATCCGGTAATTGAAAGTACGTCATTCTTCATGAATGATTACTTTAGTGCATAATATTTTACTCTATGTGTAAGAGGGTCGAATGAGTAGTAGATACTTGTGTACAATTGAGGGTCGAATGAGTAGCAACTGCAAGTTTCATACGTCTTAAAAGGGTCGAATGAGTAGCAAATGCAACTATGAATGGAACTTATACTTGATAACTCTTGAAATCAAAAGAAACACATGATTTAGGAATAGGGAGGGACACTTTCAACTTTCAAGGAACTAAAAAATACCGAATATGATTGTTCAAAAATTTAACCAATTCGTTCTCATGCATATATTTTCTAACTTGGATTTTCGGTACTTTTTTCTTCTTCGGAGAAGTTGGTTTGATGCATATATTATCTAACATTACATTATTCTGCCCTTTTAGCTTGCAGCCAGTAAGAGAAACACGAGAGAAGCAAGTGCAACTATGGAAGGATTTGATACTTGATTACTGTAGAAATCAAAAGATATTTATCATCAGATTGGAAGAAGAGTTTCTTTTATTCTCCAATCCGGTAATTGAAAGTACGTCATTCTTCATGAATGATTACTTTAGTGCATAATATTTTACTCTTTGTTTTTTAAATATTGGTTGTACTGAATGGCATGAACTAATATTGGTTTGCATGTGTTTGACGATAAATATCCATAGGGCTTGGGGTGCTTTTAGGAAATATTACTTGGATTAATTCACAAAGTGGTCAATGTCAATTATTGTTAACCTCAATAAATATTTAATTACATTTGTTTATGCTTACGTTCTGGATAGTCAGCGCCTCATAGTTAATTCAGTTGTGCATACCATATCTTGCTTTCCAAATCTAGTTATTTATATTTGAGTTTGCCTCTCCCATTGCATGCGATAGATTATCTGACCATTGAGTAAGATATTTATGCCAATTGATCTTTGTTTCGAAGCAGACAGGTTTACTCTGCAAAGTTGCCTTGGCAAGTATATTCGCCCCTGCAAGTAATTCAATTACAGCTCGTATACAGCTTTTATTAGGGGGATGCTTGATCATATATAGGTGTTCATTACTTGTTGGAGCCTTTTCAACTCAGGATCATGCTCCATGACATTTCTAATTTTTAAGGAAAAGCCTGTCAGATTATTATGGCGCTGTTATGGAATTTTTTCAGTTTACCACTGATTTAATTGAAAATTTTTACTTTCAGGATCGCTCAGCCATGAGGCAAGAGATGTATTTCTTTCAGCTTTGGTTGCCGAAGGTTTGCTGTGATTTTATACTTGTAAATTAAACTATTTTCAACTGTTATTGTTCCTGAACCAGGTACTTAATTATAGCAGTATATTCGAAATTGATTATCTTCAGGTCGGGCAGAATGGATGGATAAAAGTCACAAAAAGTGTGTTATCCTCTGGCTGAGAATTCAAGATTGGGCTGATCAAATCATAAAATCTATATGCAGTATATCTTGAGTTTATAAAAAATAATGTGGATAGACCGGGTTAGTTTGTGATTGAATATATTTGTGTATTTGATCAGGTGAAAGAAAATGGATTAGAAGACAGTGTAATGACGGTTGAAGATATACGTTCAGGGATTGAATCTCGTGGAACTGGTATTGCCATATCACTCAATTATCTGTTACAGTTAATCATTTTAGTTTGCAGCTAATTAGTCTACTATCCCCTTGGTGAAAACATTGTCATAAAGTGTGGTTAGTGTTCTTAGTGAGACACATTCGCAATATAATTAAAATTTAAACCTTGTATAACACTGGAATTTATCTTTTCATAAGAGAGAAAAAAATTGAAACTATGCTGAAGACACCACGTCGAAGAGCCCTTTTGGATCACAAACCAAAGACAACTGGAATTGAACACATTCTAGATTTATAATTTATCCCATAATGCATTTGCGGATTAAGATTCTCCTCACTGATTTAGTGGAGGGTCTGTTGGTAGAGGTTGAGTCTGTGACACTTGTTCCGGTATTAAAGCGTTTTGGTTTTATTCGTTCCCATTATTTTTTGTAATTTATTTGATGATTTTAGTCGTTGGCTATGATGAGTCTCATTCTGGGATCCGGCGACTCCAGATTTCGGGTGTGACACTGCCCTCTGCATGCATCTAGTTGATGACTGAGCAAGCCGATCCTCCATTTATTATCAGTGGAGGCTGGAGAGAATCCCAATTCATTTGCTGCTAAAAAAGCACAATTCTTTCCCCAATGGGCATGCATGCAAGTCCCGATATTTTATGGATAATACCGCCGTCTGTAAAGCACCTGGCGGAAAATACATTGGTAATATATAATCAATTAGGTCGAGTGAATTGCACTGTAGCACAGTGGTGAAACTTCTAACAACCAAGCCAGGTCTGGGATTCAAAACTTAGCAGCAGTGTGCTTAGCAATAAGAGAAAATGTCACACCTGTTGCACGACAGACCTTGCATGCGGTGTCTGTTGCATGTGAATAGCCCCAAATCTGTTGCTTGGTTGTTTTCAACCTTTGTAGTTGGATTTTCAAATCCAAACAACTTTTTGTGTTTTGAACATAAAAAACAAGAGTAAATGCAACATTTGTTGCAAAAGCTTTTAGGTGGCATGAAGTAAAGGTTATCTGGCACTCCTAATAATTGCTTGATCACAGTTTCAAAAGTTGAAATATTTGTTGTATCCAAAATGGCCACAACAAATGGAGAAATTTTTCCATGCTCCTAGCATACTGAACTGGAAAAATGACGTGACATACAAGACGAATCAGATTACCAGCTTCGTATGACTGGAACATGGGGGGGGGGGGGGATTTCCAGCAAAGTTTGCAAGAATTTGTGGTGGTTTTGCAATTCAGTTTCTATTCTCAATTTAAGTTGTTGCTAACCAAACATAAAAAAATTGAACTTTTATTATTATTATTATTATTATTATTATTTTGGAATAAATGTTGCATGCAACTCCATTTTCGAACAACTAATTTGGCGGGGTATAAAATCAGAGAATAATGCGAATGCGTCAGAATTCTTGAAATGTGGTCTCTCAAGAATTGGAAATTTCTTGTTTGGTAGCAAGAGTTTGCGAGTGTTGACCGTTAAACATTGCAATTTCGGTTGTTTGGTAGATGTAAATAGAGATGGAAATGGAGAATAGGAATTGAAAGTCATCGTATACTCTTTTTTTTTGGTTGAAATCAACCCCCTTCGGGAATTAAACTTGTGACCTCTCACGTTGGAGAGGAAATTGTTACGAACTGAGCTATAAGCCTAGTTGGTCCGTCCCCATATACTTGGTAAAGAGTAATAATAGTTCCCTCCATATAAAACAAAAGAACAAGAGAGATAAAAGAAAAATAAGAGAATAAAGAGGGGGTGACTATAAACAAGCATTTTTAAAAACTTTTCTATGCTTATGTGGCGATGGCATGGCATGGATTTTGCCCAAATGTAATATCCCAAAGCTTAGACTTTGAAACCTCATTTTTGATTACGTCGTGGTGATGTTTCATCACTTCATGTTTACTCAGATATCCTACAACCAAATACCAACTTCGCAAGTCATTAAACCCCTTTTAAAATTTGCCCTTGCTACAGTGTTTTGTCCCCTCCAAAACTCCCAACTCCATGCCAAGTTATGGCACCCAAACAGCCCCTTGATCGCTTCAGCAAAAAGGAAAAGAAAAGATAGGACGATAAAACTTGCAATTTTCTGGCATAGCTAGGATTGTGCTCATATATATTTTCGAAAGTGTTTTTCATTATTAATGATATTTCTGTATGCTTACAGAACTTGCGGGGATCGATCGTGGTGTGTTGATGTGAGCCTAAAAAATATTGGAGGCGAAGGGGAAGGCAGCGATTTTCAAGGGGACTTCTGCCGACGACGACGGAGTGAAATTTTCTGCTTGAGTAGTTTTATGTCAATTGCTGTTATGATAAGAATGCAATTACAGTAATTATTTATTTCAGCAGTTTATTTAGAAATGAAAATATGAGTGATAAATTGTGCTCGGATTATGTATGTTGTATTTAAGTTGAAAGATTCGAATTAGATTAGGTTGTTACGTGAGGCAAGTGAATCAAGAATGTAGTTATTTGGCTGGCCCAAAAATGAATTCAATTCCTTGTAGCAATTCCAGCCATCTAAAGTGCACTAGCTCGAAATTTCTAGTTGTGTTTATCATGCATATGTATTGATATTATTTTGTTGAAGATACAATATTTTTACCATCTTTCTACATATTTGAATTTTTTTCCTCCTAAAATCCATTTGGATTCAAAACAAAGCATTCAATATCCCTCCAAGGCGCCAACATATAGGTGGATGGAGTCGTGGTTTTTAACTCATTGTATTTTCCTATAGACGTAAATAATTGATGATGCTTACAAGTGGTGTCTCCTCAGCTTATAACATGTGGCGGATGACGTATCCCGAGGGCTACGGGGATGGAATAAATGAGTTGCCTCAGGGACATTTCTTAGAATAATCTTCTTGAGGCATGTATCCGATCTTTCGGGAGACCGTCCTGAATACATTCCACCTACGTCTAGGAAACTACCAACAGCTCGTTTCCGAGCTTTCTCGGTCTCCTTGCTCGTTTCCGAGGCTTCTTACGCGTCGAGCTCCCTTGGCGTCCCAACTCGTCTCCGAGCCTCTTACGCGCCGAGCTCCTTCGGCCTCCCAGCTCGTCTCGAGTCTCTGACGTGCCGAGCTTCCTCGGCTCTCCCGATCAACCAAGAACGCGAATCCCAAGCACCTCCGCAACGGCTCCGTGTATCTCGCCAAAGCGAGATATCCGTCGTCCCATGTTCCGTGTCCCACGCAGGCTCGTTCCCTCATTAATGAGCGGATCCCGCCATTAACGCGGGCGTAACGTAAAGGCGTAACTGACGGCAAAGATCTCGCACCGGCTCGCTCCTTGCAACCATTACAAAAACCCCTTTTTCAGACGACTCAGGTAACTCGAATTATCTCAATACACCACTACTCTGCTTCTATTTCTCGGCTCTAACTTGATCGTCGAAGGGTCCTACGGTGGTCACCCACCCCCCATCAGTTGGCGCTGTCTATGGGAACGAAAGAACTTTTTTGTTCCACAACAAAAGTTGATCTTCCGCCCTCGATCCAATGGCGAGCGATGACCGCAACGATCAAACTACGAGCCGCCATAATGGAGGTGGGAGCGGCCTAACTCCCCATCCAAACCTCATCAACATCTTATCGGAATCGACAGACTCACGTT
This sequence comes from Agapanthus africanus, assembly GCA_030015575.1. NCBI lineage: Eukaryota > Viridiplantae > Streptophyta > Magnoliopsida > Asparagales > Amaryllidaceae > Agapanthus > Agapanthus africanus. The sequence goes on along the minus strand of JASDDO010000014.1, from coordinate 641,135,892 downwards.
GATAGTGGACGCCCTCGTCCGCGTTCAAGCGGTGGGTCCTACCCACCAGACCGCAGTTCCATCTTCCCGGGATGACGACGCCCGAAGAAGGACGGATGGCCAGGCTCAGGCCCTCAATCACGCTCACCTCAGCGTCACCGAGCGCCGGCGTGCCAACTCCGGCAATGACGGCCCTTGCGCGGCGAATGATTTCATGGCCTGCTGGACGCCGGACAGCTCCACACCCCGATCTCAGGAGAGACTAGGCCGTCGCTCCAACACTCGCTGTGCGCTCACACCACCTGAGGAGATGTCGGTCAGTTCGTCTGCTTCCAGGCACAACCGACACCCCCACTCCCGTCGAGGCCGCGCACGCGGGAAACGCCGGGGCTACTCAAGAAGAGCCATGCCCGAGGATTTAAGAAATCTGATAGAGCGGAATCGAAGCCGCTCTGTCGTGCCGATCCGGAGCGGGGGTAGCCACCACTCCGACTGTGCTGAATCCTCAGGGTACCACCACCGGCTCGCATCCCTCGAAAAGAAAATCGAAGGCATACGACGAGATGGCCAAAAGTCCGGCGAAGGGGCTCGATATTCCGCTGATTTACTCACAAAGTCCTTTACAGAGGAGTTGCTGGACGAGCACGCCTCGTCCAAGAACAAGCCGCTCAAAGTGGCCCTCTTTGACGGGAAGTCCGACCCAAAAGATCACTTGGACGCATTTACAGTGGGCATGAGCTTCCAAGATAACTCGGACGCAGCTCAATGCCGCGCTTTTCCCACCACCCTTATCCGGGCAGGTCGGGACTGGTTCCGGGGGCTGGCACCCTGCTCCATATCGACCTTTGACGAGCTGGCCACCCAGTTTCTCGGTCACTTCGTCGTGAACAGACGACAGAAGAGGACGGTCGATTACCTCTTCACCGTAAAGTGCGGGGACAAAGAATCCTTTAAGGGATATATCACACGCTTCTACAATGCTCTCCTCGAGATCCCCGAGCACCGCGATGAGACAGTTATCACCGCACTAAGGTCGGATCTTAGGCACAAAGAGTGGCCCTGCTCTTTTGCATTAGCGTAACCTAACCATAGCTGTGCAGGGTTACCTAAGACGGCAGCAAGGTTTCGGGAGGCATCGTCTATGCCATATTCAAAAAATTTCCGTTTTAGCTAACCCTAACTTTGAATCGTTAACTAGAAATTGACGGAATCTAAAGCAAACTACTTTGCAATAAGAAGTGAGCAAGGAATACAACCTTTGTAGACCGGTCCTTCACTTCAATAGCTCCGTGTAGTAGTCCCCTTCGCTGCGATCATGAACTCCGGACTCTAGAGAGGCTCCGATGAAGAAACGAACAACTTGCTTCAAAGACTTCGAGGCCGAAGATGATCTACGCCGGGGAGACATTAACCCAAGCTATCTCTTCACTAACCAAGGAATAAGTGAAGCAAACACCCTATATTAAATGGCAAGTGGTAGAGAATGATGAAGTAGGAAGTGGGCTCACTTTAGAAATGATTTTCTCACACTTTTTCTCATACCTTCATTGAAGCTAGAAAGCTTTTTGGAAGAAGAAGAATAAGAAGAAGAAGAAGAATGAACTCATCATATGAATTATTGTTGAGGTTAGAATTGCAACCTAGGGTTAAGCATGACATGCTTAACCCATGTAGAGAATAAACTATGGGTTAAGGTTTGGGTTGGGTTAAGAAATATCTAGCAAAAATATCAAAGAGAGTGGACTAAGTCAAACCAACATAAAGCTTCCTCAAAGCTCATCCAAAACTTAATCCACAATATTAACCCTAATCCAAACCCCAACATGGTTTAATCTCAAAATCCTAGTTGCATTTGTAACCCTAACATGTTTCAATATTATATATCACATATATAATTTATAATGTAACAAAATAAAATAATACAATTAATATATATCGCATATACATCAATGTATTACCAAGTGAGAAAAAGAATCAATAAGTGAGCTAATACCAGTTAATGTAATGTAATATATCCAATATATAATTATACATTAGATTATCAAATCAACTCTTGATTTAATAATCCGGCTATATCATCTATAACCGACTAATATCATATGTAACCTTTCATCGAATCAACACTTGATCCGATGACCCGGCTATATCACATACACCCGGCCGATATCACATATCACGAGAATAGAATACAGTATCTCGTATCGTATCAATCTCGGTCCCGCACATATCACATATGTGCTCCTACTCCGTTTCGCTTGAGCCAGGAAACCCCTGTGTAGGACTCTAAAGACTCGTCAATACGCCGGCAGTAGGTGATGATCATATCAAACACCCACAAGCCGCAAGCGGTCTACTAAACGTAATGGCCACCCGGGTATTGAGCGATCAGAAAATCAACAAGCAAGCCTGCTCACACTCCTGCGAATCCAATCAGTAACACTACCGTACAGTCCGGTCTCTTTGTCTGATATGTCGCATATCTCGTCTAGGGGTGGTAAACGTCAGACCCCAGTAACTCGATAAGTCGTGTCGATATGAGGCTCATAACGGGCCGAGAAAATACTGATAACACTTACCAGTATATCTCTGAAGCAGCCTTGGCCAAGGACTTTCTGTTATAGCCAATCGAGCACAACGCAACATCAACTCCCAATACCGGGAGAGACGAAACCCCTCCTATCGCTCATTGCCTTCATGTGACTCGGGACTGTACCCAAAAGCCACCATTTTGCACGTTCTCTTGAACGTGGTAAGGTGAAAATCAAAGCACAGTGGGAATCACACAAGACTCTATGACGATCTCGGGTCTACAGACTAACCTGTACCAGTGTCACCAGAAAACTGCCATCTGACGTGAGGTATAATACCATCTGTGAGTTCTCGGCGAGTCCGTTCAGTGTATCCAGTCTCCACCGAGCACCCGTATACTGTCTCTGATGTCAAACACCAATGGATATGGGATCATCCACCGCCCATCTACATGGGTCGAGAACCTATACGCTAGTCTATTCTGGTATATTGATGCCCTGTCTCGATACACCCTCGACTAGGAACATTTGAAGGATGTACTTATCGACTACATTGTCCCCACTAGTATGATCTGCAGCATAGTCCTGATAGTCAAGTATTCATCCTAAGGGCTTTATCAACATGTAATATAGATACAATCAGGGTACATATTAAGATAAAATGCAACCATATAGCATACTATCATGTCTAGCAAGAAATTCCTCCCTATATATGTAACAACTCCAATTTTCGTATACAAAATTTTTGCTTTAAAAATAGTGTACAGGTGGAGTATTACTGTTGCTGGAAACAACTTAAATACCTAAGTCCTTACAATAATTACAAGAAGGAGCTAATAGCTCATTGGTAACACTTTGCACTGCTGAACCAAGCCACCAGAGTTCGAATCCCATATCCCACATAATTTTTACAATCTTTTTGTTTTATTTTTCTTGAAAGTCAAAGAGTCAAACCCTCATAACTCCAAATTTATTGAGAATCTGACAAAATAAAGTATCCTATGTTCCTCCCCTGACCGGACCCGACCCAACGCCGCCTGACTCGGCCGGAACCGAGCCGACTCGGCCGGCGCCGCCGGCGAATCGGCCGGCGCCGCCGGCCGGACTCGGTCGGTGGGCCGAGTCGTCAACACGAAAAATATTCGTGTTGACCTGGTCTGTTCACCTGCACAATTGATTTTTATTGTACTGTTACAGAATTCTTATTAAATCCATTTTAAAGCCAAGAGTTAATGATTTTTATTAAATTTTTATTTATTTCTACATTTTTTCTAAACCCTAACCCTAACCCTAGCCTACCACTATATAAAGACCCTACCCTCTACCTTTCCTCTTCACAACTCTAAGCATACACTCTAAAACTCTTGAGAATTGGTGCAAAGTACGAGAAGCGAAGCTCTGCCGAAACCGATGAAGGAATCCGGCGATCGAATCAAGACCGACGTGACGTTCCCGACGAATCGGCAACCACCACGTCCTTTTAGAACGTTTAACTTGTCCAAACCCGTAAGTCCCAACCCTCTACTTCTCTTTTCTAAAATTGTGAAAATACGATTTTTGGAACCCGATGGAAATCGGACAAAACGATTTCCGATACGGTCTTTCCTTAAAAATTCCACTTATCACCTAAAGTATATTATCAACCCTCTTGCATGTTGACTATTAATCACCCTTAAATCAAATTCAATTGTATTTTTCCATATGAAATGACAAGTTCCTTATAAAACCGTATTTCTTGCATAAAAATACCATCAAGTTAAATTTTCATGTTCTATTTGGATACACCACCCCTAATCATGTTTATTTTGATAATAAAACTTGTTTCATTCAATTTGGATGAAATTTCACACATGAAATGATAACGTTTATGAAAACCGTATTCTTGCACCTTAATACCCTTAACTTTAACATAACTTATTTCACCTTGAAACTTCACCAAAACTTAATATAAGTCACGGGGTAACGACCTACCCTTACACACACTCATTATAACCCTAATTGCTAAATAACAAAATACAGAATACGATATTATAGGACTTTTCACTAAAATACCATAACCTTTAGTTTGATCTTTAAATTGTGAATTCTTTTTAAATAAAACTTATACAAAATGAAAGCACGATTGGTCATGGACATCGAACGTATCTAAATTGTCTCGTGTGACTAGGCAAGTGTGTCTAAGGCTAGTGGTTTTTAATTAGGCCCACGACGTGGTTCCTTCCCACTTACCTGGCACTTACCTAGCCGCATTCGACGATGAAGAGGCGATTTGAGGCTCTAATGACTCATCGTTTAGACCATAGAAAATAGGTTAGAAGGTCTAGGTAACCCTAACAACTAAAATACGGAAAACTATACTTTTATAAATAAATACCTTATATTTAGAAAACCTTTCCCCTAAATTAAAAGTATTTATAAAACCTGAGCAAAGTGCCATTACAACCCATTCGTGGGGAACCTGTTAGGGTTAGTACGGTTCATCGTGCACCCGCAGGCTAGTAGTGCGAGATTCAGACCTCCGCAAGGAGCATTCGGTCTCGAAAGGTTTAAAATACGATAATTAAGGAAAGTGATATTTATGTAAATAAAATATTCATTTAAAAATTAGTCATATATAATTATCATTTAAATACTTATTTTGTTATAATATAAAGTTCTCACCTTTTCCTAAAATTCATAGATTAAAAATTACATTAAAATACCACGAATAATTAATTCTTTTATTAGGATATATTCACTAGAATAACACAAATAAAATTCACATTCATTATAATAATAAAGACGAACATTAAATACTTGAGGTGTATTTTGAAAACTATACAAAGTTACTTTTTACATAAAACCCCCTCAAGTTTCACAAATTACAATAAGGCCCCTAGCCAATACTAAACTTCAAACTATCTTCTTTTAGTCTGACTCGGGTTAGAGTCCGACTATTTCTGACTTGAATATAATTCAAGTCAATCTATATTCAACCATATTCCAACATAACTTGAATACATGAATCCCTGAATACAGTTAACAACATATACATTTTTGACTGAATCAAACCATGGATATTCATCCGTTATCTCAATATTCCATTTTCCTGATATTACAGTTGCAACATATTACTGATATCATGGTTTTGGTCAGTCACTCAATTTACATATTCCATTACTACAACATTGTTAAAACACCACGGGGTTTAAAGGGGTAGTTGGTACGGAAGATGTTAAAAGTGACATGAGGTGGTCAGAATAAGACACCTAACCTATATTCAGTTGCTGTTGTCCCGTGGCATAAACGGTTCCTTGTACTATACGTGCCCTTAGTCTCTGGCATATAGAGACTCCCTTCGTGTATACTGGCATCCTTCTGTACCAAACTACAAACAACTACGTTAGACAATATTCCATAACATACTGTAGCATACTACCTTAGAAAATACTTTACTCTGTCACTCTCATTCTTCATTCTTCTTTGGGACTTACCGAGCGATCTGTTCGCTGACGACATTCTATTTCTCTCTTATTTGAATGTCGTCAGGTGCGTTGGACCAAGTTGAGGCCGAGCCTACAAGTGAAGATTTGGAGCAGTTTCAGGAAGACCCAGAGCTCTAGACTTTGTACTTATCCTTCCAGTATTCCTTTTTATTATTATGCCACTGTTTAGGCACTGCTTTATCATTCCAGTTGTATTTTCATTTCATGCATTGTATGAAGAATGTTATTAATAAAAGTTGCTGTTATTCCAATGTCATTCGTCTCTTGTGATTTTATTTTGCTTAGTTACGCTTAGCGTATGTACTTCTGAGTACATACGTAGCGGGCCTCGTCACGTTCACTTTGCCATACATTGGGAAGCGGGGCGTGACAATATATGTCCAAGCATCCACTACAATATACATAGTATGTACAGTAATGGCCTTTAGGGCATACATATAACTAACAAGCCGAAGTAAAAGATTGGATCGAGCGGGAGATCCAACTCGAATCGGAGGTACCTCAAATCTGCCCAGAAGCGACCAAGCCGATCAAAAGAAGAGGGGCGGAGAAGAGAAAAAGGGTATCGACCGACCAAAACCTTACTCCCCGAAGTTCCAGGAGTACACTCCTCTTAACGTCTCCCAGACCGAGCTGCTGGAGGAAGCTAAGGGCGAAGATGTCACGCCCCGCTTCCCAGTGTACGGGTAAGGAGACGCGACGAGGCCCGCTACGTATTTACTCAGAAGTAAACACGCTAAGCATATCTAAGCAATATAATGTAAATATACACAAGAAGACATGCAGTGTAAATGAACAACAAATTTTATTTATTAAACATTTCTTTACAATACAACTGAAAATGTAAATACAAGAATGGAAAGCAATGCCTAAACAATGGAATGAACTGAAAAGAAAAGTAAGTACAAGTAAAGTCTAATGGCCGTACTGCTCAGTGGTTTGCTCCAAGTGCTCCTGGCTGGTCTCGAACTCCTCAGAGTCGGGTCCTCTTGACAACATTCTAAAGAAAGAGAGAAATATGAATGTCGTCAGCGAACAATCGCTCGGTAAGTCCCAAAGAAAGAAAGAAATAGAATAGACAGGTGGGAGAATATAACTGTTATGATGTTCGATTGTTATATTAGCGCAGTTGTTTGTAGCTTGGTACAGAAAATGCCGGTGTATACGAAAGGAGTCCAACTTACACCGTGGACTTTGGTAACCCGTAGTATAAGGCTTCGTCGATAAAACCACGGAACAACGACATGGATGTATAGTTACGTCTTTTAGTGACCACCTCGTTCCATCTTTAACATGTTCTGTATCAGTCTACCCCTTAAATACCCCGTAATGTCTCTTGTATTGTTTGTGTTGTTGTTTTGTAGTAATTTGTAGATGGAAGACTTGCCGAAACCATGATATCATGTAAACGGAATGGATATAAATGGATAGTCATGTAATCAGAGTATATCCATAGTTCGGTTTGGTCGAGTCAAGTTGATATAGATTGTATATAGTATAAATGGATTCATGTTGAAATGGAGTATACTTGAATCATATTCAAGGATAGATTGATTTCATATTAGACTGAGACTCTGTCTGAGTCAGACACTTTAAAACAAATTGAAGTCCTGAATTAGTTTTGATGTTATCGGTAACTGCTGCATATGGACGGTAGGATTTGTGTCTTTTTCCAAGACAATTACCGTATTGATAACACCGTTTTTAGGTTGTCTACCTTAGATAGTCAAGCACCCATATTCGCCGACTCCCTTAGGCTCAAGAGAACCGGTCCCGCTTAAACCTATGTTTACTAGGGTCTTTATTATAAATTAATATAACTTGAGGGGTTTTATGAAAAATAGTTTTGGTATATTTGAAAAATACACCTTAGGTATTTAATTATCATGTTTAGAGTTTTCATAATTGTAATTTTTATAAAGTGAAATATTCTAGTGGATATAACCTAGATTTCATTATATATGGTATTTTAGTGTAATATTGGAATTGTATTGATTTGTAATGATATTTTCATGAAATTTGTGATTCCTTTGATTTAGAAAATATGGAATATTTATATTGTATATTTAAAATAGATATTTTAATAATATATATACATATATATTTATAAAAAATAGAACTTATTTATTAAATAGAAATAACATTTTTCTTAAAAATTGCATTAAAAATTCCATCGAGATCGGATGTTCCGTGAGGAGGTCTGAATCTCGCTCTACTAGGCCCGAGGATGTGTGATAACCCACACCATCCCGATCGGGGTTCCCCAAAATGGGTTGTAGAGGCGCATTTGCAAGGAATTAAATAATACACTTTTAAAGAAAACAGTTTTTGAAAGTTTAGGGTATTTAAATATAAACTTGTAAATTCCCACAATCTAATGTTCCAAAAGTTATCGTGCTATATCAAGAATGTGTGTTGTGATGAGGTAGGTCATTACCTCGTGAGTTTTCTAAAGGTAATATGATCAAATTGAATAAGCAATGTCGTATGTAAATATGATGGTATTTTACCGTAAAAATGAAATAGAAGTTGCAATACATAGTATTTTGAGATGAAACTTATTCTAATGTGTTTGTTTATGATTGCTAAACAATATACAAAAAAATGGTGAATTTTTTCTAAAGAAAAATTGTGTTCTAAGTTAAAATAGAATCGGAAGTCGGATTAACTCCGCTTCCGACTAGTTTTGAAGAATGAATTCATTTTAACAGAAGAGAAGGGGGAAAAAGGGAACTTATAAATTAGGATTAGAGAGGAGAGGTAGGGGAGATTTTGGGATTGTCAGGGAGTCGTTTCGTCGCCGGATTCTTCCCGAAACACCGCCGGAACTTGGCCTTAAGCTAACTCCACTTGTACAACTTTTAGACTTGGAATTTTTAGAGGGTTTTGGCATGTAATTTCTGAATGAGGAGGGGTAAAATGTAGTGTGATATTTATAGGGAAAATTAGGGTTTAGGGTAATGAATTGAGAATTAAAAATGTGCATTAAAATGGATTAAAGAGGTGAATTATCACTCTCTGTTAATGTGCAGAGAAATCAAACAGTATGGGGAGAGTGGGGTAGGCCAAAGAGTGTTAGGGTTAGAATTTTGTAGCATTTGCTACGGGTGGGACCGGCGGCGCCGGCCTCACAATGAATCTCGCCAGTCCAAAGCCGGTGGGTTGGGCTTGGATCTTTGCTGCGTGTCCCTGTCTGGTAGTATATCATTTTCTATGTGTTTGTTTCTTTGTGACTTTTCATTTTACGTGCAGTGCACGTGCAAATCTTTGAGCTTCTAAAAGTTTAAAAAAAAGTCAATAAAAATATATATGGCCGGGGGGATTCGATCACAGGGGCTACGCCACAGCAGTGCAAGGCTTTACCAATGAGCTACAAGTGCTTTCTTGCTATTCAAAAGCAATTTAAATTTATAACCTGTGCTCAGGCTTAGGTATTCTTCTCTGTACTTTGAAAAAATTTGTAAAGAAAGTTTAGGGTTGTTACATTCTACCCTCCTTATAAAAATTTCGTCCTCGAAATTTGTAGAAGGAAAGTGTAACAGATTCAAGAAAAGTTTAATGATAGTGATGGTGATAGAACTAGTGATAGTGCATAAAAATGTTTGGAAGAATAAAAGAATGCAAAGGTTTTAGAAAGATGTAAGGGAGTTACCACGGTTACCTTGGTTTACAGTCTCGGCTTCTACGGCCGCTAAAATGAAAGCCTGTCGCCGGAGTACATTCCTCCTAACCAGAGGCACATTCCTCTGTCCTTAAGGCATGTTCCTTAGTGCCCGTTGGAATTGGCGATTAGGCTGTGCAGGAGGTCCTGTGAGGGTAGAGCTGGGAGAGCAAGATGGGGTGCAGGAGCCTGGATAGCTGGCCGCTGCGGATAGTTGGTGTGTGTTGGAGCCGGGTTGCGTCTATAAGGATATATTCCGATGCCATAATTGGATGCACCACAAACTAAGCACAGGAATTTTGCGCGCCTACAGTCCTTCCACAGGTGTCCATCTCTTTTGCAGTAGAAGCAAAAATCTGGACTTGGCCGGTTATCTGTTACTTCTCCTGGGTTCAAAAGTTGGTATTGAAGAGGCTCCTCCTGCTATTTGGGTGGCAAGACGTTTCACACTGGCAGATTGAGATTTGCCCTTGATCTTCACTATTGCTTCATATCGACGGGCAGCTTTCAGAGCCAGTTCGTGAGTTGGGAAATCCCCTGTAGCTAATGCAGCTTGGATCTCCTGATCTAACCCTTACTGAAATCGTCTAGACCTGATCTCAGCAGTCGGTATCAAGTGTGCCGCGAACCTACCGAGCATGGTAAACTCAGCATCATACTCATCCATAGATTTGGTCCACATCGAATCCTGTTATAGGTGGATGAATTGCTGCTCCATATCAAATCGGGCAGTCTCTGGAAAGTACTTCGCGTCGAACATGTCGCGAAAAGTTTTCCATTCGATCGATTGGTCAAGACGGCTTTATTCCGCCTTCCACCAAACTCTGGGGTTATCTGTGAGTTGCAACTTCGCAACTCTAACCCAGGCAATCTCTTGCACTTGTGCTGCTGCCAGATCATCCTCAATGCTCTGAGCCCATTCTTCCGCTTCCAAAGGGCTCTCTTTTCCTGAAAATTGCTTTGGGTGCAATGCCCGGAATTGCTTTACTCCGGGTGCTTCCGCTTCTGGACTGTTCAGTAATATAGCAGTCTGCTGCTGCTGTCCTTCCAGGAACCTTCGGATTGCCTCAAGCAGTACCGTCTACTCATTGATCAGAGCAGCAACGGTAGGCGTAAGCGGTAGAGATGGTGGTGTGTTGTTGAAGTTTGTGCTAGTATTGTTTGGAGAATCCATAACCTTGAAAGAAAAATAGGGTTAGGATAGATTCAAAGAATATGATATTATAAGATTTAAGGAACATGAAATGTAAAGAATATTTTAGTTGCTGATTCTTGTGTTATATTGCTTAGGACTTCATGCAGAATTGACCTGCATGTCCATGGAGAACTGACCTGCATGGTAGGGTTCCATGCAGCACTGACCTGCATGGGCCACCAACAAAACCTGTCACGTCCCGCTCCCCAGTGTACGGGTAAGGAGACTCGACGAGGCCCGCTATGTATTTACTCAGAAGTAAACACGCTAAGCATATCTAAGCAATATAATATAAATATATACAAGAAGACATGCAGTGTAAATGAACAACAACTTTTATTATTAAACATTTTTTTATAATACAACTGAAAATGTAAATACAAGAATGGAAAGCAATGCCTAAACAATGGCATGAACTGAAAAGAAAAGTAAGTACAAGTAAAGTTTAATGGCCGTGCTGCGCAGTGGTCTGCTCCAAGTGCTTCTAGCTGGTCTCGAACTCATCAGAGTCAGATCCTCCTGACAATATTCCAAAGAAAGAGAGAAATAGGAATGTCGTCAGCGAACAATCGCTCAGTAAGTCCCAAAGAAAGAAAGAAATAGAATAGACAGGTGGGAGAATGTAACTGTTATGATATTTGATTGTTATGTTAACGCAGTTGTTTGTAGCTTGGTACAGAAAATGCCGGTGTATACGAGAGGAGTCCAACTTACACCGTGGACTTTGGTAACCCGTAGTACAAGGCTCCGTCGATAAAACCATAGAACAACGGCATGGATGTATAGTTACGTCTTTTAGTGACCACCTCGTGCCACCTTTAACATGTTCCATACCAGTATACCCCTTAAATACCCCGTAATGTCTCTTGTATTGTTTGTGTTGTTGTTTGTTAGTAATTTGTAGATGGAAGACTTGCCGAAACTATGATATCATGTAAACATAATGGATATAAATGGATAGTCATATAATCAGAGTATATCCATGGTTCGGTTCAGTCGAGTCAAGTTGATATAAATTGTATCTGGTATAAATGGATTCATGTTGAAATGGAGTTATACTTGAATCATATTCAAGAATAGATTGATTTCATATTAGACCGAGACTCTATCTGAGTCAGACACATTAAAACAAATTGAAGTCCTGAATTAGTTTTGATGTTATCGGTAACTGTTGTACATGGACGACAGGATTTGTGTCTTTTCCAAAACAATTACTGTATTGATAACACCGTTTTTAGGTTGTCTACCTTAGATAGGCAATCACTCATATTCTCCGGCTCCCCGAGGCTCAAGAGAACCGGTCCTGCTTAAACCTATGTTTACTAGGGTCCTTATTGTAAATTAATTTAACTTGAGGGGGTTTTATAAAAAATAGTTTTGGTATATTTTCAAAATACACCTAAAGTATTTAATTATCGTCTTTAGAGTTTTCATAAATGTAATTTTTATAAACTGAAATATTCTAATGGTTATAACCTAGATTTCATTGTATATGCTATTTTAGTGTAATATTATTGATTTGTAATGGTATTTTCATGAAATTTGTGATTCCTTTGATTTAGAAAAGATGGAATATATATATTGTATACTTAAAGTAGATATTTTGATAATATATATATATATATATATATATTTATTTATAAAAGATAGAACTTATTTATTAAATAGAAATCACATTTTTCTTACAAATTGCATTAAAATTCCATCGAGATCGGATGCTCCATGAGGAGGTCTGCATCTCGCTCTACTAGGCCCGAGAATATGAGATAACCCACACCATCCCGATCGGGGTTCCTTAAAATGGGTTGTAGAGGCGTATTTGTAAGGAATTAAATAATACACTTTTAAAGAAAACAATTTTTGAAAGTTTAGGGTATTTAAATGTAAACTTATAAATTCCCACAATCTAATGTTCCAAAAGTTATTGTGCTATGTCAAGAATGTGAGTTGTGATGAGGTAGGTCATTACCTCATGAGTTTTCTAAAGGTAATACGATCAAATTGAATAAGCAATGTCGTATGTAAACATTATAGTATTTTACCGTAAAAATGAAATAGAAATTGCAATATCTAGTATTTTGAGATGAAACTTATTCTAATGTGTTTGTGTATGATTGATAAACAATATACCAAAAGATGGTGAATTTGTTCTAAAGAAAAATTGTGTTTTAAGTTAAAATAGAATCGGAAGTCTGATTAACTCCGCTTCCGACTAGTTTTGAAGAATGAATTCATTTTAATAGAAGGGGAAAGAGGGAACTTACATATTAGGATTAGAGAGGAGAGGCAGGGGGAGATTTTAGGATTGTCGAGGAGTCGTTTCGTCGCCGGATTCTTCCCGAAACGTCACCGGAACTTGGCCTTGAGCTAACTCCACTTGTACAACTTTTACACTTAGAATTTTTAGAGGGTTTTGGCATGGAATTTCTGAATGAGGAGGCATAAATTGTAGTGTGGTATTTATAGAGAAAATTAGGGTTTAGGGTAATGAATTAAGAATTAAAAATGTGCATTAAAATGGATTAAAGAGGTGAATTATCACTCTCTGTTAATGTGCAAAAAAATTAAACAGTATGGGGAGAGTAGGGTAGGCCAAGGGGTGTTAGGGTTGGAATTTTGTAGCATTTTCTACGGGTGGGACTGGTGGCGCCGGCCTCACAATGAATCTCGCCGGTCCAAAGCCGGTGGGTTGGGCTTGGATCTTTGCCACGTGTCTCTATATGTTAGTATATCATTTTTCTTGTGTTTGTTTTCTTTGTGACTTTTCATTTTACGTGCAGTGCATGTGCAAACCTTTGAACTTCTAAAAGTTTAAAAGAAAAGTCAATACAAATATATATAGCTGGGGGGATTCGATCACAGGGGCTACGCCACAGCAGTGCAAGACTTTACCAATGAGCTACAAGTGCTTTCTTACTGTTCAAAAGCAATTTAAATTTATAACTTGTACTCAGACTTAGGTATTCCTCTTTGTACTTTGAAAAAAATTTGTACAAAAAGTTTAGGGATTGTTATCCGCCGAAAGACCGGGAAGACTGACGTCTTGCCTGAATTTGGGGGCAGATGCTATTTGGTTTTATCCGTCCACCTCTCCGAAGATGCCAAGTTGATTTATGGCACCGTTTATCGGAGATTTGGACGGATGCGGCCGTTATATTAGACTTTGTCAGATTCCCCCTCATTTGAGGGGTTTTTGATTGTAGGGACGCTCTTCCCTGCAGGCGCAAGCCCCTGCAGTTAATTACGCTACCGCATCGCTGGAACAACTTTCTCCTTCTCCAGATGGCCACTTCATGTCGTTTGTGTTTGTTTTGTTTTTGGTTTCCCGTGGATTGTATACGGAGACTAATTTATGTTGTCGCCCGTAGGACGTGGATTAGGCCAAATCCGTATTTTCTTAGATTTGGGTTTTGGTTTGAGTTTAAAGATACGTTAGTCTCATTTGAGACTAAGATCAATTTAAACGTTTGTTAAGGATACGTTAGTCTAATTTTTAGACTAAAATCAACTTAACGTTTGTTAAGGACACGTTAGTCTAATTTCAGACTAAGATCAACTTAACGGGATCATTTAGATATAAAAAAAGAGCATTTGAACTCTATTGTTTTAGTTTAGGGACTTTTCGGTCGATTAGTTTAGGGACATTACGGTCCAATGTTAGTTTAAGGACATCTCGGTCCAATGTTAGTTTAAGAACATCTTGGTCCATGGGCTTAAGGACCCCACAGTCCAAGATTAAGGACATCATAGTCCATAGGTTTAAGGACCCCACAGTCCGAGGTTAAGGACATCATAGTCCATGGGTTTAAGGACCCCACAGTCCGAGGTTAAGGATATCACAGTCCATTGGCTTAAGGACCCCACAGTCCATGGGATGTTTGGTTGTCGGGACCCGTCACCTCTCTGAAGACGTTGAAGGATTACAACGATAAATATCAGAGGAGTAAAGAGATGTACCCTTAAACCAATTTTGGTTGAGAGGTCTGTAGTCCAATTTAAGACTAAGACTAAAAGATTTATGAGCATATGGGCTCAATTAATCTGAATGAGGGGTTTATGGCCAACTTGGGCTCGGCCCACTCAGTTAAATGTTAAACATTTGACAATGCTGAGTATTGATTTGAGTTCTGACAATATTTTTGTCTTTTATTGAATGCTAATCATTCATCATAGCTCTGGGTTTTATTTATAGAACAATTTATGTTCTTTTAGCGCACACGTGAGGAGCACGTGGCGCGCTTGGCGCTAAGCGCCAGTCAAAAAGCGCAGAGCGCTTCTGCTGGGTAGCGCACACGTAAGGAGCACGTGGCGCGCTTGGCGCTAAGCGCCAGATAAAGGGCGCATTGCGCCAGTTTATGAGCGCAAAGCGCTATTTGTTCGGTGGTGCACACGTGAGGAGCACGTTGTGCGCTTGGCGCTGTGCTCCAGTCCAAGAGCGCAAAGCGCTATCTGTTAAGTGGCGCACACGTGAGGGGCACGTGGTGCGCTTGGCGATGAGCGCCAGTCTAAGAGCGCAAAGCGCCAGTTTATGAGCGCAAAGCGCTATTTGATCAGCTTTATGATCTGAGAAAATAAATTCTCGCTTATAAGAGACTTTGTCTCAATATTCTAAGAACAAAATTCTTATTTTTATAGGAGATATTTCAATCTCTTATTTTGGTGAAAGGCTTTGCCTTTATAGATCTGTGATCCTAAGAGAATTGTATTATTCCCCCTCCTTCTTTTTATAATGAGATGTTCATGATCTCTTTTTATAAAAGACCTTAGTCTTATAGATCTATGATCTGTGAGAAGAATTACGTTCTTCTTCTTATTTTTTTATGATGAGATCTTTTGATCTCTTTATGAAAGACCCTGGTCTTATAGATCTATGATCTTAGAAAACAGAAGTAAATTCTTCTTTTATACGAGACGATTTCGTCTTTCTGTTCTTTTTATCTTGAAGAAAATCTTCTTCTTCGGAGAGCTTGCTCTTCTTTCTGATATTTCTCAATGTTTATAGGGGGGTTTCCTTTCTATGAGACTTGAAGTCTTGGGGCCTTTATATAGGGCAAGCTGATTTGTTTAATCGGTTAAGGAGATCTTTTCTCCAATTGATTTAGGAATTCCCCATTGTTGGATCTTTGATCCAAGGGCTTCTGATTTACAGAAAGCAACCTTCTTGTTTTTTAACAAGATTGGGAAATCTTTTTCCCACACAGAATTTATTCTGTATTTTTGTGATTTTTAATCACCTTTGGATCATTGATCCAACGGTGCTCTGATTTACAGAGCACAATCTTTTTGTTTGGAAAGATTTTGAGGAATCTCTCCTTAACAGAATTTTATTCTGGTTAATTGATAATTTATCATCTTTATTGGATCTTTGATCTGATGATGGGGAGCTTTTAGTTCCAGTGCTAGCGCTCCCGTTCTTTGCACGTGGTGCGCTGCTTAGAGTGCAGCGCACTTAGCGCTAGCGCTTACGTGCTTTGCACGTAGTGTGCTGCTTAGAGTGCAACGCTCTTAGCGCTAGCGCTCATATGCTTTGCACGTGAGCGCTGGCTCAGAGTCTTTGACTCTCTCAGCGCTGGCGCTGCTTCATTTCAAAATTTGAAATTTGAACAGATATTTGCTCTGATTGGGGTAAACAAATGCCTCCCCCCACCGTTGCGCTCACGTGGCTCACACGTGAGTGCAGCGGTGGCAGCATCTGCGCCCCTAGATCAACTTAGAAGTTGAAACGGCTCTTAGTCCCTATAAATAGGATCCCTGGCCCTTTGGATGATTTCTGTTCATCTTCTCACTTTTTCTTCTGAGAATTATTTCTCTTTCAGAGCATAGCCTTTCCTTTTAAGAAATTTCTTAAGAGTCAAAACTCCGCCCAATTTAGGTAAAAATTGAATTTTTTAACAGAGCTTTGCTCTCCTTATATCGTAGATCTAAAAATATATTTTTAGGGTTTTACCCATTAACAGAGCGATGCTCATTTCCAAGACGTAACCTCTTTAAGGTGATTTTAACCCATGAACTGGAATATAGTTCATGAAGAATTTAAGGGTTTATTCACAGATCTTGAAGATCTTGGAGTTTTTACTTTGTAGAAGTTTTGCTTCGTAGGGTTTCTTGATGGATTGTTTCATCTTCTTTACAGAGCATTGCTCTTTAGAAATTTTTGGGGAATTTTATTCCCCTCATAATTAATTATGACAGTTGTCTGTCTGTTGCAGAGCATTGCTCTTAATGGGAGATTTACTCCTTGGCTCGAGGGGTTCTCATTAAATGAGAATCTTTTGAGGATTTCCCCCTTAATTGCACAAACTTAAATCTGTTGGGTGTTTTAGTCAGCATTTGTTTTCTTCATACGGATATCAAGAGTTGTCTAAATCTTCGTGTCTTGATCAGTCTGTCCGCTTAACTCTCACTGATTTTCATTTTCAGGTGCTATGGCCGCTCATCTGTACTACCTTAACGAAATCATTTCCTATGAGGACATTCGCGTACATGGCCGTTGTCAAAATCAGGAGTTCACAAAGGCCCAATGTGCCGAAATTATGAATCGTTTCAATGCACACATCGGCCGACTACTCCCTCGTCGCTCCGCTTTCTTGAAGATTATCGTGGGAGCAATTTGGGAAGCGCTTCCTGGATTTTATAAAGCCATGCCGCTTAATGCACTGGATGATGCTGAAGATAAGGTGCACTCAGTGTATCTGACGGGCCTGATCTCGAAGAAACGGTGAGATAACCTCATTGACATTCTGCATCAAGTTTTCCAGCAGACGACGATAATCGCTGCTTATCAGAGGGTGGAGGATATCAGCGAAGATCCGGACGCTTGTGATCGTGAAAGGATGCACACAAGAATTGTCAGAAAGGCCAGAAACACTTTAGACGGACTTACTTTTGAATTTCTTAATCCGTATCCCGGATTCAATGTTTTTCCCTTGTAAACATTTTAATTATGCTTTTATTCACTATTTTCATCGCTGTAAGAATTTTCTGAAGTATGAATGGCAAATTCCTCGTTTCCGTCTGTTTATTTTATGCACTAAATCTTTTGAACACGCATGAGTAGGTACGCTTTGAACGCTTAAACGGATGCGAATCAAACGTTCTTTTTACTGTTTTGCATAATATGTGATTGACGTCTGTAGGTTATGCCTTTCTGTTTTGACTTGGCGCAGAGCGGTTGACGTAATCTTGAGCAGCATCTCGATTTCAACGACTTGTAATTTTGGCAAGTGTGGCTTGTAGACAGTATGTAGCTGTCCATCTTGGACTCTTTGCAGGGTGGTGATGGCTTAGGAAACAGGGTTAGGATCTGTCGCCTAAGTCTTTTCAATTTTATGAGCCATGAGGGTCTCATAAAGATCTTTCTCCCTACGAGTCATGAGGATCTCGTAGGTGGATTTTCTCCTTAGAAATCGTGAGGATTCCTAAGTGTGTTTCCTCTTGAGAGTCGTAAGGATCTCACAAGAGGATTTTCTCCTTACAAGTCGAGAGGAGTCGTAAGTGATTGATGAGTTGACCTGCTCCCGAGTCAAAGCATTGCTTTGGCGGGGAGTTCGAGGGTTTACTCTGGCTGTTTCCCACGGAGTTAGGATTGACTTTAGCCGTGTTTGACGGGGCTAGGAGGGGTTGACTTTATCCGCATTTCACGGAGTGAGGGGTTGACTTTATCCGCATTTCACGGAGAGTCAGGGGTTGACTTCATCCGCATTTCACGGTGTCAGGGGTTGACTTTATCCGCATTTCACGGAGTCAGGGGTTGATTTCATCCGCATTTCACGGAGTCGGGAGTTGACTTCATCCGCATTTCACGGAGTCGGGAGTTGACTTCATCCGCCTTTCACGGAGTCGGGGATTGACTTCATCCGCATTTCACGGTGTCAGGGGTTGACTTTATCCACATTTCACGGAGTTAAGAGTTGCTATGGATGTTTCCCACGGGGTCAGGATTGACATTAGCCGTGTTCTACAGGACCAGGAGGTGCTCTGGGCGTTTCTCACGGGGTCAGGATTGACATTAGCCGTGTTCTACGGGACCAGGAGGTGCTCTCTCGGTTGTCTGTGAACCGTCGAGGTTTGGAACAGGGATTTTGCCATGGCTCCAAGGTTGATTGTTGCGTCTGAATCCTGCTGGAATGAGGAGGAATGCTGTTGTTGTTCTCTCGAGATGCATATGTTGCCTTCGAGATTTGGCTCTCTTTTTTATGGAGCCTGGTAGGAAGGTATGGTTCCCTTTTTGTTTGTGTCCTGGATTGTATACAGGGATCGATGTGATCTCACCTGTAGGGCAGAAGTTTCATTTTATATATTTTTTTCTTTCCGCGATACTCTATCATTTCAGCTTTTATATCGCGAAAGTCGCAATTGCCCAATCATTTCGGCTATTGTTCGCGGTGTCCAATCATTTTGGTTATTTGTTTTATTTACTCGCTATTTTTTATTACGAGTTGCCCAACCATTTCGGCTATTTTGTATGCATATATTTTACTTGCTAATTTTGTTGCAAGTTGCTCCATCATTTCCGCTATTTCATATGCATTTGCGGCTCGCTGACTTTTCGCTGCGAGTTTAGGATTTGATACCGATTTAGGCATCAGTATCGCTACAACTGGGATATTGTCAGGAGCGAATCATCATTTGCCTCTGTCAATGTCGAACAAAGGTGGCTTAGCAAACAGGGTTAGGATCCTGTTGACTAAGGTTGTTTGACTTCATGAGCCGTAATGGTCTCATAAAGATTTCTCCCTACGAGTCGTGAGGATCTCGTAGGTATGTTTTCTCTTTAGGAATCGTGATGATTCCTAAGTGTGTGTTCTCTTATAAGTCGTAAGGATCTTACAAGAGTGTTTTCTCCTTATAAGTCGAGAGGACTTACAAGGGTCGTTCACCGTGTGAGCATATCCCTAGTCGCTGGTGGGACTCTGTTAGGGAAATGTTTATTCATGCCCGTAGATTGTATACAAGGGTCAATATTGAACCGTTTGTAGGGCAGTCTGTGGGTTGTGATGGCTTAAGAACAGGTTCAGATCCCTGCAACTTAAGGCTTTTGAATCCTATGAGCCGTGAGGGTCTCAAAGGGGAATTCTGTTGGGGATAGTGCCCTCAGAGTCAATTATTGGATCACACGCCCGTGATTGCAATGATTGAGGGAGGACCTATACCGTTAGAACAGTCTTACTCAAGATGATAGTATGCTATCTGGTTTATCTTTATCATTGTGTACTGTTTCAGGTGACCTTACAGGTCACTATTGCACGTTGGTAGAGCCCTTAGGATTCTTGCTTGACGGCCAGCAGTATGATGGCGATCATATAAGTGGGAGCTGGGGTCTATAAGCACACCCTTAAAAGGTCCCTAGTCGTGGGAGTTTTCGAGACAGGGCATCGATACTCCACAGTAGACTAGTGTATACAGTCGAGACCCCGACAAGGGGCGGTGGCCGGTCTCACAAGCCAATAGTGTCAGTTGGTTCACCTAAGATGTATACAGGTGCTCATTGGGTTATGAGTACACCGGACAGGACTCGCCGGGAACCTGCTAGTTGGTCTTATACCTGACGTCAGTTGGCAGCTCCCTGGTGACATGTGTACAGGTTAGTTCATCGACCTGAGATCGTCATTTGTCTCGTGTGAGTTCCCACTGTACTTTGATTACTACCCTACCACGGCTCAAAGGAGTCGTGCAAATAGGTTTTAGTTGGGTACAGTCCCGAGCCACATGGAGGCAGTGAGCGGATCTGCAGGGGTTTATCTCTCCCGGTATTGGGGGTGAGGTCGTGCTGTGTCTAGGAGAGCCATTACACGAAGTCCTTGGCCAAGGCAGGAGATTTACTGGTAGGTATTCCAGTAGTATCTCAGGGTGTTCTGGGCTACACTCCGACACGACTTGTACCGCTTTTGGGGGTCTGACTTTTACCAACCCCCTAGGCCCGCCATGCGATGCTCATAGATGAACGGACCGGACTGTACGGATATTGTCACTGACAGGCTCAGTAGGGTGTCAGGATGAGTTCGCTCATCGACCTCCCTTTTAGTCAATACCTGGTAGCCCGTTACGTAT
Source organism: Agapanthus africanus (assembly GCA_030015575.1). Classification (NCBI taxonomy): domain Eukaryota; kingdom Viridiplantae; phylum Streptophyta; class Magnoliopsida; order Asparagales; family Amaryllidaceae; genus Agapanthus; species Agapanthus africanus. The sequence continues at coordinate 641,114,994 of JASDDO010000014.1, read as the reverse complement.
AGCTAGTACCTCTGACGTGCTAGTGGTTAAATCCACATGTTCCCCTCCGAACGGCGGCCCGGACTTCGCGTCCGTTGCCTGAGGTTCGGGCAGATGCTATTTGGTTTTATCCGTCTATCTCTCCGAAGATACCAAGTTGATTTATGGCACCGTGTATCGGAGGTTTAGACGGATGCGGCCGATGTAGCAGACTTCATCAGATTCCCCCTCAGGGTGAGGGGTTTTTGATTGTGGGGACACTCTTCCCTGCAGGCGCAAGCCCCTGCAGTTAATTACGCTACCGCATCGCGGTAACAACTTTCTCCTTCTCCAGAATTTCACTTCGTGTCGTGTGTGTTTGTTTTGTTCGTGGTTGCCCGTGGATTGTATACGGAGACTGAGTGATGTCGTCACCCGTAGGACGTGGATCAGTCCAAATCCGTATTTAGTTAGATTTGGGTTTGGTGTTTTTAGTTTAAGGATGCATTAGCCGCGTTGCGGCCAAGACCAACTTAAACGTTCGTCAAGGATACGTTAATCCTGTTTTAGACTAAGATCGGCCTGACGTAGTGATTGATTTAATTATCTGGTTGTCGGGACTCGTCACCTCTCTGACGTCGTTGAGGGATTACAACGACAGGCGTCAGAGGAGTTCAGAGGTGTACCTTTGAACCAAAGTTGATTTAAGGTTTTATCGTTTATTTGAATATCTAAGGACACGTTAACCGTATTTGGGGTTAAGATCAACTTAGACGGGACCGTTTAGATCCAACAAAAGAGCGTTTGGGCCCTATTGTGCCAGTTTAGGAACGTGGCGGTCCATGGCCAGTTTAGGGACGTAGTGGTCCATCGCCAGTTTAGGGACGTAGTGGTCCAACATTAGTTTAGGGACGTTTCGGTCCGATATTAGTTTAGGGACGTTTCGGTCCGATATTAGTTTAGGGACGTTTCGGTCCGATATTGATGTATGGTCGTTGGGACCCGTCACCTCTTTGACGTCGTTGAGGAATTACAACGAGGGATGTCAAAGGAGTTCGGAGATGTACCCTCGAACCGGCCGTGAATTGGTTTAGGAGAGCCATTTTAATTTAAGGACTTACAGCCAGGATTGGGTTAAGTCTAATTTTTTTTATTTATTTTAGGCTTTGCCTGACTGAAAGAATCAGTCCAAACAGGGCTCTGCCCCTTTATTATTTTGCAATTTGACTTGGGCCAGGCCCTTAAAAATTTTCCAAACAGGGCTCTGCCCTTTTATTATTTTTTTTTTGATTTGGGCCAGGCCCTTTTAAATAATGAGCTGCACTTGTGCAGAAACTCAAGAATTTTCTTGATTTGGGCCAGGCCCTTTTAAATAATGAGTTGCACTTGTGCAGAACTCAAGAATTTTCCAGATTTAAGAACAAAAGTGCATGGCACCTTTAATCTAAATTTGGATCGAAGGAAAACAAGTTTTTCTTCTTGTTTTCCCTAATTTCACAGAACCAAGAGTTCATATCAAGTGCAAGGCACTATTTATTTCTTTTTATTTATTTAATTATTCATTTTTTTTATCCTCTGTTCTTCAGAGATTTTTCTCTTCTTCTAAAAGAAGTTTTTACCTCTTCTTTGTGTTCTTGATTAATCTTCAAGAGTTCTTTCTCTTCCCTTTTTTTTACCAGAAGTTAATTCTTCTCTTTTATGATGATCCTCCTTTTGAATGAGGTCTGGGGTCCTTTTTATAGTGCCCATAAATTTGTTACCAAGATCTTTCCTGAATAATTTTGGGAATTTTCCCACCATTGGATCTTTGATCCAAGGGTCCCTGTTTTACAGAAGAAATCTTCTTGTTTTAACAAGAACAGAAAAGATTTACTTAAATTTTCATTCTGTTGCTGCGCAACTCACCAGCACGTGACACGTGTCGCGCTTGCGCAGTTAAGTCTTACTTATGGTTTTTTAAAGAGCCTTGCTCTGATTGGACGCACTGCCTTGGGCGTTACGCTGCCGAATCAACTTCTGCCATGTGGCAAATTGCGCGCTGCTCACGGGAACCGAAGCGTTGCTTCGAAATTTTAATTTTCAAAATTCAAGTAGAGCCTTGCTCTGATTGGGGGAAACAGATGCCTCCCACCGTTGCGCTCACGTGGCGCGCACGTGAGTGCAGCGGTGGCAAGATCCTGACCGTCGGATCGAAGGGTCAAGTGAACAGGCGCAGGCGCCTATAAATAGGACCCTTGGTCCTTGGTAATTCTTTACCATTTTCAAGAATTTGAATTTCAGAGCCTTGCTCTTGCTTGAGAACTTTCAGAGCCTTGCTCTTGTGATTTCCCTAAGAACTTCCAAGTTCTAATCTTAGAACCATTCTAGGTAAAATTAAATTAATTTAAATTAAATTTAATTAACAGAGCCTTGCTCTTATAGATCTTTGATCTAAAGGAAACCCCTTTGGGGTTTCTTCAACAGAGCCTTGCTCTTATAGATCTTTGATCTAAAGGAAACCCCATTGGGGTTTCATCCACAGAGCCTTGCTCTCAAAAATTTACAGAGACTCTGTTCCTGGGTTTTAACCCATGAACAGAGCCCTGCTCATAGATCAACTAGAAAACTTTTTAAAAGTTTCCATGGATCTTTAAGATCCCAAAATTTTAATTCTTAGGAGTTATAAATTTTTTTATTGCTACTACAGAGCTAGGCTCTTTTTTTAAGAAGTTTTATTCCTTTGAAACAGGAGTTTGACAAATGTCACTCTGTGGCAGAGCTTTGCTCTGAAAAGAGGAGATTTTCTCCTTGTCTCTAGGGATCCCCCCAATGAGGATATTCTCTTGGGGGTCTTTTAATTGACTGACAGTCTCATCCAATGGTGGGATTGTCTTATCAAATGATGCGCCGTCATCTTGATTTTGTGGGTCCCCCTTTGGTTCCCTATCCACTGCATCACAGTGTGGAGCAAGATTTTTATTTATTATTATATTTTTTTATTATTATATTTTTTTTTAAATGTTAAGCGTCAGGCCACTAATGATATATATATATATTTTTTATATAGAAAAGATGTCTGACGACTTGTCTTTTCCCTTCATTCGCTCGGAAGGAGGGTTCCCCCATGCGCCAGTGGATCGGGTGGTGTTTGCTCTTATTAAAGATCACGATCCTGAATGCAAAAAGCTTCATCTGTGGGGAAGGTGGTATAGCCAAATCATCCAGGGTCGTCGCAGTTTTAGTTCCGCCTCGCCCTCCGAACCTATAGTTACGATCCCCTATGCGGACAAACCCCGGTGGAGTATGCCGTGGAGGTTAAAAATTGGAATTCCGACGACCTCCTCCAGCCTGCAATCGGCGCTATTCCGGTGCAGCCGCCGCCGGCCATAGATATCTTGGGAAGGCGAATCTGTCAGGGTGAAGCACGCCCTTGGGGACAGGCTTACAACATTGGATTGAATCCGCGACCGCTTGCTGGATACCTGCCATGGGCCCGGTACATTTTAGCTGCGAAAAGAGCTCACCTGACAAAGATTGGTTTATACTCCACCGTCTACGTCTCGCTTTTCGAGTATCCTACTCCTCCAACGTGGTGGACAAAGGCCTTCATTGAACAATGGAATATCCCCACACATACTTTCCTGACAGCGGATAGGGAAGTCTCCATTTCTCTAGAGGAATTCGTTGAGCTTTCAGGTTTACCGGCGAGGGGGGAGCACTACGAAGAGCTGCTTCCTCCTGACGAGTACGTCTTTGCCACCAAGCAGGTGGTATTCGACTTAACTCCGGAAAATGCCATTCAGCATCAGCATCCGGGCCTAGTGAAGGTATTGGAGATTTACGAGGAGCTCTATTTGGAATTGGGCGACCGAGGCGTTAGTTTCGCGGACTTCATTGCTCGTTTTATTCGCCCGGAGTTTTTATCAGAGCAGGGTGAGAAGTTCGCCCAGCTTACTGACCCCTTTGGTTTTGGCCTGGACCGCCGACCTTCATCGGAAATTGATCAGCGGGGTTTTTACCTCCCCGGCACTGCTAGCGTCCCTTTCTCAGAAATCGCCGTTCCTGGCATGGATGAGGAGACCTTTTTCATAGGGTTCTTGGGTCTATGGCTATGCAGCTTCGCGCTTCCCATGCACCCACGCCTTATGCGGTCCTCTGTCTTTTATCCGGCGCATCGAATGGTGGCCGGTTTGCAGTTATCAGTAGGGATCGCCGGGTTGGCTTATCTCTACAATGGACTTAGCGTAGCGGCGGACGCTAATGAGCCTGGGGTACAGCCTGCTAACTTCCCGATGCACTACTTCACTTCTTGGATGGAGCTGCATGTTCGAGGAGTGTTTGGTGCCCATAAAACTCCCCCGTTCTTTGAGAGATTCAAACTCCCAAGAATCATGCGATTGGTCGGGGCTTCCATTGTGTTTGCACCTCCGCGGGAATCTAGGGGACTGCTCCTGCGTTCGCATCTAGTCGGAGCGAAGACCTCTTTTGTGGATAAGGTCATCACCATAGGTTCTGAGACCACTAAGTCAGTGGTGCCGCTGCGTGATGACTTTAAGGGCGGTGTTTCTGTGTTGAAGGCTCGGGAAATCCTCCACCTTTACTCCATTCGGCCGGGCTACTTAGTATTTAGGCAAAATGAAACGGCTCTCTTTATGAGGTATAACCCGCATCGATTTGCCCGGCAATCGAGTTACAACCAAGGGGTCCCGTTGGAAGCCTTCTTGGGAACACCTGCAGTCGGCCCAGAGGGGGTACGGAATGCGATGCATCACTTCATCCGGCTCAATACAGGCTCCTATTTTTTTATCAGTGAGCCCAACTGTACCCCTAAGATACTCCATTCATATGTGGCCTGGTATGCGCACGCGATGGGCCCAATCATCTTGATGGAGAAACGCCTGCTGGTCGATCGTAGGGCTGCGCCTCCCGGCGGTGATCGCAAGGCTCCCTTGCAGCCCAGGGTTGAGGTTATCCCTCCGATGAAAGATGCCGGAGTTGATCGACCACGCGTGTTTCCCCCTCCACGTGGATTGCCACTGTCTACTACGGTGGATGCACCAATGGCGCCCCGTGCTCCGACAAAGACGGTTAAAGCGGTATCGCCGGAATCGGACGCAGGAGCGGACATCGGGACTCGCCGCCCGAAAGTGACTGCCAAAGCTGGCAAGCGCAAAGCTGTTCCGAGTGGATCCAAGGCTGGCGGACAGAAGAAGAAGAAGTCCACCCTATCCCTCGATGCGATCCTCGGCTCAAAACCTGCGGCTTCTCCTGCCGAGGCCATATGCGAGTACGGCAGCAATGAGGGTTTTGTAGTGGACCCTGAGGACACCAATCTAGCTGCCGCCATTGCAGCTTCGGAGCGATCGGCAAGGCTTGAAGCGATGTTGAGCAAACTCGCTGAGTCCGGTAATCATCAGACGTGTTATTTATTATTTCATTGCACTTTGTATCATTATATTTAACCAACGTTTGCTCCATTTTTAACAGGCGCTTCTACTGAAGAGGCTATCGCTGCCTCCCTGAAAACCTTCCAAGAGGAGGAGGAGAAGCGTACCCTAGCAAGCGTCGGTATGTTTTATCCCTTTCTCTTTTATAAGGAAAGTTTGTTGTCTTTTTATGATAGTCAACCTGACCTTCTTTTGTTTCTTTGCAGGGGTTGTATTAGTCGACGCGAGGATCCTTCCCAAGCCCGTCATCGAAGTCCCGGCTTCGCTGCAGTTGCCACAAGAGCCCCAGCTTGATAGAGCGACGAGGGATGCCTTGAAGAATCTAGAGGCATCCCTGTATACGGGCGAAGAAGCCTCCCTTAAGGAGGCTCTGGTGGCATCTGTCTCAGCGGCTCGAGAGGAGCGGAAGCGGTTAAGACGCGAAGCAAAGGCGCGCAGAGCTGCTCTGGCCGCAGGAGCGGGCCCTAGCACTATTCCTCGTGCCGACACTCCTTCTGAAGAGGCCCCTGCCGCCCTATCTACTTCTCATAGGCAGGTGGCGCGCACGGTCCGGGATGCAAACTATAAATCCTCTTCAGGTAACCTTTCTTTCAGAACTTTGTCGTAAGAATTATCAAATCGTTGACTCATACGCACTCCTATTTGCAGGGCCAAGTCCGACTGAGGGGGAGGCGGAGACCGTCGAACCCCGGGGAGCGGAGGAAGCGGCGCCTGCCGAGCCTGAGCTGACAGTGAGCAACGTCATCGGGGCCACGGCGCCTGAAACGGAAGTTGAAGAATTCGCTGCCGAGAAGGTCATCGATGCCGCATCTGAAATGGCGGTAGGTGAGATGATTGTCGAGCCGGAGGCAGTAGAAATCGAGGTGCTTGAGGCTGGAGATGTCGCGGTGCCGATGGATAAGGCAACTGTGACCGTAGGACCCGAAGGAGTAGTGGGTGAGGTGGCCACGTTTCCTGAGGAGGAGCCAGCCGCTCCTTCTCTGGAATCTGGCAATACCCCAATCATAGCCCTCCCTGCGTATGGTTCCTTGCCGTCTCCCGGGCTTGCGAGCACAACAACGGCTCCCATCGAGTCAGGTGATGAGGCTACGGGTGGTGGCCTGATGTCAGTGGAGGAAGGAATTGCCTCCGTCTCGGCTGGCAGTTCATCGGGTAAGTTCCGGGTTAATATCGTTTCCCCCCCTTTTTTTATATATATCTTGCAATCTCTTCTAACAAGCTTGTCTTTGCAGGTGCGGCCAGTGCCGACGCTCCATTGCTTGAGGGAGCACCGTCAACTACTGCTTTGGCGGTGGTCACTTCCCCGTTTTCCCTCGTGCCATCGCGGATGTTGGAAGGTATGGACCTGTGACTCACAAGTTAATCTCTTAAACGTATAGTTCATGGACTAATGCCATACCATCGTGTCTTTTCAGGAGTGCTCTTTGATCATCTATATCAGGTGTTGCTCCCACACTTCTCCTACCCCTCCGAGCTTACTTCTCCCTCTAGTGGCGCTGGTGAGTGTACGTTCAATATAGTATCTTCGTTCATCCCCTTTTTCTAGTAATTGAATGATTCTTGACCTTTCCCTTTCTTTATTGCAGTGTCACAAATCGAAGGAGGGGATGCCAGACCTGCCGCGCTACCGGCCCTCCCGGCTCTGCCGTCCGTTGCTGCCGGTATAGCAAACACCCCTCCTTTTTTGTAATCCTTAAATATCTCTTGAACCACCGTTTAATTATGTCTTGTTTTGCAGCTATTGTTCCGGCTCCGGTCCCCTTTGAGTCGCGCGTCCTTATACCGGCAGGCCCTTTCATGAGGCGCCCGTCTTCAAAGGGTGCTGTGATGAGTCTAGGCATGCTGAGCGGGTATATCGAAGAGCTCAGCATGGATGCTCTCCCTTCTGCTGTAGATTTCGCTGTGGATGTTAACCCAATGTTAGCGGCGCTCGTAACTTTTCACAACGAAGGCGTCGTTGAATCTTGGGTTAATCACTGCAGGGAGATCGAGGCCTGTCTATACCGGCTGGAGTTGACGCGCCCTTCTCCCGAAGTTTTAGCTCTGAGCACCCAACGCACAACTTGGCTCGAGCAAAGCACTTCGCACTCCTGCCACTTGGAGCAAGAAGCAGCTCAAAGACTAAGGGAATGCCAAAGGACCTCGAACGAAACGGCCTATCTGCGCGCTGAGGTTGAGGCAAATGCTGCCCAAGTGAAGACTATTTTTGAGGGTCTCTTGGAGCGCATCTCCCATGGGCTAAACTTAAAGCGGAAGCTTGACGTGGCTGAGCGCAATATCCCAAGTCGGGAGGCTGCTTATCAAGTCGTGAGGGAGCAATTTGCATCGGTCTTGCGGCAACGAGCCCAAGTGGAGGCAGAGTTGAACGTGGTAGCCGAGCAAGAGAAGGTGTGGAAGGACATATGCGAGCGATTGCTACATCTGTGCAAGACGCTCCCTTCCCAATAGCTGCCCTTGTATCAATACACTTGTAATTTTCTTTTTTGAATAAGATGTATACATTCTTTATTCTTTTGTATGATTCGCCATGTACTTGATTGAATTAATAAATAAAGATACACATTTTTTTTTTAATGTCTCGTATCATTTCTTTGCTTTTCTCCCTTCTCTTATTATCATCATGCTGTCTTTATAAACATGATTGACAGGTAATAGAGTAAGCATCTTGGTTTCTTCAAGAGATAGCGATGGCTTAGGCCGCAGGTTCGGATCTGCTGCCTAAGACTTTTCAACTCTATGAGCCGTGAGGGTCTCATAGAGACTTTTCTCCCTACGGATCGAGAGGATCTCGTAGGTGGATTTTCTCCTTAGGAATCGTGAGGATTCCCAAGTGGGGTTTTCTCTCATAAGTCGAAAGGATCCTATGAGAGAATTTCTCCCTCCTACGAGTCGAGAGGGCTCGTAAGCGGTTGTTTCCCTCTTTGTCGAGAAACGACTTCAGAGAGTGAGACCCGTGAATAGTATGCAAGAGACCATTTAGGATTGACTTGCAGGGTCCCATTGCCCTCTTACGAGTCGAGAGGGCTCGTAAGCGGTTGTTTCCCTCTTTGTCGAGAATCGAATTCAGAGAGTGAGACCCGTGAATAGTATGCAAGAGACCATTTAGGATTGACTTGCAGGATCCCATTTGTTCAGGAAGCAAGTTTTTGAATCCTTACTGCCTAAGATGTGAGTCAAAGAAGCTTTGGTCACGGAGTGTTTGTATCCGTGAGTTGAGAAGTTTTGCGAGGGATTATTTGTTTCCCAAGCGCCAAGGATTATTTGTGTCCTTGGGGTTTGAAACGAGTCGATGGTTCCCACGGAGGCGCTGGTGGCTCTGCGAGTCGACGCGGATCAGAAGGCTCTCGTCAAGGAGTGTTTGTATCCGTGAGTTGAGAAGTTTTGCGAGGGATTATTTGTTTCCCAAGCGCCAAGGATTATTTGTGTCCTTGGGGTTTGAAACGAGTCGATAGTTCCCACGGAGGCGCTGGTGGCTCTGCGAGTCGACGCGGATCAGGAAGCTCTCGTCAAGGAGTGTTTGTATCCGTGAGTTGAGAAGTTTTGTGAGGGATTGTTTGTTTCCCAAGCGCCAAGGATTATTTGTGTCCTTGGGGTTTGAAACGAGTCGAGGGTTCCCACGGGGGCTCTGGTAGCTCTGCGGGTCGACGCGGATCAGGAAGCTCTCGTCAAGGAGTGTTTGTATCCGTGAGTCGAGGAGTTTTGCGAGGGATTGTTTGTTTCCCAAGCGCCAAGGATTATTTGTGTCCTTGGGGTTTGAAACGAGTCGAGGGTTCCCACGGGGGCTCTGGTAGCTCTGCGGGTCGACGCGGATCAGGAAGCTCTCGTCAAGGAGTGTTTGTATCCGTGAGTCGAGGAGTTTGCTGGAATTATTTGTTTCCCAAGCGCCAAGGATTATTTGTTTCCTTGGGGTTTGAAACGAGTCGAGGGTTCCCACTGGGGCTCTGGTAGCTCCGTGGGTCGACGTGGATCAGGAAGCTCTCGTCAAGGAGTGTTTGTATCCGTGAGTCGAGGAGTTTGCTGGGATTATTTGTTTCCCAAGCGCCAAGGATTATTTGTTTCCTTGGGGTTTGAAACGAGTCGAGGATTCCTACGGAGGCACTGGTGGCTCTGCGGGTCGACGCGGATCAGAAGGCTCTCGTCAAGGAGTGTTTGTATCCTTGAGTCGAGGAATTTTGCTGAAGTCACTGGCTTCTTCGGTTGAAATGAACCGGTGAGATTTGGGGTTCGTCTTCTGACGGAATCCGCCGGGAAAGTATGGTTCATTCTCTGTTTACACCCTTGGATTGTATACAGGGATCGATGTGATCTTAACTGTAGGGCCAAAGTTTTATCATTTCTTCTTTTTATTTTATTTTATTTCCGCGATGCTCTATCATTTCAGCTTTTATATCGCGAAAATCGCGATTGCCCAATCTTTTCGGCTATTTTTCGCGGTGCACAATCATTTCGGCTATTTGTTTTTTTTATTTTTACTCGTTGCTTTTTATTACGAGTTGCCCAATCATTTCGGCTATTTTGCATGCATACATTTTACTTGCTGCTTTTTATTGCAAGTTGCCCTATCATTTCGGCTAGTTCGTATGCATGAGCGGCCTACTGGCTTTCACCGTAAACCTGAAATTGGACACCGATTTCGGCATCAGCACCGCTGCAACTGGGATATTACCAGGAGCGAATCATCATTTGCCTCTGTCGTTGTCGAACAAAGGAGGCTTAGCGACCAGGGTTAGGATCCTGTCGGCTAAGGCTTTTGACTTCATGAGCCGTAAGGGTCTCGTGAAGGTATTTCTCCCTACAAGTCGTGGGGATCTTGTAGGTGTATTTTCTCCTTAGGAGTCGTGAGGATCCCTAAGTGTTTGTTTCTCTGTAAGTCGTAAGGATCCTACAGGAGGGCTTTCTCCTCGTAAGTCGAGAGGATTTACAATGGTTGTTTACCATGCACACATATCCCTAGCTTCAGATGGGACTTAGTTAGGGAAATGTTTATTCGCGCCCGTGGATTGTATACAAGGGTCAATATTGAACCACTTGTAGGGAAATATTGGAAGTTTGTGGGGGTTTGCTTAAGCACAGGTTTAGGTCTCTGTGACTTAAGACTTTCAAATCCTATGAGCCGTGAGGGTCCCATAAGAGAGTTCTCCTTACGAGTCGTGAGGATCTCGCAAGTGTATTTTCTCCTTAGGAATCGTGGGGATCCCTAAGTGTGTTGCTCCTTTGTGAGTCGTAAGGATCTCACGCAGGTGGTTTCTCCTTACAAGGTCGAGAGGACCCTATAAGTGTTCTTAACGAGGTTGCGCCCTTTCAGGTTTTCACAAACACTCGCCGGTAGTCCTGCTGTTTTTACTCACGGAGCCCTTTCGGGTTTTCATCCGCGCCCATTTTGCTTATGGACTTACCGTTTTTTTTTTATTTTATTTTTATTTTTATTTTTTATTTTTATTTTCATCTCGTCAGCCCAAGGATGCTGCAGTATTAGTTTAAAGACGTTTCGGTCTGCTATTAGTTTAAGGACATTTCGGTCCGCCGTTGAGAGGGCTGGCTACTACTTATAAAGCTTGAGCTTAGGAAGATAGCGAACGGACATAGTCGTCGTCATCTACCATTGACCTAGGCTGTGGCTCATTAAGCGTAGTATTTCTTTAGGAAGCGACCGTTTATTGGCCTGAAAGGCCTTTCACCGTGCATGTCCATGAGTAGATAGGCCCCACCTTGGTAGACTTTATCAACGATGTACGGTCCTTCATAGTTTGGCTCAAACTTTCCCCACTTGGCGCGATTGGGGATCATGGGCCTTTTGACCACTAGCACGAGTTCGCCTTGGTGGAATGTCCTCGGGCGGCTCAATCTTTCATATGAGCGCGTCATCTTTGCTTTATAGGCTTCCAGATTTTGCTGTGCTAGAAGCCGGATTTCATCAAGGGCGTCAAGCTCTTCAAACCGAAGGTGAGCATTTTCTTCGTCCGTCAGCTCGTAGTGGACTGCCACTCGTAGAGAGGGTAATTCTATCTCGAGAGGGAGTACTGCTTCCGTCCCAAATACCAACGCGTATGGCGTTGTGTTTGTGGCCGTTTTAAATGTAGTTCGATACGCCCAAAGAGCCTCTTGCAATCTTTCGTGCCAATCTCTCTTATTTCGTGACACTGTTTTCTTCATGATCTTCGTCAAGGTCTTGTTGAAGGCCTCAGCTAGACCGTTAGCTCGCGGGTTATAAACTGAGGAATATCTCCAGTCTATATTGTGCTGCTGTGCGAAACGGCTAATTTTATGACTTCGGTAGGCTGGCCCATTATCAGAGATGATTCTTCTCGGGATTCCAAACCGGTATATGACGTGCGTTCTGAAGAAATGGAGGATGTTCTCCGTTTTCACTTCCCTCAACGGTACCGCCTCTGCCCATTTGGGGAAGTAATCAGTCGTCGCCAAGATGAAATGATGTCCTTTTGACGATGCTGGTTCGATGGGACCGACTATGTCAGTTCCCCACATTTCGAATGGCCAACTAGCCACTGTTGGATGCAGTGGATTGGGATGCTGATGGATGAAGTCCCCATGAATTTGGCATGAATGACATTGCCTCGCGTATTCCAGGCAATCATGCATCATCGTGGGCCAGTAGTAGCCCGTCCGCTTTATCTTCAACTTCATCTTAGGGCCCGCTTGGTGGGAACCGCAGAGTCCGTCGTGAACTTCTTGGATGACCCTTCTCGCTTCGTAAGGTCGTAAGCATCTCAACCACAGAGAATCGAATGACCTCTTGTACAGAGTATCATTGACGAAGGCGAAAGACAGAGCTCGTTTCATGAGTTGATGTCTTGTGGACGCCTCTTCAGGTATTCGGTGGAACTTGAAGTAATCTATGAAGACTTCTCTCCAGTCCCCGGTATTTTCCCAGTCTTTTATTTGTAGGGTTGTCTCCTCTTTCGCTCCTTTTTCTTCAGACGATTTCGGAGATATTTCTGTTGGGGTGAGCACTCGACGGCTCTGTACCACGATTCTAACGTCGTCGAGGTTCTCGTCAGCCAGTTCTTTAGCAAGTTTGGCTAGTGAGTCTGCTTTGCTGTTTTCCGCGCGCGGTATGCTTTCCAACGTGTAGGAGGGAATTTGGGTTAGCAGTTACTGCACTTTTTCACCGTATTTTACCAATTCCGGTTTGCATGTTTGGTAATCGCCGTTCACTTGACTGACGACCAGTTGGGAGTCCCCGTATATGAGGAGGCTCTCAATTCCCATATCGATGGCGATCTCGAGGCCTGCTATCAGAGCTTCATATTCAGCTTCATTATTCGTTCTCGGCTCTGTTAAGGAGAAGGCGAAGCGCATTATTCCTCCTTGGGGAGTCACAAAGATGAGTCCCACCCCCGATTTGATCGTTGGCATACTTTGTTTATGCTTTTTCATAGAAGACGCCCCATCGAAGTAAAGCTCCCAACGGGTATCACCACTGTCGATTGCGTCAAATGCATGTCTGTCCGGCAAATCGCAATTTAAAGGAGAGTCGGCAGGTATGGGATGCTCAGCAAGGAAGTCGGCGATGGCCTGGCCTTTTACTGCCTTGAGAGGTTGATACGTTATCGAAAATTCCATCAAGAGCAGGGCCCATTTAGCGAGTCGTCCTGTCAATATGGCTTTTGACATTAGATATTTAAGAGGGTCCACTTTTGAAATCAGACGGACCTCGTGCGCCAACGCATAGTGCCTAAGCTTTGTTATTGCGAAGATCAATGCCAGGCAGTGTTTTTCAATGGGAGAGTAGTTGCTTTCTGCCCCCGGCAGGACTCGACTTAAGTAGTAGAGTGCTCTTTCTTTCCCTTGATCGTTCTCTTGTGCCCATAATGCGCCTAAGGAACCTTCGAGGGCGGTTGTATAAAGAATGAGAGGCTTCCCCTTAACCGGAGCAGCCAACACTGGCGGGTTCTGCAGGTATTGCTTGATCTCATCCAGTGCGCCTTGGCATTTTTGATCCCAAACGAATGGGGTTCCCTTCTTCATCAGGTGGCTATAAAGACGGCACTTTCCTGAAAGGTTGGCTATAAATCGCCGTATGTATGCGAGTTTCCCTTGGAGAGACCGAAGCTGTTTGAGAGTCCTCGGCGGAGGCATTTCCATGATCGCTTTAATCTTTGACGGATCTATTTCAATACCTCGGTGTCGAACAACGAATCCCAGGAATTTGCCCGAGGAAACCCCGAACGCACATTTAAGAGGATTCATCTTCAAGTTGTATTGCCGAAGGCGTTGAAACACGGTCTTCAAATGCTCGAGGTGTTCCTCGTATGATTTGCTTTTAACCACGAGATCGTCGATATAGCATTCAACGATTTCGTGTATAAGGTCGTCGAAGATCTTTTTCATGGCCCTTTGATAGGTGGCACCGGCGTTCTTCAAACCGAAGGGCATTACTTTATAACAAAATATACCAAGAGGAGTCCTGAAGGCTGTATGCTTCTGGTCTTCTGGATGCATTTTTATTTGATTATACCTTGACGAGCCGTCCATGAAGGAGAAAACCTCATGAGTGGATGTATTGTCTATCATCAGTTCAGTGACTGGCACTGGGAAATCATCCTTCGGGCAAGCTTTATTAAGATCCCGGAAGTCTACGCATATGCGCACTGTCCCATTTTTCTTCATCACTGGGACGATATTGGCGATCCATTCAAGGTATTGGACTTCCTCGATGAAGCCAGAGTCTATCAGCTTTTTGACTTCGGCGTTGATGCTCATCTCAAGCTCGAGTCGCATTCTTCTCGGCGCTTGTTTGACTGGCTTGATGTCCGGGGATATCGCCAACTTGTGTACAGCAATTTCTGGATCTAGTCCCGGCATTTCGGAATAGTTCCACGCGAAGCAATCTTTATGCTGTAGAAGCACATCCTTTAACGCAGCCATCCTTTCTTCAGACAACAGCTCGCTGATGAATGTCGGTCGCGGGTCATTTTCCGTCCCCAACTCAATTTTCTTGAGATTATCTGCAGTGGTATGGATTCCATCTTCCAGTTCTTTCGGAGCTGGGGGAAATTCTGAGATTACCTCATCGCTTCCGCTTTCAAAGCACCAAGGGAGGTTGTTCATGTCCTCGGACCCTTCTTTTAATATTGTTATCACATGGCAGGTGCGAATTTTCTGCCAATCCCAATGCGGAGTTGGTTTTATTCTTGTGTTTTCGGGTTCGTGCTTTTGCGGCGGCGCTATCCTCCAACTGTCAGACAACGCGAATTTGCCAAGCTGATATTGGTCCTCAACCCAATTCTTAAAGGTGAAGCAATCTTCAAGCGGATGCCCTACTACTCGATGGTAAAAGCAATACTTTGGGTTGGAGACTTCGCCTGCTTGTTCAGGGTGTTTAGACTCTGGCAACGTAAGCATTTGATGTTTTAGAGCGAGATCGAATATTTTCCTTGTTTTGTTCCGAGGAAATGAGTATGCTCGACCCATTTTCTTCCTGAGGGCTAAGTCAATAACGCTCGATTCTCGGATGCGTGGCTTCTTAGCTCTGCTTTGTGGTTGTCGAGCGCCTCTCTTGCCTTTCGACTTGTTTTTGTTTTCGCGTCGAACCTTTTTTGTAGCAGGTTGACAAGGAGCGGCATCTTCGTTTTTTACTGCCTGTTGAAGAAGACGCTGTGTCTTAGCTTTCTCATAGATTGCCATTTCACGATCGTGATCATCTCGGGCTTTTTGACTCGCATCCCTTATAAGTTTGCTCATCTGGTCTTCGGACGATGGACTGGGCGGTTTTGTATCAGGAACTTTTGCTGGTTCAGGATTAGCATCCTCCCATTGAGCGTCCGCCTCTTCATCGAAGTCATACATGGCATAACAGCTGTTTACTAGCTCCCGC
The DNA here is from genome assembly GCA_030015575.1 of Agapanthus africanus. Taxonomy (NCBI): domain Eukaryota; kingdom Viridiplantae; phylum Streptophyta; class Magnoliopsida; order Asparagales; family Amaryllidaceae; genus Agapanthus; species Agapanthus africanus. Next base: position 641,099,772 of record JASDDO010000014.1, on the reverse strand, counting down.
TTCTTTGGCCGGATGTACCCGAGCCCTTTGGTTTCTACTCTCCCGTTAGGCAGTTTGCATTGGGTCCCGGGAATGTTCCAGACCTTGTCATAGAATTTGGCTTTTCTAACGGTCTGTGTGAAGGACATCCCCTGGCGTTTCAGCAGTTTCTTCAAACCTTCGGTATAATATCGGGGAAGACGGATAGGCTGAAGCCTGTCGAGCGTGGGATCCGCGCCATGCCAAATTTCTTTTTCTACTTTGTTTTCTTCAGAACGGTAGAATAGGATTACCTTCTCGCCTTTTCGTCTGGGAGGGATATAGAATGTCTGCAATTCTTCTACGCTGTTGGTGTCGAGTGCATCCAGTTCTTTGTAATGTTCAAGTGGCACCATGGTTATCTGCAGACTTCGCTCTTCATCAGCGGAAATCCGTATCGAAGGCCGAGCAGGGAATACTGCATGAACTTCATCCTCTGAATCACTACCGAAGATCAACGAAGGAACGGATGGTCCTGGCCTGGTAGATTGGGATGGACCTGAATAAATTATATCCTCCTCCTCGGTGTCACTGCCGAAGACAGGGATGGTGGCATTAGTTTTGTTCTCCGGTTTGTGACACCTTTCCGTGTCTTCGAAGCTCGGCAAGAAGTATTTGGCATCTTCATACTTGCGAACTTCGTTCACGGAAAACGGATTCAACTCTCCGGCCACAGTGTACTCGAGGCCATCCCTGGAATACTTCATGCACTGATGCTGTGTAGAAGGGATGATATTGTACTCGTGTAGCCATGGTCGGCCGAGCAGAGCATTGTAGCACGTCTTGGCGTCTATAACATGGAATTTGATGTCTGTGACGAGCAACCCGAAGCGTAGCGTCAATATCACAGATCCAAGAGTCTTTGAGGATTGAGAGTCGAAACCAGAGATAGTGATCTTGTCTCGGGCGAGGTGTTGTATGCTCATGCAAATTTCTTTTAACACCCGTACATTGAGTAAATTGACGGACGATCCGTTATCGACCAAGATTTTACCTATCTTTATGTCATGGCAATATCCTGAGACATAAAGGGGGCGATTGTATTCACACGTCCCGAGGAGAAGGTCTTCATCACCAAAAGCAACGTCGGCTGTGTGCACTTCTTCTAATTCGTCTTTCATCTTTTCTTCGGCTAAGAAGGCTTGAAACTGGTCCGGATCTTGTAGTGCCTTAATCAAAGAGTCTCTGGCTTCCTTTGATAGTAACAAGGCATCAAGGATACTGAGCTGAGAGGGCAGTTTCCTCAGATGTGCCAGAACGTTGTAATCCACCTTACTTCTCTTCGGCGGGTTCTTGGCGTTTAGCTCTTCCAGAACTCGGTCATCTAAAACGATGTCTTCAGAGACCTTTTCTTTCCCTTTATCTTTTCTATTCGAGGGTCCGATGTTCTTTTCAGGCAGTGTCCGATTCCGCAGCCGGATATTTTCGCAAATCACTGGCTCCTCTTCTTTTCCCGAAGTTGACTCTTTAAAGAGAGGGGCAAGCTCTAGCTCCTCATCAGAGTCGCTCCCAAATGTAGGCACTTGTGACCTGGTGGCGTTAACCATGTGACAGTTGCCGGCAGTTCTTTCAAGCACTTTTGTCGTGTTTCCTTGCTCCCGACGAATCTTACGCTTTTCCCGTTTAAAGCGTTGTTGATTAGCGACGTATCCTTGCCACCATCTATCGAACGCTTTGCACTCTTGGGTAGAATGTGAGACCTTCTGATGATATAAGCAATAAGAGGGGTGCATTTCTACCACGCTAGTAACTTTTTCTTCTGAGGGTGGTAGCTTCATGCCCATCGATATGGCCTTAGCGAACTTCTTTTTTATCTTGAATTGGCTTTTTTCAGCGGTGGAGGCATTTTGCTCCAGTGGGATCATCTCAGCTCCTCCCTCAAGTCGCTGGCGCTTGGCCGTTTCGAATATAGCCGTCTCGCGTTCTTGATCAGCTTTACTTTTCAATCGAGCTTCACTAAGAAACGCGTCAATCATTCCTATTGATAATTCCGGAACCCTTGACTCAGTATTTGCCCCCGGCGTTTTGGTGCCAGAAGTCCCTTCATCGTTCGAGGTCGAGTGAAAGATCATATAACAGCTCGCCACGTATTCCTTGGATTCATCTGATGAACTTTCCTCCTCATCTTCTTTTTGAAAGACGTGATCAAGGAAATCTTGGAGCGTAACGGGAGTCCGCGCCTTCTGGTTATATTCATCCAGCGCGTCGATTTGCTTTTGTAAGTCGGTGCGCTTGTCGCCAGGCTTCACGGGCTTCTTAGATTTCTTCTTCTTCTTTTTCGAAGATTTTGACGGCTGGTTATGAACGCTTGAATTACCACCATCGGTCTTCGGAGTCGGACGTGGCTTCAACATCCCCTCTATAACCTGCGGCTCCAAGGGGTTCTTCCACTTGACCGCTGGACAGGTCTGAAGATCACTTAGCATTCTCCTCTTTTTAGCCGATAATACGACTTCCCAGGGAGTTTCTTCAACGACGGAGCATGTTGCCCCCGGCGTATTTGTCCCCTTAGAGGTGTGGGGCTGCGGGGGATTTACCTTCCATTTGTCGGATAGCGCGAATTTGCCCTGGCGGTACTGGTTTTCAAGCCAATTTTTGAAAACGTAACAGTCTTCGATCGGATGTCCTAGCACTCGATGATAAGGGCAGTAATTAGGCTCATTGACGTCACTTGGTTGCGACGGACGTTTTGGATCTGGCAGATTTATGAGCCTATTGCGTAATGCCAGCTCAAATAACCTCCTCGTTTTATCACGGGGGAAGGAGTAAGCACGTCCCATCCTGTCCTCAAGGGGTACGTATAGGCGCGTATTATTTGGACGAGCAACCGGCTTCGAGTCGTTCGGTTGTTGTTGGGCATTAGCGACTATGATCGCTTTTCCCTTTCCTTTATCGTTTCGGGAGTCCGGCTTCGGGAGAGGGGGTTTATGGCCCATCTGGTCCATCTGCGCCAATTTGTCGATCAAAGCCTGAAAGGAAGTCGGCTTGAAGAACATCATAAACTGTGAAATGGTTGCTTGTGGATCAAGGGTTCCAACAAACATTCCCACCGCAGGGGCTTCTTCTATGCGCTGTTCACACTTAGACCATAGATTACGCCACCGTCTAGCGTACTGGACCCACGTCTCGCCGGGCTTTACCCTGGCATTAATCAGTGCCGTCATCGGAGTACGCTCACTAGCACTTGCAAAGCGTTGGGTGAAAAGCAGTTCCATCTCTGCAAAGGTTTTAATAGAGTCGTTGGGGAGCTCGGAATACCACTCGAACGCCGTATCTGATAGGCTTCCAACGAACTGGCGAAGCAGAAGCTTGTCGTCGCCGCCGGTGTTACCGCAAAGCGCCCTGAACTGGGCGACATGTTGATGGGGATTGCCGGTCCCTTTGTAGACATGAAACTTGGGAATTGTATAACCCGGCGGGTACTTGATTTGGTCATACCAGCCCGGATACGGTCGCCCCGTCTTTACAACGTGGCCGGCTGCTTCAGCCGCGTGATGGACCTTTATCTGCTGGGCTATATATTCGTCCAGATCAGTTTTAGAGATGGTGTCCTCCCTAGCCGTTGATAGAGCGGGCTGAGGGTTTGATGTTTCTCCCTTATCATCCCCAAGGACAATTGGGGGTTCTTCAGTTGGGGGCTCTGGTTGTATCATCATCCCTATCATGTCCTGGAAGAGGAGGCCCATACGCTGTATATTGGCTGCTTGTTCAGCAGCCTCTTTGTCTCTCTTTTCCAGTACTCGGCGGAGGAACTCAGCGTCGGTCTCTTCCTCTTGGCGTTCATCTAAGGACGTCTCAGGATTCTCTTTTGGCCCCGTGAGTGCAGCCATTGTAGTCATCATCTCCTGGAGCTTTTGTTGCTGCTCCTGAGACTTGGTCACTGACCGGGTAAGTGGTCGGTGACCCGTAGAAGTACGACTTTCTTCCTTCCCCGAAGCCATATAGACCGTATGAACTGTTATGCCCCCTGACTTGGGGCGTTTAGGTTCACCGCTTTTAAACTTTGTCAGTGTCACGGGAGCTTTTTCTGGCCTCTTTCTTTTATGGACCATTGAGGTTGAAGGAGCCGTTGAAGCGGGCATTCTAGCATTTGTTGCCCCCTGCTGTTTAATGGGGTGGTTCTTGTCTTTTTCCACTTTTGCCCTTTTCTGGCGACGGAAGTGGTCTGAGTCAATCACGGAGTCTTGAACCCTCCGCCAAACTTTATAAATTTTCGACGACAGCCGTTGAGGGGGCTGTTCCTGTTTCGTCTCCGGAGCTTTTTCCATGGGTGGAGGAGACCTTTTCAACGTAGCAACCGGGGAGTTCTTTCTCACCTTCCTCAGCAATTCAAAGCTGTTCCCAGTTGGAACAGCAGCATTGACCTCCACCACTGGAGCAGGTGGGGTTAGCCCTGAGGGGGAGTTGCCCCCTGCTTTCCTTACTCGCTGCTAATGGCGACGTCGCGCACGACGAGCCGTTGGGACTGGCTCGAAAATCGAGATGGTTTCCTGCTGCCCCCTGTTTGAGCGTGGGGTAACTGCTGATGTCAGCCTATCGAAGACTGATGCCTTCTGACCAGCTGGGGGAGGAGTAGGAACCGTCAGTCTTGTGAAGACCGACTCTCTGATAGGAGAAGCCGCTTTAACGACTTCCAAAGCAGCGGCAGTTGCCCTCTTTGGGACAGCCACCTTATAGTTCTGACCTAGCCTGGTGAAAACGGAGGCTGTTGGTTCAGTAGCAGGCGACCCGTTGACAGGGGTCGTGATAGCAGTGAGCCGGTCGAACACCGACTTCTTGTTCGCTTCCGGTACGGATATCGGCATAGAGAAGCTCGTAGGTGGGACCATGGTCCCGAAAAACAGGCCGGTGGTGGCCTGGGTCACCTGGCCTACCGGCAGAGTAAGGAAAGAAGCCGCTTGGGGCCCATACGTCACCCCTCCTGGTGAAGTGGAGCGTCTGTTGCAGTGGCATTTCGAGCAGCTGGTACAATTGGAGGCCATTGAATCTCGAATTCTGCGCCAGACAAAAGACCAAATCTTAGCAACTTGAAATCCGAAGACAACCATTTAACAAACCGCGATTGGTTCGCGAAGACGACACACGAAGTGTGGAGTGGAAAGAGGAAAAGGTCCCACCGGGCGTGCCAGAATCTGTTCCCCTCCGAACGGCGGCCCGGACTTCGCGTCCGTTGCCTGAGGTTCGGGGCAGATGCTATTTGGTTTTATCCGTCTATCTCTCCGAAGATACCAAGTTGATTTATGGCACCGTGTATCGGAGGTTTAGACGGATGCGGCCGATGTAGCAGACTTCATCAGATTCCCCCTCAGGGTGAGGGTTTTTGATTGTGGGGACACTCTTCCCTGCAGGCGCAAGCCCCTGCAGTTAATTACGCTACCGCATCGCGGTAACAACTTTCTCCTTCTCCAGAATTTCACTTCGTGTCGTGTGTGTTTGTTTTGTTCGTGGTTGCCCGTGGATTGTATACGGAGACTGGGTGATGTCGTCACCCGTAGGACGTGGATCAGTCCAAATCCGTATTTAGTTAGATTTGGGTTTGGTGTTTTTAGTTTAAGGATGCATTAGCCGCGTTGCGGCCAAGACCAACTTAAACGTTCGTCAAGGATACGTTAGTCCTGTTTTAGACTAAGATCGGCCTGACGTAGTGATTGATTTAATTATCTGGTTGTCGGGACTCGTCACCTCTCTGACGTCGTTGAGGGATTACAACGACAGGCGTCAGAGGAGTTCAAAGGTGTACCCTTGAACCAAAGTTGATTTAAGGTTTTATCGTTTATTTGAATATCTAAGGACACGTTAACCGTATTTGGGGTTAAGATCAACTTAGACAGGACCGTTTAGATCCAACAAAAGAGCGTTTGGGCCCTATTGTGCCAGTTTAGGGACGTGGCGGTCCATTGCCAGTTTAGGGACGTAGCGGTCCATTGCCAGTTTAGGGACGTAGTGGTCCAACATTAGTTTAGGGACGTTTCGGTCCGATATTAGTTTAGGGACGTTTCGGTCCGATATTAGTTTAGGGACGTTTCGGTCCGATATTAGTTTAAGGACGTTTCGGTCCGATATTGATGTATGGTCGTTGGGACCCGTCACCTCTTTGACGTCGTTGAGGAATTACAACGAGGGATGTCAAAGGAGTTCGGAGATGTACCCTCGAACCGGCCGTGAATTGGTTTAGGAGAGCCATTTTAATTTAAGGACTTACAGCCAGGATTGGGTTAAGTCCAATTTTTTTTATTTATTTTAGGCTTTGCCTGACTGAAAGAATCAGTCCAAACAGGGCTCTGCCCCTTTATTATTTTGCAATTTGACTTGGGCCAGGCCCTTAAAAATTTTCCAAACAGGGCTCTGCCCTTTTATTATTTTTTTTTATTTGGGCCAGGCCCTTTTAAATAATGAGCTGCACTTGTGCAGAAACTCAAGAATTTTCTTGATTTGGGCCAGGCCCTTTTAAATAATGAGTTGCACTTGTGCAGAACTCAAGAATTTTCCAGATTTAAGAACAAAAGTGCATGGCACCTTTAATCTAAATTTGGATCGAAGGAAAACAAGTTTTTCTTCTTGTTTTCCCTGATTTCACAGAACCAAGGGTTCATATCAAGTGCAAGGCACTATTTATTTCTTTTTTTTTTATTTAATTATTCATTTTTTTTATCCTCTGTTCTTCAGAGATTTTTCTCTTCTTCTAAAAGAAGTTTTTACCTCTTCTTTGTGTTCTTGATTAATCTTCAAGAGTTCTTTCTCTTCCCTTTTTTTTACCAGAAGTTAATTCTTCTCTTTTATGATGATCCTCCTTTTGAATGAGGTCTGGGGTCCTTTTTATAGTGCCCATAAATTTGTTGAATTTGTTACCAAGATCTTTCCTGAATAATTTTGGGAATTTTCCCACCATTGGATCTTTGATCCCTGTTTTACAGAAGAAATCTTATTGTTTTAACAAGAACAGAAAAGATTTACTTAAATTTTCATTCTGTTGCTGTGCAACTCACCAGCGCGTGACACGTGTCGCGCTGCCGTGCGCTTGCGCAGTTGCGATTGCGCAACTGCGCAGACACGTGTCGCGCAGCCGTGCGCTTGCGCAGTTGCGATTGCGCAACTGCGCAGACACGTGTCGCGCTGCCATGCGCTTGCGCAGTTAAGTCTTACTTATGGTTTTTTAAAGAGCCTTGCTCTGATTGGACGCACTGCCTTGGGCGTTACGCTGCCGAATCAACTTCTTCCATGTGGCAAATTGCGCGCTGCGCACGGGAACCGAAGCGTTGCTTCGAAATTTAAATTTTCAAAATTCAAGTAGAGCCTTGCTCTGATTGGGGGAAACACCACAGCCAATGTATTGACGAGTCTTTAGAGTCCCCCACAGATAGTTTCTCAAGTTTCAGGCGAAACGTTGTAGAGGCCGTATGAAATATGGCAGGGTTCGATCATATACGTGCGATATTGCACGGATCATGATCGGGTGGATCATACTAGTGGGCTTTGGTTTAACCCGGATCCTAGTATTAGATTTGTTGGATTACTTTAGTCTCATCGCATTCACATTCAGTCGGAATGCGGATGCAGGTATGTATATACAGATGAGGGGTATCCTTGTGATTCGTCACGAGTTTACTTTAGATGTTGCCGCATCTTTTTATTGTTGCAAATATTTGGATTAATGTTTGTTAATGGAAATAATGAGCTAGAAATTCATCATGCATTGCATTAAATGTGGCATGGACATTTAGATGACTCATGGTCTCTTTTTTAGCAAATATGTCACATTAGTGTTTTGTTTAATGTGTTGAAATGAGATGGAGAGAGAGAGGGGCTGCCATGGTTGGTTTTATTGGTCTTGTATTTTCATAATCTCACTCTCTCACTCTCATTCCAACAAAAGAAAAGAAAAGAAAAAGAAAAGCCCTTGTTGTTCTTCTTCTTCTTCCTCTAGCTCATTGCTTCCATCAATGGCAACTCTTTAACCTCCATCCAAAGCCATGGATGCAAAGAGACAAAGTGATCACAACATTCTCTACAACACCTTGGACGCGTCGGCTAGCACACTTCGCGCCCGAGTTGTTTCGGACGAAGCGGGAGCCCGTAAAAAGACTTCTCGATGTGGTGCCCTTTCCGATGAGGAGATGAAGACCGGAGTTGCCGCGGGGAGATCGGGATGGTGGCCGAAGACCGAAGGACACGGATCGCTCGGTATAGCATTCTATCCCTTCTCTTGTTAGCTAGCATTAGGTTAATGGACCGATCCGAGTTATAGTGCGCGGTTGTGCCGGTTTACAAGTTTTGTAAAATTTTCGTTTCCGCATTTTGGCCTCGGAATGACGGCCGGGGCGCTGCCGTGCACTTACACTGGTATCAGAGCCACGCCATTAACCTTTACTAGCTTGCTCTAACGTGTTTAGAACTTCGATCGAACGAAAATTCCAAAAACCACAGTTTCAAATATGCAGTTTCTGTCGAAATTTTTCTGTGGTCAAAAAATTATTTGGTGTATTGCAGAAAATCAGGCAGGGCTTTTAGAGAACACTGAAGAAAAACAGTTGCATGATGTCACTGTATCGCCGCGGAACCGCGGTCGTAACCCCCTTTTGGCCGCGGTTCTGCCGCCGAACTGTAACATCACTGGACCATTTTTCCTACAGTGATTCCTGACTTGAAAAGGTGGTTTCTGGTTATTTTATTTTGGGCCCAGATTTATTTAAGTACTGGGTATTGTGCTTGGGGCCCACTTCGGGAATTTTTGTCGATCGAGAATTTTAAACATGTTAGTTCACAGTATTTACATTATATCTGCGACCGTGAATGTCACTTGATCGGTAAATCCTGTCTAACTGCTATAGCCCTTTTAGACGGATTTGCGAACGTGACATTCACGTTGATGTTTTGTGTTGTGCTGTGATGTTGAGCATTTGTCGTGGTGGATAGCCTGGATGCAATGGTAGTACAGTTTGGTTGTATTTGTACATTTGATAGTGCAGGACGAGCGTCCGACATGTGGACTGCCGTCACTGTCTGTTTGTATATTATTCTTTCGGGGCACGACCGGGCTGAGGTCGATGTACCCGTTGTATATATTTTTACTTTCTGTACTAGGATTACCCCGCGGTGGGGTGCACGGATAGCCGGGTTCTAGAGGGCAACGGGCCCACATCTCATGGAATTGAGAAGGAAGGGGCTTCACTCTAGAATTGGCGGGCTATTCGCCGCACTCGTAGGGGGTACAGGTTGACCCAAGGAGGGGTGCTCAAGTTACCGGATTCCGTGAAGTGCTGGGTGGTCCATTCACGTTGTTGAAGGGGGCTGCCTCACTTCAGGTTTTGGCGGGTAACTTGCCGCGCTCGTAGGGGTCTAGGATTTCATTGCACAGGCTATCCATACGACCAGGGGAACGTCGGGTTTCAGTAGCGGCTCTATGAAGCCCGGGGATCCCAGATATCTGTATTGTTCTGTGTTGCTTATTACATTTCTGTGATGTTGCATTTTATCACGCCTTGAGCGAATATTATATATTGATATATATACTAGTAGATGTTGTATATGTTTTGCATCCGCGCTAGTCCAGTCCCCGCTTTGTCGTTAGTTAAGTAACCTAACGGGTGATGACGGGACCCAGTGGCGAATGCGGATGGCATATACGTACATCATTATTTTCGTTCTTTATTGGTGTGATCAATTGATGGACTGTGTTGATTTAGATCAATGCAAGCTAAACAAACCTGTTTGATATTGTTGGAACATTTTTCAAAAAGTTGTTATTGCAAGGACGTTCTCTTTTGTTTTTCACAGTGGTATTCGGTTATGAATATCCAGCAACTCAGTCGACGAGGCAAGGGCCGAGATCCCTTCACCGGGAGTGACCCCTTGGACAGAAGTTTGCGTCAAGGTAATAACTTCACTATAGTCGTTTACTTTTTCTTTGCATCGTGGTATTCAGTTGGAATATCCTGCACCTCATTCTACGGGGAAAGAGCCGAGATCCCTTCACCGGGAGTGACCTCTTTAGCAAAGGCTTTCGTCACTATATTTTTATAAAAAGCTATTCGGTTCCTTCAACGATATCAAGTTCATTACGTTAAAGGTTTTTCGCCAAAAACCATTCATAGCCCTCCGTCATTTCAGAAAGGTAGCACTTAGTATTCATGCTATGTATGTTGGCCTTCGTCAAGGCAGAGTGTATGGTAGCTATTTGTTACTTTTCTGCAGCATAGATAGATGCGTTGGTTTGGGACAGTCGTACTACTATTTTGGCCTTCGTTAAGGGTATGTACGGGTGGGTTCAAATTAACCTGGATAATGACGGGTAGAACTTGACATGTGACTTATGATATGTTGGCCTTCGTCAAGGTCATAAGAGCATGGGGCAAAAATCACATCGGGAGTTTTTAAAGAAACAGAAACTTGCCAGATATGCGCATACCTTCTGGAGTGTGATAATGTGAGTGGATTCCATCACATTATCATGCGATGATAGTTGGATCCCGATTCCCACTGATTAGTTGGTTTACTCCTCGGGTGATCCCGACTAATTCTTCTTTCAGGTTTGAAGGAGAATTTGAGGTTACAGTGGGAGGTTTCCTGATTAGATAAAGTGATAACTATTCTGATCTAGGTTAGAGTGCACGCTGAGTGTTTCTTTTCTCTCTCTCTTTAGCAGCGACCATGGCCCGACCCTTGACTATGACTCAGTGACCAATATTAACCGAACCTTCCTAAACACTGGCGTTTGGATTGTCAGAGTTGCAAACCTCTTTGCCACTCCTAATTTTACCATTTTCTCCAGAACAACCTGTATTACTATGAACGTCCACTTCCATTGGATAAAACCATCGTATGGTTATATACGAACTCGAAGGAATTTATTCGAGGATGGTTTCTGGTTCTGGAGAAAACGAATAAGACTATTCAGTTGTCTTTTCCTTTTACCTTCTCTCGGGTTGCGAGTGCTTCTTGGATTAGGGCAGTACACCCATTACGCAAATTGGATAGTCTTCTTCCAAAACATAGGCAGGTGCCGACCGGTAGGGAATGAAGAAAACCAATTAGCCTAACAATGGTGTACAGAAGGTATTAAGTAAAGACAAATAAAGGGATTAGTAAGAGGGCAAAGTAAATTGCGACTGCTATTCACAACCAAACCAAGTATCTTATTACCACTCCCATTTCACCTTTGTATTTCTCTAGAACACTCCGTATCACTACGAAGATCCACAGTTATTTGGATACTCCATTGTATGGTTATATACGAACTCGAAAGGAACTTGTTCCAGTTCGGGGATGGATTCTAGTTCGGGAGAAATAGGAATAAGGTTTATTCAGGTGTCTTTTATCTTTACCTTCTCTTGGGTTGCGAGTGCTCCTAGGATTAGGACAGTACACCCATTATGCTTATTGGATAGTCTTCTTCCAAACCATAGGCTGGTGCCGAACGGTAGGTGATCCCCTCCGAATGGCGACCAACGACGTGAGGACGTCTTGCCTGAGATTCGGGACAGATGCTATTTGGTTTTATCCGTCTACCTCTCCGGAGATGCCAAGTTGATTTATGGCACCGTGTATCGGAGGTTTAGACGGATGCGGCCGATGTAGTAGACTTTGTCAGTTTCCCCCTCGCTAGAGGGGTTTTTGATTGTGGGGACGCTCTTCCCTGCAGGCGCAAGCCCCTGCAGTTAATTACGCTACCGCATCGCGGTAACCACTTTCTCCTTCTCCAGAATTCCACTTCGTGTCGTGTGTGTTTTGTTTTGTTTGTGGTTGCCCGTGGATTGTATACGGAGACTAAGCGATGTCGTCGCCCGTAGGACGTGGATTAGTCCAAATCCGTATTTTCTTAGATTTGGGTTTGGTATTTTTAGTTTAAGGATACGTTAGCCATATTTAGGCTAAGAACAACTTAAACATTTGTTAAGGATACGTTAGTCTGATTTGAGACTAAGATCTACTTAACGGGATCATCTGGATCCATTTCCGGTTTAGGGACATGGTGGTCCATTTAATATATGGTCGTCGGGACCCGTCACCTCTCTGACGACGTTGAAGGATTACAACGACATGTGTCAGAAGAGTTCGGAGATGTACCCTTGAACCAAAGTTGATTGGGGGATCTATAGTCCAATTTGGGACTAAAGTCTGTTTGAATGTTTAAGGATACGTTAGCCATATTTGAGGCTAAGATCAACTTAAACGAGACCGTTTAGATCCGACAAAAGAGCATTTGAGGGCTCTATTGTTCCAGTTTAGAGATGTAGTGGTCCATCGCCAGTTTAGGGACATAGTGGTCCATATTCCAGTTTAGGGACGTGGTGGTCCATATTCCAGTTTACGGACGTGGTGGTCCATTGCCAGTTTAGGGACATAGGGGTCCATATTATTTGTGGCCGTCGGGACCCGTCACCTCTCTGACGTCGTTAAAGGATTACAACGATAGGTGTCAGAGGAATTCGGAGATGTACCCTTGAACCGGACGTAGATTGATTTAGGAGAGCAGCCGTGCTTAGTCAATTTAATTTGAGGACTTACGGCCATGATTGGGCTAAGTCCAGTTTAGAAATGTTTAACATCTTATTTGTCTTTGGCCTATTAGGCCTGTGCTAGGGCTTTGCCCTTGTTTAATAATGCACTGCATTTCTTATTTTGTTTGGGCTCTGCCCTTTTATAAATGATGCAGAGCATCAATTTTATTTGGGCGCTGCCCCTTTTATTGCATTGCAATTTATTTCGGCCTACTAGGCCTTTTTGACTTGGGCCTGGCCCCTTCAGTAAACAATGCAGTGCATTTGTCAGGTGCTTTGCGCCAACCAAAGAGCGCAAGCGCTTGTGGTGATGACACGTGTCATGCAAGCGCAGTGCGCTGAGCCAGTGCGCTGCGCTTGCGCTGCTGACACGTGGCGCGCTGTGGTGAGTTGCGCCAGTTTCAGAGAGCAAGGCTCTATTTCAAAAGCGCATAGCGCAAATTGTTCAGATGTTGACACGTGGCGCTATCTGGTGGCTTGCGCCAACCCAGGAGCGCAACAGTGCAGTTCTGCAAGTGCAAAGCACTGTTAACTTGAGAATCTTTTAGATTCAGAACCAATGGTTCATAAAAGAAGTGCAAAGCACTGTTTGTTTTCTTGATCTAATTTAGATCAAAGAAAACAAGTTCTTCTTATTTTTCTCAGGGAACCAATGGTTCATAGAAAAGTGCAAAGCACTTATTATTATTTATTTATATATATATATATATATTTTTATTGGAGATCCTTGATCTTGTTCTCAGATCAATGATCTGTTCATAAGAGAATTTTCTCTTTTTCCTAAAGGTTTTTTACCTTTTTTGTTCTTGAGGAATTCTCTCCAATTCTTCAGAGTTCTCTCTATTTGAAGTTTTTAATTTCTCACAAAAAATGTTGATGCCTTTGATTTGAGGTCTAGGGTCCTTTTTATAGTGCCCATAAATTAGTTAAAGTGATCTTTCTCCGAGTGATTTGGGGAATTTTTCCCACCGTTGGATTTTTGATCCAAGGGCTTCTGTTTTACAGAAGAAAATCTTCTTGTTTTAACAAGAACAGAAAGATTTCTTTAAAATCTTAATTCTGTTTGGCGCAAACGCCCAACGCGTGACACGTGTCAAGCAGCGTGCAGCGCAACTGCGCTGACACGTGTCGCGCGATGCGAAGCGCAGCGCAACTGCGCTAGCGTATCTGCGCTGACACGTGTCGCGCGGCGCGAAGCGCAGTGCAACTGCGCTAGCGCATCTGCGCTGATACGTGTCGCGCAGCGCAGTGCTTGCGCAACTGAAGCATTGCTTCCTTTAATTTTGTTTTAAATAGAGCTTTGCTCTGATTGGGCGCGCTGTCTTGGGCGCTGCGCTGATGTATCAGCTTTTGACACGTGGCGCGTTGCGCGCAGCGCAGAGGATCTGAAGCATTGCTTCATTTATTAATGTTTAAATTTTCAAAGTAGAGCTTTGCTCTGATTGGGGGAAGATGAAGCGTTGCTTCATCTTCCGCCTTGGAATTTAAACAGAGCTTTGCTCTGATTGGGGTAAACAAATGCCCCCCCACCGTTGCGCTTACGTGGCCCCCAAACGTGAGCGCAGCGGTGGCAGAATTCCAACCGTCGTGGCAACTCTTGGAAGTTGAAAGGGCATTTGATGCCTATAAATAGGACCTTTGGTCCTCAACAGATGATCATCTTCTTCTAAGAATTTTACTTTCAGAACTCAGAGCTCTGCTCTTTATTTTCAAGAACTTCAAGAGTTAAACTCTTAAAACTTTTAGGTGAAAATTTTAATTTGAATTAAATTAAGTTAAATTAATTTTCATCGACAGTGCCTTGCTCTCAATAGATCCCTGATCCAAAGGAAACTCATTTAGGGTTTCACTTAGCAGAGCTTTGCTCTATAGGTCTAAAGGGATCTAAAGAGAACTAAAGGGGACCCTATTAGGGTTCCATTAATAGAGCTCTGCTCTCTGAAAGATTTTCCTTGGATTTTCTTAATTCATTAATGGAGCTTTGCTCTTTCGAAATCATATAGAAGAACTCTTAAGAGTTTTTCATTGATCTTGGAGTTTAAAGATGGCATTATATCGTTTTGCTTAATCAGTCTTTCTGATAATTTTGTTGATTTTCTTTCACAGAAACAATGGACGCCCACATGTACAATCTTGACGAGATCATCTCTTACTGGGACATCCGCCGACTTGGCCGTTCTCAAAATCGAGAGTTCACAAACGCGGAGTGTGCTGAAATCATGAGCCGCTTCGACGCATATAACGGTCCACTGCTTCCCCGACGTTCCTCCCTCTTTAAGCTTATCGTAGTAGCCATCTGGGAAGCGCTTCCCCTATTCTGTTCCGGTGTGCCGCTTAGGGCGTTGGATGCCGCCGAGGATAAGGTGCACTCGGTGTACCTGATGAACTTAATCTAGAAGAGACGGCGAGACAATCTTGTCGATCTCTTGCACGAGGTCTTTCAACAGTCTGCCATACTCGCTGCTTATCGGAGGGTGGAGGACATCAGGGGGGACCCTGACGCTTGTGCTCGCGAAAGAAAGCACACCAGGATGGTCCGCGAGGCTTGGAAAGTCATAGATATGGTCACTTTCGAGTTCCTCAATCCATGTCCTGGGTTCGAGGTTATACCTTTGTAAACATTTTAATAATGTTATTATACATTTCTCCGTGATTGTAAGAACCCCTTTTTATGATATAAATAGAAAATTTCCATTTCAGCTTGGCTTATCCCTTGTTCTGAATCTTCTGCACATGTATGAATGAGTGTGTCTCGAACGCTTGATCAAATGTAAATCGGATGTTCTTCCTGTCACTTCCTTCTTTCTTTTATTGTGTGTATGTTGTTGTTCCCCTCCGAATGGCGGCCTAGACATGGACTGTCTCGCCTGAGATTCGGGGCAGATGCTAATGGGTGCTATCCGTCCACCTCTCCGAAGATGCCAAGTTGATTTATGGCACCGTGCATCGGAGGTTTAGACGGATGCGGCCGATGTAGCAGACTTCGTCAGATTCCCCCTCGTTTGAGGGGTTTTTGATTCTGGGGACGCTTTTCCCTGCAGGCGCAAGCCCCTGCAGTTAATTATGCTACCGCATCGCGGTAACAACTTTCTCCTTCTCCAGATGGTCACTTCGTGTCGTGTGTGTTTATTTTATGTTTTGTTGCCCGTGGATTGTTTACGGAGACCGAGTTATGTCGTCGCCCGTAGGGCGTGGACTAGTCCAAATTCGTATTATCTTAGATTTGGGTTTGGGGGTTTGGTTTGAGGATACGTTAGCCATGCTTGAGGCTAAGATCAACTCAAACGTTTGTTAAGGATACGTTAGTCTAACTTGAGACTAAGATCAACTTAACGGGATTGTTTAGATCCGACAAGAGAGCATTTGGGCTCCATTGTTCCAGTTTAGGGACATAGTGGTCCATTGCATGTATGGCCATCGGGACCCGTCACCTCTCTGACGACGTTGAAGGATTACAACGACAGAGGTCAGAGGAGTTCAGAGATGTACCCTCGAACCAGAGTTAATTGGGGGGGATTCATAGTCCAGTTTGTTTGAAGGTTTAAGGATACGTTAGCCATATATGAGGCTAAGATCAACTTAAACAGGATTGTTTAGATCCGGCAAAAGAGCATGCGTGGCTTTATTGTTCTAGTTTAAGGACATTGCGGTCCATGGGTAGTTTAAGGACATTGCGGTCCATGGGTAGTTTAAGGACATTGCGGTCCTTTGTTAGTTTTAAGACATCTCGGTCAAGGTTAAGGACGTCGTAGTCCATGGGTTTAAGGACCCCACAGTCCATTGTTAGTTTTAAGACATCTCGGTCAAGGTTAAGGACGTCGTAGTCCATGGGTTTAAGGACCCCACAGTCCATTGTTAGTTTTAAGACATCTCGGTCAAGGTTAAGGACGTCGTAGTCCATGGGTTTAAGGACCCCACAGTCCGTTGTTAGTTTTAAGACATCTCGATCAAGGTTAAGGACGTCGTAGTCCATGGGTTTAAGGACCCCACAGTCCATATCAATGTGTGGTCATCGGGACCCGTCACCTCTTTGAAGACGTTGAGGGATTACAACGCCAAGTATCAAAGGAGTGAAGAGATGTACCCTGGAACCGGAGTGGATTAAATAGTCTTTGGCCCAATTTGGGATCAAGACCAATTATGTTGTGAGCCCATTAGCCCAGTTAATTACGAATTGAGGACTTATGGCCATCTTGGGCTAAGTCCAATCATGTCTGGAATATTGGCTTCCTGTGGGTCCCTTGAAGGAGAGGCTTTGCCTCTATCCATTCGGCCAATTGGGCCAGTGTCTAGCGTTAAACACTAAAGACCAATCAGCGTTGAGCACTGGGAATGAAATTGATAGGTCAGTGTTTAACACTAAAAGATAGTTGGTGTTAAACACCAGTAACGAGGCTTTCAGATTAGTGTTGAACACTAAAACAAACCAGTGTTAAACACTGGCAATAGATATCCCAAATTAGTGTTGAACACCAAGGTAATCAGTGTTGAACACTGCAAATGAAGTTCTTTGCTTAGTGTTGAACACTAAGGTCAAACAATGTTCTATCACTGAATTCAGAGGTTCCAATTAAGGCAAGAGGGGTCACGTGACAACACGTGAGAGCGCCCTCCCTTCATTTGTTTTTCTGAGACTATTGCATCTTTCAGAGCATCACGTGCCATCACGTGACGGGCATTCAAATGCTTATATGTTAAAGCTTCTGCCAAGGGTCACGTGGGTCACGTGGGGCACTGCCTCAAGGGGGCTTTCTGTAGATCTTTTGGGGGGGTCACGTGGTGACACGTGACCCTGCCTCTATGTATGTCGTTTAGAGGATCTGTTAATCTTTTTCAGGAATTAAATTCCTCGTAAGGTTGAACCCTGACAATAATTTCAGAGGAATTAAATTCCTACTTTCTTTTGAAGATTTATATTCTGGAATAGAGTTGGACTCTGAATTTTCTGTAGGAATTAAATTCCTCATATATGTGAAGAACTGAATAGGGTTAAACCCTAATAAAAGTTTTAAGGAATTAAACTCCCATTCTCTGTTAAAGGATTATGATTAAGGGAATTAAATCCCCATTGTTTCAACAGAACTAAGTTCTTAATTAGGGTTAAACCCTGTTTCTTTTATTCTGAAGGAATTAAATTCCCATGACACAGGGTCAAGCCCTAATTTTATTTTAAAGGAATTAAATTCCTATAGTTCTGCGAGAATTAAATTCTCGTGCTTCCATTCCCTCTCTATGCTTTGGATTTGCATGGCAGGATCTCAACTCATTGAGAATTAAATTCTCAACTTCAAGGGGAGATGTGCACTTTACAGATCCTCTATCAAAGAGAGAAGAAATAAGTCCTTCTGTTAAACTCTGTTGAGAATTAAATTCTCTTTTCTTTCAATGAAACCTTCCCTTCCTTACCTAGGGTTTTCTTTGCAGAAGATCCAAATTCCTCTAAAGTCTCAATGCTCTCCTCTTTTTTCTTCCCTCTGCACCTCTCTCTTTTTCTTTTTCTTTTTTTGTGTCTCTTGGCTCCTATTTATAGGAGAAGCAGCCGAGTCAATCAGTTTTTGATGAATCTTTCATTGAGAGATTTGATTTGCATCCATCATTCGTTTTGGACCTTTGGATTATTAGGTGAATTTTATTCACCATTGGATTTTAAATCCAGAGATTCTCCTTTGTTATTTTTGTTAGATTTAAAGGGGAAATTTTTCCAAATTCGAGATTTTCCCATAGATAGATGATATTTAATCAACTCTAAATCTTTAATTCAATCGGTTGCTTTTGGAAAGATTTGAGAGGTCTTTTCTCAGAATTTAATTCTGTTAACAAATAGGCTTTGAAGCCGGTCACGTGTGGCCACGTGACCCTTGGTCACGTGTGGGCACGTGACCCCCTTGGAACGAGCCTTCTTCTTTCTTTCTGCGCTCTGTCTTCTGGTTGCTGTTTAGCTGTCACGTGCCACCACGTGACCCCTGGTCACGTGTGAGCACGTGACCCTCGTCTGGACTCTTTTTCTTGATTTAGCCGGAGAACAAATCTGCTGCTTTTGATTATCACGTGCCAACACGTGACCCTGGTCACGTGGGAGCACGTGACCTCTTCTGAAGCCTTTTCCTTGATTTGATCAGGGAACCGGTTTGCCTTTGAAGCCGCTTTTAATTGTCACGTGCCAACACGTGACCCAGGTTACGTGGGAACACGTGACCCTTTTCTGAAGCCCTTTTCTTTGTTGCAGTCGGGAAGCTAAATTTGCCTTGCTGAAGCTTTTAGATGTCACGTGCCAACACGTGACTGCTGGTCACGTGTAAGCACGTGACCCTCTTCTGAAGCTTTTTCCATAAGCTTTTCTGATTTTAAATCAGGAAACAGCTGTCTTAATAAACAGGGTCGATAGATAATAGAGTAAGCATCTAGATTTCTCCAAGAGATAGCGATGGCTTAGGCCGCAGGTTCAGATCTACCGCCTAAGACTTTTCAACTCTATGAGCCGTGAGGGTCTCATAGAGACTTTTCTCCCTACGGGTCGAGAGGATCTCGTAGGTGGATTTTCTCCTTAGGAATCGTGAGGATTCATAAGTGTGTTTTCTCTTATAAGTCGTAAGGATCTCATAAGCGAATTTTTCCCTCTTACGAGTCGAGAGGACCCGTAAGCGGTTGCTTCCCTCCTTGTCGAGTTTCGAGTTTGGAGAGTGAGGCCCGTGGATAGTGTGCAAGAGACCGTTTTGGGCCAACTTGCAGGGTTCCAGTGCTTAGGAAACAAGCTCCTTTTATGCCTACTGCCTAAGGCTTTATCTCACGAGTCGAGCCGCATCGAGAATTTCTCGCAAAGACATCAATTTCTTCACAAGTCGAGACGAATCGAGCATTTCTCGCAAGAATATCCTAACGTCACAGTTAACCTTTGCTATTTATGACAGAAGTCCGTTAGGGTCTGTGGTACTTAGGGTTTTGGCCGTCGTACCATCGCATAAGCTGATATATTCCTCGATAGGCAATTGTGCTGTTCGAGTAGCCCTGCGACTGCCGTGTCTCTGATCCCTTCGGGGGCTGGACAAGACGTCTTCAAGCAATCTTCCTAGGTAGTTTGACCGTCGGAAGAGCAAGCGTTAGGAATTTGCCATGCCGCTTTTTACTTGAGGTTAGGCTCATTTTGGCGAGCCCCGATGAGTCACAACCACTCCGCGCTGGTGTGGGATGATCTCCGATAGTCTTTCAGGTTTTATGTGGGTTGCCGTCAAGACCCTGAAGCTAGGAATTTGGCATTTGCTTCGTTTGCCGGCATTGCGTCTGCTGTATCGAGACGAATGTCGCGGTGGGAACTAGGGATTTTGCCGTGGCTCCATTTGTTTGATTGTCGCGTCTGAACCCTGCTGGAGGAAGAACGCTGGAGTGACATCTCGTTTGCTGTGTCGAGACGAACGTCGTAGTTGTCTCTAGGTTGCTGGTGAACCGTCGAGGTTTGGAACTAGGGATTTTGCCGTGGCTCCATTTGTTTAATGATGTTGCGTCTGCTGTGTCGAGACGAACGTTGGGGTGACATCTCGTCTGCTGTATCGAGACGGACGTCGAGGTTGTCTCTAGGTTGCTGGTGAACCGTCGAGGTTTGGAACTAGGGATTTTGCCGTGGCTTCATTTGTTTGATGATGTTGCGTCTGCTGTGTGGAGACGAACGTTGGGGTGACATCTCGTCTGCTGTATCGAGATGGACGTCGAGGTTGTTTCTAGGTTGCTGGTGAACCGTCGAGGTTTGGAACTAGGGATTTTGCCATGGCTCCATTTGTTTGATGATGTTGCGTCTGCTGTGTCGAGACGAACGTTGGGGTGACATCTCGTCTGCTGTATCGAGACGAACATCGCGGTGGAGCTGGGATTTTGCCGTTACTCCGCTTGTTTGATTGTCGCGTCTGAACCCTGCTGGAGGAAGAACGCTGGAGTGACATCTCGTCTGCTGTATCGAGATGAACGTCGTAGTTGTCTCTAGGTTGCTGGTGAACCGTCGAGGTTTGGAACTAGGGATTTTGCCGTGGCTCCATTTGTTTGATGATGTTGCGTCTGCTGTGTCGAGATGAACGTTGGGGTGACATCTCGTCTGCTGTATCGAGACGAACGTCGCGGTGGAGCTGGGATTTTGCCGTTACTCCACTTTGTTTCGACCATGGGGTCTTTTGTTGACGTTATATCTGCATCCTGCTAGACTGGAACTCTGAAGAATTGGGGAATCTGTTCCCCTCTAAAAAGGACACTTACAGGGTCACCGTTCCTCCGTTGTTGACATTACGTCTGTTGTATAGGGACGATTGTCGAAATGAAGCTGGTTTCTAGGTTTTCTATGAACCGTCGAGATTTGGCTTCGCTTTTTTACGGAGCCTGTTGGGAAGGTATGGTTCCCTCTTTGTTTGTGCCCATGAATTGTATACATGGATCGATGTGATCTTACCTGTAGGGCAAAAGTTTCATTCATTATTATTATTTTTTTATATATATTATTTTTTTCTTTCCGCGATACTCTATCATTTCAGCTTTTATATCGCGAAGGTCACGATTGCCCAATCATTTCGGCTATTTTTCACGGTGCCCCATCATTTCGGCTGTTTATTTTATTTTTACTCGCTGCTTTTTATTGCGAGTTGCCCAATCATTTCGGCTATTTTGTATGCATACGTTTTCTTTACTTGCTCCTTTTTATTGCAAGCTGCCCCATCATTTCGGCCATTTCGTATGCATGTGCGGCTTGCTGGCTTTTCACCGTAGACCTGAAATTAGACACCGATTTCGGCATCAGCATCGCTACAACTGGGATAATGCCAGGAGCGAATCATCATTTGCCTCTGTCGATGTCACAAAGATGGCTTAGCGAACAGGGTTAAGGTCTTGTCGACTAAGGCTTTTGACTTCATGAGCCGTAGGGGTCCCACAAAGGTATTTCTCCCTACAAGTCGTGAGGATATTGTAGGTGTATTTTCTCCTTAGGAATCGTGAGGATTCCTAGGTGTGTGTCCTTCTGTAAGTCGTAAGGATCCTACAAGAGGGTTTTCTCCTTGTAAATCGAGAGGACCTACAAAGGTTGTTTATCATGTGTACATATCCCCAGTCACGGATGGGACTTGGTTAGGGAAATGTTTATTCGCGCCCGTGGATTTATACAAGGGTCAGTGCTAAACCACTTGTAAGGCAATATTGAAGGTTGTGGGGATTGCTTAAGCACAGGTTTAGGTCTCTGTAACTTAAGACTTTCAAATCTTATGAGCCGTGAGGGTCCCATAAGAGAGTTCTCCTTACGAGTCATGAGGATCTCGCAAGTGTATTTTCTCCTTAGGAATCGTGGGGATCCCTAAGTGTGTTGCTCCCTTGTGAGTCGTAAGGATCTCACGCGGGTGGTTTCTCCTTACAAGATCGAGAGGATCTTGTAAGTGCCTTTTAACGAGGTTGCGCCCTTTCAGGTTTTCACAAACACTCGCCGGTAGTCCTACTGTTTTTACTCACGGAGCCCTTTCGGGTTTTCATCCGTGCCCATTTTGCTTATGGACATACCGTTTTTTTTATTATTCTTTTTATTTTCTCTCTCTTTTTTTTTACGAGGTCGCGCCCTTTCGGGTTTTCACGAACACTCGCCGGTAGCCCTGCTGTTTTTACTCACGGAGCCCTTTCGGGTTTTCATCCGTGCCCATTTTGCTTATGGACATACCGTTTATTATATATATATATATTTTTATATATTTTTTGTTGTGTCACCCTAAGGATGCTGCGGTAGTAGTTTAAAGACGTTTCGGTCCGTCATTAGTTTAAGGACGTTTCGGTCCGTCGTTAGTTTAAAGACATTTCGGTCTATCATCGCCGTATTTGAGGCGAAGCTCTAGTTTACTGACTTTTCGGTCAATGGAGGCTTTCTCTATGACTGAGCATGATGCCCCCGGCGTATCCGTCTTTCTCAGAGCGTGCGGTTGTGGCGGGTTCACCTTCCAGTTTTCGGAGAGTGCGAACTTGCCCTGTAGGTATTGGTCTTCAACCCAGTTCTTGAAGACGTAGCAATTCTCAATCAGGTGACCTACTGTTTTGTGGTAAGGGCAATAATTAGAACTGTTGACATCATCCAGTTGTAGTTCGTGTTTCGGCTCCGGTAGAGTGATAAGCTTGTTATGCACTGCCACTTCGAACAGCCTCCTTGTTTCATCCTGGGGAAATGAGTAAGGACGTCTTAGCCTTTCCTCGAGGGATATGCGTAGTCGCACATTGTTTTGACGAACAATTGGTCTAGGGCCACTCGACTGTTGTCGAGTGTTGGCGACGAAGGTCATTTTCCCCTTTCCCTTATCGTTTCTGCTCGATCCTTTGTTTGCGGGGCCGAGATTTTTTTCGAGTAGCGGGCGATTGCACGGCTGAATGTTCTCGCAACTCCTCAATTCTTTCATTTTTGAAATGGATTCCTTGAGGAGAGGGTTGTGGGCAACTTCTTCGTCAGAGTCGCTTCCAAAGATGATAATTTGCGATCCCTTGGAGCCGACTATATGACAGTCATCGGCGGCTCTCCTTCGCTCATCTATCGCATTTTTCTAATGTCTATGAGCTCCACACTTTGTCCTGTTGAAGTGTTGCTTTTGACCGACATACCATTGCCACCAACACTTAAAGGAGTCGCAATCTTCGGTAGGATGTATGATCTTCTGATGATATAAGCAGAAGTTAGGATGCATCTCTACTTCACCGAGAGTATTTTCTTCAGAGGGTGGTAGCACCATTCCTGCTGACAGGGCTTTATTGAACCTTTTCCTCGTCTTGAATTTGTTTCTATCCGTAGCGGATGGCTTTTGATTTGACAGGAGTGCCTCGACTCTTTGGTCCAGTCGTCGGTGTTTGGCCCTTTCCAGTATGGCCATCTCACGCTCTTGATCGGCTTTAACTTTCAGACGAATCTCATTCAGGAAGGCATCGATCAACTCGTCTGATGGCCGCGGAATTTCTGGTTCAGGGTCCGCCCTCGGTTTCTCGGCGCAAGGAACCTCTTTATCATCCGCCAATGAGTGAGAGATCACATGACAAGTTTCCCCCGGTGCGTCCGTTTTCTTTGGAGTATGCGGCTGTGGTGGGTTTACCTTCCACTTTTCAGACAGCGCAAACTTGCCTTATAGGTACTGATCCTCGATCCATCCCTTGAAGACGAAACAATCCTCGATCGGGTGACTTACCGTTTGGTGGTAAGGGCAGTAATCGGGATTATTGAGATCGCCTGGCTGTAACGGACGTTTTGGATTCGGCAGATTGATGAGTCTGTTACGTACTGCCAGTTCGAACAGTCTTCTCGTTTTATTCTGAAGAAATGAATAAGGACGTCCTAGTCTCTCCTCAAGGGACGGGCGTGGATGCGCGTTATTTTGGCGAATGACCGGCTTTGAGTTGCTCGGATGCTGTTGAGCATTGGCGATGACGATCACTTTCCCTTTTCCTTTCTTATTTCGAGAGTCTGGTTTTGGAGGAGACGGCCCATGACCCATCTGGTCCATTTAGGCTAATTTGTCGATCAAGGCCTGGAAGGTGGTCGGCCTGAAGAACATCATGAATTGCGAAATGGTCATTTGCGGCTCAAGAGTGCCGACGAACATGCCTACCGCAGGTGCCTCTCCTATGCGTTGTTCACATTTTGACCATAGGTTCCGCCATCGTATTGCGTATTGGACCCATGTCTCGCCGGGCCTTATCCTGGCATTTATCAGTGCTGTTATCGGGGTGCGTTCACTAGCACTCGCGAATCTTTGCGTGAACAGTAGCTCCATCTCCGCAAATGTTTTGACAGAGTCATTAGGTAGCTCCGAATACCATTCAAAGGCTGTTTCTGCTAGGCTGCCGATGAACTGGCGAAGTAACAATTTATCATCGCCTCCAGTATTGCCACATAAGGCCCTGAATTGAGCGACATGCTGATGTGGATTCCCTGTCCCTCTATATACGTGGAATTTAGGGATCGTATATCCCGGCGGGTAACTGATTTCGTCATACCAGCTTGGATAGGGTGGTCCGGTTCTAACAATTTGCGCGGCAGCTTCACTCGCCTGATGAGCTCGTATTTGATGAGCTATATAGTCATCCAGCGCGGCCTTGGAAATGGTTTCATCTTTGGCTGCTGAAAGAGCCGGCGGAGGATTAGATGTCTCCCTTCTACCGTCTTCAACAATGATTGGAGGGTCATCAGCTGGAGGGTCCGGCTGTAACATCATCCCTACCATATCTTAGAAAAGGAGTGCCATCTGTTTTATGTTAGCTGCTTGCTCTGCGACTTCTTTGTCCTTCTTTTCGAGGACTCTACGAAGGAAGTCAGCGTCAGTTTCTTGTTCGTGACGCCGTTCTGATGATGACTCCGAGCTTTCTTTTGGCCCAGTAAGTGCATCCATTGCAGTCATCATTTCCTGAAGCTTTTGTTGTTGTTCCTGGGCTTTCGTCACGGATCGGGTGAGCGGTCGGTGGCCCGTAGAAGTACGGCTTTCCTCCTTTCCGGCAGTCATATAAACAGTGTGCACCACCATGCCCCCAGACTTGGGGCGTTTGTGTTCAGCGCTTTTACGGTTCGCCATGTTCACAGGGGCTTTTTGCGGCCTCCTTTTTTGAGTGATTGGAGTTGAGGGGGTGGGCACCCAAGTAGCTGCTGCTTTTTCTGGCTTGACAGAGTAGCCCTTCTCCTGCTGAACCTTCATCTTCTTCTGTCGGCGGAGGTAGTCTTGATCGATCACCGACTCTTGGACTTGTCGCCAGACTTTGCAAATTTTAGAGGACAGCCGTTGAGGGGGCTGCTCTAGTCTCTTCTCTGGAGTATTTTCCACAGGTGAAGGAGTTCGTTTCAGCACCGTAGTAGGAGAGTTCCTGCGTACCGTATTTAGCAATTCAAAGCTGTTCCCGGTTGGAACAGCAGTATCGATCCCCACCATCGGAGCTGGTGGCGTAAATCCAGAGGGGGAGTTGCCCCCAGCCTTTCTTACTCGACGCCAGTGGCGACGTCAAGCGTGTCTTGCGGATGGAGTCACTTCCGTTGTTGGATAAGCTTCTTCATGCCCCCTGCTCTGGGTAGGGGAAGCAGCTTTGAGGACCTCGTCTGGAGCAGCAACCGGAATGGCCAGCCTTGTAAAAACTGACTTCTCGGAAGGAGGAGCCTTTCCAATGATTTCATCCGTTTGAGTCAGGATGGCTATCTGCTTTGGGATGGCAGCTTCGGGTATCGCAGGTTTGCGGACGTTCTGGCCCAGTCTGTTGAAAACTGTGGTATTGAAACTGGGCGACCCGTTGAGAGGGGTCACAGCAGTAGTAAGCTGATCAAAGACCGACTTCTTTGGGGCTTCTTGCAATGTCATTATGGCATTGAAGCTCAACGGTGGGAGCATGGTCCCGAAGAATAATCCAGTGGTGGCCTGAGTTACTTGCTCCACTGGCATCTTGAAAAGGGAGGCCGCTTGGGGCCCATAAGTCACCTCTCCAGCGAGGACGGAGCGAGAGTTGCAGTTGCAGGCAGTGCAGTTTGAAGCCATTGATCTTCAGTTCTCTGCACGGAGCAAGACACCCAATCTTAGTACCTCGAATCCACAGGCAACCACAACAAACCGTGATTTGTTCGCGAACACGACACACAAAGTGTGGAGTGGAAAGAGGAAAAGGTCCCACCGGGCGTGCCAGAATCTGATCCCCTCCGAATGGCGGCCGACGACGTGAGGACGTCTTTCCTGAGATTCGGAGCAGATGCTATTTGGTTTTATCCGTCTACCTCTCCGGAGATGCCAAGTTGATTTATGGCACCGTGTATCGGAGGTTTAGACGGATGCGGCCGATGTAGCAGACTTTGTCAGATTCCCCCTCGCTAGAGGGGTTTTTGATTGTAGGGACGCTCTTCCCTACAGGTGCAAGCCCCTGCAGTTAATTACGCTACCGCATCGCGGTAACCACTTTCTCCTTCTCCAGAATTTCACTTCGTGTCGTGTGTGTTTTGTTTTGTTTGTGGTTGCCCGTGGATTGTATTCGGAGACTAAGCGATGTCGTCTCCCGTAGGACGTGGATTAGTCCAAATCCGTATTTACTTAGATTTGGGTTTGGTGTTTTTAGTTTAAGGATACGTTAGCCATATTTAGGCTAAGATCAACTTAAACGTTTGTTAAGTATACGTTAGTCTGATTTGTGACTAAGATTTACTTAACGGGATCGTCTAGATCCATTTCCAGTTTAGGGACATGGTGGTCCATTTAATATATGGTCGTCGGGACCCGTCACCTTTCTGACGACGTTGAAGGATTACAACGACATGTGTCAGAGGAGTTCGGAGATGTACCCTTGAACCAAAGTTGATTGGGGGATCTATAGTCCAATTTGGGACTAAAGTCTGTTTGAATGTTTAAGGATACGTTAGCTATATTTGAGGCTAAGATCAACTTAAACGAGACCGTTTAGATCCGACAAAAGAGCATTTGAGGGCTCTATTGTTCCAGTTTAGGGACGTAGTGGTCCATCGCCGGTTTAGGGACATAGTGGTCTATATTCCAGTTTAGGGACGTGGTGGTCCATATTCCAGTTTACGGACGTGGTAGTCAATTGCCAGTTTAAGGACATGGGGGTCCATATTATTTGTGGCCGTCGGGACCCGTCACCTCTCTGACGTCGTTGAAGGATTACAACGATAGGTGTCAGAGGAATTCGGAGATGTACCCTTGAACCGGACGTAGATTGATTTAGGAGAGCAGCCGTGCTTAGTAAATTTAATTTGAGGACTTACGGCCATGATTGGGCTAAGTCCAGTTTAGAAGTGTTTGACATCTTATTTGTTTCTGGCCTATTAGGCCTGTGCTAGGGCTTTGCCCTTGTTTAATAATGCACTGCATTTCTTATTTTGTTTGGGCTCTGCCCTTTTATAAATGATGCAGAGCATTAATTTTATTTGGGCTCTGCCCCTTTTATTGCATTGTAATTTATTTCGGCCTACTAGCCCTTTTTGACTTGGGCCTGGCCCCTTCAGTAAACAATGCAGTGCATTTGTCAGGCGCTTTGCGCCAACCAAAGAGCGCAAGCGCTTGTGGTGATGACACGTGTCATGCAAGCGCAGTGCGCTGAGCCAGTGCGCTGCGCTTGCGCTGCTGACACGTGGCGCGCAGTGGTGAGTTGCGCCAGTTTCAGAGAGAAAGGCTCTATTTCAAAAGCGCATAGCGCAAATGGTTCAGATGTTGACACGTGGCGCTATCTGGTGGCTTGCGCCAACCCAGGAGCGCAACAGTGTAGTTCTGCAAGTGCAAGGCACTGTTAACTTGAGAATCTTTTAGATTCAGAACCAATGGTTCATAAAAGAAGTGCAAAGCACTGTTTGTTTTCTTGATCTAATTTAGATCAAAGAAAACAAGTTCTTCTTGTTTTTCTTAGGGAACCAATGGTTCATAGAAAAGTGCAAAGCACTTATTATTATTTTTATATATATATATATATATATATATATATATATATATTTTATTGGAGATCCTTGATCTTGTTCTCAGATCAATGATCTGTTCATAAGAGAATTTTCTCTTTTTCCTAAAGGTTTTTTACCTTTTTTGTTCTTGAGGAATTCTCTCCAATTCTTCAGAGTTCTCTCTGTTTGAAGTTTTTAATTTCTCACAAAAAATGTTGATGCCTTTGATTTGAAGTCTAGGGTCATTTTTATAGTGCCCATAAATTAGTTAAAGAGATCTTTCTCCGAGTGATTTGGGGAATTTTTCCCACCGTTGGATTTTTGATCCAAGGGCTTCTGTTTTACAGAAGAAAATCTTCTTGTTTTAACAAGAACAGAAAGATTTCTTTAAAATCTTAATTCTGTTTGGCGCAAATGCCCCAGCACGTGACACGTGTCAAGCAGCGCACGCAACTGCGCTGACACGTGTCGCGCGGCGCGAAGCGCAGCGCAACTGCGCTGACACGTGTAGCGCAGCGCAGTGCTTGCGCAACTGAAGCGTTGCTTCCTTTAATTTTGTTTTAAATAGAGCTTAGCTCTGATTGGGTGCGCTGTCTTGGGCGCTGCGCTGATGTTTCAGCTTTTGACACGTGGCGCGTTGCGCGCATGTCATGCCCCGCTTCCCAGAGTACGCAAGATTGAGCACGTGACATAGCCAACCATGCTACCTGTAGGTAGGAAGTATCCATCCACAGTCACATTACGGCTGTAGAGATATCAAGAACAAGATAAATAAACTATCTAACACATGTCCAAATCCATAATAACCAGAGTCAATGATAAATAAGTGCGGAAGCAAATGATCCAATGCAATAATAGAAAGGTACGTCCCGTAATGCAGGATCACACCTGGAAATAAAATGCAATAAATGAACTAACCACTACAGAACTCACAAATCAGCCTGTTGGCTGAAGTACTCCTGCTCAGTCGTCGACAGTGGTAAAGAATCTGGGCCATGCAAAACCCAGACGTCAGCGCGTCATGTCAACCAATAATATAATATGAACATGGTAATAAGCAATACAGGTATGAACATGAATAAAGCAGTACTAAGAAATAACAGTGCAGGGCAATGTGCAGTGGTAACTAAACTGTCCTATCAGGTTTCTACTCTATAGTCTTTGAAATCAAATTGGTGAATCGTCGCTGTAACCCAATAGTATCCCGTACATACCCGGGACCACGGCCACAATATTCTCGGCTGCAGCCGAGACATGCCGTTAGGCACAGAATAGGAAAGTGTACACTCGGTATTACCCTGTACATACCCGGGATCACGGCCACAATATTCTCGGCCTAAACCGAGACATGCCGCTGGGCACAGAATAGGAATGTGTACACTCGAACGGTAGTGAACTGTCGAGTTACAAGTCAGTTTCACCTTTGATTTCCCCATACCCCCAAGCTATGTATGTCAGGTCAGGTATTCAGTAGTCAAGGACTAATGCCAACACGAAATCAGATAAAAGTAGGTCTGTCTGGATAGACAACAGGAACGGTCCATGGGGACTACATGTTTTGTTTGTTGGCATTAAACACAAGATCAGGTAACAGGTAAAGCCATGGTACATCAGGTCAAGCCAGGTAATGTATAAAGGTGTCATGTCATGTCAAGAGTGCACGGTACCATGTCATGTCAAGTAGGAAGTGTAACAGGTCATGTCAGGAAGCACAAGATGTCATATGGGTGCTCATAATCAAACTAACATAAGCATGTGTATAAATAAACAAGCATGAGTACTATCAGAACAATAAACTGGAACATATAATATGATATGCAAATAGATATAATTTCAAGGATATGGATGCACAGTTATCGATTAGGGTTACATTTATAGTTCCAATATTAATTAGGATGCAATTTATTAAACATGGAGTGTTAATATCACATTATTATGTAGTAATGTGATCTATGGATGCAATTATATGTATCTTAAATGCGATGGATGCAAACGGGTATCCGAAAAGTTATAAAACTATAAAATGGTAATGTGGGATGTACAACTAAACAATATGTGATATAAATATTGATATAATAATATTAATATGGATAGCATATTCAAAGCGATTAGTAACTATAAAAGATGTATTGATTAACCATGCATAAGAAGGTTCCGTTCAGAAATTTAGCGTCACCCTAATTTGTAAAATAGCTTAAAAATAACAAATGTTCTCCAAAAGAGACGTATCTTATACCAAAACAAAGATAATTCAATAAGGTTTTCAGTTTTATAAGTATAAGCATCTCAGGTTATCCCTACAAAAAGTTATGAATATTCAAAGTTGAAAGTTTGCTGCTGGAATTTCCCTGGACAGCAGTTTAGAGACGTGTTCATTTGCATTTTACGTTAATTAAACAATTTATTTTGCAAGTAAATATTTCATAGAGTTATAGTATTCTGAATTAGCTTCGTAACGAACTAAAGAACGTATACTAATGATTTTTCTATGATTTATAATGAATTTTATAAGATAAGGTGTACAGTAAATTTCAGATTTGTCATATCCGATTTTTCAACGACATTTCATATGTAAACTATAAGATTTTCAAATGTATAACATTATAAAATGAAGATTATAAAAGTATATAGCATGTAGCAAGATTAACTTGCCTCGATGGGTCGCGAATCGAGAAAACGGAACGTTAACCGTCGGCGGGGAAAACTCGCGACGGCGCACGGTTCACGGAATGAACCCAAACGACGAACAAAGGAACTACACGGGTCGGGGTATCTCGCTGGAACGTCGAGAAACGTCACCGCCACGACGAAATTCCGGTAACAAAAGAACAGTTAAAAGAAATGAGAAACGAGACATGAAGCAAGAAGAGAAAAATGATAAAGAGAAGTACGAGAGAGTATATAAGGGATAGAGAGAGAGAGAAAGTGGAAAGAGAGAGAAGAAGGAGAGAGAGAAAGTGGGGCCCACGGAATTAAAGGGGAGGTTGTGATTGGCTGAGAGAATAAATTGAGAAGGATATAAAAGATTGTAAAAATATTATATGGTTAACCTAAAGATTTAAAAGATAGGTAATGAACAGTAAGATATCAGGTTAGTTAGGAAAATATATGTGATGGTTTTAATAATATTAAAATTTGGGATTTTGGCGCCAAATGAAATATTTCCAAATTGCGCCCGGGTTGGGTCCAAAAATTCGAAATTCAAATAATAGGATTTTAAGCGGGTTCCAAATTTTAAAATGAAATGTTTTATGATTAAAAAGCATACTATCAAAACGGACACACGCACGTGCACGTAGCCATCCAAACTCGCCCGTTTCACTGAACGGGACGAGAACACAATGCACGGACGCTACCACGAGGCTAAGGATGTCAAGTAGGCCAAGATGAATATTTTCAATTTCATTTTAGATGCTAAAATTTGTTATATGTAGAAATGACTTTGCCGGGTAAATTTTGCAGTAAGCAACAAACAAGCAAATTAAATGAAATGAGTAACACATTATGCTCAAACAGTAACTGAAAATAGTAGCATTGGGCTCGGGTGTTACATTATACCCAACTACAAAAGAATTTCGTCCTCGAAATTCCAAGAACACAAGATAGAAGACTACAGGAAAAGGTGAGGATACTTCTGTCGGATCTCGTCTTCTCGCTCCCACATGGACTCTCCATGCGATCGATTACCCCAAGAAACGAGCACAAGGGGGATAACCTTGTTCTTAAGAACCTTTTCCCCTACGATCCATGATTTCAACCTGTCGCTCCTCAAAAGTTAGGTCTTCCCGTACTGTTAACTCCGAATGATCCAAGACGTGTGTTTCATCTCGAACATACCTTCGTAGCTGAGATACATGAAACACATCGTGCACACCTGCCAAGGACTGTGGTAACGCCAAACGGTACGCTACCTCTCCAACACGCTCCAATATCTCAAAGGGTCCAACGAATCGAGGACTAAGCTTTCCCCGACTCCCAAAACGAATCACTCCTCTAGTCGGTGATATCTTCAAGAATACCAAATCACCCACGGCGAACTCTAGAGGTCTTCTTGACGTGTCAGCCCAACTTTTCTGTCTGTCTTGAGCTGCCTTCATATGCTTCCTGATTGTATTCACCTTCTCGACTGTCTGTACCACCAAATCTGGTCCTAGTAACCTTCGTTCACCAACATCATCCCAACAAACAGGTGAACGGCACTTACGATCATACAACGCTTCAAACGGAGCCATCTGAATAGTCGCTTGGAAACTATTGTTGTAAGAAAACTCCACCAAGTGTAGGTGATCCTCCCACGAACCCTTGAAGTCCAACATGCATGCCCTCAATATATCTTCAAGAGTTTGGATCGTTCTCTCCGATTGTCCATCAGTTTGAGGATGATAAGCTGTGCTAAACTTCAATCGAGTCCCCAAACTTTCCGGTAAACTCCTCCAGAAGTGTGACAAGAACCGAGTGTCCCGATCGGACACGATGCTCACCGGTACTCCATGCAATCTTACAATCTCCTGCATGTACCGCTCTGCCAAAGTCTCCGTTGATTGACCAACCCGAAAAGGAATAAAGTGAGCTGCCTTGGTCAACCGATCGACAATCACCCATACTGCATTGTTGCCCTTTGGACTCCGCGGTAAAGCCGTCACGAAATCCATGGTTATATGTTCCCACTTCCGCTGAGGAATCGGAAGTGGTTGCAACAAACCAGCAACCCTTTGGTGTTCAGCCTTGACTTGCTGACATACCAAGCACTTAGCCACGAAGCGAGCAATCTCCCGTTTCATGCCTTCCTACCAGAAATGCTGTCGAATATCTCGGTACATCTTTGTACCTCCCGGATGTATAGAGTAAGCTGAACTGTGTGCCTCCTTCATAAGCTCTTCACGTACATCATCCTTTGGCACACACAAACGGCTACCATACCTCAACGAACCATCTTCGTGGACCAGTAAATCTCTTCGTAGTCTAGCCTCAACCTGCTCTCGAAACTTCTGCAGTCTAGGATACTGCGATTGTGCCACTTTAATCTTCTCAACCAAGGACGACTGTACTTGCAACTGCATCAACTGTCCCGTAGAATGTGGTAGCACAACCTCCAAGTCGAATCTTCGAAAATCTGCAATGATCTCCTTCTGCGTAGTTAATACCTGAATTGCTGGCAACCGACTAAGCGCATCCGGTACAACATTAACCTTCCCCGGATAGTACTTAAGATCAAGATCGTAGTCAGCCATCAACTCCAACCATCTATGCTGCCTCATGATAGGCTCCTTCTGCGTGAACACGTACTTCAAGCTCTTATGATCTGTAAAAACTTCGACTCTTACGCCCAAAAGGTAGTGTCTCCAAATCTTCAAAGCGAAAATCACAGCCGCAGGCTCCAAGTCATGAGTTGGATAATTCTTCTCATGGGTCTTCAGTTGTCTTGATGCGTATGCTACGACCTTCCCATGCTGCATCAAAACACATCCCAATTCTTTCCCAGATGCGTCGCTATGAATCATCAGTCCTCCAGAATTGTCTGGTACGGCCAGGATAGGGACGGTTATCAACTTCTGCTTCAACGTCTCAAAGCCAACGCACACTTATCCGTCCATACAAAAGGTACCTCCTTACGCATAAGCTTGGTCAGCGGTTCTGCCAAACGAGCAAAGTTCTCCACAAATCTCCTGTAGTATCCGGCTAATCCAAGGAAACTTCTTATCTCAGCTACATTCCTTGGAATAGGCCAATCTCGAACTGCTGCAATCTTTTCGGGATGGACGGCGATTCCATCACCCGACACGACATGTCCCAGAAATTTGACTTCTTCCAGCCAGAATTCGCACTACTCATCTTCGCATAAAGCTTCTCCTGTCTCAACATCTGCAGGACCTAATGATATCCGGATCGCAAATCCAGTTTCGAGAATACTCTCGCGCCACTAAGCTGCTCAAAAGTCCTCCAATGCGAGGGATCGGGTACTTGTTCTTAATAGTCGCCCGGTTCAATTCTCGATAATCAATGCACATCCTTCTCGTGCCATCCTTCTTCTTTACTAAAAGAACTGGAGCTCCCAAGGCGAGTTGCTGCTTCGAATCCAACCCTTCTCAAGTAATTCACCAACTTGCTTCTTAACTCCTTCCAATTCCACTGGTGCCATTGGATAGTAAGTTTTAGACACTGGCGCTGCACCAGGACTAAGGTCAATTGTGAACTCCACGTCTCGCTTCGGCGGTAAGCCCGATATATCTTCAAACACGTCCATAGAATCATGAACAACAGCCGGCTCTTTACTTTCATCACTTCCATTGATGCAAGAACATTGTTTGTCGGCCTAGCCCTAAACTCGACCGGCCCGACAGAACTGCTTCCTTACCGCAACTGCTGTCTGCTGTGAACTCCCAATTTTCCTGATATGCTCTGCTGTTCTCGAGCTGCCGTAAGAACCTGTGAGAAAGTGGTAAAACCCAGGGAGACGGTTTGCCTTTGGATGTCCACATCCAAGCTGCGCATGGACCTTCGTGCCCTGTCTGCATCGTTGGCGACTAAAGGTCCAGCGAAACTGCTGAGTCTCGTCCACTCTGCTGCATGCACGTCCACGGGTGCTCCATTCTGCCTCAGCCCAATAAATTTCTCTTCCATTTCCTCCCGTGCAGTCCGCGGAAAGAACTTCTCCAGGAAACTCTTAGAGAAATCCACCCAACTGCTTGGCTTGGGCAAACGGTTCTCCTCCACCAGCCACCACTCTCGGCGTAATCCACTAGTTGAATGCGCACCACATCAACTCCTTTGTCCTCTGGAATCTGTGCCGCAATCAGCAAATTCTTCGTGCTGACTAGCCACTGCTCGGCTGGCATGGCTCCTCCAAACCAGTGAAAGTAGTAGGACCCACACGTCTGAACTCTGCCACGGTCCCTACTCGGTCAACTGGTCTAGTTCCAATCTTGTTCACAGACTGCTGAACGATCTGCAAACCTTCCTGAAACGAGTCCGCTTGCTGCTGGATCAGCTCGGGCTGTTTCTTTGATTTCCAGCATTCCTCTTATCACTCCAAGCATGGCGGCTTCGTTCACACGCCTCTGGTACGTCTTCAACTTCTTACCTGTCATAATCCTGAACTCAAAACACCCAATATTAGCATGATGATAGATTCTGAATATGGATCAAGGCTAGAACTCCAAGATACTTAAATAGAGTACCGCATTGTAGCTATGCCGCGGTATCATAGCCGCAATTACTTAACTCCACCCAAGTCGCCTAAGTCCTAGAGATAACAAGGAATTAGGTTTTCGAATTGACAATGCAAAGTAAGTTTGCATGTCGACATGATCCGGAAGAATGATTCAAAGATGGTAAAATGGTCAAGGTGGCTGGACATGTTTCCTAATCACGGGTGTTCTGATTCGTGTATTGGGTACAATACCCAACTACAAAAGAATCAACCCAACTAACCTATGGCTCTGATACCAAAAGAACCATGTCACGCCCCGCTTCCCAGAGTACGCAAGATTGAGCACGTGACATAGCCAACCATGCTACCTGTGGGTAGGAAGTATCCATCCACAGTCACATTACGGCTGTAGAGATATCAAGAACAAGATAAATAAACTATCTAACACATGTCCAAATCCATAATAACCAGAGTCAATGATAAATAAGTGCGGAAGCAAATGATCCAATGCAATAATAGAAAGGTACGTCCCGTAATGCAGGATCACACCTGGAAATAAAATGCAATAAATGAACTAACCACTACAGAACTCATAAATCAGCCTGTTGGCTGAAGTACTCCTGCTCAGTCGTCGACAGTGGTAAAGAATCTGGGCCATGCAAAACCCAGACGTCAGCGCGTCATGTCAACCAATAATATAATATGAACATGGTAATAAGCAATACAGGTATGAACATGAATAAAGCAGTACTAAGAAATAACAGTGCAGGGTAATGTGCAGTGGTAACTAAACTGTCCTATCAAGTTTCTACTCTATAGTCTTTGAAATCAAATTGGTGAATCGTCGCTGTAACCCAATAGTATCCCGTACATACCCGGGACCACGGCCACAATATTCTCGGCTGCAGCCGAGACATGCCGTTAGGCACAGAATAGGAAAGTGTACACTCGGTATTACCCCGTACATACCCGGGATCACGGCCACAATATTCTCGGCCGAAACCGAGACATGCCGCTGGGCACAGAATAGGAATGTGTACACTCGAACGGTAGTGAACTGTCGAGTTACAAGTCAGTTTCACCTTTGATTTCCCCATACCCCCAAGCTATGTATGTCAGGTCAGGTATTCAGTAGTCAAGGACTAATGCCAACACGAAATCAGATAAAAGTAGGTCTGTCTGGATAGACAACAGGAACGGTCCATGGGGACTACATGTTATGTTTGTTGGCATTAAACACAAGATCAGGTAACAGGTAAAGCCATGGTACATCAGGTCAAGCCAGGTAATGTATAAAGGTGTCATGTCATGTCAAGAGTGCACGGTACCATGTCATGTCAAGTAGGAAGTGTAACAGGTCATGTCAGGAAGCACAAGATGTCATGTGGGTGCTCATAATCAAACTAACATAAGCATGCGTATAAATAAACAAGCATGAGTACTATCAGAACAATAAACTGGAACATATAATATGATATGCAAATAGATATAATTTCAAGGATATGGATGCACAGTTATCGATTAGGGTTACATTTATAGTTCCAATATTAATTAGGATGCAATTTATTAAACATGGAGTGTTAATATCACATTATTATGTAGTAATGTGATCTATGGATGCAACTATATGTATCTTAAATGCGATGGATGCAAACAGGTATCCGAAAAGTTATAAAACTATAAAATGGTAATGTGGGATGTACAACTAAACAATATGTGATATAAATATTGATATAATAATATTAATATGGATAGCATATTCAAAGCGATTAGTAACTATAAAAGATGTATTGATTAACCATGCATAAGAAGGTTCCGTTCAGAAATTTAGCGTCACCCTAATTTGTAAAATAGCTTAAAAATAACAAATGTTCTCCAAAAGAGACGTATCTTATACCAAAACAAAGATAATTCAATAAGGTTTTCAGTTTTATAAGTATAAGCATCTCAGGTTATCCCTACAAAAAGTTATGAATATTCAAAGTTGAAAGTTTGCTGCTGGAATTTCCCTGGACAGCAGTTTAGAGACGTGTTCATTTGCATTTTACGTTAATTAAACAATTTATTTTGCAAGTAAATATTTCATAGAGTTATAGTATTCTGAATTAGCTTCGTAACGAACTAAAGAACGTATACTAATGATTTTTCTATGATTTATAATGAATTTTATAAGATAAGGTGTACAGTAAATTTCAGATTTGTCATATCCGATTTTTCAACGACATTTCATATGTAAACTATAAGATTTTCAAATGTATAACATTATAAAATGAAGATTATAAAAGTATATAGCATGTAGCAAGATTAACTTGCCTCGATGGGTCGCGAATCGGGAAAACGGAACGTTAACCGTCGGCGGGGAAAACTCGCGACGACGCACGGTTCACGGAATGAACCCAAACGACGAACAAAGGAACTACACGGGTCGGGGTATCTCGCTGGAACGTCGAGAAACGTCACCGCCACGACGGAATTCCTGTAACAAAAGAACAGTTAAAAGAAATGAGAAACGAGACATGAAGCAAGAAGAGAAAAATGATAAAGAGAAGTACGAGAGAATATATAAGGGGTAGAGAGAGAGAGAAAGTGGAAAGAGAGAGAAGAAGGAGAGAGAGAAAGTGGGGCCCACGGGATTAAAGGGGAGGTTGTGATTGGCTGAGAGAATAAATTGAGAAGGATATAAAAGATTGTAAAAATATTATATGGTTAACCTAAAGATTTAAAAGATAGGTAATGAACAGTAAGATATCAGGTTAGTTAGGAAAATATATGTGATGGTTTTAATAATATTAAAATTTGGGATTTTGGCGCCAAATGAAACATTTCCAAATTGCGCCCGGGTTGGGTCCAAAAATTCGAAATTCAAATAATAGGATTTTAAGCGGGTTCCAAATTTTAAAATGAAATGTTTTATGATTAAAAAGCATACTATCAAAACGGACACACGCACGTGCACGTAGCCATCCAAACTCGCCCGTTTCACTGAACGGGACGAGAACACAATGCACGGACGCTACCACGAGGCTAAGGATGTCAAGTAGGCCAAGATGAATATTTTCAATTTCATTTTAGATGCTAAAATTTGTTATATGTAGAAATGACTTTGCCGGGTAAATTTTGCAGTAAGCAACAAACAAGCAAATTAAATGAAATGAGTAACACATTATGCTCAAACAGTAACTGAAAATAGTAGCATTGGGCTCGGGTGTTACAGCGCAGCGCAGAGGATCTGAAGCGTTGCTTCATTTATTAAAGTTTAAATTTTTAAAGTAGAGCTTTGCTCTGATTGGGGGAAGATGATCTTCCGCCTTGGAATTTGAACAGAGCTTTGCTCTGATTGGGGTAAACAGTCGGGAAGGAAGAAAACCATTTGGCCTAAAGGGGTGTACAGAAGGTAATGACTAAAGAATTATAAAGGGATTTGGAGAGATGGCAAAGAAATATACGGTTACAGTTGTGAATCTGATAATGGAAGAGGCATTACTTAGAATACCCGGATACCCTTTCGAAACATTTACATATTTCAGTTTCACTGTGTATTGTTAAAGGAAAACTGATTTCCCAATTAGTCCTTGCTCCAGGGTATGTATTTACGAGGTTTGATTCTCACATCTGTATGGTTTTACAGATGATGAGTGGGAGTAAGTTATTTGGAATTAGGTGATCATCCTCATTATATCGGAATTCGTTGTAATTGGTGATATTTGAGGAAATCGCCTGGGTAGTTTGCCGGACGGAAAATATTTGGTTTTGAATATCCGCTGTTATGCACCAATTTCAAATTGATATATCTGTACGTCTATTTTTATAGAGTGAGATATACCTTTTTGAAATTATGTCCATGATATTTACCTATATCAGTGGATGGTTAGGTAAGGAGCATTAAACAGCGGTGTAATTCTTCTTAACCATAAGTACAGTTTTCAACCTACGACACACGGGGAATGAGTTATTAGACTCAGGGGACTTATACAGAGTATTGTATGTTGTCCAGTGTCCATGAGGACAGAGGGGTTGGTTCCCGTACTATATTCCGTTTACTTATGACTTCTTTAGTTTTTAGACAGGTGTTTCGTAGAAACACAGGGTCCAAGTTTTGAGAAGTTATAGGTATAAGAGTAAAGTAGAGAACCAAGTATTGCAAGTATCGGGATTTTTCAAGATGATCGAAGAAGTAGATACTTGTGTATGATATTCAGTTGATAGTAATGATTAAGAGAATTTGCTTCTCTTTCAGGTTACTCATAATTTGAAGCACTCCTAAGTTAAGTAATGCTGATCGGCCTCTCTCCATTTAGTTTACATGCACTGGAGACAGCTGCATGATTTGAATCTGGTTCCAATTAAATCAGTGCATCTGTTTCTGTATTGGATATAGAACAGTTCATATCTTGATAATGTTAAGGTACGGAGAGTTTTCCGGCTTATGCTTAAAACCAGACTCTGGATAACTCAAGGCACGTTTCTGTAATGGCTGTTTGTGGGTTGACCCAGGCTATGACGAGGGTTGACTTTCTACCATCTGGAAGATCAATAGTGATATTGTTCTTGACTCGCTACAGTTTTAATAAAAATGGATTTTTTGAGAAAACAGTAGTGGGAGTATGGTAGAACTGGAAGTGATTCCAGAACCGCAAACGATTACTGAAAATTTGATAAGAACCTAAAGATTCAATCAGGTTTGACATTCCATTTGCCACTCCGCAGATTTGGTGGGTAACCTCAGGCACTCGAGAGGTACTTCGGTATGCTCAAAGACGGTGACAGGGAGGTTCTTGTTTACCCAGACTTGCCATTGCTCTTGTTCCAGATTGTGAGACCCGACAGGAGGATGAGTATAGCGTCGTTCTAAACTAGCTTTAGTGGTGCACGTATATATGACTCTGCCAGAGGATTGTCGTAGTCAGTGGGAGCAGCGGAAGCATATTGACAAGAAGCTTATGTCTATTTATGGACTAAAGCAGATATAGCGGAGATAGATCATCTATTTCTGATGTGACAGTTAAAGGTTTGACTTCATCAGAACAGGGGATGGATCTGTTAAGAAGGTAGTAGGGTATGATGTCCTGGTATTTGGATGACATACACAGAGTAGGAAGTGCAATTCCTATACTACAGTCGGTTATACTTTGGTTGGCACACAGTGGTTTCTCCTTATAGGAGTTGGACATTATATCAGACATTCCGGTTACTAGATTTATGTTTTTAAATCTAGATTTGGGCAGTTTCCCAATCTGGGTACTTAGACAGCATTCTAAAGGTGTTTTAGAATGGACGACTCCTGGCACGGTAGTATACCTGCAGGTGATGGAGTCACCCTCTCTAAAGGTGTCTTACAGACTAAAGGGGAGAGGGATGTGCATGATTGGCAGATCACTTGATTAGGCAATTGAGTCAATCATGAGATGTCAAGTACCACACCAGATGTTGTTTTTGCACTAGATGCAATAAGATGATATTAATCCTATACTGGAGAGACATTCGGATGCAGTTTTAGAACATAAGTGGATGTTCTAGGGATATGATAACATCAGCCTCATTCAGGAGACGGTTATCATTCCAGGCTTCCAAGGTGACCTGGACGGCAGAGTAACTGCCAGAGTTATAGTTTTCCCTCTGACGAGGTGCAGTACTATGGACAGGTGGTCCAGGCGGATACTGAGGGAGGCATGGCTAAGGATACTGATTAAGTTCAGTTGACGATACAGTCTAAGAAGTTTGGATTTGGAGTTCATTTATGAACTAGGTCCCATCAGATATCCAGACACATTCTAAGACAGGTATTGCTCATTTCGGGAGATGGCTTTTTCCACGAACTTGAGATAAAGAGAGACATAGAAAGAAACATTTGAGCGGATCCACTCACTGAGGCTATTCCTCGAACGCATTAGTATCGTAAACAGTTTTTGTGAGACTAATTAGTAGAGGAGTTGGGTGTTCGGTATCACACGGGCTGTGAGTATGCGACATCGCAATAATTAGCCTTGAGTGCAAGTGGGAGATTGTTGGGGATAGTGCCCTCAGAGTCAATTATTGGATCACACGCCCGTGATTGCAATGATTGAGGGAGGACCTATACCGTTAGAACAGTCTTACTCAAGATGATAGTATGCAATCTGGTTTATCTTTATCATCGTATACTGTTTCAGGTGACCTTACAGGTCACTATTGCACGTTGGTAGATCCCTTAGGATTCTTGCTTAATGGCCAGCAGTATGATGGCGATTATATACGTGGGAGCTGGGGTCTATAAGCACATCCTTAAAAGGTCCCTAGTCGTGGGAGTTTTCGAGACAGGGCATCGATACTCCAGAGTAGACTATATACAGTCGAGACCCCAACGAGGGGCGATGGCCGGTCTCACAAGCCACTAGTGTCAGTTGGTTCACCTAAGATGTATACAGGTGCTCATTGGGTTATGAGTACACCGGACAGGACTCGCCGGGAACCTGCTAGTTGGTCTT
The DNA here is from genome assembly GCA_030015575.1 of Agapanthus africanus. Taxonomy (NCBI): domain Eukaryota; kingdom Viridiplantae; phylum Streptophyta; class Magnoliopsida; order Asparagales; family Amaryllidaceae; genus Agapanthus; species Agapanthus africanus. The sequence goes on along the minus strand of JASDDO010000014.1, from coordinate 641,058,246 downwards.
ATACCTGACGTCATATGGCAGTTCCCTGGTGACATGTGTACATGTTAGTTCATCGACCTGAGATCGTCATTTTTCTCGTGTGAGTTCCCACTGTACTTTGATTACTACCCTACCACGGCTCAAAGGAGTCATGCAAACAGGTTTTAGTTGGGTACAGTCCCGAGCCACATGGAGGCAGTGAGCGGATCTGCAGGGGTTCGTCTCTCCCGGTATTAGGGGTGAGGTCGCGCTGTGTCTAGGAGAGCCATTACACGAAGTCCTTGGCCAAGGCAGGAGATTTCCTGGTAGGTATTCCAGTAGTATCTCAGGGTGTTCTGGGCTACACTCCGACACGACTTGTACCACTTTTGGGGGTCTGACTTTTACCAACCCCCTAGGCCCGCCATGCGATGCTCATAGACGAACGGACCGAACTGTACGAATATTGTCACTGACAGGCTCAGTAGGGTGTCAGGATGAGTTCGCTCATCGACCTCCCTTTTGGTCAATACCTGGTAGCCCGTTACGTATAGCTAGTACCTCTGACGTGCTAGTGGTTAAATCCATAGCCAATGTATTGACGAGTCTTTATAGTCCCCCACAGACAGTTTCTCAAGTTTCGGGCGAAACGTTGTAGAGGCCGTATGATATATGGCAGGGTTCAATCATATACGTGCGATATTGCACGGATCATGATCGGGCGGATCATACTAGTGGGCTTTGGTTTAAGCCGGATCCTAGTATTAGATTTTTTGGATTACTTTAGTCTCATCGCATTCGCATTCAGTCGGAATGCGGATGCAGGTATGTATATACATGTGAGGGTATCCTTGTGATCCGTCATGAGTTTACTTTAGATGTCGCCGGATCATTTTATTGTTGCAAACATTTGGATTAATATTTGTTAATGAAAATAATGAGCTAGAAATTCATCATGCATTGCATTAAATGTGACATGGACATTTAGATGACTCATGGTCTCTTTTTTAGCAAATATGTCACATTAGTGTTTTGTTTAATGTGTTGAAATGAGATGGAGAGAGAGGGGCTGCCATGGTTTGTTTTATTGGTCTTGTATTTTCATAATCTCACTCTCTCACTCTCATTCTAACAAAAGAAAAGAAAAGAAAAAGAAAAGCCATTGTTCTTCTTCTTCTTCCTCTAGCTCATTGCTTCCATCAATGACAACTTTTTAACCTCCATCCAAAGCCGTGGATACAAAGAGACAAAGTGATCACAACATTCTCTACAACACCTTGGACGCGTCGGCTAGCACACTACACACCCGAGTTGCTTCGGACGAAGCGGGAGCCCGTAAAAAGACTTCTCGATGTGGTGCCCTTTCCGACGAGGAGATGAAGACCGGAGTTGCCGCGGGGAGATCGGGATGGTGGCCGAAGACCAAAGGACACGGATCGCTCGGTATAGCATTCTATCCCTTCTCTTGTTAGCTAGCATTAGGTTAATGGCCCGATCCGGGTTATAGTGCGCGGTAGTGCCGGTTTAAAAGTTTTGTAAAACTTTTGTTTCCGCATTTTGGCCTCGGAATGACGGCCGGGGCACTGCCGTGCACTTACAAATCCTCCTTACGAGTCGTGAGGATCTCGTAAGTGTAACTTCTCCTTAGGAATCGTGGGGATCCCTAAGTGTGTTTCTCCTTTGTGAGTCGTAAAGATCTCACGCAGGTGGTTTCTCCTTACAGGGTCGAGAGGACCTTGCAAGCGTCTTTTAACGAGATTGCGCCCTTTCGGATTTTCACAAACTCGCCGGTAGTCCTGCTATTTTTACTCACGGAGCCCTTTCGGGTTTTCATGCGTGCCCATCTCGCTTATGTACGTACCGTTTTTTTGTTTTTTTTTAACGAATCTGCGCCCTTTCGGGTTTTCATAAACATCGCCGGTAGTCCTGCTGTTTTTACTCACAGCGCCCTTTTGGGTTTTCATCCATGCCCATTTTGCTTGTGGACATACCGTTTTTTTTGTCAGCCTTGGGATGCTACGGTCCGTAGTAGTTTATAGACGTCTCGGTCAATTGCAAGTTTTAGGACATTGCGGTCCATCTTTAGTTTAGAGACGTTTCGGTCCATTGTTAGTTTTAGGACATCTCGGTCTGTTGTTAGTTTAAGGACGTTTCGGTTCGTTATTAGTTTGGGGACGTTTCGGTCCATCATTAGTTTAGGGACGTTTTGGTCCGTTTGCCGGCTACTACTTATAGAGTTTGGGCTTAGGAAGATAGCGAGCAGACATAGGCATCGTCATCTATCGTTGACCTAGGCCGTGACTCGTTAGGCGTAGTATTTTTTTAGGAATCGGCCGTTTATTGGCCTGAAGGGTCTTTTGCTATGCATGTCCATGAGTAGATAGGCTCCACCCTGGTAAACTTTTTCTATGATGTACGTGCCTTCATAGTTCGGCTCGAATTTCCTCCGTTTGGCACGATTAGGGATCATGGGTCTCTTGACCACTAGCACGAGTTCGTCTTTGCGGAATATCCTCGGCCTAGTCAATCTTTCGTATAAGCGTGTCATCTTTGCTTTGTAAGCCTCCAGGTTTTGTTGCGCCATGAGCCGGGTTTCATCAAGGGCGTCGAGCTCCTCAAGCTGAAGGTGAGCATTTTCTTTGTCTGTTAGCTCGTAGTGAACCGCCACTCGTAGAGAGGGTTACTCTATCTCGAGAGGGAGTACCGCTTCTGTGCCGAATACCAATTCATATGGCGTTGTGTTTGTGGCCGTTTTGAACGTAGTTCGATACGCTCAGAGAGCTTCATGCAGTCTCTCGTACCGGTCCTTTTTATTTTTGGACACCGTCTTTTTCACGATCTTCGTCAAAGTCTTGTTGAAAGCCTCAGCTAGACCGTTAGCTCGGGGATTATAGACCGAAGAGTATCTCCGGTCTATATTATGATGTTGTACGAAGCAGCTGATCTTGTGGCTTCTGTAGGCTGGCCCGTTATCGGAGATAATCCGTCGCGGAGTGCCGAACCGATAAATGACGTGTGTCTTGAAGAAATGGAGGATATTCTCTGTCTTCACTTCTCTTAGTGGTATTGCTTCTGCCCACTTAGAGAAATAATCGGTTGTTGCCAGTATGAACCGATGTCCTCTGGACGATGCCAGTTCAATGGGCCCGACTATGTCAGTTCCCCGCATTTCGAATGGCCAGCTAGCCACCGTTGGATGTAGCGGATTTGGATGCTGGTGGATGAAGTTTCCGTGAATTTGGCACGAGTGAAACTGTTTCGCGTATTCAAGATAGTCTTGGATCATCATGGGCCAATAATAGCCCATCCTTTTGATCTTCAGCTTCATTTTCGGCCGGGCTTGGTGAGAACCGCAGAGTCCGTCGTGAGTTTCTTGGACGACTCTCTTTCCCTCTTCAGGTCCCACGCATATTAGCCACAGGGAGTCGAACGATCTCTTATACAGAGTATCATTGACAAAGGCGAAGGATAGAGCTCGTTTCATGAGCTAATGTCTTGAGGACGCGTCTTCAGGTGTTCGACGGGATTTGAAGTAGTCTATAAAGTCTTCTCTCCAATCCTTGACCTTTTCCTGGTCCTTTATCTGTAGGGCTGCTTTCTTAGTCGCTTCCTTTTCTTCAAACGACTCTGAAGATATTTCTGCGGGTGCAAGAACCCGACGGCTTTGCACAATGATCCTCACGTCATCGAGGTTTTCGTCAGGCAGTTCTTTAGCAAGTTTGGCTAATGCATCTGCTTTGCTATTTTCCGCACACGGTATGCTTTCCAGGGCATGGGCAGGGATTCTAGTCAGCAGTTGTTGCACTCTCTCACCGTACTTTACCAATTCTGGTTTGCACGTTTGATAGTCGCCTTTTACTTGACTAACGATCGGCTGGGAGTCTCTGTATATGAGGAGGTTTTCGATTCCCATGTCGACAGCGATCTCAAGACCTGCTATCAAAGATTCATATTCGGCTTCATTATTTGTCCTCGGCTCTGTTAAGGAGAAGGCAAAGCGCATTATCCCTCCTTGTGGAGTCACGAAGATGAGGCCCACCCCGGATTTGATTATGGGGGTGCCTTGTTTGCGCTTCTTCATGGAAGATGCTTCATCGAAGTAGAGTTCCCACTGGGTATCATTCTCTCTTCTCTTCCTGTCGATCGTGTCAAATGCGTGCTCGTCGGGCAATTCGCAGTTCAAAGGAGAGTCGGCGGGTATCGGATGCTCAGCGAGGAAGTCGGCAATGGCCTGGCCTTTCACTACCTTGAGGGGTCGGTATATCACCGAGAATTCCATTAAAAGTAGGGCCCATTTAGCGAGCCGCCCCGTCAATATGGCCTTTGATATCAAATATTTGAGAGGATCCACATTTGATATGAGATGGACCTCATGTGCCAATGCATAGTGTCTGAGCTTCATTATCATGAAGATCAACGGCAGGCAGTGTTTTTCGATGGGAGGGTAATTGTTTTTTGCCCCCAGGAGAACTCGACTCAGAAGTATTAGATTTTGAAAGATTAGCTAATCAGTCATATCCTGTGACATTAGAAATAATATTATATTTGGGCTTCCTTATTGCTTATGCTGTCAAATCGCCGATTTAGAGAGCTCTTTCTTTCCCTTGGTCATTTTCTTGTACCCATAGCGCGTCTAAGGAACCCTCAAGGGCGGTCGTATACAGGATGAGGGGCTTTTCCTTGACCGGGGCGGTCAGTATCGGCGGACTCTGCAGGTATTGCTTAATTTCGTCCAGTGCGCTTTCGTCCAGTGCGCTTTGACATTATAAATTGCACGATTGAATGCCGAAATGAGTGCTAGAGAGAAAGGGAAACTTCCGTCTCAATCCCTACCGAATCCTGAACATCCACAACACTACAATGTGAATGCCATCACAACGTTGAGATCTGAAAGAGTGCTGAATAATCAAGTCGGTGAAGAGATTGATAATCATGATGAATTAATCAATAACACCCCAGCTTTCACTTCCACTTTTCCATCCACTTCTACTTCTACTTCTGACCCCAGTTCATCTACCCCCACCGCTTTCTTCCGAGCCTATTCTCCGTTTTCTCCAAGGCTCGAACCCTCAGCACATTTCTTCTAGTCCACCAAAGACGATCCCTACTCCTATTCTGGGATCTTTCCTATCCACACGATCTTCTCCAATGTTGGATCCCGCTATTATTGCTAAAGCTCATTTTCCTAATAGGTTAAAGGGAAACAGACCAAGTCCGCAAATGGAGAAGATCACTGAAATCTTTAAGCAAGTTAACATCAATATCCCTCTCCTAGATGCTATACAACAAGTCCCGGCTTATGCGAAAATTCTCAAGGACTTGTGCACTAGGAAGAAGAAGACTCAAGTGCCAAAAAATGTGTTCACTGTAAACACGGCTTTTTCCCAACAATTACCAAGGAAATGTAAGGACCCCGGTTGTCCTACAATTTCTATTTCTATTGGGGGTAAAAATATTAACCGTGCTTTACTTGACCTTGGCGCAAGTGTTAATCTGCTTCCTTATTCAGTCCATGAGCAATTAGGTATCGGAGAGTTAAAGCCCTCGAACACAACTCTCCATATGGCTGACCGATCTATCACCAAACCTAGGGGTGAGCTTGAGGATGTGTTGATAAAAGTCGGTGAATTTGTATTCCCTGTGGACTTTATTGTTCTAGATACACAACCTGTAGCAAACCCATGGAACTAAATTCCGGTGATTCTCGGTCGGCCCTTTTTGGCCACTTCCAATGCTATAATCAACTGTCGTAATGGCTCTATAACGCTATCCTTCGGGAAGATGTCAATTGAGCTTAACATTTACAAGTTGGGAAGTGTACCCTCCGAACCTTCTGCCCGTGTCTATTCTGTCGAATTAATGGATGACGACAGCAGCGAATTTGACGAGCTTCATGATATTGATCCAGACTTCCTCAATACGTTGTTATTTGACCCAGCTATGTATTATACACATATGGACTTTTCCATCGAGCTGTCCAGGTCAGCCTCTAACACTGATTTTGAACCTTTTATGGAGTCTAAGGATCACCCCGTTCTTTCGGATGAGATTATTCTTCGGGGTATCGACGAAAGCTTTGAGGATATTTTCGCTGATGAACTCGCATTTTTAGCAAACACGGGTGTTGAGATGAATCATCTCCAAAACGAAGAAATTGAACCTCCACCCCTTCTTCTGGACTATAAAGAGAATGCGAGTAATCCATCACAATCACTGTGTCGTCTCTCCAAAACGAAACGCAAACACATTCTATCCTACCACTTATCTTTTCCCCACTTCTTCCTGGCTCTCTACAACATGTTCTTCCACTAACCGATGCACTACACTGATAAAATCTTCGAATGGTTGATGTTGACTTTCGGTCTTTGCAAGGCTTGGCATTGACCAATAATTTTACCCCCTCTTATGATTTTAAAAGGCTTAATATTGTTTAGCTCAAGTTTGGGGGGTTATATTTTTGGCTATTGAAAATAAAAGTTGTCCTCAAAATTGTGAGCCAAAAATAAATTTGGGGGAGATTTTCACATCCATATATTCTTTGACCTCGCTAATAAATTTTTCCTCCCAAGTTTACAAGTATCTGAGATTTAACAGATAGCAACAGTGAGGACACTGTTGTAAACAAATTTGGGGGAGGTTTGTGCTTATTTACGCATCACTTTGCATCATACTTTGCATAAGCACAAAACATATAATAAAAGAAATATTTTTGTATATAAATAAGATAATAAAAGATTAGAAAGTGAAAAAAATTACATCCAAAAGATTGGAAAAATTTAAGAAAACCAAGAAAGTTAGAAATTTTCTTAAACGAAACTAGTAATAAGTAGTTATGAGCCGTTGTCCTAAGGGTTAGTAAGATGAAAGAAGTCACTAATCTGAGGATAAAAATAAATCTGAAAAATAGTTCCTATTCTGGAAGCCAAACATTTGAATGTTGATACCCTACTATAAGCACTTCCACACGTCTTGAAACTCGGGATAGTAAAGGATACCTTGAAATGCTCTTGTCTAAAAGCCAAAGTATAAAGAAAATAATAAATGAAGCATACAAAGATAAAATGGTGAAGAAAAATGAACACTGGTTTTGTAATCACCAAGGCAGCATAAAAAAAATATAGCGAGGGTGCCTCATCACCTAGTGCCTTAGACCAACTGGTTTGGGAGTCACTGCTAAGCCTTGGGTGTTGCAAAACGAGAAAAATACTAATACACCTAATCAGCAATCACATGAGTAATCGGTCGGTTAGTACCTCAAGAAGTATTAACGATCGCATGAAAAATGTGTGAGCAAATCTATCTAAATATTTACCGATTAAAAAGTACTGAGCTAGATGGACAAGAGTATGATAGCTTGAATTGAATTCTCCGAGTGTAGGGATTTATTTTACACACGCGTAGGGGTATATGATTGGTGTTTGGAAGAAAGGTAGGGATGAAGAATAAAGGCGACGTTTTATTGAGGGATGATGTGATTTTTAACATCTTTTCATGACTATTAAGATTGGGTTCATGACAACCAAAAAGCTAGTATAGTTGGAAATTCTAATTTTCAAAGTCTTTCTTTTACAATTCTTATCTTTACATGTCACTTTCACAGTCTTCCTTTTATTATGAGATTTTGTGGGCGCAATCCGCTAAAAACCCTCAGAAGACAACACTCCTCCTACTAGGGACACCTAGAGATTTAAAGGCTTGTTGCACGTGCTCAGTGCAATCGTGCTTGCCTACGAAAGTGTGCTAGTTAGTTTTTTTCTTTTTCTTTCTCTTCTTCTTTTCTCTTTCACCTGAATAAAAGATGTTTGCTCGAGATGATCAAAATTAAGTTTGGGGGAATTTGTTCAGTCAAAAATATTGCATTCTGTAACATATCAATTTGCTCATTATTTTAATCATCTAAGCGTGTTTGTTATAAATATGACACATATTACAAGAATCATCTGGAAAATACCAATTACCATGTGTTGTACTTTATAACCGGTATTATGAAGGAAATTGTATGTTTAGTATATCATGCATAATATTCTATATCTCTCAATATTTTATCAAGATTGTGTGCAGAAAATTCTTCAGGTCAAAGAACCGGATCGCAAAAGTGCCGATAAATCGCAGCAAGTCAAAAACTTAAAATCTGGCAGCAACCAAGCAAACATTAGAAGATTCCAGACATCAAATCAACACCCAATGACTAACAAGAAGTTACCCCAGAAATATGATGCAGAGATCCAGTCATATGGCCACGGAACCGCGGCCGAATTGGCCGAGTTGCCGCGGATCCGCGGCCTAGTAGGGTCGTCAGCAGTCAACATCTCTCCAGAAGCTTCATTCTAACCTCCTAGCTTTCTTAAGACGCTAAATTACCACATGGCTTCTTCTAGAAGACTCCTCATAGCAACCTTCTTCTAGAAGACTCCTTGTAACAACCTTATTCTAGAAAACTCCTCATAACAACCTTCTTCTAAAAGACTCCTTGTAACAACCTCATTCTAGAAGACTCCTTGTAACAACCTTCTTGTAGAAGACTCCTTGTAACACTCTCATTCTAGAAGGCTCCTTGTAACAAACTTATTCTAGAAGGCTCCTTGTAACAACCTTATTCTAGAAGGCTCCTTGTAACAACCTAGCTTATGAGGGAAGCTTGATTTGAGATCTATAAAAGGGGATCTAGGGCTAAGGTAAAAGGTTGTTGGTGGATGGTGGTAAAAAGTTGAGTGACACAACTTGAGATTCATTTCAAGATCCAAATCTAAATCAAGAGTCAATTGAGAGCATTATCAAGCGAAGGCATCCAAAGATCCTTTATCGCAACGCCGATCGTAATCGGAGCAAGAGATCCACAACTGATCCACGTCTTACGGCGATCGAGCCACGCACAGATCGACGACAAATTCACTTCTTCAAAGGAGCGATCAAGAGCTTATTCTTGTACCTCGAATTGAGGAATTGTGTAAATTTGAAGAAGATTTAATAAAGGTGATTATTATTCTTAGTCTTGCTTTCTTTATATTCTTGCATTATGAAATATTTCATTCTTGATTATTCTATTTTCATGATGTGTGAGTGAAATCTCCGCTTGTAAAGGATTCGAGAGAATTGGTAGATCAAGTGATGATAAAATCCTAATACTAATCTTAAGTCTTATGAGATTTGTGAACTTTAGGAAAAAGAATCATCAATGACTTAATTTGGAGCGAGATCGCATTCTTGATTATTTCGTTGTAAACTAGGGATTAAATGATTGATGATTCTCTTTGCTAAAGGTTAGATCCGAATGATGATCAATGAAAAGACAAGGGATAAAGAAGGAGAAACCCTAGTTTCTTCAATAGATCCATAATCTTCATTCATCACCATCGATCTAGCTACAATTTATCAATAGATAAGATTAGTCATTATTAGATTCATCATTGCTACTAATTTGATCGAATCCTACAAGCTTTTCTACATTCTCTTGATAACCGATATTGATCTTGGATATATTCTTAATCTTTCTTAAATACATGAATGTTTTCTTGATTTTCTTGAAATGACAACTCAATTAAATCATGAATCTCTTTCTTGAATTTTTCTTTACTATTTTCTTTCAATTTATCTAAAACAAGATCGATCAGATACACGAATCTCAGTGGACGACCCGTGCTCACTAACGATCGCTTCAAACGACACCGTTATTGATTGCGGTTTATAAAATTCTTTGATTGTGAACACTTTACATTTTACTAAACAACATCGAGAATTTGGATCAATCAAGGCCACCGAGCAGCTTCCTGCCCGGTCCATCCCTAGCGGGCATCTTCCTACCCAACAACGCTATGGATCAAAGCCCTCCTCTCGAGAGGCCTCCGAGCAGCTTCCTGTCGGATCCATCCCTAGCGGGTAGCTTCCTACCCAACAACGCTGTGGATCAAAGCCCTCATCTCGAGGCCACTGAACAGCTTCCCTGCCCGGTCCATCCCTAGCGGGTAGCTTCCTGCCTATCTAAGCTAAGGATCTAAAGCCCTCCTTTCGATCCCACCGAGCAGCTTCCCTGTCCGGTCCATCCCTAGCGGGTAGCTTCCTACCCGTCAACACTAAGGATCTAAATCCCCCTACAGAGGCCACCATACAAACTCCTGCTTGGCTAATCTCCGAGGGGTAGATTCCTACCCTACGAAGACATGGATCTAGGACCCATATTGAGGAATAATTAGTTATGGCCGACCTATCCTAACTTGGCTGATTTTCTACTCATGCTAAAACACGTGGTCGTTACCTTGACTCCGAGGTATGGACCGATACTGACCTTCCTAGCCTTGGGATACCTTTTGATTCATCCTAAATGAATGATCTGTTGGATATATGTATGCCCTAGAGGCCATTATGTGATAGTTGATGTATCTATACATGTATATATATTCAGTTTACATTCTTGCTCGACATGATAGTATGCTATCTGGTTTCTCTTTATCTGACATGTTGATTTGATCATGCTTTTATTTCATTCATACATGCTGATAAAGCCCTAAGGATATCGGCTTGACTACTCTGATTATGATGCAGATCATACTAGTGGGACATCTGTAGTCTATAAGCATATCCTGAAATGTCCCTAGTCGGAGGTGTATTGAGACGGGGCATCGATACACCAGAGTAGACTAGCGTATATGATACTAGGCCCCATGTGATGGGCGACGGATGTTCCCACATTCGTCGATGTTTGACATCAAGATCATATACGGGTGCTCAGTGGTGACTGGGTACACTGGACGGACTCGCCGAGAACTCCTATATGGAATTATATCTATCGTCGAATAGCAGTTCTCAGGTGACACTGGTACAGGTTAGTCTGTAGACCCGAGATCGTCATGGAGTCTTGTGTGTTCTCCCACTGTACTTTGATTGCCACCCTACCACGGCTCTACTGAGTCGTGCAAACAGGTGGCCGTTGGGTACAGTCCCGAGACACATGAAGGCAATGAGCGATAGGAGGGGTTTCGTCTCTCCCGGTATTGGGAGTTGATGCTGTGCTGTGCTCGGCTGGTTATAACAGCAAGTCCCTGGCCAGGGCTGCTGAGATTTACTGATAAGTGTTATCAGTAGTTTCTCGATCTGTTATAGACCATTCACCGACATGACTTATTGAGTTATTGGGGTCGACGTGACCATCCCTAGGCTCGATATGCAGCATATCTGACGAAGAGACCGGACTGTACGGTAGTGTTGCCGGATGGCTCGATGGGAGTTGTAGCAGGTTCGCTTGTTGTCTTCTGATCGCTCAATACCCGGGTGGCCGTTACGTTTAGCTGACCTCTTGCGGCTTGAGGGCACTTGATATGATCATTACCCTCTGCCGGAGTATTGACGAGTCTTAGAGTCCCACAGAGGAGTTACCCAGTCCAGGCGAAACGTTGTGGTGCGCAAATGCGATATGCGCATACACCCGATTGAAATGTGTGTATATGATACCGAACATTGATCGGGTGAATTGCTTTTGGTAGGGTCATATGAGATATGACCGGATTGATAAATCAAGTGTTGATTTATCATTTAACCATAAGTTGTCTCACTTGAAACCTTTCTAGGGTTTGATGGATGTATGCATGCATGAATGTGTTTCTATTTTTTTTCTAGTTTCATGCACATGAAGATGTGCATACATGTACACATACATACATCAAACCATCATGGTTGATTATATATGGAAATGGTGGCAATATAAGCTTCACACCAAAGATTAAACTATGGATAATTATTTAATTTTGGTTTTAAAAGAAAATGAAAAGGAAAGGATAATTATGATAGTTTCTACATGCTTCTTCTAACCTAACCATGTTCACCTACCACTAAACCATGGTTATCCTTTCCTTTATCATTCTAAACCCAAGTTAAATTGATCATCCATCTTTTAATCATGGTTGGAATCAAGAAGGATTAAATATATATAGTGATATTTATTTTCTTTTATAGATTAACCTAAGGGTTATCATTTTATCTCTTGAAAGAAAAGGCCACCATTTTCATCCTCATTCATCTTCTTCTCTCTAGCTCTTTTCTAGTGAATGAAATACAACAAAAGAAAGGTTTTTGAAGTGAGATTCAAAGCCACAACAACATTCTACACAAGCTTAGCCGTTTTGTTTAGAGTGTTATCTTCGGTTTGACGAAGTAGTGAGTTTGGACGGATATCTCCGCGGTGGATCATCGTGGATACAAAAGGACACCAAGAGGACCTCGTCTCAACACCAAAGAGCCTAAGGAGCGAATCAAAAACGGGAGCTACAAAGGTTGTAGCATTCAAACCCTAATTTTTGTTAGCTTAAAGTTTAATAAACCTAACTTTCTAGGATCTATCCTTTGCATGTTAGCTTAGCACCTTAAAAATCACAACTTTGGGTCATTTGATGCTTCAAAACACTTCATAGGGTGCTATACTAACCTTACATTGGTATCAGAGCCGACCTAGAACGTTAGGCGACCATTTTGCGAAGTGAAAAGTCCGATCGAAACATAATACGGAAATATGGGATGCTTTCTGGAAATTTTTTTAAAACTGATCTTTTTCAGAATTAAAAATTCTCAAAAAATAGAGCAGGTAAAAATTAAGAGATCTGGAAAATTCGTACCCATGAACAGTAAAGTTGACCGCGGAAGCGCGGCACAAGCTTGCTTGTGCCGCGCTTCCGCGGCGAAATGAGGGGCTCTCTGGTAATTTTTTGCACAGTAATTTTCTTTACCTGCTACAGTACATTTTGAGAGTATTTAATCTGAATCTGATGTTGAAAATTCTGGAGGTAGTTTTGAATTCGTCGTTTCGATCGAAATTTTCATTTCGTATTTCTTTTCCGGGTAAACTAGAAAGTATTGAAATGTTTGAACGAACATCATTTACTCAATATTCACGGGGTTTAAATAGTTTGGAGATGTGTGCAAGTCTTTTTGCGGTGGTCCCTCTAGAAGACAACAAACCTTAACTCGATTATGTGACCGTCTCGAACTGCCCTTTGAACCCTAGGGTTTGGGACAGTACGGCGTGCCACATGTGAGGCGTTGGCTTGACCCTTCTACGGCTGGACCGCCGCTACTGTGTCACACTCCGTACTTTTGAACCCTGCTCAAGTGTTGAGCTTTAGTGAATCTTGGGTGCTTGACAGTTCGTTCGAAAACTTTAATACTGTCTGTTTATCTGGAATGTGATACAATATGTGGAATTCAAATAGTGTAGACATGAAATACGAAATATGTGATATTTCGCATTTATGATGTCTAAAGAGAATCTGGATTCCAAATATTGTAGTTTTACACTTTCTTTTCTGCGACCGTAAGTGTAGTATGTTAGATATCGCCGGTTTCGTTGCTATACATCAACGACAATCGGGGTACGCATACTTACTTACGTTGATGATATATGATATTATGTGTTGCTGAGATATGATGTGCAGGATTGTCGCGATCGAATAGCCGGGGGTTTTTGTGAGATGAGAGTTTTATATTTTCATTCATGTAAATTCAAATGTAATATAATATTCTTTTATTTGGGGCACTTCCAGGTTGCGGTTGTGTCACCAGTGTTGTATATTATTTACTTTTCCGCATTAGGATGGACCCAAGGAGGGGAGCACAGGTGACCGGGTTCTGGGGTTCAGTGGGAGGCCATCTCGAGGAGTCGAGACCGGGTCTCCTAAACTCCAGGATTGGTAGGGTCACTTGCTGCTCTCGTAGGGGTCCAGGGTGTGGGCTTGGCTATTCATCGCGACTGTGGAATCCGTATCTTCTATTCTGGCTAAATACTAAATACGGACGTCCTAGTATATCCCACGTTATATCTATATTTCTGCTGCCTGTGTTCTGTGATATCTGAGACGAATGACTTATTATATATATGATATATAGTAGACGTTGCTTATGTTTTACACCCGCGCTAGTCCCGTCCCGGTATGCCGTTAGTTAAGTAACCTAACGGTGCATAGCGGAACATTGCGGCGAATGCGGATGGCATAAGCGTACGTGTTATTTTCGTTTCTTTTCTGTGATTGGCTTAAGGACTTAAATGATGGGATTACATTAATGTGATTAATGTAAAGAAAATAAACCTAAAAGATGTTGTAGAATCGGATTTAAAAACTACTCGGCTATTTATGAAAAAGCTATATTTCAAAAACTGCGGAGCTTAAGCCACTCCTTTTGAAAACTGTTTGATTCTACAACGATATCAAGTTCAAAGCGTTAAAGATTTTCTTAAAAATCATTCGCAACCCTCCGTCATTTTAGGAAGTAGAGTACTTAGTATTCGTGCTACGTTTGTTGACTTTAGTTAAGGCGTAGTGTACGGTAGCTAAGTGATGTCTTCCTACAATGCATATGATGCAGATTAATTAGGACATTCATGCGACTTTGTTGACCATAGTTAAGGGTCAAATGGGTGGGTCTAATTGATCAAGAAATGACGGGTAGAACTTGACTGGTACTTATGATTTGTTGACCATAGTTAAGGTCATAAGTACTAGGGGTAAAAATTACATCGGGAATTTCAAGTGTTGAAATTTGCAATGAGATTGCATACCTTCCATGTGATGGTTGGATCCCGATCCCACTGTGGGCAATAGTTGCTCCTAGGAGAGTTTTACAGTTTACAATTAGCTAAACTCATTAGGTGTCTAGAAAGGTGTTAACGGGGCTCCGCCTCTGGGAAAACGAGGTTTACTCTAATTAGGTCCGTGCGAAAGCACGGGGAACCTCCCTCAAAGTACCGACACTGGCCTGGCTGAACGGTTAGCGAAGTTGTAGACTGTAATTAATTCTGGCTAGTTTTTCTTTTTAAGGTTTGAAAGAAAACTTGATAAAAAGCAGTGGGAAACATCGATTAGACAAGATAATAAACCAATCTAATCTGTGCAAGAGCTTTCGCTGAGTGTATTCTTTTCTCTCTCTTAATGGCAGATACCAAATGACTGGACTTAAGCTTCTATTAGATAAGAACAAACTGAATGGAACCAACTATAAAGACTGGCTAAGGAATCTGAAGATCGCCTTGACATATGATAAAGTATCATATGTCCTTACGGCTTCAGCCCCGCCCGTCCCAGGCCCAAAATCCTCAGTTGCGGACATTGAAGTCCGCAAGACATGGGATGCTGACTGTGCCACGGCAAAATGCCTCGCGCTTGCATCGATGGACAACACACATCAAAAGCAGCACGAGGACATGGACATTCACGGGATACTGCTCCATACAAAGGAGTTGTATGGGGAACAATCCCGCGTATTACGATACGAGGCATCAAAGAAACTGTTTCACATGCGGATGGCCCCTGGCACACCAGTTGCAGACCATGTTTTGAAGATGATAGCTCTTATAGAAGAGCTTGAGGACCTCGGATGGACAATGGACAATGAACAATATATCGATATTATTCTGCAGTCCCTCCCCTCCACCTTTGCTCAGTTCATAGTGAACTTCAACATGCATGGCATGGAGAAGGACCTCCCTGAACTCCTTAATATGTTAAGGAGTGCAGAGAGCACTATGAAGTCGGCAAAGACTCCCGTTATGACGATTGGACAGTCTTCTTCTTCTCGCCCGAAAGCTAAGGCCAAGGGAAAGAAAAAGAAGAAACCCACTAATCCTAAGGGTGGAGTCAAAAAGGCGAAGGGAAAGTCCACGGCTGGAGACCCAGGGAAAGGCGAGTGTTTTCATTGCCACAAGACGGGACATTGGAAGCGCAACTGCACGGAGTACCTAAGTCTTAAGAAGAAGCATGGTGATGCTTCTGCTTCAGGTGCGTTTGTGACTGAAAACTGTTTTTCCATAAACTCTGCTTCCTGGGTATTGGATACCGGTTCAGGTTCTCACATTTGCAATTCAATGCAGGGACTGAGAAATAGCAAGGTTTTGAAGACAGGTGACCATACTCTCCGCGTTGGAAATGGTTCCAATGTACATACAGTCGCAGTGGGAGAGTATCACTTGGGGTTGCCGTCTGGATGTATTTTGATTTTGAATCCATGTTATTTTGTACCTGATATGCTATGTAATATAATATCCGTTTCTTTGTTGGACAATGAAGGGTATAATTTTGTATTGCAAAACAATGTTATGAACATTTACCTGAATCAAATGTTGGTTGGGTATGGTACACTTAATAACGGAATATATGTCCTAAATCAACACACAGTTTTCAGTATACAACACACTAATAAAAGAAAACTTTCAGAATTAAATGAAGCTTTTCTTTGGCATTGTAGACTTGGTCATATTAACGAAACAAGACTAAACAAGTTACACAAAGATGGATATTTAAATCCTTTTGAATATAAATCTTATGCGACTTGCCAGTCTTGTATCAAGGGTAAAATGACCAAAACTCCGTTTACTGGACACGGAGAAAGAGCTACTCAGCTCCTGGGCCTCATACATAGTGATGTATGTGGGCCTATGTCTACACAGGCTAGAAGCGGTTTTTCATACTTCATTACATTCACCGATGATTTCTCAAGATTCGGTCATGTATTTTTATTAAAACACAAGTCCGACGCTTTCGAGAAGTTCGTTGAATATAAACAAGAAGTAGAAAAACAAACCAGCTTGAGTATTAAGATGCTTCGATCAGATCGAGGTGGTGAGTATCTCAGTACAGAATTTGCAAACTTCTTAAAAGAGAATGGGATTCTCTCTCAGCTCACTCCTCCTTACACACCACAGCACAACGGTGTGTCAGAACGGCGGAATAGGACCCTATTAGATATGGTCCGGTCCATGATGAGTGACGCTGAGTTACCAGTCTCGTTTTGGGGGCATGCGTTGGAGACTGCAGCGTTTCTGCTAAACAGGGTTCCGACCAAAGCCGTGTCTACCACGCCATATGAGATATGGAATGGGAAGAGACCATCTCTTAAGAGAATTAAGATTTGGGGTTGCCCGGCCTATGTTAAAAAGCAGAATCCGGACAAACTCGAGACACGGTCAGTCATGTGTAACTTTGTGGGATATCCAAAGAATTCTTATGGGTATCTGTTCTACCACAAAGAGGAACAAAAGGTGTTTGTTTCTCAGTATGCCACATTCTTGGAAAAAGAGTTTTTCACGGATAGAGATGATGGCAAGGTGGTAGATCTAGAAGAGGTTCTAGAGACACAAACTACGAATGACGATTTGGTCGAACCGGCTGTTGCAACAGAAACTGAAGAACCTCGGCCACTCCGGAGGTCTGGTAGGACTTCTCGCCCACCGGAGAGGTACTACGGTTTCCTCATTGATGGTGACAGAGAAGACTGTATCATAGATGATGATGATCCTACCAGTTTTCAGCAAGCTATCACGAGTGGTGACTCTGTGAAGTGGCTGGATGCCATGAGATCCGAAATGGAGTCTATGTACACCAACAAAGTATGGACTTTGGACGTTGTACCCCCTGGGGTAAAACCTGTAGGGTGCAAATGGATCTTTAAAAGAAAGATTGGTGTGGATGGGCAGGTAGAGACCTATAAGGCAAGACTTGTGGCGAAAGGTTTTCGTCAAAGACCAGGATTGGACTATGACGAAACTTTTTCGCCCGTAGCCATGCTTAAATCTATTCGGATCCTACTTGCTATTGCTGCTCACTACGACTATGAAATCTGGCAGATGGACGTTAAAACAGCATTTCTAAATGGAGATTTAGAAGAATGCGTTTATATGGATCAGCCAGAGGGCTTCATTGACAGTGGGAGCAGCGAGAAAGCATGTAGATTGCTTAAATCCATATATGGGTTAAAGCAGGCATCTCGGAGTTGGAACATCTGTTTCGATGATGTTATCAAAGAGTTTGATTTCATCAAAAATCCAGATGAACCTTGTGTTTATAGGAAGGCTGTAGGAAGAGCTGTCACATTCCTCGTATTGTACGTGGATGACATTCTTCTGATAGGAAATGATATTCCTATGCTACAGTCGGTCAAATCATTCTTATCACTGAGGTTCTCCATGAAGGACCTGGGTGATGCCACATACATCCTGGGCATAAGGATCTATAGAGATAGATCCAAAAAGTTATTGGGATTGTCCCAAACCAGGTACATTAACACCATCCTAAAAAGGTTTAGTATGGAAGACTCCAAGCGGGGTGCCTTACCCGCTTGCCATGGAGTCACTCTCTCCAAGGATTCTTGTCCAAAGACTGATGAAGAGAGAGCTCGCATGACCATTATACCTTATGCTTCGGCAGTAGGGTCTATAATGTATGCGATGTTATGTACACGCCCAGATGTAGCTTATGCACTTAGTGTTGTAAGCAGGTATCAATCCAACCCAGGGGAGAACCACTGAACAGCTGTGAAGAACATTCTTAAGTACTTGCGAAGGACTAAAGAATTGTTCTTGGTGTATGGTAATAAAGATCTCCAAATGGAGGCCTTTACCGATTCGAGCTTCCAGAGCGATAAGGATGACAGCAAATCTATCTCAGGGTTTGTATTCACTCTCAATGGAGGGGCGGTAAGTTGGAAGAGTTCCAAACAAGATACCGTTGCAGACTCTACGATGGAAGCTGAGTACATTGCTGCAAATGATGCCGCCAAGGAAGCAGTCTGGATGAAGAAGTTCGTCTCGGAGCTAGGAGTAGTTCCAACCATTATTGATCCAATACCTTTGTATTGTGACAATAATGGGGCGATGGCGTTAGCCAAGGAACCCAGATCCCATCAGCGGTCCAGACACATCCTGAGGCGCTTTCATTTGATCCGGGAGATTGTAGATCGCCGCGAGATCGAGATTAAGAGAGTAGACACAAAGAACAACGCCGCGGATCCATTCACCAAGGCCCTCCCTCAGCCGCAGCATGAGCGACTTTTTGAGATGTTGGGTATGAGATACGCCAATAACTGGCCTTAGTGCAAGTGGGAGATTGTTGGATATATGTATGCCCTAGAGGCCATTATGTGATAGTTGATGTATCTATACATGTATATATATTCAGTTTACATTCTTGCTCGACATGATAGTATGCTATCTGGTTTCTCTTTATCTGACATGTTGATTTGATCATGCTTTTATTTCATTCATACATGCTGATAAAGCCCTAAGGATATCGGCTTGACTACTCTGATTATGATGCAGATCATACTAGTGGGACATCTGTAGTCTATAAGCATATCCTGAAATGTCCCTAGTCGGAGGTGTATTGAGACGGGGCATCGATACACCAGAGTAGACTAGCGTATATGATACTAGGCCCCATGTGATGGGCGACGGATGTTCCCACATTCGTCGATGTTTGACATCAAGATCATATACGGGTGCTCAGTGGTGACTGGGTACACTGGACGGACTCGCCGAGAACTCCTATATGGAATTATATCTATCGTCGAATAGCAGTTCTCAGGTGACACTGGTACAGGTTAGTCTGTAGACCCGAGATCGTCATGGAGTCTTGTGTGTTCTCCCACTGTACTTTGATTGCCACCCTACCACGGCTCTACTGAGTCGTGCAAACAGGTGGCCGTTGGGTACAGTCCCGAGACACATGAAGGCAATGAGCGATAGGAGGGGTTTCGTCTCTCCCGGTATTGGGAGTTGATGCTGTGCTGTGCTCGGCTGGTTATAACAGCAAGTCCCTGGCCAGGGCTGCTGAGATTTACTGATAAGTGTTATCAGTAGTTTCTCGATCTGTTATAGACCATTCACCGACATGACTTATTGAGTTATTGGGGTCGACGTGACCATCCCTAGGCTCGATATGCAGCATATCTGACGAAGAGACCGGACTGTACGGTAGTGTTGCCGGATGGCTCGATGGGAGTTGTAGCAGGTTCGCTTGTTGTCTTCTGATCGCTCAATACCCGGGTGGCCGTTACGTTTAGCTGACCTCTTGCGGCTTGAGGGCACTTGATATGATCATTACCCTCTGCCGGAGTATTGACGAGTCTTAGAGTCCCACAGAGGAGTTACCCAGTCCAGGCGAAACGTTGTGGTGCGCAAATGCGATATGCGCATACACCCGATTGAAATGTGTGTATATGATACCGAACATTGATCGGGTGAATTGCTTTTGGTAGGGTCATATGAGATATGACCGGATTGATAAATCAAGTGTTGATTTATCATTTAACCATAAGTTGTCTCACTTGAAACCTCTCTAGGGTTTGATGGATGTATGCATGCATGAATGTGTTTCTATTTTTTTTCTAGTTTCATGCACATGAAGATGTGCATACATGTACACATACATACATCAAACCATCATGGTTGATTATATATGGAAATGGTGGCAATATAAGCTTCACACCAAAGATTAAACTATGGATAATTATTTAATTTTGGTTTTAAAAGAAAATGAAAAGGAAAGGATAATTATGATAGTTTCTACATGCTTCTTCTAACCTAACCATGTTCACCTACCACTAAACCATGGTTATCCTTTCCTTTATCATTCTAAACCCAAGTTAAATTGATCATCCATCTTTTAATCATGGTTGGAGTCAAGAAGGATTAAATATATATAGTGATATTTATTTTCTTTTATAGATTAACCTAAGGGTTATCATTTTATCTCTTGAAAGAAAAGGCCACCATTTTCATCCTCATTCATCTTCTTCTCTCTAGCTCTTTTCTAGTGAATGAAATACAACAAAAGAAAGGTTTTTGAAGTGAGATTCAAAGCCACAACAACATTCTACACAAGCTTAGCCGTTTTGTTTAGAGTGTTATCTTCGGTTTGACGAAGTAGTGAGTTTGGACGGATATCTCCGCGGTGGATCATCGTGGATACAAAAGGACACCAAGAGGACCTCGTCTCAACACCAAAGAGCCTAAGGAGCGAATCAAAAACGGGAGCTACAAAGGTTGTAGCATTCAAACCCTAATTTTTGTTAGCTTAAAGTTTAATAAACCTAACTTTCTAGGATCTATCCTTTGCATGTTAGCTTAGCACCTTAAAAATCACAACTTTGGGTCATTTGATGCTTCAAAACACTTCATAGGGTGCTATACTAACCTTACATGATCGCCACCTCGACTCCGGGGAGCGGGTGCTGGGTTCGCTTAATACCCTCGACGGGTTTTGGCACGCATCAAGTATGCTATTTAAAAAATTCCAGAGTGCCGTGCGAGCCCGACCAAGGATCTAACTAGAGAATTGGGGTTTTTATAGCATCTAAACAAACCTTACACTAAGTGATATAGGAATGCAACCTTTGTAGACCGGTCCTTCGCTTCTAAAGCTCCGTGTAGTAGTCCCTTTGCTCCAAGTAGTGGTGTCCCGGACTCTCCTTAGGCTCTATTGGGCGAAAGAAACGAGCTTGCCCAAAGATCTTCGAGGTCGAAGATGATCTACGTCGAAGAATCGCTAACTCAAGCTACCTCTTCACTAATTGATGGATTAGTGAAGTAAATAACCTATACTAAATGGCTAATTTGGTATAGATTGATCAAGTAGGAATTTTGCTCACTTTAGAATTTTTTTTCTTTTTTTCTTCTTCTTCTCACTTAAAAGCCAGAGAGCAAGGAAGACGATCAAGAAGTGATCAAGTATGAACCATGGGTAAGAAAAATATCTTATATGAACTCATGTAGAGACTTAACCATGGCTAAAAATAATGGTTAGGTTAATAAATATTTAGAGTAAAACAAAATTAGTGGACTTAAGTCAAGACTTCTACATGCTTCCACAAGCATCTTAGCCATGCTAATTTCCACCTAATTTTGATTTTTCCCTTAATATTTAAACACCCAAATCATCTTTACTTTGGTATGAGTCTCATACACCCAAGTCCAATGTATCATCTAGCATGACACATAAATAAATATATTAATATATATCACATGTATATTTGTATGTATTTAGAGAAAACAATTTCTTAAGTGAGCTAATATTAGTTAATATATATCAATATATCAAATATATAATTATTTATTAAATTATTAAATCAACACTTGATTTAATAACCCGGCTATATCAAATATACATATAACTAATTATTGAATCAACACTTGATTCAATAATCCGGTTATACCACATATAACCTATATCGCGAGATTAAAATACTGTATCGCATACACGTATCAATCTCGGTCCCGCACATATCACATATGTGTCCTACTTCGTTTTGCTTGAGCCAGGAAATCTCTGTGTAGGACTCTAAAGACTCATCAATACGCCAGCAGTAGGTGGTGATCACATCAATCACCCACAAACCGTCAACGGTACTAGCTGGTCGTAATGGCTACCCAGGTATTGAGCGATCAGAAGATCAACAAGCAAGCTTGTCCAAACTCCTGTGAATCCAATAAGTAATACTACCGTACAGTCCGGTCTCTTCGTCTGATATGTCACATATCGAGTCTGGAGGTGGTAAACGCCAGACCCCAATAACTTGATAAGTCATGCTGATGTGAGGCTCATAACGGGTCTTGAAACTACTAATAACACTTATCAGTAAATCGCATCATCTGCCATGGCCAGGGACTTTCTGTTATGGCCAATCGAGCACAGTGCAACATCAACCCCCAATACCGGGAGAGACGAAACCCCTCCTATTGCTCATTGCCTCCATGTGACTCGAGACTGTACCTAAAAACCACTTGTTTGCACGCTCTCTTGAACGTGGTAGGGTGGAAATCAAAGCAAAGTGGGAATCACACAAGACTCTATGACAATCTTGGGTCTACAGACTAACATGTACCAGTGTCACCAGAGAACTGCTATCTGACGTTAGATATAATACCATCTAGGAGTTCTCGACGAGTCCTGTTCAGTGTACCCAGTCTCCACTGAGCACCCGTATATAATCTTTGATGTCAAACACCAATGGATGTGGGATCATCCATCGCCCATCAAATGGGTCAAGAAACGTATACGCTAGTCTACTCTGGAATATCGATGCCCCGTCTCGATAAACCCACGACTAGGAACAATTAAAGGATGAACTTGTGGACTACCATGGCCCTACTAGTATGATCTGCATCATAATCCTGGTAGTCAAGTATACATCCTAAGGGCTTTACCAGCATGTGAGAGCAAGACAATATTACAATACTAGTCTATATGTTAAGATAAAGTGTAACCAGATAGCATACTATCATGTCGAGCAAGAAAGTCCTCCATATATATGTCCAAGCATCCATTATAATATACAATCATGTACAATAATGGTCTCTAGGGCATACATATAACTAACAGCGGGAGGGTACCGATCTTCCTACACTTGGCTATTATTCGACTTACACTTGACGCGCGATCGTCATCTAAAAAGCCGGGTAATGACCTACGATCTAACACTTGCAGCATAATGAAAATTCAAATAAGAAGAAGACTGACGAGCTAAAGTACTCACACAGAAAGCAGACAGTCGTGCAGAAGAAAATAAGCTCAATTTTATTTATATTAAAAAAATTTTACGAGGTATTCTGGGCTCCTCAGCCTTACAAAAATGCTCGGAGGCTTACAAAATTTTGAAAAGGAAAAAAAAGCCTCCCAAGGGAAGAAAGCTCAAGCCGGGGGCTCCACCGGGATCTCGCCCCGCTGACACCGCCCTTGGGGGCCGGAGCTTCGGTCTCTTGGACGGCTTCACTCCCTGTGGCAACCTCGGCGCCCGCACCCTGCGGCATATCCTTGGAGAGCAGGTACTTAGCGCGGAGCTCACCATCGACAAACTCCGGCATTGACGTCTTGACGGCGTCGAGAGCCTCGTGTCAAACGATGGCCGAGGCTTCAGCGAGGTCGACGTAGAGCTGGTCAGACGCCTTATACCTCACCACGAACTTCACCGCTCAGACCTCAGCAAGCTTCACCGCCTCGAGCGCCCCCCGAGCATCCTTTCTGCTGACATCCCTCGACTTCTTCATTGTGTTATAGAGGTTGCCAACCTCCTTCAACTTAGCCTGGAAGGCCCGGTTGGATTCCATCAGAAGTCGGTGAGACTGCTTGTACTTGGAATTTGTCAGCTCCTCGGCAACCACTCGAGCTTCGAGGGCGGCTATCTTCTCCTCCGCCTGTCGCAGATGAAGGCGCAAAATCTTCTCCCGCGAGGACGATTCGCCCGCCTTCTTCATGGCCGGAGCTATCTCCTCGGATTCCATATTGACAATGAGGGCGCAGTGGTGGAGGAACTGAGGAAAGCAGTAAAAGGAGTTAGAAATGTTCAAACTGAAAAAATATAATTAAGAAAATTCTTAAAAGAACATGGATACCGACCTGAACCGCCTCCTGAGCAATAGCGGCCACCTGGGACTTCAGGGTCTCGCGGGGAATCTTGCCCCCGGCTGCTTTCTCCATATTCGAGAGCAGGTTGTCGGTGACAGAGAGCCTCGAAGGCACTCCGAAGCAGAAGTCCCCTTCTTGCACTGGAATTCCTGTGGAGGGCGCTTGAGAGACCGTTCTTTTTTTCCTTTTGAGGGGAACGTCTCTGGGCTCCTTCTCCTCCTCCTCCCTCGTCCGAGGCGCCGGGTCCCGCGCATGCTTCTGGCTCCCCCCGTGGCTGTCTTCCGGGGCTCGGGGCGCAGTGGAAGGCTTTGCCGGTGGAGTTGGCTTTGGGGCCGAGCTCGGGCCAGGCCTGGACGAGCTTCCGCCCCCGGTCTTCTTTTAGGCCTTCGCGGTCATAGCAGCTAAGAACTTGGATCGGTCCATTTGCTCTGCAAAAAGGAGAATACACAAAAGAGATTTAGTGACGCTAAAAAGGGCAAAGAAAATTTATCAAAATCTAAATAGACCGTCTACGGCCCTAACTTACCCAGAAAGCGCGCAGAGCTGAGCCCAGCCCAGCTCAGGGCCTGCTCAGAAAGAAAGACGTTGGCCCACTGGATTGGCTCCCACAACGACACTACCCTTGTCTCGGGTGAAGATGACAGTTTCGCTCTCAGGCAGTCGGCCCTGTGCCGCTGTGTAGGCATGGGCCAATCCTCGCCCTCAGGTGGCCCGACGAAAATGAACTTCTCCTTCCATTCATGGATGGAAGAATGAACGGCTACCACACCCGACTCGGCCACCCCGCCCTTACGTTTTTTGAAGAAAAAATACACCCAGCTCGCCTCATCCTTGCTGGTGCCAGGGTGATTCTTATAACAGAGGAAGGAAACGAGGAGGGTCAAACTGAAGGGGATATTTTCAAGTTTCAACCGGACCAGAAACCCGAGGAGAATTCTCCACGAGTTCGGCGCTAGCTGGCCCGGAGCAAGATGGAAGTATCCAAGCACCCCATATACCTCAGCTGAGATGGGCAGACGCATTCCGGCCCGGAATGCTTCCAAATACAGGGCAATCTCCTTGCCCTGCACCTGGTCCGCCCGCTCACCCTCTCCAGCAACGCGAAGCGAATAGTTGGTGTAACAACCCCAAATTTCCTGTACAACTTTCTGTGCAAAATTTTCTTAATTTAAAGAAAGTGATGCTTTTGCCTGAGCACAAGTTAAATATTTGTTTTGCTAATTAATAACAAGAAGGAGCTTGTAGCTCATTGGTAATACCTTGCACTGCTGAACCAAGCCACCAGAGTTCAAATCCCATACCCCACATTATTTTTAATATTGTTTTATTTTGAATTTTTAGAATACCAAGGGTTTACACGTGCATAACTCACAAAAACCCCACTGCACCTTGAAAAGTAACTGTACCAGGGGACTGATGAACCGACGTGGAGTGCTCCGACCACCCGACTCGGCCGGCGGACCGGCCGCCTCCGCCTGCCGGACTCGGCCGGACCGCCGAGTCGCCAACATGAAAAAGTTGTCTCTTCAGCTCCCCATCACTCCTGCATACTCTAAATTCTTGAATCGGTTCCAGAGCCCCTTTAAATCACATTAAACCCAATTTTAATACAATTTAATACATTTTTTCTCACACCTCTTCACCTAACCCTAACCCTAGCTTTACCCTATAAATACTACCCCTAAACACACCCCCTCACTCCAAAATTCTGAGAAAACTCTCAAGAAAATTCCTAGAAGTTTAGTGTACTTTTGAAGTAGCGAAGGGCGAAACTCCAACGATTTTTCCGGCGACAACCCTAAGAGTTCCCGGCGACGAAACGACGCACCGGCGCCTCCTCCCATTTCCTCTTCCTCATCCCTAACTTCTAAACCCATAAGTCCTCCTCCCTCTTCTCTAATCTTCTTCTAAAAATACGTAATTACAAAACCCGACGGAATCGGAGTTAAACCGATTTCCGATTCGGTTCTTTCTCAAAATCCAACATTTTCTTAAATACAATCACACAAAACTCTTACTTGTTAACCATTAAACATTAACAAACATGTTGAACAAGTTTCATAACAATATATATCATTTTGTAACTTTTATTGCTCTTTTTCAGTAAAATACCATGTAGTTTCATTTTGACATTAAATCATCACAATCTTATTATACCTTTAATTAGATCACGAGGTAATGACCTACCTCCTCACACACTCATATGCAACATAGCATAATACCTTTCGGGAATATAGAATACGGGAAAACGAAACATTTCAAATAAATACCATTACTATTAAAACCGTTTTCTAAAAGATTAGTATTTTACACAAACCTTTGCAAAGTGCCGCTACAACCCATTTTGGGGAACCCGACTGGGATGGTGCGTATTATCGCACGTCCCTGGGCTTAGAAGTGTGAGATGCAGACCTCCGCAAAGAGCATTCGGTCTCGAGAGATTTAAAATGCAAATATCTTAAGAAAATGAGATTTCTAGAAATATAATATATATTAAAATTATATATATATATATATGTATGTATGTATGTATGTATGTATCATTAAAATATCTATTTTTGTGATAATATAAATATTCTCACTTTTTTCTAAAATCACAAGAATCACTTTATATTAAAATACTATGAAATCTATACAGGTCAATATTACAATTAAATACCTTATATTATGAAAATTATGTTATCTTCCCTAGAAATATCACAAATATAAAATCTACATCTATTACAACTCTAAAGATGATAAATAAATACTTGGGGTGTATTTTGAAAATTATACAAAAGTATTTTTACATGAACCCCCCTCAAGTTCTATAAATTACAATAAGGACCCTAGTAAATATAGGTTTAAGCGGGACCAATCTCTTGAGCCTTGGGGAGCCGGAGAAGTGGGTGCTTGTCTATTTAAGGTAGACAACTTAACAACGGTGTTATCAACACGGTAATTGTCTTTGAAAAAAACACAAATTCTGTCGCCCATGTGCAGCGGTTACCGATAATATCAAAACAATCAGGACTTCAATTTACTTTTCTAACTGTCTGATTCAGACTGAGTCTCATTATAATAATCTGACTTGAATGTGATTCAAGCGCAATATTACAAAACTACAATTCAACATGAATCCATGAATCCATATATTCAATCTATCAATACAACTTGACTGAACCGAACCATGGATATACATCCATTTACATGATTCTCCAGTTACATCCATTTACATGATTCTCCAGTTACATTCATTTACTGATATCATGGTTTCGGCAAGTCATCCAAATATACAATCTATATTACAATTCAATTACAAGTTGAAATACAATATAATACAATACAATACCATTAGTACAATCATTACTATCAATACAATAAATACACGGGGTAGTGGGGTAGTTCATTCGTGAATCCAACAGAATCTCAAGAGTCCCCCTAGATCATGAATCCATGTCTACTAACACAAGCAAGCAATCATGAGGGCCCGTTTTTCCATGCTCCTGTATTGTGGCCTGTTGAGTTTGGAATACTTCGACGATGGTCAAAGTCCCACTACTAACATTTGATTCGGGCCCGTGGTTCCCTACCCCTGGATTGGAGCCTGTTGGGTTTGAGAACACTCTTGAGATTGGTCGACATTCACCTTTGAACTTACGATAACAACAACTTTAACACTGAAAACAACTTTAAAAGCTACACACTCTCTCTCTCTCTCTTACCCTCTGTCTATTCTATTTCTCTCTTATCTTTGGGACTTACCGAGCGATTTGTTCGCTGACGACATTCTCTTTCTTTCTTCTTGAATGTCGTCAGGTGATACGGATCTTCTAGAGATCGAGCCTACCAGCGAGGACTTGGACCAGCTTGCAGAGCTCTAGCCATATTGTACACTTTTTATTTCAGTACTTTTCCTTTTCTGTTATGCTACTGTTTAGGCATTGCTTTCTTCCAGATGTATTTACTTTTCCATGCATTGTACAAAAAGAACGTGAATAAATAAAGTTGCTGTTTTATTATATCTTGTCTTTTGTGCGTTTATTTTTTTATATTGCTTAGATACGCTTAGCATATTTACTTCAGAGTAAATACGTAGCGGCCTCGTCGCGTCCCCTTCGCCATATACCGGGAAGCGGGGCGTGACTGTTGGAGAGAATATGGAATCGAGACCGAATCTCGGTAAGCTCGTCCACATTCCTCAAAACGGAGGACGCATCGCGGGCGTTCCCGATACGCACCTTAGAGGCCCTTGTCGCCACCCGACGGCGAACGACACGGGTAGCCCTTGCTCTAGGGGTGAGCCCGACACAGATGACGCAGCAGAAGAACCCTCTCGGCTATCTGAAGCCGGGGGAGGAAGACCCGCTGGACTCGGCTCCAACAACTGGAGCTTCATCGTCCGACTCAACCCTAACTATCTCTACAGACTCCTCAGATGAAGACATCTAACCTAATTCAATGGAATGGGCCCGCCGAGGAAAAATCATGGGTGATCCGATCTAAAAGGAAGGAGCGCCGAGCAATCTTTGACAACGAAAGTAAATTATGGTGGAAGTGTTGGCCTAAAGGGGTCCCTTCCTATTTATACACTCCAAAGAAAGTATCCAACGGCCCAGATCGATTCCCGCCAAAACGAAACATCGCGCTTGCCAGCCGTCAGAGCTCCACGCGGCGATCGGCCATTGAGGATGTCCCTTCGGTCGCATGTGACAACGACAGCCTGACACGTCCGCCAACCAACGTCGGACACGTGGCCTGCTGCCCATCGGATGAACGGGTGAAACGGCGCACCCTCCTTAAATGCGCAACCATTTCACTGATCCGCTGATACCATCGGAGGTACGCGCAAAGATCCAAGCTTTAGGGGAAGTGCCACGTGGGTTCAAAGATCAAAACGACGCAATTGCCACACGCCACGTCGCCCCGGAAAATCCGCACTAATGATTCCCGGCAACAGACTAGGCCGAGAAAAACCAAGCAGGCCATTCTCGACCCCACCCATAAATAGGTCGGAATGAGAGTGGGGGGATAATGATGATGTTCACAAGTGGTGTCTTCTTAGATTACGACACGTGGTGGATGACCTGTCCCGAGGGCTACGTGGGATAAATGAGTTACCTCAGGGACATTCCTCGGGATAATCTTCTCGAGGCATGTATCCGACCTTTCGGGAGACCATCCTGAATACATTCCACCTTCGTCTAGGAAACTACCAACAGCTCGTCTCCGAGCTTTCTCAGTCTCCTTGCTCGTCTCGGAGGCTTCTTACGCGCCGAGCTCTCTTAGCCTCCTAGCTCGTCTCCGAGCCTCTTACGCGCCGAGATCCCTCGGACTCCCAGCTCGTCTCCGAGCCTCTGACGTGCCGAGCTTCCTCGGCTCTCCCGATCAACCGAGAACGCAGATCCCAAGCGCTTCCGCAATGGCTTCGCGTATCTCGCCAAAGCGAGATATCCGCCGCCCTATGTTACGCGTCCCACGTAGGCTCATTCCCCCATTAATGAGCGGATCCCGCCATTAACGCGGGAGTAACATATGGGCATAACTGACGGCGAAGATCTCGCACCGGCTTGCTCCTTGCGACCACTATAAAAACCCTTCTTTCAAACAACTCAGGTAACTCGAATTATCTCAATACGCCGCTACTCTGCTCCTATTCCTCGACTCTAATTTGATCGTCGGAGGGTCCTACGGTGGTCACCCACCTCGGGACTTCTTTGCATGTAACTCGGCGTCCAACACCAACCCATTAAGATCCACACCCAACAACCTTCAACTCAAATCTCAACCGTTCAACAACACTCGCTACAAACCGACGGAGAACAGCATCTGAGGGAGATCCTAAGCTCCATCAATAATGAAGTACATTCTTTTGGTTTTTTAATTAAAAAAACCAAAAGAAACTATCTTTTAATAATAACAAATCATTACATTTTGGATGTATTAAAAAGAATCAATAAACAGTTGCTATTTTTCTTGTTTCTTGTGTTCCGTGACTTCTTCCAACCCAAAACGACAGGTAGAAAATTTTGGAAGTAGACATGCCATGTACTATCCATTTCATCAATTGGAAGTAACTTCCAAGTTCTTCTTCCATCGAAACAAACACTTGAAATACTGGAAGTAGGTTTACTTCCATACTATTTCATGTCAAACAAACAGGCTTTTAGGGTCCGTTTGGATGTCCGGAAATACCGGAAGTATACTTGAAATAACTTCTAAAAAAATGTCATGTAAGAAATCCAAGAAGGCACTTATGGTGTTTGTTTACTTGTTTTTGGAAGAAAGAAATAGTTATGAAGTAACTTCTTGCATGAACAAAACAAATGTTGATTCATATGAGCATTTTGTTTCTTCTTTTAGAAGTGATAAAGAAATAGCATTAAAAAATTATTTATTGTCTGGTTCCTTGTGCTCCATACTCATTTCTTATCCAAAAATGAGCGAAAGAAATTTTTGGAATTAGCTGTGTCATATAGGATCCATGTCATCATTTGGAAGTAACTTTTAAACATTTTTTCCATTAAAACAAACGCTTGAAATATCGGAAGTGACTTTCAAACACCCTGCTTCCACTACTTTCATGGTTTTTAATGTCAAATAAACATTCCCTCGGTGGGAAAAGTGAGGGTCAAAGGCACATGAGCAGAACTTGTTTAAAATGTTGACAATTTATCAACTAATTTAATGGTCGTTGTTCCTTTATTTTGATCAACATATTTTAAGACATGCATACATACAATATTATGAAATTTCAATACTTGTTGCTTCAGAGGGCCATGAATTTAACGTGTTCTCGATAATAGAACATATTTCATTAACTAAAGTTACGGTCATAGAGTATCGAAACCATATGAAAATTGCTGTATATAAGCTCATGAACGATGCCAATGATTACAAATCAGTTGTGGAAGATTGATTTTTTTACCAATACAAGAAAAACTCCCCCCTTTATCTCCGATGTCCACATCTCTACCGTTATAATGAGAACACATGCGGGTACCACAAAAAGTTATCATTTTTCCACAGATAATGTAGAAAAATAAGAAAAATCCTTCGTGGAACTTTTGTATATGTATTTCAATTATATTTCACAGAATATATTTATTTACATAATTACATTCACAATAAAACTTTCCTAAATATGTTAATTTTCAAAGACCCATTTATTTTATTATACATAATTCAATAATTGTGCAAAAACTAAATAATATTAGTTTATGTATGGAAAATAGAAAATTGGTGATGAAAATAAAAATGAATGCCCATAGCCAGTAATAACCCTTAATTCTTATGATAATAAGATTTTATATCTTTTCCAGAAATACAAAAAATCATATATATGTTTTTTGCTCTTTTATTTTTTTTATTTACATTTTGTGCTATACATACGTGCATGCCACGTGCAAAAAAGACGAGAAAGCTGGATTCCAGGAAAGCCATGGAACCTTGCGGCATATGTTCTTTTGTTTATGGGTTTTTTTTCGAAATAGGATATAATAATGTTAAAATTATTAAAATAAAATCATTTATTTTTTATTTACCAAAGTATGATGGTTTCAACCCCCAGCCTCCCACCCGCAAGCAGAGAGCGGGTTCCAAAACCCCCCCCCCCCCCACCCTCTAAAAAAGAGGGCGGGATCTAGAAACCCGCCCCCACACTGTATAAGAGAGGGCGGGTTCTCCTATAGAGGGTGGGGACGGGTTCATAGAACCCGCCCTTATTAATAAAGAAAATTAAATAAAAAACATAATTTAATCAATATCGATTAAAAAAAATTAATAAATAATATTATTGTTGTTTTTGTTCCGGACAATTGTTATTATAGTTCATATATAATTACTATAAATATGAATCTTGTATACACTCCAATAACAAAATGAATAAGTCAAATTTATAATACAAAAAAATCATATCTGTTTGTAAAAGGTAAATTGTACAAGTTTCTTTACAAGCGCTAACCGATTTTCTTCCGGTGCACTTGTCACGATCTCGAAGGACCCGCCCCTATTGACTGTCCTGGACATCTGGTCCTATAATGACCTGGTTGTTTGCACAGACTATATCTGCCGTGCCTTTTCTGAGGATCAGGATCCATTGTTATTCGATCTCGACGCACTTTAGGTCTTCCGGGTCCTATATTTTTGTTTGGCGGTAATACAGTCGGTGTTTGTCCGTTCCCAGTATAATAGTGCCAATATCGACTGTCTGGTATAGGATGAAATTTTGGATCATATGCACCTTGGTAATTGGAAACTGTATAGTAACGGGAAGCAAAATTGTAATGTGAGTTATGCATACTGCTCGCAGCAGCAATTGCATGGGCACAAGATAAATGTTGTTGCTGGAAAACACCACATATGCACGATGAGAGCCCTTCATCTCTAAAATTTACGGTATATTGATTCCCATTACTCCCCGTAACTTGAAACTCCGCTGTGTTAAACCTTTCATATCTGTAGTATTATGCTCTGTGCTCACTTTTCCGGAATATATCTTCGTAATACGCGGTGAGTGGAGTCTCCATCGCCAAGGACTTTTCCCTTCTTTGCACAAAATAAGTATTCACTCTGAAAAAGGTTCGAATAATCAACCCCTATATCGGTAAGCCCCTAACACTTTTAAGGACCCCGTTGAAGCTTTCAAACATATTAGTGGTCATTAGTAGATATATGTATCCATTATCATGTGCTTATGACCACATGCGTACTGGATACTCATCTAACCACGCTTTCGCGGCTTGACTCATCTCTCCAATTTTCGTCATGTACATGTCATGAACATTAGGGTCAGATGCTTCACCGGCTTTGTACATAAGCTTATGTAGATCTAAATTTTTAAATTTTCTATCAAAATTTTGCCTGAAGTGCCGCAGGCAAAACCTATGTGAGGTCGTCGGAAATACAGCTCTCATTGCAGCTAGTATTCCTAGATGTCTATCAGATATGATGCATAAATCTGTTTTATCAATAATAGATGGGATACCAAGATGATGTATTTTTATCCTCGATGATAGAAAATCCCAACGGAAATATACCGTTATTAGCATCAACACCTGTGGCAATTAACATGCAATCTCTGTACTTACCATATAGATACGTCCCATCCACGCACAATACCGGCCGACAGTGTGTGAAACCAGCCGCACAAGGAGCAAAGCACCAGAAAATTCTTTGAAACCTGATACAGCCATCGACATATGTTTCTGTGGTTTTTAGCTGGTATACGGACCCCGGATTTGATGCTTTCATGGCTTCTATAAAAGGGACTAGTGAGTTGTACGAGTTTTCCCAATCCCAAAATATCTTGCATAAAACCTTTCTACGAGCATCCCATGCCTTCACATACGAAATCTGAATTTTGTGCTCTCCGCTGACGTAGAGCCGTATCTCTCGAGGAGTCATCACCACATCTGTACGGATTAGTGACATGATTAGTGAGCAAATGTTAGATGAAGTGCAATTCCTGTGATCTTTTAACATAATAAAATTGATGCAAGTATGTTCTTGGTTGTATTTCGTGACCTTCCAAGCATTGGCTCTTTTGGAACAATATGCATGCAATCTCCACTTACATTAAGGAGCTTTCGTACATACCAAGGTATAGTACGTCTTATTTGACTCTTCGATTTTAAATGTAACGTTTTTTTGAATAACCCACGACTTCAGCTTACAAATAAGATCTCATTTTTCCTGAAACATATCTCCAATAGTGGCGCAATCTTTGCTTGCTACGGTCGCTTCCAAATAGGGTTCAGTATTTATTTCTGCCACGGCTAAGTCTACCCAACTATCATCTTCCAGCGGATCGAGGCCGGGATCTTCTAGCTCGACAAAATCATTATCCGCAGCCATATCATCAATCAATACTACTTCATTCAATTCAGCGGTATATTCCACGCTATTCTCCCCTTGATGACCTTCACCAGTTTCATCATCATCACTGCCACACATATCAATGTCACCCGTAACAACATAAGGATCGGGTGCAATATATGATGGTTGAGGTCGGTGTAATGTGGATGGTTCGGAGTGAAAAGACCGGAAAGATGTGGATGGACATACTTGGAATGCGCTACTTGGATCGTGTTGGAATGATGCGGAGGTATGAGAAAATCTGTGTTTAGTATATAAATTTTTCTTATATAATTTTTCCTTAATATTTCCGTATTACTAAGAATATAAACATAATCACCACTTGTTTCAGATTTATTTACCTTTGGAAGGTTGTATATGATAATCCTTGTTGTTCTTCAGGGGTGCATGTAACTGCAGCAGTCGATTGAGAAAATCTGTATTTAATATATAAATATAATAGTATTTTGGTATTACAAAAATTTGATTTATAAAATATTTACCCTTGAGTTTGAAGGTATGAATAATATTGTGTATAGTCGTATCCACTGAGACTAACGGTATCATCGGTGTTTGGTAGAGAGCGGAATGGAGAGCAAATGGAGAGGAGAGAGAGCTGTTTTTATAAGTGTTTGGCGGTAAAGTGGTCACGGGTTTGTCTTGGATTAATTAAAATTATTTAAAATATTAAGGAGGGCGTGTTTCAAAAACCCGCCCTCTCCTTAATTATTGAAGGGGTGCGTTCTAAGAACCCGTCCTCTTCTTTGCAAAATGATATGACCACACATAATTATTATCAGTAAGATTTGACAACACAATATATGTTAAGAAAAAAACAAAAGATTTGACAACACACGACAGGAAAAAACAGAAGAGATGAGGGCGGGTTCTTTGAACCCGCTGGCATAAAATTATTGAAGGGGGCGCGTTCTAAGAACCCGCCATCTTCTTTGCAAAATGATATGACCACACATAATTATTATCAGTAAGATTTGACAACACAATATATGTTAATAAAAAAAACAAAAGATTTGACAACACATGACAG
The DNA here is from genome assembly GCA_030015575.1 of Agapanthus africanus. Lineage (NCBI taxonomy): Eukaryota > Viridiplantae > Streptophyta > Magnoliopsida > Asparagales > Amaryllidaceae > Agapanthus > Agapanthus africanus. Next base: position 641,023,254 of record JASDDO010000014.1, on the reverse strand, counting down.
GAAAAAAACAGAAGAGATAAGGGCGGGTTCTTGGAACCCGCTGGCATAAAATTATTGAAGGGGCGCGTTCTAAAAACCCGCCCTCTTCTTTGCAAAATGATATGACCATGCATAATTATTATCAGTAAGATTTGACAACACAATATGATTTATGAAAAAAAACAAAAGATTTGACAACACACGACAGGAATAAACAGAAGAGATGAGGGCGGGTTCTTGGAACCCGCTGACATAAAATTATTGAAGGGGGCGTGTTTTAAGAACCCGTCCTCTTCTTTGCAAAATGATATGACAAACTTAATTATTATCAGTAAGATTTGACAACACAATATATGTTAAGAAAAAAAACAAAAGATTTGACAACACACGACAGGAAAAAACAGAAGAAATGAGGGCGGGTACTTGGAACCCGCTGGTATAAAATTATTGCAGGGGGCGCGTTCTGAGAACCCACCCTCTTCTTTGCAAAATGATATGACCACACATAATTATTATCAGTAAAATTTGACAATACAATATGATTTAAGAAAAAAACAAAAGATTTGGAAAAAAACATAAGAGATGAGGGTGGGTTCTTGAAACCCGCTGGCATAAAATTATTGAAGGGGGCGCATTCTAAGAACCCACTATCTTCTTTGCAAAATGATGTGTTCATTTTTAAAGTATGATTTGACAACACAATATGATTTGACAACACAATATGGAAAAAACATAATCGTTCTGTGGACAAAGATGAGGGCGGGTTCTCGGAACACGTCCTCCTTTCCTTATAAAACCCCGCTCTCTTTGTAAGTCTACGGTAGCGTCCCGGCCGTCTTTCCGAGGCCAAAATGCGGAAACGAAACTTTTTCAAAATTTTAAACCGGCGCTATCGTATGCTTAAAACCTGGATCGAACCATTAATCTACAACTAGCTATCTAGAGAAGGGATAGAAGGCTATACCGATCGATCCGTGTCCTTCGATCTTTGGCCACCATCCCAAACTCCTCGCGGCATCTCCGGTCTCGATCTCCTCGTCGGAAAGGGCACCACATCATTGATTCTTTTTAAGGGCTCCCGCTTCATCCGAAACAACTCGGACACGAAGTGTGCTAGCCGACGTGTCCAAGGTGATGTAGAGAATGTTTGTGATCACTTTGTCTCTTGCATCCATTGATTTTTATGGAGGTTAGAGATGAAGCCATTGATGGAGATAATGAGCTAGAGGAAGAAGAAGAAGAAGAAGAGAAGGCTTTCTTTCTTTTGTGTTTCATATGATCAAATGAGAGAGAGTCAAAAGAATAATATGAGAGCTTCCCCCTCATGGCAGCCCCTCTCTCTCTCCTCTCCTCATATCAACACACAACCATCAAATAATGTGACATAAACACATAAAAAGAGACCATGAGTCACTAATGAAGTCTATGTCACATTAAATGCTCAAAATGATGATTTCTAGCTCATTATTTCCATTGGCAAACATTAATCCAAATGTTTGCAACAATAAAAGATACGGCAATATCTAAAGTAAACTCGTGACGGATTGTTCAGACCATAATATTGCATTATTATATTCCACATTCTTATTCTTTTTATAAATAAACAGGTGCTTTTGACGCATGTCTGCTACATGTTACAGGTTACAGGTTCTTGGACAAAAACAATGAAAAAGATAGAAGACGATGCAAAAAGTGAGACTAAAACCGACAAATGGGAGAACCTTGATCAAGCCTATACGAAGATCAGTTCACAAGTACAAGGCAGTGCATGGTTCAAAACTTCGTCACGATGCAACGGCAAAAGTTCACTACAATTGTTCACTGTGGAGATCTGGAAGCAACCTGGAATCCAATCTGAGAACCAACCCAAGAAATAGTCATAAAAAGTCAACAGAAAGCCAGTACAAGAAACAGAAGCAAACAAGCCCTTACTTTGGCCGCGTGTCGGCGCAGAAAACTTTGGCGGTGCGAGGCTCGTTGACTTGGTCTTTTTTCTTAGGGGTATTTTTGTAATAGTAGACATGCGGTTCAAAATGTAACCTAGGGTTTCCTATTCTCTATAAATAGGAACTCTAAAGATTGTATTTTCTCATGCCTCCTTTTAATAATAAATTCCAGAACTCTTTTGGAGAGCATCGGTGTTTCATTTCCATTCAGAAATTCAGATCTGACAAACCTGCATGGATGATTGGAGGGATGCATCTGTAAGTAGATTTAATTTCTCGTCCTAGTTTAGATTTCAATTCTTTGCCCTAGGTAGATTTAATTTCATGCCCTAGGAACTTGTTTAGGGTTTAGTTTTGGGGAAGGATTTTGAGAGATGAGATCTCTCATCCCTTTCTTACCCACCAAATATTTACAATAGGACTCCATGCATACACGCACACACCGCGTCCTACGGCATCCTACCCCTCGAGGTAACGATGACACCGTAGTGTAAAGGCCCGGTTGCGCGCGTTTTCCATGGAGGTTAGGGTAAGGATCTCTAAAGGAAGGACAAGAACCTAGAGGAAGGAACACCTTCCCGAATGGATCTAATCCCCTTTATTGATAATTACCATAACTCCTCACAGATCTTCATTCGGGTATAGAAAGCGTTGAGGTTTACTTGCATTTCCAAACCATCCCTAAACCTAACCCTAGCAAGAATAGATCTAGTTAATTGCCCTAGAATAATTAGGTTTTTAGATTTAATAATTAATCCGAACACCCTTCGGAATTAACTCGTAAGAGCGATTAGGAGATTCACAAAATCCCTGTGGATCGACCCGTACTCACCGGCTAGCTGCAAAGCGACGCCGTTCTTGATTGCGGTTTAGAAATAGTTTTTGACATACGAATCAAATGGCGTCGTTGCCGGGGATGGCGTGTCATTTCCTTTTCGCAATTTCGGGTTAATCATAAAATAAAAAAAATCATAAAAATCTGAAAAAATCACAAAAATATAAATATATATATAATCTGTTATTTTTGGAAGGGATACTTTGTTGTTTGAATATTTGCAGGATATACAAATTCGGATCTGGAAATTTCCAGAAAGCAAAACGGAAAACGGGGTATCGGAACAGAAGGGATTTTTAACAGCCGAACAACAGAAAAATTTTGGACTCTTGAACCGCCCAACCCGCCGCGTTTCCGCGGCCAAAACCCACCTTAGGCCGCGGAACCGCGGCCGTCTTGTCAAATCAGACCGTGAAAATTTTTTTGGGGCACTGTGCAGTCATTTTGACCGCGAAACCGCGGTGGGAGCCTGGTTTTGCCGCGGAAGGGCGGTGGAACAGTGACATCATCTGATTATCTTTGCTCTGTAAGCATCCTCTGTTCCTCCTCTGTAATTCTAGATATATCTTTTTCTGAAATATTCCTGCAGGATTCTGGGCACTTTAAAAATATATTCCCTTCCATATAACAGTCTTGTGCAGGATTTTTGGGCCCCGCTTGAACTAAATTGATTGCAAGTAATATTTTACTGTTGCATATCTTTTCTATGTGCTGTTGCATATATTTTCTCTAAAATCTTTTTGCAACAAAATTTTTCCAAATAAAGAGAGAAAAAAAAATAAAATAAAAAGGACAAATATTTTATAGAACTTGCAAAATTTTTTTAGCCGCAAATAAATCCTTGCACCACCCAACCTTCCTTCTTGTCACCTTTCTTCTTCTAACATGGATACCCCACACAATAAATCATTAGCCGAACTTTGGTATCCCGAACCTAATTTTGCGTCATACGTCAATTTGTTCGGTCAATTTAAAGACGATCCTTCCTTACCAAAAAAATCTTTGAAAGCTCAAATAGAGGAGTCTAGGAGAAACAGTTTGACTTTTCAACCCATTTTGTGTCGACCAAGTCCATCTTTACCACCTACATATGTTGATACCACTTCTTCAAGTCATTCTATCACTCCTAGGCCGATGTCCATTGCTGAGCATATTGCTCAATCTCGCAGTCGATCTTTCACCCCTCTCCACTCATCCAGTTCTAGGGATCAACACGACTATTCACCTTTTTATCCATATGTTGACCCTACCCCTGTCCAATCACCCACTTCCTACCAGTCATACCCGACCTTCCCACCTTCACTAGACACCGTTTCTACACAGCCTATTGGGAGTTTTGCATATCCATACCATTTTGAATGTTTTACCGAAACCCCCTCACCACCTAAGTCTAGTTTGGAAGAGTCGTTGGAAGCTTATATTGCAGCAACAAATAAAATGACTAGGAATGTGGAAGCGTCCGTGGCCGCCCTTATGCAATCTAGTGAACCGGTATCTAGTTTCCCGCTAGCTCAAAATTTTTTAATGTATAAGGAGGCGGTTGGACAGAATGAGAATGAGAGAGGATTTTCAAATCAAACCTACCCTTACCCAATTGAAGCCCACAACTCCTGTTTTCCATCGATTGTCTTAGATAGTTCATCAGTTGAAAATAAAAATGAGTTGTGTGATTTTGTAGTGTTTGATTTGCCAAATTGTGAGGAACCCCTTTCGAGTGAAACCGCACCTAAATCGATACATATCCATGCTTTTGATGAGGTGTCTAAAGAAATTGATTTTCAATTGATTGAGGATATAGACGCCGGGAATATTTCGGATGATGAACCTGTCGATTTGCTTGAAATTTTATGTTCAAATCATCATCCTGAGTTATTAAATGTTTCTCCCGAATCTCATATGCGTTTAGATTTTGATGATAATGGCATGGATGGGTTAAATATTGAGGATAGTATTGAGGAGAGTCTTGAGGTTGAATCATTTTTGTTTGATGTGTCTGATTTTCCAATTCATCCTCCTAAACCTTTGACTGTTATATCACCCTCCCTCCTTCCCATCATTCCGACCCCGCTTGAATACTGTGAGCTTGAAAAAATTTCCTTTGAATTTGACACAGTTCTCACAGACGATAACACCTGCGAGTGTTTCACTTTTTCGGACGATGTTGATGACTCACCGCCCGAGTTTGAGTCCTTTACATTTTCAGATGAGTTAGTTGAACCATCAGACTCGGTTGCTTACAGTAGTTTCGAACCATTAATGGAATCTTTCAAGTTCGAGACAGTTTACTACGGTGAGAATGAGACTATCCCTGATTCACTCCCTTTCGTCCATCCTATCGTTCCGACCGGGAAAATGACCGTTACGCTTTCATCTCCTATACCAAGTTCGGCGTACCCATGTTTTCTTGCGAATCTTGAGGGATTTGATCCCATTTCTCGACGAGTTGATAGGTTAGCGCAATCGCTTATAACATATCGGTCATCACATATTGTGCTAATTTATTCACTCGATTTACACCCTCAAGATCGCACGACCATTCTTTCTCCTTTCCGCCCTTCTTCTCCCCCACCGAGACCATATTCTACCATTCTTCTTTCCACACGGTCTCGCTTGTTTCTCATTTCTTTCCTCTACACCCCATTCTTGCACCAACTATACCATTACCACGATAAGATTTTTGAATGGTTGATGCTAACCTTTGGCTTGTGTAAGGCCAAGCTTAAGTTTGGGGGGAACCTTGTTGTATATATGTATATATATTTTTTGTTTTCTTTTTCTATAAAAAAATATTAAAAAAATTCAAAACATTAATTTTTTTTTTATATAAATAAATAAACAGGAAAGTATCGGCATTTTTACCCTCTTGGTTTAGCATGACAGTGAGGACACTGTCAAATTCAAGTTTGGGGGTATGCTCGGTACGTCTTCCTCCTTCGCATTCATTTGTACATATTTTTGCATTTGCATACTTATTTGAAAACCCATAAAAATTGAAAAATTTTGAAAAATTATAAAAATTATTGTATTCAATTTTGGCTAATTGACTTGAGTTTGACAGATAGGTTAACTAGCTAGGAACAACTAGATCTTTGACGTAGTAAATTAAAAACCCTAAAGATAACTTTCCTTAAGGTTTAACGGTAGAAAGTATATGCCTTGTAGTTTATTTAGAAATAGGCAAATTTTGGGTTCACTTCTTAGGCTAAGTCGAAACAAGGGAAGAGTATTGATGTTCTTATTAGAGTATAAGTTTGAAAAATAGTTCCTAGCTTAAGTCTAGATTCTGAAAATGTATATCCTACAATTTGCACAATCACGCATCTTGATACTTGTAATAGTAGAAGAGACCTTGAAATGCTCTTATCTAAAGTCCTTAGTACGAAGAAAATAAAAGAAAAAAAAGTGTGAATAAAGAATAAAAAAAATGGACACTAGTTTTTGTGATTACTTAAGGCTGCAAAAATAAAAAAATATTTAGCGAGGGTGCTTCATCACCTAGTGTCTTAGACCAACTGGTCTGGGAGTCACTGCTAAAGCCTTGGGTGTTGCAAGACTAGGAAGTACGCTTTAAAGTGCTAACGCATCTTGTAATCGGTTGGTACCTCAAGAAGTATTAACGGTCGCATGAAGGATGTGTAAGCAAAATTCAATTAAAAATTCACCTACTAATAAGTACTTTGGACAACGGACAAGGGCATGATTGCTTGATTTGAATTTCCAAGTGTAGGGATGATCTATACACACATATAGGGGTATGTGATTGGAGTTTAGATGAGAGAAAGGGATGAAGAATAGAACTTGTGTCTTTAGTAGAGTTGATAGAAATTCCTGAGTGGAGATGGAACCCTCGAAGGAAAACTTAGGAAATGCCGAAGGCTAAGTAAGTCTATAGAATATATATAATCTTAAGTTAAATGATGAGCAAGCGTGAAGAATATGAGTGGATAATTTGCGGGTCGACGATAATAGAATTCCTTGTTAGAAAACCTAATTGGAGAACAAAAGTCGAAAAGCTAAATTGATAGGATTTTGTGGGTGTAATCCGCTGAAAACCCTCAGGAGACAACACTCCTCCTACTAGGGACACCTAGAGGTTTAACGGCTTGTTGCACGAGCTCAGTGCAATCGCGTTTCCCTGCGAAAGTGCGGTTAGGATTTTAGTGAATAAAAATAAGTTTGCTCGAGGACGAGCAAAAGATAAGTTTGGGGGTATTTGTTCAGACCATAATATTGCATTATTATATTCCCCATTCTTATTCTTTTTATAAATAAACAGATGTTTTTGACGCATGTCTGCTACATATTACAGGTTACAGGTTCTTGGACAAAAACAGTGAAAAAGACAGAAGATGATGCAAAAAGTGAGACTAAAACCGACAAATGGGAGAACCTTGATCAAGCCTACACGAAGATCAGTTCACAAGTACAAGGCAGTGCATGGTTCAAAACTTCGTCACGATGCAACGACAAAAGTTCACTACAATTGTTCACTATGGAGATCTGGAAGCAACCTGGAATCCAATCTGAGAACCAACCCAAGAAATAGTCATAAAAAGTCAACAGAAAGCCAGTACAAGAAACAGAAGCAAACAAGCCCTTACTTTGGCCGCGGAACCGCGACCGGGTATGGCCCGTGTCGGCGCAGAAAACTTTGGCGGTGCGAGGCTCGTTGACTTGGTCTTTTTTCTTATGGGTATTTTTGTAATAGTAGACATGCGGTTCAAAATGTAACCTAGGGTTTCCTATTCTCTATAAATAGGAACTCTAAAGATTGTATTTTCTCATGCCTCCTTTTAATAATAAATTCCAGAACTCTTTTGGAGAGCATCGGTGTTTCTTTTCCATTCAGAAATTCAGATCTGACAAACCTGCATGGATGATTGGAGGGATGCATCTGTAAGTAGATTTAATTTCTCGCCCTAGTTTAGATTTCAATTCTTTGCCCTAGGTAGATTTAATTTCATGCCCTAGGAACTTGTTTAGGGTTTAGTTTTGGGGAAGGATTTTGAGAGATGAGATCTCTCATCCCTTTCTTACCCACCAAATATTTACAATAGGACTCCATGCATACACGCACACACCGCGCCCTACGGCATCCTACCCCTCGAGGTAACGATGACACCATAGTGTAAAGGCCCGGTTGCGTGTGTTTTCCATGGAGGTTAGGGTAAGGATCTCTAAAGGAAGGACAAGAACCTAGAGGAAGGAACACCTTCCCGAATGGATCCAATCCCCTTTATTGATAATTACCATAACTCCTCATAAATCTTCATTCGGGTATAGAAAGCGTTGAGATTTACTTGCATTTCCAAACCATCCCTAAACCTAACCCTAGCAAGAATAGATCTAGTTAATTGCCCTAGAATAATTAAGTTTTTAGATTTAATAATTAATCCGAACACCCTTCGGAATTAACTCGTAAGAGCGATTAGGAGATTCACAAAATCCCTGTGGACCGACCCGTACTCACCGGCTAGCTTCAAAGCGACGCCGTTCTTGATTGCGGTTTAGAAATAGTTTTTGACATACGAATCACGGATCACAAGGATACGCCTCACCTGTATATACATACCTGCATCTGCATTCCGACTGAATGCGAATGCGATGAGACTAAAGTAATCCAACAAATCTAATACTGGGATCCGGCTTAAACCAAAGCCCACTAGTATGATCCGTCCGATCAAGATCCGTGCACTATCGCACGAATAAGATCGAACCCTGCCATATATCATATGGCCTCTACAACGTTTCGCCCGAGACTTGAGAAACTGTCTGTGGGGGACTCTAAAGACTCGTCAATACTTTGGCTGTGGATTTAACCACTAGCATGTCAGAGGTATTAGCCGTACGTAACGGGCTACCAGGTAGTGACCAAAAGGGAGGTCGATGAGCGAACTCATCCTGACACCCTACTGATCCTGTCAGTGACAATATCCGTACAGTCCGGTCCGCTCGTCTATGAGCATCGCATGGCGGGCCTAGGGGGTTGGTAAAAGTCAGACCCTGAAAAGCGGTACAAGTCGTGTCGGAGTGTAGCCCAGAACACCCTGAGATACTACTGGAATACCTACCAGTAAATCTCCTGCCTTGGCCAAGGACTTCGTGTAATGGCTCTCCTAGACACAGCGCGACCTCACCCCTAATACTGGGAGAGACGAACCCCTGCTGATCCGCTCACTGCCTCCATGTGGCTCGAGACTATACCCAACTAAAACCTGTTTGCACGACTCCTTTGAGCCGTGGTAGGGTAGTAATCAAAGCACAGTGGGAACTCACATGAGACAAATGACGATCTCAGGTCGATGAACTAACCTGTACACATGCCACCATGGAACTGCTATCTGACGCTAGGTATAATACCAACTAGCATGTTCCCGGCGAGTCCTGTCCGGTGTACTCATAACCCAATGAGCACCTGTATACATCTTAGGTGATCCAACTGACACCAATGGCTTGTGAGACCGGCCACCGCCCCTCGTCGGGATCTCGACTGTATACACTAGTCTACTAATGGAGTATCGATGCCCAGTCTCGAAACTCCCACGACTAGGGACCTTTTAAGGATGTGCTTATAGACCCCAGCTCCCACGTATATGATCGCCATCATACTGCTGGTCGTCAAGCAAGAATCCTAAGGGCTCTATCAGCGTGCAATAGCGACCTGTAAGGTCACCTGAAGCAGTACACGATGATAAAGATAAACCAGATAGCATACTATCATCTCGAGTAAGACTGTCCTACCGGTATAGGTCCCCCCTCAATCATTGCAATCACGTGCCTGTGATCCAATAATTGACTCTGAGGGCATTATATCCAACAATCTCCCACTTACACTCAAGGCTAATTATTGCGATGTCGCATACTCACAGCCCGTGTGATACCGAACACCCAACTCCTCTACTAATCAGTCTCACAAAGCCCGTATGCAAAACTATTGCGTTCGAGGAATAGCCTCTAATGTTTCTTTCTATGTCTCTCTTTATCTCAAGTTCGCGGAGAAAGCCATCTCCCGAAACGAGTAATACCTGTCATAGAATATGTCTGGATATCTGATGGGATCTAGTTCAAAAATGAACTCCAAATACAAACTTCTTAAACTGTATCGTCAACTGAACTTAATCAGCATCCCGCGCCACACCTCCCTCAGTATCCGCTTGGACCACCTGTAAATCCCCGTTTCCTTTCTAAATGAAATTTCCTATTTTTTTGAATTCTAGTGATTACCTTATTCTTGACTTCATATATTTTTAGTTGGTTATTGAAACCCTATTTTTCCAGCTCTTTTGAAATCATAATCCTAAACCTAGAAGTTAAAACCCAGACTCAGAACAAATTAATACCAAGGCTAAAATAAATTAAAACCCAAACTACATTACTTATAGCCTCAGCCCGTTCCCTTTTACCCAGCCCAACACATTAAAATTTTATTATTAACACATGAAAAGCCCCGGCCCATCCCCTTAAAATTCTTTCAGCCCACACATTTTAATTAATAAAATTCCTTATTAAATATTACCCTCAGCCCATTCCCTCTTATTTTTCCTCAGCCCAATTCAAAATCATTTTTGAATTTTCCCAGCCCGATTCGTTTACAGCCCACCATATATTTTTTTTCTCAAAAAAAAAAAAATAAGAATTCCCACGAGCCCAATCTCTTTTCCCAGCCTCCTCTTCAGACCAGACACCTGTTCATCTTCCATTCAAAAATCCCCAACGGCTACCTCCATTAACTCGCGCGCGATCCCAGCTCCTCGCCGCGCTTCACGCCCACGCCCACGCCCTCATTCCTGCCGTTACCCCCCCACGTTTTCAACCTCGTCTCTCCCTCTCCAACTCACTCTTCATCTTTCCTCTACTTTCACCGAGCCCCCAAACTTCCCATAACCCACTACAACCTCCACCCATGACGACGACGAACTTCCTCCGATCCCCGTCTGCATCACCTCACGTCTCCTCCACCAACTCTCTTCTCCCTCTAAGGCTTCACACTTCATCAACCCGAGCCCCTCCATCAATCCAACCCTGCACACAGAAACCCAATTAACCGACCGAGCTCGAGTCACCACCTTACACCCTCGACGCCGGTGAACCCCCCCCACCACATCGTCGATCTCCCTACGACCCCCTCAGCATCATCACCATCACCGTAATCCACTACACCACTGCTCCCCATCTATCTCCAAAACTCCAAAACCTTTTTCCAAACAATTTTTCCCCCACTGGGCACTTCACTGCGCAAGTTGCCAGAGCGACGCCGTCGACCTTCGGAAACCCCAACACTTCTCAGACGGACCAGAGAGCACCCCTAAGCTTCCAGCACACGCAAGACGACTCGGGGAAAACTCCGACGCGACATTCGTGTTTCGAACTAGGCTCGCGGGAATCCGGAACGTGGCGCACAACGCGCGTTCGCGACATCGTTGCCGTCGTACGACCCCGAGGCGTTCTCCAGGCAAGTGTTTACTTGCTTCATGCTAAAATATTAGTGGTACAACCTTAAAATCATATAATGATAAACTTATCGAATAACGATGTATATTGTGACGTATGTGTTCGATGTAAGATCCCAATGGAAATGATTGGTTATTCTGACGGAAATTGATAGTGTCTGTTGGCCCATAGGATGATAAACATAGTGTAGGAATCTCGCTGAAAAATACGATTGTTGGTGACAAAAAGTGATACCCCCATATATGTTGTTTAAACTAGAATTCTCTCGTACCTGAAAATGAATAAAATCACCATAAATCATATACATATTGAAAAGATGCGTTCGAGGGCTTAAATCAAAGCCGACTTGACGAACTTTAATCCTACATATATTTCTGAACATTTCTGTTTTGTAACCCTGAAGATAATTGGATCGGAACACGACTCTGGACTGCAGTCCAGAGCGTTTCTGATTAGTGGGTTCTGTCTAAAGTCCTGCGTCCCCGTGTTTCCTGAAATCGCATGATACGGAACTTTACAGTAGTTATAAGATATTTCTGTTAGTGAAAGAAAACAAGTGGTTTCATTCCGATTCATCGCCGTTTGTTATTTTTAACTATATTTAAAAGGGCAGAACGTAAAGCTGTTCAGAACAATTTCTGAAATGACATATTGAGATTAAACTGTGCACAACTTTCAGCGTACAGATGCGATTGAGGATCCGTCTATTGCGTTGAATACTTTATCGAAAACCCTAAATTTCATTTAACTGTGACATCGCTAAATTCTGAGCCCAAATGGGTGCAATTCGTGTCACGAAACGGACGTTCAGTTCTGAAACTGAATTTCCAGCCGCGCGCACTTAAAATGAAACTGTTATATCTCGAAAACCGAAACTCCGATTGAACTGAAACAAATTTTGATGAATTACAGACTGATTGTTCTATATATCTCACTTACATCGTTTTTGCTGAATTCTTAACATATTAATTTGTGCAATTTATTTTAGTTCATGGCATGCATGTTAATTCATAATATACAGAGCTTATTGGTAGCATACAATACATATATCATACCCTTGTCATATACACAGTGTTAGTGCGTGTGTACATTGCATTATCGTACGTGATAGATGTTGGTTTAGGAGTGACGAGTACACCAATGGAAAGTGAACATTCATGACAGTGATTGATACAGTGGATAGTGATGAAACCGTGTCATTGGTATACTTGTACACAACTAGATCAATATCATAAATAGTGTAACCTGGGGAAAAAGGGGAAATCAAAGTGGAAAGAGTATCGTATTTAGCGGGACCGTGTTTAGAGGATGATCATTCGAACCGTGATACTTATACGTGTAGGATAGGATCTAGCGATCCGGCTGACAGGGTTATGTCCCGGGCATGTGGGCCGTTGTCTCGGGTATGTACGAGACTCCTGTTAAACATGATCCTCCTTCCACTATGTGATTTCAAACATGACCTAGAGACCGATAGGGACACATAACATATTCTGCATCATATTGTGACATAGTGATTACTTGCATTATTCTCATACCAGTATTACCTCATTTACCTGTTACATCTGATTATAATAATATTATTATTTGTGTCGCTCTGACGACCTGAGTATGCATGCTCAGATTCCGCGGGAGGACCAGCACAGGAGACGGATCTATCCTTTGAGTTCACGGAGATATAGTTTGGTGTACCTTCTTCATTTACTGCTTTCCATAAAAGAGATTGTGAGATTGAGCTTGGTTAGTTATCGTTCTTATTATCTGTAATCTGTGAACAATGGAATTTTAATGTAATAAATTAGTGTTGTGATTCCTTTAATATTGTGCTTATATACTGATTACCATTTAACGCTAGAAGCCGAAGTGTGACTACGGCGGGATGATTCCTTGACCGTAGGAGCATGGCTGGCCTAGTCATCCCTCGTTTTCCGTATTTTGGGAAGCGGGGCGTGACACCACCTGTCCAAAATACTGCCCCTCGTCAGAGGGAAAATTATAACTCTGACAGTCACTCTGTCATCCAGGTCACCTTGGAAGCTTAGAATGATAACCGTCCCCCGAAAGAGGCTGTCGTTATCATATCCCTAGAACATCAACTTATGTTCTAAAACTGCTTCCGATCGTTTCTCCAGGATTGGATTAATATCAACTTATTGCATCTCGTGCAAAAACAACATGTGGTGTGGTACTTGACATCTCATGATCAACTCAATTGCCTAAGCAAGTGATCTGCCAATCATGCACATCCCTCTCCCCTTTAGTCTGTAAGACACCTTTAGAGAGGGTGACTCCATCACCTGCAGGTACACTACCGTGCCAGGAGTCGTCCATTCTAAAACACCTTTAAAATGCTGTCTAAGTACCCAGATTGGGACACTTCCTAAATCTAGATCTAAAACCATAGATCTAGTAACCAGAATATCTGATATAATATCCATATCCTATGTAGAAAAACCACTGTGTGACAACCAAAGTATAACCGATCGTAGTATAGGAATTTCACTTCCTACTCTGTGTATGTCATCCAAATACCAGGACATCACACCCTACTACCTTCTTAACAGATCCATCCCCTATTCTGATGAAGTCAAACCTATGACTGTCACATCAGAAATAGATGATCTATCTCCGCTATATCTGCTTTAGTCCATAAATAGACATGAGCTACTTGCCCACTATGCTCCCGCTGCTCCCACTGACTACGACAACCCTCTGGCAGAGTCATATACACGTGCACTTCTAAAGCTAGTTTAGAACTATGCTATACTCATCCTCCTGCCGGGTCTCACAGTCTGGAACAACAGCAATGGCAAGTCTGGGTAAACAAGAACCTCCCTGTCACCGTCTTTGAGCATACCGAAGTATCTCTCGAGTGCCTGAGGTTACCCACCATATCTGCGGAGTGGCCAATGGAATGTCAAACCAGATTGAATCTTTAGGTTCTTATCAAATTTTCAGTAATCGTTTGCGGTTCTGGAATCACTCCCAGTTCTACCATACTCCCACTACTGTTTTCAGAAAAAGTCCATTTTACTAAAACTTTGGCGAGTCAAGAACAATATCACTATTGATCTTCCAGATGGTAGAAAGTCAACCCTCGTCATAGCCCGGGTCAACCCACAAACAGCCATTACAGAAACGTGCCTTGAGTTATCCAGAGTCTGGTTTTAAGCATAAGCCGGACAACTTCCCGCACCTTAACATTGTTAAGATACGAACTATCTATATCCAATATAGAAACAGAGGTACTAATTTAATTGGAACCAGATTCAAATCATGCGGCTGTCTCCAGTGCATGTCAACTAAATGGAGAGAGGCCGATCAACATTTACTCAACTTAGGAGTGCTTCCAATTATGAGTAACCTGAAAGAGAAACAAGTTCTCTTAATCATTACTATCAACTGAATACCATGCACAAGTATCTACATCTTCGATCACCTTGAAGAATCCTGATACTTGCAATACCTGGTTCTCTACTTTATTCTTATACCTATAACTTCTCAAAACTTAGACCTTGCATTTCTACGAAACACATGTCTAAGAACTAGAGAGGTCACAAGTAAACAGAATATAGTTCGAGTACCAACCCCTCTGTCCTCATGGACACTGGACAACATACAATACTCTGTATAAGTCCCCTGAGTCTAATAACTCATTCCATGTGTGTCGTAGGTTGAAAACTGTGCTTATGGTTAAGAAGAATTACACCGCTGTTTAATGCTCCTTACCTAACCATCCACTGATATAGGTAAATATCACGGACATAATTTCAAAAAGTTATATCTCACTTTATAAAAATAAACGTACAGATATATCAATTTGAAATTGGTGCATAACAACGGATATTCAAAACCAAATATTTGTCGTCCGGCAAACAACCCAGGCGATTTCCTCAAATATCATCAATTACAACGAATCCCGATATAATGAGGATGATCACCCAATTCCCAATAACTTACTCCCACTCATCATCTGTAAAACCATACAGATGTGAGAATCAAACGTGGTAAATACATACCCTATAGCAAGGGCTAATTGGGAAATCAGTTTTATTTTAACAATACACAGTGAAACTGAAACATGCAAATGTTTCGAAGGGGTGTCCGGGTATTCTTAGTAATTCCTCTTCCATTATCAGATTCACAACTGTAACCGTATATTTCTTTGCCATCTCTCCAACCCTTTATATGTCTTTAGTTATTACTTTCTGTACACCCCTTTAGGCCAAATGGTTTTCTTCCTTCCCTACCGTTCGGCACCAGCCTATGATTTGGAAGAAGACTATCCAATAAGCATAATGGGTGTACTCTCCTAATCCTAGGAGTACTCGTAACCTGAGAGAAGGTGAAGATAAAAGACAACTGAATAAACCTTATTCCTATTTCTCCTGAACTAGAATCCATCCCCGAACTGGAACAAGTTCCTTCGAGTTCGTATATAACCATACGATGGAGTATCCAATAAACTGTGGATCTTCTTAGTGATACGGAGTGTCCTGGAGAAATACAAAGGTGAAGTAGGAGTGGCGATGAAATACCTGGTCTGGTCGTGAATAGCAGTCGCAATTTACTTTGCCCTCTTACTAATCCCTTAATTTGTCTTTACTTAATACCTTCTGTACACCTTCGTTAGGCTAATTGGTTTTCTTCATTCCCTACCGTTCGGCACCTGCCTATGGTTTGGAAGAAGACTATCCAATTAGCGTAATAGGTGTACTATCCTAATCCAAGGAGCACTCGCAACCTGAGAGAAGGTAAAAAGAAAAGACAACTGAATAGTCCTATTCATTTTCTCCAGAACCGGAAACCATCCTCGAATCTGGAACAAGTTCCTTCGAGTTCGTATTTAACCATACGATGGTTTTATCCAATGGAAGTGGGCGTTCGTAGTAATACGGGGTGTTCTGGAGAAAAGGGTAAAAGTAGGAGTGGCAATGAGGTATGCAACTCTGACAATCCAAAAGCCAGTGTTAGAAGAAGGTTCGGTTAACTTGGTCACTGAGTTATAGTCAAGGGTCGGATCATGGTCGCTGCCAAAGAGAGAGAGAGAGAGAAAAGAAACATTCTGCGTGCACTCTAACCTAGATCAGAATGGTTATCACTTTATCTAATCAGGAAACCTCCCACTGTAACCTCAAATTCTCCTCCAAACCTGAAAGAAGAATTAGTCGGGATCACCCGAGGAGTAAACCAACCCATCAGTGGGAATTGGGATCCAACTATCATCGCATGATAACGTGACGGAATCCACTCACATTATCACATTCCAGAAGGTATGCGCATGCCTGGCAAGTTTCAGTTTCTTTAGAAACTCCCGACGTATGTTTTTACCCCTAGGACCCAAGTAACATTGACTGAGCCAATATATCAAAGGTCCTAGCAAAGTTCAACCCGTCATTATCTTGATTGCATTAGACCCACCCGCACGAGTCCTTGACTGAGCCAAAATGACCGCACGACTGTCCTAACCAATCTCATATCCATGCAACAGAAAAGCACTACATAGCTACCGAACACTACGTCTCGGCTAAGCACGACATACGTAGCACGAATACTAAGCGATACTAATCTGAAATGACGGAGGGCTACGGCTGGTTTTTGGCGAAAAACCTTTAACGTAATGAACTTGATATCGTTGAAGGAACTGCATAGCTTTTTATAAAAATATAGTGACGAAAACCTTTGCTAAAGAGGTCACACCCGGTGAAGGGATCTCGGCTCTTTCCCCGTAGAATGAGGTGCAGGATATTCCAACTGACTACCACAATGCAAAGAAAAAGACAATCGGCTATAGTGAAGTTATTACCCTGACGCAAACTTCTGTCCAAGGGGTCACTCCCGGCGAAGGGATCTCGGCCCTTGCCTCGTTGACTGAGGTGCTGGATATTCATAACCGAATACCACTGTGCAAAACAAAAGAAAACGTCCTTGCAATAACAGTCTTTTTTGAAAAATGTTCTAACAACATCAGAATAGGTTTGTTTAGCTTGCATTGATTCGAATCAATGCAGTCCCATCAATTAATCACACTACAAAAGAACGAAAATATGATGTAAATATATGCCATCCGCATTCGCCACTGGGTACCGTCATCACCCGTTAGGTTACTTAACTAACGACAGAGCGGGGACTGGACTAGCGCGGGTGTAAAACATATACAACATCTACTAGTATATATATCAATATATAATATTCGCTCAAGGCGTGATAAAATGCAACATCACAGAACAATACAGATAATCTGGGATCCCCGGGTTTTATAGAGCCGCTACTGAAACCCGACGTTCCCCTGGTCGTGTGGATAGCCTGTGCAATGAAATCCTAGACCCCTACGGGCGCGGCAAGTTACCCGCCAAAACCTGAAGCGAGGCAGCCCTCTTCAACAACGTGAATGGACCACCCAGCACTTCACGGAATCCGGTAACTTGAGCACCCCTCCTTGGGTCAACCTGTACCCCCTACGAGTGCGGCGAATAGCCCGCCAATTCTAGAGTGAAGCCCCCTCCGTCTCAAAGCCATGAGATGCGGGCCCGTTGCCCTCTAGAACCCGGCTATCCGTGCACTTCTCCGCGGGGTAATCCTAGTACAGAAAGTAAAATATACATACAACGGGTACATCGACCTCAGCCCGGTCGTGCCCCAAAAGAATAATATACAAACAGGAAGTGACGGCAGTCCACATGTCGGACGCTCGCCCCGCAATATCAAATGTACAAATACTACCAAACTGTACTACCATTGCACCAGGCTATCCACCACGACAAATCCGCAACATCACAGCACAACACAGAACATCAACGTCAATGTCACGTTCGCAAATCCGTCTAAAAGAGCTATAGCAATTAGACAGGATTTACCGATCAGATGACATTCACGGTCGCAGATATAATGTAAATACTGTGAACTAACATGTTTAAAATTTTCGATCGACAAAATTTCCCGAAGTGGGCCCCAAGCATAATACCCAGTACTCAAATAAATCTGTGCCCAAAATAAAATTACCAGAAACCCCTTTTCCAAGTCAGAGACCACCTGAAGAAATTTGGTGCACTGTGGCTACAGTACGGCTGCGGATCCGCGGCCAAAACGTGGGTACGGCCGCGGATCCGCCGCGCTACAGTGAAAT
Source organism: Agapanthus africanus (assembly GCA_030015575.1). Lineage (NCBI taxonomy): Eukaryota > Viridiplantae > Streptophyta > Magnoliopsida > Asparagales > Amaryllidaceae > Agapanthus > Agapanthus africanus. The sequence goes on along the minus strand of JASDDO010000014.1, from coordinate 641,004,917 downwards.
CAGCCCACCAAATTTTCTCAGTTCTCTTAAAAAACCCTGCCTGATTTTCTGACATGCCCAAAAAAAATTTTAGAGCACAAAACAAATTCGACAGAAACTGAAAAATTGGAAACGCGGTTTTTGGAAAATTCGTCCGATCGAAGTTCTAAACACGCTAGAGCAAGCTAGTAAAGGCTAATGGCGTGGCTCTGATACCATGTAAGTCTACGGTAGCGCCCCGGCTGTCTTTCCGAGGCCAAAATGCTGAAACGAAACTTTTTCAAAACTTTAAACCGGCGCTATCGTATGGTTAAAACCCGGATCGAACCATTAACCTACAACTAGCTATTTAGAGAAGGGATAGAAGGCTATACCGATCGATCCGTGTCCTTCGGTCTTTGGCCACCATCCCAAACTCCTCGCGGCATCTCCGGTCTCGATCTCCTCGTCGGAAAGGGCACTACATCATCGATTCTTTTTACGGGCTCCCGCTTCATCCGAAGCAACTCGGGCACGAAGTGTGCTAGCCGACGTGTCCAAGGTGATGTAGAGAATGTTTGTGATCACTTTGTCTCTTGGATCCATTGATTTGGATGGAGGTTAGAGATGAAGCCATTGATGGAGATAATGAGCTAGAGGAAGAAGAAGAAGAAGAGAAGGCTTTCTTTCTTTTGTGTTTCATATGATCAAATGAGAGAGAGTCAAAAGAATAATATGAGAGCTTCCCCCTCATGGCAGCCCCTCTCTCTCCCCTCTCATCATATCAACATGCAACCATCAAATAATGTGACATATACACATAAAAAGAGACCATGAGTCACTAATGAAGTCTATGTCACATTAAATGCTCAAAATGATGATTTCTAGCTCATTATTTCCATTGGCAAACATTAATCCAAATGTTTGCAACAATAAAAAGATACGGCAACATCTAAAGTAAACTCGTGACGGATCACAAGGATACCCCTCACCTGTATATACATACCTGCATCCGCATTCCGACTGAATGCGAATGCGATGAGACTAAAGTAATCCAACAAATCTAATACTAGGATCCGGCTTAAACCAAAGCCCACTAGTATAATCCGTCCGATCAAGATCCGTGCACTACCGCACGAATAAGATCGAACCCTGCCATATATCATACGGCCTCTACAACGTTTCGCCCGAAACTTGAGAAACTGTCTGTGGGGGACTCTAAAGACTCGCCAATACTTTGGCTGTGGATTTAACCACTAGCACGTCAGAGGTATTAGCCGTACGTAACGGGTTACCAGGTATTGACCAAAAGGGAGGTCGATGAGCGAACTCATCCTGACACCCTACTGAGCCTGTCAGTGACAATATCCGTACAGTCCGGTCCGCTCGTCTATGAGCATTGCATGGCGGGCCTAGGGGGTTGGTAAAAGTCAGACCCCCAAAAGCGGTACAAGTCGTGTCGGAGTGTAGCCCAGAATACCCTGAGATACTACTGGAATACCTACCAGTAAATCTCCTTCCTTGGCCAAGGACTTCGTGTAATGGCTCTCCTAGACACAGCGCGACCTCACCCCCAATACCGGGAGAGACGAACCCCTGCCGATCCGCTCACTGCCTCCATGTGGCTCGGGACTGTACCCAACTAAAACCTGTTTGCACGACTCCTTTGAGCCGTGGTAGGGTAGTAATCAAAGCACAGTGGGAACTCACACGAGATAAATGACGATCTCAGGTCGATGAACTAACCTGTACACATGTCACCAGGGAACTGCTATCTGACGCTAGGTATAATACCAACTAGCATGTTCCCGGCGAGTCCTGTCCGGTGTACTCATAACCCAATGAGCACCTGTAAACATCTTAGGTGATCCAACTGACACCAATGGCTTGTGAGACCGGCCACCGCCCCTCGTCGGGATCTCGACTGTATATACTAGTCTACTAATGGAGTATCGATGCCCAGTCCCGAAACTCCCACGACTAGCGACCTTTTAAGGATGTGCTTATAGACCCCAGCTCCCACGTATATGATCGCCATCATACTGCTGGTCGTCAAGCAAGAATCCTAAGGGCTCTATCAGCGTGCAATAGCGACTTGTAAGGTCACCTGAAGCAGTACACGATGATAAAGATAAACCAGATAGCATACTATCATTTCGAGTAAGACTGTCCTACCGGTATAGGTCCTCCCTCAATCATTGCAATCACGTGCCTGTGATCCAATAATTGACTCTGAGGGCACTATATCCAACACTCTTCACTCTGATTTTCATTATTTTTATTTCACTATCACTATCCAAATTGCCTTCTAAACCCACCAACTGTCTCAATCTTTCAGCAATTGTAATATCAAAATAATTTCAATGGAGAATCAACCATTCGACAAATCACTGCTCGTAAATCAAAACGAACATAGATCTTTCAGTATATTACACGGGGAGAAAAGATTCAAAATTTATTAAATTTGTTTTAATTCCCCATTTCTTTTAATTTTAATAGTTGAAAATAATATGATTAAATTTTGCAGGGTGGAGATAATTTTACAGTCGTCGGTCATAGTTCTGCCACAATGGCAAGTTACCGATTATCGTATAATCGAGCGGAGAAGAGCTGGATTTTATGAAGCTTCATTGCTTCGTCATATCCAAATCGACCACAGTCTCGTTACCTCTCTTGTTGAGCGTTGGAGAAAAGAGACCCACACTTTTCATCTTAGATTGGGTGGGACCACTATCACACTCCAGGATATTGGCCTCTTACTTAGTTTACGGGTGAATGAGTTTGGATTGGTCGGAGGTAAAATTGTGGGTCCAGATACCGAGCACCAATACTGGGATACATATGCCGAGTCTGCTCTCGGACAGGTATACTTCGTAATTTTTTAAATCAAAAGTTTAAGTATGTTACAGTGATATTAATTAACAATTATTTGTAAAATTCAGGCACTAGGAGGCTATACTAAGGGGTATAAGATCAGTTTAAACTGGCTCAAAGATACATTTACTAATATTCCTGATGAAACTACCGATGATGTCTTGGATAGACATGCACGTGTCTACATTCTGTACATGATCGGTTCTTGGTTGATGCCGGACCAATCAGCAATGCATGCCCATCCTTTATACCTTGGGTTTCTTACGGACTTTGATGTGTGTGGCCAGTATACTTGGGGAGCAGGGGTCCTAGCCTATCTTTATAAGGAACTAGATAAGGCATGTGCTCCTACGAAGAATAAAATTTGTGGCTGCATTACATTATTTCAGGTACATTCCTTGTTCTTAACAGCTAGACATTTGCAAAATTGTAATTTGGTTCTTTCTCTTATCATCTGACACTTTATATATAGATTTGGTCATGGGAGCACATGTGTATGGGAAGACCAGATCGCATTAATATTTCTGCCGTGAATACCCCTGGAAAGCCTCTCGGCTCTTGGTGGAGAGGCAAGAAATCTTATAAGGCTCCTCGTCGAGTACTTAAATATTATAGAGATGAGTTGGATCGCATGAATGCGACTCAAGTAACCATACCTTAGGTAATTAACTTTGTTTAAAAATTTTAAATTAGTTTCATTATAATTTTGTACTATGTTATTTGCGCAGTTCTCGTGGACGTCTTATACAACATATCGTTTGCAAGGATTACCCGACATTTGTATCGAAGGAGAGCCGGTTTGGTGGGTTCGATGCCCACTACTCTACATTAATATCGTGGTCATGCACCTAGCGGACCAGGTATTATGACGGTTCAGTAGATTGCAACATATTCCTGTTCCGCCGCCTACGCCTATGACAATAGAGGGAGACATGCGAGGAGGAAAGGCGGAGCGTGATTGGAGGGAGCATCATCATCAATATTTATTGAGATGGGAGGATAGGCATCGTAATATTACCTTACAGCAAATAGGTGAACAAACAACCACCGACGATACAGAAACATATCTATAATGGTATAAGCGTGTCACTATAAGATATCTTTCTGCTCCCCCTAACGACTTTCCAAACATCCAGCAGTACGAACCTAGAGGACACGTGGAACGAGAAATGGTAAGTTAAATTCTTTAAATTATATTAGTTTTTAACATCCGGCGGTATGAGTCAATAATTATTTCTTATTTTTAATGTAATGATAGGCTCGTGGGTTGCATCATATACAATCAATGATACATGATCCATATCCGACTGATGCTGGTCCAGATACTCAGGTTTTATTTTTTACTGTAGACTCATATATTGGTGGTATATTCGGTTCATATAATATGCTTCAGCATTTATCGCCATCGCTAGAGCAACAGTATGAGCCGGCACCAGAGCCGCAGCATGATCCGGAACCAGAGCCGCAACATCAGGGAGATCCAAAGCAGCGGGATCAGTAGTTTGGAACACGATACTGTCAGCAGTAACCCTGGCATACTGAACAAGCGCAACAACCGGAGGAACAACGGTTTTGGGGGACATGTTTTGCGCAACAACAGCAGTCTTGGGGGTCAGGTTTTGCGCAACAACAGCAGTCTTGGGGGTCAGGATTTACGCAGCCATGGGGGCCATGTTTTGTGTAACAGCGGCAACATGAAACCAGGACATGTTCTTCGCAACAACAACCCAGTTGGGAGACGGATTTTTCGTCCTACATACAGTTGTTGGGAGGCAGCACATATCCGACACCTGTCCCACATTCAGGATTTGCGGAACAACAGCCTGTCCAAAACGATACTGAAGACGAAGCAGAAAAGCAGACGCCGCTGCCGCCGCTATATACCCAAGAAACGGGAGGGTCGTCCAGTCATCCCAAGAGGCATAGGCTTATGTCAAGCCTTCTCGGATTGGGAAAGGGAAAGAGAAAGCGATAATTGTATACTTTTACAAAAGATGAATTTTTTGTATTATAAATTTGACGGATTCATTTTGTTATTAGAGTGTATATAAGATTCATATTTAAACAACAATAATATAATTTATTATTTTTTTAAACGATATTTATTAAATTCTGTTTTTAATTTATTTTTTTTAAAATAAGGGCGGGTTCCCAGAACCCGCTAGGCTAGAACCCGTCCTCTTTTTTAGAGGGTGGGGGCGGGTTCTTGGAACCCGCTCTCTCTTTGCTGCGGGTGCGGGTGGGCGGTGGGGCTGTGAAACCGTCATATTTTGATAAATAAAAAATAAATGATTTTATTTTAATAATTTTAATATTATTATACCCTATTTTGCAAAAAAAACCTTTGTTTATCAACCCATATATTATCTTCCTTGTCATTTTGCTACACACTCCTGCCACCACCCACTCGTGGGCCCACACCCAACATCTCATTCTAAGTCTGTGCAAAACAAAATAAATATGTAGGTTCAAATTGCATATTTTCAACTCCAATCAAATTCCAGCGCTCTTAACTCCATCTCCACCGTCCATTCACCAAATCTCTTCCCCCAATATTAAGATCTCATCCGTCTGATCTCTGCCGGCCTCGGTCAACTCAATCGCCTCACACGATTCCTCTCATTTAAAAATAAATAAATAAGGTATTAAAATTCATCCGCTCACATTTTCGCCCAATCTTCTTCTTCTTTATTTCTTTCACAATTTGGTGCGCATCGAAGCTCAATCAAAGGTAATTCTCTCTTTTTTCCTTTTTAGATTCGATTCTACCATTTGGTTTCGTTTGATCTAATTGATCGATTTTGAGATGGGATCAGGCGTTGGCCGATGGCGTCGAAGCGAATCTTGAAGGAACTCAAGGATCTGCAGAAGGATCCGCCGACGTCCTGCAGCGCAGGTTTGATTAGATCCAGAATCGCTCGATTGTTGTTTGTTTTCTGCAAAAAGTTTGGATCTTTAGCTTTTTGGGAAGAATTAATTTGGCAGTCCTAGGTGATTATCATATGAATTGAGTAGTTGTTTAGATTATGTACAAGTATGATCTGTGCATAGAATTTTCCATCGAAAATTATGAGTGCTGGAATGGTATTTGAGATGGATGAGTGGAAAATGGCAATACTTGTGACAGCTAAAATACGAAATGGATGCATTTGGAAGCAGCTGGAGGTATCTTACATTAAGGGAAGATGAAGGACGGAAGATGGCAAGTGCAAACAAAGGCCAATAAGTGCTCAAGTTACAATTGGCAAACTTGTAGACATAAACGAATGTGGATGGTAACACTTAGTTGAATGGAAGAAAAAGATTCATGTAGCAGACTCAAAAGCTTAGTGCAATGGTATCTTGTCGTTACACCATTGTATATATTACCCTGGTTATGCTTTGAAGAGTTGTTGAAGTCTTCGATGTTCGATCTCTTTGCTGTTTTCCTACTTATCGCGGTAGGGGGAAAAATACCAATTTTACATATGTATTGCGGCTGCATTAGTGAATCATGTTCTTGTGACTATGAATATGCTAGCAGCGTATACATTTCCTCAGTTTTAACGCAAGTTAAAATCATGTGAGTATTAGTTGGGTTGATAGGCTATGGGAAACTAACACTTAAAAGTTGGAGTTACTTGAATGATGAGTGTGTTTGAACAAAGCAGCAGGCCAGTAGCTCATCGCTTATAATAGCCTCTGTTTCTTTTGTTTCAGTTTGTTTTGTTGCTTGGTTTATATCTTGGTTAGTGCTGGCTTATTATCATTGTTTCTAGTGATTGGAATGGATGACGTCCAATGTTTTAAATTGCGGGCATAGCGGCTGCAATAGTGTTTTAGACCCCCGGGCGCTATACGGGATGTACCGGTACGGTTTTATAGCGGGTTAGGATATAGCGGGCGCTATGGCGCCCGCGACCCGCAATATTTGGAGTATGGCGGGCGTCACGGCGTCCACAAATGATGATTCTAACTCCGACTCCGATGTTGATGGAGATAATTGAGTTTGCTTTTGTGATGCTTGATTGTTTGTTGAAAACTTATTTCATTTTGGTTTTTTGAATTATGATGCATGAAATTTATGGTTGTTTGCTAGTGCTTTTGCTTTTTGGTTTTGGACAATGATGATTGCTTCTTTTATTTTGAACATTGATGGGTATGGAAACTTATGTGAAATGTTATTTAATCAAATTCTATAATGAACTTCATTCTATAACACTTGTAGAGCCATTTATATATAAAGGCCGCTATTCGATATCCGTCATGAAACCCCCAACCGCCATGGACCGCCTTACGTGATTTACAACCTTGATGATGGCATCCACTCCCCATTACTCATTACACAACATGATAATTTGCAAGCACTATTTCCTGTGATCCAACTCTTAATTTTCCTTATTTTGTAAATACACCTTATTTATTTATTGAGCAGGGTACCCCACTCAACTTTTCTATTGAAAAAAACTCATTTCAGTCATCTCAAAATTTGTTACTTAAATACTTGAAATGATAATTGCGGTAAACTCTTGAGTAAATAAAACATGCTTAATAATTAAGTTAATCTCCTACTGTGAAATTTTCTCTCTTGCAATCTGTCTTGGCAGCTGAAAAAATTTTGTGGAAAATCAGTGGTCATTTAGTTTCTGCGCATTGGTTTTGTGAGGCACTCTATGATCCTCAAATTTACTTTGGTTTCTTTTATTCAATTCAAAACATAGTTTTGGCACAAATACTGCAAGTTTGAAATTTGAATTTGGCTATAAAACTTTCAAGGTGATGCAATTACACTTTCTTACCTATGCACATTCTCCATAATCATTAATTAATCTGATGGTATGGTTGGTACCTCTAATCAGCCTATGAAATTACTCGACCCAGGGCCGGTTTGATGAGCGTATTTTTAAGTGATTATTTGCCATAATCACTTATAAGTGATTATTTCTGAAAAAGTGAAAAAATCACTTATAAATGCTTATGGCAAATAAGTTGTTTAATGTCTGGATAATTTTGTACGAAAAGTGATTATAAGTAGTTAGTGTGTTTGGATGAAAAGATAGATAAGTGATTATTGAGTGTAAAATGATCAAAAGGACGTATGATTAATGCCATCTTAAAATTTAGATGAAAAGATAAGGGGTATTACGGTATATTATTTGGTCAACTCTACTATTCCATAATCACTTATGGAATAAACTTGGAATTCCAAGCTTATTTTTAAGTTGGAGAAGATGCTATTTTTAAATTAGCCATGATGGGACACATGGTAAAATAACCACTTGTTGAATAGTAAAAGAGAGATCCAAACACACTATGGGCCCATCTTGATGTGATTTTCACACTGAGCGCATGTTTGGATTGGATTATTTTTGGTCAAATCCAATCCAAATGGCATGTTCTTGTTATCACATCAGTGACCTGTCCTGGTACAAAATTCTACATCATCTGGCCATCCTATCGTGCATTCTCAGCATTAGCTTGACCATCTTGCATCTTTCTCTATTTCAAGTGTTGTTGGGTTAACGACTTTGCTATAAGGTGCATGCGTTTACCCACCAACTCTCTTCTAAGTTTGTCGGTATCTCCCTCTCTTGATCATGGTTACCCTTGCAATGGTATCCAGCAAATAGATGTGTTCCCAAAATATTGCGAGTCTTTCCTTGTAGCCAGCTCCCATTGGAGTTGCATAGTATAGCCAAACCGTTTTATTCCTGAGAATAACCAAAAATATTCCTATATAGAAAAAGAAGGAATGCATTGAAATTGAAATTGGTTGAATGCGTGTAACTATGAAATGATGTTAATGGTTGCTAATTTGCAAGTGTGTGTTATTTCAGGACCGGTGGCTGAAGACATGTTCCATTGGCAAGCAACGATTATGGGTCCACCAGACAGTCCTTATGCAGGAGGAGTCTTTCTAGTTACCATCCACTTCCCTCCAGATTATCCCTTTAAACCACCCAAGGTATTGCCAAGATAATTACCAGCACAAGTTCCTCGTAAATCTTTTTTCTTATATATATATATATATATATATATATATATATATATGAGAATAATAGAGGAAAGAGACCCTAGGAGACTTTTTGCATTAGGCGGCGGCAAAAAGTACGTCCTCCATTTTATTCGATGATCGGCACCTTCCAACTTGATATCCATCCTTTAATTTGTCGATATACCCTCCATCATTTAAAAATTAAAGGTTTACCGATAATAGAACTTTTTACATTGCTAAATCAACGGTGAAATGGTGTTGTAATCATATGAAATTTGGTGTATCGACAAATTAGAGGATGGATATCAAGTTAGAAGATGCCAATAGTTGAATAAACTGGTGGAGGGCGTACTTTTTGCCGCTGCCTAACGCAAAAGGCCTCCTAGCTCTCTCTCTCTCTCTCTCTCTCTCTATATATATATATATATATACGCGCTCTATTGCAAACCAGTCCGCGTTTTTTAAAAATGGGAACTCGCAATCCACAACATATTTGAATGATCCGAACCGTTCAAGTTTTGATCACCCTACCGTCAAATGTATGTATGAAAAATCAAATGATTTAAAGACATCTAACCGATCCGAACCGTTCAACTTGATCACCCTACCTTCAAGTCTATGTGTAAGAAAAATCAAAGGATTTGAAGACCTCTAATCAATGTATCAGATGTAGTTTATGTTATATTAAAAGACGTTCATTTTGCACTCATTCGATGAATGAGTTAGATGTCTTTAAATCCTTTGATTTTTCATACACATACATTTAAGGGTAGGGTGATGAACTTGAACGGTTCGGATTGTTCAAATATATCGTGGATCGAGAGTTCCCGTTTTAAAAAACCCGGACCTGTTTCCAATAGAGCGCTCTCATATATATATATATATATATATATATATATATATATATATATATATATATAATATAATTTCACTCTACGTCTTTTTATTGTTCTATGTCTTTAATAGCAAATGATTACCTTCCTACGAAAGCAAAGGCTTGATACGAGGTGTTGAAACTAGAGGCGTACTCAGCTATGCATACAATACAACTAGCTGATGAATCGGGTGTTTACAAGTAATTTTGCTTCTTTCAGGTTGCATTCAGGACAAAGGTCTTCCATCCCAATATTAACAGCAATGGGAGCATTTGCCTTGACATCTTGAAGGAGCAGTGGAGCCCCGCGTTAACCATTTCCAAGGTTATCACTCTTCCACACTCATTTCATTTTTTATTAATTGAATGAACCAAGATTGGTAGAATACTAAAAGTCATCTTATGAGTAATATTTGATTTGTTATGTGTTCAAGGGCGTAAGCAGCAGGCAAGCCCAAAATAGCCTTTATGTTCATTTCTCAGCTCTATTATCATTATTATCTTGGTATTTTCCTATCAAAAATTGGACCAGCTACAAAGTTTATCAGAACCTTCTCTTAACTAGGCCACATATCTGGTCAAGTGAACTACAAATAAGAGAAGGGCTTGATGTCGTCCAAATTCTCTATAAAGTTGGTTAGAAGTCTAGGAGGAAATATGTAGGGTTTGCTAAAGAGAATAATTTTCAACTCCAAAAGTACAAATATAGCCAGGACGCAAAATGCGTTGGGTTGCTCCAATGCCATCTTGGTGTCCGCTTTGCGTTGGGTTGCTCCGTCACCACACCGAAACCTGAAGTGGTGGGTTAGGGATGTAGTTCTCAGGTGTTTGTTCATGGGACTCAGTTGGCTGATTCCTTTCTTAGTCATTGTTCAAATTGATGCTCGTCTGTTTGCATTACCTTGGAACGACGATCTATTTATATTGTACGCAGCCAAATATGTAGGCCATGCATCCTTTATTTGTAATCTGTAAATACAAGTATACAATTATATACTAATCAATAACCTATGCATTCAATTCAAACATTCAGCAAGTGTTTTGGTGTCCGCTTGCAGGTGCTGCTCTCAATATGCTCTTTATTGACGGATCCAAACCCAGACGACCCATTGGTTCCGGAAATCGCTCATATGTACAAGACAGACCGAAACAAGTACGAAACTACCGCAAGGAGCTGGACCCAGAAGTATGCAATGGGCTAGCGCTAGCACTATTTGGGGTGAGATCTTTTGCAGGCTACTTCCATTCCTTCACCCTGTTTGTTAAAAAATTTGGTGACTGCTGTCCTATATTTGTTATATTTAAGGATGAAAGTTATCGCTTATTGTTTCTTAAGACCCATTGATGGAAAAAACTCAGTTTCCTCTGGAAAAAAAAATTTGAACATATTATTGCTTTGATTGTTTGCGTGGCGTGACTACTGTATTGATTTCTTTCTCTTCTTTACTACATACTATACTACTGCTAATGCATTGATCAACACATCACATTCAATATTATTTGTTTATCAGTTGTACCTGCTACTGTGTTGACCGTTTATTGCATTTATTAATCTCCTCGCTGCAGCCCCCGGGGAAAAAAACAAAAACAAAACAAAACATGCCCCCTCCTCCCCACCCCCAGCACAAAAAAAAATTAAATTTACCATGCATGCCATCTCTCTGCTCTGATTCAGATTCTATATCTATCCTTTGCCAGAAAGGGCTTGCTAGCTGGTACTTGCCTCTTTGAAAACAACCTATTATTGAAAGAGCTTATTGGTATACCGATTCTGGCACAAGAGCCAAAGAGAGTGTTTGGAAAACAAAGCCCCTGTTTTTCCTGCCTGATCCTCCTAAGCCTGCTCGACCCATTTTGAACAGAACGGATTTGAACTTTTCCGAGAAGCAGCAAGAGTTCGAACTGAATTATTTTATTTTGCTATTGGTGCTATGGTTTCCTCGTAACAAAGCCCTTCTGAGATCGAATTGAGACCGCTCAATTTCAAAAAGGATTTGCGAATGAATGCTGGGCTAGACCACCTCGAATGGTGTGAGCTGCATGCGAGGAGACCCGCACGTACGGTTTCATTCTTCCTTAAAACCTTCCACGGGTAAGAGATGCCGTGGCTACAACAAGTCTATCGAAAGGACCAAAGCCAAGGGCCCGCATCGAATATGTTTTTTATGCTCTGAAGGATGGCCAAAGCCAGCCGGAATCTATTTTTCTCCTTGCTCAAAAAGCCAATCCCAAGGCTAGGGTTTTTACCATCACAAGCGCACACATTTTTCTCCAATAACATTATGGGAGAGAAAGGGGTTACATTATACTTCTATGCTACAAAGGCCCGAAAAAATCTTCAATGTGCTTGCTATATGTGTCCGGTCAAGAAAAAAAAAGAAATAAGAATATGGACCCAACCAAGCTGCATGAATATGCGTGCCAAATTCTGCATATCTTTTCCTCTCCTGTTTGGGTATAATAAACAAGACAGCGGATAATTTCTCCAATTTATTTATTTATTGTTTTGTTTTGGTGGGGTGGGGTGGGGTGGGGTGGGTGGAACGAGCGAGGGTACATCGACATGTAAATTGTTAGGGATGAGGCATACTGTTTCAGAATTGTAATTCTAAATATCAAAAAACTAAAATCATTTATCCCCTTATATTTAATTCTGAGCTTTGTTGTTGTTGACAGCCAGCAAAGAAACAAACATCTATGAGAAGATCAAATACTAAATAAAAATAATAATTCAAACCGAGTCCTTACATAGATACATAGAACCAAAAGCACATTCCCCGCCTATTCTTGTTCAAACAAAACATGTCAAATCCCAATTGAAGAATATGCCCTCCACATACTATTATCCTCCTCGGTTCGTAAGATCTCCCCTCTTCGTTTTAAACGCCATCAATTCATCATTGTATGTTTCCCTTCCCTCTCACAAACTCATCTCTATATAAAGACTGTCGACTTCTCTCACATATATTGCCCATCATCATTCAAATAGCTTCACAAGAATGGCTTCTTCTTCGACATCGGGTCTCTCGGTCCTCACAGCCCTCGACACGGCACGCACACAATGGTACCACATCACCACCATTTTGATCGCAGGAATGGGCTTCTTCACCGATGCCTACGACCTCTTCTGCATTACGACCGTCAGTAAGCTCCTCGGCCGTATCTACTACCGCATAGACGGCTCTCCGAAACCCGGCGCGCTCCCGCACCCCGTCAACAATGCGGTCACCGGCGTTGCTCTCGTCGGGACTTTAACGGGTCAGCTTGTTTTTGGGTGGCTTGGGGATAAGCTTGGAAGAAAGAAGGTTTACGGGTAAAAGTTTATAAATCGACACCCTTACACAGAAGTCTGTATAAACATAGAATTAATTGCATAAAATGTCGTATTTATCTCCGTGACAGGATGACTCTGGTGCTCATGGCGATATGCGCGATTGGCTCCGGGTTGTCGTTTGGGACCTCGACGAAAGGTGTGATGGGGACTTTGTGCTTTTTTAGGTTTTGGCTTGGGTTTGGGATCGGAGGGGACTATCCTTTGTCGGCCACGATCATGTCGGAGTATGCCAATAAGAAGACTAGGGGGGCGTTCATTGCTGCTGTCTTCGCTATGCAAGGTGATGCTCCGAATATTGATTTGTCTTAAACTTTCTTTTTGGCTTTTCCATATGAAAAGTCGAGCCGTCGCTCATCTCAACAATATCGTTACAAACATTTGAAGACACGTTCTTTTAATAAATCAAACAGGTGTCGGGATTATTTTTGCCGGCCTAGTCTCCATGTGCCTCTCCGCTTTGTTCCTCCACTTTTGCCCAGCCCCATCGTACGCCGAGAACCCAGCCGAATCGACTCAAAGAGCAGCCGATTACCTCTGGCGAATCGTTCTAATGCTCGGAGCTTTACCAGCGATCGTCACATACTACTGGCGGATGAAGATGCCCGAGACAGGTCGATACACCGCTCTCATCGCGGGCAACGCTAAGCAAGCCGCAGCAGACATGGGAAAAGTGTTGGAGATCGAGATACAAGACGACCATGATAAGCTTGAGGGTTTTAAAGCAGCTAATAACTATTCCTTGTTCTCTAATGAGTTTTTTCGCAGGCATGGGTTGCATCTGATTGGGACCATGAGCACTTGGTTTTTGTTGGATGTTGCTTTCTATAGCCAGAACCTCACTCAGAAGGACATTTTTCCTGCTATTAAGCTTACAACTGCACCAGAAGAGGTGATGTTATATCTTTTGATCCTCATCATCATGACTTCGGAGTTTCGATATACCGATAGAGAATTTAAGACGACATTAGATCCACTCTGATTCATATATGTATTTAAAGACGGATTAGTTAAAATGATACCGTAATTCATAGATAGGGTTACTTTTGAATCCCAATTACTTTCTTTCAAACCAAACACGGTCTAGATGTTGTTCTTACCCAATACGTTTTCAATTTTCAATTGACCAGATAAACGCATTAAAAGAAGTATTCCAAACATCAAGAGCCATGTTCATCGTCGCCCTGTGCGGCACCTTCCCCGGCTACTGGTTCACCGTCCTTCTCATCGAAAGAATGGGCCGATACTTAATCCAACTCATCGGTTTCTTCATGATGTCTCTTTTCATGCTCATCCTCGCCCTCAACTACGACTACCTCAAACAGAAAAACCACCCCGCGTTCCTGATCCTCTACGGCCTCACGTTTTTCTTTGCAAACTTCGGGCCGAACAGCACCACGTTTGTTCTGCCCGCGGAGCTTTTCCCGACGAGGGTGAGGTCTACGTGCCATGCATTGAGTGCAGCGGCGGGTAAAGCTGGGGCTATCATCGGGGCGTTTGTGGTGCAAACCTATACGTTGGACGGGAAATCGACACAGATCAAAAAGGCGTTGATGGTGCTCGCGTTTACGAACATGGTGGGGTTCTTTTGCACGTTTCTGGTGACGGAGACGAAGGGGAGGTCGCTGGAGGAGATCTCAGGGGAGGATGGGAAAACGGAAGAAGGCAGGAATTGAAGGTCGAGTGGTGGTGTTAGTCAGTTAGTGTGTGAATGAATAAATAGTGGCAGAGTGAGAGATATTGTCACTTGGATAATTGCGTTTGATATAGAATGATATAATACACACACACACACATACACACCCTTATGGATTCTGTGTGTATATGAATAATCCAGTCTAGTTAAATAAAAGGTCCAATTTGTTGAGGAATCTCCGGCCCCCTTCAAGCATCAAACTCTAGATGCAACTTGTTTGGAAAAAGACCTATATATCTTAAAAACATTCAAGCAAGCAAGCAAGATAGACCGATACTTAAGAGGAAGACGGGTTTAACATGGTTCGGCCAAACTTGACCTTTTCCACAAAACATGATAAAGGTTACACTAATGTTCTCTGATCTTTCATATCCACTCCACTCATCATGGGACCTCCTAGTTATCTGGAGACAAACTCGAATGTGTGCTCATGTGCTACGCTATGTTTGGGAAGACCATGCACCAATTCGTAGCCGTCTGTGATCGCTTCTGTGTGCGCCTACCTTGGCGATGCTTGTGTGCTTCTTGGTGGCTATCAATGCGTGCTTCCATGAATGCCACCTTAGATGTTGTCTATCATGCTCCTTGCATGCGTACTTTAAGCTTAGCATAATTTCTTTTGTCGACGATGTTTGTGCATGCTTCCTTTGACACCATCTCTATGCGTCTCCCCTGGCGCTGCCTATGCGCCACCTATATCTGCACGCTACATGTTCATCCTCAACGCCATCGCCCGCAAGCTTTCATGGACAAATCTAACTTGATTCGAGCACCCTTGGTTGTCTACCACAGGATTTGGTCTTTAGACGACTCTGCTGGCTCCCCCTTAACCGATCTTTTTATGACAACCGATTACTTGAATCTACTGTTGGATCAATTCTCCTTCTTTATGATGCTTCCATTGCTTCAAATTGACACCGCATCTATCACCATCTTGCAAACTCGAAACTTGATCAAACTTCATTGGTTCCGATATCACTTTTAGAATTTTCTCCTTCAAACTCCGATACCGCTTGTTAGGAAAATTCTCATTTTTAAAACTTTCAAGCATATAAGATAAAATGATCCTTAAGAAGAAGATGATATGTATTAGGATTCGATCATACTTGACCTAATTCACAGGATAAACATGGGTATTATGTTATCATGAAGAAAAATGTTACATCAGTCAATCTTCCAAATCTCTCATAGTCTCTCTTGATCTCACTGGGCTTCGGTGGACGCCGTCCGGCGACGATGACTGGCGATGGCGGGCGGGCGGCTGGTTGTTAGGGATTCTGATCCCTCACCACATTGAGAACACAAGATAGATAACACAATCATACCATGAGAAAGATCAACACACCGATATAACGTAGTTCGACCGTCTTGGCCTACATCGACAAGGCTAAACAAAAGGATTTCATTAAGCACATGAAAAAGATTATAAAGTACTCACACCACTCAACAATCTCCCTCTCATCCCCTTTCTTGCATTCACACCACAAGAGGGGGGCACAAATACTCATCCTCACAAAGATTACATTTTTCAAGCCAACCTCTCTCAACCCCAAAATGAGATATATATGCAATAAAACCGTAACTTCTATTGGTAGCCCATACCAATAGATAACTTGGCCCAAATAGCCCACATATAAGTATACGGGACACAATCCCAACAATCTCCATCTTGGTTCGAATCCGTAGCCTACCATCCGAGATACATTATTGTCCTTGTAATCCGTTTCAAAAAATACACAGGCACATGCATCATGCCCCACATGTAGGGAAGGTCTCATTGTCATTATTGTCTCTAACACGATCATTATGATCAACTCAACCTGCCTTGTACGAACAACCTCCGATCTATCACGAGCACTTATAATCACAACACAGGACTCTTCCTCCAAGTACTCATGACCACTACACTGTACTCTATATTGTACTTTCTCCAAGAGCAATAGGACCAGGCAACATATCGTACACCGGATTTCATGACCATCTTGATGCTCCATTTAGGTCCAACCCCCGGGACCGGCTTCGAGACAAACTCGATAACATACTCATCATATGTCAACCATGTCTGAACACACCACCATGCATCTATGAACCACAATAACCACTCCTCATAGTGTACCATAGTGTCTCCATCGACTTCGATCAACATCCCGATCTATGTGATGGTCATAATCATATTATCGGCGTCAAACTTACACCAAATCAGCTCTAAAACAGTTGAATTTCATAAATCCAACACCTCCATTGTATCCGCAATGGTTGAAAACATAAGGATCAATACTTGGATCGCCAAAATCGGACATTGATTTCTTGATCCACAAACAGATCAATTACAGCCGTCGATTGCTACTTAAACCCAGTTCAATTTTCACCCATAGCAAATGATGTTTGCAGTCCTTTCCTGCAACATATCCAATGAAGGCATAAAGAGCAACCCTCGTTGCCTCTTCACATGAGCCCCAAAACAAAAGAATTCCCTCAACATAATTGAATCCCCGGCTTCTTTATCAATTTTCCAGCGCCTCCATGGCTGAGCCTCCAACCGCCACCAAGCTTGCAGGCCGTCACTGGCGCCGCACATGCCTCCACGCCTTGGCCACGTGCTCACGAAGAGCTCCACCTTGCGCAAAGACCATCGCGACACCACCGCAAACCTTTTGGCTCCGCTTTCGGCTACCTTGCCCAAATTCGGTCATCCAAACATCAAATCGGACCACCAGAGCACATCTTCTGGCTCTACCTCCACGGATTATCTTCGGATGTAAATCCCCAATTTCATGTATATTTTCCGTATATTTATTTATTATATTTTTCCATATTTTTCCTATTATTTTTGCACTTTTTCTATATATTTTTATTTATTTTAATTGCTATTATTTACTAAATCTAAACCCTAAACCTATCTAAACCCAACCTATCCATACCCGACCCGAACCCGAACCCGACCCGACCCGCTACCCTTTTCTTCTTCTTCTTCTGCTTCCTTTTTCTTTCCTGCCTTTTTCCCACGTCTTCCCTTCCTCGTGCCGTCGCCGCAAGACCCGTGTCCACCTCCGCTCGACTTGTGCAACCCCGCCTGACTCGTGCTCACGACGACCTAACAACCCATGTCATCTCTCTCTCCCCCCCTCAACGACTCTTTCCCCTTCTCGCGCTGCCTCCGCGAGACCCACGCCATCTCATCGCCAACGGTCGCGTGATCTGCACGCCGACCCCCACGATCTTCTCAACGTTGATCTCTCAACCGAGCCCCCTCTCACTCTTTATCCCATCTTGCTCACTTCCTTTCGTCCTCACTCATCATCACCGACAACCCCACCAAACTCCCCAGCTCCTCCTCTTTCAGCTCGAGCTCACTACCACCACGAACCCATCACCATCTCGCCATCTTCCTCAACCTCCAGCGACCATCTTGAAACCCGCTGCAACCACCATCTCACTGGCGAGCCCTGAGCACCACCACCAAGTTCCAACTTCTTCGAGCACTTTTCCGTCTCCAAGTTCTTGTCGTCCGCTGCCTTCGTCAGCCAAGCTCCTCTCCTTCGCCAGTAGCCAACCCTACTAGACCATCCGAGCTCCAACATCTCCACCGTCATCGACCCACCACCTTCCTCATCACCACCTTCATTTTAGCCGAGCCCTCATCCCCTGCATGCCAAGCTCCATCACACCCCAAACCCTAGCCACTGTCGCCGTTCATCGCCTCTGTCGGAGGCATCGCCAGCTCGAGCCATCAGCCCAGAACCCCGTAGCTAGCTGAGCCCAAGCTTGTTGCCGCTGCCGTGATCATGCCCATGTCGTGCCGCCGTCTTTGTCGTGCCACTTTCGCCAAAGCTAAGAGAAAACCCATCTCTTATTGCTCATGCTATTATAATACCTAGATTAAATAATAATGTTAAATTATTTTATATATAAATGTATATGTGTGTGTGTATGTGTGTGTGTATCAACATAGTGTTAGGTTACAATCCAATACTTAGAATTTGAGCCATCATGTTGGTTGTAGTGAATCGAACCCAACTCGGCTGGTTAGCCCATATTGATGTCATTTAGAAATTTTTGAATTAATTATCGTTTGTCGGTTAAGAAAATCTTGTGTTTTCGACCGATTACCAAACGCTACCCTAAGTGTTTGATGCGAACTATAAACGAAAACATATCTTAATATAGCGGAACTTGCGATAGTTAGATCTCTTTACTGTTTATGAATATCGTATAGAAATTTGGATGTAAAACGTTGTGTTTATAATTATGTAAAGTTGCCCCCTAAAGGCGATGCTAAAACTGGAATGCACCACACATGTCACGTTGGAAAACATATATTAAATTCAATACAGATTAGAATGTGATATTCTACGGCTCATATCGAAACCGACTCGATAAACTAGAACCTATAAAGTTTACTCTTCAATGCTGATAGGCCATTGTAACGAGAATTGACTGAGAACACGGCTTTGGACTGCAGTCCGGGACAGCATCCCATGAGGATACCGGAATTTAAGCACCTGCACATCCCTACATAAAACTGAAAATGCGCGGAGTCCTATATGGTCACTTAGATAATTTAGTTAGCTAACACATGAATCTGGTCCCGTTCAGTTTCACGGTCGTTTGATATTTTGTTTGTATTTTAGAATGTCGACGTGTTCTGCAGTTTCTGCAGTTACATTTCTTTCACCTTCAAACTAAACAGGACATATCTTCTAGTAGAGAAAGGCTATATTAATCCTTTTGATGCGTTGAAAACCTAACAGATATACCTAGGTTTTATTCAACCGGGACAATACTTGAATCTAAACACAATCCCTAGTAAACCGTGCATGAAGTTGGACTTCTAGTTCTGAAACTGGAATTCCAGCAATTGATCGCTAATTTAAAATGATGATAAGTCCCTAACCAGAAATCTTATTGACATGAAACTAATTTTATTGCTTAGATAATCAGTGTACTTCGTACGCGTTTTATATTATTTTGGTCGATTCTATACGTGTGATTTATGGCAAATTTTGCAAATCATATGGCGTTGAGTGTCATAATTTAGTGAAAATCTGTTTAGTGCATTTCTACCTATTTTTGTACTTGCTTTATACCTTCTGCATAGTGATCGTTTACATTGAGACCTAGTGACTGTTTTGCATTGTTGATATATAAGTGTTAGTGATTGGGTTGTAGCAAGTACGAAAGTGATATTGATAAGTGGGAACGTGATTGAAAGTGAAAGCGACACATATTTATTCACAACCTATCTAATACTTGAATACATACTATAACCTGGAGAATGGGGCAATCAAGGTGGAATTGAACTCGTATTTAACGAGGTACAGTGACTTAGAGGATGATCATTCGATATTAGTGACACACACGCACACACATTAGGTCGTGGGCCTAGCGGCACGGCTGCAGGGTTATATTCCGGGTAACAGTGGACCGTAGTCTCGGACATGCACGAGACTCTTGTTAAACACGAGCATCCTTTCCACCAATTGATTTCATTGACTTAATGATTAATAAGTAGTGACATACACATTGCCTGGTTTATTGACATGCTACTTATATCGTACTATTCATATTCAAATGATATTCATTATTTTCATGTTTCTGTATTCTGTCGCACCTTGCATGTTTAATAACATTGTACGCACATCATATATTTATTGCCCTGATGACCTGAGTATGCATGCTCAGAGGACGAAGTGGACCCAGCCCAGGAGCAGGATCTGCCATTCGAGATCGCGGAGGTTTAGACCGTCAAATCAGCGCCACCCTTTTTGCTATAAGCACACTGTTATTTCGTTGGTTAGTTATTTCTTTATGCAAAATAAATGTATCTCGAACTTTTTTATTGTAATGTAATAAAATTATAAACTGTGATTTCTTTTACTCTAGTACTATTTACTGACTACCATGTAATGCTAGAAGCCGAAGTGTGACTACGGCGGGATTATTCCCTGAACGTAGGAGCATGGCTGGCCTGGTCATCCCTCGCCTTCTGTATTTTGGGAAGCGGGGCGTGACATGGTTTTATTGGTATCAGAGCCAGGTTCGGATGAAATTACAGTTCCGTCGAGGGATCCCTAGTTTGAGTTACACCCTTGACGTGTGTTTTATTACATTTCTTTTCGCTTCCTAATTCTCGTTGAATCATCGTGAAATCCTTGATTGAATCTGATTTCTTTCTTGATCATTTTTCAGAAATATGGACTCCTCAGGCAACTCTTCAGGTGCCGGTTCCCACGATCATACCGAGAAGATTCTGAGCACATTGACGATCCTAGCTCAGGATCAAGAGTGGAAGACCGATCTCCTGACCGAGGGATTGAAAGCGGTACAGGAGACCGCAATTACTGCTCTGGAGAGATCTACGGCTATTCCCGCCGCCCCTATGGACGCCCCCTGTACCGACTACACAGGCTCGGATTGGTACCGTTTCGGACTTTAGGAGGCTTCATCCAGCGGTTTTCACGGGATCATCAAATCCACTCGAGGCCGAGCAATGGCTCATCAACGTGGAGAACCTTTTGACGGACGCTCGGGTTCCTGACGATGACAGAGTGAGCGTGGTAAAGATTCAACTGGATGACGAGGCACGCACGTGGTGGTCTGTAGAGGAAAGCCGGCTAAAGAAACCTATCAGATGGGACATGTTCTCCGCGTTCTTTCTAGATCACTATTTTTCGGCCACTGCCAAGGCCGAGATGGAGGAGAAATTCATCATGTTGAAGCAAAATGGACGCTCAGTGGGTGTTTACGCCGCAGAGTTTAACCGGCTGAATCGCTTTGCACAGTACATGGTAGCTACCAAAGCCGCCAGGGCAAGACGGTTTCAGCAGGGGCTCGATATTGAACTGCAGCAACTTATCGCGTCTCTCGATCTACGGACCTTCGCTCAGGTGTTGAACGCTGCCCGAGTACAGGAAAGATTGGAAGAGAAGGCCAAGGGCCAACGATCGGTGGGCAGGAGACCCCACATAGTTCCAACACGGGCTACATTTTCCCCTCGTGGAGCGATCTTAGTTCACAGGCCGGGTGTTATGCAAATGAAGCGTACTTTCTCATCTTAGCTGCTGTAGCGGAGGGCCCTGTTTTGTGATTATTGCCAGAGACCAGGGCACATGTAGAGAGATTGTCGCAGAACTAAGGGGCAATGCTTGCTTTGCCGATCCAGCGAGCACAGGGTCAGCGGATGTCCCCAGAGATCTGAGCTACAGGGAGGGTTCGAGCAACATCAACCGTCATACGACACTTCAGCTCAGAGGGGTCCACCGCTGGTATCCCAGCAGCGGTTATTTGATCAAAGGCATACTGGTACGGGTCGGAATCAGGGGCGGGCTTTCACCCTGTCCGCCGAGCAGGCAGAGACTTCTGGAGAAGTAGTTACATGTACCCTCCTTGTTTATTCTGTTAGTGTATATGCCCTAGAGGCCATTACTGTATCATACTAGTTTGTATATTACTTGATGGAAGCTTGGGATATTCACAGTTGTATATACAATCTTGCTCGAAATGGTAGTATGCTACTTGGTTTGTCTCTACTTCAATATGTGCACGTGTTTTTTTTAGCATATTGCTTATATACATATTAGTAGAGCCCTTAGGATCTTTGCTTGATTACCAGCGTTGAGATGGCGCTTACACTCGTGGGGACTGGGTAATCCATAAGCACATCCTTATACAGGTCCCTAGTCGTTGGACTATCGAGACAGGGCATCGATACTCCGGAGTAGACTAGCGTATGTGCTTCTCATCCCAGCATGGGAGACGGTCTGTCCCACAGCCGTCAGTACGTCGTACTTGAGATAGTATGCGGGTGCTCGTTAGGTTACGAGTACACTAGACAGGACTCGTCGGGAACTGTTGGTTGGTATTATACCTATCGTCAATTATCAGTTCCCAGGTGACATGAGTACAGCTTAGTCCGCTGACTTGACACTGTCACTTCGCCTCGAGTGTGTTCCCACTGCACTTTGATTACTACCCTACCACGGCTCAAAGGAGTCGTGCAAACAGGTAGTTTTTGGGTGCAGTCCCGAAGCACTTGGAGGCAGTGACGGTTAGACAGGATTCGTCTCTCCCAGTATTGGGGGTTGACATCGCGCTGTGTCTAGGAGAGCCATTACACAAGTAGTCCCTGGCCAGGGCAAGCGAGATATACTGGTAGGTTTCCAGTGTCATCTCAGGGTGTTCTGGGCTACACTCCGACACGACTTGTACCGCTATTAGGGGACTGACGTTCACCGCCCCCTAGGCCCGCCATGCGATGTATCAGACGAACAGACCGGACTGTATGGAGACTGTCACATACAGGCTCAGTAGGAGTTCAGATGGGGTCACCTCGTCAGTCTTCTTATCGGCATCTACCTGGGGACCGTTATGTACAGCTAGTGCCGCTTGCGGTCTGTGGTTAAACCCACTGCCAGCGTAGTGTCGAGTCTTTAGAGTCCCACACAGAGAGCTATTCGCCTTTAGGCAAAATGAGTAGAGGTCGCATGGTTTTGCGACAGGGTTCGTTCACATCCGCGCACTTATGCACGTTTGCTGTCCGGACAGCTTATACTAGCGGGCTTTGGTTTAAGCCGGATCCTAGTATATGATTCGGGATTGGTTTTATCTCATTGTGTTCGTGTTCTTCCGATCACGAATACGGGTGCGTATGCACAGTTGATTGAGATAGAGGGAGAGGACTTTGATTAGGGTTAATGACCATTTTCATTTTATTAACCCTAATGCTTATGTGTGTATTATGGTTAATTGATATTAGTTTAATATAATTGTGCATGGTTATGGTTGTTGACCATTTGACATTCTTGACTTGTTGACCTAGGTTGACACTTTGACCATCATCATTTCATTTGGAAGATACTCTTTGATCCTTGCAATTTGCATTAAAAATGAAATGATAATGGTCATGTCTTGATTAAGCCATGACAATTATTTCACTAATTTTCAATTTACAATAATTCACACATATATGTGAGAATGGCTTATTATTCTCTCATTCTATCATATACTTTCTCTCTCTTGCTCTTCCTCTTCCTCAAGCTCTCCCCTCTCATGTGTTGAGAAACACTTGAGCTTGAGAAAAACCTCTTCTTGATAATCTCTACTCTCTTCTAGGGTTCTAGGATTAGCACTTCTAGCACCCTAGCTACTTCTAGCTTGAATTTGAAGCCAAAGGCTGAGACTTTCGGGTGGATTCTTCTTCGACGTGAGAAGACGACAAAGGTGATCCCTTTCTACTACTCCAAGGAGCAAGGAGAGAAGGACATAGAGCCCAAGGTATAACCTTTCTACCCTTTAGCTAGTTTCTAGTTAGCTTTAGTTAGTTTTTGTTTAGCAAAGATCCTCCTTTGTCTAGTCCATGTTGCCTAGAGTAGTAAAAATCCGTTTTCCGCCTCCCCACAAGCACCGGGGTGGGCAACGTAGACTTACAGTGGTATCAGAGCCTAACTAAACATAAACTAGCTAGGTAGTAAAGTGTATAGAAGTTCGATCGGAAAAATCGCAAAACTACGACATGCAAAACCCTAAGTTTCTGTTAAAATTTTTTCTGCTCTAAAATAAAAAAGTCATACTCCAAAAATCATCTCAGGGTTTTGTGAAGAAGCCCACCAAAAACGGTCGAGTGATCCATTCAAAGCGCGGCGGTTCCGCGGCAAAAGTATACCCATTGCTGCGGAACCGCGGCCGTTTTGACTCGGTTCATGACCGAGTTTGGTGCAGTGTTCTTAGGTTGTGGTTTTGGGATTTTTAAGATGGTTTATTTCAGCCCAGATTTTCCAGAAAAGAAATTTGTTTTTGGGGGCCTATAAATCCGTATTTTTGATCGAACTCCACTATACTTTGACTAATCGGTTATATCTGTGATGTTTATATGTATTCAACGTCGGCTAATCGCTATATGTCGATTATTGGGGGTTATACATATCTGTGATCTGTGTTTGATGTTGGTATGTGTATATGAATGCGTTGGATTGTCGCGGGTGAATAGCCGGGGTGGATGTGAAACGGGTGTTTCTTTTTCTTTCATTCATTGTAACATGTAAATTGATGTATTATTATTTGTATGGCCGCACAACCGGGTCGGGGTTGTAGCCGTCATTGTATAATTCTTTTTATTGTTTTTTGCTCCTAGGATAGACCCATGGAGGGGGTGCACAAACTACCGGGTACCTCGAAGTGCTGAGTGGCCTACTCACGGTGTTGAGGGAGGTTGCTTCGCTTCGGGTACTTGGCGGGTAGTTTGCCGCACCCGTAGGGGTCTTGGGTGGGGTATTTGGCTATTCACCGCGACCGTGTAATCCGCTTTTCGTTGCAGGCTCGAACGGATTGCGGATTCCTAGTATATCCAATGTATTCATCTATGATCTGTAATGTCTATCATTGCTATATATTTATATACGATAACTATTTAGGCGTTGCTTATGTTTTTCAAGCCGCGCTAGCCCAGCCCCCGCTCTGTCGTTAGTTAAGTAACCTAACGGGTGATGACGGGGCCCCGTGGCGAATGCGAACGGCATAAGCGTACGTTATATTTTGGTTGTTTTCTGCAATGGTAGGATTAAATGATGGGACGCATTAAAAGAACTAATGCAAGAAAATAAACCAAGTAAAAGTCGATTGGAACACTTTGAAAACCACTCGGTTCTTTTCAAAACTAAACTTTTAAACGCGGAGCTTGAACCACTCCTTTTAAAAGATATCTCGTTCCATCGATTATATCAAGTTCACTACGTTCACGGTTTCGCCAAAACCATTCGTAGCCCTCCGTCATTCCACATGAATGGTCAAAAAGTATTAAAGCTATGTATTTTGGCCAAAGTCAAGGCATAGTGATTGGTAGCTATTGGATATTCATGTGCAGCATAGATAGATGCGTTGGTTTGGGACAGTCGTGCTTCCATTTTGGCCAAAGTCAAGGGTAGGTACGGGTGGGTCCAAATTAACCAGGAGAATGACTGGTAGAACTTGACATGTGACTTATGATATTTTGGCCAAAGTCAAGGTCATAAGAGCATGGGGCAAAAATCCACATCGGGAGTTTCATAAGCACTGAAACTTGCTAGCGCTGCATACCATTTGGAGTGTGATGATTCTGGTAGGATTCCTTCGGTTTTATCACGCGATGATATTTGGATCCCGATCCTACTGTGAGTATATGCTACTCCTCGGGAAAACTCTCACTTAACGATCAATGCTATAAACCCAGTAGGTGTTTAGAAAGGTGTTAGCGGGGCTACGCCCCCAGGGAAAAGAGGTTCTTAAATTAAGGAACTTCGCGAAAGCGTTGGAAAACCTCTCTCGAAGTACCGACACTGGCCTGGCTGAACGGTTAAGCAAGTATTGTACGGTGAGATTGATCCCGACTAATCCTTTCTTTGCGGTTTGAGAAGGGATTCGAGAAACAGTAGGAGCCATCCAGTTTAGACAAATTAAAAACCACTCTAAACTTGCAAGAGTATCATGCTAAAGTGTTTCTTTTCTCTCTCCTAATTGCAGCGACCATTCAACATGACCGGACTTAAGTTATTACTAGATAAAAACATACTGACAGGGCCAAACTACAAAGATTGGCTCAGGAATGTCACGATGGCAATCACTTACGATATGTTGGGGTATGTCTTTACCACCAAAGCTCCCCCTGTCCCAGGTCCCACCTCCAGCGTCGCGGATAAAGAAATCCGTAAGACATGGGAGATCGATTACGCGAAGGCCAAATGCCTCGTGCTTGCCTCGATGGACAACGAACATCAGAGGAGGCATGAGAATATGGACCTGGAGTCCATATTTCTCCATACAAAAGAACTGTATGGAGGGCAGTCTCGTATCGCAAGATATGAAGTATCGAAGAAGCTTTTTTCGACAAGATTGGCCGTCGGATCATCGGTAGCGGAACACGTGCTTAAGATGATTGGCTACATAAAGGAGCTCGCGGACCTTGGGATCACGTTGGAGAATGAACTCTATACTGATTTGATTCTCCAGTCCCTTCCTTCCACTTACGCCCAGTTTGTCCTAAACTTCAACATGCAAGAAAAGGAGGTTAAACTTTCCGAACTTCTGAACATGTTGAGGAACGCTGAGGGCATCCTACAGAAAGGTAGGGAGACATCCATTTTGTTTGTAGGAGGATCTTCCTCTTCTAGATCCAGGGCGAAAGCCAAGGGTAAGAAGAAGAAAGCCCCCGCCAAACCAAGAGGCGGTGTCAGTAAAGTGGATACGAAGGGAAAAGGAAAGGCAACAAAGGTAGAGGGAAAGCTAGTGGGGAAGGAAGAATGCTTCTACTGTCACAAAAGTGGTTACTGGAAACAGGATTGCAAGGCTTGGAAGGCCAGAACCCAGGATTTGAAGCGAGTTGTGGCTTCAGCTTCAGGTGTGTATGTTATTGAAAACTGTCTATCAATAAACTCTACATCCTGGGTATTGGATACCGGATCAGGATCTCATATCTGTAATTCTTTGCAGGCGTTGAGAAAGCGTAGAGTTTTGAAGACAAGTGACATGACCCTCAGAGTTGCAAACGGTGCTAGCATGGATGCTGAGGCCGTGGGGGACTATCACCTGGGATTGTCGGATGGACACTTTTTGGTTTTGCGTAGTTGTTATTATGTACCAAATGCAACCTGTAATATCATTTCTGTATCTTTATTATCTAAAGAAGGTTATGAATTTGCATTTGTAAGTAATGTAGTGAACATTCACCTTAATCAAGTTTTGATTGGGTCAGGTACATTGAACAACGGTATATACGTATTAAACCAACCACAGATTTTCAATGTCCAGAATACACACAAAAGAAAGTCTCCAGAAATCAATAAAACTTTCTTATGGCATTGTAGACTGGGTCACATCAATGAGAGAAGGTTGACTAAGTTACATGCAGAAGGATATTTGGATCCGTTCGAATATCAATCGTATGCAACTTGTCAATCCTGTCTCAAAGGAAAGATGACAAAGACTCTGTTCACTGGACACGAAGTAAGAGCGAGCGAGCTCTTGGGACTCGTACACAGCGACGTGTGCGGTCCAATGTCTACACATGCACGAAGCGGTTATTCTTACTTCATTACTTTTACGGATGACTTTTCAAGGTACGGTTATGTCTTCTTAATGAAACATAAATCCGAGGCTTTTGAAAAATTCCAGGAATATAAGAATGAAGTAGAAAAACAAACAGGCAAAAGTATCAAGGCACTGAGATCTGATCGAGGTGGTGAATACTTAAGTGCCGAGTTCCTAGGTTACTTAAAAGAGAATGGAATTCTCTCTCAGCTTACTCCTCCATACACTCCGCAACATAACGGTATATCGGAGAGACGGAACCGAACCCTATTGGATATGGTACGGTCCATGATGAGTAACGCTGAGTTGCCACGATCGTTCTGAGGATATGCGCTAGAATCAGCTGCATACCTTTTGAACCGAGTTCCAACTAAGACTGTGCCTACTACAATATATCAGATGTGGTGTGGGAAGAGACCCTATCTTAATCACATTAAGACATGGGGATGTCCAGCTTTTGTAAAAAAGTAGCATGCGGACAAGCTCGAGGCACGCTCAGTACAGTGCAAGTTTGTGGGATATCCAAAGAACTCCAAGGGATATTTCTTCTATTGTGAAGAGGAACAAACGGTTTTTGTTTCTCGCCATGTCCACTTTCTAGAACACCAGTTCATAGAAAAAGAACCAAGTGGGAGCGCAATAGAACTGGAAGAAATTCCAGAACCACAAGCTATTACTGAAAGCTTAGTAGAACCAGAGGGTTCGAAAGATCAGGACATTCCCACGCCACTCCGCAGGAGTAGTAGGCAGTCTCATCCGCCCGAGAGATACTACGGTTTTCTCATTGACAGGGATAGAGAGGATTGCATCATAGACTGTGATGAGCCTACTAGCTTCCAGCAAGCCATTCAGAGCGTCGACTCGGTAAAATGGCTGGATGCAATGCGGACCGAAATGGAGTCCATGTACACCAACAAAGTATGGACGTTGGACATTGCTCCAGATGGGGTAAAACCAGTAGGATGCAAGTGGATCTTCAAAAGGAAGATTGGTGTAGATGGACAGGTTGAGACCTATAAAGCTAGACTGGTTGCAAAGGGTTTTCGTCAGCGACCTGGTTTGGATTATGACGAAACCTTTTCTCCAGTAGCTATGCTGAAATCCATTCGGATCCTTCTTGCCATTGCTGCCTTCCACGATTATGAGATTTGGCAGATGGACGTAAAAACCGCTTTTCCAAATGGACATTTAGAGGAGTGTGTCTATATGGACCAGCCAGAGGGTTTCATTCAGAGTGGGAGCAGCGAAAAGGTGTGCAAGTTGCTTAAGTCCATTTATGGACTAAAGCAGGCATCGCGGAGTTGGAACATCTGTTTTGATGAGACGGTCAAGGAATTTGGCTTTATAAAAAATTCAGATGAACCATGCATCTATTGTAGATTTGTAGCGAGAACTGTAGTATTCCTCGTTTTATACGTGGATGACATTCTCTTAATAGGAAATGACATTCCTATGCTACAATCTGTCAAGGGGTTCTTGTCACACAGGTTCTCCATGAAAGACCTGGGTGATGCCTCATTCATTCTGGGTATCCGGATCTACCGTGACAGATCCAAGAGGATATTAGGACTTTCACAGTCCAGGTACATCGACACCATACTGAAGAGATTTAGTATGGAAGATTCCAAGCGCGGTAATCTATCGGCTTGTCACGGGATCACCCTCTCCAAAGAGATGTCTCCCAAGACTGATTTGGAGAGGGATCGCATGTCTATTATACCCTACGCTTCTGCGGTAGGCTCTATAATGCATGCGATGTTGTGTACCAGACCAGATGTGGCTTATGCACTGAGTGTGGTAAGCAGGTATCAGTCAAACCCTCGGAAGAAACATTGGATAGCGGTAAAGAACATTCTCAAGTACCTGAGAAGGACTAAGGAGATGTTCTTGGTGTATGGCGGAAAAGACCTCCAGATTGAGGCCTTTGCTGACTCCAGCTTCCAGAGTGACAGGATGATTCTAAGTCCATGTCGGGTTTTGTCTTTACTCTCAATGGAGGGGCGGTGTGTTGGAAGAGCTCCAAACAGGAAACCGTTGCTGACTCGACTATGGAAGCGGAATACATCGCTGCATTTGATGCCGCAAAAGAAGCTGTCTGGATGAGGAAGTTCTTGAAAGAACTTCAGGTGGTTCCGTCCATTGTTGACCCAATACCTCTGTATTGCGACAACAACGGGGCTATAGCTTTAGCGAAGGAACCCAGGTCCCATCAGAAATCCAGACACATCTTGAGGCGGTATCACCTGATCAGGGAGATCGTGGATCGCCAGGAGATCGAGGTTCGGAGGGTTGCTTCAGAAGATAACACTGCAGATCCATTCACCAAGGCCTTGCCCCAGACTCAATTCGGGCTGCTGATTAAGATGATAGGTCTTCGATACGCCAGTACATGGCCTTAGTGCAAGTGGGAGATTGTTAGTGTATATGCCCTAGAGGCCATTACTGTATCATACTAGTTTGTATATTACTTGATGGAAGCTTGGGATATTCACAGTTGTATATACAATCTTGCTCGAAACGGTAGTATGCTACTTGGTTTGTCTCTACTTCAATATGTGCATGTGTTTCTTTTAGCATATTGCTTATATAAATATTAGTAGAGCCCTTAGGATCTTTGCTTGATTACCAGCGTTGTGATGGCGCTCACACTCGTGGGGGCTGGGTAATCCATAAGCACATCCTTATACAGGTCCCTAGTCGTTGGACTATCGAGACAGGGCATCGATACTCCGGAGTAGACTAGCGTATGTCCTTCTCATCCCAGTGTGGGAGACGGTCTGTCCTACAGCCGTCAGTACGTCGTACTTGAGATAGTATGCGGGTGCTCGTTAGTTTACGAGTACACTGGACAGGACTCATCGGGAACTGTTGGTTGATATTATACCTATCGTCAGTTATCAGTTCCCAGGTGACATGAGTACAGCTTAGTCCGCTGACTTGACACTGTCACTTCGCCTCGAGTGTGTTCTCACTGCACTTTGATTACTACCCTACCACGGCTCAAAGGAGTCGTGCAAACAGGTAGTTTTTGGGTGCAGTCCCGAAGCACTTGGAGGCAGTGACGGTTAGACAGGATTTGTCTCTCCCGGTATTGGGGGTTGACATCGCGCTGTGTCTAGGAGAGCCATTACACAAGTAGTCCCTGGCCAGGGCAAGCGAGATATACTGGTAGGTTTCCAGTGTTATCTCAGGATGTTCTGGGCTACACTCCGACATGACTTGTACCGCTATTAGGGGACCGACGTTCACCGCCCCCTTAGGCCCGCCATGCGATGTATCAAATGAACAGACCGGACTGTACAGAGACTGTCACATACATGCTCAGTAGGAGTTCAGATGGGGTCACCTCGTCAGTCTTCTTATCGGCATCTACCTGGGGACCGTTACGTACAGCTAGTGCCGCTTGCGGTCTGTAGTTAAACCCACTGCCAGCGTAGTGTCGAGTCTTTAGAGTCCCACACAGAGAGCTATTCGCCTTTAGGCAAAATGAGTAGAGGTCGCATGGTTTTGCGACAGGGTTCGTTCACATCCGCGCACTTGTGCACGTTTGCTGTCCGGACAGCTTATACTAGCGGGCTTTGGTTTAAGCCGGATCCTAGTATATGATTCGGGATTGGTTTTATCTCATTGTGTTCGTGTTCTTCGGATCACGAATACGGGTGCGTATGCACAGTTGATTGAGACAGGGAGAGGACTTTGATTAGGGTTAATGACCATTGTCATTTTATTAACCCTAATGCTTATGTGTGTATTATGGTTAATTGATATTAGTTTAATATAATTGTGCATGGTTATGGTTGTTGACCATTTGACATTCTTGACTTGTTGACCTAGGTTGACACTTTGACCATCATCATTTCATTTGGAAGATACTCTTTGATCCTTACAATTTGCATTAAAAATGAAATGATAATGGTCATGTCTTGATTAAGCCATGACAATTATTTCACTAATTTTCAATTTACAATAATTCACACATATATGTGAGAATGGCTTATTATTCTCTCATTCTATCATATACTTTCTCTCTCTTGCTCTTCCTCTTCCTCAAGCTCTCCTCTCTCATGTGTTGAGAAACACTTGAGCTTGAGAAAAACCTCTTCTTGATAATCTCTACTCTCTTCTAGGGTTCTAGGATTAGCACTTCTAGCACCCTAGCTACTTCTAGCTTGAAGTTGAAGCCAAAGGATGAGGCTTTCGGGTGGATCCTTCTTCGACGTGAGAAGACGACAAAGGTGATCCCTTTCTACTACTCCAAGGAGCAAGGAGAGAAGGACATAGAGCCCAAGGTATAACCTTTCTACCCTTTAGCTAGTTTCTAGTTAGCTTTAGTTAGTTTTTGTTTAGCAAAGATCCTCCTTTGTCTAGTCCATGTTGCCTAGAGTAGTAAAAATCCGTTTTTTATTCCATTTTCCGCCTTCCCGCAAGCACCGGGTTGGGCAACATGGACTTACATATTCTGTACCAGCTAGAGTTCTTTTTGATTCGGGTGCTTCGCATTGCTTTATTTCTACGCGGTTTGTTGATACACACTCTATACCTCACGAGCCATTGACCAAAGGTTGGGAGATACATACGGGTAATGGAATTATTATGTCCAACCAAGAGTGTAGGTTATGTCCGGTGGTAGTATGCGACAGGGAATTCTATGCGAATTTCCTTTTAATCGGGACGGGCAGCTATGACGCAATTCTATACGAGTTCCTCCCTGTAGAAGCCGCTGAAATTCTGGAGGAGTTAGAAGAAGACTCCAATGAATAGATCCCTATAGTGACCTATTTCGCCATCCATCTTGGCAGCGACTCTGGGGAGGAGCTCTGTTTTCCCGAAGAGGACGAGGAGCTCGCCACAAAGGCCAACCAAATCCAGCTCAGAAGCGGTAGGGCTCTGCCGCCAAATCAGGGCAATGCCCCCAAATGAAAGGAAAAACATGTGGTTAATGAGGAAGATGGAAGAAAACCGGCTAATGAAAACTCAAGTCCTTCCTCAGTAGACTACAATGTCTTGGCTCATCTCCGGAAGATTCCGTCTCTCCCGAGCATCTACGATGCCTTGTTTATATCTAAAGAGCTTAGATATGTTCTCATCCACGCTCTACAAAACCCTGAGCGGTATCAGGATCGCTTTGCAGAAATTAATATGAAAGAAGCCTAGTAAGCTTTGCATGCCGCCACAGTCATGTTTAAGGACGAAGACTTGCTACTGGGAACGACTGAGCATAATCAGCAGCTTTACGTGACAGGATACAACGACGGAGACCGGATTAATCGCATATTGATTGATCCAGGGTCCTCAGTGAACATCATGAACTTGCGAACTCTGAAGAGTTTGTCAATGGACGTCCGACACCTGTCTAGGGAAAGGCTTGTCATTCAAGGCTTCAATCAAAATTGCCAGCAAGTTCTGGGATCCATAGATCTGCCAATCAAATTTGGGGATCTGTAGACTGAAGCTAAGATATACGTGATCGACGCTGACACATCTTATAAAATTCTCTTAGGACGGCCGTGGCTCCATGATTACGGCATCGTTCCGTCAACTTTCCATCAATACATGAAGTATACTAAAAATGGCGAAGAAAGACGCGTTGATGGAAACATCCAGCCGTTCGGTGTGCATGAAGTCCGATATAAGGATTCTCGGTACTTTATGAAGCCCCAAAATACTAAGCCACAACTGACCAAGGACAGAGCGGCCCCGAACCTTAAAAGCAAATCCAAGCCGGTTGTCACTTTCAAAAGCAAAACCCCCCCAAGTGCGTCTGCATTTCGGCAGTGACACTGATGCATCCAACGCTGGAAGTCCGTCCTTCTGTAAAACCCGTCCTCACTTCGGTAGCGATATGGACGAGTCTGATGCTGAAGGCCCATCCGGCAGCAAAATTTGCCCTCGTTTAGGTAGTGACACTGGAGAATCAGAAGAAGAGGATCCGTCTTGCAACAGCTATGCAGATTGGGCCCTCATGCAAAAAGCGAAGCTAAGAGAAACCTTCAAGACTACAGAAGGGTCCCTAGTTATCACAAGGGTGCCGGAGCAGATGTGCAAGGAGCTAGATGCATTGTCAGTCTCCACCGTAGACCAGCATAAAACTTTCTACGTTTCCGGAAGGAAAAGTGGACAGAAGGGCATCTTGTTTTATGGGTCAAATCCTGTCGTGCACCCGGACGATTTGTCTGTGACATGCTTTCCATACGAGAGAGGCTTAAGGGTTGTCCTCAATCCCTGATATCATGCGCCTG
Organism: Agapanthus africanus; assembly: GCA_030015575.1. Lineage (NCBI taxonomy): Eukaryota > Viridiplantae > Streptophyta > Magnoliopsida > Asparagales > Amaryllidaceae > Agapanthus > Agapanthus africanus. Next base: position 640,970,915 of record JASDDO010000014.1, on the reverse strand, counting down.
AGATGCGGGAATACTTTAAAAAGTGCGGGTGTCGGCTATATCAAACGGAATCCGAAGCAAAGTTTTATGAAGGGCTATGGCATCCGCCTCAGGTTCGAGCACTCATCGATGGACGAATTCCAGATAGACAGTGCATAGGTTTCATTCAACATGATTCCAAAGCATGCTATATGATCCATATTAGTGAATCCGGCGAAGAGTCAAATGATGAAGCCGAGCTAGCCGAGCCAGAAGAAGCCCCTCAAGAGCTCGAAGATGGCGGACAAGCAACCTTCGATGAGCTAACTGAGATGGATTTGGGAACGCCTGATAATCCAAGCCCGACCTACATCAGCTCACTCTTGTTAGAGCAAATGAAAGAGCAGATAATTGTCCTGCTGCATGAGTTCGCCGACTGTTTCGCGTGGACGTACAAAGAAATGCCTGACCTTTCTCTTGAAGTTGCCGTGCATAAGCTGGCTATATCTCCTGATGCTAAGCCAGTCAAACAAGCTCCTCGAAGAATGAGAAGGGAATTGGAAGAAAATGTCATTGAGGAAACCAAGAAACTCATCGATGCCGGCTTCATCAGGGAAGAGAAATACGCGGACTGGATTGCATGCATCGTCCCAGTGAAAAAGAAGAACTGGCAGATACGGGTTTGCGTCGATTTCAGGGATCTTAATGCAGGGTTACCTAGGACGACAACAAGGTTTCGGGAGGCATCGTACATACCAAATTCAAAAATTTGCCGTTCTAGCTAACCCTAACTAAGAATCGTTAACTAGAAATCGACAGAAAGTAATGCAAACAACTTTGCATAAGTAAAGTGAGCAAGAAATACAACCTTTGTAGACCGGTCCTTCACTTCAATAGCTCCGTGTAGTAGTCCCTTTCGCTGCGATCGTGAACTCCGGACTTTAGAGAGGCTCCCTTGAAGAAACGAACATGCTTGCTTCGAAGACTTCGAGACCGAAGATGATCTACGTCGAGGAGACACTAACCCAAGCTATCTCTTCACTAATCATGGAATTAGTGAAGCAAACATCCTATACTAAATGGCAAGTAGTAGAGGATGATGAAGTAGAAAGTGGGCTCACTTTGGATTTGATTTTCTCACACTTTTTCTCATACTTCCATTGAAGCTAGAAAGCTTTTTGGGGAAGAAGAAGAAGAAGAAGAACAATGAACTCATCATATGAATTATTATCCAAAGGATAATGGCAACCATGGTGAGTTAATATCATATATTAACCTTTGTAGAGACTTAACCAAGACTAGGTTAATTGGTAGGGTTAACAAATATCTTAGGTAGAACAAAACATGAAGACTTAGTCAAAGAACTACAAGCTTCTACAAGCTTATCAACCATGACAAAATCAATTAGTTTTATAATTACCAAAATAAATAAAACCCTAGAAATTATACTATACATGGTGTAAGTCATACACACACTATTGTTGCATGTATCATCAAGCATGACACAAAATTATGTACACAAATATATATCACATATACACTTATGCACAATCTAGTGAGAAAAGAATCATAAGTGAGCTAGAACTAGTTAATGTAATATAATATATCAAATATATAATTATACAATAGATCATCAAATCAACTCTTGATTTGATAATCCGACTATATCACATATAACCGACTAATATCATGTGTAACAACTTATCGAATCAACACTTGAGCCAGGAAACCACTGTGTAGGACTCTGAAGACTCGTCAATACACCGGCAGGAGGTGATGATCATATCAAACACCCACAAGCCGCAAGCAGACTGCTAAACGTAACGGCCACCCGGGTATTGAGCGATCAGAAGATCAACAAATAAGCCTGCTCACACTCCTGCGAATCCAATCAGTAACACTACTGTACAGTCCGGTCTCTTCGTCTGATATGTCGCATATCTCGTCTAGGGGTGGCAAACGTCAGATCCCAGTAACTCGATAAGTCGTGCCGATATGAGGCTCATAACGGGTCGAGAAACTACTGATAACACTTACCAGTATATCTCTAAAGCAGCCCTGGCCAGGGACTTCCTGTTATAGCCAATCGAGCACAATGCAATATCAACTCCCAATACCGGGAGAGACGAAACTCTCCTATCGCTCATTGCCTCCATGTGACTCGGGACTGTACCCAAAAGCCACCATTTTGCACGTTCTCTTGAATGTGGTAAGGTGAAAATCAAAGCACAGTGGGAATCACACAAGACTCTATAACGATCTCGGGTCTACAGACTAACCTGTACCAGTGTCACCAGAGAACTGCCATCTGACGTGAGGTATAATACCATCCGGGAGTTCTCGAGTCCGTCCAGTGTATCCAGTCTCCACTGAGCACCCGTAAACTATCTCTGATGTCAAACACCAATGGATATGGGATCATCCATCGCCCATCTACATGGGTCGAGAAGCTTTACGCTAGTCTACTCTGGTATATCGATGCCCTGTCTCGATACACCTACGACGAGGAACATTTGAAGGATGTACTTAGCGACTACATTGTCCCCACTAGTATGATCTGCATCATAGTCCTGTTAGTCAAGTACTCATCCTAAGGGCTTTATCAACATGTAGCATAGAGACAATCAGAGTACATGTTAAGATAAAGTGCAACCAGATAGCATACTATCATGTCGAGCAAGAAAGTCCTCCATATATATGTCCAAGCATCCACAACAATATACATCGTATGTACAGTAATGGCCTCTAGGGCATACATATCACTAACAATCTCCCACTTGCACTAGGGCCATCTGTTGTAGTATCCAATACCCAACAATCAGCAATGGTTGAAGTATCTCATACTCAACCATCCCATAAAAGTCTCTACTGGGAAATAGGCCTTTGTGAGTGGATCCTCGCTGTTGTCCTCTGTGTCTACTCTCCTATCCTCGATCTTCCTGGAGATCATCCATCTCCATGATCAGGTGATACTGCCTAAGAATATGTCTGGATCACTGATGGGACGGGGGTTCCTAGGCCAAAACCACAACTCCATTGTCACACAATGGTAGGAATGAAGTTCATCTCATGAACTTTTATATATCCAGACTCCTTCTTTGGTAGTATCCTTGGTAGCAATGTATCCAGCCTTTATCGTCTAATTTTCCACGGTATCTAGCTTGGAACTCTTCCAACATACCGTCACTCTACTGAGGGTAAAGACAATGCCTGTGACTGACATTCAGTCGTCCTTACCACCCTGGAAGCTATCCAGTGATTCTCCCCAGGATCGATTGATACCATCTCACTACACCTAGTGAGAATCCTAACATCCATTTAGATCTATCTCATAGATCCAAAAACCTAGGATTTAGGAGGTATCACCTTGATCCTTTATGGAGAATCCATATAATAAGAGGAGATTGACCGAACGTAGCATAGGAAACTCCTTTACTATCAAGAGTATGTCATTCACATACTATACGAGGATCACCACCATACTCCCTACTACCATTTTGTATATACAAGGTTCATCTACCATTTTGATAAAGTCAAACACTTTGACTACCACATCAAAACAGATGTTCCAAATCCGCGATGCCTGCTTTAACTCATAAAGCAACTTGCACACGTTTCCGCTGCTCCCACTGTCTACGAAACCCTCTGGCTGTATACTTATAGACGCTCTCTTCTAAATCATCATTTAGAAAAGCAGTCATGACACCCAACCGCCAGATAGCTGTTCATATAAGAATTTTGCATTATTATATTCCCCATTCTTAATCATATTGCAAATAAATAGGTGCTTTTGATCCATGCCTGCTAAATAGTTGCAGGTTACAGATTCTCGGAACAATACAGTGAAAATGGTGAAATGACGCTACAAATGTGAGACTACGACCAACAAATAGATGAATATGCAAGATGCCGCCTACCATTTTGAGGAACAAACGAAGATCAGCAAACAGTTCAATATACAAAATACAAGGGCAACACAAGATTCAAGACTTCAACGCGAAGCTAACAGTAAAAGTCCACAAATTCTGCACTGTTGGAAATCTGGAAGAAAGTAGAAAAGATTCTGAAGAACCAAGAGAAAAAAATAGAAGGAAATAGCAACATAAAGCAATCCTGAAAAGAAGAGCCAAAGATCCCTCAAGATGGTCGCGGATCCGCGGCCAAACAAGGCATCCGCCGCGGATCCGCGGCCGTGCAGAGCACGTGTCGGTGCGTGTCGGTGGGAGTCGGTGCATTGACCCGGCTTTCTTAGGGTAGTATTGTAATTTCAGATGTGAATCAGATGTAAAATCTAGGGTTTCTCCTATCTATAAATAGGAAAGCCTACAGCCTCTTTTAGGGCATACCTCTTTTTAATTCTGGATTAAATTTTAATTCTCTTGTAATCGTCAAGAGTGCATCAATAAAAGTAAGTTTTTTATTTTGAATTTTTCTTATTTGCGATTTAATTTCTGCAATTTTCGTATCTGTCTTTTATTATCTGCACGTTAATTAGGTAATTAAAAAGAAAATATAAAAATGAACTTCATTGTTAATACCCTAATGAGTGAGTAGTTCCTCACTTGTTAGGATTAGGATTGGGTAGGCTTGAGAGATGAAAATCTCTCACTCCTTTCTTGCCCGTTCAATATTTTAAATTAGGACTCTATGTAAATCAAACACACACCGCTCACTACGGCACCCTATCTCATGAGATAGCGGTAATTCCCTAGTCAGACCGGTTGTGGTTGATTTATATAGAGGTTAGGGCAAAGAGTTAAAAAAGGACGGACAAGGACCAAAAGGAAGAAACTATGTTTCTTCCTAGTCGTGCTAATCCTCTTTATTAATTATTACCCTAACACCTATGTTCTTAATTAGGGCGAAGGAAGCAGTGAGTAGAATTAACTTTCCAAACTAACCTAATCCTAACCCTAGCAAGGTTTTAATCCAAATCAAATTCAATTTTAGCTTTTATAAAAATCAAAAGGTACCACAAATAGGAATTGACTCGTTAGAACAATTAGGAAAAAAACACGTTTTCCTTGTGGACCGACCCGTACTCAATCGGCTAGCTACCAAGCGACACCGTTATTGATTGCGGTATTCTATTCTTTGATTTCAAAATGCACGCAAAACGTCGTCTCAATCAAATGACGCCGTTGCCGGGGATAACGGTAGTTATTTTCTTCTTGTAATTTCAGGTTAATTAAAAATTAAAAAAATCATAAAAACTGAAAAATAAAAAAAATTATCATCTTGTTATTTTTTGAAGGGTTTTTGTGCGAATTGTGCAGGAACGGAAAGACGAACAGATTCAGATCTGGAAAAATCCAGTGAACAAATCAACAAACAGAGGATCTGAAAAGACAGAGGAGAACCACAACCGAAAACAGGAAAAGTTTGACGGCTTGAACCAACTCTCCTACCGCGGAACCGCCACAGTATCACGCTTTTGACCACGGATCCGCGGCTCCTTGCTGACGTCAGCCTGTCAAATCCCTCTGTGAGTATTTCTTTTCCTCTCTTCTGCCCTCTGTAGTCTACTAAAAAATTTTCCTGCAGGGTTCTTTGCGCAAAACTTCTTCCCCCTCTCCAATAAATCAATCTTGTGCAGGATTCTTTGTGCCGCAAATAAAAAAAAAATTGGCAAGTGTTTTGGATTTTTTTTTGTTTACTGCTTTGCATTTTTTAAAACGGACTTTTAAGGTGCTATAACACCAATCCAGATTGGGTGGGGATTTCATTACCCTTCTTAGGACCCCAAAAATCATAAAAAGCATTTGCATCAACCCTCGAGTTAATTAAAAAATATTTAGACTCAGCCAATAAGGACTGTCGCGCTCATTAGGACAAAAGAAGGTTGTGGGCAATCGGTCGTTTATCTAAACCTGACTTTGTGGTGCCTAGGCTAGACAAGTGGGAAAGGTAATTTTAAAAGGCCCGTCTCATGGTGATTCGTGAGCAGATCCCTCCTTTCTTTACTTGTGCTTACCTGGCCACAATTGGCGGTGAAAAGGCGATTCGAGGGATATCTCACAACTTGCCCTTTGGACCAGTTAGGAGCAGTCTAGTTGACTTAGGAGACCCTAGCTCTAGGCTTGATTGTGCATATTGTGATTACTTGAAAGTGTGTCTAGCTCCTTATAAAAAATCTTTTGCAAAACTCCTTATAAAAAAAAATATAAAAAACCACAAAACAAAATTTTTACAAAAACTTGCCATTTTGTCGCTAGAAATCCATTGCACCCAACTTGCAACTACATTTTCTCATTGACGTTTTCTTACCCCCATCTTCTATTTTTTGACTATACTACACCTTATTTAGTGTATGTCCAGTTGGACTAGGGACACTAGCGCCCGTTTAGTCCGTGTCTCGTTAGTGACTATCGACGACGCGTTCGACTCCGAAGTCGAAATTCCCTCCACTTCTTTACCTTCATCTTCAAATTCATCATCTTCTAAGGAGATGTCGGGATTCAATCCTAACAACCCCTTACCTACTACGGGACTGATTCCACCTCAACTGGGTGCGAATAACCCACCACACCCTCCTGTCGAAGTGCCCCAACGAATCGCGCTCCAGGATCTTTTCTACCAACCCGCACCGCACTTCCTACTTGTCTTTCACTTCCACCGGCTAATAGGGATAACTTCAAAATTAAACCCCACTTCATCAATATGTTGCCCAAATTTCACGGGCTGGAATCCGAAGATGCCTACATCTTCATTAACAAATTCCAGAATGTTTGCGCAATGATGAAGACCACCCAACTTTCTGATGATGCTATAAGGCTACGTGTCATTCCATTCACTTTATGTGACCTAGCTGAAAAGTGGTTAAATAACACAGTATCGCATTCCATAAAAAATTGGGAAGAGTTTGTTAAGGCTTTTCTTAAAAAGTTTTACCCACACCACAAGACCGCGAGAATTCGCAATGAAATTAATCAATTTTCCCAGCTTCCTTCCAACCTTTTTGGAAGTTTTTTGAAAGATTTAAGGACCTTCTTATTCAGTGCCCTCACCATGGTATCGAGAAATGGCAACTTCGCCAAACTTTATACGAAGGACTGAACCCAGCAACTAAGCAGTTGTTGGAAACTATTTGTCAAGGTCACTTTCTTACAAAATCGAGCGAAGAAGCTTGGAAATTTCTCGACGATCTTGTTGAACAAACACTTCAGTGGGAAAGCACTAAGACCACTTCATCAGGTCAGTCTAGGGCAGGCATACATCAACTTGATATATCGATTGCTATGAAGGCCGAAATGGCTGCACTCACGAAAAAACTAGAAGCAATTGAGAGCAAATTCTCATCACCTTCTCCTGCCCCAGCTTTACCCCCACGCACTATTTTCGCTTGTTGTTCGGATCCATCCCATCTAACCGAAGAGTGTCCTTACAACCCGCCTGTTCAAGGACAAGATCAAGTCAATGCTGCCTTTCAGCAAAGACAAAGAAATGATCCATACTCTTCAACTTATAATCCTGGTTGGAGGAGCCACTCAAATTTTGCTTGGAATCAAAATCAACAACAATTCCAAGGAAATAACAATTTTCAGAGGCCTCCTCCACAACAACAAGCCCCTCAACAAACTCAATATCAGCAACCTTTCCAACCCCAACCTTACCAAAACCAAATGAACAATTTTGTACAAAAAACTCTTATCCTCAAAATAATTTTGTTCAACCAAATTACGATAAGGTTTCTTCGCTAGAACGAAATCTGGATGCGTTTTTAAAACAATCTACGCAATCCTCAGCCAGCATCCAATCTTCCATTCAGTCTTTGGTACAACACACTGCTTCACATGATCAGAGCATCGAAACAATTGAAGCCCAAATTGCATAACTGAATGCTGCGTTAAGCGAGCGAGAAAAGGGAAAACTTCCATCTCAACCACTGCCAAATCCCGGTCACACACAAAATATATATGTTGCTCATGAACAACAAAATCATAATGTGAGTGCCGTGACTACATTGAGATCTGGAAAGGTATTGCACAACAACGTTGGCAATAATGATGACACCCCGGCTGCCGCTTCTTTTCCATCTTTTCCATCTTCTTCAGAGACCGTTCTTCATTCTTCACAAGGCTCTACTTCTTCTAATTCGAACGGACCCACATCTCACTCTACGAAAACACCAACACTGGGATCCGTTCCAACTCCGCAATCTACTCCACAAAAATTGGACTCAACAAATTTTCAAAATATTCCATTTCCAAACAGATTGAGATCCAATAAACCTACTCCACAAATGGAGAAGATTGTGAAGTTATTCAAACAGGTTAGCATTAACATACCTCTCTTGGATGCAATCCAACAAGTCCCTTCTTACGCTAAAATCTTAAAGGACTTATGCACCAAGAAGAGAAAATCACAGGTACCCAAGAAAGTTTTCTTGGCTAGTGCAGTAAGTGATGCTCTTACCCAACCTTTACCCCAAAAATGCAAGGACCATGGCTGTCCTACAATTTCAATAACAATTGGGGATAAGAACATCAATCGCGCACTTTTAGATCTTGGTGCCAGTGTTAATTTGCTTCCTTATTCAGTATATGAACAATTAGGCGTTGGAGAGCTGAAACCCACACATTGTACTCTCCAAATGGCCGACCGATCCATCACCCATCCTAGGTGTGAGTTAGAGGATGTGTTAATTAAAGTAGGGGACTTCATTTTCCCCGTTGATTTCATTGTTATGGACACACAGCCTGTAGCTAACCCCCGGAGTCAAATTCCGGTGATACTCGGTCGACTCTTCCTTGCGACTTCTAATGCGGTGATCAATTGTCGTAATGGTTCTATGAACCTATCTTTTGGAAACATGACAATTGAACTCGACATTTTTAAGTTGGGGAATCAGCCCTCCGAGCCTAATGCTAATATACTTGATGTTTGCTCAATCCAAGAGATCACTCAGGAGGACTGTGAGCTCGAAAAATTTCTGTTTGATCACAGCAGTTTTGACGCCACTAGTGCGTTCCTCCTTGAATCTGACACAGTTTTCACACCCAATAACGATTACGAGTGTTTCACCTTTTCGAACGATTTTGAAGAATCACCACCCGAGTTTGAATCCTTTGAATTTTCGGATGAGTTAGCTGAACCATTCGACTGGGTTGCTTACACTCGCTTTGAACCTCTATTGGAATCCTTCGAGTTTGAGACAGTTTCACCAATTTTACCTCCAATTGTTTCGCCTCCAAAGATCGAACTAAAGCTATTGCCGTCTCACCTTACATATGCTTACTTAGGTGAGAATAAGACCCTTTCTGTTATCATATCGGCATCTTTAGCCCCCAAGCAAGAGATAACCCTTTTAACGGTCTTACAAAATAGTCGGCAAGTTTTTGGCTGGACCATGGAGGACATCAAGGGGATTAGTTCCCTAATAGTTGAACATCATATTCATATGATGGATGATGCCAAGCCAGTAGAAATTGAGTGACACAATTGGAGGGAAAAGTTGTTGAAAACATTTGGAGGGAAAAATTGTAGATCCAAATCAAATTCAAATCAAATTGAATGACACAATTTGATCGAAATCAAGATCTATCGAGTGCCGATTCAAGCAAGAAGCCATTAACCTTTTTGGAGCGACGCCGATCTTCAACCGAGCAAGTGATCCAAGACGATCCGCGACTCACGGAGACGATGCAAAGCTAATTCGACGATTCTCTCCTCAATTCTTGTAGTCTTGAGCGAATTGTAACGAAATTGTTGAATAATAAATGGTGAAATTTCTTTATCTTGCTTATCTTTATATTTGAGAATTATGATGAGATCTCAATTCTTGATTGTTTTCTTTGTTATGATGTTTGAGTAAAAACTTCGCTCGTGGAGGAATCGAGAGAATCGATAGATGATGATGATTAAATTCTTGAACTATTCTTAAGTCTTATGAGTTTTGTAAACTTTAGCAGATCGAATCATCGACAACCTAGTTTTGAGCGAGATGCTTTATTGAATGTTTTCGCTCTTAATTAGAGATCAACGATCGATGATTGAATTTCCTAGAGGCTAGAGTTTGAATGATAATCAACGAAAGGACAAGGGATGATGATGGAGAAACCCTAGTTTCTTCAAGAGATCCCTAATCCTCATTGATCATCATCGATCTAGCAACAAATCATCAATGGATAGGAATACGTAATCACAAGTCTTCATCCTCACTATCGATTGGATTGATTCCTACAAGCTTCATTACAAATCTTGATAGTTCATTAGATTTGGACATCTTTTAGAACTTTATTGATTCTTGATCTTTAGATTTAGTTCTTTACTTTTCTTGAAACTAAAATTCAAAATTCTTGAATCAATTTTCTTGCAATTTTTCTTTTATCTTTTCATTTCGACTCATCTAAAACGAAAGTGAGCAAAACACACATCTCAGTGGATGATCCATATCATTAACGCGCTATATTGACACCGTTAATTGATTGCGGTTTACAAATTTCTTTGGTTGTGATCTTTACACTTTTCTATATACACACCGAGATTCACTCAATCAAATGGCGCCGTTGCCGGGGATGTGTGCTATTTTGTTTTCTTTTGTTATTTGAGTTGAAAAATTATTATTCCATCAAATTTTCATCCAAGATTCGCTTCAATTGCTTAACGATTAGAGTTTGAATTTTGCGAGGGAATCTGGAATCATTCTACTGAGGAAATCAAGATTCAGAGGAGTTTTACAGAATACAAAGAAGTACAGAGACCTACAGGAAAATTTCCAAACCCTAATTCCCCTAGCAAACCGCGGATCCGCGGCCATTGTGTGGTTTTTGCGGCGGAACCGCCGCCGTTTAGGGTTTGCACTGTTCCAAAATTCTCAGGTCTGCTCTCTGTGTTCCTCTCTTCTCTCTGATCTTGTCCAATAATCAATTTCTTGCAGGATTCTTTGCAAAATTCAGCGCCGCTAAAAAAATAAATTTGTTGCGATTCTTGAAATTGGTTGTGTGCATATTTTTAATACGGAAAATAAGGGGCAAAGGCCAAATTCAGATTAGGTGGGGAGTTCATTACCCTTCCTAAGCCCCGGAAATCACAAACTTGCATCCGCATCACCCTCATTAGTTAAAAAATATCTAGACATGACTCTAAGGACCGTCGCTCTCACTTAGGACAGAAGGAGGTCATGGGTAATCTATTGCTTATCCGCGTTTCTTTTGTGGTGTCTAAGACAAGTGTGTCTAAGGCAAGTGGTTACTTAATTAGGCCCACTACTTACGTAGTGGAGAACCTCCCACTTACCTGGCACTTACCTGGCCACAGGAGGGACAAAGAGGCGGTAAATGATTTATCCTGCGATTTGTCTTTTGGCAGTTAGGAGCGGTCTAGATACTTGACCTGGGTGACCATTAGATATAGGGTTGCTTGTGCATGTTTGTGTGAATTTTCAAAAATCCGTCCTTTTTCAAAACAAACCAATTATTTCCCCCTTTCCCCTTTTTACCCTTTTTACCCTTTTCACCCTCTTCTCTTCTTATAATGGGTGACCCAAGTAGAAAAACTCTTGCCGAGCTTTGTTGTCCACAACCAGATATTACTTGTTTTCGTAATCCTTTCGGTATACCGTCCAGCTCTTCCATGTCCTTAAGAGATCATATTGAACAAGCGGGAAGAAATAGTTGGCTACCTCAGTCCAGGTCTTATCAACCGTATCCCAGTTCTCCATCAGTTTCAGTTGATACTCCGAGTGAGGATGCCCCTAGACGAATGTCCATTGCTGAGCATATAGCTAAGACTAGAAGCCAAAGTTTCAATCCAAACCAATATCAACCGTACCCTAATTCTACACCTGTTTCAGTTGATACTCCGAGTGAGGAAGCCCCTAGACGCATGTCCATTACTGAGCATATAGCTAGGGCTAGAGGCCAAAGTTTCAATCCAAACCAATATCAACCGTACCCTAATTCTACACCTGTTTCAGTTGATACCCCGAGTGAGGAAGCCCCGAGACGAATTTCCATTGCTGAGCATATAGCTAGGGCTAGAGGCCAAAGTTTCAACCCTGACCAATATCAACCATCACCTCCACTGTCTAAAGAAGAATTTCATAATCGGTTTATGGCATGTATGATGTCCAATAACCAACCGACGAACCAATATCCAAATTCTTCTTATCATAATGTTGACCCGACTCCTACCCAATTTTCACAACCATTCTGTTCCTATCATTCAAATCCGACTTTTCCACCTTCTCTAAATGGTCCGTCTAATCAGTCATTTGGGAGTTTTAACTGTCCACCAGAATTTCAATCTTATCCTGAAACTCCTTATCGACCCAAGCCTAGTCTTGAGCAGTTATTAGAAAAATATATGGAATTGACGAACCAACTTAGAAAGGTAACAACAGAGTGGATGCAAGCAAATAATTTCAAACCGGCCCAAAATTTTTCAGTACATAATTCGGGCATGGGACAAAATGAGAATTTGGGTAGTGAGAGAGAGCTGTACACCTTTCCTAATCAAACATTCCCTTTCCAAACTGAAATCCACAACTCCAGTTTCACAGATTCATCGAGTACACCAAAGGATTCACCAATTGACGATAGAATGTATGACAAGTTGTGTAATAATGCAATGTTTGATTTACCCGAATGCGAAGGGTCCATTTCAAGTGAAACCATGCCAAAACCTTGTGATCTCTACACCTCCACTCTTGAACCAAAACTGATTGAAAACCATACTTTTGATGAGGTGTTTGAGAATTTTAATCTTCACTTGAATGGGGTGATTGATGTTGGGGATATATTGATTGATGAACCCGAAATTTTGGATGAGTTATTTCCACCAATTCATCAGATCCTTTCACTTCCTTGTGGTCATCATCTTAAGCCTTTAATTCTTCCCGAACCCCAAATACGTCTTGAAGTTGATGATAATCGTATGACCGAAGATCAGATCGAAATTCAGCCTTCATCTCCCACATCTGGTTTAGCGACACTCGACACATCAATAGATTTACCCATTTCATCTTCCTCTCTTTCTGGTTCTTCTTCTGTTCCTGAAATGACAGTGAGTATTGATGAATCACAATCCGTTAGTTCAAGTTCGACAATCCCAGAAAGCCAACTTGATTTGGATATTTTTGAAAATGAGGTAGATGAGTTTTTCGAGTCTTCTACCTCAATAATTTTTTATGAATCAAGTATGGTAAAATCTGACACAAAATTTATTGACAGCAAAATGTTTGATCACATCATCGATGAAAGTTTTATAGAACTTTTTGCTAATGAACTTGCATTCCTAAAAAATACGGATTTTGTGATTGATCAACCTCCACCTATAATAGTTGAACCGCCACCATTCCTTCTTCCTAATCATTCACATTCATCCTCATTCTTTCTTTTCTCTAATTTAAAATTCAAACCCTTTCCAGACCACCTCTTATCCCTTCCCCATTTTTTCCTGACTCGATACAACACGTTCTTCCACCGACCTATACGCTATACTGATAAAATCTTTGAATGGTTGGTGTTAACTTTTGGTCTTTGTAAAGTCTTATTTTGACCAAATGACTTACCCCCTCTTAAAATGCTTCATATTGTCTAACTCATGTTTGAGGGGGGGGGGTGTATTTTTGGCTCTTGAAATAACTGTTGTCCTCAATATGGTGAGCCAAAAATAAGTTTGGGGGAGGATTTTCACTTTAATATATTTTTCCCCCGTTAATAAATGTCTTCCCAAGCTTACAGGTTTTCTGAGGTTTAGCAGATAGCAACAGCGATGACACTGTTGAAAACAAGTTTGGGGGAGGTTTGTGCTTATTTACGTATCACTTTGCATCATACTTCGCATAAGCATAAAACATATCATTTGAAACATATAAAACATATAAAAATTTAAAAATTTTCAAAAAAAATAAATTTTGTACATAAATAAGATAATAAAAGATTAGATAGTGAAAAATTACATCCAAAAGATTGGAAAAATTTAAGAAAACCAAGAAAATTAGAAGTTTTCTTAAACGAACTAGTAATAAGTAGTTATAGCCGTTGTCCCAAGGGTTAGTAAGATGAAGGAAGTCACTAATCTGAGAATAAAAATAAGTCTGAAGAATAGTTCCTATTCTGTAAGCCAAACATTTGAACGTTGATACCCTACTATTCGCACTTACACACGTCTTGAAAGTCGGGATAGTAGAGAAAACCTTGAAATGCTCTTGTCTAAAAGCCAAAGTATGAAGGAAATAAAAAATTGAATAAAATATAAAATGATGAAGAAAAATGAACACTAGTTTTGTTATCGCCAAGGCAGCAATAAAAAAATATAGCGAGGGTGCCTCTTCACCTAGTGCCTTAGACCAACTGGTCTGGGAGTCACTGCTAAGCCTTAGGTGGTGCAAGACGAGGAAAAACACCGTATAAGCAAGCACATGAGTAATCGGTTGGTTAGTATCTCAAGAAGTATTAACGGTCGCATGAAAATGTGTGAGCAAAATCATCTAAATATTCATCATATTAAAAAGTACTGAGGCGGGTGGACAAGACTATGATAGCTTGAATTGAATTTTCCGGGTGTAGGGATGTTCTTTACACACACGTAGGGTTATATGATCGATGTTTGGAAGAAAGATAGGAATGAAAAATAAAGATGATGTTTTATTGAGGGATGATGTGATTTCTGAAATCTTTTCATGACTATTAAGATAGGGCTCATGACAACCGAAAAGCTAGTATAGTTGGAAACTCTAATTTTCAAAGTCTTTCTTTCACGGTCTTACTTTTATTATGGGATTTTGTGGGTGCAATCCGCTGAAAACCCTCAGGAGACAACACTCCTCCTACTAGGGACACCTAGAGGTTTAAAGGCTTATTGCACGTGCTCAGTGCAATCGTGTTGCCTACGAAAGTGTGTTAGTTAGTTTTTCTTTTTATTATATTTTCTCCTTCTCTTTTTAATAATACAGTTTGCTCGGGACGACCAAAAATAAGTTTGGGGGAATTTGATCAGTCGAAAATATTGCATTTTTAACACATCAATTTCCCTACTAATTGCAATCATCTAAAGGTGTTCAGTATAAATATAGCACATATTAGCAAAACATCTGTAAAATACCAAATAACTTGTGTTATACTTTATAACTGGCACTTTGAGGGAAATTGAGTGTTTATAATTGCACGCATAATCTTTGTATAGCGCAACACTTGTCTCGAGAATCTGTGCAGGAAATTCCAGGAAAAGAGCCGAAACTGTTAAAAGTACGGATAAAAATACGCCAAGTCCAAGACTTGAGATCTGGCAGAAATCAAGAAAGAAAAATAGGATTCCAGACATCAGATCAAGACCCTAAACCCAGCAGAAGAATCCCCTGGAAATTGCATGCACCAAGCCAACCATATGGCCGTGGATCCGCGGCCAAATTGGCCTATCCGCCGCGGATCCGCAGCGTAATTGACACGTCAGTGCTTCATAATTCTCTACGTGGCTTCTTGTAACAACCCTTGCTTCTAGAAGACTGTTAAAGACCACGTGGCTTCTTCCAGAAGGCTCTGCATAACAAACTCACTCTAGAATATTCCTTGCAACAACCTTCTTCTAGAAGGCTCTCTCCAACAACCTCATTCTAGAATATTCCTTATAACAAACTTCTTCTAGAAGCCTCCTTGTAACAACCTCATTCTAGAATATTCCCTCCAACAAACTTCTTCTAGAAGATTCTTTCTGACAACCTCATTTTGGAGGGAAAATTCAAATGAGATAGTTCATTTTGGAGGGAAAATTCAAATGAGGTAGTTCATTTTGGAGGGAAAAGTTGTTCATTTTGGAGGGAAATTTGAATTTGAATTGAAAAGGAGAGGGGGTTATAAAAATAGATCTAGATCTAGGGTTTTGGGTTGTTCATTTTAGTGAGCTAGTTTATTTTTGGAGGGAAAATTGTAGATCCAAATCAAATTCAAATCAAATTGAGTGACACAATTTGATCGAAATCAAGATCTATCGAGTGCCGATTCAAGCAAGAAGCCATCAAACTTTTTGGAGTGACGCCGATCTTCAACCGAGCAAGTGATCCAAGACGATCCGCGACTCACAGAGACGATGCGAAGCTAATTCGACGATCAAGTTCTCTCCTCAATTCTTGTAGTCTTGAGCGAATTGTAACGAAATTGTTGAATAATAAAGGGTGAAATTTCTTTATCTTGCTTATCTTTATATTTGAGAATTATGACGAGATCTCAATTCTTGATTGTTTTCTTTGTTATGATGTTTGAGTCCGCTCGTGGAGGAATCGAGAGAATCGATAGATGATGATGATTAAATTCTTGAACTATTCTTAAGTCTTATGAGTTTTGTAAACTTTAGCAGATTGAATCATCGACAACCTAGTTTTGAGCGAGATGCTTTATTGAATGTTTTCGCTCTTAATTAGAGATCAACGATCGATGATTGAATTTCCTAGAGGCTAGAGTTTGAATGATAATCAACGAAAGGACAAGGGATGATGATGGAGAAACCCTAGTTTCTTCAAGAGATCCCTAATCCTCATTGATCATGATTGATCTAGCAACAAATCATCAATGGATAGGAATACGTAATCACAAGTCTTCATCCTCACTATCGATTGGATCGATTCCTACGAGTTTCGTTACAAATCTTGATAGTTCATTAGATTTGGACATCTTTTAGAACTTTATTGATTCTTGATCTTTAGATTTAGTTCTTTACTTTTCTTGAAACTAAAATTCAAAATTCTTGAATCAATTTTCTTGCAATTTTTCTTTTATCTTTTCATTTCAACTCATCTAAAATGAAAGTGAGCAAAACACACGTCTCAGTGGACGATCTGTATTCATTAACGCGCTATATCGACACCGTTAATTGATTGCGGTTTACAAATTTCTTTGGTTGTGATCTTTACACTTTTCAATATACACACCGAGATTCACTCAATCAAGATCCACAAAGACGCCTCAACCCTGTAATGAAGGAGGCTGTTAAAAAGGAGATTGTAAAATGTCTTGATAGTGGTATCATCTACCTTATCTCTGATAGTCAGTGGGTTAGCCCCATTCACGTTGTCCCAAAGAAATCGGGCATAACGGTCATAACTAATGAGGCGAATGAGTTAATACCTACTCGCACCCAAACTGGGTGGCGAGTTTGCATCGATTATAGAAAACTCAACGCTGTGACACGGAAAGACCACTTTCCATTACCTTTTATTGACCAAATGGTAGAACGATTGGCTGGGCATGAATTTTTCTACTTTTTGGATGGCTACTCCGGCTATAATCAAGTTCTCATCGCCGAAAAGGACCAAGACAAAACCACGTTTACTTGTACTTTCGGTACATTTGCTTACCGTCGCATGCCCTTTGGGTTATGCAATGCACCCGCTACTTTCCAGCGGTGTATGATGGGCATTTTTTCAGACATGGTGGAAAAATTCTTGGAGATTTTTATGGATGACTTCTCCATTTTCGGCGACTCCTTTAACGAGTGTTTGCTACATTTAGACGCAGTTCTTACCCGGTGTAGGGATAAGAACCTCACTTTAAATTGGGAGAAATGCCACTTTATGGTACGAGAAGGTATTGTCTTAGGACATATCATCTCGCAAAATGGCATTGAGGTTGATAAAGCTAAGATTGAAGTCATTTCCAATCTTCCTCCTCCCAAGTGCGTCAAAGACATCCGAGCCTTCCTTGGCCATGCCGGTTTCTATAGACGGTTCATCAAGGATTTTAGCAAGATAGCTAGACCCTTGACTCTTTTGTTGGCCAAGGACACCACTTTTGATTTCGACTCAAGCTGTATGAAGGCGTTCGAGTCATTGAAAAACTCACTTATTTCCGCTCCCATTCTTTCATCTCCTGACTGGACGTATCCATTTGAAATTATGTGTGATGCATCTGATTTCGCCATTGGTGCTGTCCTTGGACATCACATAAATAAGATGCCATATGTAATTTATTACGCTAGCCGAACCTTAAACGAGGCCCAATTAAATTACACAACAACTGAAAAAGAATTCTTAGCTGTTGTGTTTGCACTAGAAAAGTTCAGGCCCTATTTAATCGGCTTTCCAGTCATCGTTTACACGGACCACTCAGCTCTTCGCCATCTTTTCGCGAAAAAGGATGCTAAATCTCGGCCGATACGTTGGATTCTCTTACTACAAGAGTTTGACCTTGTCATCAGAGACAAGAGAGGATGCGAAAATGTAGTCGCCGACCACCTTTCACGCCTTCCTTCTTCGCCTACACTTCAAATTCCTATTAAAGACGTTTTTCCAGATGAACAGCTCTTAACTGTGTCATGCGAACCTTGGTTCGCAGATATCGTAAATTATTTGGCCACCGGACTGATACCAAACGAGTGGTCGAAATAGGACAGACTCGGATTTCTATCTCAGGTAAAACATTTTTACTGGGATGAACCGTATCTATTCAAATACTGTCTCGACCAAATTATTCGTCGGTGTGTCCCCGACAATGAGTTTAAGAGCGTGATGTTATTCTGCCACGATCAAGCGTGTGGCGGGCATTTTGGCCCCAAAAAGACAGCAGAAAAAATCTTGCAGTGTGGCTTCTACTGGCCACAACTTTTTAAAGACGCATATGAGTACCACAAGACATGCTCCCGGTGCCAACACTTGGGCCGGATATCTCGGAGAAATGAAATGATGCTCCAACCAATTTTGGTTGTTGAAATTTTTGAAGTTTGGGGGATAGACTTTATGGGACCATTTCCCAATTCCTTTGGGAACATGTATATTTTACTTGCTGTTGACTATGTTTCCAAATGGGTCGAGGCTGTGCCCAGCTGAACTAATGACAACAAGATTGTCGTTAGATTTCTCAAAGAAAACATTTTTTCTCGGTTTGGGCATCCTCGCGCGATTATCAATGATAATGGATCTCACTTTTGTAATAGGTCTTTTGAGTCCTTAATGCGGAAATACTCCATTACTCACAAGCTGTCAATGCCCTATCATCCCCAAACTTATGGGCAAGCCGAGATTTCAAATCGGCAGATTAAACAGATATTGGAGAAAACGGTTTCCAAAAACCGTAAAAATTGGTCGTCAAAACTTATTGATGCCCTTTGGGCATTCCGAACTGCCTATAAGACCGATCTTGGCATGTCTCCATATAGGCTTGTTTATGGAAAGGCTTGCCACCTTCTAGTTGAAATAAAGCATAAGGCATTTTGGGTAATAAAAGAGTTGAATCTATCTTTGGGAGATGCGGGCAGTAATAGAAAGCTGCAGTTGAACGAATTAAACGAGCTGCGGGATGAAGCCTATAAGAACGCAGTAGTTGTTAAAAACCGAACGAAGGTGTTCCACGATAAACACCTTATGCGCAAGACTTTCAAACCTGGTCAACAGGTTTTACTTTACGATACTCGGTTACATTTACATCCCGGCAAGCTCAAATCTCGATGGAAATGGCCATTTTTGGTACGCACCGTATATCCGCACGGTGCGGTCGATCTAGAAAATCCAGAGGACGGTTTGCTGTTTAAAGTGAACGGATATCGACTTAAACCGTTCCTCACTGCGGACCCTTCGGAGGAGCTCCTGTTTTTGTAGGAGCCGATCTACATTGACCGATCTTCCTCCATCTACCCCTAAATTTCGACGATCTAGCCAAAACACTGTTTCAAACAAGTTTGGGGGTATGTATCATTTGTAATTATATAAAAACAAAATAAAAAAAAATTGGGGTATTTTTGTAAATTTCCAGTTTTAATAAAATAAAAATAAAAATTTTATTTACAAATAATTTCCTATTTTTAAGAGGGGCTTTTTACAAATAACCAACACACTCCCCCTATAAATAGAACCCGACCCCTTTCTGTTTTTACAAACCCTAAAATTTACCTCTTTGCAAACCCTAGCCGCCGCAGCAGCCAGAGGGAGGAGATCGCCCCATCGCGCCGCGCTTCCGCCGCCAAACCTTGCTTGTCGCCGAGCTTCCACCGCGCCTCTGCGTCATCTCCCTCTGAATCTTTCAGAGGAGGTTTGCATATCTTTGTCCTCTCTGTTAAATTTTTTAATAAATCTGTGAACTTTTTGAATGGCACCAAACATGCAGTTAGAACGTGATTTTTCACAAATCTTTTCACTCATAATTTACGGGAGTTATTTTGGTGATGAAATCATACGGAGGGGGTGGAACTTTTTAATTTATAATCATCCCAATGCTTATGCTCTTCCAGATCTAGTCACTCATTTTTACGAGTGCATGGAGAAAGGCTGCCTTGGACAATACGGTTTTATTAATTTAGTTTGGGGCGATAGGGAAATAATCATTGACAGGAACTTCATCCATAAAGTCACTTTAATTCCTAGATTACCTGCTCACGACCAACCCTTTCAATTTGAAGACCGCATGCCCTTAATGGGTAATGACTGTTCGAGGGAATCTAGGAAGGGAATACCGGCTAGAACCCTCTTCGCCAATGTTTTAACCGTGTGCCAGTGGGCACAAAACAACATTTTTGGCAAATCACATAATACCACATTTTCACCCCGTCTCTTCATATCGTGCATACCTTAATGACTAGGAACCCTAGATTTGACATGTGCACAGTTCTACTTAATTCAATAAGTGCTGGCAAAAGGGCCGCAAATTACCCATGCCCTATGTTAGTGACACAACTATGTCGCTATTTCCTCCATGTGAAGGAATTTGAATTCTACATGCATGGAGGTATACCCATTAGGCCTCTCATTGAGAGCGTATCCACGTCCTATACCCGCTTGACTGATGTATGGTCACAAAGAGAACCGGCCGAACATGTACCAGCCAGAACACCCAGCTCTAGCTCGACCGCGAGCGAGGAAGAGCGTACCCCCATGGAACATGCACGTCTTCTTAGAAGAACCATTAGGGGGATTGATAATTTGGTGGGGATGGTGACCAACTTGGATCACCGGGTGACTGAGATTGAACATGGCGTATCTACACTGCTGGCGCAAGAGGAGCGTTCCCGTTCACGTTCACGTTCAAGGGGACGCCGAGGGCCTGAGCAGTGAGGGCACTGCTTTTGGTAAGTTTTGGGGAGAAGGTAATTTGTAAATAGTTATCATTGCATTGCATATTTTAATTTTTGTACATATTTTTTCTTTCTTTCTTTGCATGTTTAATTCTGCATTGCATCTTTATAAAAAAAATTATAAAAATTAAAAAATGAAAAGAAAAATATAAAAGAAAAAAAATCAAATAAAAATTGAAAAACTAAAAAGATAAAAAAAAATTTCAACTTGGCCATAATTGGCTTAAGTTTGACAAGACGGTTAACTAGCTAGGAAAAACTAGATCCCAAAACTTAGTAAATTAAAAACCCTAGAAATAACCATTCTTAAAGTTTAACTGTAGAAAATATATGTCCTTATAGTTTATTGAGAAATAGGCAAATTTTGAGTTCAGTTCTTGGGCTAAGTCAAAATAAGGGAAGAGTATTGAAATTTTTATTTAAGTGTAAGTCTGAAAAATAATTCTGAACCTTTAGTCTAAATTCTAAAAATTAATACCCTACCAATCGCACATACACGCACCTTGAAACTTGGGATAGTAGAGGATACCTTGAATTGCTCTTGTCTAAAATACTTAGTATGAGAAAAAAATAAAAGTATAAGTGTGAATAAAGGGATGGAAAAAAATGAACACTGGTTTTGTAATTACTTAAGGCTGTGTAAAATAAAAAATATATAACGAGGGTGCTTTATCACCTAGTGCCTTAGACCAACTGGTTTGGGAGTCACTGCTAAAGCCTTAGGTATTACATGACGAGGAATTACGCCTTGATGCGCAAATACATTTTGTAATCGGTCATTAGTACCTCAAGAAGTATTAACGGTCGCATGAAGGATGTGTGAGCAATTTCATCTAAATTCACCAACTAAAAATACTTTGGACGATGGACAAGAGTATGATAGTTTGAATTGAATTTCCAAGTGTAAGGATGATACATACACACACGTAGGGGTATATGATTGGGGTTTGGATGAGAGATAAGAATGAAAGATAGGGCTTATACCGTCAGTAGAGATGATAAAAATTCCTAAGTTGAGATGGAACCTTAGAAGGAAAATTCAAAAGATGCTAAAAGCTAAATAAATTTATAGAACATATACAATCTTAAGTTAAATGATAAGTGAGTTTGAAAAATATGAGTTGATGATTTCTAAGTTGAAAATAATAGAATTTCTTGTTAGAACACCGAATTGAAGAATGAAAGTCAATAGGCCAAATTGATCGGATTTTGTGGGTAGTATCCGCTGAAAACCTTCAGGAGACAACACTCCTCCTACTAGGGACACTTAAAGGTTTAACGGCTTGTTACACGAGCTCAGTGCAATCGCGATTCCCTGCGAAAGTGATGTTAGTTTTTTTCGAGAATAAAAATAGTTTTGCTCAGGACGAGCAAAAGATAAGTTTGGGGGTATTTGTTCATATCAGAATTTTGCATTATTATATTCCCCATTCTTAATCATATTGCAAATAAATATGTGCTTTTGATCCATGTCTGCTAAATAGTTGCAGGTTACAGGTTCTCGGAACAATACAGTGAAAATGGTGAAAAGACGCTACAAATGTGAGACTACGATCAACAAATAGATGAATCTGCAAGATGCCGCCTACCAATTTGAGGAACAAACGAAGATCAGAAAACAGTTCAATATACAAAGTACAAGGGCAGCACAAGATTCAAGACATCAACGCGAAACTAACGGTAAAAGTCCACAAATTCTGCACTGTTGGAAATCTGGAAGAAAGTAGAAAAGATTCTGAAGAACCAAGAGAAGAAAATAGAAGGAAATAGCAACATAAAGTAACCCTGGAAAGAAGAACCAAAGATCACTCAAGATGGCCGCGGATCTGCGGCCAAACAAAGCATTCCGCCGCGGATCCGCGGCCGTGCAGAGCACGTGTCGGTGCGTGTCGGTGGGAGTCGGTGCATTGACCCGGCTTTTTTAGGGTAGTATTGTAATTTCAGATGTGGATCAGATGTAAACCCTAGGGTTTCTCTCATCTATAAATAGGAAAGCCTACAGCCTCTTTTGGGGCATGCCTCTTTTTAATTCTAGATTAAATTTTAATTCCCTTGTAATCGTCAAGAGTGCATCAATAAAAGTAAGTTTTTTTATTTTGAATTTTTTTATTTGCAATTTAATTTCTGCAATTTTCGTATCTGTCTTTTATTATCTGCACGTTAATTAGGTAATTAAAAAGAAAATAAAAAAATGAACTTCATTTGTTAATATCCTAATGAGTGAGTAGTTCCTCACTTGTTAGGGTTAGGATTGGGTAGGTTTGAGAGATGAAAATCTCTCACTCCTTTCTTACCTGTTCAATATTTTAAATTAGGACTCTATGTAAATCAAACACACACCGCTCACTACAGCACCCTATCTCACGAGATAGCGGTGATTCCCTAGTTAGACCGGTTGTGGTTGATTTATATAGAGGTTAGGGCAAAGAGTTAAGAAAGGATGGACAAGGACCAAAAGGAAGAAACTATGTTTCTTCCTAGTCGTGGTAATCCTCTTTATTAATTATTACCCTAACACCTATGTTCTTAATTAGGGCGAAGGAAGCAGTGGGTAGAATTAACTTTCCAAACTAACCTAATCCTAACCCTAGCAAGGTTTTAATCCAAATCAAATTCAATTTTAGTTTTTATAAAAATCAAAAGGTACCACAAATAGGAATTGACTCGTTAGAACAATTAGAAAAAAACACGTTTTCCTTGTGGACCGACCCGTACTCAATCGGCTAGCTACCAAGTGACACCGTTATTGATTGCGGTATTCTATTCTTTGATTTCAAAACGCATGCAAAACATCGTCTCAATCAATAGCATAGTCATGATATGTAGCAATGGCAAGTATGATCCGGATGGACTTAAGCATAGACACTAGAAAATGTTTCATCATTATCCACACCTGGTCGATGACGAGAACCTTTTGCAACTAGTCTTAGCTTTGAAAGTCTCAACTTTTTCATGTACACCAAGTAATCTTCTCAAGATATACTTGCTTCTGATGGGGATTAACCCTTCAGATATAGCAATCAAAGTCCATACTTTGTTGGTGTATATGGATTTCATCTCAGATCGCTTAGCTTCCGGCCATTCTCACAGAGTCCCCACTCTTGATGGCCTGCTCGAAACTAGTTGGGTCATCATCTCATGATGCAATTCTCGCTCCCACTGTCATAGAGAAAACCGAAGTATCTCTCAGGTCGGTGAGGAACCCTATTAGATCGGCGGAGAGCCTTGAGGTTCGTTGGGAACTATTGAATCCTCCGATTCTCCCAAATTATCAGCTGTAGTTTGTATAGCTGGAACTGCTTCCAGTTCTACCTCATGAGCACTAATTTCTTCACAAGAAATTCCCTTTCCAAAAGGTGGCATGCTGAGAAATAAAACACATTTTGCTCCTCAGTGTGGTAGAAGATATTCCCTTGCGAATGCTTGGGATATCCAACCACTTCCACAGAACTGACCTTGCCTCGTGCTTGTCCGGATTTTGCTTTTAGGCATAGGCCGGACAACCCCAAATCTTAACATCCTTAAGAGATGGTCTCTTCCCATACCATATCACATATGGAGTGGTAGGCAACTGATTTGGTTGGAACCCTATTCAATAGATATGCAGCTTCTTAAGTTCATAACCCCCAAAAGGAAATAGGCAACTAAGTAGTACTCATCATAGAGCACACCTTATCACATAGGGTGCGATTGCTCCGCCCCGATACACCGACATGCTGTGGTGTATACGGAGGAGTAATGCTGAGGGAGAATTTCATTCTCCTTTAGAATAGTCCAGGAATTCCGTGCTCAAGTATTCTCCTCCCTGATCGCATTATAGGACATGATACTTATACCCATTTTGGTTCTCTACTTCTAACTTATATTCTTTGAATATCTCAAAAGGTTCAGACCAGTGTTTCAACAGGAACACATGTGCGAATCTTGAGAGATCATCAGTGAATGTAATGAAGTACAAAGAACCAGTCCTAACATGTGTAGACAAGGGACCTACATACATCATCATGTATCAATCCCAAGAGTTCACTAACTCTTTCTCTGTTTCCAATAAACGGAGCTATCGTCATTTTATCTTTGTAACATGACTGGCAAGTTTCACAAGATGTAAATTTAAACATATTTAAATATGTATCTAAATGTAACTTAGCTAGTCGGGTCGCATTGATATGACCTAGTCTATAATGCCTCAAGAAGGATTCGTTCATTTCTGAACCCTTCCTCTTGTGTGTGTTCTGTACTTTAAGAACTGTAGTTTGATTTAGAACGTATATGCTTTTAGATAATGTGCCTGAACCGATCAACTCTTGATATAGGAAATGTTCAAAACATTATCCAACAATACAAAATTATCTCCTTCTTTACTAAATAAAGAGAGTGATATGATATTGTATATCAGGTTCGGTATCTAATAACATTCGTTCAGAATCAATGTATTTGGTAATACAGGGTGATAACTGCCAACATACTTGGCTGCAACACTTGCACTGTTTCTAACTCTTGAAACTTATCACCCGTTCTCGGTTCTCTACTTATCTGTAGCCATGTAACAAATTACATATATGGGATCCTGATCCAGTATCTCATACCCAGGACGTAGAGCATACTGAGAAACAGTTCTTGGTAATGAACACACCCAAAGAAAATGCATCATCATGCACTTTCTTCGTTTGGGCGGCACGGGAATTCTGGTAATCCCCTATTTCCTGCTCGGTCTTATAACAATTATAAGTTGGAGCGGGACCAATGTTCCCTAGCTCAGTATAACAAGCGGGTTCGGTCAATACATCCATATTATTATCTTGATTAAGGCGTGACATGGTCGCTACCTGGAGAGAGAGAGAGAAGAAAACACTCAGCGTATGCTCTTGCAAGATTATATTGGTTATTAATATATCTAATCAGGATGGCTCCTACTGTTTTAGTCAAATCTTCCTTCAAACCCTAAAAGGAAAGACTTGTTGGGATTAATTACACCCTAGAGGTTCGCCAATCTTTCAGTCAGGCCAGTGTCGGTACTTTGAGGGAGGTTCCCCGTGCTTTCGCACGGACCTAATTAAAATAAACCTCGTTTTCCCAGGAGCGTAACCCCATTGACACCTTTCTAGACACCTACTTGATCGGCTAATTGTAATGTGTAAAACTCACCCAGGAGTAACTCTTACTCGCAGTGGGTATCGGGATCCAACTATCTCATAGGAGGTATGCAATCTCATTGCAAATTTCAACACTTGAAATCCCCGATAATATTTTACCCCGAGCGATCTATGACCTTGACAAGGTCAACAAACCATAGACCGCAAGTCAAGTTCAACCTGTCATTTCCTGATTGAATTAAACCCACGCGCATGACCCTTGACAAGGTCAACAAGGTTGCACGACTACCCTAACTCAATCGCATCATATGCTTTAGCAGATAAGCATAAATAGCTACCGCACACTACGCCTTGACAAGGTCAACAAACGCAACACGAATACTATGAAGTACTTATCTGAAATGACAGAGGGCTATGGCAGGTTTTTATGAAAACCCTTTGCTTAATGAACTTGATATCGTTGTAGAATCAAATGATTTAAAATGGAGTGTTTTTGAGGCTTTTACTAGTTTTGCTAAAGAGGTCACTCCCGGTGAAGGGATCGTCGTCTCTTTCCTCATCGAATGAGGTGCAGGATATTTCACAAATACCACTATGCAAAGCAAAAACTATAGAAGCAATCAAAAGATAAACCGAGTGTTGTAGTATCTGCCAGTTATTGCTAAAGAGGTCACTCCCAGTGAAGGGATCTCGGCTCTTTCTTTATCGAATAAGGTGCTAAATATTCTACAAGGAATACCGCTATGCAAAACAACAACTAGAGCTACCTGTTTTTGAAAATTTAATTTCACAACATCTTTAGGTTTCTTTTATTTCATTAATCTCATTAATGAAGTCCCATCATTTTAAGTTACCTAAACATCACAGATAAATACAACATACGCTTATACCATCCGCATTCGCCTCGATGTCCCCTCGTGCACCGTTAGGTTAGGTAACTAACGGCAGAGCAGGGCAGTGCTAGCGCGGGTGTAAAACATAAGCAACGTCTATATAATATATCACATATACTATATCCAGTATCTATCTCATCAATATATCAAATGATCACATCACAGATATCGCAGCAGAACATAACATATGAAATATTGGATATACTAGGATTTCCGGGTTTTATTTTAAGCCTGTATAAAACACGGATTCCACGGTCGTAATGTATAGCCAATCCCACACCTCTAGACCCCCACGAGAGCAGCAAGCAACCCTACCAATTCTAGAGTTAGGAGACCCGGTCTCGACTCCTCGAGATGGTCTCCCACTGGACCCTAGAACCCGGTTACTTGTGCTCCCCGCCTTGGGTTTATCCTAATGCGGAAAAGTAAATAATATACAATGGTGACATCATCCTCAACCCGGAAGTGCCCCAATAAAAGAATATTACATACAATGAATTTTACATGAATGAAAATGAAAAACTCTCATCTCACATAAACCCCCCGGCTATTCAAACACGACGATCCAATATAACATATCCCAGCAACACATAACATCACATGTCATTAACGTAAGTAAATATGCACATCCCAATTGTCGTTGGCATATAGTAATGAAACCGGTGATACACCACATATTACACTTACGGTCGCAGAAAAGAAAGTGAAAAACTACAACAGTTGGAATCCGCAACCTCCTTAGATATCACATGCCTAACCAAATGAATTCCTTAGACATCGCATGCCTAACAATTATAAACCCCGCATTTTAGTCTCGATCTCGAAAACACTTTTCAATATCTAGTTGGGCAATTCAACAAGATTCCCGACATCCTGATCGAATGCTCGTCGGAAACTTTAGTAGACGGCCGCACCCCCCGATGCCGTCGACGAAGTGCACTAAGGAGGAACACCGCTGCCGCGAGCACCCGAACGGATGCTTTTAGCGACGGGATTCTCCTACAGTCACTTGTTCGAGGCTATGGGGCGTGGCTATCTAATATTGTTACCCGGCGAGTATCCGCGTACGCTACGTGATTGCGACGGACTTTTGATCACATCAAAATCCCGTGGCAACTGAGCAAATGAGACTAAATTGCTAGATTTATAACATTTAAATTAGTTATCTTATAACTACATTTGTGGATTCCAAATATTGTATCCCATCACATGATACCCGGACGACGTTAAACTTTTCGATCGATTCATCAAAATTGTAACAACCCCAAATTTCCAATACAAGTTTTTACAAAAACTTTTCAAAATCCATAAAGGGGTATTTATTGCCTGAGCACAAGATAAGTAATTAATTAGAAATTTAATTACAAGAAGGAGCTTGTGGCTCATTGGTAATACCTTGCACTGCTGAACCAAGCCACTAGAGTTCAAATCCCATACCCCACATTATTTTAATATTATTTTGTTTTAAAATTTTTTTAGAAGTCCAACAGTCAACACGTGATAACTCCCAAAATTTCCACTACACATGAAAAACTAAATGTACCAGAGGCTATGTCAGGCGACCCCCCACCTCCCCAACCCTTGACTCGGCCTGACTCGGTCGAGTCGGCCGGCGGACCGGCCGACTCAGGACGGCACCGCCTGTCACGACCCGAATATTTCGACTCGTGACCGGCACTTAACCACGCAATGTCTACAGGCGTACCGCGACTAAGTAAGCCGAACCCAGAAATCAAAACCATTTAAAAGTAGTGAGTGTTGAAAACATTCAATTAAAACATTTAGAAAACCTTAAATAGTTCAATAAAGTTCTTTTTAAAGTTAAATTATCCTTATAATAATTTTGGCAGCATTTCCTTTGTAAAAGTAACCCCGAAAAATTGGGTATAAAACAGGATGTAAGTGAAAATGGTATATAATGAAATAAAGCATCCCCAAACGGGAGCAATCACGCCCAACGGCGGAAACCATCACCACAAGAGTAATATACGACGCCGTAGCAAAGAATGAGCAATAAGTAAATATCACAGAATAATAAACTGCATATATACAGTCGGCTCCCACGAGCTCGACACCAGAATACAAATAATATACATCATCGTCCTCACACCGTCCCTAAGTCAAGTACATAAATGGTAGATGGAGAATACTAGATACAAAAGTGTGTACAATAAAAGTAAACAGATACCACAACCCACCTAATAGCAAAATAGCTCTCGCACCAGCTGTAGTGGTATCAGTAGCCAAAAGATGCAAAAAGGCAGCCTGCCGCGACTACTCTGAGGGGCAACCTGCAAATACTGTGGCACAACGGGGGTGAGTTGCCAACTCGTGAATAGAGATAACATATAAAGGTAATCGCGAGCATGCACGTACTGCGCTACTCTATCATATGCCAGCAGGTAAGATCTATATGCGACAAGCAGTAGGTGCAATGATCATGCAAATGCTCTGTCAGGTAAAATAACTACAGAATGAGATACATGAAAATAAATGCTGAGCATGGGATAAACAACATCTACACGGAATATCAACGTGGAAAATAATCGGTGCCCAAAACTGCACCCAAATCCCAAATAAACTCAGGCGCCGGCACTCTCCCCGGCCCTCAAATCCTGTAAATCTCTGAGAATCACGAGTGCCCAACATCGGCACTCAAAATATCATAAAATATTCGTGTCCAGCATCGACACGTAAATCCTCATATATCGGGCTCCGTAAGTCCGGATCAGCCCACGAGCTCCGTCTGCGGTATCGGCCCTCGGCCCCAGGCAGTACGGATCATCCCGCATCCATCTCTCGACTCTGGTCAGTATCCTCCGGATAACCGCCAGTTCTAACCAATCACCGGTAGGTACTCGCCCACCTCCAGGCTCAATCGGCAAAATCCATCGATCATCTTGCCGAGGGGAACCATACTGAGTCCACCACGAACTTGCAAATGGATCATCCACTCCTCGAATCGGGTTTCAAGCACACGTCTCAGCACCAAGAAAACGCGTGGTGGACACACCAAAATATCATATCACGAGGAACCGGGTTTTCAAATATTGTATCTTTTCTCAAATAATCCCACGGTCCTCAAA
This sequence comes from Agapanthus africanus, assembly GCA_030015575.1. Classification (NCBI taxonomy): domain Eukaryota; kingdom Viridiplantae; phylum Streptophyta; class Magnoliopsida; order Asparagales; family Amaryllidaceae; genus Agapanthus; species Agapanthus africanus. The sequence continues at coordinate 640,940,888 of JASDDO010000014.1, read as the reverse complement.
ACCAGAAATCACATGAAAATCCAACACCAATGAGTAAATCAAATGCGATGTGCTATGTACATCAAGCCATAATATAGGTACAAGGGAGAAACCACTTTTTAAAATAGTTTCAGTTTTCAAAGACATCATGCGGCTCCCAATTCTATGAAAATCATATCGAATCATATGTGAAATGAACTACAGTATAATGATCATGGCAGTTCTACAGTGAGTGTGTCATGGCAATTACTAACGGTGTGTGTGTAACATGCAGATTAGTGCTCGTGCAACATGAACCATTAGTAATAGTGCGGTATTCTATCAATTCTAAGTTTACAATTATATAGCATGGAATGCAGTATGCAACAACAGTATTCATGAACAGTCAATGTAGGTAAATGCAATATATATAGCTATAAGGTCCTATCAGCCCTGACGCATAACGCCATGCGGGCGATATCCCCGTAGATGTTAAATCTACTCACCGTAGTCTCGCGCTAAGTATAGCCCATGACTTGTTTTCCCTTCTTCGCAGCGTCCGTCGCACTCGCCTGCGAACCTAGAATTACACAATATATCACATATAAGCTCAAAACCATACAAACACGACATTAAGGTCAAACTAGAAACCCGTGTCGCAAACCAAGCACGCGTGGGCGCGATACGCTAAAACGTGTGATTAAGCGCCTGAAGCTAACCCGACGCGTCGTGATACGCAGAAACCCCAAACCCACACACGTATCACGTGTGTCGTGAAGATTTAAAATACGAGAATTTAACTCCAGATTTTTATACAGAATTGATATTACAAAAAAATATATACCAATGATCATAAAATAGTAGCAGACTCCTGCTGCCCAAGCCCCAACCCCCAACTCACCCATCTGGCCGCAATTTGCGGCCAGAACTCTTTTTCCGGCGGCCTGGGTAGGGAGAGGGACTCCCAGGTTTTGTGTGCACACTCTATACCCCATGAACATACCACAGTAATTACAAAATCGTTCTGAAATAATCCGGGCACAAGCAGATCTAACAGAACCCAAATTCTAGTTTAAAAAATTCCATTTTTACACTAAAATGATACTTTATGGTATTTTTCTAAAATCTGAAATAAATCCAAGTCTAAAATCACACTTACAACTCATCACCAAGCTAATCAAGCCATGAAGATATCAATTTTAACATAACTTCACTAAAACCCCTTATATAGCACAAAACATGCATAACAAGGTGATATTTTGCTAAAATACAACAAGTTATGAAATGGGATGTTAAATATGAGTGTAATACCTTCAAAAGACTTTAGAAAAACCCAAAAGTTCCAGCTCTAGCCTCAGGTGCACTGATTTGCTCCAAACACCTCAAAAGAGCCACTAAATCAAGGTTTGTGTGAAGGAATTATGAGGTTTTTGTGTAGGGTTTGAATGAGGGTCTAAAGAGAAATGAAAAGAGAAGAGAAAATGGAGAAAGATGAGGGTTTTTCTGCAGCTCCCCTGCAGGAAATCTGAAAGGGGAAGGAGAGAGAAAAGAGAGGGGATAATGGTCAAACAAAAGTCCAATTTCTCTACCTAACCACCATACCTTCATTTTCTATTCAAAATTTGAATTATTAAAAAGGGTTACCTAGTTAAAATGGGTGGGGGATAATTACAACCATGCAAAGAATGAAAGGGTTAACATAATAACAATAAGAACCTATGCCACCAAAATTGGCTAAGTGTGCATGTGTACACTCAACACAAAAATTCACACTTAGGGTAAACCCGACTAAAAATAATTAATAACCCTATAAATATATATATAAAATACCCACACTTGCTAATTAACGCGAAAATATTCTAAACGAAATTTCAAGGCGTTACACCGCCGGCCGGACTCGGCCGGTCGGCGAGTTGTCAACATCAAAAAGTTGGCTTTCCCTATTCCTAACCCCCCTGCACACTCTATTTATTTAGATCGTTTCCAGAGAGCTCATAATACCCCATTTACTCTATTTTTAATGAATTTTTAATGTATTTTTACATTTTTTCAATTTAAAACCCTTCATCTACCTTAACCCTAATCTAGCTCTATAAATATCAACCCTACACACTACCCCCTCACCCCAAAACTCTGAGCCAACTCTTAAGAAATCACTAGAAACCTTGTGTTCAATCGAAGTGAGCGAAAGGCGAAACTCCGGCGAATTCTCCGGCCGATTTTCCTGCAACGACTCTAAGAGCTCCCGGCGATGAAACGACGCACCAGCGACTCCTCCCGATCCATCTTCCTCTTGTCTTTGATCAAAACCCGTAAGTCCTAATTCTATCATCCTTTTTCTTTTCTAAAATACGGAATTACAAAACCCGATGGAATCGGAACAAATCCGATTTCCGATTCGGTTTCTTTATAAAACCTCACTTTTCTTTAATACAATCATGCTTAAACCAATTCATGTTAACTATTAAACACTAATCAACTATATTGATCAAGTTTCATATCAAAAGTAATTGCTATTTCATTTTACCGTATTTTTCATTTAAATACCACATAGTTTCAATTCTACATTTAACATCACAAAACTTGCTATAACTTTAAGTAGATCACGAGGTAATGACCTACCTCCTCTCACACTCATATGTAACATAGCACAATACTCTTGGGAACATAGAATACGGGAAAACGAATCATTGCAAATAAATACCATAATTAATAAAACCGTTTTTCCTTAATGATTAGTATTTATACAAATCTTTGCAAAGCGCCGCTACAACCCATTTGGGGAACCCGTTCGGGATGGTGCGGATTATCGCACATCATCGGGCTTAGTAGTGCGAGATTCAGACCTCCGCAAGGAGCATTCAGTCTTAAAAGATTTAAAATACGACATCTTAAGAAAAACGAGATTTCTAGAATATTATATATATACAAAAATTATTTTCATATAAATATATGTATATGTAACATAAAAATATCTATTTTGAAGTATTATAAATATTCCACCTTTTTCTAAAAATCACAAGAATCAATTTTACACTAAAATACCATGAATTTCATACAAAACCAATATTACAAATAAATACCTTTATTTATGAAATTAGAATATTTTCACTAGAAATATCACAAATATAAAATATACATTTATTACAACTCTAAAGACGATAATAAATACTTGGGGTGTATTTTGAAAACTATACAAAATATTTTTACGTAAAACCCCCTCAAGTTTTATAATTTACCCTAAGGACCCTAGTAAATATAGGTTTAAGCGCGACCAATCTCTTGAGCCTCAAGGAGCCGGAGAAGTGGGTGCTTGCCTATCTAAGGTAGACAACTTAACAATGGTGTTATCAATACGGTAATCGTCTTTGAAAAAGACACAAATCCTGCCGCCCATGTGCAGCAGTTACCGATAACATCAAAACAATCAGGACTTCAATTTACCTTTCTAATTGTTTGACTCAATTTGAGTCTCATTATAATTTGACTTGAATATGATTCAAGTACAATCTACAATCTACAATTTACAATCTACAATATTCCAATTCAACATGAATCCATGAATCCATTATACAACTTGACTTAACCGAACCATGGATATACATTCCATTTACATGATTCTCCAGTTACATCCATTTACATGATTCTACAGTTATATCTATTTACTGATATCATGGTTTCGGTCAGTCAATCAATTATACAATTTACAATACAAACAATACAAACAAGATATCTCGGGGTTTAAGGGGCAGATTGGTACGGAAGGTGTTAGAAGTGGCACGAGACAGTAAGACTTAATACACCTAACATGAATCCGGTTGCTGGTGTACCGTGGTATAAACGGTTCCTTGTACTATACTTGCATCTAGTCTCTGGCATATAGAGACTCCTTTCGTATACACTGGCATTCTTCTGTACCGAGGTACAAACAACAGCGTTAACACAACATTACAACAATATAATACAACTTTAAAAGACACCTTCTTATTCTGTCTATTCTATTTCTCCCTTATCTTTGGGACTTACCGAGCGACCTGTTCGCTGACGACATTCTCTTTCTTTCTTCTTTGAATGTCGTCAGATGATCTGGACACATCAGAGATCGAGCCGATTGCTGAAGACTTGGACCAGTTCAGTGAAGACCCCGAGCTCTAGTATATTGTACATTTTCCATTTCAGTACTCTTCTTTTCTGTTATGCCATTGTTTAGGCATTGCTTTTTATTTCAGTTGTATTTACTTTCCATGCATTGTACAGAAAGAATGTAAATAAATAAAGCTACTGTTTTTATTATATCTTGTCTCTTGTGCTTTACTTTTATATTGCTTAGATACGCTTAGTGTATTTACTTCATAGTAAATACGTAGCGTCCTCGTCCCGTCCCCTTCGCCGTACACCGGGAAGCGGGGCGTGACAGGTTTTGTTGGTGGCCCATGCAGGTCAGAGCTGTATGGAACCCTAAGCAATATAAAACACAAGAACCATCAACTAAAACATTCTTTACAATTCATACATCTTGAATCTTATCATTTCATAAACTTTGAATCTGTCCTAACCCAAAATTCCCTCACCTCTTTTACAATCTTACCAAAACCTTCGCATCCTTTCATTCCTTCACACATTTTTCATACACTATCAAGTACTTCTAACACCTTGTAACACCTTAGCAGCCATAGAAGCCAAGACAGTTGACCAAGGTAACACTAGTATTTCACTTTCACATTTTTAAAACCCTTGCATTACTTTATTTTTTTCATACGCTATCAGTACTTCAGTCACCACACTTTTATTAAATTTGTTACGCTTTTCTTTTACAAATTTCGAGGACGAAATTTTTATAAGGAGGGTAGAATGTAACAACCCCAAATTTTCAATACAAGTTTTTACAAAAACTTTTTAAAATCCATAAAGGGGTATTTATTGCCTGAGAACAAGATAAGTAATTAATTAGCAATTTAATTACAAGAAAGAGCTTGTGGCACATTGGTAATACCTTGCACTGTTGAACCAAGCCACCAGAGTTCAAATCCTATACCCCACATTATTTTAATATTATTTTGTTTTAAATTTTTTTAGAAGTCCAACAGTCAACATGTGATAACTCCCAAAATTTCCACTACACATGAAAAACTAAATGTACCAGAGGCTACATCAGGAGACCCCCCACCTCCCGAGCCCTCGACTCGGCCTGACCCGACCGAGTCGGCCGGCGAACCGGCCAACTCAGGCCGGCGCCGCAGGCCGGACTCGGCCGGTCGGCCGAGTTGTCAACATCAAAAAGTTGGCTTTTCCTATTCTTAACCCTCTGCACACTCTATTTATTTGGATCGTTTCCAGAGAGCTCATAATACCCCATTTACTCTATTTTTAATGTATTTTTACATTTTTTAATTTAAAACCCTTCATCTACCCTAACACTATAAATACCAACCCTACACACTACCCCCTCACCCCAAAAATTTGAGCCAACTCTCAAGAAATCACTAGAAACCTTGTATGCAATCGAAGTGAGCGAAAGACGAAGTTCCGGCGAATTCTTCGGCGGATTTTCTGGCAACGACTCTAGGAGCTCCCGGCGACGAAACGATGCTCCGGCGACTCCTCTCGATCCATCTTCCTCTTGTCTTTGATCAAAACCCGTAAGTCCTAATTCTATCTTCCTTTTTCTTTTCTAAAATACAGAATTACAAAACCCGACGGAATCGGAACAAATCCGATTTCTGATTCGGTTTCTTTATAAAACCTCACTTTTTTTAATACAATCATGCTTAAACCAATTCATGTTGACTATTAAACACTAATCAACCATATTGATCAAGTTTCATATCAAAAGTAATTGCTATTTCATTTTACCGTATTTTTCATTTAAATACCACATAGTTTCAATTCTACATTTAACATCACAAAACTTGCTATACCATTAAGTAGATCACGAGATAATGACCTACCTCCTCACACACTCATATGTAACATAGCACAATACCCTTGGGAACATAGAATACGGGAAAACGAATCATTGCAAATAAATACCATAATTAATAAAACCGTTTTCCCTTAATGATTAGTATTTATACAAATGTTTGCAAAGCGCCGCTACAACCTATTTGGGGAACCCGTTCGGAATGGTGCGGATTATCGCACATCCTTGGGCTTAGTAGTGCGAGATTCAGACCTCCGCAAGGAGCATTCGGTCTCGAAAGATTTAAAATGCGACATCTTAAGAAAAACGAGATTTCTGGAATATTATATATATACAAAAAATTATTTTCATATAAATATATGTATATGTAACATAAAAATATCTATTTTGAAGTATTATAAATATTCCACCTTTTTCTAAAAATCACAAGAATCAATTTTACACTAAAATACCATGAATTCCATACAAAACCAATATTACAAATAAATACCTTTATTTATGAAATTAGAATATTTTCACTAGAAATATCACAAATATAAAATATACATTTATTACAACTCTAAAGACGATAATAAATACTTGGGGTGTATTTTGAAAACTATACAAAATATTTTTACGTAAAACCCCCTCAAGTTTTATAATTTACCCTAAGGACCCTAATAAATATAGGTTTAAGCGCGACCAATCTCTTGAGCCTCAAGGAGCCGGAGAAGTGGGTGCTTGCCTATCTAAGGTAGACAACTTAACAATGGTGTTATCAATTCGGTAATCGTCTTTGAAAAAGATACAAATCCTGCCGCCCATGTGCAGCGGTTACCGATAATATCAAAACAATCAGGACTTCAATTTACCTTTCTAATTGTCTGACTCAGTTTGAGTCTTATTATAATCTGACTTGAATATGATTCAAGTACAATTTACAATCTACAATATTCCAATTCAACATGAATCCATGAATCCATTATACAACTTGACTTAACCGAACCATGGATATACATTCCATTTACATGATTCTCCAGTTACATCCATTTACATGATTCTACAGTTACATCCGTTTACTGATATCATGGTTTCAGTCAGTCAATCAATTATACAATTTACAATACAAACAAGACATCTAGGGGTTTAAGGGGTAGATTGGTACGGAAGGTGTTAGAAGTGGCACGGGACAGTAAGACTTAATACACCTAACATGAATCCAGTTGCTGTTGTACCGTGGCATAAATGGTTCTTTGTACTATACTTGCCTCTAGTCTCTGGCATATAGAGACTCCTCTCGTATACACTGGCATTCTTCTGTACCAAGCTACAAACAACAGCGTTAACACAACATTACAACAATATAATATAACTTTAAAAGATACCTTCTTATTCTGTCTATTCTATTTCTCCCTTATCTTTGGGACTTACCGAGTGACCTGTTCGCTGACGATATTCTCTTTCTTTCTTCTTTGAATGTCGTCAGGTGATCTGGACACAGCAGAGATCGAGCCTAGCGCTGAAGACTTGGACCAGTTCAATGAAGACCCCGAGCTCTAGTACATTGTACATTTTCCATTCAGTACTCTTCTTTTCTGTTATGCCATTGTTTAGGCATTGCTTTTTATTTCAGTTGTATTTACTTTCCATGCATTGTACAGAAAGAATGTGAATAAATAAAGTTGCTGTTTTTATTATATCTTGTCTCTTGTGCTTTACTTTTATATCGCTTAGATACGCTTAGCGTATTTACTTCATAGTAAATACGTAGCGGCCTCGTCTCGTCCCCTTCGCCGTACATCGGGAAGCGGGGCGTGACAAAAGTCCCACAATTTCCCGACGACTCAATACTTGAGCACAGTTTTGATAATACCCAGAATATGCCACAGTACCTATGCACCAGCCGTAGAAGGGAAAACCTAAGCCTCACTCATGTCGCCACGGAACTATGGCAAACCCTAGGGTTTGATCGTGGTTCCGCGATCCAAAAAGTCGAGTTAGGGTTTCATTCTTCTAGAGGGTTCATAGAATCACTTGCATGTTTTTCCGAATACGTTAAATTTGGAAAAATGGGTTTTTGACATTCGATCAAACTTTTTAACTTCGTCTAGACAACATGCGAATAACCCGAAACAATGTTAAAACTACGAATACGAAACACTCCGAATTGTTTATAGTGTAAGATTACATCACATGCAAAATTAGGAAAAACAAACAACACCTGAAATATCAAAACCAAGTCACTGGAACACAGACAAAATTTCAGGGGGGGTGCTCGGATTTGGCCGAGATGTGCATGGTGGTGGCCGGCCAAAAAGTTTCCAAACTGCCTCAAATTTTGTCAGAGTTCATGTTATATCACATATAGCACTCTGTACTTGTTTAAAAAAATTTCTGACAATTATTTAAAATCGACAGAAACATGATTTTCGCGTTTCAAGTTTCGGAGTATTTCGGTTTCGTAATCTTAACAAAATCCGTATAAATTTCTAGCATGGCTCTGATACCACTGCAGGGTTACCTAGGATGGCAGCAAGGTTTCGGGAGGCATCGTCCATGCCAAATTAAAAAATTTGCCGTTCTAGCTAACCCTAACTAAGAATCGTTAACTAGAAATCGACGGAAAGTAATGCAAACAACTTTGCATAAGTAAAGTGAGCAATGAATACAACCTTTGTAGACCGGTCCTTTACTTCAATAGCTCCGTGTAGTAGCACATCAAGGGTCGTGCCGGTGGGTTTAATTCAATCAAGAAATGTACGGGTTGACTTGGCTAACGGACTATGGGTTGTTTGGCATTCGTCAAGGTTATAGCACGTTAGGGGCAAAATTTTATTGGGAATTTCAAGAGTTGAAATTTGCAATGAGATTGCATACCTTCTATGAGATAGTTGGATCCCGATACCCACTGCGAGTAAGAGTTACTCCTGGGAGAGTTTTACACATTATAATTAGCCGATCAAGTAGGTGTCTAGAAAGGTTTTAACGGGGTTACGCCCCTGGGAAAACGAGGTTTATTTTAATTAGGTCCATGCGAAAGCGCAGGGAACCTCCCTCAAAGTACCGGCACTGGCCTGGCTAAAAGATTGGCGAACTTGTAGAGTGTAATTAATCCCGGCTAGTCTTTCCTTTTAGGGTTTGAAGGAAGATTTGACTAAAACAGTGGGAGCCATCCTGATTAGATAAATTGATAACCAATCTAATCTCTTAAAAACGCACGCTGAGTGTTTTCTTCTATCTCTCTCCAGGTAGCGACCATGTCATGACTTAATCAAGATAATAATACGGATGTATTGACCGAACCCGCTTGTTATACTGCGCTAAGGAACGTTGGTCCCGTTCCAACTTATAATTGTTATAAGACAGAGCAGGAAATTGGGGATTACCAGAATTCCCGTGCCGCCCAAACGAAGAAAGTGCATGCTGATGCATCTTCTTCGGGTGTGTTCATTACAGAGAACTATTTCTCAGTATCCTTTACGTCCTGGGTATGAGATACCGGATCAGGATCCCGCAAATGTAATCTGTTACATGGGCTACAGAGAGGTAGAGAACTGAGAACGAGTAATAAGTTTCAAGAGTTTAAAATGATGCAAGTGTTGCAGCCAAGACTGTTGGCAATTATCACCCTGTATTACCAGAATACATTAATTCTGAACGAATGTTATTAGATGCCGAACCTGATATACAACATCATATCAGTCTCTTTATTAGTAAAGAAGGATATAATTTTGTATTGTTGGATAATGTTTTGAACATTTCCTATATCAAGAGTTGATTGGTTCAGACACGTTATCTAAAAGCATAGACATTCTAAATCAAACCACAGTTCTTAGTATACAGAACACACACAAGAGGAAGTGTTCAGAAATAAACGAATCCTTCTTGAGGCATTATAGACTAGGTCATATCAATGCGACCCGACTAGCTGAAGTTACATAAAGATGCATATTTAAATTAGATTGGATTTACATCTTGTAAAACTTACTAGTCATGTCACAAAGATAAGATGACCACGGCTCTGTTTATTGGAAACAGAGAAAGAGTTAGTGAACTCTTGGGATTGATACATGATGATGTATGATAGTCCCCTGTCTACAAATGCCAAGACTGGTTCTTTGTACTTCATTACATTCACTGATGATCTCTCAAGATTCAGACACATGTTCCTGTTGAAACACAAGTCCAAAACTTTTGAGATAATCACAGAATATAAGTTAGAAGTAGAGAACCAAAAACTGGGTCTAAGTATTATGTCCTTTGATGTGATCAAGGAGGAGAATACTTGAGCACGGAATTCTTGGACTATTCTAAAGGAGAATGAGATTCTCTCTCAGCATTACTCCTCCGTATACACCACAGCACGTCGGTGTATCGGGACGGAGCAATTACACCCTATGTGATATGGTGGGCTCTATGATGAGTACTACTGAGTTGCCTATTTTCTTTTTGGGTTATGCACTTGAGAAGTTGCATACCTATTGAATAGGGTTCTAACCAAATCAGTTGCCTACCACTCCATATGTGATATGGTATGGGAAGAGCCCATATCTTAAGTAAGTTAAGATTTGGGGTTGTCCGTCCTATGTCTAAAAGCATAATCCAGACAAGCTCAAGACAAGGTCAGTTCTGTGGAAGTTTGTTGGATATCCTAAGCATTCGCAAGGGAATATCTTCTAACAAACTTGGGAACAAAAGGTGTTTTTGTTTCTCAGCATGCCACCTTTGTGAAAGGGAATTTCTTGTGAAGAAATTAGTGGTCATGAGGTAGAACTGGAAGAAGTTTCAGCTATACAAACTGCAGCTGATGATTTGGTAGATCCGGAGGATTCAATAGTTTCCAACGAACCTCAGCCTCTCCGCCGATCTGGTAGGGTTCCTCATCCACTTGAGAGATACTTTGGTTTCTCTATGACAGTGGGAGAGAGGATTGCATCATGAGATGATGACCCAACTAGTTTCGAGCAGGCCATCAGGAGTGGGACTCTGTGAGAATGGCTGGATGCTTAGCGATCTGAGATGGAATCTTTATACACCAACAAAGTATGGACTTTGGTTGCTTTATCTGAAAGGTTAAATCCCCATCAGGAGCAAGTATATCTTGAGAAGATTACTTGGTGTGCATGGAAAAGTTGAGACTTTCAAAGCTATGCTTAAGTCCATCCAGATCCTTCTTGCCACGGCTACATACCATGACTACGATATCTGGCGGTTGGGTATCATGACTGCTTTTCTAAATGATGATTTGGAAGAGAGCGTCTATAAGTACATAGCCAGAGGGCTTGTAGACAATAGGAGCAGCGGAAACGTGTGCAAGATGTTTTATGTGATAAATCAGGCATCGCGGAGTTGGAACGTCTGTTTTGATGGAGTAGTCAAAGAGTTTGACTTCATCAAAATGGTATATGAACCTTATATATACAAAAAGATAGTAGAGAGTATGGTGGTGATCCTCATAGAGTACGTGGATGACATACTCTTGATAGGGAAGGAGTTTCCTATGCTACGCTCGGTCAATCTCCTCTTATCACAAAGATTCTCCATATAGGTTCAAGGTGATACCTCCTAAATCCTGGGTTATGGATCTATGAGATAGATCTAATTGGATGTTAGGATTCTCACTAGTTGTAGTGAGATGGTATCAATTGATCCTGGGAAGAATCATTGGAAAGGTTCCAGGGTGATAAGGACGACTGAATGTCAGTCACAGGCATTGTCATTACCCTCAGTGGAGGGACAGTATGTTGGAAGAGTTCCAAGCTAGATACCGTGACTTACTAGACGATAAAGGCAGGATCAATCACTACTAAGGATGCTACCAAAGAGGCAGTCTATATATATATATATATATATATATATAATAGTTCATGAGATGAACTTAGTTCCTACCATTGTGTAACAATGGAGTTGTGGCTTATGCCTAAGAACCCCCATCCCATAAGAGATCCAGGCATATTCTTTGGCAGTATCGCCTGATCATGGAGATGGTTGATCTCCAGGGAGATCAAGGTTAGGAGAGTAGACACAGAGGACAACAGCGTGGATCCACTCACAAAGGCTTATTTCCCAGTAGAGACTTTTATGGGATGATTGAGTATGAGATACTTCAACCACAACTGATTGTTGGGTATGCAATACCACAACAGATGGCCCTAGTGCAAGTGGGAGATTGTTAGTTATATGTATGCCCTAGAGGCCATTACTGTACATACGTTGTATATTGTAGTGGATGCTTAGACATATATAGGGAAGACTTTCTTGCTCGACATGATAGTATGCTATCTGGTTACTCTTTATCTTAACATGTACTCTGATTGTCTCTATGTCATATGTTGATAAAGCCCTTAGGATGAGTACTTGACTACCAGGACTATGATACAGATCATACTAGTGGGGACAGTGTAGTCGCCAAGTATATCCTTTCAAATGTTCCTAGTCATGGGAGTACCGAGACAGGGTATCGATACTCCAGAGTAGACTAGCGTATGCGCTTCTTGACCCATATGATGGGCGATGGATAATCTCATATCCATTGGTGTTTGACATCAGAGAAGGTATACGGGTGCTCAATGGAGACTGGGTACACTGGACAGACTCGCCGAGCATTATACCTCACGTCAGATGGCAGTTTTCTGGTGACACTGGTACAGGTTAGTCTGTAGACCCGAGATCGTCATAGAGTCTTTTGTGATTCCCACCGTGCTTTGATTTCCATCATACCGCGTCCAAGAGGGCGTGCAAAAAGGTGGCTTTTGGGTACAGTCCAGAATCACATGGAGGCAATGAGCGATAGGAGGGGTTTCGTCTCTCCCGGTATAGGGAGTTGATGTTGCGCAGTGTTCGATTCGCTATAACTAGAAATCCCTGGCCAGGGTTGCTGAGATTTACTGGTAAGTGTTATCAGTAGTTTCTCGAACTGTTATAGACCTCATATCGACACGACTTATCAAGCTACTAGGGTCTTACGTTTACCACCCCTAGGCGAGATATGTGACATATCAGACGAAGAGACCGGACTGTACGGGAGTGTTACTGATTGGATTCACGGGAGAAAGTACAGGCTTGCTTGTTGATCTTCTGATCGCTCAATACCTGGGTGGCTGTTACGTTTAGCTGACCGCTTGCAGCTTGTGGGTGTTTGATATGATCATCACCTACTGCCGGCGTATTGACGATTCTTTAGAGTCCTACACAGACGTTTCCTGGCTCAGGCAAAACGGAGTAGGAGCACATATATGATATGTGCGGGACCGAGAACAATACATGTATGTGATACCGTATTAGATTCTCGCGATATGAGATATCGGCCGGGTATATGTGATATAGCCGGGTCATCGGATCAAGTGTTGATTCGATGAACTGATACAGATTATGTTAGTCGGTTATTTGTGAAATAGCTGGATTATCGGATCAAGTGTTGATTCGATAATTTAATGTATAATTATATATTTGATATATTAAATTACATTAACTAATATAAGCTCACTTAAAGATTTTTTTCCTCACTCGGGTAATACATTGATATATATGTGATATATATTAATTGTATTATTTTATTTTCTTACAATAAATATTGTATATGTGATATATAATATTGTAACATGTTATGGTTATAAATGCAACATGATTTGTGGAGTTTAAATATGGTTAGGGTTTGTATTAGGGTTAAACATTCATGAAGCTTTCAAGAAGCTTCTTGAAGCTTTGACTTTGACTTGGATATTTTGCATAGATATTTCCTTAACCCAACCCAACCCTTTAACCATAGTTAAATCTCTACATGGGTTCAGTCTTCTTGCTTAATCCATGGTTGCATTTCTAACCTCACTTGATTCATTATTCATTACAAATGGTTTTGCTTCTTCCTTCTTCTTCCTTGCATGAAAAGCTTTTTAGCTTTTTGTGAAGTGATGAAAATGGGTGAGAAATAGAAAATAAATGAGAGCTAAATTCCTACTTCATCATCCTCATCTATTCTATCCACTTAGATTAGGGTGTTTTCTTTGCTAATACTTGATTAGCAAAGCAAGAGCTTGGGTTTGAGTTTCTTCAAGGTAAATCATCTTTGTTATCGAAGATCGGATTCAAGCTTGCATCTTTCTTTTGTGGAGCCTCTCTAGAGTCCGGATACTCGATGATCACAGCGAAGGGACCTCAACACGGAGCTTTAGAAGTGAAGGACCGGACTACAAAGGTTGTAATCCCAAACTCTTAGAAGTAAAGTTGTTTACTTGCTTTGTTTCGCCTAATCTCTAGTCTAAGATCTTGGTTAGGGTTGTTCGGCACGTCTAAAATTTGAATCGGGCATGGTTGATGCCTTAAAGAACCTTGTGAGAGTTCCTAGTAACCCTACAGAAGTAGGAAGTGGGCTCACTTTGGATTTGATTTTATCACACTTTTTCTCATTCCTCCATTGAAGCTAGAAAACTTTTTGGGGAAGAAGAAGAAGAATAATGAACTCATCATATGAATTATTATCGAAAGGATAATGGCAATCATGGTGAGTTAATATCATATATTAACCTTTGTAGAGACTTAACCAAGGCTAGGTTAATTGGTAGGGTTAACAAATATCTTAGGTAGAACAAAATATGAAGACTTAGTCAAAGAACTACAAGTTTCTACAAGCTTATCAACCATGACAAAATCAATTAGTTTTGTAATTACCAAAATAAATAAAACCCTAGCAATTATACCATACATGGTGTAAGTCATACACACACACCATTGTTTCATGTATCATCAAGCATGACACAAAATTATGTACACAAATATATATCACATATACACTTATGCACAATCTAGTGAGAAAAGAATCATAAATGAGCTAATACTAGTTAATGTAATGTAATATATCAAATATATAATTATACAATAGATCATATCAAACACCCACAAGCCGCAAGCGGTCTGCTAAACGTAACGGCCATCCGGGTATTGAGCGATCAGAAGATCAACAAACAACCCTGCTCACACTCCTGCGAATCCAATCAGTAACACTACCGTACAGTCCGGTCTCTTCGTCTGATATGTCGCATATCTCGTCTAGGGGTGGTAAACGTCAGACCCCAGTAACTCGATAAGTCGTGCAGATATGAGGCTCATAACGGGTCGAGAAACTACTGATAACAGTTACCAGTATATCTCTAAAGCAGCCCTGGCCAGGGACTTCCTATTATAGCCAATCGAGCACAGCGCAACATCAACTCCCAATACCGGGAGAGACGAAACCCCTCCTATTGCTTATTGCCTCCATGTGACTCGGGACTGTACCCAAAAGCCACCGTTTTGCACGTTCTCTTGAACGTGGTAACGTGGAAATCAAAGAACAGTGGGAATCACACAAGACTCTATGACGATCTCGGATCTACAGACTAACTTGTACCAGTGTCACCAGAGAACTGCCATCTGACATGAGGTATAATACCATCTGGGAGTTCTCGGCGAGTCCGTCCAGTGTACCCCGTCTCCACTGAGCACCCGTAAACTATCTCTGATGTCAAACACCAATGGATATGGGATCATCCATCGCCCATCTACATGGGTCGAGAAGCTTTACGCTAGTCTACTCTGGTATATCGATACCCTGTCTCGATACACCTACGACTAGGAACATTTGAAGGATGTACTTAGCGACTACACTGTCCCTACTAGTATGATCTGCATCATAGTCCTGGTAGTCAAGTACTCATCCTAAGGGCTTTATCAACATGTAGCATAGAGACAATCAGAGTACATGTTAAGATAAAGAGCAACCAGATAGCATACTATCATGTCGAGCAAGAAAGTCCTCCATATATATGTCCAAGCATCCACAACAATTTACATCGTATGTACAGTAATGGCCTCTAGGGCATACATATCACTAACACTTAATAAGGCATGCCCTAAAGACGATTTCCCGCTTCCGGTCATGGAAATGATGGTCGATGATACCTCAAATTACGAGCTGTTCACTTTCATGGATGGCTCGTCTGGATATAATCAAACCAAGATGTCGTCCGAGGATGAGAAACACACGGCATTTCGAACCCCGATCGGGATATTCTGCTTCAAAGTGATGCCATTCGGATTAAAGAACGTGGGTGCTACATATCAAAGGGCAATAACCAATATCTTTGATGACCTAATCCATAAAGTCGTCGAATGTTATGTTGATGATTTAGTCGTCAAGACTAAAACCAAGGCCGATCACATCCAATATCTCATGACCGTTTTCACTAGACTGAGGGAATACGATCTGAAGATGAATCCTCTGAAGTGCGCTTTTGGCGTGTTATCGGGAAAATTCCTGGGCTTTATAGTCCGACGTCGGGGGATCGAAGTTGACCCATCCAAGATAAAGGCCATCATGGAGATGCCCCCTCCAAAAAGTCTAACGCAGCTAAGACCTTTTCAAGGCAAGCTTACTTGTATACGGAGGTTTATCTCAAATTTATCGGGGAGATATAGGCCCTTCTCAATGCCCATGAAGAAAGGAGCTCCTTTTGTCTGGGATGCCGAATGTCAAGAAGCATTCGAAAGCATCAAATAGTACCTGTTGCACCCTCCAGTGCTTGCTGCCCCTATTCTAAATAAACCGTTGATTCTCTATACTGCCGTGCTAGATGAGTCACTCGGTGCACTCCTTGCCCAGAACAACGAGGGAAAAGAAAATGCCCTCTACTACCTCAGTCGAACTCTAGTCAGGGCGGAACACAACTATTACTCGATCGAAAAGCAATGCATGGCTCTGATATTCGCTGTGAAGAAGCTGAGACACTATTTGCTCGCTCATCAGGTTATGCTGATCTCCAAGGTCGACCCGCTTAAACACTTGATGACCAAAGCAAGCCTAGCTGGTAGAATGGCAAGATGGGCTGTCATGCTGCTTAAATTTGACATAATCTATACTCCCCAGAAAGCAGTAAAAGGGCAAGCCCTCGCCGACTTCCTTGCCGCTCATCCCATACCAGAAGGGTCGCTGCTCAATTGCGAGTTACCCGACGAACAGGTGCTGCACCTTGAGGATGATGAGCCATGTTGGGAGCTCTACTTCGATGGAGCCATATCAGTGAGGAGCTCCGGCAAATAAAGCATCCCGGAGATAAAAGCGGGGATAGGATTGGTGTTCGTCACGCCATTGGGAAGAACCCTACGACGTTCTTTCGCTCTCACTGAGCCTCGCACAAACAATGAGGCTGAGTACGAAGCTTTGATAGCTCGTCTGGAGCTCACCATAGAAATAGGAACCCTTCGGCTATGGGTTTACGGTGATTCCCAGCTTGTCGTCAACCAAGTAAGCGACGACTATAAGATATACAAACCCGAGTTGGCTCGGTACAGAAGCCGAGTGGTAGGGCGTTGAACGGAAAATCCGACATACTCGCTCGCCTAGATAAAGAGCTAGCTGATCCTAATATGGACGAAATTCTAATCACAGTCAGAAGCCGTAAAATTCTGCCTCCGGTCTCTTTGCATGAAAAAGAAAGCGTAGAACAAGAGAACGGTCCTGCCGAAGAAGCTTCGATCATTCAAGGCGAGCCCGATTGGAGAGAACCCTTCATAGAGTACCTCTATACGAAAAGCTTCCCGAAGAAAAATCTGCAAGGATTCAGCTGAAGAATAGAGCTCTCCGATACGTGTTTGTAAATAATACACTATACCGCAGATTATATGACCATCTCTGGCTCAGGTGCCTGTCATTGGCCAAAGCCCAAAAAGTCATGAAAGAAGTTCACTCAGGCGTTTACGGAGCTCACCAATCTGGCCCCAAAACGCGGCTTCAAATTAAACGACTTGGGTATTACTGGCCTACCATGATAAAGGATTGCGAAGAGCATGCGAAGAGGTGTCATCTCTGTCAAATTCACGGTGACTTCATTCATAAACATCCCAATCCGCTGCATCTTACAGTGGCTTCATGGCCCTTCGAAGTTTGGGCACCGACATAGTTGGTCCAATTGATCCTCCGTCATCCAAAGGCCACCGGTTTATATTGGCTGCAACAGACTTCTTCTCCAGATGGGCTGAAGCTGTCCCACTAAAAGAAGTCAAAACAGAAGATATTCTGACATTCTTCCGGCATAATATTCTATACCGCTTCGGTACACCAAGAAGAATCATTCTGACAACGGGCCTTCTTTCAAGAGCTTTAAAGTCTCAAGGTTCGCTACTTAGCACAAGATAGACTGGAGATATTCCTCCATCTATAATCCAAGAGCCAATGGGCTAGCTGAAGCCTTTAATAAGACTCTATGCAAATCTTGAGGAAAGTGCTTCAGCCAACAAGAGAGACTGGAATCTCAACTTCACGAGGCGTTGTGGGCATATCGTACCACGCACCGTACTCCAACCAGTCCACTCCATACTCATTACTCTTCGGAGTGGAGGCGATCCTCTCCTCGAAGTCAAAGTTCCAAGCTTAAGAATGGCTATTCAGCAAGAGTTGACGGAGGATGAAAACGTGCTCTTTCGGCTCGAAAAGCTCGACAACCCTCGAAGAAAAGAGGCTTGAAGTACAGCAAAATCTGGATCTGTACCGAGCACAAATGTCACGGGCCTATGACAAGATGACTTGTCTTCGCGCTTTCAAGAAAAGCGAATTGGTGTTGGTCCTCAAAAGACGATCATCCCCAATCGACTGCCAAGGGAAAATTCGAGCCAAACTGAGAAGGACCATACGCCATCGAGAAGTGTTTGATGGAGGATCCTACCAGCTGATAAATGCCGAGGGAGAAAGGCCCATGCCACCCATCAATGGCGATATCTCAAGAAATACTACGCGTGAATGCTTCAAGTAATTGAGCACACCGGCCCTACGGTCTGGATCATACATACTGTAAAACCGTATACAATCCACGGGCATAAACGACCCCTATCTCTCCCAAGTCCTACCGCGAGACTACATTAAAGTCCCACCAGCAATGAAGATTCGCCAATGTAAAATAAAGGGTATGTCCACAAGCAAAACGGGCACGGATGAAAACCCGAAAGGGCTCCATGAGTAAAAACAACGGGACTGCCGGCGAGTTTGTGAAAACCTGAAAGGGCGTAAACTCATAAAAAAGAGATGAAATACACTCACAAAGTACTCTCGACCTTGGGAGGAGAAAATCCCCGCGTGAGATCCTTACGACTCACAAAGGAGCAACACACTTAGGAATCCCCACGATTCTTAAGGAGAAATACACCTGCGAGATCCTCTTGAATCATAGGGAGAAAATGCTTTTATGAGACCCTTACGACTTATAAAATTGAAAAGCCTTAGGTGATAGAGATCTAAAGCTGTCTCCTAAGCCATCGCTCCCCAACGGGCAATGGCAGATGATGAGCTGCTCCTGGCATTGCTTCAGTGTTAGCGGTGCTGATGCTGACCCAAAACCTAAATCCCAAGTTTTCCCAATGGCAAATGATGAGTCGCTCCTGGCATTACTTCGGTGTTAGCGGTTGTTTCCCCCGATCAGAGAGCAAAGCTCTATTCAAAATTTCAAAATTTGAAATTTGAACTGAGACAGCGCCTCACGTGCAAAGCACGAGAGCGCTAGCGCCAAGAGCGCCGGCATTAAGAGTCAAAGACTGTGAGGCGCCTCAAGTGAAAAGCACGAGAGCGCTCGTGCCAAGAGTGCCAACGCTAAGAGTCAAAGATTCTGAGGCAGCGCCTCACGAGAGCGCTAGCAGCACCAGCACCAAGAGTCAAAAGACTCTGAGGCAGCGCCTCACGTGCAAAGCACGAGAGCGCCAGCGCTAGAACTAAATGATCTCCACCCTTGGATTAAAGATCCAACGAACATAATGAATCATCAAATTACAGAATTAAATTCTGTTGAGAAAATACTCCTCAAATCTTTTCAAACAAGAAAGATTGTGCTCTATAAATCAGAGCACCGTTGGATCAAAGATCCAATGGTGATTAAAAATCATCAAAATACAGAATAAGTTCTATATGGGAAAATATTTTCCCAATCTTGTTAAAAACAAGAAAGATCTCTTCTGTAAACAGAAGTCTTTGGATCAAAAATCCAACGGTGGATAAATTCCCCAAATCAATCAGAAATCTCTCAATGAGAGATTTCCTTAACTGATTTAACAAATCAGCCTCCCCTATATAAAGGACCCAAGACTTCAAGTCTTGGACAGGGAGAAACCTCCCTATAAGTTTCAAGTCCTCAGAAAAGAAAAAAAGAAGAGCAAGCTCTAAGAAGAACCTTCTTCAAGGTAAATAAAAAGAAGAGAGATCATAACATCTCCTCCATATTTGAGAGTTTAACTCTCACATCAGAAGAACTTAGTTCTTTTTCTAAATCACAGATCTATAAGACCAAGGCTTTCATAAAAACAGAAGAGATCAAAGTCTCTCTTCATAAAAAGAACTTAGTTCTTAGATCCATGAGACAAAATCTCTTTTCATAAAAAGAAAAACTTAGTTCTTAAATCCATGAGACAAAGTCTCCCATAAAGAAAAACAAAAGAGATCATAGTATCTCTTCATAAAGAAGAACTTAGAGCCGTGAGACAAAGTCTCTTATAAACAAGAACTTAATTCTCAGAGTACAAAACTGATCAGAGCTGCCAAAGAAGCACTTTAGCGCTCCAAGTCTGGCGCTCAGCGCCAAGCGCGCCATGTGCTCCTCACGTGGGTGCTATTTTATAAGAAGCGCCTTAGCGCTCTAAGTCTGGCGTTCAGCGCCAAGCGCGCCACGTGCTCCTCACATGGGCGCTATTTTATAAGAAGCGCCTTAGCGCTCCAAGTCTGGCGCTCGGCGCCAAGCGCGCCACGTGCTCCTCACGTGGGCACTATTTTATAAGAAGCGTTTTAGCGCTCCAAGTCTGGCACTCAGCGCCAAGCGCTCCACGTGATCCTCACGTGGGCGTTGAGGAAATACAAAGCGCTCTGTAAATAGAGCCCCAGCATCATAATGAGTGTTCAATACTCAGCAAAAGATAAAAAAGAAAAAGGGGTGTCAGAACCCAAATCAATGCTCTGCATTGTTGAATAAAAAGGGACTGAGCCCAAATAAATGTTTAACATTTTATTCAAAACTGAGTGGGCTGAGCCCAAGTTGGCCACAAGTCCATAATTCAGATTAACTGAGCCCATGTGCTCACAATCTTTTTAATTGCTCTTAGTCCCAAACCTGATTAGAGATCTCCCAACCAACATTGGTTCAATGGTACATCTCTTCATACCTCTGATACATGTAGTTGTAATTTTTCAACGTTTTCAGAGAGATGGAGGGTCCTAATAACCAATAACTTTTGGTGCATCCCCAAACGGTTAAACCAAAACCTTACAGACTACGATGTCTTTAAACCATGCAGACTACGATGTCTTTAAACATTACAGACTACGATGTCTTTAAACCTTACAGATTACAATGTCTCTAAACCTTACGGACTATGAGGTCCTTAAACTCATGGACTACGACGTCCTTAAACCCAATGGACCACAATGTCCCTAAACTAAAACGGCAGAGTCTAAACACTCTTTCATTGGATCTAAATGATCCCAAAATCCTGTTGAGTAGATCTTAGTCTAAAATTAGACTAACGTATCCTCAACAAACGTTTGAGTTGACCTTAGTGTAAAACAAGACTAACGGTCCTTAAACCAACCCAAACCTAATCTAAGAAAATACGGATTTGGACTAATCCACGCCTTATGGGCGACAACATAAATTAGTCTCCGTATACAATCCACGGACAACCATAAATAAAACAAACACACACGACACGAAGTGACCTTCTGGAGCAGGAGAAACCGGTTACCGCGATGCGGTAACGTAATTAACTGCAGGGGCTTGCACCTGCAGGGAAGAGCGTCCCCACAATTAAAAACCCCTCACAATGAGGGGGAATTTGACGAAGTCTGCTACAACGGCCGTATCCGTCTAAACCTCCGATACACGGTGCCATAAATCAACTTGGCATCTTCGGAGAGGTGAATGGACAAAACCAAATAGTATTTGCCCCCAAATTCAGGCAAGACGTTTGTCTTCCCGGTTTTCGGCGGTGAACAGCAGTGTTGATGCCGACCCAAAACCTAAATCCCAAGTTTTCCCAACGACAAATGATGAGTCACTCCTGGCATTGCTTCAGTGTTAGCGGTGCTGATGCCGACCCAAAAACCAAATCCCAAGTCCTCCTAGGGCAAATGATGAGTTGCTCCTGGCATTATTCCAGTGCAGCAATGCTGATGCCGACCCAAAAACCAAATCCCAAGTCCTCCCAGGGCAAATGATGAGCTGCTCCTGGTATTATTCCAGTGCAGCAATGCTTATGCCAAACAAAATCCGAATTCTAAGTTCCTCTCAAATTCAAAAATTCCGCCAAATAAGGCAGAAATCAAACAGATCAGATTAATGTTACACCCGGTAGCACTTCCAAGCTCAAAGGTCCCGCTGGACGGGTAAGGAACTCCTAAAATAAATCAAATCAAACAAATTAACCCTGACACCATAGAAAGTGGAGCAAGTCAACATCAACCCCGACACTGCAGAAAACGGAGCAAGTCAAATCAAATCCCGACACCGCAGAAAACAGAGCAAGTCAAATCAAACCCCGACACCGTAAGAAGCGAAGCAAGACATCGATCGTCCAAGTCGCAAAAAGGGCAGCACCGACTGTCCACGTCGCTAAAAGGGTAGCACCAACCGTCCAAGTCACAAAAAGGGTAGCACCGATCGTCCAAGTCGCTAAAAGGGCAGCACCAACCGTCCAAGTCGCAAAAAGGGCAGTACCGACCATCCAAGTCGTAAAAAGGGCAGCACCGACCGTCCAAGTCATAAAAATGGTAGCACCGACTGTCTAAGTCGCAAAAAAGGCAGCACTGACTGTCCACGTCGCAAAAAGGGCAGCACCAACTGACCACGTCGTTAAAATGGCAGAACTGACCGTCCAAGTTGCAGAAAGGGCAGCACCGACCGTCCAAGTAGCAGAAAGGGTAGAAGCGACCGTCCACGTCGTAAAAAGAGCAGAACCGACCGCTCACGTCGCAAAAATGGTAGCACTGACCGTCCATGTAGCAAAAAGGGCAGAACCGACCGTCCATTTCGCTAAAATGGCAGAACCGACCGTCCACGTCGCTAAAATGGCAGAACCGACCGTCCAAGTCGCTAAAATAGCATCACCGATCATACAAGTCGCAAAAAGGGAAACACCGACCGTCCAAGTCGCTAAAAGGGCATCACCGATCATCCAAGTCACTAAAAGGGCAGCACCGACCGTCCACGTCGCAAAAAGGGCATATCGACCTCCACGTCGTCAAAACGTAGTCGACCTCCACGCGAAAGAAGATCCATCAATTTCATGCACACAACCCACATATGTGGTGTGCATTTATTGATGGGGGCACTTTGTTGGGGTCAAAATTACACCCCAGTTGACCAAGTCAAAACCCAGGGTCAACCCCAAGCCAAGTGGGCCCAAGCCCAGGTTAAAGGGACCGGCCCAATGACAAAAAGAATGAAGCCATAAATTGGTTTAATGTAATTCTTTTTTTTATATATATGCATAGAAATAAATGTATGTAAAATAAGCAAAAGGCCAAAATTTTATAAAGCCCATAGCTTATGTGCAAAAAGAGATAAGCACATAAGACATGGGGTGACATAAGTGCCATTTGGCAAAGCCCAAGGGGCTATATATAAAGTGTGTAGCCTATAAAGGCAACATGATGAAAAAATCAATGATAACTTTTTCTCTCTCTAAAAAAAACTAGGGTTTGTACCTCCTCCTCCTTCCTCAAGGTTCTAAACTGTCATGGCCCGTAATTTAGCACGTAACCAGCACTTAAATTACGTAACGTATAAAGGCGTGACGGAAATTAAGTAAGCCGAAACCCAGAAAATCTAAACCTTTTTGCGGAAAATAGTAGGGGTGCAGTTTTGAAATAAAGATATAATGAATCATGTTTTGTCTTTTAAAAATTTGGACAGCACCTCCTTTGTATATTTTGATCCAAAAACATATACAAAATAATATATAGGCATCCCTAAGCGGAGGCTAGCTCTTCGCCAACTGGCGGAATCACAACCACTCAATAACATATATACGATGCCCCAACGGCGAAAAATCTATAAGTCTACGGTAGCGCACCGGCCGTCTGTCCGAGGCCAAAATGCGGAAACGAAAACTTTTTCTAAACTAGAAACCGGCGCTATCGCAGACTTTAATCCCGGATCGAACCATTAACCTATAACTAGCTAACTAGAGAAGGGATAGAAAGGCTATACCGATCGATCCGTGTCCTTCGGTCTTTGGCTACCAACCCATGCTCCTCGCGGCATCTCCGAGCTCCAGTCTCCTCGTCGGAAAGGGCACCACATCATCGATTCTTTTTACGGGCTCCCGTTTCATCCGAAGCAACTCGGGCACGAAGTTCGCTAGCCGACGTGTCCAAGACGATGTAGAGAATGTGTGTGATAACTTTGTCTCAAGCATCCATTGATTCTCATCACATGAGAGTGTATGGATGGAGGTTGAAAATAAAGCCGTCAATGGAAATGGTAAGCTAGAGGAAGAAGAAGAAGAAGGAGCCTTTTCTTTCTTTTGTGTTGAATTGTTGTGAGAGCACTAGAATGAAACCCCAAGAGCCAACCTAAAGAGATGTGGCTGCCCTTTCTCTCTCCATGCATCAATTCAACACACTAATCATTCACTAAACATGACATGGTTCAAAGAATAAGACCATGAGTCACCATCCTTGTCCATGTCATAATTAATGCACCTCATCATGAATTAAGCTCACTATTTCCTCCAAAGTAAACATTAACCCAAATGTTTACAACAATAAAAAGATTCGGCAACATCTAAAGTAAACTCGTGACGGATCACAAAGATACTCCTCACCTGTATATACATACTTGCTTCCGCATTCCGACTGAATGCGGATGCGATGAGACTAAAGTAATCCAACGAATCTAATACTAGGATTAGGCTTAAACCAAAGCCCACTAGTATGATCCGCCCGATCATGATCCGTGCACTACTGCACGTATATGATCGGACCCTACAATATATCATACGGCCTCTACAACGTTTCGCCCGAAACTGGAAAAACTGTCTGTGGGGGACTCTAAAGACTCGTCAATACTTTGGCTGTGGATTTAACCACTAGCACGTTAGTGGTACTAGCCGTACGTAACGGGCTACCAGGAATTGACCAAAAGGGAGGTCGATGAGCGAACTCATCCTGACACCCTACTGAGCCTGTCAGTGACAATATCCGTACAGTCCGGTCCGTTCGTCTATGAGTATCGCATGTCGGGTCTAGGGGGTTGGTAAAAGTCAGACCCCTAAAAGTGGTACAAGTCGTGTTGGAGTGTAGCCCAGAACACCCTGAGATACTACTGGAATACCTACCAGTAAATCTCCTGCCTTAGCCAAGGACTTCGTGTAATGGCTCTCCTAGACACAGTGCGATCTCACCCCAATACCGGGAGAGACGAAACCCCTGCCGATCCGTTCACTGCCTCCATGTGGCTCAGGACTGTACCCAACTAAAACCTGTTTGCACGACTCCTTTGAGCCGTGGTAGGGTAGTAATCAAAGCACAGTGGGAACTCACACAAGACAAATGACGATCTCAGGTCGATAAACTAACCTGTACACATGTCACCAGGGAACTGCTATCTGACGTCAGATATAAAACCAACTAGCATGTTCCCGGCGAGTCCTGTCCGGTGTACTCATAACCCAATGAGCACCTGTATACATCTTAGGTGAACCAACTGACACCAATGGCTTGTGAGACCGGCCACCGCCCTTCGTCGGGGTCTCGACTGTATACACTAGTATACTAATGGAGTATCGATGCCCAGTCTCGAAACTCCCATGACTAGGGACCACTTTAAGGATGTGCTTATAGACCCCAGCTCCTACGTATATGATCGCCATCATACTGCTGGCCGTCAAGCAAGAATCCTATGGGCTCTATCAACGTACAATAGTGACATATAAGGTTACCTAAAGCAGTATACGATGATAAAGATAAACCAGATAGCATACTATCATCTTGAGTAAGACTGTCCTACCGGCATAGGTTCTCCCTCAATCATTGTAATCACGTGCCTGTGATCCAATAATTGACTTTGAGGGCACTATATCCAAAAATCTCCCACTTGCACTCAAGGCTAATTATTACGATGTCGCATACTCACAGCCCGTGTGATACCGAACACCCAACTTCTCTACTGATCAGTCTCACAAAGTCCGTTTGTGAAACTATTGCGTTCGAGGAATAGCCTCAGTGAGTGGATCCGCCATGATGTTTCTTTCTATGTCTCTCTTTATCTCAAGTTCGTGGAGAAATCCATCTCCCGAAATGAGCAATACCTGTCTTAGAATATGTCTGGATATCTGATGGGACCCAGTTTATAAATGAACTCCAAATCCAAAACTTCTTAGACTGTATCGTCAACTGAACTTAATCAGTATCCTGCGCCATGCCTCCCTCAGTATCCGCTGGGACCTCCTGTCCAAACAACTGCCCCTCGTCAGAGGGAAAACTATAACTCCGACAGTCACTCTGTCATCCAGGCCACCTTGGAAGCCTGGAATGATAACTGTCTCCTGAAGGAGGATACCGTTATCATATCCCTAGAACATCCACTTATGTTCTAAAACTGCTTCCGAACGTTTCTCCAGGATAGGATTAATATCAACTTATTGCATCTAGTGCAAAAACAACATCTGGTGTGGTACTTGACATCTCACGATTGACTCAATTGCCTAAGCAAGTGATCTGCCAATCATGCACATCCCTCTCCCCTTTAGTCTGTAAGACAACTTTAGAGAGGTGACTCCATCACCTGCAGGTACACTACTGTGGCAGGAGTCATCCATTCTAAAATACCTATAGAATGCTGTCTAAGTACCCTGATTGGGAAACTACCCAAATCTAGATCTAAAACCATAGATCTAGTAACCAGAATGTCTGATATTATATCTATATCCTATGTGGAGAAAGTACTGTGTGACAACCAAAGTATAACCGATCGTAGTATAGGAATTTCACTTCCTACTATATGTATGTCATCCAAATACCAGGACATCACACCCTACTACCTTCTCAACAGATTCATCCCCTATTTTGATAAAGTCAAACCAATGACTGTCACATCAAAAATAGACGATCTATCTCCTCTATTACCGCTTTAGTCTATAAATAGATATAAGCCACGTGTCCACTATGCTTCTGCTGCTCCCACTGACTACGACAACCCTCTGGAAGAATAATATACACGTTCACTTCTAAAGCCAGTTCAGAACGACGCTATACTCATCCTCCTGCCGGGTCTCACAGTCTGGAACAACAGAAATGGCAAGTCTGGGTAAACAAGAACCTCCCTGTCACCGTCTTTGAGCATACCGAAGTACCTCTCGAGTGCCTGAGGTTACCCACCATATCTGCGAAGTGGCCAATGGAATGTCAAACCAGATTGAATCTTTAGGTTCTTATTAAATTTTCAGTAATCGTTTGCGGTTTTAGAATCACTTCCAGTTCTACCATACTCCCACTACTGTTTCCAAAAAAAGTCCATTTTACTAAAATGTGGCGAGTCAAGAACAATATCACCATTGATCTTCCATATGATAGAAAATCAACCCATGTCATAGCCCGGGTCAACCCACAAACAGCCATTACAGAAACGTGCATTGAGTTATCCAGAGTCTGGTTTTAAGTATAAGCCGGACAACTCCCCGTACCTTAACATTGTTAAGATATGAACTATTAAAACAACAACAACTGAGCCTTTTATCCCAAGCATATGGGGTAGGCTACATGAACCAACATGAGAATCACGCCGGGTCCAGCACATGAATCCTCTGTCTCCACTCACTTCTATCGAACAATATACTTTCATTGAGTCCTTTGGCAACCATATCATTTCGTATCACTTCCATCCATGTTTTCTTCGGTCTCCCTTTTGCCCTTTTGCCATTACCCATATCGAGAGTATCTATTCGTCGAACCGGTGCTTCCATAGGTCTGCGTCGCACATGACCAAACCATCTAAGCCGGTTTTCCCGCATCTTCTCCTCCACGGGTGCTACACCAACTTTTGCACGAATATCCTCATTTCGCACCTTGTCTTTTCTAGTGTTACCGCACATCCAACGAAGCATGCGCATCTCCGCTACGTGCATCTTCTGTGTATGATGCTTCTTAGGAGCCCAGTATTCTGTACCATATAATAAGGCAGGCCGAATAGCGCTCCGATAAAAATTCCCTTTCAATTTTAACGGAAAGTTACGATCACACAAAATCCCTGTTGCACTCCTCCATTTCAACCAACCAGCTTGGATCCTTTGATTAACATCACTATCGATCTCCCCATTCCTTTGGATGATGGAACCTAGATATCTAAACTGGTCGCTCGGTGATATCTCTTGCCCTTCCAATGTTATACCAATATGGTTTTGACTTCTCTGGCTACTAAATTTGCAGTGCATATATGCTGTCTTGGACCTGCTCAATCTGAATCCCCGAGATTCCAATGTTTGTCTCCATAATTCTAATTTGGCATTAACCCCTGCTTTCGTCTCATTTACTAGAACAATATCATCAGCGAATAGCATACACCAAGGGACCTCATCTTGGATAGTTCTAGTAAGCTCATCCATCACGATGGTAAACAGGAAAGGACTTAATGTAGATCCTTGATGTAAACCAATAGTAATCGGAAAATCACTTGTTAAGCCACCGCAAGTTCTGACATTTACCACTACTCCGTCGTACATATCCTTGATTATGTCAATATACTTGACGGGGACCCCCTTTTCCATCATTGTCCCCCATAATACCTCTCTAGGTACCTTGTCGTACGCTTTTTCTAAATCAATAAATATCATATGCAAATCTCTTCTCCTCTCTCGAAAGCGCTCGACAAGTTGACGAAGCAAATGAATCGCCTCTGTCGTCGATCGTCCAGGCATGAACCCAAATTGGTTCTCTGTTATCTTAATATCCTTCCTTAGCCTGTGTTCAATCACTCTCTCCCAAAGTTTCATGGTGTGACACATTAGTTTTATTCCACGGTAGTTTGAGCAACTTTGAATGTCACCCTTATTCTTGTAGATAGGTACAAGGATACTTTTCCTCCATTCATTTGGCATCTTTTTTGTCTGCCAAATCTTATTAAACAGATCTGTCAGCCATTTAACGCCTATTTCTCCTAAGCATCTCCAAATCTCGATAGGAATCCCGTCAGGACCAACCGCTTTTCTTAAACCCATTCTGTTCAAAGCTTCTTTAACCTCAGTAAGTCTTATTTTACGCATGAAATCACGATTTATATCTTGAGATTGAATGACAAGTCCATCCAAATTCTTAGTAAAGCTCTCATTGAACAATTTGTCAAAATAATCTCTCCATCTTTCCTTGATATCCTCATCTCGAACTAAAACCTTCTGATTTTCATTTTTGATACACTTCACCGCACATAAGTCTCTAGTCTTCCTTTCCCGCATTCGAGCAATCCGGTATATATCATTTGCAGCCTCTTTAGTGTCTAATTTCTCGTACAGCTCCTTGTAGACCTTAGATTTAGCTTCCCGAACAGCTTTCTTAACTTCCTTTTTAGCCATTTTGTACTTCTCAAATCTCTCCGCATCTCTACTTTTCTTCAAATCTTTATAAGAATCCCTTTTAATTTTAATAGCAGCCTTTACATCTTCATTCCACCATGATATGTCCTTAGATGGTGGAGCACCACCTCTCGACTCACCAAGTAGATCTCTAGCTACTTTCTTGATACAACTAGCCATTTTGTTCCATGTTTTGTCTGGATCATCTTCCGACTGCCAATCCGCTTCTTGTACTACACGATCTATAAAAGCCTTTTGATTACCTTCTTTCAATCGCCACCATTTAATTCTAGGCTCTACCTTACGTCTAATCTTCCTAGGTTCTCTTCTAAATCGAAAATCTAGAACTAAAAGTCTATGTTGAGTAGTTACACTCTCACCTGGCACTACCTTACAGTCGATACAACAACCTCTATCTATTCTTCTTGTCAGAAAAAAGTCTATTTGACTAGCATTTGGTCCGCTCCTAAAAGTGATAAGGTGGGACTCTCTTTTCCTAAACCAGGTGTTTGCTAAGATCAAGTCATAAGATAAAGAAAAATCTAGGATCGAGTCACCTACTTCATTCCATTGTCCGAAACCAAAACCTCCATGGATAGTATCAAACCCACTACGACTAGTACCTACATGTCCATTAAGATCACCACCAATAAATAACTTCTCTCCACTAGGTATACTTTGCACCACCTCGTCTAAATCCTCCCAGAATAGACGCTTACTAGCGTCATCAAGACCTATCTGTGGTGCATAAGCACTAATAACATTAAAGATCTCTCCACCTAGAATAAGCTTAACCAGTAAAATTCTATCACTTTTTCTCCTAATCTCAACTACATCCTCAAGCAACCGTCTATCTATGATTATACCTACCCCATTACGATTTTTATCTCTACCCGTATACCAAAGCTTATAACCCCAAGGCTCTATGACTCTACTCTTTTCACCTATCCACTTAGTTTCTTGCAAACACATAATACCAACTCTCCTCCTAACCATCACCTCCACTAATTCTATTAGTCTACCCGTAAGGGAACCTATGTTCCAGGAAGCTAGACGGATCCTATGAAACCCTTGCTTATTTGTCACTACACCCGGGGTCCGATGTAGCGCGCCGTCTCTGGACGACGACCCTTGCTTATTTGTCACTACACCCGGGGTCCGATGTAGCGTGCCGTCTGTAGACGACGACCCTTGCTTATTTGTCACTACACCCGGGGTCCGATGTAGCGCGCCGTCTCTGGACGACGACCCTTGCTTATTTGTCACTACACCCGGGGTCCGATGTAGCGCGCCGCATCTGGACGACGACCAAGCCCTTGCATATTTAACACTACACCCGGGATCCGATGTAGCGCGTCGCTGAGTAGGGGACGCCCCAACGATATTCTTATTATGGTTCATGTCATAGAATGTGACAAAGTTTTCCGTTGGCTGTCACAAGCCTACCACAACCCTCACCCTTTCTCATCCGGACTTGGGACCGGCAACGGTGGGTTTAAGATATGAACTATTCTATATCCAATATAGGAAAATAGGCACTGATTTAATTGGAACCAAATTCAAATCATGCAGCTGTCTCCAGTGCATGTCAACTAAATGGAGAGAGGCCGATCAGCATTACTCAACTTAAGAATACATCCAGATATGAGTAACCTGAAAGAGAAGCAAGTTCTCATAATCATTACTATCAACTGGATACCATACACAAGTATCTACATCTTCGATTACCTTGAAGAATCCTGATACTTGCAACATCTGGTTCTCTGCTTTATTCTTATACCTGTAACTTCTCAAAACTTAGATCTTGTATTTCTACGAAACACTTGTCTAAAGACTAGAGAAGTCACAAGTAAACAGAATATAGTACGAGGACCAACCCTTCTATCCTTATGGACACTGGACAATATACAATTCTTTGTATAAGTCCCCTGAGTTGAATAACTCAAACCCTGTGCGTCGTAGGTTGAAAACTGTACTATGGTTATAAAGAATTACACCGTTGTTTAATGCTCCTTACCTAACAATCCACTGATATAGGTAAATGCCATAGACATAATTTCAAAATTTTATATCTCACTTTATAAAAATAAACGTACAGATATATCAATTTGAAATTGGTGCATAACAACGGATATTCAAAACCAAATATTTGTCGTCCGGCAAACAACCCAGGCGATTTCCTCAAATATCACCTATTACAACGAATCCCGATATAATGAGGATGATCACCCAATTCCCAATAACTTACTCCCACTCAGCATCTGTAAAACCATACAGATGTGAGAATCATACCTGGTAAATACAAACCCTGGAGTAAGTACCTAATTGGGAAATCGGTTTTCTACTAACAATGCACAGTGAAACTGAAACATGAAAATGTCTCGAAGGGGTATCCGGGTATTCCTAGTAATGCCTCTTCCATTATCAGATTCACAACTGTAACAGTATATTTCTTTGCCATCTCTCCAAATCCTTTTATATGTCTTTAGTCATTACCTTCTGTACACCCCTTTAATCTAAATGGTTTTCTTCCTTCCCTACCGTTCGGCACCAGCCTATGGTTTGGAAGAAGACTATCCAATAAGCATAATGGGTGTACTCTCCTAATCCTAGGAGCACTCGCAACCCAAGAGAAGGTAAAGATAAAAGACAACTGAATAAAACCTTATTCCTATTTCTCCTGAACCAGAATCCATCGCCGAACTGGAACAAGTTCCTTCAAGTTCGTATATAACCATACGATGGAGTATCCAAATAACTGTGGATCTTCGTAGTGATACGGAGTGTCCTGGAGAAATACAAAGGTGAAGTAGGAGTGGCGATGAAATACATGGTTTGGTCGTGAGTAGCAGTCGTAGTTTACGTTGCCCTCTTTCTAATCCCTTTATATGTCTTAACTTATTACCTTCTGTACACCATCGGTAGGCCAATTGGCTTTCTTCATTCCCCACCGTTCGGCACCTGCCTATGGTTTGGAAGAAGACTATCCAATAAGCATAATAGGTGACTGTCCTAATCCAAGGAGCACTCGCAACCTGAGAGAAGGTAAAAGGAAAAGACAACTGAATAGTCCTATTCTTTTTCTCCAGAACTGGAAACCATCCTCGAATCTGGAACAAGTTCCTTCGAGTTCGTATATAACCATACGATGGTTTTATCTAATGGAAGTGGATGTTCATAGTAATACGGGGTGTTCTGGAGAAAAGGGTAAAAGTAGGAGTGGAAATGAGGTATGCAACTCTGACAATCCAAAAGCCAGTGTTTTAAGAAGGTTCGGTTAACTTGGTCACTGAGTCATAGTCAAGGGTCGGGTCATGGTCGCTGCCAAAGAGAGAGAGAGAAAAGAAACACTCTGTGTGCACTCTAACCAAGATCAGAATGGTTATCAATTTATCTAATCAGGAAACTTCCCACTGTAACCTCAAATTCTCCTCCAAACCTGAAAGAAGAATTAGTCGGGATCACCCGAGGAGTAAACCAACTCATCAGTGGGAATCGGGATCCAACTATCATTGCATGATAACGTGATGTAATCCACTCACGTTATCACACTCCAGAAGGTATGCGCATGCCTGGCAAGTTTCAGTTTCTTTAGAAACCCCCGATTTGATTTTTACCCCATGATCTTATGACCTTGACGAAGGCCAACATATCATAAGTCACATGTCAAGTTCTACCCGTCATTATCCAGGTTAATTTGAACCCACCCGTACATACCCTTGACGAAGGCCAAAATAGTAGTACGACTGTCCCAAACCAACGCATCTATCTATGCAACAGAAAAGTAACAAATAGCTACCATACATTATGCCTTGACGAAGGCCAACATACATAGCATGAATACTAAGTGCTACATTTCTGAAATGACGGAGGGCTACGAATGGTTTTTGGCGAAAAACCTTTAACGTAATGAACTTGATATCGTTGAAGGAATCGGATAGTTTTTATAAATATAGTGGCGAAAACCTTTGCTAAAGAGGTCACTCCCGGTGAAGGGATCTCGGCTCTTTCCCTGTAGAATGAGGTGCAGGATATTCCAACCGAATACCATGATGCAAAGCAAAAGGCAATCGGCTATAGTGAAGTTATTACCCTGATGCAAACTTCTATCCAAGGGGTCACTCCCGGTGAAGGGATCTCGGCCCTTGCCTTGTCGACTGAGGTGCAGGATATTCCAACTGAATATCGCTGTGCAAAACAAAAGAGAACGTCCTTGTAATAACAGCTTTTTGAAAAAAGTTCCAACAACATCAGAATAGGTTTGTTTAGCTTGCATTGATCCGAATCAATGCAGTCCCATCAATTAATCACACCACAAAAGAACGAAAATATGATGTACGTATATGCCATCCGCATTCGCCACTGGGTCTCGTCATCACCCGTTAGGTTACTTAACTAACGACAGAGCGGGGACTAGACTAGCGCGGGTGTAAAACATATACAACATCTACTGGTATATATATCAATATATAATAATCGCTCAAGGCATGATAAATGCAACATCACAGAAATGTAATAAGTATCACAGAACAATACAGATAATCTGGGATCCCCGGGTTTCACTGAGCTGCAACTGAAACCCGACGTTCCCCTGGTCGTGTGGATAGCCTGTGCAATGAAATCCTAGACCCCTACGGGTGCGGCAAGTTACCCGCCAAAACCTGAAGCGAGGCAGCCCCCTTCAACAAAATGAATGGACCACCCAGCACTTCACGGAATCCGGTAACTTGAGTACCCCTCCTTGGGTCAACCTGTACCCCCTACGAGTGCGGCGAATAGACCGCCAATTCTAGAGTGAAGCCCCTTCCGTCTCAAAGCCATAAGATGCGGGCCCGTTGCCGTCTAGAATCCGGCTACCTGTGCACCCCTCCGTGGGGTAATCCTAATACAGAAAGTAAAATATACAACGGGTACATCGACCTCAGCCTGGTCGTGCCCCAAAAGAATAATATACAAACAGGCAGTGACGGCAGTCCACAAGTCGGACGCTCGCCCCGCAATATCAAATGAACAAATAATACCAAACTGTACTACCATTGCATCCAGGCTATCCATCACGACAAATCCGCAACATCACAGCACAACACAGAACATCAACGTGAATGTCACGTTCGCAAATCCGTCTAAAAGGGCTATAGCAATTAGACAAGATTTACCGCTCGAATGACATTCACGGTCGCAGATATAAAGTAAGCACTGTGAACTAACATATTTAAAATTTTCGATCGACAAAATTTCCCGAAGTGGGCCCCAAGCACAATTCCCAGTACTCAAAATAATCTGGGCCAAAACAAAAAATACCAGAAACCCCAATTCCAAGTCAGAGAGCGCTTCAGAAAATTTGGTGCAGTTTTGCTACAGTACGGCGGTGGAACCGCGGCCAAAACAGGGGTACGGCTGCGGGTCCGCAGCGCCACAGTGATATCTTGCAATGAAATTTCTGCAGTGTTCTTAGAAAAGCCTGCCTGATTTTCTGCA
The DNA here is from genome assembly GCA_030015575.1 of Agapanthus africanus. Lineage (NCBI taxonomy): Eukaryota > Viridiplantae > Streptophyta > Magnoliopsida > Asparagales > Amaryllidaceae > Agapanthus > Agapanthus africanus. Next base: position 640,905,985 of record JASDDO010000014.1, on the reverse strand, counting down.
ATACTCAAAATAATTTTTTGACCACAAAAAAAATTCGACAGAAACTTCGTTTTTGAAATTGCGGTTTCGGAAATTTTGTTCGATCGAAGTTCTAAACACGTTAGAGCAAGCTAGTAAAGATTAATGGCGTGGCTCTGATACCATGTAAGTCTACGGTAGCGCCCTGGCCGTCTGTCCGAGGCCAAAATGCGGAAATGAAAACTTTTTCTAAACTAGAAACCGGCGCTATCGCAGACTTTAATCCCGGATCGAACCATTAACCTATAACTAGCTAACTAGAGAAGGGATAGAAAGGCTATACCGATCGATCTGTGTCCTTTGGTCTTTGGCCACCAACCCAAGCTCCTCGCGGCATCTCCGAGCTCCAATCTCCTCGTCGGAAAGGGCACCACATCATCGAGTCTTTTTACGGGCTCCCGCTTCATCCAAAGCAATTCGGGCACGAGGTTCGCTAGCCGACGTGTCCAATGCGATGTAGAGAATATGTGTGATAACTTTGTCTCAAGCATCTATTGATTCTCATCACATGAGAGTGTATGGATGGAGGTTGAAGATGAAACCATCAATGAAAATGGTGAGCTAGAGGAAGAAGAAGAAGAAGGAGCCTTTTCTTTCTTTTGTGTTGAATTGTTGTGAGAGCGCTAGAATGAAACCCCAAGAGCCAACCCAAAGAGATGTGGCTGCCCTTTCTCTCTCCATGCATCAATTCAACACACTAATCAATCACTAAACATGACATGGTTCAAAGAATAAGACCATGAGTCACCACCCTTGTCCATGTCATAATTAATGCACCTCATCATGAATTAAGCTCACTATTTCCACCAAAGTAAACATTAACCCAAATGTTTATAACAATAAAAAGATTCGGCAACATCTAAAGTAAACTCGTGACGGATCACAAGGATACCCCTCACCTGTATATACATACCTGCATCCGCATTCCGACTGAATGCGGATGCGATGAGACTAAAGTAATCCAACAAATCTAATATTAGGATCCGGCTTAAACCAAAGCTCACTAGTATGATCCGCCCGATCATGATCCGTGCACTACTGCACGTATATGATCGGACCCTGCCATATATCATACGGCCTCTACAACGTTTCACCCGAAACTGGAAAAACTGTCTGTGGGGGACTCTAAAGACTCGTCAATAGTTTGGCTGTGGATTTAACCACTAGCACGTCATTGGTACTAGCCGTACGTAACGGGCTACCAGGTATTGACCAAAAGGGAGGTCGATGAGCGAACTCATCCTGACACCCTACTGAGCCTGTCAGTGACAATATTCGTACAGTCCGGTCCGTTCGTCTATGAGTATCGCATGTCGGGCCTAGAGGGTCGGTAAAAGTCAGACCCCCAAAAGCGGTACAAGTCGTGTCGGAGTGTAGCCCAGAACACCCTGAGATACTACTGAAATACCTACCAGTAAATCTCCTGCCTTGGCCAAGGACTTCGTGTAATGGCTCTCCTAGACACAGCGCGATCTCACCCCATTACCGGGAGAGACGAAACCCCTGCCGATCCGCTCACTGCCTCTATGTGGCTCGGGACTGTTGGGTTACAGCGGCGCCCCGGCCGTCAATCCGACACCAAATGCGGAACAAAATTTTTATCAAAACTTGACGCTACCGCAACCAATACCCGGATCGTTCCATTAACCGTTAACTAGCTAACTACAAAGTAAGTTTAGAGATTATATCGATCGATCCGTGTCCTTCGGTATTCAATCCCCTCCCCTAGCTTGTTGCGGCTGCTCCGATGAAATCCGCTCTCCGGTCTCCCCGTCAAAGTGGCACCACGTCAACAAATCTTTATACGGCTCCCGCCTCAAAACTGAGGCAATTCGGACATGAAGTTTGCCAGCCGACATGTCCAAAATTGAAGTAGAGAGAGTGTAGTATATTTTGTCTCAAGACACCCAAGGAATCGGGTGAAGGTGAATGGAGTTGCCATTGGAAATTGTGAGCAAACAAAATGAGCTTGGAGGAACAAAAAAAAAATGAGTTTGCACAAAAAATTGTGCTCGGCCACTTCTGTGCAAGGCCAGAAAATTGCTTCTCAGGGGATTTCTCAAAAGTTAGAGAGAGTAGGTTAAAGTGGTGAATGTATGTAAATAATAAATCAATCCCCTCCACTAAAAATATTGCCAGCACACTCCAACAACAATAATTAACAATGAGCCACCTCAGACCCATGCTGCCACCAAGACAAACAAACCCATGCTAGCATTAAATGAAAGCATCGTCACACACCCACTGCAAGAATGGCTCACCAAAACAAGAAAACCCAAGCTCACCCAAAAGAATGGTTCGGCCAAAAGAGAAAGAATGATAATATGGCCAAAAAAATGGATACTCATTCATAAACAATTAATTAAACATTAAGGCTAATGTTTAACCGAGAGATGAAAAACTGGCAACTTCAAAAATAATCCCATAACGAATGGCAGGATTACCCCACAACTGTATATACATACCCGCATTTGTATTCCGACCGAATACGAATGCAATGAGACAAAAGTATTCCAACACAATACAATACTAGGATCCGGCTTAAACCAAAGCCCACTAGTATTATCCATCCGAAACATGACACGTGTACAAGTGCACGTGTATGTTCGAACCCTGCCATAAAACCTTACGGCCTCTATAACGTTTCGCCCGAACTTGGGAAACTTTCTGTGGGAGACTCTAATGACTCATCAATACACTGGTACTGGGTATAACCACAAGCACATCAGAGGTACTAGCTGTACGTAACGGTTGCCTATGTAGTGAACAAAAGGGAAGCTGGCGAGCGAACTCATACAGAAACCCTACTGAGCCTGACAGTGACAATATCCGTACAGTCCGGTCTGTTCGTCCAACAGTATCGCATATCGAGTCTAGGGGGGTGGATAAAGTCAGACCCTTACTAACGCGATAATTCGTGTCGGTATGAAGCCCATCACCACCTGAGAAACTACCGATCCTAGATCGGTAATTCTCGACTACCTTGGCCAAGGTTTTCTGGTGATGGCCACCCGTGCACTGCGCGACATCAACCCCCAATACTGGGAGAGATGAATCCCCGACGATCCGCTCACTGCCTCCATGTGGCTCAGGACTGTACCCAACTAAAACCTGTTTGCACGACTCCTTTGAGCCGTGGTAGGGTAGTAATCAAAGCACAGTGGGAACTCACACGAGACAAATGACGATCTCAGGTCGACAGACTAATTTGTACACATGTTACCAGGGAACTGCTATCTGACTATAGGTATAATACCAACTAGCAGGTTCCCGGCGAGTCCGTTCGGTGTACTCATAACCGAATGAGCACCTGTATACATCTTAGGTGAACTAACCGACACCAGTGGCTTGTGAGACCGGCCACCGCCCCTCGTCGGGGTCTCGAACTGTATACATTAGTCTACTATCGGAGTATCGATACCCAGTCTCGAAACTCCCACGACTATGGACACTTTAAGGATGTGCTTATAGACCCCAGCTCCCACGTATATGATCGCCATCATACTGCTGGCTGTCAAGCAAGAATCCTATGGGCTCTATCAACATGTACATGATGATAGAGACAAACCAGATAACATACTATCATCTCGAGTAAGACTGTTCTACCGGTATAGATCCTCACTCAATCATCACAATCACGTACCCGCGATCCAATAATTGACTTCGAGGGCACTATATCCAACAGGGACTGTACCCAACTAAAACCTGTTTGCACGACTCGTTTGAGCCGTGGTAGGGTAGTAATCAAAGCACAGTGGGAACACACACGAGACAAATGACGATCTCAGGTCGATGAACTAACCTGTACACATGTCACCAGGGAACTGCTATCTGACATCGGGTATAATACCAACTAGCATGTTCCCGGCGAGTCCTGTCCGGTGTACTCAGAACCCAATGAGCCCCTGTATACATCTTAGTTGGACCAACTGACACCAATGGCTTCTGAGACCGGCCACCGCCCCTCGTCGGGGTCTCGACTGTATACACTAGTCTACTAATGGAGTATCGATGCCTAGTCTCGAAACTCCCACGACTAGGGACCACTTTAAGGATGTGCTTATAGACCCCAGCTCCCATGTATATGATCGCCATCATACTGCTGGCCGTCAAGCAAGAATCCTATGGGCTCTATCAACGTGCAATAGTAACATGTAAGGTCACCTAAAGCAGTACACGATGATAAAGATAAACCAGATAGCATACTATCATCTTGAGTAAGATTGTCCTACCGGCATAGGTCCTCCCTCAATCATTGCAATCACGTGCCTGCGATCCAATAATTGACTTTGAGGGCACTATATCCAACAGAATCAACCCAGAAAGAAAAAATAAAGAGGCAAGACATCAAAACTTAAGAAAAGCGATCATAACCCATCGCTCTAAGTCTCGCACAAACCCAAGTCTGACTAGGTCTACCAATATACAATTTCTAGTCTCTGATCTGATGTGATATGTTGTGATGTGATGGAGTTTATCTAGATACAATAGAATATAACAATACAAGAGTGGGTACGATCCAACATGTGTCCCACCTACCAAAGCAAAGCACCCTGGAAGAAGCTGTGTGCCAGCAATACCGCAACTGATCCCAAGCGGTCAAACCTGCCAAAGTTGTGGCACAACGGGGTGAGTTGCCAACTCGTGAGTATAAAACATCAGCAAGTAGAAATCGAATAAAACAACAATTTCCTAGGTCACTATATCCTGAAGGTAATACTATGATATCTCTATATCCTGAAGGTAATACTATGATATCTAGGGTGACCAAGTACGCATATACGTCAACAATCGAGTCAATGCAATGACATATAAATAAATATCTAACATCATATGCCTATATGCCTGTGGATATCATCCATGTGTCCATCGACACAAAACAATATCATGGAACCTGAGTATCCCACACCGACACTCGAACATCATGAAAACATATGCCTGTATATATATATATATATATATATATATATATATATATATATATATGAGGATATCAACTACGTGTGTCCATCAACGACACATCAAAATCATGGAACCTGAGTGTCGAACACCGACACTCGAAACATCATGAAAACCCGTGTCCAGCATCGACACGTAAATCCTCATATCTCAAGCGCCGCATACTCATATCGGCCCTCATATCTCATCTCAGGCCCCGCATCCTCAGATTGGTCCTCATATCCATCTCATATCATAACTCCAAAACGGTATCATCCGGATATCCGCCGAGCTCTATACAATCACCGGTAGGTAGTGTGACCTCTGCCAGGCTCATCGTCTACATCACAAAAATCATTTCTCGCCCTGGGGTACCATACCGGGTCTACAATATACCCGCAAACGGCATCTGCCAACTCCTCGAATCAGGTCTCAAAAATAAGCTCAGAACTGAGAAAACTCATGGTGGACGACTCGAAATATCATATCAAGAGAAACCGGGTTTTTAAAACAATACACCATTTCTTTTGAAATATACCACGGTTCTCAAATCCAGAGATCTCATAAAAAACAGCATCTCAATGCATATAACCATAAAGTACAATGTATGCAACATAGAGTAGTAATATGAGCATATCGGGTATATCATGCAAGCATGTCAAGTGATAGTACTGAACAATGAATGCACTTTTATGTTTAAAATTAATATCATGACAGGGCAGTTCCCCTGTGTAAATGGCATGACAATCCTACTATATAAGTGACATGGCAATTCTACTGTATAAGTGGCATGGCAATTACTGATGAAGAATGTGTGTGAACCGGAAAATCTGTGTATGTGTAACATGCGCATCAACGGTAATGGTGCAGGTGTACTAGCAATTGATATCATATAACATTAATTGCTAGAAACATGATAAGTATCACACGAAGAATAATATCCTACACAATATGAACAATAAATGGGTATATCTACCTACACAAGAATCATACGATCACTTTTTACACGATACACATCGTCATTTGAAAATAGGTTTGGTTCAGGTGACAATCTTTATATCGGCGATCCCGCCTCATAACATTCGATATGACAATAATCATCAATCATCATCGTCAAATCACTAGCGCAGATCAATCATCCGGTACATCTCATCGCTTACGGTAATCCATCGTACGGGGTCATCAAATAGAATAGGGAATCTATCGACTATACAATAATGAGGGTACGGATCTAAAGTCTCGTACGGCATATTACTCATAAATATATACACATATATCTCAAATCATATTTGTATAAACGTCATATCTTATTAATTTCACCACACCTCTATCTCAATCTCGTGTCGTGTTTATCGATCTCGATCTCCTATCCTATCATTATCAACCCATACTTTTCATCTTTCAATTCATACTTATCATGATTCACTTCTCATTTCATATTTTCATATGTCGATCCGATTCATCTATATCTACATCATGTTATCTATTATACCTATATTATATTATTAATATCTATTAGCGTCAACTTTAAACATATCAGCTCTTCATTAAATCTTATTATTAAATCCTATAATAAGGTTATCCTAAGCTCGTAATATATCCTTTATTTGATTATAATTTATAACACAATTTTCCATATCAATGTTTGCGGGGGTGTTATACGCCATCCACTCGACTTCCCCCGTAGATATAAATCTACTCACCAGCAATTCTCCTCGCTTAGCCGGAGTCGATGTGTTTCGTCGTCACGGAAGTCCACACGAAGGTACCTACAATCAATACACAATCACAATTGCAATTAAAATAAATCCGAAAACCGATACGGCACACGATTCGCTCATAGGTTAAAACCTATAGCTTCGCATGCAAAACACAACCAAATAACCCTTGTCGTTAACGTTCAAACGCCAAACGACGGAATCCAAATCAAATATAAAAACCAAGTTTCACAAATCGCATAACACTAAATCAGCAACAAGGGAAAACATTCCCAAATTTTGACTCAGGTAAAATTAGCCAATTTTGCATATAGGGTTGCTCTAGATATAGGATAAGAAAGCTATAGAACAAAAATCACCACTTTTCACCATGACTTGGCCAAAATTTGCGGCCTGGGGGAATTTATCTGCGGCCAGAACAAAGGGAAAAGGGCTCGGGTTTCTAGGGTAGCTTCTAGGTTGCCTGCTCGTCTCTTTGTGTTCGCTAAATAAGTTTTAGTGTCTCCGGGTTATAGCAGATCTCAGTATCCCCTCCCAAAATCCACAAAATACGATATCGAGGAATTTCTAACTCCGTGTTTTGGGTTCTAGTCTCAGGTCTTGGCCAATAGAACACTCTCTAAGGTCTTGTAAACACTCATTACACCTCAATTACCACTTAACATCATCTTATAATTTTCTAAGATCACAAACCTAACTAAATCAATATCTAAACTAAAATACGATATTTAATAAAATTACTAATCTAAAGTGAAGAGATATACCTCATTAGCAACTAAAGAAAATTCTTGAGTTGCCAAAAGTCTCCAAAATCCAAACTTGAAAGGTCTAAAGGGTTTAGGATAGGCTTGTGCATGTTTTATGTGAACGGGGCATGAGGTTTTGGCAAGGAATTTGAGATTGTGCATGGAGGTAGTGAGGTGAATGAAGAAGATGAAGAAAACATGGAGAAAACAATGGGGAAAGAGGAATGGGGCAGCCAAGTATAACCTTCTCTCTCTCAGCCTCACTCTCTTCTTACAATTATCCCCCCTACACTCACTTTCTCACAAATATCTCTTTTGTCCATAGCATCTAATTTTTATTCATTTCACACACACACTCTCTTCTTTTCTTTTATTTTCTTTTCCTTTATCTTTTCTTTTCCTAAATCTCACAACTCACAAGTCACAAACACAAAAACCAACATGCACATGACATGGTGCATAAGTCACGGAAAAATGTAAAAATACGGATTTGACCAAAAATCGGATAAATATCATTAAAATAAATAAATCATTTTAATCTCCAATTAATTTCCATATACCGGTATATATTTATACCATTTTACGAAAAATCCCTATTCGCAAATCGAATGGTTTTCGCGAAATATATTATTTTAATATTAAATTCCCAAAAATAATATTTTATATTTCTGAAATGTTATATAAACCTTCTTCTTTTCTTTTGAATTAAATCAAGAGTTTAACCCTTCTTTTTTCAAAAATAAATAGTTTTCCACCATAAAACCCTTGAAGGGGAATTCGGATCTGCCATCAAATCCCTAAAAAGGGAGATTTTAAGTCTCATCTTCCATTTTCCCCCCAAGATTCAGCCAACAGAGAGGAAAAAGAATGATACCCATCTCCAAAAATCCCATTCCAGAAGGATCCGAGGCTCAAAAGAAGATCTAAAGATTTCTAAGAGTTTAACTCAATTCAAGATTTGTTGGAGTTTAACTCCATGAATCAACCCCCTTTTTAGGAGTTTAACTCCAAATCTATATATAATTCCTGTTTGGAGTTCAACTCCAAAGCCCTCTTGGGAGTTCAACTCCTAACCCAGGGGCTAAGCCCCTTTTCCCGCTGGTGTTTCCAGCGGTCGCGTGCCGCGCACGTGACCTGCAGGCGTCCAGCAGTTGCGTGCAGGGCACGTGACCCGCTGGCGCTAAACGCCCACGTGAGCCTCACGTGACCCGCGGGCGCTCAGCACCCAGCGGTCGCGTACAGCTCACGTGACCCGCTGGCGCCCATCTGTCGCGTGCTGCGCACGTGATCCATGAGTGTCCAGCGCCCACGAGCCTGGCACGTGACCCGCGGGCGCCAAGCGCCCACATGCCAGGCACGTGACTCGCGGGTGACAAGCGTCCATGCGCCAGGCACGTGACCCGTAGGCACCCAGCGCCCACGTTTCATGCACGCGTCTTAAAACGCTCCTCACCCCTCATTTTTCATGCACTCCACACCAGAAACACGTCCCCCATTGGGAATTTTTTTCTAACAGGGCGCTGCCCCGCACTCCGCTAGGGGGCTGCTAGCCCCCTTGACCCCCAGCCCACTATTCGTGTAGCGGGACCCCCGTAAACTCTGTAAGGCCCCCGATAATCCAAAACCCCCTTCAAAGCACAACACACGCACACTGCACGCTGAGTTCGCATGACTAGTTGACCCGTCAATCGAAGGTTCTTTCGCTCCAAAGGTGAGGGGTAATTAATAACAGCTTACTCCGCGGCTGCCGGAAATTTAGATCCCCACAATTAATAAATCTTGATTTACCTTAGACAGAAGGAATTTGTATACGCCTGACAAGCGACGCGTATTCCCATCTCAATGGGGTGACGAAAAACACCCTACACCATAGTCCACGGTGTAAGTTGGACTCCTCTCGTATACACTGGCATATTCTATACCAAGCTATAAATAACCGCGTTAGCATAACAATCAAACATTATATCAGTTACATTCTCTTATCTGTCTATTCTATTCCTACTTTTCTTTAGGACTTACCGAGCGATTGTTCGCTGACGACATTCCTATTTCTTTTCTTTCTTTGAAATGTTGTCAGGAGGAACCGACTCTGAGGAGTTTGAGACCAGCCATGAGCACTTGGAGCAAACCACTGAGCAGCACGGCCTTTACGCTTTACTTGTACTTACTTTTCTTTCATTTCATACCATTGTTTAGGCATTGCTTTCCATTCTTGTATTTTCATTTTCAGTTGTATTGTAAAGAAATGTCCAATAAATAAAAGTTGTTGTTCATTTATATTTCATGTTTTCTTGTGTATATTTACATTATATTGCTTAGTTACGCTTAGCGTGTTTATTTCTGAATAAATACATAGCGGGACTCGTCGCGTCTCCTTACCCGTACACTGGGAAGCGGGACATGACAAATGCAGTCACTAATTCTATCAAACAGATATAAAACTAACCAGATAGAGTCAACGGAAAGGATAGCGCTGACGTCGCTGATTTAGATGTCCGCAATATCTTCGAGGTAAGGAAATTCCTGATCCGAGGTAAGTCCACTTCTCACTCTGAGCATGCATACTCAGGTCGTCAAAGCAACATAATAGCAATATATATACATATATAATGTGCAACGATGATAAACATAAAGCAGTGAGTATAGAGCAATGACGCGAGCATGAAATAACCGGTACGGGTCAATAGTAAAGTATGTATATCGAAGCGGTAATTAATGTCCATGCCAGTCTCTAAGTCTCAATGTCTAAGTCACTAAACTTCTCGTCAGTCCAAGTGAGCGTCAACCACCTCAGGAGTATCCCCAACCCAAGGGTAAGCCCCATGGGCAAGGGAACACGGGCCTGAATCACTATCAGTAAGAATCAGAAACACTATCAGTACAAATCCCGAAATCACTACATATGCCGGCAGTGGGACTTCTGAGATTCCGTTGATCAAACTCACACTCAAACTAGCCCACACCCCGCGGCCTACATCAAACACCGACCATGAATCTAAATACTAGTCGCTCCATGACAAGTCTACGCGAGAACTGGAGACAGGGTCTCTATCATGCATGTCTCGACTGGTATCCAAGATAAATGGACAGTGCTCGATATCTTACCTATGACACTAATATAAGTGCTTCCATACCCGTCCCATACCAGTTATAGTTACACTTATATATATCCCATAGGTGTCAACAATGCAATAATCAACCGGTTTCGCTGATTGTGTATAAGTACGTGTCACTTTCATTATTTAATCACGCTTTTACACTAACGTACTTGCAACAATCCAATCACTAAAATTTATCACTTAGTAATGTAACACGGTCATTAGGGTATCGATGCAGATGAACACTATTTACAAGGGTATAACAGTCATGCGATATGGTGGGGATATAGTGAATGCACTACTGAATACATATGAGCAACCGGTGTCGGTTGGATTAGAAAAATCATATAAAATCACACGTGCATAATTTGGCAAAATAATATAAAAAGTGTAAATGGTGTATTAAATTTTCTGTACGGAAAAATTGATTTCGAGTCAATCGGGTTTCAGGTTTGTAAGTTATAGTCATTTCATTTTAAGTGTTTACTGCTGGAAATACAATTTCTGAACTGGAAGTCCGTTTCGTAACACGTTTTACTCTCTGTTGGGATCATAATTAGGCGATGCTGCTGTTCAACTAATTGTAGTTCTATGAGTTAACTTTACATTTCAGGAGATGGATCAACAGTATTCATCTTGGCTTAGGAGTTATGATCAGATTACTGATGAAGGGTGCAAGCTGAAATGACAGAAATCTGCCGTACATGTCATCCGTTTAAAATATGATTTAAATACCAAATGATACTGGAATTTAGTGAAACTGGTACCATTGTAAAGATAAAACAATTTTCTATGCAGAGATAATTGTCTCAGTACACTATCACAATTAAACATTAAGATTTCAGGTGTATAAATGCATGTCAAAGGGTAAGTTCCTCCTCTGGATTGCAGTCCAAGGTCAGGTAAGTTCTTTGTTTTTGATGTTCAGAGTATACATCTAACATTAAACCTATATGTCGTATTAAGGATTATGCAGTACCCTTCTCAACGAACCCAAGCATGCTGCAATTGGATTTTTTTGGAATTAATTATGAATTTAACGATGTCAAGTGTTCGGTAAAACGCGAGTTTCGGTATAGACGCTAGGGCGTCACTTTATGTGTGAAAACGATATCGATTTGCCACAAAATTTCTACATGGTGTTTATTAATAATATCAGGGTCTAAATATCATGATTTTCGCCATATTTGATTTATTTATCGTTTATAGTTCACATCAAACACTTAGGGTAGCATCCGGTAAACGATCAAAACACTAGTTTTCTTTAACCAATTGAATTTAAATATTATCCATATAGCCTCTGTGTAATACTGACACTATAATAAGCCATAATCAAGCTCCAATCAATAGAACGACACTATGGTTCGCTATACAATTTCAAAGGTAGTTACGATCTAAATATAGTTATATATATATCCAGTTATTATAAAATTGCTTCTGCTCACGTTTAAAAATAGTATGATAAACAAGTGAGGTATTTCGCTTGCCTCAAGATGAAAACGACACATCAACGCCGACAACGATCGCACGCACGGGCACGGCATGTATGGCAGCACAAACATCAACAGTAGCTCTGCTAGGGTTCTGTCTATGGCTCGAGCTTGGCCTTGGCCTTGGCGATGGCGATGGTTACGGCGACAGCGATGGTTACAAAGACGGTGAGGTGGTGGTGGTCCAGGGCTCCACGACGGTGAAGGAGTCGGTGTATAATGGCTTCCAGCGGCAATGAAGCTTACCAAGGGCTCGGTGTAGAGCTCAGGGAAGAAGAGGGGCTTGGCTACGTCTTTGAGGAGGAGAGGATGGTTGAGGTTGCGGGTCTCGCCGTTGATAGTGGCTGTGCTGGCGGTGAGTTTCAGCGGAGCTTCGGTGGTGGTGCAGTTACAGTGAGATGCTCGGTGGTAGTTGATGGTGCAGGTGGTGAACGGGTCGGGCCAGTGGGGTTCTCGTGGTCGGAGAAAGAGGGCCTGGTGAAGCAAGGGAGAAGGAGGAGGCGAACGAGGGCACGATGGCGACTAGAGAGCTTGGCTTGGCCGGAGGAGAAGGCATCGACATGGTTAGGTGTTTGGTGCTTGCTTTGAAGTGGGTCTCATCGGGGTACTGGGGGTGGCCTTGATGGTGGAGGCATCTGGTGGTCAGCGATGCTCGATAATGGGGAGAGGTCGTCGATGAGGGTGGTGGGTGTGCGGCGGAGGCAACGGCGACGAGGACGAGGGAGGGTGGAAGATGGTGAGGGAGCTCGGTTGTGGAGGTTAGGGTTGAGTTGGGGCTGCTGGTGGCGGCGTGGTCGATGGTCAGCGGCGGTGAGGTGGAGTGAGGTCGATGGGGGATCTTGGTGAGCTCGAGCTCGTCGGCGGAGGTGAGGAGCTCGAGAGGTAGGGCTTCACGAGTGAAAAGATAGAGAGGAGTGAAGAAAGAGGGGTTGGTTGTGAGAAGAGAGGGTGGCGAGGCAGGCAAAGGGATCGCGGGGCGGTTGCGGGGATCTTACGGAAGCGCGAGGGAAGGGGAAGACGTGGGGGGATGTGGAGACGAGGACGAAGTCGCAGGGAGGAGCGGGTGAGGATTTAGGGGAGGGGATCTCGGGGAAGTCGTGGCATGGTGGCTCGGTCGTCGCGGCGCGGGCGCGAGGAAGGAGGAGACAGGGAAATAGCGGGAAAGGAAAAGGGGAGGAGAAGAAGAAGAAGGGAGTGGGAGTGGGGAGTTTGGGTTTGGTCGGGTTCGGGTCCGGGCTGAGGTTTGGGTTAAATTAAGAAAAATAATAATTAAAATAAATAAAAATATATAAAAAGTGAAAAATAATAGGAAAAATCTGGAAAAATATAATAAATAAATACACGGAAAATATTTATAAGGGAACTGTGTATTACACTATCTAATACTTGAATACATACTATAACATAGGGAATGGGAAAATCAAGGTGGAATTGAACTCGTATTTAGTAAGGTACAGTGACTTAGAGGATGATCATTCGATATCAGTGGCGCTCGCACACACACACACACATTAGGCTGTGGGCCTAGCGGCACGGCTGCAGGGTTATATCCCGGACAACAGTGGATCGTAGTCTCGGGTATGCACGAGACTCTTGTTAAACACGAGCATCCTTTTCACCAATTGATTTCATTGACTTAGTGATTGATAAGTATGTCGGGGTCGATATTTACCGCCGGAAACCGGGAAAGACTGACGTCTTGCCTGAATCTGGGGGCAGATGCTAATTGGTGCTATCCGTCCACCTCTCCGAAGATGCCAAGTTGATTTATGACACCATGTATTGAAGCTTTAGACGGATGCGGCCGTTGTAGCAGACTTCGTAAGATTCCCCCTCGTCGAGAGGTTTTTGATTGTGGGGACGCTCTTCCCTGCATGAGCAATCCCCTGCAGTTAGTTACGCTACCGCATCACGGTAACAACTTTCTCCTTCTCCAGATGGTCACTTCGTATCGTGGGTGTTTGTTTTGTGTTTGGTTGCTTGTAGATTGTATACGGAGACTAATTTATGTTGTCACCCGTAGGACGTGGATTAGTCCAAATCCGTATTTTTGGGGGTTTGGGTTTAAGGATACGTTAGTCTCATTTGAGACTAAGATCAACTTAAACGTTCGTTAATGATACGTTAGTCTAATTTTAGACTAAGATCAACTCAACGTTTGTTAAGGACACGTTAGTCTAATTTTAGACTAAGATCAACTTAACAGGATCATTTAGATCCAACAAGAGAGCATTTGGGCTCTATTATTTAGTTTAAGGACATTGCGGTCGATTACCAGTTTAAGGACATAGTGGTCTGGTCCCCTCCGAACGGCGGCCGAGACATGGGCTGTCTAGCGTGAGATTCGGGGCAGATGCTAATGGGTGTTATCCGTCTACCTCTCTGAAGATGCCAAGTTGATTTATGGCACCATGTATCGGAGATTTAAACGGATGCGGCCGATGTAGCAGACTTCGTCAGATTCCCCCTCGTTTGAGGGATTTTTGATTGTGGGGACGCTCTTCCCTGTAGGCGCAAGCCCCTGCAGTTAATTACGCTACCGCATCGCGGTAACAACTTTCTCCTTCTCCAGCTGGTCACTTCGTGTTGTGGGTGTTTGTTTTGTTTTTGGTTGCCCGTGGATTGTATACGGAGACTAAGTTATGTTGTCGCCCGTAGGACGTGGATTAGTCCAAATCCGTATTTTCTTAGATTTGGTTTTGGGGTTTTGGTTTGAGGATACGTTAGCCATATTTGAGGCCAAGATCAACTCAAACGTTTGTTAAGGATACGTTAGTCTAGTTTGAGACTAAGATCAACTTAACGGGATCGTTTAGACCCGACAAAAGAGCGTTTGGGCTCTATTGTTCCAGTTTAGGGACATAGTGGTCCATTGAATGTATGGCCGTCGGGACCCGTCACCTCTATGACGACGTTGAAGGATTACAACGACAGGTGTCAGAGGAGTTCAGAGATGTACCCTTGGACCAAAATTGGTTGGGTGATCCATAGTCCAATTTGGGACTAAAGTCTGTTTGAAGGTTTAAGGATACGTTAGCCATATTTGAGGCTAAAATCAACTTAAACGGTTGTTAAGGATACGTTAGACTAGTTTGGGACTAAGATCGACTTAACGGGATCGTTTAGATCCGACAAAAGAGCGTTTGGGCTCTATTGTTCCAGTTTAGAGACATGGTGGTCCATTGCCAGTTTAGGGACATGGTGGTCCATTTCCAGTTTAGGGACGTAGTGGTCCAATAGGTAGTTTAAGGACGCATAAGTCCGTGGGTTTAAGGACCCCACAGTCCATATGGGTGTGTTTAAGGACGATTAGTCCGTTAGTTTAAGGACGCATAAGTCCGCGGGTTTAAGGACCCCACAGTCCGTATCTTGGTTTAAGGACGCATAAGTCCATGAGTTTAAGGACCCCACAGTCCGTGTTGATGTATGGTTGTCGGGACCCGTTACCTCTCTGAAGACGTTGAAGGATTACAACGACAAATATCAGAGGAGTTTCGAGATGTACCCTTGAACCAATGAGTTGGTTGAAAGAGCAGATGTGCTCAGTTCAAGATGATTTGAGGACTTATGGCCAGTTTGGGCTAAGTCCAATTATATTTGAAATATTGGCCCTTTGGACCATTAGACATTTGTCTGGGTTCAGCCCCTCATCATTCAGCAGTGCTAAACAGAGGTTTGGGGGCTCTGACAACATTTTGGCTTTTATTAGGCACTGACCCTTCATTATGGCTCTGGAGTTTACTTTGAATGTCATGTGAAATGATCAAGTTTGGAAAACAAGAGTATATTTGAAGTTCAGTCAAAGGGGAATCCTACCTCTGGAAAAACTTAGCCATTTTGGGCTAGGTTGGTTTTGAAATAGTGTTAACACTAGAAAGTATTTGACGGTCACGTGTTCCCACGTGATGCGTTTTAAAAATAGTGTTTAAACACTAAAAATGGGGTGGTCACGTGGGGTCACGTGAGGCGCCTGAGATTGGGCCGAAACTCCTTTATTTTACCCTTAAGGCTGCAAATGAGTGTTAAACACTTAGCTTTCAGGCCATCACGTGTGAGCACGTGAGGCATCTGAAGATGGGGCCAGATTTCCTTTCACTTTGTTCTGCAAATAAGTGTTAAACACTTTTTGACTCTCTGGCTATCACGTGCGGGCACGTGATAGGCATCCATCCATTGGATATTAAAGAGATCTGTTAGGGGTCACGTGGGGACACGTGAAGGCGCCCTAAATGTGGAGCCAGGTCTCCTTTTGTTTTATCCTCAAATCCGTGTTAAACACTTTTATTTTTATTTTGAGCATCACGTGTTGACACGTGATGGGGATCTGTGCGCCAATTGTTAAAGCATTTGCTGAGGGGTCACGTGATAACACGTGAGAGCGCCCAAAACGTTCATTTCCTTTGCTTTTTCTTTCTGCGTTTTGGGAGTCACGTGGGAGCACGTGGGGTGATGCTTCAAAGTTCTTTGCAGGGGATCTTTTCAAGGGTCACGTGGTAGCACGTGACTCTGGTTCTTTGCATGTCTGAAGATCTCTTTATCTTTTTAAGAATCAGATCCTTCTTAGGGTTAAACCCTAGCAATAACTTTAGAGGAATTAAATTCCTAGTTTCTTCTGAAGAATTATATTCTTAGATAGAGTTATACTCTAGTTTCTTTTGAGTATGAATTAAATTCCTCATGTATGTGAAGAAATTCTGGATTAGGGTTAAACCCTGGTTCTGTCCATTTTGAAGGAATTAAATTCCTATAACATATGGTTAAACCCTAATTTTATCTCAAAGAAATTAAATTCCTATAATTTTATGAGAATTAAATTCTCCAACTTCCATTCCCTCTCTATGTTTTGGATCTGCATGGCAGGATCTCAACCCAATGAGAATTAAATTCTCAACTCATGGGGAGATGTGCACTTTGCAGATCCTCTACTAAAGAGAGAACTAACTTCTTCTTTTTAATATAAGAGTTAAACTCTTTTGAGAATTAAATTCTCTTTTTAGAAGTCTTCCCTTTCTTACCTAGGGTTTTTCTTTTGCAGAGAATTAAATTCTCTCCTCTTTTCTTTTTTCTCTTGAGAATTAAATTCTCCTCCCTCTGTTTCTTCTCCCAAAAAATGTAGATCCCCTTCTCTTCTCTTCTTGGCTCCTATTTATAGGAGAAGGAAGAGAATCAATTTGTTTAGCAAATCTCTCATTGAGAGATTTGATTTGTATGTTGAGAGATTTGATTTATATTTATTATTAATCTGGGCCTTTAGATTGTTAAGTGAATTTTATTCACCATTGAATTTTAAATCCAAAGATATCCATTTGGTATCTCGGTCAGATTTAGGGGGGAAATCTTTCCAAGTCCAAGATCTTTCCATAAATTGGTGATATTTAATCACCCTTGGATCTTTAATCCAACGGTCCCCATAATCATTTTCCATTTGGAAAGATTTAGAGAAAATTTCAGAATTTAATTCTATTAACTGTAAGGCTTTCGAAGCCAGTCACGTGCTGACACGTGACCCTTGGTCACGTGTGAGCACGTGACCCCTGGTCACGTGTGAGCACGTGACCCCCAATTGAGTCCTCTTCTCAGCGTTCATTTACGCTTCAGTTTTAACCATCACGTGTAAACACGTGACCATTGGTCACGTGTGAGCACGTGATACTTCATTGAGGTAACTTTTGATTTTTGATCAGGGAACAAATTTTAGAATTTAATTCTATTCATTATTTTAGAGGCCATAAGAGCCCATCACGTGTATGCACGTGACCTATAGTCACGTGTGAGCACGTGATGCCCCATTGGGGTCTTTTCTGAGTTTTTATTATATTTTTTAACTCCTCCAGCGGGTTCTTAAAAGTCCATCACGTGTGGACACGTAATTCCTCATAACTTTTGATCCCGGATGAATTACGAGGCCCATAATATTTCAAATCGAAGGGTTTTTCGAGCCGCTTTCGATACCATCAGAATTTATCTGTTTCTCATTCAGGATTTTGTCAAAAAACAGTCCGGAAGATACTGGTTCGCATTTCCTTAAGCATATCGCTGCCATTTGATACCTTGGACTCTTTTGCGCAGAAATTTTTGGCGGGAACAAATGCCCCCCACTACTTTGCCCACATAAGTATATATGTGGGTGAAGTAGTGCAGAGTAATACATGGCGTATGACCAGTTTCGGATTGGTATATAACTTTCAGGATCTTGATCTGAGAAGATAACGAGCGGACACAAGCGTCGTCATTTATCATTGACTCAAATCTTGACTCTTAAGAGATATAGTTCCAAACCCTTAACTCCATGAGCCGCACCATTTTATCTCTTTATGTCTTACTCTGCTTATGAGTAAGTTCTCCATTTCAATGACATGTAGCTTTGGCAAGTGTGGCTCATAGATGGTCCGTCTTGACCTCTTTGCAGGGCAGTGATGGCTTAGGAGACAGGGTTAGGATCTGCCACCTAAGACTTTTCAACTTTATGAGCCGTGAGGGTCTCATAAAGACTTTTCTCCCTACGGATCGAGAGGATCTCATAGGTGTATTTTCTCTTTAGGAGTCGTGAGGACTCCTAAGTGTGTTTTCTCTTGAAAGTCGTAAGGATCTTACAAGAGAATTTTCCCTCTTACGAGTCGAGAGGACCCGTAAGCGGTTGTTTCCCTCCTTGTCGAGATTCGACTTTGGGGAGTGTGACCCGTGGATAGTATGCAAGAGACCGTTTTGGATCGCCTTGCAGAGCCCCAGTGCTTAGGAAACATGTTTTTTAATCCTTACTGCCTAAGGCTTTATCTCACGAGTCGAGACGGATCGAGAAGTTCTCGCAAAGACATCAATTTCCTCACGAGTCGAAACGAATCGAGCAGATCTCGCAAGAATATCCTAACATCACAGTTAACCTTTGCTCTTTACGACAGAAGTCCGTTAGGGTCTGTGGTACTTAGGGTTTTGGCCGTCGTACCATCGCATGAGCTGATGTATTCCTCGATAGGCAATCGTGCTGTTCGAGTAGCCCTGCGACTGCCATGTCTCCGATCTCTTCGGGGGCTGGACAAGACATCTTCAAGCAATCCTCCTTGGCAGTTTGACCGTCGAAAGAGCAAGCGCTAGGAATTTGCCATGCCGCTTTTTACTTGAGGTTAGGCTCATTTTGGAGAGCCCCGATGAGTCATAACCACTCCGCGCTGGTGTGGGATGATCTCCGATAGTCTTTCAGGCTTTATATGACTTGCCGTTAAGACCCTGAAGCTAGGAATTTGGCCTTTGCTTCGTTTGCTGGCATTGCGTCCTCTGTATCGAGACAAATGTCGTGGTTGTCTCTAGGTTGCTGATGAACCGTCGAGATTTGGAACTAGGGATTTTGCCGTGGCTCCTTTTGGTGATGTTGCGTCCGCTGTATCGAGACGAACGTCGAGGTGGTGACCACTCCATATGGGATGATCTCCGGTGGTCTTTCAGGCTTTATATGACTTGCCGTTAAGACCCTGAAGCTAGGAATTTGGCCTTCGCTTCATTTGCTGGCATCGCGTCCTCTGTATCGAGACGAATGTCATGGTTGTCTCTAGGTTGCTGGTGAACCGTCGAGGTTTGGAACAAGGGATTTTGCCGTGGCTCCTTTTGGTGATGTTGCGTTTGCTGTATCGAAACGAACGTCAAGGTGGTGACCACTCCGCACTGGTGCGAGATAATCCCCGATTGTCTTTCAGGCTTTATATGACTTGCCGTTAAGACCCTGAAGCTAGGAATTTGGCCTTCGCTTTGTTTGCTTGGTGTGTCCTAATCCTGTTGGAGGAAGAACGTTGTTGACATCTCGTCTGCTGTATCGGGACAAATGTCGTGGTGGTGACCACTCCATGTGGGATGATCTCTGATTGTCTTTTCGGTTTTATATGAGTTACCATCAAGACGTTGAAGCTAGGAATTTGGCCTTCGCTTCGTTTGCTTTGGCGCGTCCGAATCCTGCTAGGGGAAGAACGCTGGGGTGACATTTCATCTGCTGTATCGAGACGATCGTCGAGGTGGTGACCACTCCGCGCTGGTGCGAGATGATCTCCGATTGTCTTTCTGGTTTTATATGAGTTACCGTCAAGACGTTGAAGCTAGGAATGTGGCCTATGCTTCGTTTGCTTTGACTGTGTCTGCTGTATCAAGACGAATGCTGAGGTGGAGCTGGGATTTTGCCGCCACTCCGCTTTGTTTCGACCATGAGGTCTTTTGTTGATTTTGCATGTACATCCTGCTGGACTGCGAAGGAACGCCGTTGTTGACATTGCGTCTGCTGTAACGAGACGAATGCTAAGGTGGAGTTGGGATTTTGCCGTTACTCCGCTTTGTTTCGACCGTGAGGTCTTTTGTTGACGTTGCTTCTGCATCCTGCTGGGCTGCCAAAGAACGCCGTTGTTGACATTGCATCTGCTATAACGAGACGAATGCTGAGGTGGAGTTGGGATTTTGCCGTCACTCCGCATTGTTTTGACCATTGGGTCTCTTATTGACGTTGCATCTGCATCCTGCTGGACTGCGAAAGAACGCCGTTGTTGACATTGCGTCTGCTGTAACGAGACAAATGCCGAGGTGGAGCTGGGATTTTGCCGTCACTCCGCTTTGTTTCGACCATGGGGTCTTTCATTGACGTTGCATCTGCATCCTGCTGGACTGCGGAGGAACGTCGTCGTTGACATCTCATCTGCTGTAACGAGACGAATGCTGAAATGGAGCTGGGATTTTGCCATTGCTCCGCTTGATGGTGTAACATCTGTGTCCTGTTGGAATGAGGAGGCATGCCGTTGTTGGTCTCCAGGCTGTAGATGTGGCCATTGAGATTTGGAACTAGGGACTTTGCCATGGTTCCGTTTCGTTGCGACTCTGGGGTCGGTTGTTGACGTCACGTCTCCATCTGGTTGGAGTGAGGAGAAACGTCGTTGGTGATCTCTAAGTTGTCGATATTGACGTCGAGACCCTGAAGCTAGGGACCTTCTTTTGCTTCGTCTGTTGACATTATGTCTGCGATATTGCGACAGATGTCGAGGTTGTCTCTAGGTTGTCTATGAACCGTCGAGATTTGGCTTCGCTTTCTGGCGGAGCCTGTTGGGAAGGTATGGTTCCCTCTTTGTTTGTACCCCTGGATTGTATACAGGGATCGATGTGATCTCACCTGTAGGGCAAATTTTCATTTCATTCATCATTTTTTTTATTCTTTCCGCGATGCTCTATCATTTCTGCTTTTATATCGCGAAGGTCGCGATTGCCCAATCATTTCGGCTATTTTTCGCGATGCCCAATCTTTTCGGCTATTTATTTTATTTTTACTCGCTTTTTTTTTTGCGAGTTGCCCAATCATTTCGGCTATTTCGTATGCATACATTTTTACTTGCTGATTCTGTTTCCAAGTTGCCCCATCATTTCGGCTATTTCGTATGCATTTTTTTTTGGCTCGCTGATTTTTTTTTTTGCGAGTAGGGGATTTGGGATCTGATACCAATCTTGGCATCAGTATCGCTGCGACTGGAATATTGCCAGGTGCGAATCATCATTTGCCGTGAAAGGACTTGGAATTTGATACCGGTTTAGGCATCAGTATCGCTACAACTGGGATATTTCCAGGAGCGAATCATCATTTGCCTCTGTCGATGTTGAACAAAGGTGGCTTAGTAAACAGGGTTAGGATTCTGTCGACTAAGGCTTTTGACTTCATGAGCCGTAAGGGTCCCACAAAGGTATTTCTCCCTACAAGTCGTGCGGATCTCGTAGGTGTGTTTTCTCCTTAGGAATCGTGGGGACTCCTAAGTGCATGTTCTCTTGTAAGTCGTAAGGATCTTACAAAAGTGTTTTCTCCTTATAGGTCGAGAGGACCTAAAAGGGTTGCTCACCATATGGACATATTCCTAGTCACGGATGGAACCTTGCCGGGGAAATGTTTATTCGCGCCCATGGATTGTATACAAGGGTCGGTATTGAGCCGCTTGTAGGGCAATATCGA
Source organism: Agapanthus africanus (assembly GCA_030015575.1). Taxonomy (NCBI): domain Eukaryota; kingdom Viridiplantae; phylum Streptophyta; class Magnoliopsida; order Asparagales; family Amaryllidaceae; genus Agapanthus; species Agapanthus africanus. The sequence goes on along the minus strand of JASDDO010000014.1, from coordinate 640,884,016 downwards.
AGGTTATGGGGGTTGCTTAAGAACAGGTTAAGGTTTCTGTAACTTAAGACTTTCAAATCTTATGAGCCGTGAGGGTCGCATAAGAGAGTTCTCCTTACGAGTCGTGAGGATCTCATAAGTGTAATTTCTCCTTAGGAATCGTGAGGACTCCTAAGTGTGTTGCTTCCTTGTGAGTCGTAAGGATCTCACGCGGGTGGTTTCTCCTTACAAGGTCGAGAGGACCCTGTAAGTGTCTTTTAACGAGGTTGCGCCTTTTCGGGTTTTCACAAACACTCGCCGGTAGCCCTGCTGTTTTTACTCACGGAGCCCTTTCGAGTTTTCATCCGTGCCCACTTTGCTTATGGACATACCGTTCTTTTTATTTTTATTTTTTTTATTCTTTCTTTCTTTCTTTCTTTTTTTAACGAGGTCGTGCCCTTTCGGGTTTTCACGAACACTCGCCGGTAGCCCTGCTGTTTTTACTCACGGAGTCCTTTCTGGTTTTCATCCGTGCCCATTTTGCTTGTGGACGTACCGTTTTTTTTTACCACGTCAGCCTGAAGATGCTGCGGGTTGGGAGTAGTTTAATGACGTTTCGGTCATTTGCAAGTTTTAGGACATTGGGATCCGTCGTTAGTTTAAGGACGTTTCGGTCCGACGCCAGATTTAGGACATAGTGGTCCACCGTCGCTGTATTTGAGGCGACTTTCTAGTTTACTGACTTTTCGGTCTATGGGGCTTTCCCTATGAATGAGCATGATGCCCCCGGCATATCCACCTTTTTCGAAGCATGTTGTTGTAGCGGGTTTACTTTCCACTTTTCGGGCAGCGCGAACTTGCCCTGTTGGTATTGGTCTTCAACCCAGTTTTTGAAGACGTAGCAATTTTCGAGTGGGTGACCTATTATTCTGTGGTAGGGACAATAGTTAGGATTGTTAACGTCACCTGGTTTCAATGGACGTTTTGGATCTGGCAGAGTGATGAGCCCGCTGGGCACTGCTAGCTCGAACAATCTCTTTGTTTTATCTTTGGGAAACGAGTAAGGACGTTTCAACTTCTCATTGAGATATCGCGGCTTGTTGTTTTGACGACAAAACGGTCTCGGGTTACTCGGCTGTTGTTGAGTGTTGGCAACAAAGGCCTTTTTTTCCTTTTCCGTTCTTATTTCGTTTGCTCCGTCGTTTGCGGGTCCGAGATTCTTTCCGGGTAGCGTGAGATTGTACGGCTGAACATTCTCGCAACTCTCCAATTCTTTTGTTTTAGAAGTGAATTCCTTGAAGAGAGGGTTGAGAGCGGCTTCTTCATCAGAATCGCTTCCAAATGTGAGAACTCGTGATCCCCCGGGCTCGTCCCTATGACAATTGCCGGCAACTCTTTTATGCTCATCTGTCGTATTTTTTCGCTGTCTATGAGCTTCCCGCTTTATTCTATTGACGTGTTGTCTATGAGCGACATATTCTTGCCACCAACACTTAAAGGAGTTGCAGTCTTCAGTAGGATGTGCGATCCTCTGATGATATAAGCAGAAGTTAGGGTGTACGTCCGTTTCATCAAAATGTATACCACCAGGAGAATTTTCTCTGAAAGAGGGCGGCCTCATCCCCATTTCTATGGCTTTGGCGAATCGTTTCCTTGTCTTGATCCTGCTTTCATTTGCGGCGGATGTACTTTGATCTGGTGGGAGTGTTTCGACCCTTTTGTCCAGTCGCCAGCGTTTGGCCTTTTCAAATATGGCCATCTCACGCTCCCGGTCGGCTTTACTTTTCAGACGAATCTCATTCAGGAAGGCATCGATCATCTCGTCTGACGGCCACAGAAGTTCTGGTTCAGGATCCGCCCCCGGTTTCTCGGTGCAAGGAGCCTCTTTATCATCTATCAATGAGTGAGAGATCATATGACAACTTGCTACGTAGTCCTCAGATTCATCTGATGAGTCTTCTCCATCATTTTCGTCCTCGAGGACGTGGCTGAGGAACTCTTGGAGCGTGATTGGAATCCGCGCCTTCTGGTTATACTCTTCCAGCGCGTTAATCTGTTTCTGCAAATCCGTGCGCTTGTCGCCGGGCTTCACGGGCTTCTTGGATTTCTTCTTGTTTTTCTTTGAAGATTTTAACGGCTGGGTGTGAGTGCTGGGGCCTTCACCATTGATCTTTGGGGTTGGGCGCGGCTTCAGCATCCCTTCGACGATCTGGGGTTCTAGCAAGTTCTTCCACCCGATCGCCGGGCATGTCTGGAGATCATTCAGCATCTTTTTGGTTTTGGCTGACAGCACGACCTCCCACGAAGCTTCTTCAATAAAAGAACAAGTTGCCCCCGGTGTGTCCATCTTCTTTGGAGTGTGCGGTTGTAGTGGGTTTATTTTCCACTTCTCGGACAACGCAAACTTGCCTTGTAGATACTGATCCTCGATCCATTCTTTAAAGACGAAGCAATCCTCGATCGGGTGACTTATTGTTTGGTGGTAAGGACAATAATTGGGATCGTTGACATCGCCTGGCTGCAACAGACGCTTTAGAATCGGCAGATGAATGAGTCTGTTGCGCACTGCCAGCTCGAACAGTCTCCTTGTTTTATCCTGAGGAAACGAATAAGGACGTCCCAGTCTCTCCTCGAGGGATGGGCATGGACGTACGTTTCTTTGGGGGACAACCGGTTTAAAGTTGCTCGGCTGTTGTTGAGTATTGGTGATGAAAGTTGCTTTTCCTTTCCCCTTTTCATTCCGAGGATCCGTCTTTGAAGGAGACGATCTATGATCCATCTGATCCATTTGGGCTAACTTGTCAATCAAGGCCTGGAAAGTAGTTGGCTTGAAGAACATCATGAATTGAGAGATGGTCGCTTGCGGATCATGAGTGCCCACGAACATGCCCACCGCCAGCTCTTCTTCGATCCGCTGTTCGCATTTCGACCATAGATTCCGCCATCGTGCTGCGTATTGAACCCATGTTTCGCCTGGCTTCACCCTGGCGTTAATCAGTGCTGTTATCGGGGTGCGCTCGCTGGCGCTGGCAAATCTTTGTGTAAACAATAGCTCCATCTCCGCAAATGTTTTGACAGAGTCATTAGGTAGCTCCGAATACCATTCAAAGGCCGTTTCTGCTAAGCTGCCGACGAATTAGCGAAGCAACAGTTTGTCATCGCCTCCTGTGTTGCCGCATAAGGCCCTGAATTGAGCGACATGCTGATGTGGATTACCTGTCCCCTTGTACACATGGAATTTAGGGATCGTATATCCCGGCGGGTAGCTGATTTGGTCATACCAGCTCGGGTATGGTCGCCCAGTTTTGACGACTTGGCTGGCCGCTTCACTCGCCTGATGAGCTCGTATTTGCTGAGCTATATAGTCATTCAGTGCGGTCTTGGAAATGGTTTCCTCCTTGGCTACTGACAAAGCCGGTGGAGGATTCGATGTCTCTCTTTTGTCATCTTCAAGGACAATCGGAGGATCTTCAGTAGGAGGATCTCGTTGGATCATCATCCCTACCATATCTTGGAAGAGAAGCGCCATTTGTTTTATATTAGCCGCTTGCTCTGCGGCTTCTTTGTCCTTCATTTCGAGGACTCTGCGTAGGTAGTCAGCGTCAGTTTCTTGTTCATGACGCTGCTCTGATGATGCCTCCGGGCTTTCTTTTGGCCCGGTAAGTACGGCCATTGCAGTCATCATTTCCTGAAGCTTCTGTTGTTGCTCCTGGGCTTTTGTCACGGATCGAGTGAGCGGTCGGTGGCCTGTCGAAGCACGGCTTTCCTCCTTTCCAGAAGCCATATAAACAGTGTGCACCACCATACCCCCAGACTTGGGGTGTTTGTGCTCAGCGCGTTTACGGTTCGCCATGTTCACAGGGGCTTTCTCTGGCCTCCTTCTTTTCTGAGTGGTTGACGTTGTGGGGGCCGCTGTCGTGAGCACCCAAGTAGTCGTCATCTTTTGTGGCTTATCAGGACGGTTTTCTTCCTGCCGGACCTTCAGCTTCTTCTGCTGACGGGAGAAATTTCGATCAATCACCGAGTCTTGGACTTGGCGCCAGACCTTGTAGATTTTAGAAGACAGCCGCTGAGTGGACTGTTCTGGCTTGGCTTTCGCAACATTTCCCACCGGAGGAGGGGATCTTTTTAGTACGGCGGTAGGAGAGTTTCTGCGCACCATGTTCAGCAATTCAAAGCTGTTCCCGGTTGGAACAGTAGCATCGATCCCCACCGTCGGAGCTGGTGGCGTAAATCCAGGGGGTTTGACCCCAGCCTCTCTTACTCGACGCCAGTGGCGACGTCGGGCGTGTCTTGCGGATGGAGTCACCTCCGTTGTTGGATAAGCTCCTTCCTGCCCCATGCCCTGGGTAGGGGAAGCAGCTTTGAGGACCTCGCCTGGAGCAGCAACCGGAATAGCCAGCCTTGTAAAAACTGACTTCTCGGAAGGAGAAACCCTTCCAATGATTTCGTCTGCTTGAGCCGGGATAGCTATCCGCTTTGGGATGGCAGCTTCGGGTATCGCAGGTTTGCATACGTTCTGGCCCAGTCCGTTGAAAACTGAGGTATTGAAACTGGGCGACCCGTTGAGAGAGGTCGTGGCAGTGGTAAGCCAATCAAAGACCGACTTCTTTGGGGCTTCTTGCAACGTCATTGTGGTATTGAAGCTCAACGGTGGGAGCATGGTCCCGAAGAATAATCCAGTGGTAGCCTGAGTTACCTGCTCCACTGGCATCTTGAAAAGGGAGGCCGCTTGGGGCCCATAAGTCACTCCTCCAGCAAGGACCGAGCGAGAGTTGCAGTTGCAGGCAGTGCAGTTTGAAGCCATTGATCTTCTGTTTTCTGCATGGAGCAAGACACCAAATCTTAGTACCTCGAATCCATAGGCAACCATAATAAACCGCGATTCGTTCGCGAACACGACACACGAAGTGTGGAGTGGAAAGTGGAAAAAGTCCCACCGGGCGTGCCAGAATCTGGTCCCCTCTGAACGGCGGCCGAGACATGGGCTGTCTAGCCTGAGATTCGGGGCAGATGCTAATGGGTGCTATCCGTCAACCTCTCCGAAGATGCCAAGTTGATTTATGGCACCATGTATCGGAGGTTTAAACGGATGCGGCCGATGTAGCAGACTTCGTCAGATTCCCCCTCGTTTGAGGGGGTTTTGATTATAGGGACGCTCTTCCCTGCAGGCGCAAGCCCCTGCAGTTAATTACGCTACCGCATCGCGGTAACAACTTTCTCCTACTCCAGCTGGTCACTTCTTGTCGTGGGTGTTTTTTTTGTGTTTGGTTGCCCGTGGATTGTATACGGAGACTAAGTTATGTTGTCGCCCGTAGGACGTGGATTAGTCCAAATCCGTATTTTCTTAGATTTGGTTTTGGGGTTTTGGTTTGAGGATACGTTAGCCATATTTGAGGCCAAGATCAACTCAAACGTTTGTTAAGGATACGTTAGTCTAGTTTGAGACTAAGATCAACTTAACGGGATCGTTTAGACCCGACAAAAGAGCGTTTGGGATCTATTGTTCCAGTTTAGGGACATAGTGGTCCATTGAATGTATGGCCGTCGGGACCCGTCACCTCTCTGACGACGTTGAAGGATTACAACGACAGGTGTCAGAGGAGTTCAGAGATGTACCCTTGGACCAAAGTTGGTTGGGTGATCCATAGTCCAATTTGGGACTAAAGTCTGTTTGAAGGTTTAAGGATACGTTAGCCATATTTAAGGCTAAGATCAACTTAAACGGTTGTTAAGGATACGTTAGTCTAGTTTAGGACTAAGATCGACTTAACGGGATCGTTTAGATCCGACAAAAGAGCGTTTGGGCTCTATTGTTCCAGTTTAGGGACATGGTGGTCCATTGCCAGTTTAGGGACATGGTGGTCCATTTCCAGTTTAGGGACGTAGTGGTCCAATAGGTAGTTTAAGGACGCATAAGTCCGTGGGTTTAAGGACCCCACAGTCCATATGGGTGTGTTTAAGGACGCATTAGTCCGTTAGTTTAAGGACGCATAAGTCCGCGGGTTTAAGGACCCCACAGTCTGTATCTTGGTTTAAGGACGCATAAGTCCATGAGTTTAAGGACCCTACAGTCCGTGTTGATGTATGGTTGTCGGGACCCGTTACCTCTCTGAAGACGTTGAAGGATTACAACGACAAATATCAGAGGAGTTTCGAGATGTATCCTTGAACCAATGAGTTGGTTAAAAGAGCAGATGTGCTTAGTTCAAGATGATTTGAGGACTTATGTCCAGTTTGGGCTAAGTCCAATTATATTTGAAATATTGGCCCTTTGGACCATTAGACATTTGTCTGGGTTCAGCTCCTCATCATTCAGCAGTGCTAAACAGAGGTTTAGGGGCTCTGACAACATTTTGGCTTTTATTAGGCACTGACCCTTCATTATGGCTCTGGAGTTTACTTTGAATGTCATGTGAAATGATCAAGTTTGGAAAACAAGGGTATATTTGAAGTTCAGTCAAAGGGGAATCCTACCTCTGGAAAAACTTAGCCATTTTGGGCTAGGTTGGTTTTGAAATAGTGTTAACACTAGAAGGTATTTGACGATCACGTGTTCCCACGTGATGCGTTTTAAAAATAGTGTTTATACACTAAAAATGGGGTGGTCACGTGGGGTCACGTGAGGCGCCTGAGATTGGGCCGAAACTCCTTTATTTTACCCTTAAGGCTGCAAATGAGTGTTAAACACTTAGCTTTCAGGCCATCACGTGTGAGCACGTGAGGCATCTGAAGATGGAGCCAGATTTCCTTTCACTTTGTTCTTCAAATAAGTGTTAAACACTTTTTGACTCTCTGGCTATCACGTGCGGGCACGTGATAGGCATCCATCCATTGGATATTAAAGAGATCTGTTAGGGGTCACGTGGGGACACGTGAGGGCGCCTTAAATGTGGAGCCAGGTCTCCTTTTGTTTTATCCTCAAATCTGTGTTAAACACTTTTATTTTTATTTTGAGCATCACGTTTTGACACGTGATGGGGGTCTGTGCGCCAATTGTTAAAGCATTTGCTGAGGGGTCACGTGATAACACGTGAGAGCGCCCAAAACTTTCATTTCCTTTGCTTTTTCTTTCTGCGTTTTGGGAGTCACGTGGGAGCACGTGGGGTGATACTTCAAAGTTCTTTGCAGGGGATCTTTTCAAGGGTCACGTGGTAGCACGTGACTCTGGTTCTTTGCATGTCTGAAGATCTCTTTATCTTTTTAAGAATCAGATCCTTCTTAGGGTTAAACCCTAGCAATAACTTTAGAGGAATTAAATTCCTAGTTTCTTCTGAAGAATTATATTCTTAGATAGAGTTATACTCTAGTTTCTTTTGAGTATGAATTAAATTCCTCATGTATGTGAAGAAATTCTGGATTAGGGTTAAACCCTGGTTCTGTCCATTTTGAAGGAATTAAATTCCTATCACATATGGTTAAACCCTAATTTTATCTCAAAGGAATTAAATTCCTATAATTTTATGAGAATTAAATTCTCCAACTTCCATTCCCTCTCTATGTTTTGGATCTGCATGGCAGGATCTCAACCCAATGAGAATTAAATTCTCAACTCATGGGGAGATGTGCACTTTGCAGATCCTCTACTAAAGAGAGAACTAACTTCTTCTTTTTAATATAAGAGTTAAACTCTTTTGAGAATTAAATTCTCTTTTTAGAAGCTTTCCCTTTCTTACCTAGGGTTTTTCTTTTGCAGAGAATTAAATTCTCCCATCTTTTCTTTTTTCTCTTGAGAATTAAATTCTCCTTCCTCTGTTTCTTCTCCCCAAAAATGTAGATCCCCTTCTCTTCTCTTCTTGGCTCCTATTTATAGGAGAAGGAAGAGAATCAATTTGTTTAGCAAATCTCTCATTGAGAGATTTGATTTGTATGTTAAGAGATTTGATTTATATTTATTATTAATCTGGGCCTTTAGATTGTTAAGTGAATTTTATTCACCATTGGATTTTAAATCCAAAGATATCCATTTGGTATCTCGGTCAGATTTAGGGGGGAAATCTTTCCAAGTCCAAGATCTTTCCATAAATTGGTGATATTTAATCACCCTTGGATCTTTAATCCAACGGTCCCCATAATCCTTTTCCATTTGGAAAGATTTAGAGAAAATTTCAGAATTTAATTCTATTAACTGTAAGGCTTTCGAAGCCAGTCACGTGCTGACACGTGACCCTTGGTCACGTGTGAGCACGTGACCCCCAATTGAGTCCTCTTCTCAGCGTTCATTTACGCTTCAGTTTTAACCATCACGTGTAAACACGTGACCATTGGTCATGTGTGAGCACGTGATACCTCATTGAGGTAACTTTTGATTTTTGATCAGGGAACAAATTTTAGAATTTAATTCTATTCATTATTTTAGAGGCCATAAGAGCCCATCACGTGTATGCACGTGACCCATAGTCACGTGTGAGCACGTGATGCCCCATTGGGGTCTTTTCTGAGTTTTTATTATATTTTTTAACTCCTCCAGCGGGTTCTTAAAAGTCCATCACGTGTGGACACGTAATTCCTCATAACTTTTGATCCCGGATGAATTACGAGGCCCATAATATATCAAATCGAAGGGTTTTTCGAGCCGCTTTCGATACCATCAGAATTTATCTGTTTCTCATTCGGGAGTTTATCAAAAAACAGCCCGGAAGATACTGTTCGCATTTCCTTAAGCATATCGCTGCCATTTGATACCTTGGACTCTTTTGCGCAGAAATTTTTGGCGGGAACATAGTCCAATACCAGTTTAAGAACGTAGTGGTCAAATACCTGTTTAAGGACATAGTGGTCCAATGTGAGTTTAAAGACATCATGGTCGAGATTAAGGACATCATAGTCCGTGAGTTTAATGACCTCACAGTCAGGGTTAAGGACATCATAGTCCGTGAGTTTAAAGACCTCACAGTCAGGGTTAAGGACATTATAGTCCGTGAGTTTAAAGACCTCACAGTCAAGGTTAAGGACATCATAGTCCGTGGGCTTAAGAACCCCACAGTCCGTAGAGTGTTTGGTTGTCGGGACCCGTCACCTCTCTGAAGACGTTGAAGGATTACAACGACAAATATCAGAGGAGTGAAGAGATGTACCCTCGAACCAAAGTGGATTAAGTGATCTGCAGTCCAATTTGGAACTAAGATCAATTAATTAGATTATGAGCACATTTGGGCTCAGTTAAGTCTGAATTGAGGACTTATGGCCAATTTGGGCTAAGTCCAATTAAGTTTGAAATGTTGACCCTTTGTTGGACCATTAGACATTTATCTGGGTTCAGCCCCTCATCATTTAGCAGTGCTTAAACAAGAGTTTGAGGGCTTTGGTAACATTTTTATCTTTGAATGGGCATCAAACATTATAGCTCTGAATTTTACTCAATTTTGAGATTCAGTTGAAGGGGAGATTTTTGCCTCTGGAAAATTAGCCAATTTGGCTAACAATAGTGTTAAACACTAGAAGACAAATCGGTGTTAAACACTGGAAATAAAGCTCTCGAATTAGTGTTAAACACTTGAGAAGAAAGGGTCACGTGAGGGCGCCCAAAGGTGGGGCCAGATCTCCTCGCTTTGTTCTGCAAATAAGTGTTAAACACTTTTTATATTTTTACTTTGAGCATCACGTGTTGACACATGATGGGGAATTATGCGCTGACTGTTAAAGCGTTTTCCAAGGGGTCACATGGTAACACGTGAGAGCGCCCAAAGCCTTCATTTCCTTTGCTTTTTCTTTCTGCGTTTTGGGAGTCACGTGGGAGCACGTGAGGCATTGCCTCCGAGCTTTTTCCCTTCTCATTTTGGGGATCTTTCCAGGGGTCACGTGGGGACACGTGACCTTAGTCTTTTGCGTGCATAGAGATCTTTCAAGTCCCTTTATTTCTTTAAGAATTAAATTCTTTGTAGGGTTAAACCCTAATTATGATTTTGGAGGAATTAAATTCCTATTGTGAAAGAATTAAATTCTTATATAGGGTTAAACCCTAGTTTTTTCTATCTTGAAGGAATTAAATTCCTGTAATTTTAGGAGAATTGAATTCCCATATAGGGTTAAACCCTAGTTTTGTTTTGAGAGAATTAAATTCTCAATTAGGGTTAAACCCTAGTTCTGTCCATCTTGAAGGAATTAAATTCCTATACTTTTAGGAGAATTAAATTCTCAGATAGGGTTTAAACCCCAATTTCATCATGAAGGAATTAAATTCCTGTGAGTTTGGGAGAATTAAATTCTCAGATAGGGTTAAACCCTAATTTTGTTTTGGGGAGAATTAAATTCTCTAAACTCAATTCCCCCTCTAAGTTTTGGATCTGCATGGCAGGATCTCAACCCGATGAGAATTAAATTCTCAACTTATGGGGAGATGTGCTCTGTGTAGATCTTCAACCAGAGGAAGAACTAAGTTCTTTTGTGAAGAAGAGTTAAACTCTTAGATTTGAGAATTAAATTCTCTGTTTGAAGTTTTGATCTCCTTTCTTTTCTCACCTAGGGTTTTCTTTGTTGAGAATTAAATTCTCCTTTCTTTTCTCTCTGCAATTTCAAGATTCCAAAACTCTATATCTCTCCTCCTCCTCTTGGCTCTTATTTATAGGAGAAGGAAAAGAATCAATCTGTTTAGTGAATCTTTCATTGAAAGACTTTAATTGATTTTCGTAACCAACATGATCTTTTAGATCACTCATTGAATTTTATTCACCATTGGATTTTTAATCCAAATGATCTTTTATCTGTTATTCAAATTTTAGGGAAATCTTTCCTTGTAAAAAATCTTTCCATAAATTGGTGATTTTTAATCACCACTGGATTTTTAATCCAATAGTGCTCCATTTTACAGAACACTATCCTTTTTGTTTGGAAAGATTTAAAGAAATATTTTTCCAGTTAGGGTTTTTGATTTCCCTTAATTAGAATTTAATTCTATTGTTTCAGAGATCTTAGGATCCCATCACGTGTTGATACGTGACCCCCTCGATTAAGTATTTAATTTTGTTGTTTTAGAGAACTCAGGAATTATCACGTGTCAGCACGTGACCCTTGGTCACGTGTGAGCATGTGATACCCTATTGGGGTTTCTCCTTGTTATTTTATTATACTTTTAATTCTATTTAATGAGTTTAGAGGCCTATCACGTGTTGGCACGTGACCCCACTGATTAATTATTTAATTAGAATTTAATTCTATTAATTCAGAGAGCTTAGGAACCCATCACGTGTCTGCACGTGACCTTTGGTCACGTGTGGACACGTGATGCCCCATTAGGGTATTCCTTGCTGTTTTATAATATTTTTTAATTCATTTCAGTGGGTTTAAAGGCCCATCACGTGTGGTCACGTGACCCATTTTAATCATTTATTTTATTAAGTGCCCACAGGCTTTGCCTGTAAATGGTCACGTGAGGGCACGTGATGCCTCATAACTTTTGATCCCGGATGAATTATGAGGCCCATAATATATCAAATCGAAGGATTTTTCGAGACGCTTTCGATACCATCAGAATTTAGCTGTTTCTCATTCGGGAGTTTGTCAAAATACAATCCGGAAAATACTGGTTTGTATTTTCTTAAGCCCGAGCGCCCAAAGCGCTGGCGCTTTTCCCCACGCAACCTCTGGATGCCCTTTCCCTTTATTTTTTACATATATGTATACACACACACACATACACATACTCTACAACACTGTCCTTCCCAAGAAAATTTTTGGGCCGGGGCGCTTCCCCGCACCCCGCAAGAGGACTGCTAGCCCCCTTGACCCCCAGCCCGCTAACCGGGTAGCGGGACCCTCGTAAAAAACTCTGCATGGCTCCTGATATACCCATGCCCCCCTAAAAAAAACACACGTACACTGCACGTTGAGTTCGCATGACCAGTTTAACCCGTCAATCGGAGGTTCCCTCGCCCCAAAGGCGAGGGGTAATTAACGGCAGCTTAGTCCGCGGCTGCCGGAGATTCGGATCCCTACGATCAATAAACCCCAGCCTACCCTAGACAGGGGGAATCTGTAATGCGCCTGACAAGCACGCGCGTATTTCCATCTCAATGGGGTGACGAAAAACACCCTACAGATTCTGGCACGCCCAGTGGGACTAATCTCTCCTCCCATATTTCGGGTTAAACGTTCATGCGAACTCAATAAATATACATATCTGTATTTATACTAAAATAATGCTCTTTCATGCAGGTTTTCAAGCAATCACTTTCCAACAATGTCTCCAAAGGTGAACTCAGCTCTCGATACAGCTCCCATCTCCTACACGATGAAGATAGACTCCAAGAAGGTCCTTCCAGCCAGTTTCGGGAGACAATCGGAGGAGGAGCCGCTACCATTTGGCTCTATTATATTCGTGTCAGCTAACGCCATCCCAGCTCCTCAAGCTCCGGTAACAGACAAACCGGTCTCAAAGGGGAAGAAGCCAAATGTGGTGGTCTTGAAGGCGCCCCAACTCAAACGCAAGTCGGTGTTTGAGTGGCTCTCCTTGGCCTCGGCTGGGGGCAAGGCCATCAACACCAACAAAGCAACAAGGCATCTCGAGCAAGCTCCGGCGGTGCCCCTGACAACTGCTCGATCGGGTGTCTTCTCTAAGCTCCCCGCTAATCGACTCACGGTGGCTTCCCAGGAAACGGAGCCAATCATCCGTCCCAAGAATGCAGAGCAGCAACTTCTCCAAGAGCTCCGAAAACAGCTCAGAAGTAAAGACAAAGAGATGGCCAAACTTTACTCAAAAATTGACGACTTGACAAACGTCGTCTTACAGCTCACAGCCTAACTTGCCTCTCAGCCGCCCAATCAAGCGCAGGGCTCTGCTCGTGAACCGGGAAATGGTGCACCAAAGGAGCCGACGCCTATTCCCTCAAATCCAAAAGTGGGCGAACCGCATGAAAATCAGTCGCATCCTATCTCGGGAGATGTTTTGGCTACCGATGACAGTAGCCCGCTAACTCAAGATCAAATCATAGATTTGGTTGTCGGAAAAGTCAAAACATTGGTCGCCGAAGCCGAAGCGCAAAAAGATATCAGCAGTAGTGGGAGACCATATCCTGCTCAGTATAATCTGGTAGAATTTCCTAGCAACTATGTCATCCCCAAATTCGGAAGATTCGATGGGACGGAAAATACGAATCAGCACATCGCTCACTTCAAAGCCTCATGCGGGAATACTGGGGGCAACGATGCGCTTCTCCTCCGCCAGTTCGTTAATAGCTTGACCGATATCGCTTTCGACTGGTACGCGAGCATACCGGACGGCTCCGTTACTACTTTCGTCCAAATGGAATCTTTGTTTCGACAAAGGTTCATAAGCGTCGGCGATAAGATCACCATTACCGAGCTCGTAAGGACCAATCCCAAGAACAACGAAAGCAGCATGGATTTTATAACCCGATGGCGCAATCTCTCCGTCAAATGTGAACCGCCGATAGAGCAGGAGCAATCTGTCAGTCTCCTCGTAGGAAATCTCAACAATTGGATGGCCCCGTTTCTATGCACCGCGGGTCTCAAAACATTCCAAGAGCTGACCAGAAAAGCCCAGATGTTGGAGCGCTCAAAGTAGGAGTCCTCATCGGATTCCCAAAATAACAATAGGTCCTGGAGGAACCGAAGGGACGATAATCGCAAAGGCGGAAATTCCGACGATTCGGAATCTTTTAACACTTTGGCTAACCGAAATAAGCAAGGGATGAGCGGGCCCAATGCCAACCAGCCTCGGAAGCCAGTGTTCGGAGAGGGAGGAGAATCTCCACTGAAAGAGAAGCTGGACAAGGTCTATTCCTTCAGAAGGGACAAAATCCGTAAAATATTCAAAGACACCCTGAGAAACGGTCTACAACTGCCACAGTCAAAAAGACCGCAGGAAGCGAATAGGACCGATGACCCCAAATACTGCCCCTATCACAGAGTGATAGGTCATGCCATTGAGGACTGCTTCATCTTCAAAGATTGGGTCGAAAAGCAATACAAGGCCGGAGAGATAGAACTGTCCAAAGGCGTGTTAGCAAACAGTCCAGCTGCGACCGCCAATTTCATACAAACGGAGACCGAAGTTCTTCATGAAATCGATTCTTTCAGACATCTGCCTTTCTCTGAAAACAATCGACCATCACGTCATTAAACTGGGAACAGTCGACCTCTAAGTCGTTAAACTGGGAATGTAAAAAAAATGTGTAAATAAAAAAAAGGGAATGTGTAAATAAATAAATAAAAAGAAAAGTCAAAATAATGGGGCAACTCGCAATAAAAATCAGCGAGTAAAAACAAAATAAAGCCAAAATGATGGGGCGACCGCGAATAAAAAGCCGAAATGATAAGGTAATCGCGACCTTCACGATAAGAAAAGCTGAAATGATACAGCAATCGCGGTAAAACAAAAAAAATGCAAAAAAAAACGGCGAATGATGAGTCGCTCCTGGTACTATACTCCAGTGCAGCAATGCAGACGCCAACCAAATTCCAACCCCAATTCCCAAGTGGCGAATGATGAGTCGTTCCTGGTACCATATTCTAGTGCAGCGATGCAGACGCCGACCAAATTCCAAATTCCAATCCCTAAATGGCGAATGATGAGTCGCTCCTGGTACCATATTCCAGTGCAGCGATGCAGACGCCAACCAAATTCCAAATCCCATACCCCAACGGCGAATGACGAGTCGCTCCTGGTACCATATTCCAGTGCAGTGATGCAGACGCCGACAAAGTCCCGAAATTTTTTCCGGCCCTACGGTCTGGATCATACATCCTGCAAAACCATATACAATCCACCGGCGTAAAACAATCCCAATCCCTCCCAAGTCCTACCGGTGAGACCACATTCTAAATCCCACTGGCGGTGAAGATTAAAAAAAAAAGGTATGTCCACAAGCAAGATGGGCACGGAAGAAAACCCGAAAGGGCTCCGTAAGTAAAAACAGCAGGACTGCCGACGAGTTTGTGAAAACCCGAAAGGGCGCAAACTCGTAAAAAAGATATGAAGAGCACTCACAAAGTCCTCTCGACTTTGTGAGGAGAAAATTCCCGCGTGAGATCCTTACAACTCACAAAGGAGCAACACACTTAGGAGTCCCCACGACTCCTAAGGAGAAAATACACCTACGGGATCCTTACGATCCTTAGGGAGAAAATGCTTTGTGAGACCCTTACAGCTCACAAAATTGAAAAGTCTTAGGTGATAGGGACCTAAACCTGTCTCCTATGTCATCGCTTCCTGATAAACAAGCGCAAATGATGATTCACTCCTGGTATCATATTCCAGTGTAGCAATACTGATGCCAAGCAAAAACCAATTCCCAAATCCTCCCGGGGCAAATGATGAGTTGCTCCTGGCATTATTCCAGTGCAGCAATGCAGATGCCAAACAAAAGCCAATTCCCAAATCCTCCCGGGGCAAATGATGAGTTGCTCCTAGTATTATTCCAGTGCAGCAATGCAGATGCCGACAAAAAAAATCCCCGAATCCTCTCATGGCAAATGATGATTCGCTCCTGGTACCATATTCCAGTGTAGCGGTGCTGATGTCAACCCAAATCAAATCAAACCAACAAACTCTGCGGTGGAATCATGCTCCGTCCTAGAATTTACCCCGTGTCGAAATCATCCTTCGCCTCGGGATATCTACCTTCCCTGCCAGAATTAAGCTCCGCCTAGGAATCAAATCAACCAACCAGCTCTGCATCGGAATCATATTTTGTCTCAGAATGTACCCCGCGTCGAAATCAAGCTTCCCTTGGTGTATCTGCCTTCCCAGTCGGAATTATGCTTCGGCTCGGAATCAACCAACAAGCTCTGCGTCGGAATCATACTTCGTCTCAGAGTGTACCCCGCGTCGAAATCAAGCTTCGCCTCGGTATATCTGCCTTCCCTATCAGAATTATGCTTCGGCTCAGAATCAACCAACAAGCTCTGCGTCGGAATCATGCTTCGTCTCAGAGTGCACCTCGTGTCGAAATCATGCTCCGCCTCGGTGTATCTGCCTTCCCTATCGAAATTATGCTTCGTCTCGGAATCAAGTCGGCCCACAAGCTCTGCGCCGGAATCATCCTCCGCCTCAGAATGTACCCCATGTCGAAATCATGCTTCGCCTCGGAGTATTTGCCTTCCCTGTCGGAATTATGCTTCGCCTGGGAATCAACCTCTGCATCGAAATTATGTTTCGGTCAGAATGTATGCCGCTCTTCGGAATGATGCTCTGATCCCCTGGAATCATGCTCCGCCCTTCGGAATGATGCTCCGATCCCCTGGAATCATGCTCCGAGCTTCGGAATGATGCTCCGATCCCTGGAATTATGCTCCACCCTTCGGAATGATGTTCTGATCCTTGGAATTATGCTCCGCGCTTCGGAATGATGCTCTGATCCCTGGAATTATGCTCCGCCCTTCGGAATGATGCTCCGATCCCTAGAATGATGCTCCGCTCTTCGGAATGATGCTCCGATCCTTAGAATTATGCTCCACAAATCGGAATGATACTCCGATCCCCGGGAATCATGCTCCCCGAGGGATGCTCCGCCCCTGGAATGATGTTACACCTCGAAGTCCAACTTCAAGATCCATCAATTTCATGCACACAACTCATATACGTGGTGTGCATTCATTGATGGGGGGCTCTTTGTTGGGGTCAAAATTTGCACCCCGGTTGACCAAGTCAAAGTCAAGGTCAACTCCAAGCCAGGTGGGCCAATGCTCGGGTCGAGCCCGAACACGAAGCGTCCGGCCATCCGCTATACCAAAATAAAAATCATGTAACAAATAATTTTGATGTAATTTTTGTGCATGAATGTATGCAAAATGGGCATAAAGCCAATTTTTTATAAGCCCATGGCTTATGTGCTAAAAGAAATGGCACATGAGCCATGAGATGGGCAAAATACCATTTTGCAAATCCCAAGGGGCTATATGTAAATATGTAAGCCTATATAAGGCAACATGATGATGAATAAAGCAATACACTTTTCATTCTCTCAAAAACCTAGGGTTTGTGCCTCTTTCCCCTTTCTGAAGGTTCCAAATCTTCTTCTTTCTTTTGAATTAAATCAAGAGTTTTACTCTTCCTTTTCCAAAACTAAATAGTTTTTCACCACAAAACCCACAAAGGGGGAACTTGGATCTGTCATTAGATCTCAAAAAGAAAAGATTTTTAAAATCTCACATCTTTTGTTCTTCGAGATCCGGCCAAACGACAGGAAGAAGAAGAAGACCCATCTCCAGAAACCCCACTTTGGGGCAGAACTAGGGCTCAAGGGGAGAAGCCCCTTCATCAGCTTCAAAACTTCCTTGGAGTTTAACTCCACACACACACACACACACACACACACACACACACACAATAATAAGTGCTCATTTCTGGGAGTACAACTCCCATTGCAGGGACCAAGTCCCTTTTTGCACCCGAGCGCCCACGTGCTGACATGTGGGGCGCTGGCACTCTTGCGCTCAAGGCGCTAGCGCCCGAGCGCCCACGTGCTGACACGTGGAGCGCTAGCGCTCTTACGCCTAAAGCGCTAGCGCCCGAGCGCCCACGTGCTGACACGTGGAGCGCTAGCGCCCAAAGCGCTGGAGCTTTTCCCCACGCATCCTCTGGATGCCCTTTTCCTTTATTTTTTACATATATGTATACACACACACACATACACATACTCTACAACACTGTCTGTCACGCCCCGCTTCCCAAAATACGGAATACGAAGGGTTGATAAGGCCAGCCATGCATCTACGGTCAAGAAAATGTCCTGCCGTAGTCACACTTCGGCTACTAGCTTTACGTGGTAAACAGTAAATAATGCGCAGGTAATGAGAAATGCAATAAATGGAACAAAACAATATAAAGAACTGACCTGATGGAAAACAAAAGGGTATAACTCTGGATAGCTAATCAAGATGTCCGTGATGTGCGTCTGGTCCTGGTCCCGGCTAAATCTACTCCTCATACTGAGCATGCATACTCAGGTCGTCAGAGCGACACAATAGCAATATAATATATAGATACAAGTGACAACTCGAACAGTGATAATAGATATATATGACAGTAAATCAAGAAGGTATAGGTATGGACATGCAGTAACTAAAGAAGTTTCTAATAAATCAAGTGGACAGTAAAGCAGTAAAATAATATGCCAGGTATGTCAACAACGGTAAGTAATGTATATCAATGCCATTATCCCTATCAGTCTCTAAGTCTCACTGTACAGGTCACTAAGCCTATCGTCAGTCCAAGTATGAGAGTCAACCACTCGCGAGTGTCCTCCACCCAAGGATAGGATCTAAGGGCAAGGGACCACGGGCCCAACATGTAACTCACGGTAATAATCATGTACCCTGTAAATCTCCATATATCTCCATATATATAAGCCGGAATGGGACTCCCGAGATTCTGTTGAACTCACACTCAAACTACCCCACACCCCGTGGTCTACATCAAACGCTAACCATAAGCTCAAATACCAGTCGGTCTGTGACGAGTCTGCGCGAGAACTGGAGACAGGATCTCCATCAAGCACGTCCCGACTAATACTCAAGATAAATGGCAGCGTCTGGTGCCTTATCTGTGACACCCATACAAGAGCTTCCATAAGTGTCCCATACCACTTATAGTCACACGTACACGCGTCCCACAGACGTCGACAATGCAATAGAATAATAAGGTTCACTGATTGTATACAAGTACGTGTCACTTTCACTTATTCACTCATGCACGAACACTTACGTACTTGCCACAATCATCACTAATACCTAACACTGGGTAATGCATATTATCACTAGGTTATCAATGCAGTGACATATGTATGATATGATGCGTAAACAGTATGTAAAGCATGATTAGGATGTCATGAATCAGTAATCTACCACTTGCACAATTTATCATAAATCATACGGGTATAGTTTAGCGAAACAATGAATAGGGAATAAATAGTATGTTTGATTATCTATCCAGAGAATTTGGTTTCATGACAATCGGGTTTCAGGATCACTAGTTATGGCCATTTCATTTTAAGCGTTCACGGCTGGAAATCCGGTTTCAGAATCGGAAGTCCGTTTCGCAACGCATTTTAATCCCAGTTGGGATCAGAATTTAGCAATTCTACAGTGGAAAGAAATCTAGGGTTTTCAGTAAGGTTTTCAACGCAATAGACGGATCCTCAATCGCATCTGTACGTTATGAGTTATACGCTGTTCAATACTAGTATGTCAATTCTGATTCTGTTGGGACTGTTATACGTCCCCATCTTTTAAATTACAGATTAAATAGCAACCGATGACGAAACAGAATGAAACCACTTGTGTTATCTAGATAACAGATCCACCTTTAATAAACTGCAGAGTTCCGCAGTCTACAAGTTAAGGAAATAGGGTGTTACCCCTTTACGGGACAGTAAACAACAACTGAAGTCGCTCTGGACTGCAGTTCAGAGTCGCACTCCGATCTAAATATTGTCACAGTTTAAGTACAGAAACCATGAGAACCTTGCATAGGGTTATATTTCGTCGAGTCATCTTCGATTTAAGCCCTCGAACGCATCATTCCAGTATGTATATAATTTATGGTGATTTTAACGGTTTTGAAGTACAAGAAATTTCCAGTTTTACAGGTATACTTGGGGGTATACATTTTAGTCGTTAACAGTCGTATTTTCCAATGAGATTTACACACTAGGTTCACTACCCTACGGGCCAGACCATGCAATTGAGTTCCGTCAAAATAAATGAGTATTTCCATAGGGATCATGCATCGAACAGTCACGCCGTATAGTTTAACGGAAAAAATAAAACATGGAATCTATACGATTGTAATTGGTAATTAACATAAAGTAGCATGTAGCAAGTAGGGAACTTGCCTGGAGACGTTTTGGGGCACACGGCAGCGGCAACGACACACGCGCGGCACGGCAACGACACACGCGCGGCACGGCAACTTCGACGGCAGCGGCTCAGGGTGAGCTTGGGTCTGTTCTGGGGGCAGCGAAGAGCGGCGTTGGTTGGCCGGAGTAGGGGAGAGGCGTTGCAGAGAGAGGGAGAGTGAGATTTAGAGAGAGAGAGAGAAAGGATTAGAGAGAGAGAGAGACAGAGAGAATAGAGAGAGAGTGTGAGAAAGAGAGAGAGGGAGAGAACAGAGAGAGAGAAAGAGAGAGCCAGAGAGAGAGGAAGAGAGGGGATGATGGCGACGACGATGATGATGATGATGTGGTCAACGATGGTGTGGGGGTGTCGACGAGATGCAGTGGGGCTCGCTGGCGAGAAGGCGCAGGGGTGGAGCTCGGGTGCGGGTAATGGATGAGTGGGGGTTTGAGATGGAGGCGAGGGCGTTGGTGATAGGAGGTAGGATTGTCGAGGATGGGAGGAATGAGGACGAGGGTGGAGGAGAGCCGGCGGTGAGGAGGAGGCGGGTGTGTAGGGACCCGAGTGGGTGCAGGGGAGTGAGTCAGGGAAAGTAGGTGGAGGGAGAGAGAAAGTGGAGAGAATGAAGGTGAGGAGGAGGCGAGCGACGGTGAGGAAGGTGAGGGGTTGTGGTCGTCGCCGTCGGGGTGAGCGGGTGAAGGGTGCGCAGTGGGTTCGGGGGAAATTTTTGAGAGGGAGGAGAGTTTTGTGAGTGAGAGAGGAGTGTGGGAGGCAGGGGAGGAGATTGGGGGATCGCGAGGGGTAACGGCAAGGCGTGGGCGTGGGCGTGGGCGCTGCGACGTGGGCGTGAGTGTTGGCGATTGAAGCGGCGGAGTGAGCGGGAGGAAGAACTAGCCGTTAGGAATATGGGGGTGTAGAAGACGGGTCGGGTTCAAGGGAGAGCAGGCGCAGTGAAAGGAGGAGGGCGTTGGGCTGAGAAGGAGTGGGCCGGGAAAATAAAAAGAATTGTAAGGAAATGGAAAAGAGGGCCGGGCCGGAATTCGAATTAAAATGAAATCATTTTATTTATTTTCCTGGTGGGCTGGGGAGAGACGGGTCGCAGGAACAAATAAGAGAAAGAAAAACGAAGAGGTCGAGGAAAATTAGTTGGGCTTGGAGAAAAAGATTTTAGTTTATTTTTAAAAAGAATGGCTGAGGGATTTACTGATGGGCCGGGGCTTTAAATAAATTTGGGGTTTTAGATTTTTAAAAGAAGAATGGGCTGAGGGAAAAATAAAAAGGCGATAAGTTTTCTTTAAGAAAGGGAAAGGGCTGGGCTCAAATAATCTTAATTTAAAATGGGAAAAGGAAACGGCTGGGCCGGAGGAAATGAAAGGTAAGGTCTGGGTTTAATGGGATTTTGAAAATAAATAAATAATTATAAATTTCTTTTATAGGTAAAAGAAATACAAATATTGGTATAAAAGGGGCTGGGTATTACACTATCCTTCCCAAGAAAATTTTTGGGCTGGGGCGCTGCCCCGCACCCCGCAAGTGGGCTGCTAGCCGCCTTGACCCCCAGTCCGCTAACCGGGTAGCGGGACCCCCGTAAAAAACTCTGCGTGGCTCCCGATATATCCATGCCCCCTAAAACAAAAACACACGTACACTGCACGTTGAGTTCGCATGACCAGTTTAACCCGTCAATCAGAGGTTCCCTCGTCCCAAAGGCGAAGGGTAATTAACGGCAGCTTAGTTCGCGGCTGCTGGAGATTCGGATCCCCACGACCAATAAACCCCAGCTTACCCTAGGCAGGGGGAATCTGTAATGCGCCTGACAAGCGCGCGCGTATTCCCATCTCAATGGGGTCACGAAAAACACCCTACACCGTGAAGTCGCACTATCTCCTACATGTATCTCTCCGCAAGTGACTCTGTCGACTGTCCCACTCGGAAAGGTAAGAAGTGTGCAGCTTTCGTGAGGCGGTCGACGATAACCCAAATGGCGTTGTTGCCCCTAGGGCTCCGTGGTAAGGCCGTCACGAAATCCATAGTAATGTGCTCCCGCTTCCATTCTGGTATCGGAAGCGGTTGTAACAGCCCTGCTGTCCTCTGATGTTCCGCCTTCACCTGTTGGCATACCAAGCATCTGGATACGAACCACGCAATTTCTCGCTTCATCCCGTTCCACCAAAAATGCTGTTTTAGATCTCGATACATCTTCGTACCTCCCGGATGCACAGAATAAGCTGAACTATGAGCCTCAGCCAGTACCTCTTCTCGAACATCCCCCTTGGGTACGCAGAGTCTACTACCGAATCTCAGAGAACCGTCTTCATGTATGATTAAGTCCGTTCTCAGCCCGGCTTCTACTTGCGCTCTAAACTTTTGCAATCGAGGATCATCCGCTTGTGCATCCTTGATGCGATCCACAAGGGAAGACTGCACCTGTAGTTGCCAAAACTGCCTGATTGCGCTCGGTGTAACGACTTCAAGCTCGAGTCTCTGAAAGTCCTCAATGATGCTCCTCTGACTGGTCAACATCATGACCGCTAGCTTGCGACTGAGAGCATCTGGTACAACATTTACTTTCCCCGGGTGATATTGAAGGTCCAAGTCGTAATCCGCCATTAGTTCTAGCCATCGGCGCTGCCTCATATTTAGTTCTTTCTGAGTGAAGACGTACTTCAGACTTTTATGATCCGTGTACACCTCCACCTTCTCGCCTAATAGATAGTGCCTCCAAATCTTCAACGCAAAAACCACTGCAGCTAACTCCAAGTCATGCGTAGGATAGTTCCTCTCGTGATTTCTCAGCTATCGAGAGGCGTAAGCAACCACCCGACCGTGCTGCATCAGAACACAGCCTAAGCCCTTCCCTGAGGCATCACTACGTATCACCAAACCGCCGGAATCATCTGGTTCTGTAAGAATGGGCGCCGTGGTTAACTTCTGCTTCAGTGTCTTAAATGCCCGGGTACATTCCTCGGTCCACGCAAACGGTATCTCCTTCCGTGTCCGCCTCGTCAACGGTTCAGCGATTCTTGAAAAGTCTTGGACGAACCTCCGATAATATCCTGCCAATCCCAGAAAGCTTCTGATCTCAGCCACTGACTTCGGCGTTGGCCAATCTCTGACAGATTCTATCTTTGCTGGGTCCACTGAGATGCCTTCGCCCGAAACAATGTGTCCCAAGAACTGAACCTTGTCGAGCCAGAACTCACACTTGCTCAATTTCGCGTACAGCTTTTCTTCCCGAAGAATTTGTAGAACCGTGCGCAAATGCTCGACGTGCTCCTCCCAGGTCTTCGAGTAGACTAGTATGTCGTCGATAAATACAACGACAAATGTGTCCAAGTACTTTGCAAAAACCCTGTTCATCAAATCCATAAATATCGCTGGAGCATTGGTAACACCGAACGGCATCACAAGGAACTCATAATGTCCGTATCGGGTCCTGAAAGCCGTCTTGCATATATTCTCGGCCGCTACTCTGATCTGATGATATCCAGAACGGAGATCCAACTTCGAAAATACCTTGGCCCCACTTAACTGATCGAATAAGTCGTCGATGCACGGAATTGGGTACTTGTTCTTTATTATGACTTTGTTCAGCTCTCGATAGTCTATACACATCCGCAGCGATCCATCCTTCTTCTTCACCAACAGAACTGGTACACCCCACGGTGAAACGCTTGGCCGGATAAACCCCTTCTCCAGGAGTTCTTCAATTTGCTTCTTTAATTCTGCCAACTCAACCGGTGCCATTCTGTACGGGGCCTTGGAAACTGGTGATGTACCTGGAGTCAAATCGATCGAGAATTCCAAGACGCGTTGTAACACCCGGCCCCTTTTATACCAAAGTCCGTATTTTGTACGTTAGAATTCTTTTTACTCTTAATTAGGAATTATCTATTTTATTTATAAATTTATTATTATATTTTATTTTTCAAACCCCATTTGAACCCAAACCCTAATCTTAATTACCTTTGTCCCAAATTATTTCCAAGCGGCCGGCCCCATTATTTTCTCTTATTTTCAGTACCTCCAGCTGAGCCCACACTTTTTCCCCAAAACTTAATCATTCGAATTATTGTGCTGGCCCGGCCCTCTTCTTCTATTTTCTTTAATGCTCATTAACTAAAACCCCCAGCCCACCGAGTCAGCCCATCTCCTCTTAATTGAGTTTTTCCTTTCTTAATAAACCAAATAAATCCCTTAATCTTTTCCCCGGCCCGTTTCTATTTTTCCCTAATGGATTTCTTTTAAGCCTCTGGCCCGGTTTCTTTTCTTTTCTTTTGAATTTCCCCGGCCCACTTCAGCCTCAGCCCACTTCGTTCTTTAGGGAATTGATTTTCTTTTCCTTTGCGAGCCCGGCCCGTTCTCCTTCGGCCCGCTCTTCACCCGACCCGACCCGATTCCTTAACCTTCCTTCTTCCCTCTCCTCAAAGGGTAACATCCCCTGTTCACGCGCGATCCCCCTTCCTCCGCTCACGCCCGCGTTCCTCGCCTCCACCAACGCCCGCGCTCGCGCCCGTTACACCCACTACGCGCGATCCCGTCTCCATATCTCTTCTCTCGTACACACCTACGCACCATTCTCCTCATCTCGTTTTCTCTCTTCCTCGTCCTCCTTCTTCCTCCCTCTCTCGAACCCACTAACCGCCCCTGGCACTCCGCTCCCCTCACCGGAGCTCCGACCTCCACCGTCATTTCCTCCCTCTCTCCTCTCTCCAAAACCCCGAGCCCCTCCTCACCTCACCTGCATACCCGACCTCAACCCAAGAACCGACCTCCTCCATGCTCCTCGCCGTCTCCAACCTCCTAGCTCCGGCCACCATCTCCGTAACTCCGGCCATCTCGTCGCTCGCTCTCTCCCTCGTTCTCCTTCCTCCTCTCTCGCCCTGCAACCCACTCCCCTGCACCCACTCACCTACACACCGAGTCCCCTGCCCCGACGCCGGCGAGCTTCTCGTCTCGTCGTCAACCTCTCCCGCGTCATCATCATCATCATCCTCATTGTCGCCGTTCTCGTCATCACTCAGCTCTCTCCCTCTCGTTCTCACTCTCCCAGTTCTCTCTTTCTCTGTCTACATCCTCTCTCTCTGTCTACTCCAGCTCTCTCTTCCTCTGCTTTCTCTCTCTCTCTCTCTTTCACTCTCTCCAACACTCTCTCACTCACTGCATCTCTCTCTCTCTGTAACTCTCTCTTTCCCTCACCCAACACTCTCTCACTCACTGCATCTCTCTCTCTCTCTCTCTGTTCTCTCTCTCTCTCTCACCCTGTCCTCTCTCTCCCTCTACACTTCTCTCTCTCTCTAACACTCTCACCATCGTCATCATCACCCATCGTCGAACCCCTTGACGCACAAGGTCCAAGCTTCACAGCCGAGCCCCGACCACCAAACTGCGAGCCGTCGTTGCCGAGACTCGTGTTCGAGCCAAGTCAGGTGCCGAGCCGCGCGTGGGTCGCGATCGTGCCGTTGCCGCTGCCGTACCATCATCGATACGTGTTCAGGCAAGTTCTCTACTTGCTTCATGCTATTCTATCTATGTTACAAATCAACATCGTATATAAATCATGCTTTACTTTTCCGTTAGATTATTCGACACAACTGTTCGATGCTTGTTCTCATAGGAAATCAATATCAAGTTAGACGGAACTGGATAAATTACATTGGCCCTTGTAGAGATGGTTAACGTGTGCAAATTTCATTAGAAAATACGACTGTTAAAGATTAAAATGACTACCCCCAAGTTTAACCGTAAAACTGGAATTTTATTATACCTGAAAACCGTTAAATTCACCATAAATCATATACACGCTAGAATGGTGCGTTCGAGGGCTCAAATCGAAGACGACTCGACGAACTTTAACCCTATACTAGTTTCCTGATATTCCTGTACTTAAACCGTGACGATATTTGGATCGGAGTGCGACTCTGGACTGCAGTCCAGAGCGACTCCAGTTGTTACTTGCTGTTCCGTAATGGGTACCACAAGACTTACTTAACTCGTAGGTTGCTGAACTCCGCTGTTTATTATAGGTAAATCTGTTAGCTAGACAACACAATTAATTTCATTCTATTTCGTTACCGTTTGGATATTTAATCTGTAATTTTAAAGAGCGGGACGCATAACAGTCCCAACAGATTCAGAACTGACATATTAGAGTTAAATAGAGTATATCTCCTGACGTACAGACGCGATTGAAGATCCGTTTGTTGCGTTGAAAACCTTACTGAAAACCCTAGATTTCATCCAACTGTAGCGTCGCTAAAATCTGATCCCAACTAGGATTAAAATGCTTTGCGAAACGGACATCTGATTCTGAAACCAGATTTCCAGCCATGAACGCTTAAAATGAAATGGTTATAACTATTGATCCCGGAACCCGATTGGCTTGAAACCAAATTTGATGGATGGACAACTGAACATACTAATTGCTACCTGTTTATTGTTTCGCTAAATTATATATGTAAATTTCATGATAAATCGTGCAAGTGATAGAATACTGTTTTTGTGACACCTTAATCGTGCTTATATACTGTTCACGCATCATATCATACCCATATCATTGTAGTGATAACCTAGTGATATCGGGCATTTACCTAGTGTTAGATTCTAGCGATGATTGTGGCAAGTACGTCAGTGTTCGCGTATCCGTGATTAAGTGAAAGTGATACGTACTTGTACATAATCAGTGACCCTATTATTCTATTGCATTGTCGACGTCTGTGGGATGCGTGTACGCGTGACTATAAGTGGTATGGGACACTTATGGAAGCGCTTGCACGGGTGTCACAGATAAGGCATCCGACACTGCCATTTGTCTTAGATATTAGTCAGGACGTGCTTGATGGAGGTCCTGCCTCCAGTTCTCGCGCAGACTTGTCACGGATCGATTAGTATTTAGGGTTATGGTTAGCGTTTGATGTAGGCCATGGGGTGTGGGGTAGTTTAAGTGTGAGTTCAACAGAATCTCGGGAGTCCCATGCCGGCTTATATATTTAGGGAGATATATGGAGATTTACAGGGTATGTGATATACACCGTGATATACATGTTACATGTTGGGCCCGTGGTCCCTTGCCCTTGGGTTCTACCCTTGGGTGGAGGACACTCGCGAGTGGTTGACTCTCACACTTAGACTGACGATAGGCTTAGTGACCCGTGCAGTGAGACTTAGAGACTGATAGGGATACTGGCATTTATATTCCTTCTATACTATGTTGACATACGTGACATATCGTTCTACTGCCTTACTGTTCCGCTGCATTGATTACTGCACATTCATATTCATGATGTCATTGATTTACTGTTTCACATATCTATTATCACTGTTAGAACTGCCACTTGAATTTATACATATTATATTGCTATTGTGTCGCTCTGACGACCTGAGTATGCATGCTCAGTGTGAGGAGAAGATTTAGCCTGGACCAGAACTAGACGTGCATCACAGACTTCTTGACTTGCCATTCCGAGTTACATTCGTTCGTTTCCCATCAGGTCAGTTTATATTATTGTTTCTTTCAGTTACTGTATTTCTCATTACCTGCGCATCATTTACTGTTTACCATGAAAAACTAGAAGCCGAAGTGTGACTACGGCAGGACATTTCCTTGACCGTAGGAGCATGGCTGGCCTTGTCTACCCCTCGTATTCCGTATTTTGGGAAGCGGGGCGTGACATGGTTTAGTTGGTATCAAAGCCAGGTTTTGCATCGTTTGGGATTGCAGTCTTCCGCGTAGAGCTTGACAATCCAAGACATCCCTCAGTCAGGATTGTAAACTTCATATCCTTGATCCATATTCATGTTGATTGTTCAGTTATCCATTCGCTATGGTTTACTTAAAATCATACAGTTGATTCTTCACTTGTAATAGATTCATCACCTCTAATATTCTTGAATCTTTGTCCTATCCATATTACGTTTTGACTCGTATATCTTGTGACTTATATCATCCTTAAAATCATTGTTTCAGGATCATGTCTTCCAACGACTCTTCCTCTATCTCCACTCCTCAGAATCAGACTGTTGAGATCCTTAGTGTACTGCAAGGTTTAAAGGAAGCCCAGGAGCGAATAAACGACTTATTAGCTGAAGGGCTGAGAAGGCAGGTGAGTCAGACCCCAGCGGGAGTCTCCTATCATAAAGGGATCCCTATTGGACGAGGAAAGGAGAAGAAGATGAAGCGTCAACAAAAGCATCAGAAGAACCTTTGCTGTGGATATTGTAAGAGGCCAGGACATCTTCAGAGGGATTGTCGCCGCACCCAAGGGAAATGTCTGATATGCGGTTCCAACAAACACCTCATCAACGGCTGCCCAGAAAGGAAAGAACTACAAGGAGGAAACTCGTCCACACTCCCCACTTCTGCCAAGTGAGGATTACCGCGTAGTTCGGACTTCGACGATAAGGCGGATCAAACGCAGGATTCAACTCACGCGACGAGAACACAATGTTATAGCAGTCGAAGAATGATTTTTCATGTTATCTACTTTCAGTAATAATATTGTCATTTTTATGAATATTTCTTTCCGTTTGAAATCTTGTATCCGTTGAACTTTGGTTGAATGCAATAAAATTTGAATCATAATATATATCATTCTCATGCTTTCTCTATGTCAATTCATTATCACAATATTTTAATTCTGATCTTTCAGTTTCTGCAACCGCATATTTTCCTATACTTCGTACATTGAGCTTTTTCCTTGATGTATTCCACTGTCTAATCATGACTTTTCTTTCAGACCATGGCCCACCCCGGAGCAGCGCCGCATCTGGATGAGGATACATAGTCATGTGTTTCCTTAGATCACACACTGACGAGTTCTGATGATGAGGTCAACGGTCCCCAGGTCAACGTCGGAAACAACGATTCAGAGGACGAAGAAGTGGCCGCCCCAGAGTTTGACATGATAGACGATTCCGACGAAAAGGAAGGAGACCCTGAAGAGAACCCGATAGAGGAAGACCTCGAGGAAGAACAGATAGAAGAAAATCCAGCGGAGGAAAACCCCGTGGAAGAAAATCCAGAAGAAGAAAATCACATGGAATCAGATCTCGATGAAGAAGCTCTATCCGAGGAAGAAGGACCAGAAGATCAAGACCCTGCCGTGGAAGAACTCCCTTTGGCAGTCCCCGCGAGACGCTATGGAAATGGACGCCCTTACCTGAGTGCGCGAGCCTACCGCAACCTACTGAATCTCCACAACCGCGACTGACGGAATTTCTTTTGATGTTGTCTTTCTGGCCAAATAAAATGTGTATAGTTTAGGGCCACTCTTCGTATTTGAGAACGCCTTGTTTCAAATTTTCTTGAATGAAATAAATCTTCTGAATTCGTAAATCTTTTGATTATTGGTTCGCTCGATACTTGTTTATTGCCCATATCCATTTATGTTCTGCGGAGATTCCTGACTGTCCACCCCTACTCACTGTATAGTTTTCACCCTCGATTCGACTAGAAAGTACCGCACCCTGATCCTTGGAATGAGCCACCATTCATCCTTCGTCTGTACCCTATTTGAGGTCCTTCTGGGAGGAGGACCTTCCTTGTGAATTATCGAGTTCATTAACTTTTCAAATTCTTGATTCATAGGATTTACCTTGTAGTCCTTTCGTTGCTCACCATTACTTTCTGTGCTGACCCTATCCCAATCTCCTTAACATTCAGCCTAAAGCCGCCACACTCCGATCTTCTGAATGAGCCACATCTTCTTGTAATCACTACCCTAGCTAGCCCTATTCATATTGGTGATTTCTCTATTACCCCAAATATATTTAAAGACATTATTATTCAAAATTTAGTTTTCATTATCAAAGAGTACGTGTTATTGATTTCTCCGTTTTATGTATTTTAAGTGCATTATTATTATTCCCATTTTCAGTAGCGCGATCTTACACAGCGCATATTCTTGTTCCATATTTCTTATTTTCACTATATGAGTTTCCTACGTTAATTAACCGATACAATTTCCTAAGATGTTTTAACCTACCGACTAATTTCCGCTGTTTATTTGTCGTTACTTTATTTTCGAGTATTGTGTTTATGGTTACTATTATCAATGTTTGTGCCTTATACTATTTATTTCTGACGTACCACTTTTGATATACTTACATATGCATATAATTGAGTTTCGATTTTTCGAGTATGTCTTGAATATCTTTGTTCATCATTGTTGTTATTGTTATTCTCATAGGTTATCTTTGTAGTTGTTCTTGTTCTATACTTATTTAAAACGGTATTTTGTATGATGTTCTCACGTATATAAACCTTCAAATTTCTTCATCAGACTATTTCAAATAAAACCTGATGTGTTAGTTGTAATATAATAGCTTTCGCCTATGTTGTATTATTTATCGTTTATTTTAAATTTCGAGGACGAAATTTTTGTAAGGGTGGTATGATGTAACACCCGGCCCCTTTTATACCAAAGTCCGTATTTTGTACGTTAGAATTCTTTTTACTCTTAATTAGGAATTATCTATTTTATTTATAAATTTATTATTATATTTTATTTTTCAAACCCCATTTGAACCCAAACCCTAATCTTAATTACCTTTGTCCCAAATTATTTCCAAGCTGCCGGCCCCATTATTTTCTCTTATTTTCAGTACCTCCAGCCGAGCCCATACTTTTTCCCCAAAACTTAATCATTCGAATTATTGTGCTGGCCCGGCCCTCTTCTTCTATTTTCTTTAATGCTCATTAACTAAAACCCCCAGCCCACCGAGTCAGCCCATCTCCTCTTAATTGAGTTTTTCCTTTCTTAATAAACCAAATAAATCCCTTAATCTTTTCCCCGGCCCGTTTCTATTTTTCCCTAATGGATTTCTTTTAAGCCTCTGGCCCGGTTTCTTTTCTTTTCGTTTGAATTTCCCCGGCCCACTTAAGCCTGAGCCTACTTCGTTCTTTAGGGAATTGATTTTCTTTTCCCTTGCGAGCCC
The DNA here is from genome assembly GCA_030015575.1 of Agapanthus africanus. Classification (NCBI taxonomy): domain Eukaryota; kingdom Viridiplantae; phylum Streptophyta; class Magnoliopsida; order Asparagales; family Amaryllidaceae; genus Agapanthus; species Agapanthus africanus. Next base: position 640,853,329 of record JASDDO010000014.1, on the reverse strand, counting down.
GGCCCGTTCTCCTTCGGCCTGCTCTTCACCCGACCCGACCCGATTCCTTAACCTTCCTTCTTCCCTCTCCTCAAACGGTAACATCCCCTGTTCACGCGCGATCCCCCTTCCTCCGCTCACGCCCGCGTTCCTCGCCTCCACCAACGCCCGTGCTCGCGCCCGTTACACCCACGACGCGCGATCCCGTCTCCATATCTCTTCTCTCGTACACACCTACGCACCCTTCTCCTCATCTCGTTTTCTCTCTTCCTCGTCCTCCTTCTTCCTCCCTCTCTCGAACCCACTAACTGCCCCTGGCACTCCGCTCCCCTCACCGGAGCTCCGACCTCCACCGTCATTTCCTCCCTCTCTCCTCTCTCCAAAACCCCGAGCCCCTCCTCACCTCACCTGCATACCCGACCTCAACCCAAGAACCGACCTCCACCATGCTCCTCGCCGTCTCCAACCTCCTAGCTCCGGCCACCATCTCCGTAACTCCGGCCATCTCGTCGCTCGCTCTCTCCCTCGTTCTCCTTCCTCCTCTCTCGCCCTGCAACCCACTCCCCTGCACCCACTCACCTACACACCGAGTCCCCTGCCCCGACGCCGGCGAGCTTCTCGTCTCGTCGTTAACCTCTCCCGCGTCATCATCATCATCATCCTCATTGTCGCCGTTCTCGTCATCACTCAGCTCTCTCCCTCTCGTTCGCACTCTCCCAGTTCTCTCTTTCTCTGTCTACATCCTCTCTCTCTGTCTACTCCAGCTCTCTCTTCCTCTGCTTTCTCTCTCTCTCTCTCTCTCTTTCACTCTCTCCAACACTCTCTCACTCACTGCATCTCTCTCTCTCTGTAACTCTCTCTTTCCCTCACCCAACACTCTCTCACTCACTGCATCTCTCTCTCTCTCTCTGTTCTCTCTCTCTCTCACCCTGTCCTCTCTCTCCCTCTACACTTCTCTCTCTCTCTAACACTCTCACCATCGTCATCATCACCCATCGTCGAACCCCTTGACACACAAGGTCCAAGCTTCACAGCCGAGCCCCGACCACCAAACTGCGAGCCGTCGTTGCCGAGACTCGTGTTCGAGCCAAGTCAGGTGCCGAGCCGCGCGTGGGTCGCGATCGTGCCGTTGCCGCTGCCGTACCATCATCGATACGTGTTCAGGCAAGTTCTCTACTTGCTTCATGCTATTCTATCTATGTTACAAATCAACATCGTATATAAATCATGCTTTACTTTTCCGTTAGATTATTCGACACAACTGTTCGATGCTTGTTCTCATAGGAAATCAATATCAAGCTAGACGGAACTGGATAAATTACATTGGCCCTTGTAGAGATGGTTAACGTGTGCAAATTTCATTAGAAAATACGACTGTTAAAGATTAAAATGACTACCCCCAAGTTTAACCGTAAAACTGGAATTTTATTATACCTGAAAACCATTAAATTCACCATAAATCATATACACGCTAGAATGGTGCGTTCGAGGGCTCAAATCGAAGACGACTCGACGAACTTTAACCCTATACTGGTTTCCTGATATTCCTGTACTTAAACCGTGACGATATTTGGATCGGAGTGCGACTCTGGACTGCAGTCCAGAGCGACTCCAGTTGTTACTTGCTGTTCCGTAATGGGTACCACAAGACTTACTTAACTCGTAGGTTGCTGAACTCCGCTGTTTATTATAGGTAAATCTGTTAGCTAGACAACACAATTAGTTTCATTCTATTTCGTTACCGTTTGGATATTTAATCTGTAATTTTAAAGAGCGGGACGCATAACAGTCCCAACAGATTCAGAACTGACATATTAGAGTTAAATAGAGTATATCTCCTGACGTACAGACGCGATTGAAGATCCGTTTGTTGCGTTGAAAACCTTACTGAAAACCCTAGATTTCATCCAACTGTAGCGTCGCTAAAATCTGATCCCAACTAGGATTAAAATGCTTTGCGAAACGGACATCTGATTCTGAAACCAGATTTCCAGCCATGAACGCTTAAAATGAAATGGTTATAACTATTGATCCCGGAACCCGATTGGCTTGAAACCAAATTTGATGGATGGACAACTGAACATACTAATTGCTACCTGTTTATTGTTTCGCTAAATTATATATGTAAATTTCATGATAAATCGTGCAAGTGATAGAATACTGTTTTTGTGACACCTTAATCGTGCTTATATACTGTTCACGCATCCTATCATACCCATATCATTGTAGTGATAACCTAGTGATATCGGGCATTTACCCAGTGTTAGATTCTAGCGATGATTGTGGCAAGTACGTCAGTGTTCGTGTATCCGTGATTAAGTGAAAGTGATACGTACTTGTACATAATCAATGACCCTGTTATTCTATTGCATTGTCGACATCTGTGGGATGCATGTATGTGTGACTATAAGTGGTATGGGACACTTATGGAAGCGCTTGCACGGGTGTCACAGATAAGGCATCCGACACTGCCATTTATCTTAGATATTAGTCGGGACGTGCTTGATGGAGGTCCTGCCTCCAGTTCTCGCGCAGACTTGTCACGGATTAGTATTTAGGGTTATGGTTAGCGTTTGATGTAGGCCACGGGGTGTGGGGTAGTTTAAGTGTGAGTTCAACAGAATCTCGGGAGTCCCATGCCGGCTTATATATTTAGGGAGATATATGGAGATTTACAGGGTATGTGATATACACCGTGATATACATGTTACATGTTGGGCCCGTGGTCCCTTGCCCTTGGGTTCTACCCTTGGGTGGAGGACACTCGCGAGTGGTTGACTCTCACACTTGGACTGACGATAGGCTTAGTGACCCGTGCAGTGAGACTTAGAGACTGATAGGGATACTGGCATTTATATTCCTTCTATACTATGTTGACATACGTGACATATCGTTCTACTGCCTTACTGTTCCGCTGCATTGATTACTGCACATTCATATTCATGATGTCATTGATTTACTGTTCACATATCTATTATCACTGTTAGAACTGCCACTTGAATTTATACATATTATATTGCTATTGTGTCGCTCTGACGACCTGAGTATGCATGCTCAGCGTGAGGAGAAGATTTAGCCTGGACCAGAACTAGACGTGCATCACAGACTTCTTGACTTGCCATTCCGAGTTACATTCGTTCGTTTCCCATCAGGTCAGTTTATATTATTGTTTCTTTCAGTTACTGTATTTCTCATTACCTGCGCATCATTTACTGTTTACCATGAAAAACTAGAAGCCGAAGTGTGACTACGGCAGGACATTTCCTTGACCGTAGGAGCATGGCTGGCCTTGTCTACCCCTCGTATTCCGTATTTTGGGAAGCGGGGCGTGACAAGCGTGGAGGTGGTAAACCTGGTAAATCTTCAGGGAACACGTCCAGGAAATCCCGAACAGTCTCTGGGGCCGGGCTCTCATCAATCTCCATAGCTGTCAACTCCTTTGGCTTGGCTCTATACTTGGCTGGCTCCAAAGATTCGCTCCTGCCTTCGAAAATAAACTCTGGGTGATTGGGAATGCGGAAGATCACATTCCTTGCTCGGCAATCAATAACTGCATGGAAGGTACTCATCCAATCCATCCCGAGAATTGCGTCATAGCTGTCTGTCCCGATCAAAAGGAAATTCGCATAGAATTCCCTGCCACACACTACAACCGGACATAATCTACATTCTCGACTAGATACTATAACGCCATTACCCGTATGTATTTCCCAGCCCTTGGTTAGTGGTTCATGTGGTATGGAGTGTGTATCAACGAAATGCGCAGATATGAAACAGTGTGATGCTCTGGAATCAAATAGTACTTTAGCTGGCATGGAATGCACGAGTAGAATACTTGTGACAACTTCGCCTGAAGCCTCTGCCTGCTCTGCGGTCAAGGTGAAAGCCCGTCCCTGACCACGACCTGTGTAGGTTTGCCTCTGCTCCTGCGATCTCTGCTGCTGTGGTCCAGACCCTCCCTGTAACTCTAATCGCTCGGGGCAACCACTAACTCTGTGCTGGCTGGATCCGCAAATCAAACACTGTCCATTGGAGCGGCGATAGTCCTTCTGGGTGTGCCTATCTCTGTTGCAGTAGCCGCAAACTATGTTCTTGCTCTGGGGGCGATGCTGGGGCACGAATGGACGCTTCATCTATGTCGTTCCAGGCCTGTGAACTGGTATGACTCCTCGAGAAGGCGCGTGGGTGCGTGCTGGAACAACTGGGGGCTTCCTGAATTTGTTGATCAATTTCTCCTGAATTCGCGCCGCGTTGAGTACCTGTGCAAAAGTCTGCAACTCGAGTGACGCGATCAACTGCTGCAGCTCGAAATCAGGTCCCTGTAAGAAGCTCCTGGCCCTGGTGGCCTCTGAAGCGACCATGTACGGAGCAAATCGGCTCAGACGGTTGAACTCGGCCGCATATACGTCCACAGGACGGCCATTCTGCTTCAGTAGAATGAATCTTTCTTCCATCTCGGCCTTGGCAGTGGAAGAGAAATAGTGGTCCAAGAAGCACTCCTTGATTTGCCCCATTCGATTGGCCTTTCTAGTCTGCTTTCTTCCACTGACCACCATGTACGGGCTTCATCTTCCAACTGGATCTTTATCACATTCACTTTATCTTCATCTGGTACCCTGGCGGCCGTCAGTAGGTTCTCCATATTAACCAGCCATTGCTCGGCCTCAAGTGGTTCGGCTAGGCCCATAAATGCAGCTGGATGTAACCTCCGGAAATCAGATACGGTGCCAGCCCTGGCAGAAAAAGCTGGTAGAGCAGTGCCCTCGGGGGCGGTAATGAGGGCGGAGGGTCCCCCTACAGCGGTAATAGCCCTGAGTCCCTCGGCGAGTAGGTTCGTCTTTCTCTCCCGAGCTTCTGCGAGAGACGTCAGTGCACTAAGTATTCTCTCCGTGCGATCCCGAGAACTTGAGTCCGAGGAGTGGTCGTTCGGGGACGTCATATCGCTGGAAGATATTAAAAGGATATGATTAGATACAAGGATGGAAGTCGGGAATAGTGAAGCGAAAATAACGTAATAAAGTGTAGTTAATGTTATCCCTTACTACTAAACACGGCTCTGATACCAACAAAACCATGTCACGCCCCGCTTTCCAAAATACGGAAAACGAGGGATGACTAGGCCAGCCATGTTCCTACGGTCAAGGAATAATCCCGCCGTAGTCATACTTCGGCTTCTAGCATTACATGGTAATCAGTAAACAAAGCACAGAAGTAAAGGAAATACATCACTAAATTATTACATCAAATTTCATTGTTCACAATTTACAAATAAACAAGAAAAGAACTACTAACCAAGTTCGAATACAAGATCTTTTTAGGGAAAGCAGAAAAGATGAAAGAGGTACTCTGGACTAAATCTCCGCTAGCTCGAAGGGTAAGTCCGACTCCTGCGCTGGTTCTTCCTCGAGGTCTGAGCATGCATACTCAGGTCGTCAGAGCGATGTAATAGCAATATAATAATAGTGACATGAAACATGCAAATAAGGTAATAACAATGGAAGTAAAATGCAGGTAATCACTATGTCACTAGCTGATGCAAAGTATGATCTATGTCCCTATCAGCCTCTAAGTCATGTTTGAAATCGAGTTGTGGAAAGGAGGATCATGTTTAACGAGGGTCTCGTACATACCCGAGACTACAGCCCGCAACGCCCGGAATATAACCCTGTCAGCCGGACCGCTAGGCCCTACCTAATATATATAAGAGTCGCTGTTCGAATGATCATCCTATAAATCACTGTCCTCGCTAAATACGATGCTCTTTCCATTTCGATTTCCCCTTTTCCCCCAGGTTTACACTATTTATGAGTATGGTCTAGTCGTGTACAAGTATGCACCCATAACACGGTTTGTCACTGTTCACTGTATTTTTCACTGTCACAAATCATTCACTTTTTCATTGGCGTACTTGACACTCCTAAACCAATACCATTCACGCACGATAATGCATTGTATACTGAATAATAACGTGCACTATCACTAGGTGTATGGCAATCAGGTAAGATATGTGCATTTATGCAGTTAACAAGTCATGTGTAATACGAATTATTATGCACCTTATGATCTCATAAAAATTTCAGTAAATCATACGTTCAAAATTCAGTGAAATGATACAAATACGGTAACAAGTATACTCTGTCGTCAGTTCAGAAAAATTTGTTTCAGTGCAATCGGATTTCGGGTTTGTAAGTTACAGCCGTTTCATTTTAAGTGTTCGCTGCAGGAAATTCAGTTTCTGAACTGAACGTCCGTTTCGCGACACAATTTTCACCCTGTTGCAATCAGAATTTAGCGATGCTATAGTTGAATGAAATTTAGGTTTTTCAATAGGGTTTCCAAAGCACTAGACGGATTCTCAATCGTGCCTCCATGTCAGAAGTTATGCACTGTTCAACAATAAGGTATCAGTTCTGTTTCTGTTTGAGACTGCTATACGTCCTGTTCGTTTAAATTACAGTTTAAATAGTAAACGACGGTAAAAAGGGGTGAAACCACTTTCATTATTTAGCTAACTATTTCATCTTCACTAAAGTATAGGGTTCCACAATGTACAAGTTCAAACAGTAAAGGGGTAAGCACTACGAGATAGAAGTCAACAGCCAGAGCCGCTCTGGACTGCAGTCCAGAGCCGCTCTCCGAATTAGTTTCCTTCGTATTTTCATTATAGAAACAATTTAAAACTTTTATGGGGTTCCCGGTCGTCGAGTCGGCTTCGATTTGAGCCCTCAAACGCATCATTTCAATGTGTACACAATTAATTATGATTTTAACAAGTTTCAGACGCGGGAAATTTTCAGTTTTTACGGGTGTAATCGGGGATGATCGTTCACGTCAATAACGATTCTAATTTTCAGTCAAATTTTAACATGATGTTCGTTACTACACGGGCCAGCTTATATGGTCAAGTTCCGTCAGTTTAATGGAAGGTTTTCGTTCGGGTTTTGCATCAAGCACTTGTGTCATATAAAGTTTAACGAATTATAAACACGGAATTAATAGGATTTTGAATTGTAACAGTACAATCTAGCATGTAGCAGGTAGGGTACTTGCTTGGAGACGCGTTGACGGCGGACAGCAGCGGCAACGGCACGAACGCGCAACGAACGACACGGTTTGGGTTCACGGCCTCGGCTCGGGTTTGGGTTCGTCGTCGGAGTTTCCCGGAGGATGGCTCGTGATCGCTGGAAGCGGAGTGGGGGTTCTGTGGATCTCATGTGAGTGTGCTGGGGTCGGCGATGGTCGCGGTGGTAGCTTCGGCGAGGGTGCGGCAGTGGTCGTGTGCAGGGTTCGAAGCTTGGTGGTTTTGGAGAGAGGGAGGAAGCAGTGGGGGCTCGGGTTTTGGAGGAGGTGATGCTGAGGCTGCAGAGGAGTCGACGAGGAGGCCGGCGGCGCGATGGGAGCGGGTGATCGTCGGCGACGAGAAGGCGTGCAGGGGAAGCTCAGCAAGTAGGTGGGTTCCGGCTCGGTGGTGCAGGCGAGGTGGGGAGATGAAGTGGGGTTTAAGTTTTGGAGAGAGAAGCGAGGGAGGAAAGACGAGGTGATTTAGGTGGTTGTCCTCGTCGTCGTCGTCGGCAGCGGAGTGTAGGGAAGAAGCTGGGAGTTGGGAGAGAGGAGAGGAGGAGTTTGAGAGAGATCGAGAGTGTGAGGGGGAGAGGGTTAGAGGGACGAGGAGAGGGTTGAAACGCATGCGCGATCGTGGTCGGGGTCGTGGATTCGTGGTTGCGAGCAGGGCGTCGGCGAGGCGACGTGGGGAGCGCAGCAACCAGAGAAAAGGAGCGGGAAATAAAAAAACAACGTGGGGAGAAGAAGGGTTTGGTCGGGTCGGGTCGGGCGCGTGGGTATTGGGTTAGGGCGCGGGCTTTGGGCCGGTGGGTTTAGTTTAAATATTTATTTGTTTTGGGCTGGGTTTTTGGGTATATATATATATATTGTTTAATTAATTTTGGTGAAGGAAAAAAATGGGAGTGGGCTGACTTAGGGATTTACATATATTTAGCTTTGTTTTCTGTTGGGCTTGGTTTTAGGGAATTTGTTTTAAGCTTTGATTTTAAAGGTTTAGAAAAAAGTTTAAATACTAAATCTTAAGCAACCAATTTTACGTAAAATTACGAGGAAAGAGAAAACATTCGAGGACTTGAGAAATATAGAAAAAAAATTCATTGATGGAAATGGGGATTTACAGATTCCCTACTAAATCGAGAACACAAGATAGATAACATAATCATACAATGAGAAAGATCAACACACGGATATAACGTGGTTCAACCACCTCGGCTTATATCTATAGGCTAAACATGATATTTTCATTAAGCACACAAAAGAGATATAAAATACTCACACTACTCATCCCCTTCTCTTGCTCTCACATCATAAGAGAGGGGGTAAAACACTCATCCTCACAACAATTACATTTCTCAAACCAACCTCTCTCATCCACGAAATGAGATATATGTACACTAAAACCATAACATGTATTGGCAGCCCACACCAATAGATGACTTAACCCAAATGGCCATAGACACATATAGATACGAGACACAATCCCAACATTGGTGGGATGTAAGGCGGACTGATGGCTGCCTGTGGGGAGAAGGCCGACCAGAATCGATAAGGAGCGGTGGCGGGCAAGGATGGGATGACGTCAGCAGCAGGCACATGCTTTGGAAGGTAGCAATAATGCATGGTGACAGTGGCCCATTGGCCGCGAGTCATAACACTAGTTGCGTTAAATATTTAGCGGTAATATAAGGATTGACACTTATTTCAAGAGGAATAAGATTCCCATGATGTAAGGTAATATGATTTTTAGAGGAATCTTAAACTCCCGGAAATATTATTTTCATCAAAATAAGCATGGATATCTTTACTATTATAGTGCTAAAAGTAGAAGGTTCCAAAATTTAAAATCCAATTCAACCACAGCCTTACATATGGCTATACAAATTTCTCTTTTTTTTCTTGCCAAAAATTAAAAATAAAATTAGAGCCCTAATTATTTCTCTCTCTAAATATATATATATATATATATTTGTGTGTGTACGCTTGTGTGTGTGTCCGATAAATAACCACTTCCTCATCCCCGCTAACCACCATCCCTCTCACACTCTCTCTCTCTCTCAAAAGAATAATTGTCTTCAATTATAAAATTAGTTGCTTTACGCTATGTGCATCACATGTGCAAAACATAAGTATATTATGATAATCTAGGATTCTTATCTAGATTACCACATACTAAGCATCCTCTAATTTTGTTAATATTTTCATGGGTAAATTTTATGGAAAAAGGGATGCAAGGAAACCCTTTTTTGCACAACAGCTGCACAACATATCCAGCAGTGGGTCTAGCACTTAAGCACGTGGGGTCCACACACCACTACCGGATGTGTTGCGCAGCTGTTGCATAGCAACCCTTTGCTCAAATTATATAAAATACCATCAAACTTTTAATGTTTTGAGATAACACCATTGAAGTTTAAAAATGCCATGAACCTCTTGAACTGATAATGTTGTATGGAAAATTTGTGTTCCGTTAAGTTGTTTAATGCTCGAGTGGATTGAATAATTCTAAAATGACCTTGTATGTGCATTGAATAGCCTCAAATTGAGCCGAATATGTCATTTTTGTCGAAAATACCCTTATAAAGATACCCTCGAAGGAGGAATCATGAAATTTTTAGAGTTCAATGTCACTATCTTAAAAACCTTGCAAATTTGATAGCGCTTCAGAAGATATACATTATTTTCATCGATGAATTTTTTTGGTAGTACCAAAGAAGTAGCTCTTATAAATTTAATTGGCTAAGCTGATTATTCTTTCTTCTGCCTCTTCATCTTTTTTCAAATCAAACACCTCTTGATTCATGCTCATATGACAAAATTTATAAAGAAGAAATTTTGCATAAGAGAATTTCTTCTTCATAAGTTCTCTTATGCAAAATTTCATCTTTATAAATTTTGTCATGGCATCAGAGCACACAAATCTTGTTCATTTTTCTATGGCCCATAAAAATATCGTCCAACCCTTTTCAACCACCCAAACAAAGTTCCATCTGCATCGTCCAATCTAATCTTGCATAATAGTATTAGCTAATAGCTCACTCTTTGCATGACAGAGAGATGTTGGAAAGTGAGAGCACTTTCCAACTTCCCATGTTTGGATGAATTAAAAACAGTAATGAAAGTAGTCTCCAATTTCTTGCCAACTCATCTTTTTCATCCATTTCACTTTCTCTTTAAAATCATGGGAAGTGAGAATAGAAGGTGAGAAAGCATACTATTTTTTTAATTTTATTCTTTTCATGTTATTTCATGTTTTATTTTGAGCTACTTTCTTAGTTTCTACAATTTCAATCGAACAACACAGGTTTATTTTCTATTGCCGAATTAGCGTCAACTCAGCCTCTTTTCTACTTTCATTTTAACAAAAACAAACAATAAATATCATTTTCTTTCTACTTTCTTACTTTCTTTTTACTTTCCAATTGCAAAACATATCCTCATGTCACATACTCAAGATACCAGGGTTCACAAATTCTGTGATGAAGGCACGTGGTTCATCATTACTGCAGTAGCCTTCTGCCTTGTTGATCAAGAAATATATAACTCCAGGAACCAATGACCCACCAACATCAAATCCTAAATTCTTTGGTCTGCGTCTCATAGTGCGGCCCATTCTCTTAAATCGGGTCAATTTCGCTCATTAAATAGAATAATAATAAACAAAAACAAATTTAAATAATAACAAATATGGTTTTTCCCTTGTGTCACCCCCAAAGCTCAACTATTATACAACCCCCTCAATTCCGTACCTTTATCCAAATAACTCCATAGGAACTAGTTTAGCTGGTTAAAATGTCATATTCCACTTGATTTCATGGCTAAACTAATCGGAACTAGTTTAGCTGGTTAAAATCCCGACCACTTCTAAAATTCAAGGATCCTGAGTTTCATATTTCTCTTCGGTTCTTCTTAACAAGGAAGTTGTAAATTGCTAGGTGCCATTATCTCATCCACTTTGTAACAGCCATAGTGCAGATAGAAATGCAAACAGTTACTAATAATCTAAGTTGGCTCTGTACTGGCCCGAATCTGATTTCTATCAATGCATAGTTGTTTTCATTTCTCTTGACCATCCGTATCCGTATCCACATCCATCTATAACACATATAACCATTCTATATCTGTATCGTATATCAAATGACAATTTTTACTTATCATGTGTGTGTGTGTGTATATTTCCAATATTCATTGTATATGTACCGTTTTGTCTTTTACCAAATACAATTAGTAATTTTATTTCCCATAACTATTTATAATCCGTCTACTGTTATCAGATACAGATATGATAACACATGTATCTGTATCAGCTCCGCGTCTATTCATCTATTACAAAATAATTTGGGGCTGATATATGAAAATATCAAAGTTTTTGGATGTAATATATATAGAAATAGCTAAAAGCTTTTAAATCAAAGGCCCAAAACATAGGAGAGCAAAATTCAACCTTTCTAGAAAGAGGAAGAAAGGAAAAAGAGGCTCCTAAAATAGAGGAACCCAGTTTTGTTGTGCGCAGTGCACGTGCTGCTCCTCTCTCACCACGCCCTCCGATTCCTCCATTAATCCCTTTAAATTCCCTTTTAGGGTTTCATGGTTGGTTGCGGTTCTTCGAGGAATTCGCTTCCAGCGTTGATGAGCACCGCATCGAGGGTCGATTTCGACACCAAAGTCTCCGATTCTTCGTCGGCGTCGTCGGAATTCTCCATGGGGTTCGGCGAGCGGTCGCTGTCCGCCGCCGGCGCTGCTGTGCTCTCCGCGATTCTCGTCAATCCTCTTGATGTCGTTAAGGTCTGAAATTTGAGATATTGTCGAATGTTTTGGAAAAGTTTGTGACTTGGGTTTGGGTTTGTTGCAGACGAGGTTGCAGGCGCAGGCGGCTGGGGTTGTGTATAATTCAGAGCAGCAGTTTGTGAGGCAGATGGCCTGCGTCGGCCCCAACGCGGTATTTTATTATTTTTTTTTATTTTGAAAAAAATTAGGGTTCTGTGGAGGAAGAATAGCAGAAAGGTTTGGTTTTGTTTGGAATTGGAATAAAAAAGGAAAGCTGGAAATCAACTCAATCAAATTTCGGGATCATAATGCAAAGATGTAAAACGAAGATTGTTTCTATCATTTAAAAAAAAAATTTGGTTGTTTTGTTTGGATGGGTGGGTGGGTTGTCGTTCTTATATCCTAGGAAGTTTTATTTTTGTTTTTATTTGTGGGAAAATGCTCACCTATGTTCATTCTGTCCAATTGTTTCTTCTTAATTTACTCATCAGTAAATATCAGCTCTCATGGCAAATGAAAGTTTTGTATCCTAATTTAACCTTAACAAGTTGTACATTTACATTTACTAAATGAATTGTTAATAGTAGAGTTAGCCTAGAACAGGTAAATCAATACAATTTGATTCGAAACTATAGACATCTAGGATATTATTTAGATTTGAGCTATCCAGGCTAAATTAGCCCTCATTTTATTGTCTTCTATCTTCTTTTGCCAGTACCAACTAGGATTTTAGTTTCAGATTAAAATAAACCCGCTTAAATTTGTCTAAGCCAACCATATTAAGTAAATTAAACCATATAAAGAGACAAAAACCAATGAGAACTATACCCTAAAAAACCAAAAGAAAATGCAAGTGAGAGAGTATATGCTGTTGAGGCCATGAGGGTCCGGTCAAGCCCAAACTTGAAGGATATGGTATGGAATTTTGAATTCTAGGGCAATATGACAAATTTCAGAGAAAATACTCTCTTCTCTTAATTATAATTTTGGATATATATAATTTTAAATTCTAATCCAAATATCTAATCAATCATAAAAGCCATCAACAAATGTCTTGAACTAATACAATATCTCAAATCCTAGGTCTAGAATTGTGAATTGACTTAGAAGTAACACCTATTGGTGTCGTTTAGGATGACATTTGCTAACATATATTATCAGCACCTAGACACACACACATAAATAATAAGTAGGAATTTTCCTACCATTTATATGACACACACACACACACATACAAATAATACTAGAATTTGTGTACGTGCGTGGCACGTGTTAATTTAAAAATTAATTATTTTTTGGGAGAAGAGAGAGATGTGGAGGGTTTTAATAATTAAACTTTTAATTATTTTTTTGGGAGAAGAGAGAGGGGGGGGAGGGAGGGATCTAGTATTTTTCTCTTTCCTTAATGATGTGGAGGCTTGAGAGGAGAGGATTTTTCTTCTTTTTTCTTGTTCAAAAAAAGGAAAGGGGTGGACCTCTAACTAAGTCTATTCACATTATAAAAGAGTATAGATATGAAACATGTGGATCATAAAGAAAGAAAAAGGCATAAGCAAGACATAATTCCTGTGTCAATACTCATAAAATATAGGAACATGTAGGAGTAGATAGGTAATATTTATTGTGGACACCCTATAGTATGTATACCATAGGAATGCCAGACAAGTATTTATGCCCTATTTGTATAGGGAAACTCGGTATACATTTGATCGTGATTGTACCTTATTTCTCATTCCTTAACCACGTCTTCTTCTGTGTTAAATTTTTACTTTTTCCGAATTCATATACATGGCGTCAATCAACTGAATTTTCTATGTTTCTTCAGATTTTTGCAGATTTCAGATGCTCCCCGTCATGTGCTCGTGCTGGAATGTTTGGTACTGCAACACTTTGTCCTCCTGATTGTTTCCAGTATAAGGGAACAATGGATGTATTCTATAAAGTCATTAGACAAGTAAGTTCATTGATGTGATTCATGCTTATATGACATCTTTATGTTATTTTTGTTCCACAATTTACTGTAGTCCTAGGGATTTGAAGACCATTCGGCAAATTATATTTGCTTGATTAAGCGGCTTATTGAGAATCTGACAAGAAAGAAAAATTACAGGAAGGACTTGCTAGATTGTGGAGAGGGACAAATGCAGGCTTAGCCTTGGCTGTACCAACGGTAAGTATCCATTTTTAAAGATTGACATCTATTTTTTAGTGGATAATCTTATAGACAACGGCTTTTACCATTCCATTGTTGGAGTTTAATTTACATAGATTGTTGCTATCTTTGGAACATATATTGTTCTATAGTTTTTTTTGAGGAAAATATATATTGTTGTATAGTGCTACATTCCTATTTCTATATACTTTGTAATTTTTTTTAAAGAGAAGAGCTGGGCTTTGTTAACCTGTCTCTCACAAATTTTCACTGAAGTAAAAATAAAACTGCACAGAGGCTTAGAGCTAATTATAATAACTACAAGTCTGATTGAAAGGGAACGAGCCAAGAACAAAGGAACAAAAGAAAGGGCATACAAAGGAGCAACAAAAATAAAAAAGAGAAAAAAAAGGATATAAAATCAACTATGATATTTACATTACTTGCAGATCTCAGTTCCAAGTGGGAGAAGCAGAATAACATCCATCATTTTTATACTCTGTCTAGAGAATCATATTCAGCTTCAAATATGATGATAACTAGGATACATCGGGGTAGCAACAACTCATACTAAACTTCAAAATCCCTTTGAACCATTGTTGTAAATTGTGTTCTATGCGGCCGCATATGCGTATGCGGCTACTTGGTGAATGAAAACGTTTTAGGCTTCACTTAGATAAGGGAAGGAAATTTATAGAAGAAAGATTATGGGGAAAAAGGAACCTGGTTTTTTTTTTGTTGGGGGGGGGGGAGGATTTTTTTTACAAGAAGTAAGGGGAAATTAAATAACTGAATATATTAAAAATTTACCTGACCTCCATTCTTCTCAAATTTAATCGTCTAAAATGTCATGAATACTACTGTAGTTTTTCTATAGCTATTGGATATGGTGAGGAGTTAGTGAAAATGGTTGTAAACCTCACATTAATTTACTAAAATACCCTCACTTATAGATACTTTCACAACTAACTATTATCCTAGATTTCTTGGCGGAATGGCTAAGTGATGGTCATTTTCTATTTATTTCTTGTGTGCACTTACAACCTTTATTAGACAGGAATTTGTTAATTGAGTTCAGGAAAGAAATAAATCTGTCGTTTATGACCACTTTGTTAATTTCTTTAAAAAAGAATAACCGCTCTTTAATTCTTTTGATTACTTGCTAGCAGGTGGGGATCTATTTACCTTGTTATGATATCTTCCGCAATTGGATTGAAGAATTCACATCGTCCAATGCTCCTAGCTTGACACCATATGCACCTCTAGTGGCAGGATCGGCTGCACGATCGTTAGCTTGTATTTCTTGTTATCCCATTGAGCTGGCTAGAACACGTATGCAGGTATCTGAAATATGTTATTTTTATTTATTCAATTGTAACCAGTTGGATGATATAGACATGAGTGTAAAATTTGAATTCTGTTAAGAAACAAGGTTAATCCAACATCTGAGTAATCCAAAATTAAGCTGATCCCAGATACTTGACTACATTGAATACCTTGTCTTCTCCTCCATTCTCAAACTTATGAACTCATAGTGCAGTAAACAGCAAAGGTTCTGAGTCAGTAGAATCCGTAACTGATACTACTATATGTCTTGGCGGTAATTTCCTGATATGTATGATTAAGAGGTAGCAAACCTCACCAACTTAGTGCTTGGCTGGGTTTTTATAGGCCAATTTTAAAAGAAACCTTGACAAGCAGTTTTCATGCAGCTCCTCCAGTGGTTCTCACTTCTCATACTCCATGATGCGCACCATTGAAATTTGAATTGCTATAACTAATAGAAGATCGCCTGCTTTTTTTAACCCAAACTTGTTATAATTTCTTTTGGCCACCATATTAAAATGCCTTTGCTGAATTAATGAAAATCTTTTTTGTTCTAATGAATCCATCTTTTGCCTTAATATTTGAGCAGCGTCTCATTCTTGCTGTGGGCATCAACATAATTGATCTTCGTGCAAAGATATTCTCAACAAGATCTATAATTCATATCATTAGTTTGGTTATGTGATTGTTCATTTGACGTAGCATGTTTCAGTTTTCTGTTATATATGCTCATAAATGAGGATAAATGGAATGGAGAGTATTATATCCTTATGGCCTGGAGCAATCATAATTAAATATCTTGTATTGTAGGGTACTTGTTAAGCATTACTGTTATCATTAGATTATTTTATGGAAAGAATGCGCCTGTGATCAGCTGCAGGCAAATTGCAAGCAGAACAGGGATGGGTTCCGCTTCCCCCCACCCCCACACTACAAACCAGCTGTAGGAAATGTGCCTGTGCTGACCGCAGGCCCATCAAACTCTTATTATATCGTATATCTTATTTTGTAACATCATGACTTGCCTGTAGACATTCTGTAAACATTCTTACTAGGTATGCTCATTACTGGTAATATTACAACAGGCATTTACAGAGGTGCGAGATGGAGTGAAGCCCCCTGGAATTGGGAAAACATTGCTTGGTGTTCTATCGCCTCTTAAGAGCACAAATAACTATCAAAGTTGTACGTATACCCGCTCACTCAATAGACAATTTTTTTTATCATGTTCAAGAGAATACAGTTAACTTTAAATTGGAAGAATTATATATTATTCGTTCTCTCCATCCATATCAACTGTTAATAACTTGACTTGGGATGTTTTTGGCATATAAGCCTGTTGAATCTTGAATATTCAGCATTCATTGTATATGTTTAATTACATGTAGATTTTGTCACATTTATTATTCCCAAATGATTGCATGATTAACATACTCATATTTCTGCCAGTGCAAAGCTATCGTGCCCTATGGATGGGTGCGGGAGCTCAACTTGCTCGTGATGTTCCTTTTTCAGCAATTTGCTGGTCAACTCTTGAGCCGGTAATATTTCCTTGCTTTTAGCTCATTCTTGTAGTTCACATGATAATAATAAACAGAAGTGATTTTTGTCCATATCTTCCTTTTATGCCTTTTCCTAAGATATTTATAATGCACATTGACATTTATGTGCTTTATGCAGATTCGACGAAGACTACTTGCATTAGTTGGCGAAGAAGGAAATGCTGCTAGTGTCTTAGGGGCAAATTTCTCAGCCGGTTTTGTTGCGGGCAGCATTTCTGCTGCTGCTACATGCCCTCTTGATGTAGCGAAAACTCGAAGACAGATTGAGGTTTGTCCTTCAGCCTTACAATTATTGTTCTTTCATTACACAACTATTATAGGAGTTCGATATTGAAAATGAAGCGGCTTCCTAGTACCTGTCATCTTTCTTCTTTCCAATTTTTGATGTACAGGTGAAGTTTTGGTGTAAATTAATGAGATATTGGATCTAAATGAATTTATACTTGTGGATAGCATATATGTTGCAGGCAGTTTTTTATTTTAGGTCTGAAATTTTACTTATATGACAACATATAAACGTTTCATCAATCGACGGTGACCTTACCCTTTATCCAAAATTTTTGGAGTCATTATGACTTCATGAATTTTATTCTTTGATTCAGTCAGTACTTTTCTCTCTTTAAATAGCAAGTATCATATTCTTTCTAACAACTTGAACCCATGTCTTAGATATGTAGTCTTGGCCCTCGCATGGGTGGAGCCAGAAATTCTCTTTTTTCCCCTCTTTTTTTCTGGGGTGGGGGCAAGGAAATTCATATGAACGATATTTTGTCTACCATAAAGAATATAGCATAAAATTAAAATATGTCATTGTTTTTCTGAAATCATCATACATAAATACATTTATTTCTTCTTTTCATTTATGTAATTGTATAAATAATTGAAGGCTCAAATTCAACTATATTTGATTAGATTGTCATTAATTAATTATAAAGATGCATCTATTTAGGAGCAAATCAGTCGGGGCTAGATTGTTTACTAATTAGAAATAGACATTAGGTTTTCTTTTTGTACATGGATGATTATTTTTTGTTTGTTTTGCTAGATAACATAAATTTTATGTTATGAAAAAAAAATAGTGCATACTCATATCATGTGTGTAAGCCAACAATATACTAAAACTAATTAGAAACAATAATTGACTCTTCCATTATAGATGAGCCACAATTGCTAGGTAATAGATGATTTTAAACATTCTTCATTTTTTCAAACAAATTCAAATATGTCCTTCTAAATGATATGATTGATCATTAATTCACATGTAATTGTGCTATTGTCATAACTATAGGATATAATGTATATAAGGAAATTTATCTTTACCATTTAAAACACTAGTAATGCATGCGTATAATTAAGGAAGGTTGGAGTCTTGGGTGGGCCCAAGATTGCCCTGGCTCCGCCCCTGGGCCGTCGTTTCACAATTATTATTGTTTAGAGTATAAAATGATATCCCTCAGCCCTGATTCATGACTTCAGAGTTTTGATGCGGCAGTAGAGACATCTAAGATGATATCAGTGCATCCTAGGGTTAAATCCTATGAGTCGCACATTTTAATAGCGGGTAAAAAATTACTACTATGCAATCTAGTCCAGGTTTCGACTGATAAAAGAGCGCTCAAGCGTCCGTAGTGTGTTAGAATATGAAATTATATCCATCAACCTTCAACTTCGGATTTCTGGTATGGTGGATTTCTGGTACGGTGCAAGGGCATTTAAGAAGTGGCATCCTACCAATTCTCCTGATTGCCCCACTTGTTGGATATGGTTTCATATCTCAAAATCATTTCAACTATTATCATAGTAGTTGGGATAGTGGCAAAGATTAGAACTAAAAACTTCAGTGCTTACTGTTAAAGTTCTTCTTTTCCAGATAATTTTACTTCAGATGTACACATATGCTTTTATTTTATTTTTTCATTCTCTGATCATTCTTATTGGGATGCTGTATTCCAGAAGGATCCGGCAAAGGCATTGAAAATGACGACAAGGCAAACATTAGTCGAGATTTGGAGGTATTCTCTTTCTGCATCAAATATCATTTGTGCCAAGGGATACGTATCAGTTCGATTCAATGTTAATGCACATCCAAATTCCATCTGTGTTATTTTTGTAGTCTCTTCCAATGCCACTCATAGGATTTTGACCCGTGAACTCCACATTGGAGAGCAACATTAACATAAAAAATTTAAAAAATAAAGGAAAAAAGGATGCACACACACATTCATACATCTCACCACCGAAATAATTAAAGCCGTATCATTGAAATTATCTTTTGTCATGGTTCCATGTTAGTATATATTACTAGGGTTAAACCCCTGTGCGCGATGCGCTTGATTTACGAATTATCCATAAATCTTTAAGACATTATATATATATATATATATATATATATATATATATATATATTTAAGTGCACGTTTCTTATTTGCAATGAATAAAGTCGATTGTATTTATTTGCGAAAAACAAAATCAAATGGTATTTATTCGAAAAATGGTGAAAATCCATGGTATTTATTTGCAACAAACAAAGTCTATGGTATTTATCCTAAAATGATGGACTCCATGGTATTTATCCTAAAATGATCGAAAACTATTACGGTTGAAGATCATAGTACTTAATCGTAAGCAACAAAGTCCATGACATTTATTTGGAAAATGGTAAAAGGCCATAACATTTATTTGTAACAAAGCCCATGCTATTTATATGAAAAACGGTAAAGAGCTATGGTATTTATTTGTAACAAATCTATGGTATCCATCTGAAAAGCATTGACTATGCACCCCATTTATTTTTAACAAATGAAGTCCATGGTGTATTTATTTGGAGAATGCTGAATTTCATGATATTTTAGCGAAAAGCAATTTGGGTTTTGAGTTGATGGAAAAACTGTAAATGAAGTGAAAATCTGCCCTAGTGAGATTTACAATTTTACCCTTTTACATAACAAAAATAACAATTTTGTTAATTGCTATCTTTAATTGAACAGAATTGGAGTGAAAAAAGTTCCATGATATTTACCTATTTGCCTGAATGATGTTGGAAGTTTATGGTATTTTAGTGAAAATAGTGTGGTTTTGATGGTAGAACCGTAATTATTGTTGGGCCATGCCATCACATTCATAACATTTTAGTGAAAATCTAGTTCCATGATATTTACCTGAACGATGTTGGAAGTTTATGGTATTTTAGTGAAAATCTAGTGCGGTTTTGACGGTAGAACCGTAATTATTGTGGAGCCATGCCATCGCATTCATAACATTTTAGCAAAAAGATAAAATTAATATAGGTTTCAATTGCTATGTATGTAAAATAAGAAAGTGATTTTTAAACATTGAATAGATCTAGCAAGAAAAAACTGCTGCAAAATAGGACCTGTAGCAAAAATAGACCTAGCAAGTGGGAACCACATCCTATTTCATATAGCAAGCGGAGACCACGTCTTTGGGACGTGCTCCCCTAGAACTCTTTTACATGATTACCCTTAGTGTATAATTATAATTTCAAATATGCCAACACTATGCATGAAATATGGTTGAACTGACGGATCAAGGGTACTTAAGTTCTGCCAAATGGAAAAATTCACTGCCCGGCTTACCAATTTATATTAATATAAAGATAAAGATAGCAATCAGTGGTATTAGGAGTAACCATAAACATTGTAAAGTTGAAAGAAACCCATGTAGCGTAATTAAGGTAAATTACATAAAACACCATTGTTTATGGTTTTTCATGGAACATTTAAAATTGCGTAAAGCACCCTTGAAACAATGGTATAAGAATAACACAACACCATCCATTAATTCGATAAACACCATGTCAGCGGTGGTATTTCTGTATTTGCATACTCCAAAGTTCAATGTTCTGAAAAGAAAACCGAGACAAATGTAATGGTGTTTACCCTAGTTATCAACTTGATTGAACTAACATGCTCAAACATTATTTATAGGGATGGAGGGTTAAAGGGACTTTTCACAGGTGTAGGCCCTCGCGTAGGGCGTGCTGGGCCCTCAGTTGGAATTGTTGTTTCCTTCTACGAAGTGGTAAAATATGTTTTGCATCAACGCCATTCAACTCCATAAAGGGCAGAGGAAGCAATTTTGTGTTAGATTCTGAACACAGCATGGATTCCGCAGCACTGGACATTCCCTTCGCCTCTAACGAACGCTTTTTATAGCGTGCATTAAGGCGAAATCGGAATCCTACCGTTTCAAATCTGAAGATCTTTCAATA
The DNA here is from genome assembly GCA_030015575.1 of Agapanthus africanus. Lineage (NCBI taxonomy): Eukaryota > Viridiplantae > Streptophyta > Magnoliopsida > Asparagales > Amaryllidaceae > Agapanthus > Agapanthus africanus. The sequence continues at coordinate 640,832,253 of JASDDO010000014.1, read as the reverse complement.
GCTTTTAGAAATGTCTGAAAATTGTAACCAATTTTGTTAGGATAGAAATAAAATTATTTACATATACAAACGAGTTGGGCACTTGGCCCGGTGTAACTTATCAGTCTTATGTCACGGAAGGAGGTTCATTTTACAGTAAAGTTGCTTTACTGCATATAATGGAAGCAACTCTTTTTTCCCTCCAACATGAATTGTATGTTTTCTTCATTACTAGTTGAAGTTTGTTTTCATTTAACTTTTCAATTGAATTGCTTTATCTGGATTATTATTGTTCAGAATCAAGAATGCAACCGACCGAAAACCGTCTCTCTGTGTTTGGTTTTAATAAATGAAAATTGACATGAAAAATGCTGCGTAGATTATATTTTTGATGAAGTCGTTGGATTTTTATCAAATTAGAGCATTAACTTAAATTGATTACAAGACGTGCAAAGTTTGACGTGTAAACCAATTTAGAGGATATAGAGGTAAGGGTAATTGGATATGAATTGAATGGTAAAGAAAGTTTATTTATTATTCCCTTTTACCCATTTTCCTTGCTGATATATGATATGACCCTTTGTCTTCATGATTATATAAACATCATATGGGAAGAAGGAAAAATAAAAGTCACGACTGGAATTATAGAACGTGTCTCGTCTTCTGTCTAGTATTATTCTTATTATAAAATGGAAATTTCTTTGGTGCGCTTTCGATATTAGACGGAATTTGGTTTTGGTTGACTATATTTTTTGGTCATGAACAATTATCGTTCGATATTTATTTACGAGTAAGGTTATCTTCCCCTTCGACAAAAGATAGGTTTAGAGCCCACTTGCTTACCCATGATTTATAAATTCATAAACTTAAAGAAACAAAAAGAGAAAAAAGAAGAGCAAAAACCTAAGCTGTTCATATGATACTCATATTTTAAAGGATGGAAGGCTAATTTTGATAGATGAAATGGATCTACATTAAAGAGGAATAGTTTTCGATGTAATCTGGTATGTTCCACATAAGCTAGTGTGGGCTGATGATTGGATATATAGATGTGAAATTCTATCACACTATGTATAACCAATTATATATCAACCGGACAGATAGCCTATGTGGAATCTACCGTCTTGGTAGAAAAAAGATTTTTCTGGATTAGGTTAAATACCAAAGCTCTCATATTCAAGTGTAGGCTAGGTATGACCTTTCATTAATTAAAAAAAGAAAAAGCAATCAATTTACACAGATGGAGCTACACATGGAAAAGATTCAACATTATTGTGTACAAATAGAAGATGGAGGGTACACTGCAATTTGCTCAACAGCAATCTCCAACAAAGCAGCCCACAAACATCATCAAATCACAACCTCTTCAAGAAATAATCTTCATATCATTTAAAAGAGTTTGTAGGGGGAGGAAGCATCCAAAGGATGAATGAGGTAGGTCAACACCAGAGCCAACAGCATCAAAATGTATGCAATCCCTTGATCAATTGAGGTCCCTGCATAATAATATTCCAACAACCAACAACCTATAATTAAAAACCAAAAATAAAATGATAATTCATCCCCCCCCCCCCCCCCCCCCCCTCCCCAAGATTTACTCTTAGTTTCAGAAGATTATCCATATTTTTCTTGACTATAAAAATATATGTAAATTACAAGTTGTATACTTTATTTTCCCTCTAATTTCTGACCTGTCTCAATTTGTATGCTCTACCAACTATATATTCCATGATTCTGGTTTTATATAACATTGCCCATTTTGATTTTCAAGATTATACCTTTTTTTTTTACTAAAATGGAAAAAATGGTATTAGCAGAATTGAAAAATCGTCCTTAAGTATTATTTATATATATAAAAAATAAGGTTAAATTGTCCAAAAACCCTTGGAAAAGTTTTTTGCGCAAAAGACCCCGGCGCTAAGAATCTCGTCAAAAACCTCATGGAAAAGTTTTCCGCTGTCAAAAATATTTGTATTGCTGACTGCAATACATATCCAGTTTCCTGCAATATGTATGCGGTTAACTGACATATCTGTATAGTTTCCTGCAATATGTATGCACTAACATAAAGTAAAATCTATGCCAAAATTTTTAGTAGTCAGTCTCTGAATATACATGCGAGTACATATAGCATATATTACCATCGCTGGTGGGTGCGGGAGCCGGGCTCTGGGCTTGTACAACTGGCAAGGAGATGCCGGAAATGAGTGCAACAACGGCCATGAAAACAACGGCGATACGAGCCATTTCAAAGAGATGTATCAATTTGCTTCTTCTTCTTCTTACGAGCAAAGAAAATGCATGCACTCTCTCTCTAACTCTAAACGGAGAGAGCCGCCGAGAGAAAGAGAGAGAGGGAGCGCTAGAGAATTAGAGTTGAGGATTGATAACTTTCTCAAATTCTTTTTGCTTGCCTGAGTGAGCCATGAGGAGGCAGGAGGCTGAGGTTATATAGTGGCCGGAGAGTTAGAGAAATCCGGCATGCCACTGTTTTTTTGTGGGGCCAGCCATTTTATGTGGGCCAACAATTGTGGGCCCCACCATTGCCTCACTAATTTTAGTAGGGATGGTTCATGTGGTTGAGGAAGTGAGATGGAAACCATTCGATATATCGAATGCAATGCATCCAAGCATATTATAGAATTATATTGTCAAAAGAAAACATAAAATCAAATAAGATGTCGAGTTTCCAGCATCTTTTATGCGGCATTATGGGTACATGGAAGGGTTTTATAATTGAACGGATATTGACCGATTCTGTATTTAAATTATGCCGTTTCCAAAATACATATTAGTGTATATACCATCTTTTGGAAGATTTAAAATGAAAAGAATTTGAAAAAACGAAGTCAGACGGATTAAAATAATACTGAATACTCCTTTCAAGCAAAAAATAAAATCATACATTGTAAAATCCGAAGTCTAACCATTTCATTTTTGTAACGATTCTTAGAATATTATAAAAGAAAACCCCTCAACCCTAATCATAATTTCGTAATTTTAGAGCAGCGGGGACAATTCACATATTATCAAAGCAATCCAAGTTTCAATATTGAATGAGGATTAATTTAAATTAAAAACATCCTTGTGCAAAAACCATGAATCTTGTTCAAATTCAGCCTGTTATCATCCCTGCCAAAAACAATTGCTGTCCTGTAATTTCTTTTTTTCCCTTGTTAACAATATTTTTGTTTATTTAATAATTTAATTAATATTGATTCCTTGCTTAAGATTGAAAAGGAACCCTAAGTCACACTTTGTCTGTCATGATTTTGTAACGGCAAAATCATAGCATGTCCCCCGAATCCCTTAGATCTATAGTTTGTTAACTTTATCTGAAGAAAAGGAAAAGAAAAATAAATAAAAGGAAAGGAAAGACAAAAAGGAAAAAAAAAATAAAGAAAAGAAAATATATAAATGAATACAAGATCTATAGCTTGTTTACCTCAAAAAAATTGAAAATAAATAGATAATATACATATATAAAAGAAGTAAAGTTTGTTTCCTAGGTGTTGATAGCTTGGAGTAAAAGCAAGCATGTTTGTTGCCCAATGACGATGTCTTTTGTTAAAGTTTGCAATCAACTTTCTTCCTTGCTGGCGAACTCGGCGGTCCAGTATAGCTTCAGGCTCCTATATAGCTTCAACATCATAAGTGGGCACTGTTGTTTGAATGGGAACTCCCTCTCTCCCACCTACTTCCTGAGTTGGGATACATGGAAGACTGGGTGTATCTGGGCTCCTGCTGGGAGTTGTAATTTATAAGCCGCTTTCCTAATACGTTCCAACACTAGGTAAGGACTATAAAACAGAGGCGAGAGCTGCTTTGATTTCTGGCTTGACTAATATAGGAAATGGGACGGTTATCTTGTAGAAGCACAACACCGATTCTTGTTTTTGAGGCATCACATTCTAAGTAGAAGATTCTTGAGAAGTCAGGCAGCGTAAGAATCGGAACAGCTTAAGGGTGAGGCAATAGTCCCATACCCTCTTATGAAATTCCTGTAATAGCCTGTGAGACCTAGGAACCCCCTGAGAGCCTTCAAGGATTTAGGCACTGGACAATCTTTCACAACAACCCCTTTCCTTGGATCTACATCAACCCCTTTCCTTGATACTATGTGGCCCAAGGAGTCTACTTCCTCCTGCCCAAACTGGCATTTGGATCTTTTAGCACACAATTGATTCTGCAACAACAGGGAGAACACAATGTTCAAGTGCTGCAAGTGCTCAGCCCAAGTCTGGCAATAAACAAGAATGCCATCAATGAATATTAAGACAAATTTCCTAAACCAAGGTCTGAATATATCATTCATCAACGCTTGGAAGGTTGAGGGGGCATTCGTGAGCCCAAAAGGCATTACTAGGAACTCATAGTGGCCACTATTGTTGGCTATAGTGTCCTCAAGGCAATTATTGTAATTGCAGGTAGGTGATTACGATAATTGAGAGAGGACCTATACGGGTAGAACAGTCTTACTCAAGATGATGGTATACTATTTGGTTTGTTTTTATTATCATGTATATATCTTATGTGCTATTACGGATCGCTATTACATGTTGATAGAGCCCATATGATTCTTACTTGACTATGAGGGTTAAGATGGTGATCATACTAGTGAGATCTGGATAGTCCATAAGCACATTCTTAATTGTCCATAGTCGTTGGATTATCGAGACTAGGCATCGATATTTCGGAGTAGATTAGTGTATACGTTTCTTATTTCAGAAAGGAAAGATGGCCGGTCTCGCAGCCATTAGTGTACGGCACTAAAGATTATATACATGTGCTCATTAGCGTACGAGTTATACTGGACGGACTTGCCGAGAACTAGCTAGATGGTATTATACCTATAGTCAGATAGCTGTTCTTTGGTGACATGAGTACAAGATATTCTGTTGACCTAAAATCGTCATTTGTCTTATATGAGTCCCCACTGTATTTTGATTACTACCCTACCATGCCTCCACTGAGTCGTGCAAATAGGTTTTAGTTGGGTACAATTCTAAGCCATATGGAGGCAGTGAGCAGATCGAGAGGATTTGTTTCTCCTGGTATATGGAGTCGATGTCACGCTGTGTGCGGTTGGCTAATACCATAAGTCTCTGGCCAAGGCAGATGAGATTTACTGACATGAGGTCAGTTGTTTCTCGGTTGGTATTGAGCTTGATATCGGCACGACTTATCGAGTTATTAGGGGTCTAACCTAGTTCATCCCCTAGATCCGGTATGCGATACTCTTAGACGAACAGACCAGACAGTATGGTAACTGTCACTTATAGGCTCAGTAAGGGTTCAGACGAGTTTGCTTGTCGATCTTCTTTTCGACAAATAGCTGGGTAGCCGTTACGTACAGCTAGTATCACTGACGTATTTATGAGGTGAGGATATTATCAGTAGCTCACTGTCAGCGTATTGTCGAGTTTTTAGAGTCCCACATAGAGGGTTTCCGGATTTAGAGAAATGATATAGTAACAGTACTGGGTATGTGCAGGAGTCCGATTAAAACTAGTGTATTGGATACACTGACGGTAATCGGACGGTCGAAATATTAGCCGGTCTTTTGGAAAAACGGATATTAAATCTAATTTGGATTTAATATATTAATACATGTATCGGATATATATATTTATTAGTATTTTGTTACTATTAATATATGTCTCTTTTATGTATTTTAAATACATAGGAAAATAATTACAAGTATATATATAATATATGTTATGTTACACACACACACATATATTGTAATTATTTATTTATTTTTCTTTGTTCTTTTTTGATTGTGTTGTGCCATGGAATTAGCACATGCTTGCCCACTCTCATATGATGGGACAAGTGAAGAGGAGAGAAGAGGGTGGACACTTGGAATGAGATGGAAATCTAACGGCTGGGTTTATATTTCTGTCACGTCCCGCTTCCCAGTAAACGGTAACGGTGACATGGCAGGCCGCAATGTATTTACTATAAAATAAATACGTTAAGCATAATTAAGCAATATATAAAAATGAATAAGAATGACAAGAGTAATAAAATAAATTGCGACTTTATTTATATTCATCTTTACATACAACTATTTGAAAAGAAAAGATACAATGAGTAAAGCAGTGCCTAAACAATAACATACAAAATGAAAGTGCAGGTGAATTAGGAGTCAGGTTGAGTGGTGAGCTGGTCCAAGTCCCTCTGGCTAGGCTCGATCTATTGAGAGTCCGGTCCTCCTGACGGACATTCCAAAGAAATAGAAAGGAATGTCGTCAGCGAACTAACGCTCGGTAAGTCCCAAAAGAAGAAAGAGAAGATAATATATAAAGTGAAATGAACAGGTAAATTGTACATGATTGGTTACTGGTGAATGATAGTTATTCTAACGTGGTTGTTTGTAGTTTGGTAAAGAAAGTATTCATGTATACGAGAGGAGTCCATCTTACCCCGTAGACTATGGTTGTAGGGTGTTTTTCGTCACCCCCTTGAGATGGAAATACGCGCACGCTTGTCAGGCGTACTACAGATTCTCCCTGCCTAGGGTAGGCGGTGTTTTATTGATTGTGGGGATCCGAATCTCCGGATAGCCGCAGACTAAGCTGTCGTTAATTACCCCTCGCTTTTAGAGCGAAGGAATCTCCGATTGATGGGTCAAACAGGTCATGCAAACTCAATGTGCAGTGTTGTGTTTTGAAGGGGTTTTGGATATATCGGGGGCCCCGCAGAGTTTACGGGGGTCCCGCTACCCGGATAGCGGGCTGGGGGTCAAGACAGCTAGCATCCCCTTTGCGGGGTACGGGGCAGAAATTTTTTCTAACGGGAGAAGTGTTGTGGAGTGTGTTTGTGTATAAAAGGAAAATAGCGTCCAAAGGACGCATGAGCGCCAGCGCCTCACGTGCTTAGCACGCGGGCGCTGGACGCTGGGCGCTTGAGCGCTGGCACTAGCGCTGGGCGCTAGACGCTTGGGCGCGAGCGCCTCACGTGCCCGGCACGTGGGCGCTGGATGCTTGAGCGCCGGCGGAAAGAAGGGGCTTTTAACCTTAGAAAAAAGGAGTGAAACTCCGAAGAGGACTTTTTATTTATGGAGTTAAAACTCGGAAAGATGTTGAATAGAGTTAAACTCCTAGAAATCTTTGGAAATGATCAAATGGGACCCATTTCTTCTCCCCTTTGGCCCTGGATCTTCTTTTAGGCCTTGGATCTTTCCAAGGTGGGATTTTTGGAGATGGGTCTTCTTCTTCTTCCTCTCGGTCGGCCGAATCTTAGAGAAAAAAGGGGGTGAGATTTAAAAATCTCCCATTTTTTGAGATCTGATGGAAGATCTGAGTTGGGTTTGATGGTGAGAAATTGTTTATTTTTGAAAAAGGAAGATTTAAACTCTTGATTTAATTCAAAAAAGAAAGAAATAGGGTTTAGAACCTTGAGGAAGAAGGAGGCACAAAACCCTAATTTTTGAGAGAATGAAAAAATTCCTCCTTGATTTTTTCATCAGGCTACACAATTTACATATAGCTTCTTGGGCTTTACCAAATGACACTTGTGCCACCCCATACCTTATATGCTTATTTCTTTTTGAACATAAACTATGGGGTTTACAAAATTTTGGCTTTCTGCCCATTTTTCATACATTTATTTCTAAAAAAAATTGCATTAAGCTAATTTATTGTTTCATTCTAAGCATGGAGCCGACCCCTTCCATGCTTTGGCCCGACTTGGGCTTGGGCCCACTTGGCTTGGGGGTTGATTGACTTTGACTTGGTCGATCGGGGTGTAATTTTTGACCCCAACAAAGTGCCCCCCATCAATAAATGCACACCACATATATGGGTCATGTGCATGAAATTGATGGATCTTCTTTCGCATAGAGGTTGACTTGATTTGGTTCCCGTTTTCACGATGTGGAGGTCGATGCTGCCCTTTTTGCGACTTGGACGGTCGATACTTCTCTTTTAGCGACGTGGACAGTCGGTGCTGCCATTTTAGTGACTTGGACGGTCGGTGCTGCCATTTTTGCGACTTGGATGGTCGGTGCTGCCCTTTTAGCGACGTGGACGGTCGGTGCTGCCATTTTTGCGACTTGGACGGTCGGTGCTGCCCTTTTAGCGACGTGGACGGTCGGTGCTGCTCTTTTAGCGACGTGGACGGTCAGTGTTTTGATTTAACTTGCTCCGTTTTCTGCGGCGTTGGATTTGATTTGACTTGCTCCGCTTTCTGCGGTATCGTGGTTGAAGTTGACTTGCTCCGGTTTCTACGGTGTCAGGGTTGATTTGTTCGATTTGATTTATTTTGGGAGTTCCCTACCCGTTCAGCGGGACTTTTGAGCTTGGAACATTACCGGGTGGGACATTAATTTGATCTGTTTGATTTCTGCCTTGTTTGGCAGGACTTTTGAATTTAAGAGGAATTTGGAATTTGGAATTTGTTTGGCATCAGCATTGCTGCATTGGAATAATGTCAGGAGCAACTCATCATTTGCCCCAGGAGGAATTGGGATTTGGTTTTTGGGTCGGCATCAGCATTGCAGAACTGGAATAATATCAGGAGCAGCTCATCATTTGCCCCAGGAGGACTTGGGATTTTGGTTTTGGTTTGGCATCAGTATCGCTACACTAGAATGTGGTACCAGGAGCGAATCATCATTTGCCCCAGGGGACTTGGGATTTGGTTTTTGGGTCAGCATCAGTATCACTCCACTGGAATGTGGTACCAGGAGCGAATCCTCATTTGCCGTGTCCGTTAGGGAACAATGGCTTAGGAGACGGGTTTAGGCCCCTGTTACCTAAGACTTTTCAATTTTATGAGCCGTAAGGGTCTCATAAAAGCATTTTCTCCCTACGAGTCGAGGGGATCTTGCAGGTGTATTTCTCCCTAGGAATCATGGGGATTCCTAAGTGTGTCGCTCCTTTGTGAGTCGTAAGGATCTCACGTGGGGATTTTCTCCTCACAAGGTCGAAAGGACTTTGCGAATGTATTTCATCTCTTTTCACGAGTTTGCGTCCTTTCGGGTTTTCACAAACTCGCCGGCAGTCCTGCTGTTTTTACTCACGGAGTCCTTTCATGTTTTCATCCATGCCCGTTTCGCTTGTGGACATACCGTTTTTTTTTGCCGGTGGGACTTTAAATGTAATCTCGCCGGTAGGACTTGGGAGAGATAGGGGTCATTTGCGCCCGTGGATTGTATACGGTTTTACAGGATGTATGATTCAGACCGTAGGGCCGGTGTGCTCAATTCCCCTGCGACTTGGAGCATTCACGCGTAGTATTTCTTGAGATATCGGCCATTGATGGGTGGCATGGGCCTTTCTTCCTCGGCATTTATCAGCTGGTAGGATCCTCCATCAAATACTTTTTCGATGACGTATGGTCCTTCCCAGTTTGGCTCGAATTTTTCCTTGGCATGTCGATTGGGGATGATCGGTCTTTTGAGGACCAACACCAATTCGCCTTTCTTAAAAGTACGGAGACGGGTCATCTTATCATAGGCTCATGACATTTTGGCTCGATACAGCTCCAGATTTTACTGTACCGCGAGCCTATTTTCTTCGAGAACGTTGAGCTCTTCGAGCCGAAGGAGGACGTTTTCCTTCTCCATCAATTCGTGTTGGACGGCCATTCTTAGGCTTGGAACCTCGATTTCGAGCGGGAGGATTGCTTCCACTCCGAAAAGTAGTGAGTATGGAGTGGACTGAGTTGGAATGCGGTGCGTGATACGATATGCCCATAACGCCTCGTGAAGTTTGAGATTCCAGTCTCTCTTGTTGGCTAAAGCATTTTTCCTCAGGAGCTTACACAGAGTTTTATTGAAGGCTTCGGCTAGCCCATTGGCCCTTGGATTATAGATGGAGGAATATCTCCAGTCTATCTTGTGTTGAGTAGAGAAGCTTGAGACTTTGAAGCTCTTGAAAGAAGGCCCGTTGTCAGATATGATTCTTCTTGGTGTACCGAACCGGTATAGAATATTATGCCGGAAAAATGTTAGAATATCTTCCGTCCTGACTTCTTTTAGCAGGACAGCTTCAGCCCACATGGAGAAGTAGTCAGTTGTGGCCAATATGAACCGGTGGCCTTTAGATGACGGAGCATCAATTGGACCAACTATGCCGGTGCCCCAAACTTTGAAGGGCCATGATGTCACCGTAGGATGCAACGGATTGGGATGCTTGTGAATGAAGTCGCCGTGAATTTGGCAAAGATGGCACTTTTTTTGCATGCTCTCCATAATCTCTTATCATGATAGGCCAGTAATACCCAAGCCATTTGATTTGAAGCCACATTTTAGGGCCGGATTGGTGAGCTCCGCAGACGCCTGAGTGAACTTCTCTCATGACTTTTTAGGCTTCGGCCGATGACAGACATCTGAGCCAGAGTTAGTCATATGATCTGCGGTATAGCGTATTATTTACAAACACGTATCAGAGAGCTCTCTTCTTCAGCTGAACCCTCACAGATTTTTCTTCAGGCAGCTTATCGTATCGGAGGTACTCTATGAAGGGCTTTCTTCAATCGGGCTCCTCCTGAATGATCAGAATTTCTTCGTCAGGATTGCTCTTTTGTTCTGCGCTTTCCTCTTCTCGTAAAAAGACCGGGGGTAGAATTTGCAGGCTCCTGACCGTGATCAGAATTTCATCCATGTCGGGATTAGCCAGCTCCTTGGCTAAGCGAGCGAGTACGTCAGCTTTTCCATTCAACGCCCTAGGAACTCTCATCAGTTTAATGTGGGTGAACTGTTTCATAAGCTCCACCACCCGGCTTCTGTACCGAGCTAACTTGGATTTGTATATCTTATAGTCCCCGCTTACTTGGTTGACGACAAGCTGGGAATACCGTAGACTCGTAGCCGAAGAATTTCTATTTTCCTGGTGAGCTCCAGACCAGCTATCAGAGCCTCATACTCAGCCTCGTTGTTTGTGCGAGGCTCGGTGAGAGCAAAAGAACTTCGTAGGGTTCCCATTGATGGCGTGATGAACACCAATCCTATCCCTGCTTTTATCTGTGGGATACTTGATTTTATGGAAGTCCTAATTGATGAGGCTCCATCGAAATAAAGCTCCCAACATGGCTCGTTATCCTCGAGGTGCAGCACTTGTTCGTCGGGTAACTCACAATTGAGCGGCGACCCTTCTGGTATGGGTGAGCAGCAAGGAAGTCGCGTGAGGGCTTGCCCTTTTACTGCTTTCTGAGGAGTATAGATTATGTCAAATTCAAGCAGCATGACAGCCCATCTTGTCATTCTACCGGCTAGGCTTGCTTTGGTCATTAAGTGTTTGAGCGGGTCGACCTTGGAGATCAACATAACCCGATGAGCGATAAGATAGTGTCTTAGCTTTTTCACGGCAAATATCAGGGCCAAGCACTGCTTTTCGATCGGGGAATAGTTATGTTCCGCCCCGACTAACGTTCGACTGAGGCAGTAGAGGGCATTCTCTTTTCCCTCCTTGTTATTCTGGGCAAGGAGTGCACCGAGTGACTCATCTAGTGCGGCAGTATAGAGAATCAACGGTTTATTTAGAATAGGGGCAGCAAGCACTGGAGGGTGCAACAAGTATTGTTTGATTCTTTTGAATGCTTCTTGACATTCGGCATCCCAGACAAAAAGAGCTCCTTTCTTCATGAGTTTTGAGAAGGGCCTACATATTCCCTATAAGTTTTAGATAAACTTTCGTATATAAGCAAGCTTATCTTAAAAAGATCTTAGTTGCGCCAGATTCTTCTGAGGGGGCATCTCCATGATGGCCTTTATCTTGGATGGGTCAACTTCGATCCCTCGATGTCGGACTATGAAGCCCATGAATTTTCCCGATGACACGCCAGAAGCGCACTTCAGAGGATTCATTTTCAGATTATATTCCTTCAGTCTAGTGAGAACGGTCCTAAGATCTTGGATGTGATTGACATTGGTTTTAGTCTTGACGACTAGATCATCAATATAATATTCGACAACTTTATGGATTAGGTCATCAAAGATATCATTCATTGCCCTTTGATATGTAGCAAGTGCGTTCTTCAGTCCAAACGGCATCACTTTGTAACAGTATATGCCGATCGGGGTTCGAAATGCTGTATGCTTCTCATCCTCAGGCGACATTTTTATCTGGTTGAACCCAGACGAACTGTCCATGAAGGCGAATAGCTCATAATTTGATGTGTCATCGACCATCATTTCCATGACCGGAAGTTGGAAATTATCTTTAGGGCATGCCTTGTTAAGGTCCCTGAAATCGATACAAACCCAGATCTGCCCATTTTTCTTCTTTACTGGGACAATGCATGCGCTCCAGTCTGCGTATTTCACTTCCCTGATGAAGCCATCATCGATAAGTTTCTTAGTTTCCTCGATGACCTTTTCTTCCAGCTCCCTTCTCATTCTTCGAGGAGCTTGTTTGACAGGTTTGGCATTAGAAGATATAGCCAGCTTATGCACGGCCACTTCAGGGGAGAGACCAGGCATTTCTTTGTGCATCCACGCGAAGCAGTCAGCGAATTCGTACAACAGGGCTACTATCTGCTCTTTTATTTCTTCTGACAAGAGTGAGCTGATATAGGTCGGCCTTGGATTATCGGGCGTTCCCAAATCAACCTCGGTTAGCTCGTCGAAGGTTACTTGTCCACCATCTTCGAGCTCTCTAGGAGCTTCTTCTGGCTCGGCTATCTCGTCATTATCATTTGACCTTTTGCTAGCTTCACCAACATGGATAATGTAGCATGCTTTGGAATCAGGTTGAATGAAATCTATACCCCGTCTATCTAGAATTCGTCCATCGATGAGTTCTCGGACCTGAGGTGGATGCCATAGCCCTTCGTAAAACTTCGTTTCGGAGTCCGTTTGATATAGCCGACACCCACACTTTTTAAAGTATTCCCGCATATCGGGCGCATAATATCTGGGATTGAGGACGGCCCTTATGCCTCTCTCGTATGGAAGGCATGTCACAGACAAATCGTCCGGGTGCACGACAGGATTTGACTCATAAAACAGGATGCCCTTCTGTCCACTTTTCCTTCCGGGAACGTAGAAAATTTTAAGCCGGTCTACGGTGGAGACTGACAATGCATCTAGCTCCTTGCACATCTGCTCCAGCACCCTTGTGATAGCTAGGGATCCTTCTGTAGTCTTGAAGGTTTCTTTTAGCTTCGCTTTTTACATGAGGGCCCAATCTGCATAGCTGTTACAAGACGGATCCTCTTCTTCTGATTCTTCAGTGTCACTATCTAAATGAGGGCGAATTTTGCTGCCGGATGGGCCTTCAGTATCAGACTCATCCGTATCGCTATCGAAACGAGAGCGGGTCTTACGGAAGGATGGACTTCCAGCGTTGGACTCATCAGTGTCACTGCCGAAATGCGGACGCACTTGGGGTTTTTTTGCTTTTGAAAGTGATAACCAGCTCGGATTTGCTTTTGAGTTTCGGAGCCATTCTGTCCTTGGTCAGTCATGGCTCGGTATTTTGGGAATCCACAAAGTACTGAGAATGTTCATATCGGACTTCGTGCACACCGAACGGCTGGATGTCTCCGTCAATGTGTCTTTCTTCGCCATTTTTAGTATACTTCATGCATTGATGGAGAGTTGACGGAACGATGCCGTAATCGTGGAGCCACGACCGTCCCAAGAGAATTTTATAAGACATGTCAGCGTCGATCACGTATATCTTAGCTTCGGTTTGCAAATCCCCAAATTTGATTGGCAGAGCTATAAACCCCAGAACTTGCTGGCAGTTTTGATTGAAGTTTTGAATGACAATCCTTTCCTTTGACAGGTGTCGGACGTCCATTGACAAACTCTTCAGAGTTCGCAAGTTCATGATGTTAACCGAGGATCCCGGATCAATCAATATGTGATTAATCCGATCTCCGTCGCTGTACCCGGTCACGTAAAGCGGCCGATTATGGTCAGCTGTTCCCAGTAGCAAGTCTTCATCTTTAACATGACTGTGGCGGCATGTAGAGCGTACTGGGCTTCTTTCATATTAATTTCCACAAAGCGAGTCTGATACTGCTCGGGGTTTTGTAGAGCGTGAATGTGAACATCTCTAAGCTTTTTAGATAGGACCAAGGCATCGTAGATGCTCAGAAGAGACGGAAGCTTCCGGAGATGAGCCAAGACATTGTAGTCCACTGAAGAAGGACTTGAGTTTTCATTAGCCGGTTCTCTGCCATCTTCCTCATTATCTACCTGTTTTTCCTTTCCTTTTGGGGGGTTGCCCTGATTTGGCGGTAGAGCCCTGCGCTTCTGAGCTGAATTTGGTTGGCCTTTGTGGCGAGCTCCTCGTCTTCTTCGGGAAAACAGAGCACCTCTTCAGAGTCGCTGCCAAGATGGATGGCGTAGCAGGTCACTATAAGGATCTCTTCATTGGAGTTTTCTTCTAGCTCCTTCAAAATCTCAGCTGCTTCTATAGGGAAGAACTCTTTCAATTGAATTAGAGTTCTTTCTTTTTGTTCATAGTCTTCGAGAGAATCGATATATTTTTGAATGGTCGATCTCCTTGCAGACTCTTTTTCACGTCGAGCTGCACTTTTCTTCTTCTTGAGCTTTTTGGATTTTGAGCCTGATTGAGCCGATTTGGCAGCTGGAATGGTGGGCTTCTTCTGCCCTTCCCATTCCGTTTTGGGCTCTTTCCGAAGTAGCTTTAGCATCTTCTTCGTCTTATTAGATATGTGCGTACTCCACGGAGGTTGCGGTGAGTCAGTTTCACTTCTCATGGCAGCGGGGTTAGCTGTCTGCTCCCAGAAGGCTTCAGCTTCTGTCTGTATAAAGTCGGTGGTTGCAACTTGATTGTTCACCAACACACTCTTGAACCGCTCGATCTCTCCAGTCTTGTACTGCTTCTTGACCCAGTCTTTGAAAATATAGCAATTCTCGATCGCATGACTCACTACTCGGTGGTATAGGCAATATAGAGGATTGTCGGTCATTTTTGCTTCGTGAGGTCTTTTCGACTCTGGCAATTGTAGACCGTTGTTCAGGGCATCTTTGAATATCTTTCGGACCTTCCTGAAAGAGTAAACCTTGTTCTTTTTCTCCTCCAGGGAAGGCTCTTCTCCTCCCAGCACTGGCTTTTGTAACAACTCCAATTTTGGTATACCTAACTTTGATTTAAATTTGAAGTATACTTGGAGTATTAATGTTGCTGATAACACTTTAAGTATCTATTTCCCTACAATAATTACAAGAAGGAGCTTGTAACTCATTGGTAATACCTTGCACTGCTAAACCAAGCCACCAGAGTTCAAATCCCCTGCCCCACGTATTTTTTTATATCATTTTATTTTAATTTTTTGGAAGGTCAACAGTCAAACAGCCATAACTCTCAAAATTAATACTGCACATAAAAAGTTAAATACACCAAAAATCCCCCCAGAAAATCCCCACCCAACGGTGCCTCGACTCGGCCGAGTCGGCCGGCGGACCGGCCGAATCGGCCTGCGCCGCCGGCCGGACTCGGCCGGCCGGCCGAGTCGTCAACACGGATTTTCTCCGTGTTGACTTGGTCAACCCCTCTGTATACTTTATTTTTCTTGTTCGGTTATCAAATTCTCCATAACTCACTTTTACTCCTAAATTTAATGATTTTTAATGATTTTCTTATATATTTTTATATTTTTTTAATCAAAACCCTAACCCTAGCCTAGCCCTATATAAACACCCCTACCCTCTACCATTTCACCCTACAATTCTAAGTCCACTCTCTAAAATTCTCAAGAGAACACGGTACGTTAGAAAAAGAGCGAGAAGCGAAGCGCTGCCGAAACCGACGACGAATTCCGGCGATCGTACTAGAACCTTCGCGACGTTTTCGACGCACCGACAACCACCACTTTCTTAGCCTCCCTAGCTTTTCCAAACTTGTAAGTCCCATCTTTCCTATCTCTTTTCTTTTAATAAAAAAATACGACTTTTTGAAACCCGGCGAAATCGGAACAAACCGATTTCCGATTCGGTTTTTCTACAAAATCCCACTTGTCACCTAATCCCTAATACCTAAACATATTTATGATGACTATTAATCACATAAAAACCAATTTAAACAAAGTTTCTCACATGAAATGAT
Source organism: Agapanthus africanus (assembly GCA_030015575.1). Lineage (NCBI taxonomy): Eukaryota > Viridiplantae > Streptophyta > Magnoliopsida > Asparagales > Amaryllidaceae > Agapanthus > Agapanthus africanus. The sequence goes on along the minus strand of JASDDO010000014.1, from coordinate 640,816,243 downwards.
AACTTTCTTGTAATATCGTATTCTTTTCATAAAAATACCATAAAGTTTATTTTTCCTCTTCTAATTAATTCCCTTATTCCTAAACATGTTCATCTTGATAAATAAACTTGTAGAAATCAATTTGAATGAGTTTTCACACATGAAATGATAACGTTTTCAAATACCGCAATCTTACGCTTAAATACCTTCATGTTTAGTATATCATATTTAACCTCTAAACTTCATTAAACCTTAAAATAAGTCACGAGGGAATGACCTACCTCTACACACACACAAATATAACCTTAATTGATATCGTTAAAATTTAGAATACGAAAATACAAGACTTTTCGCTATAATACCATATTTTTTATAAACCATTTCTATAAGTTTTAAGTTGTACACAATTCTACAACAAAATCTTTTAAAATAAAAATACGATTTGTCATGGACATCGATCGTTTATCTAAACTGACTTTGTGGTGTCTAGGCAAGTGTGTCTAGGCTAGTGGTTTTTAATTAGGCCCACTACTGTGGTTCCTTCCCACTTACCTGGTACTTACCTGGCCGCAATTGGCGGTGAAGAGGCGATTTGAGGCTTCTAATGACTTATCGTTTAGACCTTAGAAATAGGCTAGTTAGCTTTGGAAACCCTAGAAACTAAAATACGGAATTCTATACCCTTTTACAAATAAATACCTTATATTTATAAAACCGTTTTTCTAAATGAATGGTATTTGTTAAACCTATGCAAAGCGCCGCTACAACCCATATTTGGGGAACCCGTTAGGGATAGTACGGTTCATCGTGCACCCGTGGTCTAGTAGTACGAGATTCAGACTTCCGCAAGGAGCATTCGGTCTCGAAAAGGTTTAGAATACGACATTTTAGAAAAATGAATTTTTTGAGAATAAAATTATTCTTGTATTAATATATATATATATATAATTATCAGTTAAACGCCTATTTTGTTATAAGATAAAATTCCATCTTTTTCTAAAATTACAAGATTAAAAGTTCATTAAAATACCATGAATTTCAAATAAATCAATTAATACTTTTATTAGAATATATTCACTAGAATAACACAAATAAAATTTACACTCATTATAACTATAAAGACGAATAATAAATACTTGAGGTGTATTTTGAAAACTATACAATAGTACTTTTTACATAAACCCTCCCTCAAGTTTTATAAATTACAATGAGGCCCCTAACAAGTACAGAACTTCAAATTACCTTTCTTTTAGTCTGACTCGGGTTAGGGTCTGACTATTTCTGACTTGAATATGATTCAAATCAATCTATATTCTTTTATATTCCAACTCAATATGAATACATGAATTCCTGAATCCAGTTAACAATCTTTTCAATTTTGACTGAATCAAACAATGGATATACATCCATTATCCTATTATTCCATTTACCTGATTATGCAGTTACAACATGTTTACTGATATCATGGTTTTGGTCAGTCACCCAACTTACACAATACAATACAACGATACTGTTAAAACACTACGGGGTTTAAGGGGTAGACTGGTACGGAAGGTGTTAAAGGTGGCACGAGGTGGTCAGATTAAGACACCTAACCTGAATCCTATTGCTGTTGTACCGTGGCATAACGGTTCCTTGTACTTTCCATTTACCTTGGTCTCTAGCATATAGAGACCCCCCTCGTATACACTGGCATCCTTCTGTACCAAGCTACAAACAACAGCGTTAACTCAATATTCCATAATATTCAACAATATAATACTTTAGAAAATACTTTTACACTATCTTTCTAATTCTTCCTTATCTTTGGGACTTACCGAGCGACCTGTTCGCTGACGACATTCTATTTCTTTCTTCTTTGAATGTCGTCAGGTGCGTTGGACCAAGCTGAGATCGAGCCCACCGGTGAAGATTTGGAGCAGTTCTACGAAGACCCCGAGCTCTAGATATTGTACCTTGTTCTTTCCAGTATTTTCATTTCCTGTTATGCCACTGTTTAGGCATCGCTTTTCATTTCAGTTGTATTTCCTTTTCATGTATTGTACAAAGAATGTTATTAATAAAAGTTGCTGTTCTTTTTATACTCTTGTCTCTTGTGTATTTTATATTGCTTAGCTACGCTTAGCGTATGTACTTCGGAGTATATACGTAGCGGGCCTCGTCGCGCCCACTTCGCCGTATACCGGGAAGCGGGGCGTGACAGCTTTCGAGACCGGTTGGTTTTGGATTCGCCTGCCTTTCACTTGTCTTCATTGTCGGACGCATTAAAGACATTGGTATTGCTGGAATTCCCGCTTCTATGGTTGTCGTCCCGTTTCCTTTTCCAAGTCTTGTCTCTCTGAGAGTCCGGGGTAGACTTTTGCTTCGAGCGTTTCAGTAGTTGGACTTTCTTGGTTAGCTCCTGAAACGTCTTGAGGCCTGTTGTACAAAAGAATAGGACCATCCAATTGCTGAGATTCCCAATGAGGAGGTTGACGGACTGGTCCTGCTCTAGCGGCAATTCGCACTTGACAGTAAGATTGCGCCATCGGGCAATAAAGTTTGTGTTGCTTTCGTTGTTTCCCGGCTTGGTTCTCACAAGGTCAGCAATGGAGATTTTATCACTGACACTCATGAACCTTTGCCGAAACAAAGACTCCATTTGGAAAAAAGTAATGACGGACCCGTCTGGTATGCTCGCGTACCAGTCGAAAGCAACACTAGTCAGGCTATTGACAAACTGACGACGAAGGAGCGCATCATTGCCCCCTGTATTTCCGCACGGCGCTTTAAAATGGGTGACGTGCTGATTTGCCTTTCCCGTCCCGTCAAATCTTCCGAACTTAAAAATGGCGTAGCCGCTCGGGAACTCAATCAGATCGTATTGTGCGGGATATGGCCGCCTACTACTGCCGATTTCTTTCTGAGCTTCGGCTTCGGCTACTAATGTTCTAACCTTGCTAGTGACAAAATCCATTATCCGATCTTGTGTTAGCAGGATGGTGCTATCTGGGACCAAGGCATCCCCAGAAGCGGAATGTGGCCGGCTTTCGTGCGGTTCGCCCAATCTTAGACCCAAAAGGACATGCATCGGTTGCTTCGGGTCGTCATCACCCGGTTCATGAGTAGAGACTTGTGCTTGATTGGGAGGCGCCCGAGCAATTTGATCCGTAAGCTGCATCACAATATTCGTCAGGTTGTCGATTTTAGAGTAAAGCTTGGCCATTTCTTTATCTTTGCTCCTGAGCTGTTTTCGAAGCTTTTGAAGCAGTTCTTGCTGTCACGACCCGAATGCGTGGAACGTGATTGGCACTTAAATCACGCAACGTCTAGAGGCGTAGCGTAATCTAAGTAAGCCAAAGCCCAAAAATCTAAACCGTTTAAATAAAAAGAGTGAAGGAATACTTGTTTTAAAAAGATGATTTTAACAAAATAAAGTCACATTAAACATTTTTGAAAGCATCAAGTTTTCCTTAAAATTTCGGTAAAGTCTCCTTTGTAAAAACTGGCCCCGAATGGGTACAAACATAAATAAGTAAGTATATACAATAATGAAAAGGCATCCTCAAGCGGGAGCTAGCTCTTCGCCGAATGGTGGAACACAACCACATGCAAGATACATCATACTAGTGTGAAATAAGAATATATAAGCAAGAAATAAGAAAGCACCATGTCGGCTCGCATGAGCTCGACACCAGAGAACAAATATACATATCTTACTGTCCAATCTCTAGGTCACATATACACATGGTCGATAGAGTGTACTGGATACAAAATAATATACATGGTGGGAACAAAAGAATGTCATCCCAAAACCCCACCTATGAGCAAAGTCCTCGAATCGAAGCAAAAGTAAGCAGCAGAAGAAGAAGTATACATGCCGCTACAATGCTGACGGGTCGGTCCTGCAAGATACTGTGGCACAACGGGGGTGAGTTGCCAACTCGTGGGTAGTAAGTAATATCTAATAAGGCTATCACAAACATGCATGCAAATGCGTCACGGCCTATGTATACAATAATGATGCTATGTACTAATATGAATGCGACATGAATAAATGATCAACATGAATTTGGATATGTCTATATGAGGAAAAACTGTGTTCTTATCTTAGTAAAACCTTTGTATAATAAAACTTGTTATCATCAACAGAAATCGACAGAAAACCGTGTCAAATATCGACACCATAAATATATATATCAAATCTCGGTAGCCGTCTCTCAGATCGGCCCTCAAATCTGTCAAATCACATGACTCCGGTCGGTATCCTCCGGATGACCGCCGGGTCAAAAATCATCGGTAGGTAGTGCTCCCTTGCCAGGCTCACCGTCTCATTATACGGCCCTCTTGCTCCGGGGTACCTTACCGGGTCCACCATGTACCCGCAAACGGTGCATCCCCCTCCTTGAATCTGGTATATGTACATACGTGGCTCAAGAATCGAGAAAACTCATGGTGGACGCCACACACATCATATCACGAGAAAACCATAAATTTTTATTTTGAAATGATAATAAGTTTATAAAATTCCTTTGTGGTTTCCCCAAATTCAGAAATCTCATGAATATGGAAATCTCCCAGAAAATCACAATATATGAATATGTGAATAACTATGAATGTCCATGATATCAACATGATGCAATGCGATGTATGTTTAGAAGACTACATATGAATGATGATGCAATGAGGGATATAACTAGGAAAGTACATATCCATCCTGATGCAATGAAATATGCGACTAGAAGACTACATTTCATACATGATGCAAGTGCACAGATACCGATTATTAAGCAAATTCTAAAGTGTATCGTGACATAGCAATTACCAATGGCGTGTGTGTTTGCATAAAATAGTGCACGTGCGGTATAAACCATTGGTAATGGTGCAAGTGTCCTAGATTTTAATATCAATGTATATGAAGATGCAAAAGCGACATGAGCATGATATGCGCATATGGAATACAAGAATTATAACTAAATCCTATCTATTGGGTGCTTCGCACCATCCATGCGATTCCCCCATAGATGTGTACATCTACTCACCGGAACGCCCCGTCTAATCAGATCCGATCACTGCTTTGCCTTTCCTTGCCGCGTCCGACTTCTCTGCGACCGATCCTATAATCGCACAAATAATATTTATGAGGGTAGACATTTAAATAGACGCGGATACAAAAAGATACGAAGCAACCAACGCACACTAGCTAGACGCGCGCGCGACATTGCCACAAACCACAACTAGGGGTTGCTATGCGTAGCAAACACCAAACCTATAATCTAATCGCACTAATCGCACAAAGCTAACAATTGGGAAAAGGTTGTAGGTCAAACACAACCGAATCTTAACTAATACCATCATCTTTTAAAAACCTAGTAAGCAACATTAAGCTATTTTAGTGCAAAACTAGATGGATTAGTAAGCCTATTAGTCACTAATCACACTTAAATATCCTAATCAATCCATACAACACTAATTAAATTTAATCTCACTTAAACACATTAAACATGTAATTAAATTGCATAAACTCCTAATTAATATAATTATAAACAATATTAACAAAGTAACAACTAGATTAGATTTACAAAACCATTTGATATTAAACTACACTTAGCTACCTTTATTAAGTGATAAAAACCTTAATTTAACCCAAACCCTTCTCTTTAAAATTCTAATCTTGCTTTAAAACTACATTAACACCTAATTAAAATTAAATTAATGCAAATATTAGCAAAACAAACTAGGATTTGATTTTATACCTCAAAAAGATTTTGGAAAGATCTCACTTGCTAGCTTTTACCACCCAAAATGCCAACTGTGTACCGCCAAAAATGGGGACGGACCGCGTAGGTCGTCTTGACTAAATTTGGGGGCAGATGCTATTTGGATTTATCCGTCCACCTCTCCGAAAATACCAAGTTGATTTATGGCACCGTATATCGGAGGTTTGGATGGATGCGGCCGTTGTAGCAGACTTCGTTAGATTCCCCCTCGTTTGTGAGGGGCTTTTTGATTGTGGGGACGATCTTCCCTGTAAACGCAAGCCCTTGCAGTTAATTACGTTACCGCATCGCGATAACCACTTTCTCCTGCTCCGGAAGTTCACTTCGTGTCGTGTGTGTTTGTTTTATTTTTTGGTTGCTCGTGGATTGTATACGGAGACTAATTTATGTTGTTTCCCGTAGGACGTGGATTAGTCCAAATCCGTATATCTTAGATTTGGGTTTGGGTTGATTTAAGGATCGTTGATATGTTTTGAGATCAAGATCGACTTAAATATATATGAGCAATTGGAGGCTCGATTGGTTTTTTGTTAAGGATATGTTAGTCCAATTTGAGACTAAGATCTACTTAACAGGGTGTCAGGACCATTTTTGTTTCAGATCCAACAAGAGAGAATTTGGACTCTGTTGTTTTAGTTTAAGGACGTTTCGGTCCCTTATCGCCATTTTGGAGGCGAAGTTGTAGTTTAAGAGCATTTCGGTCTGCAGATCATCATTTTTGAGGTGAGGTTATAGTTTAAGGACGTTATGGTCCGTTGTCACCATTTTGGAGGCAACGTTTAGTTTGAGGACGTTTCAGTCTGTAGATCACCATTTTTGAGATGAGGTTTAAGTTTAAGGACGTTACGGTCCGTTGTCGCCATTTTGGAGGCAACGTTGTAGTTTGAGGACATTTCGGTCTGTTGTAGTTTAAGGACATTTCGGTCCGTTGTCGCCATTTTGGAGGCGAGGTTTAGTTTGAGGACATTTCGGTCTGTTGTAGTTTAAGGACGTTTCGGTCCGTTGCCTCCATTTTGGAGGCGAGATTTAGTTTGAGGACATTTCGGTCTGTTGTAATTTAAGAGCGTTTCGGTCTATTGTCGCCATTTTGGAGGCGAAGTTTAGTTTGAGGACGTTTCGGTCCATTGTAGTTTAAGGACGTTTCGGTCCATTGTTCATCTTGCGTACACGTGTATTTGTCACGTGACGGATGATATGGGACGCATCCAGTTTGGGATGTGGTTTGATCTGGGTTGTGCACGTTAATTTGGGAAGTGCACCGGAAAGCAGTTGGTTGTCGGGACTCGCCACCTCTATGAAGACGCTGAGGAATTACAACGACATATATCAGAGGTGTGAAGAGATGCACCCTCAAACCCAAATCCCGTATTTCAGGAAGAAGGTCATGGTGGATCATCTAAGAATCAGTAGTCATTTTGGAGACTAAGATTAACTTAGGAGGTGTGGGATGGACATCATTTTGGATGTCATCAGTTGACAGACCATTAGTCATGTTGTGGATTAAGATCAATTTGGGGGAATGATGAGCACAGAGGGGTCTTGACTTTGGAAGAACTTATTCAAGTTGGGCTAGGTCTGGGTCTCCATAATTACCCAACAGTGCTAAAGTACGAAGGCATACAATGCTCACATGCATTTTATGTGGGCACTGGAATAGTGTTAAACACTAGGTTTCTGTGGCGCTCACGTGGCGCACGTGAGGTACTCAATTATGGGCGCAGCCCATTTATTTCTCTCTTTTTATATAAGTGTTGAGCACTTGGTTCTTGGGGCGCTCACGTGTGAAACACGTGAGGCGCTCCAAAGTTGGGTTCTGCCTTTTGGTTTTATTGCCTTTCCCTTTATGTAAGTGCTAAGCACTTAGTTCCCATAGCGCTCACGTGTAAAACACGTGAGACGCCTCAAAATGGGCAATGCCCTCTTGGCTTTATTGCCTCTCCATTTATATAAGTGCTAAGCACTTGATTGGGGGTTGCGTGCAAAACACGTGACTGCCTTAGGAAGTGCTCCTTATTCCTCTTTTAAGCACCCGCATGGGAAACACGTGATGCAGTCTCAGCCGTTTCTTTTTGTTCATTAGAAACACTCACGTGGAGAACATGTGAAGTCTAGTTATAGTGTTAAACACTAACGAATCACCGGGCTATTCTTCTGTGGTTCTTAGGGATCAAGTTCTCCTTTTGTTTCTTTGCAAGAATTAAATTCTTCTTACAGGGTTAAACCCTAGTTTTTAGAGAAATTAAATTCCCATTTGTTGTTTTTTTATGTAAGAGTTAAACTCTTTTGAACTCAGTTCTTTCCCCTAAATTTTGAATCTACATGACAGAATCTCCCCGATGAAAATTAAATTCTCAACTTATGGGGATATCTGCCTCTGCAGCTCTCTTTCCCATAGATTTATCCTGCGATTTGTCTTCTGGAAGTCTAGGAGCGGTCTAGTGACTTGACCTAGGTGACCATTAGATCTAGGGTGGTGTGTGCATTTTTTGTGATTTAATTTTTCAAAATCCATATTTTTCAAAACAAACACCAAACCAACTTTCCCTTAATTATCACAACGCTGCCAAGTGTGCTAAACCTTTTAGTACAAGCTAGGTTGGACACGGGATTCTAGTGTCCGTCTTGCCCGCGTTCCTCCTATCAACCCCTAAGTTGGTATTTCTACATTTTCTTTTTCCCACCACCCACCACGACCGCGATGGACGGATTTTCATCAAACTTTAACACTACTCTGCCACCGCCCGCAGGTACGCAGAATCCTCTATGCATTTCTATCCAAGAGATATGCTATCCTACACGTGTTCCCCTTCCCATATGTCTTTTTATTCCGCCAGCCAATGGGGACAATTTCGAAATTAAACCTCATTTCATCAAACTTTTACCCAAATTTCACGGGCTCGAGTCTGAAGACGCATACGTTTTTATCACTAAATTCGAAAACGTATATGCTTTGATGGGTAATTCACAACTGTCTGTGGATGCTATGCATTTACGTCTTCTCCCATTCACTTTGTGCGATTTAGCCGAGAAGTGGCTTTACAACACAACTGCACATTCTATTCCAAAATGGGATGAATTTGTTGCAGCATTCCTTAAGAAATTTTATCCCAATCATAAGACCAGCCGTGTTCGGAGCGAAATCTTCAAATTTACCCAACTTCCCAATGAACCATTCTGGAAATGCTTTGAACGGTTCAAGGATCTTCTTTTACAATGCTCTCATCACGGAATTCCTAGATGGGATCTGTGTCGAGTTATTTATGAGGGTATTGATCTCATAACTAAACAGATGCTTGAAACCATGTGTCATTGTCAATTCCCGTCTGAAGATGATGGTGAAGCTTGGAAATACCTAGAAGATCTTGCTCAAAACACTTTACAATGGGAAAGTGTCAGTCAACCACTGTCTAGGGAAGATATCAATCAGCTCGATATTTCCGTCATAATGAGAGCCGAAATGGCCGCAATACAAAGAAAGCTCGACGCTATAGAAAATAAAATCTCTTCAGCCTCCCTAAACCAATACACACTTCCCAAAATTGTGTGTGGTTGCTGTTCAAATCCATCACATTTGACGGAAGAATGTCCTTTGAATGTACCGTTTCAAGGTCACACCAATGCTGCATTTCAGCAACAACCTAGAAACGATCCTTCTTCTTCCACAGATAATCAAGGTTGGAGGAATTATCCTGATTTTGCTTGGAACCAATACCAAACTCAAAATACAGTTCCAAATCAAAATAACTTTCAATGGGTCCTTCCACAGCAACAACAACCACCACAAATGAGTCAGCATTCCTTTCAACCACAAGATTTTCAAAACCCGGCCAACAACTTTGATCCTTCTTCTACCGGTACCAACAAACCCTCTGCACTCAACTCGTTCATTGCACAGTCCATGCAAACGAATGACATTTTAGCATCTTCTATCCAGACGTTAGTGCAAAACACTGTCTCCCACGGTGAGAGTATCAAATTGATAGAAGCATAAATTGCACAACTGACTGCAGCAATGAGTGCTAGAGAGACAGGGAAACTTCCATCTCAACCCCCACCTGATCCTGGACCCTCGCATTATAATGATGTGAGTGTTATTACCACGTTAAGATTCGGAAGAGTGCTAGACAATCATGTGGGTGAACAAATTGAAACCGATAATGAGGAACCAATTTAAACCCCAGCTTCCACTTCCACTTCCACTTCTACTTCTTACACTATTTCGTCCAGTTTACCTTCTTCATCCGAGCCTATTCTTCGTTTTCCCCAAGGCTCTAACCCTCCACCCATTTCATCTTTTCCACCCCCATAAACTTCTCCATTAATGTTGGACCCAACACTTATTGATAAAGCTCCATTTCCAGACAGGTTGAGGGCCAACAAACCCAATGCACAAATGGAGAAGATTGTGGACATGTTTAAGCAAGTTAACATCAATATCCCTCTCTTAGGTGCTATCCAACAAGTTCCGTCTTATGCGAAAATTCTTAAGAACTTGTGCACCAGGAAGAGGAAGACTCAAGTGCCGAAAAAAGTTTTCATGTCGAGTACTGTACACACAGCTTTTCCCCAACAATTACCAAGGAAACGTAAGGACCCTGGCTGTCCTACAATTTCTATTTCTATTGGAGATAAGAATATCGATCGTGCTTTACTCGACCTTGGCGCTAGTGTTGACTTGCTTCCATATTCTGTGTATGAGCAATTGGGTATCGGAGAGTTAAAACCATCGCAATGCACTTTACAGATGGCAAATCGATCTATCATCCGCCCAAGGGGTATGTTAGTGTAGGGTTAGTATAGCACCTTAGCAAGGTTTAGGAAGGCATCACACATGCTATATTGAAATTTTTGGGGTGCTAAACAAACCCTAACCAAGATCTTAACTAGAGAATTAAGCAAACAAGCATGTTAAACACTTTAACATCTAAGAGTTAGGGATTACAACCTTTGTAGTCCGTTCCTTCACTTCATAAGCTCCGTGTTGAGGTCCCTTCGCTGCGATCATCAAGTACCCGGACTCTAGAGAGGCTCCATGAAAAGAAAGATGCAAGTTTGCTTCCGATCTTCAATAACTAAAATGATCTACCTTGAAGAAACTCAAACCCAAGCTCTTGCTTTTCTAATCAAGTATTAGCAAAGCAAACACCCTAATCTAAGCGGCTAGAATAGATGAGGATGATGAAGTAGGAATTTAGCTCTTTTTTTTTTCAATTTCTCACTCATTATCATCACATGTCAAAAAGCTAGAAAGCTTTTTCAAGAGGAAGAAGAAGAAGAAATCTATTTGTGATGAATAATGAAATCATTGTGTGAGGTTAGAAATGCAACCATGGGTTAAGAATGAAGACTTAACCCATGTAGAGAATTAACTATGGTAAAGGTTTTGGGTTGAGTTAAGAAATATCTTCACAAAATATCATAGTCAAAGTCAAAGCTTCAAGAAGCTTCTTGAAAGTTTCATGCAAGCTTAACCTTAATCCAAACCCTAAACACATTTAAACTCCACAAATCATGTTGCATTTGTAACCATAACATATTACAATATTATATATCACATATACAATATTTATTGTAACAAAATAAAATAATACAATTAATATATATCACATATATATCAATGTATTATCAAAGTGAGAAAAAGAATCTTAAAGTGAGCTAATATTAGTTAATATAATATAATATATCAAATATATAATTATACATTAAATTATCGAATCAACACTTGATCCGATAATCCGGCTATTCCACAAATAACCGACTAATATAATCTGTATCAGTTCATCGAATCAACACTTGATCCGATGACCCGGCTATATCACATATACCTGGCCGATATCACATATCGCGAGAATCTAATACAGTATCACATACACGTATTGTTCTCGGTCCCGCACATATCACATATGTGCTCCTACTCCGTTTTGCCTGAGCCAGGAAACCTCTGTGTAGGACTCTAAAGAATCGTCAATACGCCGGCAGTAGGTGATGATCATATCAAACACCCACAAGCTGCAAACGGTCAGCTAAACGTAACGGCCACCCAGGTATTGAGCGATCAGAAGATCAACAAGCAAGCCCGTACATTCTCCTGTGAATCCAATTAGTAACACTCCCGTACAGTCCGGTCTCTTCGTCTGATATGTCGCATATCTCGCCTAGGGGTGGTAAACGTCAGACCCCAGTAGCTTGATAAGTCGTGTCGATATGAGATCCATAACAGTTCGAAAAACTACTGATAACACTTACCAGTAAATCTCAGCAACCCTGGCCAAGGATTTCCAGTTATAGCCAATCGAACACAGTGCAACATCAACTCCCTATACCGGGAGAGACGAAACCCCCCTATCGCTCATTGCCTCTATGTGATTCGGGACTGTACCCAAAAGCCACCGTTTTGCACACCCTCTTTGACGTGGTATGATGGAAATCAAAGCACAGTGGGAATCACACAGGACTCTATGACGATCTCGGGTCTACAGACTAACCTGTACCAGTGTCACCAGAGAACTGCCATCTGACGTGAGGTATAATACCATCTGGGAGTTCTCGGCGAGTCCTTCCAGTGTACCCAGTCTCCACTGAGCATCCGTATACTATCTCTGATGTCAAACACCAATGGATATGGGATCATCCATCATCCATCATATGGGTCAAGAAACACATACGCTAGTCTACTATGGTATATCGATGCCCTGTCTCGATACACCTACGACTAGGAACATTTGAAGGATGTACTTAGCGACTACACTGTCCCCACTAGTATGATCTGCATCATAGTCCTGGTAGTCAAGTACTCATCCTAAGGGCTTTATCAACATGTAACATAGAGACAATCAGAGTACATGTTAAGATAAAGAGCAACCGATAGCATACTATCATGTCGAGCAAGAAAGTCCTACATATATATGTCCAAGCATCCACTACAGTATACATTGTATGTACAGTAATAGCCTCTAGGGCATACATATAACTAACAGTTAGAGGATATGTTGATAAAAGTCGGGGAATTTATATTCCCTGTGGACTTTATTGTTCTAGATACACAACCTGTAGCAAACCCATGGAACCAAATTCCGGTGATTCTAGGTCGACCTTTTCTTGCGACTTCCAACGCTGTAATCAATTGTCGAAACGGTTCTATGACCCTATCCTTCGGGAATAGGTCAATTGAACTTAACATTTACAAGTTGGGAAGTGAAGCCTTCGAACCTCATGCTCGAGTATATTCTGTCGAATTAATGGATGTCGACAGCAGCGAATTTGAACAGCTTCACGATACTGATCTAGACTCTTTTCATATGTTGTTGTTTGACCTAGCGATGTATTATACACATGCGGACCCTTCTTTTGAGTTGTCCGGGTCAACATCTAATGCTTATTCTAAACCTTTCACGGAGTCTGAGTATTATCCCGTTCTTTCCAATGACATTATTCTTCTGGATATCGATGAAAGCTTCGCTGATGAACTCACATTTTTAGAAAACACGGGTGTTGAGATGAATCAACTCCAGAAAGAAAGTGAACCTCCACCCCTTCTACTTGACAGTCATGAGAATGCGAGTAATCCATCATCACAATCACTGTGTCGTCTCTCCAAAACGAGACGCAAACACATTCTATCCCACCACTTATCTTTTCCCCACTTCTTCCTGGCTCCATACAACATGTTCTTCCACCAACCGGTGCACTACACTAATAAAATCTTCGAATGGTTGGTGTTGACTTTCGGTCTTTGCAAAGCTTGGCATTGACCAATAATTTTGACCCCCTCTTGTGATTTTAAAAGATTTAAATTGTTTAACTCAAGTTTGGGGGGGGGTATATTTTTGGCTCCTGAAAATAAAAGTTGTCCTCAAAATTGTAAGCCAAAAATAAGTTTGGGAGAGGATTTTCATGATCATATTATTTCCCCCGTTAATAAATTTCCTCCCAAGCCTACAGGTTTTTGAGACTTAACAGATGACAACAGTGAGGACACTGTTCTAGACAAGTTTGGGGGAGGTTTGTGCTTATTTACGCATCACTTTGCATCATACTTTGCATAAGCACAAAACATATAAAAAAATTTGTAAATAAATAAGATAATAAAAGATTAGAAAGTGAAAAATTACATCCAAAAGATTAGAAAAATTTAAGAAAACCTAGATAGTTAGAAGTTTTCTTAAACGAACTAGTAATAAATAGTTATGAGCCGTTGTCCCAAGGGTAAGTAAGATAAAAGAAGTCACTAATCTGCGGATAAAAATAAGTCTGAAAAATAGTTCCTATTCTGGAAGCCAAATATTTGAATGTTGATACCCTACTATACGCACTTACACACGTCTTGAAACTCGGGATAGTAGAGGATACCTTGAAATGCTCTTGTCTAAAAGCCAAAGTACGAAAATTATAAATGAAGTATAAAAAGATAAAATGGTGAAGAAAAATCAACACTGGTTTTGTTATCACCAAGGCAGCAATAAAAAATATAGCAAGGGTGCTTCATCACCTAGTGCCTTAGACCAACTGGTTTGAGAGTCACTGCTAAGCCTTAGGTGTTGCAAGACGAGAAAAATGCTACTTACGCCTAATCAGCGAGCACATAAGTAATCGATCGGTTAGTACCTCAAGAAGTATTAACTATCGCATGAAAAATGTGTGAGCAATTTTATTTAAATATTCACCGATTAAAAAGTACTGAGGTAGATGGACAAGAGTATGATAGCTTGAATTGAATTCTCCGAGTGTAGGGATATTTTTTACACACACGTAGGGGTATATGATTGGTGTTTGGAAGAAAGGTAGGAATGAAGAATAAAGACGATGTTTTATTGAGGGATGATGTGATTTCTAATATCTTTTCATGACTATTAAGATAAGGCTCATGACAACCGAAAAGCTAGTATTAGTTGGAAACTCTAATTTTCAAAGTCTTTTTTTTACAATTCTTATTTTTTATGTAACTTTCACAGTCTTCCTTTTATTATGGGATTTTGTGGATGCAATCTGCTGAAAACCCTCAGGAGACAACACTCCTTCTACTAGGGACACCTAGAGGTTTAAAGGCTTGTTGCACGTGCTCAGTGCAATCGTGTTGCCTACGAAAGTGTGCTAGTTAGTTTTTCTTTTTCTTTATTTTCTCCTTCTCTTGAATAAAAGATGTTTGCTCGAGACGATCAAAATTCAGTTTGGAGGAATTTGATTAGTCGAAAATATTACATTCTTAACACATCAATTTACCTACTCTTTCTAATCATCTAAAGGTGTTTGGTATAAATATAGCACATATTAGCAATTCGTCTGTAAAATATCAAATAACATGTGTTATACATTATAACCAGCATTATGAGGAAAATTGAGTGTTTATTACTACATGCATGATTTTGTATATCTCAACACTTTTCAGCGAGATTGTGTGCAGAAAATTTTTCAGGTCAAAGAACCGGAATCACAAAAGTGCCGATAAAACGAATCAAGTCAAAGACTTAAAATCTGGCAGAGATTCAGAAAAGATAAAAAGATTCCAGATATCAAAATAAGACCCAAATATCAATAGAAGAAGAGCACAGAAAAATGATGCAGGGATCTCATTAAATGGCCGCGGTTCCGTGGCCGAGTCGGCCGAGTTGCCGCGGTTCCGAGGCCGAGTTGCCGCGGTTCCGCGGCCGAGTCGACCGAGTTGCCGCGGTTCCGCGGCCGAGTTGAGGGATTAGGGTGACGTGTCTCTCCAGAAGCTTCATTCTAACAACCTCGCTTACCTTAGAAGCTCCAGTATAACAGACTTCTTCTGGAAACTTCTCTGCATAACAACCTTCTTCTAGAAGGCTCCTTGTAACAAGCTTATTCTAGAAGGCTCTTTCCAACAACCTTATTCTAGAAGGCTCTCTCCAACAACCTAGCTTTTGGAGGGAAATTTGAATTTGAATTTATAAAAGGAGATCTATATCTAGGGTTGAGGTTGTTCATTTAATTGGGGATTCAATAATTTCACACACAAGTTGAGTGACACAACTTGTGATCCAATCAAAACCCTAACCCAAATCAAATCCCAATGCCAAATCAAGATCCATTGAGAAGCAAATCAAGCGAGCAATCAACGATCCTTCATCGCAACGCCGTTCGTCATCCGAGCAAGAGATCCACGACGATCCACGACTCACGGCGATCGAGCTTCGCAAAAATCGACGACAAATTCACCTCTTCAAAGGAGCGATCGAGAGCTTAATCTTGTATCTCGAATTGAGGAGTTGTGTAAATTTGAAGAAGATTTAATGAAGGTGATAAATTGTTAATTCTCGTTTTCATTACATTCTTGCATTATGAAATTATTCATTCTTTAATTTTCATGATGTGTGAGTGAAATCTTCGCTTGTGGAGGATTCGAGAGAATCGGTAGATCTAGTGATGATAAGATCCTTTTACTAATCTTAAGTCTTATGAGATTTGTAAACTTTAGGAAAAAAATCATCAATGATCTAATTTGGAGCGAGATCACATTCTTGATAATTTCGTTGCAAACTAGGGATTAAACGATTGATGATTCTCTTTGCTAAAGGTTAGATCCAAATGATGATCAATGAAAAGACAAGGGATAGAGAAGGAGAAACCCTAGTTTCTTCAATAGATCCCTAATCTTCATTCGTCACCATCGTTCTAGCTACGGATTATCAATAGATAAGATTAGTCATCTCTAGATTCATTACTACTACTAATTTGATCGAATCCTACAAGTTATTCTACAAATCTTGATAACTAAATTGATTGGACATCTTTTTGATTCTTGATTCTAGATCTATTTTCTTTATGCTTCTTGAAATGAAATCTCACAAATCTTGAATCATCTTCTTTTATATTTTCTTTTCGACTCAACTGAAACAAGATCGAACAAATCCTCGCATCTCAGTGGACGATCCGTATTCATTAACGCGCTACATCGACACCGTTAATTGATTGCGGTATAAATTTCTTTGGTTGTGATTATACATTTTCCAAAACACAATAAAGTTGATCAATCAGGCCTCTTGATGAGGGCTTTAATCCACAGCACAGTTTGGCAGGAAGCTACCCACTGCGAATGGACTGGGCAGGGAAGCTGCTCGGTGGCCTCGAAAGGAGGGCTTTTGATCTTAGCGTTGTTGGGTAGGAAGCAACGCGCTAGGGATGACCGAGCAGGAGGAAGCTGCTCGGTGGCCTCGAGAGTAGGGCTTTTGATCCTTAGCGTTGTTGGGTAGGAAGCTACCCGCTAGGGATGACCGAGCAGGAAGGTACTCGGTCGCCTCGCGAGGAGGGCTTTGATCCACAGCGTAGTTGGACAGGAAGCTACCCACTGTGGATGGACCGGACAGGGAAGCTTCTCGGTGGTCTCGAGAGGAGGGCTTTTGATCCTTAGCGTTGTTGGGTAGGAAGCTACCCGCTAGGGATGACTGAGCAGGAAGCTACTCGGTCGCCTCGCGAGGAGGGCTTCGATCCACAGCATAGTTGGGCAGGAAGCTACCCACTGCGGATGGACCAGGCAGGGAAGCTGCTCGGTGGCCTCGAGTGGATGGCTTTTGATCCTTAGCGTAGTTAGGCAGGAAGAAACCTGCTATGGATGACTGAGCAGGAAGCTGCTCGGTCGCCTCGCGAGGAGGGCTTTGATCCACAGCGTGGTTGGGCAGGAAGCTACCCACTGCGGATGGACCGGACAGGGAAGCTATTCGCCGGCCATCCAGGGAGCTTTAGCACGGAAACAAAGAGAAGTAGTTCAAATTGTAAGGAAGCAAGAATCTTTATTATTGAATAACTTACAGATTATGTGATTCAATTTAAATTCTCCTGTATTGAATATAAATTTTGGTAGGTGTCCTTGTTGCTCGGATTTGGGTCAGTCGGCGATGACCATGATCTATCCGATCGTCGGCTCTCCGTCTTTAATTTGATCGGCTTGACATTTATCTTGCAGGTACTTTGCCAAGTGACCGGAGCGGATCATCTCCTCGATGTAATCGCGCAGCTGTTTACAATTCTCGGTTGGATGTCCTTGCATCCGGTGATAGGCACAATACGGGCCTCGGAGCCGCTTGCCCGTGCTTCGGGTAGCCGGCGGGAGCCTGAAGAACCTCTCGCCCTTTGCCTCCTCTAGCAGCTCGGTCTGGGAGATGTTAAGAGGAGTGTACTCCTGGAACTTCGGGGAGTAAGGTTTTGGTCAGCCGACTATCTTTTTCTCTTCTCTGCCCCACTTCTTTTGGTCGGTTTGGTTGCCTCTGGGCAGATTCGAGTTCACCTCGGACTCGAGTTGGATCTCCCGCTCGATCCAGGCTTTTACCTCGGTCATGGTCTTAGGTTGCGCTAATGCGAAAGAGTGGAGCCACTCTTTGTGCCTAAAGACCCGACCTCAGCGTGGTGATGACCGTTTCATTGCGGTGCTCGGGGACCTCGAGGAGCGCATTGTAGAAGCGAGTGACATGTCCTTTGAAGGATTCTTTGTTTCCGCTCTTGATGGTGAACAGATAGTCGACCATCCTCTTCTGCCATCGATTCCCGACGAAGTGACCGAGGAATTGGGTGGCTAGCTCGTTGAAGGCCGAGATAGGGCGTGGCGTAAGTCCTCGGAACCAATCCCGTCCAGCCCGGATGAGGGTGGTGGGGAAGGCTCGGCATTGGGCCGCGTCGGAGTTATCCTGGAAACTCATGCCCGCCGTAAATGCGTCTAGATGGTCCTTCGGGTCAGATTTCCCGTTGAAGAGGTCCACCTTGGGCGGTTTGTTTATGGACGAGACGTGCTCGGCCAACAGTTCTTCCATAAATGGTTTTGTCAGCGAATCGGCGGAGTATCGGGCCCTTTCGCTGAAAGCTTGGCCATCCAGGCATATGCCCTCGATTTTCTTTTCGAGGGCCTCGAGTCGATAGTGGTAACCAGAGGATTCTGCACAGTCGGAGTGGTGGCTATCCCCGCTCCGGGTCTACACCAGTGTGCGGCTTCGATTCCGCTCTATCAGGTGTCTCATATCCTCGAGCGAGGCCCTTCTCGAGTGGTCCCTGTGCTCGTCGTTCGCACGATCCCGACGAGAGTGGAGGCATCGGTCATGCCTGGAAGCAAGCGAGCTGACCGACACCTCCTCTGGAGGGGAGAACGCGCGACGGGCATTGGGGCGACGGCCCAGTCTTCCCTATGACCATAGCGTGGAGCTGTCCGGCATCCAGCGGGTCATGAAATCAGTCGCCACATATGGGTTGAAGTAGCCGGAGTTAGCCCGCCGACGCTCAGTGGCGCTGTGACGAGGGTGAGGTAGATCGGGGGCTTATGTGTGCCCGTCCATCCTTTGGCGGACATCGTTATCCCGGGGAGGCGGAGCTGCGCTCTGGTGGTTAGGGCCCGCCGCTTGAACGCAGACAAGGGCATCTACCAGCGTCGTAAGCTGGTCTATCCGGACGGACAAGGCGTGGATGGCATTAGGAGGGGGAGGAGAGCTGCTCCCGCCTCCATTGTGGCGGCTCGTGTTTGGATCGTTGCGGTCGTCGCTCGCTATTGGATCAAGGGCGGAAGATTAACTCTTTTTTTTGGTGGAACAAAATAAGTCTTTCATTCCCATAGAAGGCGCCAACTAATGGAGCTTCGGGATCTCCTTCAGATGCTGTCCTCCGTTGATCCTGCGATGGCGGTCTTGGACGGCTGAGATTTGGTTTTGATGTTGTTGGGTATGGATCTCAATGGGTTGGTGTTGGATGCCGAGCTATCTGCAAAGAAGTCCCGGGATGGGCGACCACCGTAGGACTCTCCGACGATCAAGTTAAAGCCGAGGAATAGGGGCAGAGTAGTGGTGCATTGATATAATTCTAGTTACCTGAGTCGTCTGAGAGAGGGGTTTATATAGGGGTCGCGTGGAGCGAGCAGGTGCGAGATCACCGCTGTCAGTTACGCCCCAGCGTTATTCTCGCCCTGAATGGCGGGATGCGCCCATTAATGGAGGGATGCGCTAGCGTGGGACGTGGATCGTGGGGAGGCGGAATCTCCCCCTAGCGATATACGCGGAGCTGTTGCAGGGCGCATGGGATCTGCGCTCCTGGTAGATCGGGGGAGGCCGAGGAAGCTCAGAATGTCGGAAGCTCGGAGACGAGCCTGGAGGCCGAGGAAGCTCGGCACGTCGGATGCTCGGAGATGAGCAAGGAGACTGAGATAGCTCGGAGACGAGCTGTTGGTAGTTTCCTAGATGAAAGTGGAATGTATTCAGGGAGGTCTCTTAGAAGGTCGGACACGTTCTTCGAGACGAAGTCCCGAGAAATTCTCAGTATGCAACTCATTTATTCCACCTCTGTAGCCTTCGGGACACGTCATCCGCCACGTGTCGTAATCCGAGAAGACATCACTTGTGAGCATCATCACATGGTATATATCACTAGCTTATGAAATTTCCTACACTGGCGTCTAGCAATCAAATTTTCAATCTACACGCTGCAACAATCGATCCCAGCTGTTTTAGTTGATCTTCGTGTCGATAACTCTGTGTATGCCTCGTGCTTGCTGGCAATAAAACATTTCATATCGCTAAATGAATTTAACAAAGAGTATTCATAGATGAAAGATGGTATCCTTGTTTACGACATGAAGTTCGGTTTGTCCAGTATTAATTATCGAAAATGTCGATAGATAGTTGACTTTTAAAACTGCCAACGATCTGTGTGCTCTCTTTTATTGTTTTAAATCCTACCTCTCAACATAGCAGATGGACAACAACTTAAGCCGTCTCAATAGCCGTTACCGTTCAAACATTAATTAGATGACATTTTGATAATTAAAAACGTTTAAATATTGTCCTAACAGAATTAAATGTAAATTTTTTATTAGAAAAAAAAAGACGGTAAGGCGCACGTTAGCAAATCGCTGGCTATAAAACGCATCAACTGCCACGTTGTCAATTCTCCCTCGAACCGCCCGAGCACTAACTCTTCCTCCATTTCATAGCTGCCCATGATTTTCACGTAAATTACACATATGCCATTCAAGGGTATTTTCGTCATTCAACCAACGTGCAAATAAAGTCGTTTGCACGTATAGACGTGTTTTTTTAACATTAAAGATCCATTTTTATTATTAATTTGCAATTTTGATCATGTTATTTCTTAAATAGAATTTTTATTTGTCAAAAATGATTAATAAATAAGACAAGCATGTATAGTACATCGCAATGATGCCGAATGATAATATTTCTTAACATCACAATTCTTTTCCCTTTCATTTCAGATTTCTGGCCGTCTACGATATCATTACAATGTTCTAAGACTCTGTGCCCGACTGAACATGATAATCTTTCTTCTTCATTGGGAACGATAGGATTAATTATTTGTTATCTTAATGTCTAGAAAAAACATATTTGCAGATTTTAAATATTGACGTGGTTTCTGCAAATTATCATGACTAACAATTAAGCATAGGACGTGCTGGCCTTTGGCAGCGGTTGACCGTTATTATTCAAAAATTGTTCCAAGGTCCCTGTAGCAATAATTTAATTTCAAAAAGGCCCCTCACAAAAAATGAAGACAGAGTTATTCCAACAAATGCCACCCTTTCCTCTTTCCCGTCTCTTTTATTCCATTCTAACCATTTCTCTATCCAACAAAAATTAAAACAAGGAAAAAATTCCAAAATATTTAATCTTTTTAATCTTGTATAAATATATAATTTCTCCGAAGCTCCTCAACATTAGTCGGCCGCCTAAACCTATCTTGTCCTGCCAGGGTTTACGTCAGATCACCCGAATAGGGTAAGATTCTCATCGACGATCGATAAATTTCTGCCTCTAGGTTTTCTCTGTGATTTCTTACGTAAAAAGTTGCACAATATCAATCAATGTTTCATTACATAATTGAAAAAATTCTCTGTTTTTCGTGTTTTGTTAATTGATAGATCGAAATTCCATACTTTTCGAATTCTAGGATCGTTGTATTTATCGCCTTGCAATGACCCATTTGTGTTTTAGCATAAATTTTATCATATTTTCATTTCCCCGTAAAATTAATTGTTTTTTTTTTCTTGTTTTTCCTAATAAATTTTTTGTATGTTTTTGCCAGGAAACTAGAAACTCAAGCAGGACAGGGAAAAAATATATTGACTAGTGCAATGGAACAATTCAAGCAAATCGGAGAAGTTTTGGGGAGCATCAAGGCCCTGATGATATTTCGCGACGAGATAAAAATTAACCAGAGGCAATGCGGTCTCTTGTCTGATTCATTCAACCTCGCGTTCGATTCGATCACCGAAGAGATCAAGAACCACCTGAAATTCAACGAAAAGCTCTCCAAATGGAAGTCCCTCGAACACCCATTAAAAGAGCTCTATCGAATTTTCCGGGATGGTGAGCTCTACATCAAGAATTGCCTTGAACCAAAAGATTGGTGGGGTAAAGCAATCGCCTTAAACGAAAACACTGATTGCGTCGAAGTCTACATCTACAACCTCCTTTGGTGTGTACACATTGTGCTTGAAGCTATCGAAAATGCTAGCGAAATCTCGGGTGGTGATCAAGAAGAGATGAATAAGAAGAGAATTATCCTCTCCAAGAAATATGATAAGGATTGGATCGATCCTAAGCTTTTTGAACATAAATTTGGGAAGTTGTACTTGGTCTCTCAAGAAATGTGCAAAAAATTCGATTCGGTGTTTAGAGAAGATAAATGGCTCTTATCCGAGACGATCTCCAAGAAGAAGAATTCGATATCATCGAAAGCTCTAACGAAACAAGAGACACGGCTATGTGAGCTCTTGTTAAGCCCAAAAGGGAAGACTCATTCGAGTTCAGTGTTGTTAAGCTCACCCGACTACCAAATTAAGCGAAGATTAGGAGGAACGTGGATAAATTATAAAGAAATTCAATGGATGGGTGAGAACTTTGCGATGAAGCATGCAATTGGAGAGAGCGAGGTCGAGCAAACAATTAGTGAGATCTCTCTTCATTCAACGCTCGCACATCCAAACGTAATGAATTATTTGTGCTCATTTTGTGATGAAGAGAGAAAAGAGTGCTTCGTCGTGAAGGAGCTCATGAGCAAAGATCTCTCTAGCTATATCAAAGAGGTATCTTGCAAAAGGAAAAGGGTCCCCTTTTCTCTCCTTGTCGCGGTCGATGTGATGCTTCAAATAGCAAGAGGAATGGAATATCTCCACTCGAAAAAGATTTATCATGGAGACTTAAACCCCTCGAATATTATAATCAAGGAGAAAAATTCATCCCCAGATAGCTATGTGCATGTGAAAGTTGCAAATTTCAGGCAATTGCCGTGCGCAAACTCGAAAGATCTAGCTACAAATCCATGCATTTGGTATGCACCCGAGGTTCTTGCAGAAGAGTCTAGCAGCAATTGTAAGTACACTGACAAGGCCGATGTTTATAGCTTCGCGATGATTTGTTTCGAGCTTTTGACAGGAAAAGTCCCTTTTGAAGATAACCATCTTCAAGGGGATAAAATGAGTAGAAACATAAGGGCAGGCGTAAGACCATTATTTCCTTTTCCTTCTCCAAAATACTTAGCCAATTTAACAAAGAGATGTTGGCATGCCGATCCAATGCAAAGGCCGAGCTTCTCTTTGATATCCCGAATGCTTCGTTATGCGAAAAGGTTTCTGGTGATGAACCCTGATCTTGGCCGAGCCGAACCTCCGAGCCCTTGTGTGGACTACTTTGATATAGAAATGAGTTTGTTGAAGAGAATGTTGCATTGGGGAAGAAAAGAAAGTTTCAAGGTGTCGGAGATTCCGTTTCAAATGTATGCGTATAGAGTTATTGAGAGGGAGAGGAGTTGTTTGAATTTTGCTAAGGAGAAGAGTTCGGATTCGGGAAGCTAGGGGCTTCGGTTTGCGGAGATGAAAATATTACGACGGAGGATGTGTTATCGAATTCTTTGGGGTAGATAAATTCGTTATTGACGAGCAGTACAGAGGGTAGCAAGAAGAGTTCATTGGCAAAGAAGGGGGATCCAAAGACTCCAAAGCAAGGAGGTAATATTTAGTGGTTAGTATATTTTCCTTCCCCCCCTATGTTTTCAGAACACATTTTCACGTTACCATTTAAGTTTTTCGCATTTATCACTGTTTTATTGAGAATCGGCTTTAATTTTTATAGCAATTTAATTTGATATATGTATAAACTAAAGTGTGCAGTTCTTCTATTTATGATTCAAATGGTTAATTTAATCGATCATTGAGAAAATGTCGTCGTTGTCATCATTTAAACCCATTCCCATCTAAATAGGGCCGGCTATGACACAAAACTTCAATAAAGATCTGACAAAGTTCTACGACTGATTGTCGACTTGATGTCATCTGTCTCCAAATAAATGCCAAATTCCTGATCTACAACTATGACAAGAGAGGGGCTTATCACCCATGCCTTCACTTTCCGATATCACAAGTCCTTAAATGTTGTGCATGTTGTGCACATGCACACAATGGCCTCAACCTGCACACCCCATAGAACCTCAACAGCATGTATGAATTAACAAAAGAGTATGCAATCACTCATCTTTTAATTCTAGTTATGTTATAAGCTATAAAGGCCACTTAAAATACAATAATCAACCAAAGTACAACCCCTAACGCGATGAGCTAAATATAAATTCCCGACACTAGTTGAAAATATCGTTATAGGTTCAAAACTTGCGGTTCTTACTATTTTCTTATTTTTTCAGGGAAGCAACAGAAAGCCAAGACAACGAGACCGCCGTCGCTAGTAGCACCATGCACGCGGAGCATGACGATGAACTCCAGCAGTCATTTACAGCCGGTTGTGATGAGCCCAGGAAGAAGGACATCTGCTTCAGATTCTGAGCTTTGATAGATTTTCGAAAATCCCATATTTGATCATAATGTTGTTTGTACTGCAATAGATAGAACCAACACATGAAGCTAGTGGAATACAATCAAGGAAATGATAGTTCGCGTTAAATTTCAAAAAAAAAAAATCCTTGTGTTAGAACAAGTAATTGATGGAAAAGAGGGATTTTCCTTAATAATGAAATAGTGTATACATGGTCCTATTTATACAAGTTGGGAGACGCAAACTCCTAAGAAAGGAAGAAAAGTTGTGAATATACAATCAAATATAACATACTAAATATAGTGATTATATATTATATTTAACACCCTCTCAAACTCACGGTGGGTCGAATACCGAGAGCTTGGATAAGAAAAACTGAAAATAAGATTGTATCAAAGCCTTGGTGAAGAAATCAACTATTTGTTCTTTGGAAGAAACATAAGAAAGAGATGGCCGATGAGCTTGATATTCCTGACGAACGAGATGATAGTCCACTTCAATATGTTTTGTGCGCTCATGAAATACTGAATTAGTTGCAATATGAATTGCACTTTGGTTATCACAGTACAAGAGAATGCCAGGAAAGGTGTAGTGACGCTTATGTCTTGGAGCAGACTTCGTAGCCATTTGAGCTCAGCAATGGTGTTTGGCACGATATTCTGCTTCAGTGCAGGAACGAGAGATAGAGTCTTGACGCTTACTTCGTCAGGATATAAGTGACGATCCGAAGAATATGCAATAGCCAGTAGTGGAGCGATGAGTGTTGGGATCATCCGTCCAACCAGCATCGGAGTAAGCACGAAGAGAAAGTGGCAAACTCGGGGGAAATAGCAGGACCTAGTAATAGTGCCATGAAGGTAGCGTAGAATATGCAGTAGAGCAGCATAATGTGTAGATGTAGGAGCACTAACAAACTGGCTTAAAATATGCACTGTATGAGCGATATCTGGCAGGTGATAGATATGTATATCAGGACACCTACTAGTTCCCAATTGAAAGTGTGTCTTAGAACCTCTACTAGGTTTCCACATGCATCAAGTATGCAATTTTAAAAAATCCAAAGATCTAAGCTACTCTAATCTAGAATCGAACTAGAGAATTAGGGTTTCTTAGCATGTAAACAAATTTTACACTAAGTGAATAAAGAATACAATATTTGTAGAACGGTCCTTGACTTCTAAACCTCCAAGTAGTAGTCCCTTAGCTCCAAGTAGTGGTCCCTAGAACTCTTCTTAGACTCCACTTGGTGCAAAGAACGAGCTTGCTTCGTCGTCTTCGAGGCCGAAGATGATCCCCTTGAAGTTATTCTAACTCAAGCTACCTCTTCACTAATCAAGGAATTAGTGAAGCAAACAACCCAATCTTATGGATTAGATGAGAGTAGGTTGATGAAGTAGGAATTTTGCTCACTTTAGAAATCACTTTCTCTTTTTCTTTTCTCACCTGATGAAAAGCTAGAGAACTCTTGAGAGAAGAAGAAGATCTTGGGTGTGGAAATATCTTCAAGTGATAAGTAGAGAGTTGACCATGGACTAAACATAATGGTTGGATGAGAAAATATCTAGAGTAAAACAAAATTAGTGGAATGAGTCATGGCTTCTACATGTTTCTACAAGCATCCAAGCCATCTCATTTCCAACTTATTATTTTGTTTTCCTCTTAATAAATAATCACCCAAATAATCTTTAGTCTTGGTGTGAGTCTTATACACCCATGTTCAATGTATCATCAAGCATGATACAATATATAAATATGTATATTAATATATCACATATATATTAAATGTATTTCAAAGAGAAGAAAATTATTAGTGACCTAATATTAGTTAATATATATTTATATATATCAAATATATTAATATATATCAAATTATTAAATCAACACTTGATTCAATAATCCGGTTATATCATATATAACCGACTAATATCATTTATATGTATGCCACATTATCGAATCAACACTTGATTCAATAACCCGGTCATATCAAATATAACCGACAAATATTCAATACTACATTAAATCAACATTTGATTCAATAATCCGGTCATATCATATATAACTGGCCGGTATCAAATATATATACATATAACATATCATTGAATCAACAATTAATTCAACAATCCGGTTATATCACATATAACAAAACCGATATCATATATCGCGAGATTAAAATACGGTATCACAAACTCGTATTTAATCAAGCTCCTACACATATCACCATATGTGCCCTACTTCGTTTTGCTTGAGCTAGGAAACCTCTGTGTAGGACTCTAAAGACTCGTCAATACGCCAGCAGTAGGTAATGATCATATTAGTCACCCACAAGCCGTCAGCGGTACTAGCTGGACGTAACGGCTATCCAGGTATTGAGTGAATAGAAGATCAACAAGCAAGCTTGTCCAAACTCCCGTAAAGCATATAAGCAACACTTACCGTACAGTCCAGTCTCTTCGTCTGATATGTCGCATATCAAGTCTAGGGATGGAATCGTTAGACCCCAGTAACTTGATAGGTCATGCCGATATGTGGCCTATAACCGTTCGAGAAACTACTGGTAACACTTACCCGTAAATCTCATCAGGCCTGGCCAGGGACTTGCTGTTATAGCCAATCGAGCATAGCGCGACATCAACTCCCTATACCGGGAGATACGAAATCCCTCCTATCGCTCATTGCCTCCATGTGGCTTGGGACTGTTGTTGGATATATGTATGCCCTACAGGCCATTATTTGATATTGGATTCTTGGATATGTATATATACAGAGTGTAGGGTTCCTAGGCACACTCATGAGGTTCTACAAGGCATCAACCATGTCAAAATCAAAATTTTTTTTGTGCCGAACAACCCTAGGCAAGATCGTATCTAGAGATTAGGCGAAACTAAAAGCAAGCAAACTACTTTGCTACTAAGTGAAAGGGATAACAACCTTTGTAGATCCGGTCTTTCACTTCTAATGCTCCGTGTTGACGTCTCTTCGCTGCGATCATCGGGATCCCGGACCCTAGCGATGGTTTCTTCGGAGAAATGAGCGGGCTAGGTCGTTGACTTCGAGGCCGAAGATGATCTACGTCGAGGAGATTCAAACTCAAGCTCCATCTTCACTTGGTCATGAACTTTGTGAAGAGAACACCCTATACTACATGGCAAGTGGTAGAGGATGAAGAAATAGGAAGTGGGTTCACTTTGGATTTGGATTTCTCACTCTTAATCTTCACTTGGTCATTTTCAAGAAAGGTTTTTCTTTTTCTTGAAGAAGAAGAAGAAGGAATAAGAATGAATTATCAATTAACTAAGATGAATAATCAAGTGAAGTATATCATAATGCAACCATGGGTGAGTTAACATTTGTAGAGACTAAACCCTAGTTTGAGCTAATGGTTAGGTTAGTGAAAATCTCATGCAAAACAAAATGGTTAGACTTTATCAAAGATGCTTAAAAAGCTTCATGAAACTTCAAGCAAAAAACAAAGAAAGCCACCATTTTGTTTTTGCCAAAAATAAATAAAATAAATAAAATAAATAAAACCCAACCATTAACCTAAACATGGTGTAAGTCATACACACACCCAAGTTTGCATGTATCATCAATCATGATACAAACTAGTGCACAAACATATATCATATATACAACTTGTGCACATCAAGTGAGAAAATCAATCATAAGCGAACAAATATGAGTTAATATAAAGTAATATATCAAATATATAATTATACATTAAATCATTAAATCTATACTTGATTTAACGATCCGGTCATATCGCATATAACCGACTAATATCCAGTGTATCAATATATCGAACCAACACTTGATTCGGTAACCCGGATATATCACATATAACCGTCCGATGATACAAATCGCGAGAATAGAACACAGTATCACATACTGGTATTATTCTCGGTCCCACACATATCTCATATGCGCTCCTATTTCGTTTCGCTTGAGCCAGGAAACTTCTGTGTAGGACTCTAAAGACTCGTCAATACGCCGGCAGTAGGTGGTGATCATATCAATCACCCACAAGCCGCAAGCGGTCTGCTAAACATAACGGCCACCCGGGTATTGAGCGATCAGAAGATCAACGAGCAAGCCTGCTCACACTCCTGCGAATCCAATCAGTAACACTTACCGTACAGTCCGGTCTGTTGGTCTGATATGTCGCATATCTCGCCTAGGGGTGGTAAACGTCAGACCCCAGTAGCTTGATAAGTCATGCCGATGTAAGGTCCATAACAAGCATGAAACTACTGATAACACTTACCAGTAAATCAGTGCAACCCTGGCCAGGGATTTCCAGTTATGGCCAGTCGAGCATAGCGCAACATCAACCCCCAATACCGGGAGAGACGAATCCCCTCCTATCGCTCATTGCCTCCATGTGAATCGGGACTGTACCCAAAAACCACATGTTTGCATCACTCAGTAGAGCCGTGGTAGGGTGGAAATCAAAGCACAGTGGGAGACACACAAGACTCTATGACGATCTCGGGTCAACAGACTAAGCTGTACCAGTGTCACCAGAGAACTGCCATCTGACGTAAGGTATAATACCATCTGGGAGTTCTCGACGAGTCCGTTCAGTGTACCCAGTCACCACTGAGCACCCGCATACCCTCTCTGATGTCAAACACCAATGGATATGGGATCATCCATCGCCCATCACATGGGTCGAGAAGATATACGCTAGTCTACTCTGGAATATCGATGCCCCGTCTCGATATTTCCACGACTAGGAACATTGAAGGATGTACTCATTGACTACCCAGGCCCCACTAGTATGATCTACATCATAGTCCTGGAAGTCGAGTACATATTCTAAGGGCTTTATCAACATGTAATAGAGAGACAACAATTATACATGTTAAGATAAAGAGCAACCAGATAGCGTACTATCATGTCGAACAAGAAAGTCCTACCTATATATGTCCCAGCATCCACTACAATATACATCTCATGTACAGTAATGGTCTCTAGGGCATACATATAACTAACAATCTCCCACTTGCACTAGGGCCATCTGTAGCAGTGGTTGTAGTATCTCATACTCAAACATCCCATAAAAGTCTCTCTCTGGGAAAAGGACTTTGTGAGTGGATCCGTCGTGTTGTCCTCTGAGTCCACTCCTAACCTTGATCACCCTGGAGATCAACTATCTCTATGATCAGGTGATACTGCCTTGGAATATGTCTAGGTCACTGATGGGACCGGGGTTCCTGGGCCAAAGCCACACTTCCATTGTCACACAATGGTAGGAACCTAGTTCATCTCATGAACTAGTATACACCCAAACTATCTCTTTGGTAGTATCTTTGATAGCGATGTCACTAGCCTTTATCGTCTAGTTAGCCACGGTATATAGCTTGGAACTCTTCCAACATACCATCCCTCCACTGAGGGTAAAGACAATGCCTGCGACTGACATTCAGTCGTCCTTATCACCCTGGAACTTTTCCAGTGATTCTCCCCAGGATCAATTGATACCATCTCACTACACCTAGTGAGAATCCTAATATCCATTTAGATCTATCTCATAGATATAAAATCTAGGATTTAGGAGGTATCACATAGATCCTATATGGGGAATCCTTGTGATAAGCGGAGATTGACCGAGCGTAGCATAGGAAACTCTTTTCCTATCAAGAGTATGTTGTCCACGTACAATACGAGGATGACCATCTTACTCTCTACTACCTTTTTGTATGTACAAGGTTCATTTACCATTTTGATGAAGTCAAACTCTTTGACTACCACATCAAAACAGACGTTCCAACTCCGCGATGCCTGCTTTATCCTGTAAAGCAATTTGCACATGTTTTCGCTGCTCCCACTGTCTACGAAGCCCTCTGGTTGTGTACTTATAGATGCTCTCTTCTAAATCAATATTTAGAAAAGCAGTCATGACACCCAACCACCAGATATCGTAATCATGGTATGTAGCCGTGGCAAGTAGGATCTGGATGGACTTAAGCACAGCCACTGGAAAAGGTTTCATCATTATCCACGCCTGGTCGATGACGAAAACCACTAACAAGTCCAGCTTTGAAAGTCTTAACTTTTCCATCTATACCAAGTAATCTTCTCAAGATATACTTGCTTCTGATGGGGATTTAACCCTTCAGATATAACATCCAAAGTCCATACTTTGTTGGCGTACATGGATTCCATCTTAGATCGCTAAGCATCCAGCCATTCTTACAGAGTCCCCACTCTTGATGGCCTGCTTGAAACTAGTTGGGTCATCATCTAATGATGCAATCCTCGCTCCCACTGTCATCGAGAAACCGAAATATCTCTCAGGCGGATGAGGAACCCTACTAGATCGGCAGAGAGGCTGAGGTTCTTCGGGGACTATTGAATCCTTTGGTTCTATCAAATCATCAGCTTTAGTTTGTATAGCTGGAAATCTTTCCAGTTCTACAGAACTGACCTTACCTCGAGCTTGTCCGGATTTTGCTTTTGACATAGGCCGAACAACCCAAACCTTAACTTGCTTAAGAGATAGGCTCTTCCCATACCATATCTCATATGGAGTGGTAGGCAGTGATCTGATTCGAACCTAATTCAATAGGTATGCAGCTTCTTAAGTGCATAACCCCCAAAAGGAAACAGGTAACTCAGTAATACTCATCATAGAGCGCACCATATCATATAGGGTGTGATTGCTCCGCCCCGCTACACCGACGTGCTGTGGTGTATACGGAGGAGTAATGCTGAGAGAGAATCTCGTTCTCCTTTAGAATAGTCCAGGAATCCCGTGCTCAAGTATTCTTCTCCCTGATCACATCAAAGGACATAATACTTATACCCGTTTTTGGTTCTATACTTCTGACTTATATTCGGTGATTATCTCAAAAGTTTCGGACTTGTGTTTCAACAGGAACATATGTCTGAATCTAGAGAGATCATCAGTGAATGTAATGAAGTACAAAGAACCGGTCCTGGCATATGTAGACTGGGGACCTTCACACATCACTATGTATCAGTCCCAAGAGTTCACTAACTCTTTCTCTGTTTCCAGTAAACGGAGCTATGGTTATCTTATCTTTGTGACATGACTGTCAAGTTTCATAAAATGTAAATTTAAACTGATTTAAATATGCATCTAAATGTAACTTAGCTAGTCGGGTCGCATTGATATGACCTAGTCTACAATGCCTCAAGAAGAATTCGTTCATTTCTGAACTCTTCCTCTCGTGTGTGTTCTATATACTAAGAACTGTAGTTTGATTTAGAACGTCAATGCTTTTAGATAACGTGCCTGAACCGATCAACTCTTGATATAGGAAATGTTCAAAACATTATCCAACAATACAAAATTATATCCTTTCTTTACTAATAAAGAGACCGATATGATGTTGTATATCAGGTTGTGTATCTAATAACATTCGTTCAGAATCAACGTATTCTGGTAATACAGGGTGATAGTGACCAACAGACTTGGCTGCAACACTTGCACCGTTTTCTGTCTCATGAAACTTATCACCCGCTCTCAGTTCTCTACCTTTCTGTAGCCCATGTAACAGATTACATTTATGGGATCCTGATCCGGTATCTAAAACCTAGGATGTAGAGGATATAGAGAAACAGTTCTTTGCAATGAACACACCCGAAGAAGATGCATCATCATGCACTTTCTTCGTTTGGGCGGCACGGGAAATCTGGTATTCCCCAATTTCCTGCTCTGTCTTATAACAATTATAAGTTGGAGCGGGACCAACGTTCCCCAGCTCAGTAAAACAAGCGGGTTCGGTCAATACATCCATATTATTATCTTGATTAAGGCGTGATATGGTCGCTACCTGGAGAGAGAGAGAAGAAAACACTCTGCGTGCGCTCTTGCAAGATTAGATTGGTTATATATTTTATCTAATCAGGATGGCTCCCACTATTTTTATCAAATCTTCCTTCAAACCCTAAAAGGAAAGACTAGCCGGGATTAATTACACTCTACAAGTTCGCCAATCTTTCAGCCAGGCCAGTGCCGGTACTTTAAGGGAGGTTCCCCGTGCTTTCGCACGGACCTAATTAAAATAAACCTCGTTTTCCCAGGGGCGTAACCCCGTTGACACCTTTCTAGACACCTACTTGATCGGCTAATTGTAAAGTGCAAAACTCTCCCAGGAGTAACAATTACTCGCAGTGGGTATCGGGATCCAACTATCTCATAGAAGGTATGCAATCTCATTGCAAATTTCAACACTTGAAACTCCCGATAATGGTTTTTACCCCTAGCGCTTATGACCTTAACTATGGTCAACAAATCATAAGCACTAGTCAAGCTCTACCCGTCATTTCGTGACTAATTAGACCCACCCACATGACCCTTAACTAAGGTCAACAAAGTCACGCGACTGTCCTAACTAATCGCATCATATGCGGTGTAGGAAGACATCACTTAACTACCGTACACTGTGCCTTGACTATGGTCAACAAACACAGCACGAATACTAAGTACTCTACTTCCTAAAATGACGGAGGGTTGCGGATGGTTTTTAAGAAAACCTTTAACGCTTTAAACTTGATCTCGTTGCGAAATCAAATGGTTTTTTAAATGGAGTGTTTTTGAGGCTTTTGCTAGTTTCGCTAAAGAGGCCACTCCCGGTGAAGGGATCTCGGCTCTTTCCTCATCGAATGAGGTGCAAGATATTCACAATACCACTATGCAAAGCAAGAACTAGAAAAGCAGTCAAAAGACAAACCGAAGGTTGTAGCATTTGCTAATTATTGCTAAAGAGGTCACTCCCGGTGAAGGGATCGTCGGCTCTTTTCTTATCGAATAAGGTGCTGGATGTTCTATAAGGAACACCGCTATGCAAAGCAACAACTAGAGCTACCTAATTTTTGAAATTCGATTTCACAACATCTTTTAGGTTTATTTTCTTTCATTAATCTCATTAATGAATGTCTCATCATTTAAGTCCACCTAAACATCACAGATAAATACAACGTACACTTATGCCATCCGCATTCGCCTCGATGTCCCGTCTGCACCGTTAGGTTAGGTAACTAACGGCAGAGCGGGGCAGGGCTAGCGCGGGTGTAAAACATAAGCAACGTCTATATAATATATCATATATACTATATACTATATCTATCTGAACATATCACATGATCACATCACAGATAACGCAGCAGAAAATATCATATGAAATATTGGATATACTAGGACGTCCGTGTTTTATTTTGAGCCTATATAAAACACGGATTCCACGGTCGTGATGAATAGCCAATCCCACACCCTAGACCCCTACGAGAGCAGCAAGCAACCCTACCAATTCTAGAGTTAGGAGACCCGGACTCGACTCCTCGAGATGGTCTCCCACTGGACCCTAGAACCCGGTTACTTGTGCTCCCCGTCTTGGGTCTATCCTAATGCGGAAAAGTAAATAATATACAATGGTGACATCATCCTCAACCCGGAAGTGCCCCAATACAAGAATATTACATACAAGTTATTTACATGAATGAAAATGAAAAACACTCATCTCACATAAAAAAACCCGGCTATTCAAACACGACGATCCAATATAACATATCCAGCAACACATAACATCACATGTCATCAGCGTAAGTAAATATGCCCATCCTAATTGTCGTTGACATATAGCAACGAAACCGGCGATATCACATATTACATTTACGGTCGCAGAAAAGAAAGTGTAAAACTACAACAGTCGGAATCCGCAACCTCCTTAGACATCGCATGCCTAATCAAATGAATTCCTTAGACATCGCATGCCTAACAATTATAAACCCTGCATTTTAGTCTCAAAATTGAAAACTCTTTTCAATATCAAGTCGGGCAATTCAACAAGATTCCCAACATCCTGATCGAACGCTCGTCACAAACTTTAGTAGACGGCCGCACCCCCAGATGCCGTCGACGAAGTGCACTAAGGCGGAACACCGCTGCCGCGAACACCTGAACGGATGCTTTTGGCGACGGGGTTCTCCTATAGTCACTTGGTCGGGGCTATGGGGCGTGGCTGTCTATTAAGTTTACCCGGCGAGTATCCGCGTACGCTACGTGATTGTGACGGACTTTTGATCGCTTCAAAATTCCATGGCAACCGATTAATTGAGACTAAAGTGCTATGTTTATAATATTCAAATCAGTTATCTCATAACTATTTGTGGATTCTAAATATTGTATCACATTCCAGAGAAATAGACAATGTTAAACTTTCCGATCGAATAATCAAACACCCAAGTTTTCCCAAATAGCTCAACACTTGAGGGAAGTTTAAAAACATCCATTTCATGCCACAGTACCAACGGTCCAGCCATAGAAGGGTCAAGCCAACGCCTCACATGTGGCACGCCGTACTGCCCCAAACCCTAAGGTTCAAAAGGCAGTTCAAGACGGTCACATAATCGAGTTAAGGTTTGTTGTCTTCTAGAGGGTCCATTGCGTTACTTGCACGATTTAGATGTTCTTAAACTATGGAAAAATCCAACACTTGGAAATTTTCCGGCAGGGGAAAAAGTGAGTTATTGATATCCGGTCGAACTTTTTAACACTTTCTAAATTACCCGGAAAAACACAGACAAAGTTAAACTTTCCGATCGAATCTACGAACTCCCAATACAACCCAGAAAACTCAACACTTGAGTATAAATTAAAAATTCCCAGAAAAGACAGGAACTATACAAGAACATTACTGTGCAAACAGTGTAGCATAAAGCTACAGAATGGCCGAAAACCGCCGCGCCACCTAGGGTACGGCCGCGGTTCCGCGTCACCTTGATTGAATTGGGGTCACATGCTACACAGTAATTCCTAGAAAACCCTGCTGAATTTTTTGAGTATTTTTAATTAGGAAAAATCCACAGTTTTAAAAAATGTACAGAGAAGGGTTTTGATTAGGGTTTCGGGGTTCGATCGGGTTTCTAACTTCGTCTACACTTCTCCTAAAGCTCTAGCTAGGCTCTGATACCACTGTAGGGTTCTTAGGCACACTCATGAGGTTCTATAAGGTATCAACCATGCCAAAATAAATTTTTCTTTGTGCCGAACAAGTGCCGAACAACCCTAGGCAAGATCGTATACTAGAGATTAGGCGAAACTAAAAGCAAGCAAACTACTTTGCTACTAAGTGAAAGAGATAACAACCTTTGTAGATCCGGTCCTTCACTTCTAATGCTCCGTGTTGACGTCCCTTCGCTGCGATCATCGGGATCCCGGACCCTAGCGATGGTTTCTTCGGAGAAATGAGCGGGTTAGGTCGTTGACTTCGAGGCCGAAGATGATCTACGTCGAGGAGACTCAAACTCAAGCTCCATCTTCACTTGGTCATGAACTTTGTGAAGAGAACACCATATACTACATGGTAAGTGGTAGAGGATGAAGAAATAGGAAGTGGGTTCACTTTGGATTTGGATTTCTCACTCTTAATCTTCACTTGGTCATTTTCAAGAAAGGTTTTTCTTCTTCTTGAAGAAGAAGAAGAAGAAGGAATAAGAATGAATTATCAATTAAATAAAATGAATAATCAAGTGAAGTATATCATAATGCAACCATGGGTGAGTTAACCTTTGTAGAGACTAAACCCTAGTTTGAGCTAATGGTTAGGTTAGTGAAAATCTCATGCAAAACAAAATGGTTAGACTTTGTCAAAGATGCTTAAAAAGCTTCATGAAGCTTCAAGCAAAAAACAAAGAAAGCCACTATTTTGTTTTTGCCAAAAATAAATAAAATAAATAAAACCCAACCATTAACCTAAACATGGTGTAAGTCATACACACACCCAAGTTTGCATGTATCATCAATCATGATACAAACTAGTGTACAAACATATATCATATATACAACTTGTGCATATCAAGTGAGAAAATCAATCATAAGTGAACAAATACTAGTTAATGTAAAGTAATATATCAAATATATAATTATACATTAAATCATTAAATCTATACTTGATTTAATGATCCGGTCATATCGCATATAACCGACTAATATCTAGTATATCAATATATCGAATCAACACTTGATTCGGTAACCCGGCTATATCACATATAACCGTCCGATGATACAAATCGCGAGAATAGAACACAGTATGGACACTCAGGTTCCATGATTTTGATGTGTCGCGAGGGACACACGTTGATTTATATCCTCATACTTCTATGCATATACTTTATGATATTTACATGCATGATGTTTTTGTGTCATTGGTTGACCCGTGGACGAGATCCACACGCATACAGGCATTAATTACATAGTTGGATGATATCCACATACTTAGACTTCATGATATAGTTGACTCTGATTTCATGATGATTATATTGATCATACCTCATATTTATGATATGTTGCTACCTGAGGCACTGGCACGAGCACTTGGTACTACACTTATGT
Source organism: Agapanthus africanus (assembly GCA_030015575.1). Lineage (NCBI taxonomy): Eukaryota > Viridiplantae > Streptophyta > Magnoliopsida > Asparagales > Amaryllidaceae > Agapanthus > Agapanthus africanus. The sequence goes on along the minus strand of JASDDO010000014.1, from coordinate 640,779,380 downwards.
ATAGATGTTTACCCTTTCCACCTTATCATGCTTCAGACTTATTCATACTGAGGATATATATTACTGATCGTTTGACCTAGGATTGAGTCATACATACGATTTCTGCTCTGTGATGTTTTCTACTCACGAGTTGGCAACTCACCCCCGTTGTGCCACAATTCTTGCAGGTTTTGCCGTACAGGTTTCATTGCGGCTTTCTGGCACACTGCTTCCTTTCTGGGTTATTGCTTTGGTAGGTAGGTTCACTCGCATCATGACCACCCTTGTATTTATTTTAATCAGTTGTATCTAGTAATTCCATCAACCAGATTTGTATATTTATTTCAGACTTAGAAATCAGTGTATTGTTCTTTCGACCTTAGAGTCACGCGTTGTAGTATTATGGTTTTCTTGATGATTTTGAGTTTCCTTTGAGTTTTAATCCTCGCCCTTCGGCGTTGTATATTATATTGCTTGCGTGGTTGTGACCGTCGATTGACGAAGAGCTAGCTCCCGCTTGGGGATGCCTTTTTCATTGATGTATATTTTATTCATGTTGTACCCCATTCGGGGCCAGTATTTACAAAGGAAACTCTGCCGAAATTTTCAGAAAAGACTTGAGGATTTAAAAATGCATATTCGGCTTACTTATTTAAAAATCTTGTTTTTAAAACATGTTTTCTTCACTTCCTTAAAACTAGTTTTCCTTCATTTATTATTTAAAATGGTTTTAGATTTCTGGGCTTTTGGCTTACTTGAATTAGATGAGGTCCTATAGACTTCATATGATTTAAGGGCCAGTCACGTGCTATTTCGGGTCGTGACAGGGAGCTAAACCCATTCTCGGTAAACGAAGTCTGGAAATATGAAGACGCAAAGTACTTCTTAATGGACTTTGAAGATACGGAGAGATGTCATAAGCCGGAGGATAAACGGAAGCCCGTCACCACCATCCCAATCTTTGGGAGTGACACCGAGGAAGATAAAGAAGTAGTATACTCGGGGCAACCCAAAGGCAACAGGCCCGGACCATCTACTCCTATTTTGGTCTTTTGCAGTGACTCTGAGGACGAGGCCAACGCCGTGTTCTCCGTTCGCTCGTCAGCACAAACCGTTACTAGAGCTGATCAGAGTTTACAAGTCACCATGGATCCGCCTCGGCATTATAAGGAATTCGATGCACTCAATACATACAGCGTATAAGAACTACAGACTTTCTATGTGCCTCCCAGGCGAAGAGGTGAAAAGGCTATCCTCTTCTACCAATCGACAGAGACTAAAGTAGAAAAAGAAGTCTGGCATGGTGCCGATTTTGCGCTTGACAGGTTTCAAACAATCCGTCTCCCAAGATACTACTCGGAGAGATTGAAAAGGCTGTTAAGATGCCAAGGTGTACCACTCGAACAAACTGTCCGACAAGCCCAATTCTACAAAAATATTTGGGATATTCCCGGGACTCGGCGAAAGATGCGTAACGGGAAGATAGAGACAACCGGGCTCAGATACGTTCAGTTCAGGAAACGAGAGCATTTCCACAGTTGCCGCGCTATAAACAGCTATGGTAAAGAAGAGAACGCTCTTCCAAATAGCTGTGGCATTGAAACTGAACGAGATCCCGCTCTAAGAACATTGAGCCTATCGTTCAGAGAACAGGTTGACCAGCTAATAAAAGAGGCTTGTTAAAATATTCGGGATGGCCACAGTCGTGAAATGGCTATTTATGAAAAGGCCAGGACGCAACGCCTCAATCAACAGTTCGTGGAGAAATAACACTACAATACCCTTCATCCTCAGCCAGATATACTTTTTCGCCTCGAAGGAAAATCCCGAAATAAAAGCAAAAACAAGGCGAAGAAAGCAAACAACGCCTGAAAACAGCAAAACAGATCCAAGAAGCCGTACACTCGAGGAAAAGCTAGCTGGAACCCGTCCTTTATGAAGAAGATGGGCCGGGAATACTCTTTCTCTCAAGACAAGACAAGGAAAATATTCAACCTTGTCATGAAGCACTAAATGATGATGCTTCCAGAGTCTCAGCACCCCGAACAAATAAACGGGGTCCATCATCCGGATTATTGCTCCTATCACCGAGCAATAGGCCATCCCCTTGAATACTGCTTCACCTTCAAAAACTGGGTTGAAGACCAGTATCAACAAAGCAGGTTCGCTTTATCCGACAGCTGGAGGGTAACCCCACCGCAAAAGTATGAGCCAAAGAAAACCTATATCACAAGGATAGGACCATCCCAGCATCAAGAATGGAAGCAGACTCATACCTGCCATGTGATAACACTTTCAGAAGGGGAAGGGCATGAGGCTATGGATGACCTTTTCAAGTGCTTCACAAATGAAGACGAGGATGAGGTGATCTCAGAATTTCCACCGGCACCAAAAGAGCTGGAAAACGGGATATACACCATGGCAGACAACCTAAGGAAAATTGACTTAGGAATGGAAAACGATCCGAGGCCAATGTTCGTCAGTGAACTGCTATCTAGAAAATAGGTAGCCACGTTAAAAGGCGTGTTCATGTAATATAAAGACTGCTTCGCATGGAATTATTCCAAGATGCCGGGATTAGATCAAAAAGTAGCAGTACATAAACTGACCATATCGCCGGACATTAAGCCAGTCAAGCAAGCGCCAAGAAGAATGTGGCTCGAACTCGAGATGAGTATCAACGCCGAAGTTAAGAAATTTATTGACTCCGGCTTCATCCAAGAAGTTCAATATCCTGACTGAATCGCTAACATCGTTTCGGTGATGAAGAAAAATGGGACGGTGTGTATCTGTGTGGACTTTCGGTACCTCAACAAAGCTTTCCCGAAAGATGATTTTCCAGTACCTGTTACCGAGCTGATGATCGATAACACGTCTACCCATGAGGTCGTCTCCTTTATGGATGAATCTTCAGGATACAATCAAATAAAGATGCATCTCGAAGACCAAAAGCATACTACCTTCCAAACTCCGCTAGGCATATTCTGCTATAAAGTGATGCCTTTCGGTCTGAAGAACGCTGGCGCTACCTACCAGAGGGCCATGACGAAGATCTTCGATTACCTCATCCATGAGATTGTTGAATGCTACATCGACGACCTTGTGGTGAAAAGCAAGTCATATGAGGAACATTGGGAACATTTAAACACAGTGTTTCAACGTTTTCGGAAGTATAATCTGAAGATGAACCCTCTAAAATGCGTGTTTGGAGTCTCCTTAGGAAAATTCCTAGGATTCATCATACGGCACCGGGGTATCGAAATCAACCCCTCAAAGATCAAGACGATTACGGAAATGCCCACGCCAAGGACTCTCAAGCAATTGCGATCCCTTCAAGGAAAGCTCGCGTATATCCGACGGTTCATAGCTAACCTGTCAGGAAAATGTCGTCCCTACAGTCATCTAATGAAGAAGGGGACCCTGTTCGTCTGGAATCAAAAGTGACAAAACACACTAGATGAAATCAAACAGTACTTATAAAATCCGCCGATACTGACCGCTCCGATGAAGGGAAAAACCCTCATCCTGTACACAACAGCCCTTGAGGATTCTCTAGGCGCGTTATGGGCACAGGAGAACGACCAGGGAAAAGAAGAGCTCTATACTATTTGAGTCGAGTTCTCTTAGGGGCAGAAAACAACTACTCCCCCATCGAAAAGCATTTTCTGGCACTAATCTTCGCGATAACGAAGCTCAGACACTATGCCTTGGCACATGAGGTCCATCTTATATCAAAGGTAGATCTTCTTAAATATCTAATTTCGAAGGCCATATTAACGGGAAGGCTCGCCAAATGGGCCCTCCTCCTAATGGAGTTCTCGATAACGTATCGACCCCTCAAAACAGTGAAAGGCCAGGCCATTGCTGACTTCCTTACCGAGCATCCGATACCAGCCAACTCCCCCTTAAATTGCGATTTGCCGGATGAACATGCGTTCAACACAATTGAAGGAGAGAAGGAAGAAAATGATTCCCAATGGGAACTCTACTTCGACGGAGCATCTTTCTTGAAGAGGCGAAGACAAAACACCCCCATAATCAAGGCCGGAGTGGGCCTTATCTTCGTGACACCGCAAGGAGGGATACTGCGTTACGCCCTTTCCTTAACGGAGCCAAGGACTAATAACGAAGCTGAATATGAAGCTTTGATAGAAGATCTCGATATCGCTGTCGACATGGGAATCAAAGACCTCCTCATATATGGAGACTCCCGGCTGATCGTTAGCCAAGTAAATGGTGACTATCAGACGTGCAAACTAGAGCTGATAACGTACGGCGAAAGAGTGCAGCAACTGCTGACACAAATCTCCCCCTACATCCCGGAGAGTATACCGCTGCAGAAAATAGCAAGGCAGATGCGTTGGCCAAGCTAGCCAAGGAATGGGCCGACAAAGACCTCGATGACGTAAGGATCATCGTGCAAAGCCGTAGGGTTCTCGCGCTACCAGGAATATCTTCGGAGGATTTAACAGAGTCATCTGAAGGAAAAGAAATGACCAAACAAGCAGCCCTCCAAATAGAGGATGAAGAGAAGGCCAAGGATTGGAGGGAAGTCTTCATAGACTACTACAAATCCCAACGAACGCCCAAAAATGTGTCATCTAGACATCAGCTCATGAAACGAGCTCTGTCTTTGATTCCCATGTGATTGGAGACAGCCGCTGATGCCTGATTTATCTGTCTTCGCAGTGCTTCAGCCAACAAGTCGTTTGTTCGCTCCTGGGCTTCCTTTAGACCTTGCAGTACACTCAAAATCTCGATGGTCTGATTCTGGGGAGCGGATATGGATGAAGAGTCGTTGGAAGACATGATCCTGAACAATGATTTTGAGGATGATATAAGTCACAAGATATACGAATCAGAATATAATATGGATTGGACAAAGATTCAAAAATATCAGAGGTGCTGAATTTATTATAAGTGGGGAATCAACTGTATGACTTTAAGTCACTTGATTAGAGTACGGTGGTGCAATTGCAACCACGTATCCTTGTCAAGTCACCCGAAACCATAGTGAATGGATAGATGAACACACGATGTGAATATGGATCAAGAATGACAAGTTTACAATCTAGACTGAGAGATGTCTTAGATTGCCAAACTATACACGGAAAACTGCAATCCAAATCGATGCAAAACCTGGCTATGATACCAACTAAACCATGTCACACCCCGCTTCCCAAAATACGGAATACGAGGGGTAGACAAGGCCAGCCATGCTCCTACGGTCAAGAAAATGTCCCACCGTAGTCACACTTCGGCTTCTAGTTTATCATGGTAAACAGTAAATAATACGCAGGTAATGAGAAATGCAGTAACCGGAATAAAACAGTAAAGTGAACTGACCTGATGGGAAACAAAAGATATAACTCTGAATAGCAAGTCAAGGAGTCTGTGATACACGTCTAGTTCTGATCCAGGCTAAATCTTCTCCTCACACTGAGCATGCATACTCAGGTCGTCAGAGCGACGCAATGGCAATATAATATATATAAATCAGAGACAGTTCTAACAGTGGTAATAGATATGAATAACAGTAAATCAATGACAGCATGAATATGAGTGTGCAGTAATCAATGCAGCGGAGCAGTAAAGCAGTAGAACGATATGTCACGTATGTCAACACAGTATATAAGGTATGTAAATGCCCGTATCCCTATCAGTCTCTAAGTCTCACTGTACAGGTCACTAAGCCTATCGTCAGTCCAAGTGTGAGAGTCAACCACTCGTGAGTGTCCTCCACCTAAGGGTAGAACCTAAGGGCAAGGGACCACGGGCCCAACATGTAACATGTATATCACGGTGAATATCACATACCCTGTAAATCTCCATATAACTCCCTAAATATATAAGCCGGCATGGGACTCCCGAGATTCTGTTGAGCTCACACTTAAACTACCCCACACCCCTGGTCTACATCAAACGCTAACCATAACCCTAAATACTAATCGGTCCGTGACAAGTCTGCGCGAGAATAGGAGGCAGGACCTCCATCAAGTACGTCCCGACTAATACCTAAGATAAATGACAGTGTCTGATGCCTTATCTGTGACACCCGTGCAAGCGCTTCCATAAGTGTCCCATACCACTTATAGTCGCACGTACACACATCCCACAGACGTCGACAATGCAATAGAATAATAGGGTCACTGATTGTGCACAAGTACGTATCACTTTCACTTATTCACGGATACACGAACACTGACGTACTTGCCACAATCATCACTAAAATCTAACACTGGGTAAATGCACGATATCACTAGGTTATCACTACAATGATATGGATATGATATGATGCGTGAACAGTATATAAGCATGATTAGGATGTTAGGAAACAGTATTTTATCACTTGCACGATTTATCATGAAACGTACGTATATAATTTAGCGAAATGATAAACAAGTAGTAATTAGTATGTTCAGTTTTCCATCCATCGAATTTGGTTTCATGCCCATCGGGTTGCAGGGTTGCTAATTATAGCCATTTCATTTTAAGCGCTCGCGGCTGGAAATCCGGTTTCAGAATCAGAAATCCATTTCGCAACGCATTTTAATCCTAGTTGGGATCAGATTTTAGCGACGCTACAGTTGAATGAAATCTAGGGTTCTCAGCAAGGTTTTCAACTCAATATACGGATCCTCGATCGCATCTGCACGTCAGGAGTTATACACTGTTTAACACTAATATGTCAGTCCTGATTCTGCTGGGACTGTTATGCGTCCCGATCTATTAAATTACAGATTAAATATCAAACGGTAACGAAACAGAATGAAACCAATTGTTTTGTCTAGATAACAGATTTACCTATAATAGTCAGTAGAGTTCCGCAATCTACGAGTTAAGGAGATCTTGTGGTACCCATTACGGTACAGCAAGCAACAACTGGAGTCGCTCTGGACTGCAGTCCAGAGTCGCACTCCGATCCAAAAATCATCACAATTTAAGTACAGGAATACCAGGAAACCAGTAAAGGGTTAAATTTCGTCGAGTCAGCTTCTATTTGAGCCCTCGAACGCACCATTCTAGTATGTATATGATTTATGGTGAATTTAACGGTTTTCAGGTGCAAGAAAATTTCAGTTTTACGGTTGAACTTGAGGGTAGTTGTTTTAGTCGTTAACGGTCATAATATCCAACGAATTTCACACATTAGGTTCATGGCCTCTGCGCGCTAGGGCCTATAAGACTATGCTTAGTGCGCGCTAGCCTCTCTGTCTTTGCTTCGTGCTAATGCCATTAGTTGTTGGGGGAGGAATTGATAGATTCACCGATAAGCCATCCCATCTCGAATGAGATGTCGAAGGGAGAACGAATGGGACTGAGGGGAGAACCCGCTAATATTGATGCATGATAAACTAGACTTGCTATTCTTTAGCCGTCACGCCCCGCTTCCCAAAATACGGAATACGAGGGGTAGACAAGGCCAGCCATGCTCCTACGGTCAAGGAAATGTCCCACCGTAGTCACACTTCGGCTTCTAGTTTATCATGGTAAACAGTAAATAATACGCAGGTAATGAGAAATGCAGTAACCGGAATAAAACAGTAAAGTGAACTGACCTGATAGGAAACAAAAGATATAACTCTGAATAGCAAGTCAAGGAGTCTGTGATGCACGTCTAGTTCTGGTCCAGGCTAAATCTTCTCCTCACACTGAGCATGCATACTCAGGTCGTCAGAGCGACACAATGGCAATATAATATATATAAATCAGAGACAGTTCTAACAGTGGTAATAGATATGAATAACAGTAAATCAATGACAGCATGAATATGAGTGTGCAGTAATCAATGCAGCGGAGCAGTAAAGCAGTAGAACGATATGTCACGTATGTCAACACAGTATATAAGGTATGTAAATGCCCGTATCCCTATCAGTCTCTAAGTCTCACTGTACAGGTCACTAAGCCTATCGTCAGTCCAAGTGTGAGAGTCAACCACTCGTGAGTGTCCTCCATCCAAGGGTAGAACCCAAGGGCAAGGGACCACGGGCCCAACATGTAACATGTATATCACGGTGAATATCACATACCCTGTAAATCTCCATATAACTCCCTAAATATATAAGCCGGCATGGGACTCCCGAGATTCTGTTGAGCTCACACTTAAACTACCCCACATCCCGTGGTCTACATCAAATGCTAACCATAACCCTAAATACTAATCGGTCCATGACAAGTCTGCGCGAGAATTGGAGGCAGGACCTCCATCAAACACGTCCCGACTAATACCTAAGATAAATAACAGTGTCTGATGCCTTATCTGTGACATCCATGCAAGCGCTTCCATAAGTTTCCCATACCACTTATAGTCACACGTACACGCATCCCACAGACGTCGACAATGCAATAGAATAATAGGGTCACTGATTGTGCACAAGTACGTATCACTTTCACTTATTCACGGATACACGAACACTGACGTACTTGCCACAATCATCACTAAAATCTAACACTGGGTAAATGCACGATATCACTAGCTTATCACTACAATGATATGGGTATGATATGATGCGTGAACAGTATATAAGCATGATTAGGATGTTAGGAAACAGTATTTTATCACTTGCACGATTTATCATGAAACGTACGTATATAATTTAGCGAAACGATAAACAGGTAGTAATTAGTATGTTCAGTTTTCCATCCATCAAATTTGGTTTCATGCCCATCGGGTTGCAGGATTGCTAATTATAGCCATTTCATTTTAAGCGCTCGCGGCTGGAAATCCGGTTTCAGAATCAGAAATCCATTTCGCAACGCATTTTAATCCTAGTTGGGATCAGATTTTAGCGATGCTACAGTTGAATGAAATCTAGGGTTCTCATCAAGGTTTTTAACGCAATAGACGGATCCTCGATCGCATCTATACGTCAGGAGTTATACACTATTTAACACTAATATGTCAGTCCTGATTCTGCTGGGACTGTTATGCGTCCCGATCTATTAAATTACAGATTAAATATCAAACGGTAACGAAACAGAATGAAACCAATTGTTTTGTCTAGCTAACAGATTTACCTATAACAAGCAGTAGAGTTCCGCAATCTACGAGTTAAGGAGATCTTGCGGTACCCATTACGGAACAGCAAGCAACAACTGGAGTCGCTCTGGACTGCAGTCCAGAGTCGCATTCCGATCCAAAAATCATCACAATTTAAGTACAGGAATACCAGGAAACCAGTAAAGGGTTAAATTTCGTCGAGTCGGCTTCGATTTGAGCCCTCGAACGCACCATTCTAGTATGTATATGATTTATGATGAATTTAACGGTTTTCAGGTGCAAGAAAATTTCAGTTTTACGGTTGAACTTGAGGGTAGTTCGTTTTAGTCGTTAACGGTCATAATATCCAACGAATTTCACACATTAGGTTCACGGCCACACGGGCCAACTTATACCAGTTAGTTCCATCAGATTCGATGGGTATTTTCATTGGGAACATATGTCGAACAAGTATGGTACATAATTAATCCAAAAGTGTAACACTATGATTTATGAAATTAACGATTGTAACTAGGATATATAGTATGTAAGCAAGTAAAATACTTGCCTGGGAATATCTCGGGGTCGCACGGTAGAAGCGGCGTCACGAACGCGTGATGTACGCCGTGAAACGGGTTTGCGCGAGCTTGGATCGAGATGCGGATTTTGCGTCGGAGTTGTCCGGAGTCGTTGCACGGTTACTGGAGGTTGAGGGGTACTTGATGATCCTCTGCGAGTGTACTGGGGTTGACGACGGTCGACGGAGGTAGCTCCGGCGATGGGTGCAGCGGGGGTTCGAGGCTCGGGTGCTTGGAGCTTGGTGTGGGTTGCAGCGAGGGAGTGAGGTAGTGGGGGCTCGGGTTTTGGAGGAGGTGATGATGATGATGCAGAGACGTCGACGAGGTGGCCGGCGGTGCAATGGGAGCAGGTGATCGTCGGCGGCGAGAGGGTGTGCAGGGGAGGCTCGGCGAGTAGGTTGGGTTCCGGCTCGGTTGTGCAGGCGAGGTGGGGGAAAGTGAAGTGGTGATGGGAGGAGAGGAAGTGGGGTGCTCGTGATCGAGGGTGGAGGTGAGGGAGGTGAGGGTGACGACGTTAATGGTGGCGTCGAGATCGAGGATGTGGTGGTCAGAGTCGAAGGTGGAGCGGAGGGGACTGGCTTGGGCTCGAGGGAGAGAGGTCGAGACAGAGGAAGAGAGAGGGCAGCGATGGTGGTGGAAGGAGGTCGAGACGACGCCGGCGGGTTTTGGTGAGGAGGAAGGAGGTGGGTTCCAGAAGGACGATGACGATGGCTGAGTTCGGTCGCGGGACGATTTGCAGTGGGTCTTGTGAGGGTTGCGAGAGTGAGGGTTGAGGGAAGGCGATGGGAGTGAGGGAGAGAGGAAGTGAGACGAGGCGCGCGTCGTAGGGGTAACGGTGCACGAGCAGGGGCGGGGGCGTGGGCGTGAACTGAGGTGGAGGAGGCGGATCGCGAATGAATGAGGAGTGGGAAAATAGGTAGCCGTTGGGGGAGAAGGGGAATAGAAGGGATCGGGTCGGGTCTGGGTGAAGCGGGCGCGATGCTGAGGAGAGAAAGGTGGGTCGGGCCAAGGAATTTAAAATGGAAAATAACAAAATAAATATGATACGGGGGGGCCGGGCTGAGTTGGGCTGGGCCAGGGTTAATAAATAGGAAAAAGAAAATTAATTAGAAAATAGAAACGGGCCGGGGAAGATAAGGGTTTACTAAGGGGAAAAATTAAGTGGGCTGGAAGAGTTAGGTTTAATTAATTTAAAAGAAATGTGTTTGGATTTTTTTATTCATAAAAGAATAAATGGGGTTTTAAAAATAAATAAAATTATAAATAAAATATATAAAATTATAAATAAAAATAAATAGAATTCTAGAGTAACAAATCACAGATTTTAGTATAAAAATGGGCTGGGTATTACAGATATAATCGACCCCATTGAACCAGCATCATCCAAAGGACACCGGTTCATATTGGCAACGACCGACTACTTCTCCAAGTGGGCAGAAGCAGTACCACTGAGGGAAGTGAAGATGGAGAATATCCTCCATTTCTTCAGGACGCATGTCATCTATCGATTCGCACTCCACAACGAATTATCTCGGATAATGGACCAGCTTATAGAAGTCATAAAATCAGTCGCTTTGCACAGCAGCATAAAATAGATTAGAGATACTCTTCGGTCTACAATCCTCGTGCCAACGGTCTTGCTGAATCTTTCAACATGACCCTGACAAAGATTATAAAGAAAACGGTGTCCAGAAACAAAAAAGACTGGCATGAAAGGCTGCATGAAGCTCTCTGGGCGTACCGAACGACGTTCAAAACGGCCACGAATACGACACCATACGCGTTAGTGTTCGGCACGGAAGCCGTGCTTCCCCTAGAAATAGAACTCCCTTCTCTTCGAGTAGCGGTTCGACACGAGTTGACGGATGAAGAAAACGCTCATCTCCGGCTTAAGGAGCTCGATGCTTTCGACGAAACTCGCCTTATAGCGCAGCAAAGCCTGAAAGCTTATAAGGCAAGGATGACACGGTCATATGAAAACTAACTAAGCCGGGAACATTCTGCCAAAGCGAACTCGTGCAAGTCGTCAAAAGACCTATGATCCCCAATCGTGCAAAACGGGGGAAATTCGAACCAAACTATGAAGGCCCATACATCATAGACAAAGTCTCGGTGGAGCCTACCTGCTCATGGATATACATGGCGAAAGACCCTTCCGGACAATAAACGGCTGGTTCCTCAAAAAATACTATGCTTGATGAGTCATGACTTAGGTCAATGATAGATGACGACACTTGTGTCCGCTCACTATCTTCCTGAGTCAAAAACTATGAATAGTAAAGAAAATCGGTCGCCTCAAATATGGCGACATCAGACCGAGATGTCTTTAAACTAAAACTTCGTCTAAAAAACAGTACGTACACAATCAAAATGGGTACGGATGAAAACCCGAGAGGGCGCCATGAGTAAAAATAGCAGGACTGCCAGCGAGTTTGTGAGAACCCGAAAGGGCGTAATCTCATAAAAAAAACGGTACGTCCGCAAGCAAAATGGGCACGGATGAAAACCCGAAAGGGCGCCGTGAGTAAAAACGGCAGGATTACCGGTGAGCTTGTGAAAATCCGGAAGGGCGCAATCTCGTAAAATTTTCACTTACGAGATCCTCTCGACTCATAAGGAGAACTCCCCCTATGAGACCCTCACAGCTCATAGAATTCGAAAGTCTTAGGTTACAAGGATATAAAACATGTTCTTAAGCCGTCATATCCCCCAAGTTACCCTACAGGTGGTCCAATATTGGCCCTTATATACAATCCACGGGCACAAATAAATACAACCCTCATCTAGTTCCACCGATGGCGCGAAATGTCCCCATATGGTGAACGACACTTGTAAGTCCTCTCTACTTATAAGGAAAAAATGCTCTTATAAGATGCTTACGACTTGCAAGGGAGAACACACACTTATGAATCCTCACGATTTCTAAGGAGAAAATACACCTACGAGATCCTCACGACTCGTAGGGAGAAATAACTTTCTGAGACCCTTACAGCTCATAAAGTCAAAAAGTCTTAGTCGACAGGATTCTAACCTTATTTACTAAGCCATCTTTGTTCAAATCGACAAAGACAATTGATGATTCGCTCATGGCGACATTCCAGTGGTAGTGATGCTGATGCCTAAATAGGTGTCAAACCCCAAGTCCTTTCACAGCAAATGATGATTCGCTCCTGGCAATATCCCAGTCGTAGCGATGTTGATACCAAGGTTGGTATCAGATTCCAAACTCGCAATAAAAATAGCAGCGAGTAGCAAAAAAAAATGCATATGAAACAGCCGAAATATTTGGGCAACTCGCAATAAAAATCAACGAGCAAAAAATGTGCATATAAAAACAGCCGAAATATTTGGGCTGCTCGCAATAAAAAGCAGCGAGTAAAAATATAAAAAATAGCCGAAATGATTGAGCACCGCGGATAAAAACCCGAAATGATTGGGCAATCACGACTTTCGCGATATGAAAAGCTAAAAAGATAGAAATAAAAAATAAAATAAAATAAAATTTTCTCTGCCCTGCAAGTATGTCCATATTGACGCTTGTATACGATTCATGGGCACAAATGAAAAGGGAACCATATTTTCCCACCAGGCTCCGTCAAAGGGAGAGCCAAGTCTTGACGGTTCATATATAACATAAAGACTACTTCGGCGTTCCTTCTCATTCCATCAGGGTGCAGACGCAACGTCAAAAAAATCTCTAACGAGCCAAATCAAAATGGAGTAACGGCAAACTCCTAGCTCCATGTCTTGACGGTTCATATACAACTCAGAGACTATCCCGGCGTACCTTCTCATTCCATCAGAGTGAAGACGCAACGTTAACAAAGCTCCAACGAGCCAAATCAAACTAGAGCAAAGGCATATTCCTAGCTCCGGACTTCAACTGTAATATATACAGCATAGAGGTCCTACAGATGTCTACCCTACTTCAGCAAAGAAACGGCATGGCATCGTCAAAAAAAAAAAAATCGGGTCTCGACGGTAACTCATATAAAGCCTCAAAAACTATCGGAGATCATCCCACACCAGCGCGGAGTGGTTATGACTTATCGGGGCTCCAGATTGAGCTTAACCTCAAGTAAAAAGCAACATAGAAAATTCCTAACGCTTGCTCTTCCGACGGTCATATAGCCTAAGGAGATTGCTTGAAGATATCTTGTCCAGCCCCCGAAAGGATCAAAGACACGACAGTCGCGGGGCTACTCGAACAACGGCTTAAAGACCACATATCGAGGAATATATCAGCCAACGCGACGGTACCACGGACCAAAACCCTAGTACCACAAACCTAACGGACATCTATCATAAAGAATGGAGGTTATCTATATACAACGTTAGGACAAGTTTGCCTGTAAACCCAAGGGAGGTAAACTAAACAAACTCTAAAATGAGTCCATAAACTAAACAAACTCCGAAATGAGTCTATAAACTAGAAACTCCGAAACGAGTGAATAAACTAAACAAACTCCATAATGAGTCCATAAACTAGAACTTCCGAAACGAGTACATAAACTAGAGACTCCGAAACGAGTGAATAAACTACAGACTCCGAAACGAGTAAGTAAACTAATTAGCGACGCGTTAAGACATCAAAACACAGATAAGCGCATGCAAAAAAAGTGTATATTCTTATTCAGAATCAAAGTGTTTAAGAGATACAATTAATACAAAAGGGGGAATACAATTACAATTGTTAAGAAGGAGGGGATTTCAACAAATTGGCGATCCGCTCACGCACTCACCGCAGCTCCTCCTCGCATGCTACTACTGCGGCCAGCCTCGCTTCAATTTGAGCCCACTGTTGCAAGCATGATGAAAGTTTCTCAGCGATTTCCTGCTTGGCAACTTCGTAATCTTGCATGTCCTTCTCGGTAAAGTCGAGCTTCTGCCTCAGCGCCAGCCCATAAGAAATACATTGTTGGAGGTTTTCGAAAATAACTTGCAGCTGCGCGGCATTCGCTTCAATCAGGGCATGCAATTGGATGGATTCACCAGAAGCCGTCTCATGCTCCTTTCGCTTCAGGGTCAACTTTTGTTCAAAATACTGAATGAAATCGGCACTTTACTTGATCCATGCAACCCGCTGAGCCTTCAAGGTTAATACTTTAGGAGCGAGATGTTTGAGCTCGATCTCATGTAGACAAGCCTCGATCCTCTTACAATAGTCGACCCAAAAGCCGATGAAATCTTCGTTATGGAAATTCACAAGCGCCGCCAGCATAGGATTGATTTCGTCAACGAAATCCGCAATAGAGGTGGAAGCATCGACATCAAGATCTTCGATAAATTCGCTTAACATTCACCTGCTACTCACCGCGCCCATGGAAGATTGACGCTTAGCAAAAGGTCCCGTAGGCATGGGAATGCGAGACTCAAAAAGGACCAAAGCCAGTATAGTTGCTGCAAAACAAATCACGCATGAATAAGGGTCGGATTTCAACTTGAAAGATAAAGAAGAAAGTTGATGGACGAGATCTACCGTACCAGCTGTTGAAAGTGGCAAGACAGGGAGCACAGGAGGCTCGGCTATTCCTTCGCTCCCTCCCTCAAGCCGTGATACTGTGTTCAATACGGGGAAAGCTTAGCAACAGAAAGCTTACTCATGGAAAGTAGAGACACTAAGCGACAATATACTAACCAATGTCGGAAGGGGGAACAGATTCCGATTGAAAGGCAAAATGCGGGCTTAACACTTGGTGTAAGTGATCAAAGAGCACTCCTGCAGGATTGCAATAATATATGGTTAATGCAAGAAAATGGTATCTACAGTGAAGCAAATAAATGAAAAATCTTTACCTTCCAAAATTCGGGGAGACGCAAAAGAGTGGGGAGGAACCATGATGGTCAGGGCAATGACCGGCGGTAATTCTTCAGTCAGTACAGCATCAGGGTTTACCGCGCCTATTCTCATAACAAAGGAGATATCATTGGATATGTCTAGCAGGATTAAAACTCAATGATAATAACCCAAGGAGTACCTAACAGGGCAGAAACCGAGACAGTGCCCAAAGCGTCACCAGTTGTGACGGCTTCCTCGGTTTCCATTGGGAAAGTAGATTCAGCATCCACACCTTCATCCCCTGACTCGATAAAGGCAGTCGTAATGCTTGCATCACCCGCCGATATCAAGGATCCATAGGGAGAAGAAGCGGCAGTAGGAACGATCTTAGATTTCTGAGAATGGTTGGCTACTTCAGGCTCTTTAGTCGCCAGCACTTCACCAGCCACGCCATCACCTAAATTTGGCCCCGTTAAAAAATGCCTGTGTTATGATACAAGAAAAAGGCTATTACTAAGAACTGTGCGTTGTTCTACCTTGAAGTAGTCGTTCAACCTCTTCTCAGGCCGCACGCGTAACCTGTCTATGGGCAGTAGACCGGACAGAAGGAACGGCTGCCATAGGAATGCCAGAGGGTTGAGAATTACTCGAACCCGCGCCCGCAGCTAAGAGAGCCTGACGTTCCCTCGCAGCGTGCTTTCTATGCTTCCTCTCAGCCTGGGATGTATGAACCGATCACCTCAAAACTTCTGATAGGGGGACATCATCGTCCAAATCGAGCTCGGCCTCCGGATCCGCTGTGGCATCCATCATCGGCTACTTCAGCAATGCCTCCTGCGGTGGCCTTGGGAAGGCCTCAGCCATAGTCGGTGGCTCTGAAGGCCTTTCTGCATCACCACCCAGGGTTGGCGTTACATTCGGAAGAACCTGGGTTGTGGTGGTTCCTGTAATAGGATAAAGAAAAGGGCCAGATCATAAATTAAAAATATAAAGGTGTAGTGAAATGAATCATACCAAGGCCCAAGGAAGCGCGGAGCCTCTCCTCCTCCTCAAACGTCTTGAGGGAAGCCGAGAGAACCTCTTCAGTAGAAATACCTATTAAGGAAGACAACGTTAGTAAAGCATAATAAATTCAAAATAGGGGGAGGGGATATATACAGGAGAGTACAAATGAAGTATACCGGACTCCGCAATAGAGACTAACGCCGCCTGTTCACGGGCCAGTCGTTTGGAAGCTTCAATGGCAGCCTGAAGAATGGTTTCAGTCACAGGCGCATCGAACAGACCGACATTGGTGCCATACTCGCACAAGCCCTCGCTATAGGGGCATGGGGCTCCTGTCCGAATACGACGTCAGCAGAAAATAAGGATTTCTTTTTCTTCTGCGAAATGACACGAATAGCCAATGATAAAAGCTTTCGCTTAACAGGCTTTTTCGGACGGCGGGTCCCGATCTCCAAACCAATGTCCGATTCCGGAGACACTACGGTTGCCGCTGTCGCAGGAACATCTGGTCGAGGCTTACTTGGAAAAGCGCGTGGGGCTATAACCGTGGCGATCTCTCTTAAAGAAGGGAGCACTGCTGCCCATCACTTCAGTGGGACCGCTGGATTACTGGCTGGAACAGCATCCTTATGGTCAAGCAGCAACCACCTCTCCTCCTTGATGACAGCACTCGTTGCATGCTAGTACCATGCAACGTAAGCATTTGAAGCCTTTGGAATATAACTCGGCTCGATGATGAGGAAATAGGCCCCCGTATTTAACCGCGTGAAATGATGCACCACACTGCGAATGCCCTCTTTCGTACCAACTGGATCAATCAGGAACCCCTCAAGAAGAACGCTTTGGTTTTAACCTGATTGATGGGCAAAGCGATGCGGGTTATACCTCATAAACAGCACCGAGGCGTTCTGTCTAAATACCAGAAAACCTGGCCCGATAGAATACAGGTGTACAACCTCTCGAGCCCTCAATACAGAAGCCCCGTCCTTGAAAACATCATGCAACGGTTGGATCACTTTGGAAGATTCTTTGTCGATGGTCATGACTTTATCAACAAAGGTCATGCTGTCCCCAACCATGCGTGGGTGAAGGAGCAATCGCCGAGCCTCCCATTGTGTTGGGGCTGGAGCAGAAGCGTCGATTAGGTGCATGACCCGGGGAAAATTGTAGCCTTCATAAAATAGGGGCCGTTTATGAACACCGAATGCACCCGGCACGTGCATCTCGATCCATGAGGAGAAGTAGTGCAATGGGAGATTTACGGGATTTACTCCCGGCTGAGTAGTGTCGGCTGCTAAGCTCAGGCCATGATATAAATGTGTTAGGATTCCTTAGCACCTAGCCTAGGGTTATCAAGCATCACACATGCCACAACAAAAATTTTAGGGTGTGCTAAGCAATCAACCAAGGATACTACTAGAAAACTAGGGTAACAAAAAGGTAATCAACCATTACAAATAGAAGTGAAAGAAAATACAACCTTTGTAGATCCGGTCCTTCACTTCTAAAGCTCCGTGTTGACGTCCCTTCGCTGCGATCATCGAGATCTCGGACTCTAGTGATGGTTTTCTCGGAGAAATGAACGGGCTGGCTCGTTGACTTCGAGGCCGAAGATGATCTGCGTCGAGGAGACTCAAACTCAAGCACTATCTTCAATAGGTCATGAACTTTGTGAAGAGAACACCCTAAACTAAATGGCAAGTAGTAGAGGATGATGAAATAGGAAGTGGGTTCACTTTGGATTTTGATTTCTCACTTTATTTCTTCACTTGAAAATTTCTAGCAAGCTTTTCTCTTCAATGAAGAAGAAGAAGAAAGAATATATAAAAAATGAATTATCTAAAAAGAATAATCAAGTGAAGTCTATCATAATGCAACCATGGGTGAGTTAACCTTTGTAGAGACTAAACCATAGTTTGAGTTAATGGTTTGGTTAATAAAAATCTTATGCAAAACAAAATGAGTGGACTTTGTCAAATATGCTTAAAGCTTTATGAAGCTTCAAACCAAGAAAAAGAAAGCCACCATTTTGTTTTACCAAAATAAATAAAAACCTTTTCCATTAACTTAAATATGGTATAAGTCACTCATACACCCAAGTTTGCATGTATCATCAATCATGATACAATCTAGTGCACAAACATATATCACATATACAACATGTGCACATAAAGTGAGAAAATCAATCTTAAGTGAACAAATACTAGTTAATGTAAAGTAATATATCAAATATATAATTATACATTAAATCATTAAATCAACACTTGATTTATGATCCGGTCATATCGCATATAACCGACTAATATCTAGTGTATCAATATATCGAATCAACACTTGATTCGGTAACCCGGCTATATCACATATAACCGACCGATGATACAAATCGCGAGAATAGAATACAGTATCACATACTGGTATTATTCTCGGTCCTGCACATATCTCATATGCGCTCCTATTTCGTTTTGCTTGAGCCAGGAAACCTCTGTGTAGGACTCTAAACACTCGTCAACACGCCGGCAGTAGGTAGTGATCATATCAGTCACCCACAAGCCGCAAGCGGTCTGCTAAACGTAACGGCCACCCGGGTATTGAGCGATCAGAAGATCAACGAGCAAGCCTGCTCACACTTCTGTGAATCCAATCAGTAACACTTACCGCACAGTCCGGTCTGTCCGTCTGATATGTCGCATATCTTGCCTAGGGGTAAACATCAAACCCTAGTAGCTTGATAAGTCATGCCGATGTAAGGTCCATAACGTTCATGAAACTACTGATAACACTTACCAGTAAATCACAACAACCCTGGCCAGAGATTTCCAGTTATGGCCAATCGAACATAGCGCAACATCAACCCCCAATACCGGGAGAGACGAATCCCCTCCTATCGCTCATTGCCTTCATGTGACTCGGGACTGTACCCAAAAACCACCCGTTTGTACGAATCAGTAGAGCCGTGGTAGGGTGGAAATCAAAGCATAGTGGGAGACACATAAGACTCTATGACGATCTCGGGTCAACAGACTAAGCTGTACCAGTGTCACCAGAGAACTGCCATCTGACGTGAGGTATAATACCATCTGGGAGTTATCGGCGAGTCCGTTCAGTGTACCCAGTCTCCACTGAGCACCCGCATACCATCTCTGATGTCAAACACCAATGGATATGGGAATATCTATCGCCCATCACATGGGTCGAGAAGATATACGCTGGTCTACTCTGGAATATCGATGCCCCGTCTCGATATTCCCACGACTAGGAACATTAAAGGATGTACTCATGGACTACCCAGGCCCCACTAGTATGATCTACATCATAGTCCTGGAAGTCGAGTACACATCCTAAGGGCTTTATCAACATGTAACAGAGAGACAATAAGTGTACATGTTAAGATAAAGAGCAATCAGATAGCATACTATCATGTCGAGCAAGAAAGTCCTCCCTATATATGTCCCAGCATCCACTACAATATACATCTCATGTACAGTAATGGCCTCTAGGGCATACACATAACTAACAATCTCCCACTTGCACTAAGGCCATCTGTAGCAGTGGTTGCAGTATCTCATGCTCAACCATCCCATAAAAATCTCTCTCTGGGAAAAGGCCTTTGTGAGTGGATCCGCCGTGTTGTCCTCTGAGTCTGCTCTCCTAACCTCGATCTCCCTGGAGATCAACTATCTCCATGATCAGGTGATACTGCCTTGGCATATGTCTGGGTCACTGATGGGACCGGGGTTCCTGGGCTAAAGCCACACCTCCATTGTCACACAATGGTAGGAACCTAGTTCATCTCATGAACTAATATACACCCAAATTGCCTCTTAGGTAGTATCTTTGATAGCGATGTCACCAGCCTTTATCGTCTAGTTTGCCACGATATCTAGCTTGGAACTCTTCTAACATACCGTCCCTCCAATGAGGGTAAAGACAATGCCTGTGACTGACATTCAGTCGTCCTTACCACTCTGGAAGCTATCCAATGATTCTCCCCAGGATCGATTGATACCATCTCACTACACCTAGCTAGAATCCTAACATCCATTTAGATCTATATTATAGATCAAAAACCCAGGATTTAGGAGGTATCACCTTGATCCTATATGGAGAATCCTTGTGATAAGTGGAGATTGACCATACGTAGCATAGGAAACTCTTTTCCTATCAAGAGTATGTCATCCATGTACAGTACGAGGAATACCACCACACTCTCTACTACCTTTTTGTATATACAAGGTTCATCTACCATTTTGATGAAGTCAAACTCTTTGACTACCATGTCAAAACAGATGTTCCAACTCCGCGATGCCTGCTTTATCCTTTAAAGCAACTTGCACACGTTTTCGCTGCTCCCACTGTTTACGAAGCCCTCTGGCTGTGTACTTATAGACGCTCTATTCTAAATCAATATTTAGAAAAGCAGTCAAGACACCTAACCACCAGATATCGTAGTTATGGTATGCAGCAATGGTAAGTAGGATCTAGATGGATTTAAGCACAGCCACTGGAAAAGGTTTCATCATTATCCACGCCTGGTCGATGACGAGAACCTTTAACAAGTCTAGCTGCGAAAGTCTCAACTTTTCCATCTACACCAAGTAATCTTCTCAAAATATACTTGCTCCTGATGGGGATTTAACCCTTCAGATTTAGCAACCAAAGTCCATACTTTGTTGGTGTACATGGATTCCATCTCAGATCGCTAAGCATCCAGCCATTCTTACAGAGTCCCCACTCTTGATGGCCTGCTCGAAACTAGTTGGGTCATCATCACATGTGCAATCCTCTCTCCCACTGTCATCGAGAAACCGAAGTATCTCTCAGGCGGATGAGGAACCCTACCAGATCGGCGGAGAGGCTGAGGTTCGTCGGGAACTATTGAATCCTCCAGTTCTATCAAATCATCAGCTGTAGTTTGTATAGCTGGAACTTCTTCCAGTTCTACAGAACTGACCTTGCCTCGAGCTTGTCCGTATTTTGCTTTTAGACATAGGCCGGACAACCCCAAATCTTAACTTTCTTAAGAGATGGGCTCTTCCCACACCATATCTCATATGGAGTGGTAGGCACTGATTTGATTTGAACCCAACTCAATAGGTATATAGCTTCTCAAGTGCATAACTCCCAAAAAGGAAACAGGTAACTCAGTAGTACTCATCATAGAGCGCACCATATCTAATAGGGTGCGATGGCTCCGCCCCGATACACCGTTGTGATGTGGTGTATATGGAGGAGTAATGCTGAGAGAGAATCACATTCTCCTTTGGAATAGTCCAGGATCTCCATGCCTAAGTATTCTCCTCCTTGACCTCAACAAAGGACATAACACTTATACCCTGTTTTTGGTTCTCTACTTCTATCTTATATTCTTTGAAGTTCTCAAAAGATTCAGACATGTGTTTCAATAGGAACATGCGTCCGAATCTTGAGAGATCATCAGTGAATGTAAGGAAGTATAAAGAACCAGTCCTGGCATTTGTAGACTGGGGATCTTCATACATCACTATGTATCAGTCCCAAGAGTTCATTAACTCTTTCTCTGTTTCCTGTAAACGGGGCTATAGTCATTTTATCTTTGTGACATGACTGGCAAGTTTCACAAGATGTAAATTCAAACTGATTTAAATATGCATCTTAATGTAATTTAGCTAGTCGGGGCGCATTGATATGACCTAGTCTACAATGCCTCAAGAAGAATTCGTTCATTTCTGAACTCTTCCTCTTGTGTGTGTTCTGCACGTTAGGAACTGTGGTTTGATTTAGAATGTATATGTTTTTAGATAATGTGCCTGAACCGATTAACTCTTGATATAGGAAATGTTCAAAACATTATCCAACAATACAAAATTATATCCTTCTTTAATAAATAAAGAGACTGATATGATGTTGTATATCAGGTTTGGTATCTAATAACATTCGTTCAGAATCAATGTATTTGGTAATATAGGGTGATAACTGCCAACACCTTGGCTGCAAAAACTGCACCATTTCCAACTCTTGAAACCTATCACCCGTTCTCAGTTCTCTACCTTTCTGTAGCCCATGTAACAGATTACATATCTGGGATCCTGATCCGGTATCAAATACTCAGGACGGAGAGGATACTGAGAAACGGTTCTTTGTAATGAACACGCCCATAGAAGATACATCATCATGAACTTTCTTCGTTTGGGCGGCATGGGAATCCTGGTATTCCCCTATTTCCTGCTCGGTCTTATAACAATTACAAGTTAGAGCGGGACCAACGTTCCCCAGCTCAGTATAACAAGCGAGTTCAGTCAATACATCCATATTATTATCTTAATTAAAGCGTGACATGGTCTCCACCTGGAGAGAGAGAGAAGAAAACACTCTGCATGCGCTCTTGCAAGATTAAATTGGTTATATAATTTATCTAATCAGGATGGCTCCCACTGTTTTTATCAAATCTTCCTTCAAACCATAAAAGGAAAGACTAGCCGGGATTAATTACACTCTATAAGTTCGCCAATCTTTCAGCCAGGCCAGTGCCGGTACTTTGAGGGAGGTTCCCCGTGCTTTCGCACGGACCTAATTAAAATAAACCTCGTTTTCCTAGGGGCGTAACCCCGTTGACACCTTTCTAGACACCTACTTGATCGGCTAATTATAAAGTGCAAAACTCTCCCAGGAGTAACAATTACTCGCAGTGGGTATCAGGATACAACTATCTCATAGAAGGTATGCAATCTCATTGCAAATTTCAACACTTGAAACTCCCGATAATGGTTTTTACCCCTAGTACTTATGACCTTAACTATGGTCAACAAATCATAAGCACTGTTCCCCTCCGAAAGACGGCACGACGGACTGTCTTGCCTGAAATTCGGGGCAGATGCTAATTGGTGCTATCCGTCTACCTCTCCGAAGATGCCAAGTTGATTTATGGCGCCATGTATCGAAGGTTTAAACGGATGCGTCCGATGTAGCAGACTTCATCAGATTCCCCCTCGCTTGAGGGGTTTTTGATTGTGGGGACGCTCTTCCCTGCAGGCATAAGCCCCTGCAGTTAATTACGCTACCGCATTGCGGTAGCAACTTTCTCCTTCTCCAGATGATCACTTCGTGTCGTATATGTTTATTTTGTGTTTGGTTGCCCGTGGATTTTATACGGAGACTGAGTTATGTCGTCGCCCGTAGGGCGTGGACTAGTCCAAATCCGTATTATCTTAGATTTGGGTTTGGGGGTTTGGGTTTAAGGATGCGTTAGTCTCGTTTGAGACTAAGATCGACTTAAACGTTTGTTAAGGATACGTTAATCTAGTTTTAGACCAAGATCGACTTAACGGGATCGTTTAGATCCGACAAGAGAGCAATTAAGGGAGCCCTGTTGTTTAGTTTAGTGACATTGCGGTCGATAGGTAGTTTAAGGACATTGCGGTCCAGTGTTAATTTTAAGACATTGCGGTCGAGGTTAAGGACGTCGTAGTCCGTGGATTTAAGGACTCCACAGTCCAATGTTAGTTTTAAGACATCACGGTCAAGGTTAAGGACCTCGTAGTCCATGGATTTAAGGACTCCACAGTCCGGCGTTAGTTTTAAGACATCACGGTCAAGGTTAAGGACGTCATAGTCCGAGGGTTTAAGGACCCCAAAGTCCGTCGTTAGTTTTAAGACATCCCGGTCAAGGTTAAGGACCTCATAGTCCATGAGTTTAAGGACCCCACAGTCTGTATCAGTGTGTGATCATCGGGACCCGCCACCTCTTTGAAGATGTTGAGGAATTACAACGCCAAGTATCAAAGGAGTGAAGAGATGTACCCTCGAACCGAGATAGATTAAATAATCTTTGGCTCAATTTGGAACCAAGACCAGTTAATTATGTTATGAGCCCATTGGCCCAGTTAAGTCTGAATTGAGAACTTATGGCCAGCTTGGGCTAAGTCCAATCATGTTTAGGATATGGGCCCTCTGTTGGTCCATTGAAGGAGAGGCTTTGTCTCTAGAAACTTAGCCAATTGGGCTAAAACTAGTGTTGAACACTAGAGACCAACAATGTTGAACACTGGGAGTGAGATTGACAAGTTAGTGTTTAACACTAAAAGATAATCAGTGTTGAACACTGGGAACAGAGTTTTCAAATGAGTGTTAAACACTAAGGAAAATCAGTGTTAAACACTAGGAAAAAAGATTTCAAATTAGTATTAAACACTAAGGCAATCAGTGTTAAACACTGGGAGAAGAATTTTCCAAATTAGTGTTTGAACACTAAGAAAATCTGTGTTAAACACTGGAAATGGAGTTTTCAAACTAGTGTTAAACACCATGGAAATCAGTGTTAAACACTGGGAGCAGATCATCAGTTTGATGCTAAATATTGTAAGAGAAGAGATCACGTGGGGGCATGTGATGGCATCCAAAAGGTGGGGCCAGATCCCCTTCATTTTGTTCTACAGATAAGTGTTTAACACTTTTAATTCTGAAGGCCATCACGTGTGGGCACGTGATGGGGGCTCACGCTTTGATCCGTTAGAATGTTCATTAGGGGTCACGTGGTGACATGTGAGGGCGCCCCAGAGCTTCTTTTCTTTTGCTTTTTCTTTGTGCGCTTTAGGGAGCACGTGGAGCACGTGAGGCGTTGCCTCAAAGTTCTTCTCTATGGATCTTTATAGGGGTCACGTGGTAGCACATGACCCTGTTCTTTGCCTGTTTGAAGATGTGTTTATCTTTTTAAGAATTAAATTCCTCGTAGGGTTAAACCCTAGCAATAAACTTTAGAGGAATTAAATTCATGTTTTCTTCTGAAGAATTGTATTCTTAGATAGGGTTAAACCCTAATTTCTTTTCTGTAGGAATTAAATTCCTCATGTATGTAAAGAATTAAATTCTGGCATAGGGTGAAACCCTAATTTCCTCTTTTTTTATTTTAAGGGAATTAAATTCCTGTGATTTTAAGAGAATTAAGTTCTCCGTTAGGGTTAAACCCTGGTTCTGTCCATTTTGAAGGAATTAAATTCCTATAACATAGGGTTAAACCCTAATTTTATCTCAAAGGAATTAAATTCCTATAATTCTGTGAGAATTAAATTCTCAAAATTCAGTTCCTCCTCTATGTTTTAGATCTGTATGGCAGGATCTCAACCCAATGAGAATTAAATTCTCCATTCATGGGGAGATGTGCATTTTGCAGATCCTCCACCAGAGAAAGAACTAAGTTCTTTTCTTTGTATAAGAGTTAAACTCTTTGAGAATTAAATTCTCCCTTCTTACCTAAGGTTTTCTTTTGTAGAGGATCAAATTCTTCCCAAAATCTCAAGGCTCTATTTCTCTCTCTCTGTATGTCTATGTATGTGTCTCCCTCTGTGTATGTTTTTTCTCTCTTTTCTGACTTCTATTTATAGGAGAAGGAAGAGAATCAATCAGTTTTAGTGAATCTTTCATTGAAAGATTTGATTTGTTTATTGAGAGATTTGATTTATATTTATCATTCATCTGGACCTTTAGATTGTTAGATGAATTTTATTCACCATTGGATTTTAAATCCAAAGATATCTCTTTGTTATTTCGGTTAGATTTAAGGGGAAATCTGATATTTTTCCATAAATTGGTGATATTTAATCACCTTTAGATATTTAATCCAACGGTTCCAAATAATCATTCTCTTTTGGAAAGATTTGAATGCTTTTAGAATTTAATTCTGTTAAATAAAGAGGCTTTGAAAGCCGGTCGCGTGCGGCCACGTGACCCCTGGTCACGTGTAGGCACGTGATCCCTGGTCACGTGTAGGCACGTGATCCCTGGTCACGTGTAGGCACGTGACCCCTGGAACGGGCCTTTCTTCTCCTTTTGCGCTCTGTTCTCTGGCCGCTGTTCAGCCATCACGTGCCAACACGTAACCCCTGGTCACGTGTGAGCACGTGACCTTTTCTGGAGCCTTTTCTTTGATTTAAACAGGGAGCGAATCTGCCTTTTGCCGCTGCTTTTAAATGCCACGTGTCAACACGTGACCGCTGGTCTCGTGCTAGCATGTGATGCCTCCTCCATAAGCTTTCCTGATTTTAAATCAGGAAACAAATGCCCCCACAGCGTTATTCTCACGTGTCTGCACGTGAGTGCAACGCTGTCACTTTTTGTGACCGTTGGATTCCTCTAGGGATTTCGGGAGATGGAGCGTCTCCATCACATCCTATAAATATAGGGGTCATTTCAGAAGCGTCTCCATTTTTGCTTATCTTCCTTCTTGCAAACTTTTTCTGAGAATTTAATTCTCTTCTTCCAGGGCTTAGTTCTCTGCCTTGAAACATTTTCAGAGTTTAACTCTGTTCAAAAAGACTCTTTTTTCAGGTAATGCTCTTGAATGAACGATGAACTTTCACATTCCTCTGGATTTTAAATCCAAAGCAAGGGTTTTTACTTTTTTTAACCCATTTTTTCTTTAAGCTTTTCAATCAAAATATGAAACCATTTAATCTTCAACAGTAGATCTTTTAGGGCTCGTATGATCTTTAGGGAGATGATGGCGGTTCAAATCCATGGAATTTAATTCCATCCAAAAAATGTTTCTGGGAATTTAATTCCCTTTTCTCAATAAGGAATTTAATTCCTATGAAGAACTCAGTTTCTTCGCATGGAGGCTTCTTAGGGTCTCTTTGCCCTAGGTTGTCCTTCTGCAATTAATGGAACAGAAGCTTGCAATGATGTCTTCTGTAGGAATTTAATTCCCTTGATCTTATTTGATTTGTTGTAGAGTCCAAGGTAGATTTGTCTTCTAGGGGATGTGCAGGGCCACTTGAAATCCACTTCTTATTTAATGAGGATATCCCCTTTGTCTTATTACAACTGCTTGGTCTCATTATTAACGAGCCGTCATCCTGATTCTATGGGGCCCATGTGTTTTGTAGCCAATGGTCCCATAAAAAGAGTCTGCTATCGCTTCCTTCAACTGTCTTCATGTTCATGCATGCATATATATTGCTGCTTTGCTTTTGACAGTTTTCTTTTATTCGATTTCAGGTGCAATGGCTTCTGTTCCGTGCTTTCCCTTCACTCGCTCGGAGGCCGCTTTTCCTCAATCACCATCTGACGAGGAAGCGATGGCGATAATCCGGGCTCATGACCCGAACTGCACCAACTTGCTTCTATAGGGAACTTGGTACAGCCATATTATTCTGGGTCGCCGGAGTTTCCTCTGTGAAGTGCCGACAGAGCCCACTTTCCCATTTTTGCCGATGGATCCTCCAAGGACGGTTTTCATTATGGTGATGCCAAATTGGACTCCGACGGGACGGCTTGAGCTTTCGACGACCGGTATCCCGAACCATCCAATCCCCGCTATAGATATCCTGGGACGACGCATTTGCCAGGGTGAGGCCCACCCATGGGGACAAATTTATAAGATAGGGCTCACTCCTCGGCACCCTACGGGTTATCTCCTCTGGGCTCGCTATATCCTTGCTACCCATCGTGCGCGGCTGCAGAAGGTCGGGCTTTACCAAGCGATATATGCGTCACTCTTCCATTATCAATCCCCGCATGTCTGGTGGGTTAAGGCGTTCTTGAATCAATGGAATCTCCCCACCAACACTTTTCTTCTGGGGGACAGAGAAGTCTCGATCTCTTTGGGAGAGTTCTATGAGATCTCGGGACTGCCAATTCGAGGGACGCTTTATGAGGAGTTGCTGCCCTCTGATGAATATGTCTTTGAACCTGAGCCTGCTCCGGTTGACGGCTTGTCTGCTGAGAACGCCGTCCGCCACAAGCGTCCCAGCTTAATCAAGGTGCTGGGTATCTTTGATCGTTTGTTCACCGAATCTGAAGAGCAGGGTGTTACTTTCAAGAGCTTCATTGCTTGTTTCCTTCTCGAGGACGTCTTGTCGAAGAGAGCTCCGAAGTTCGCCAACATCAAAGACCCCTTTGGGTTTGGTCCGAAGAAGCTGCCGACCACTGAATCGGATCTACCACAGTACTACATCCCCATTATGTCGCCGATGTCTTTCGAATCCATTGCAGCTCCCGGCATGGATGAGGAGACGTTCTTCGTGGGATTTGTCAGTGTCTGGCTCAGTTGGTTTGTCATCCCCATGCATCGTCGCTTTATGAGGGCTTCGGTTATCTACCTGGCTTATTGTATCGCTGAGGGGACGCGGTTGGCCGTCGGTATCCCGGCGTTGGCACATCTTTATCACAGGTTGGGCACCGCAGCTAATACTTCTACTCCTGGCGTGGATGTAGTAAACTTTTCGCTTCATTACTTCACGTCTTGGATCGAAATGCACGTGTTGGGGGATTTTGCTATGCATCAGAGGCCCGCATTTTACGACGCCTACCCCTTCCCATGACTTATGCGATTGGTGGATGCTTCTGCCGTTGATCCAACTCAATCTGGGACCATTCGGGCGTTGATTGCTCCTTACGCTACTACTGGCGGGTTGGTATTTAATGATCGGGTGTTATCTTCTTCCGCGGGTTCAGCCCAGCTACTTTGGGATCAGTTGATAGACAACGCGCCCTCTTTGAAGCCCCGGGAAGCCGCACGCTTATACGCAATCAGACCGGGTTACCTAGTGTTCCGTCAGGACAGTGCGGCTCTCTTCATGCGGTACAATCCGCATCGCTTTGCCCGGCAGTTTGGCTATGATCAGGGCGTCCCGTTTGAAGCTTTCATAGTCGTGTCGGTTCCTTCGCTCGAGGCCATCCAAGATGCCGCCCACCACTTTGTGAGGCTGAACACCGGTTCTCAGTTCACGATCTTCGATGGTGATTACATTCCCCGATGCGTGGGGTCGTTCACGGGCCGGTATCTCCATCGGGTGAACCTAATTATTACTGAGGAGAGAAGGGTGCTTCTTGGCCATGGTGCCCCTATTCATGTTCTGGCCACGGGAGCCACGCTGCGACCGCGTACCCCGGTCCGCTTTCCCCTGAGGGATACCGGTGTTGCGCTTATTCCTGGAGAGTCGGGAGTAGATCTTACTCTAATAGCTGGTATGCCCCTGGGTACTCGGTCACGGGGTAGACGGGCTCCGGTAATAGCGCCACCACCCGAGGAAGCTTCGTCCTCCTTGGCATCGACAATGGCAGTATCATCCTCGGTTGTGGCACCAAGCGGGGTAATAAAGATGAGGGTATTGAAGGCGACGTGGGCCGCCGCCGCACCAAGGCTCCACGGGGAAAGAAATGGTCGTCTTCGGCAACCGGCTCTGGGTCCAAGCGGTGGAGGAAAGTGGCCACCAATTTGCTCGATTCTTTGGCGGAGTCTGAGCCTATTCTTGAGGATGAACCATTGGCCTTGCAGGAGTCAGACGCCGGACTACTTTTCCCGAGTTCGGCCGCCGAGGAAGCCGCACAGTTGGCCGAGGCCATACGGCGTTCCAAAGACGCGTCTCAGAACGCCAGAGTTTCGAAGAAGCCTTATCCTGCTGTAATCTTTTACGAAGACCCCTCGTGGATTCGGCAGCGATTTATCGGCCCTTTGGAGGAATGGGGGGAAAGGGCCCTGACGCAGGCCGCTTCAGAGGACGCAGCGGACGCACTTTCTTTATGGACCGGCGGCCACGAGTCCACCCTCGAACCCTGGCGAGCACGCCTCCTTGAGAAGGAGCAGCGGCTTGAAGAAGCCATATTGAAGGCTTCGTTACGCATTGGTATGCCTTTATACTTCTTTGTAGCATTTCAGATTGTTTACGCCTGTATGTATGTATCCTTATTCTTGTGTGAATTGTGCAGAATCTTCGACGATGGGGGAGGTCCCTACAGGCTTATTGAAGCTAAAGCCTGTCGACATTCCCGATGAAGCATTGCTCGATGTGGAGGGGGTTACTGAGGCTGCTCTTCTTACCATAGAGCCCCCAGTGGCAGTTATTGATCACGGAGCGCTTGCTCCTTTGGGGGAGGCTCCTTTAGGGGTCACCGCCCCAACGACTCTCCCCGAAGGCGGCCCAGAGGCTGAGATAGAGATAGTCAGGACCACCCTCCCTTTGTTGGAGCCTGAGGTCACAGCAGAGGCCGTCGAAGCCGCTGTCCCCCGGGCTCAGAATGGGAGGAGCGTTGAAGGTAGCCTTTAACATTTTACATTAGCAATCTTTTTGTTGTCTAACCCTTTTGTATTCTCAGAATTGCGCGGGCTGGCGGCCTCCATTGCTGATCTGTCTCCCTGGCAATCGTTTCAGCGTCTGCTGGAGATGGCAGCTCCGCAGGCGATATCCCCTCAACGCATCGTCCTCTTATCTGGACAAGGTTAGCGTTGTTCGCTACATATTATAGCATTGTTGCCATTTTGCGAAATGACGTTGATGTCTTTTACAGTTTTGGAAGCTGACGACGAGGTCGAGGTCGTTGAAGGGCCAGGGGAATCTTCAGCTCCTACTTGCATGACCGTAGGTAAGTGACGTTTCATTAACGTCCCATTTGTTCTTTTTTGCTTAAGAGTTTTATTAACGTCTTTCAAATCTGAACAGCCCTGCCAGCCTCCACAGTGTTGGAATCGCGCATCGTTATGCCGCCCGGCCCCTATGCTCTGCGGGCTTCAGAACGCTTGGCTCAATTAAGCCTTGTTTCCTTATCATCTTTAATTGAGGAGCTCCGTGCTGGCAGCGCGACCACAGCTGAAGCGTTTGTCGCCGAAGCTAACGGTTCTCTTCCTTTTCTTGCCACCTACCACAGCGAAGAAGTGGTGCGAGTCTGGGTGGAGTTCTGTCGGCAGGTGGAGGCTTGCTTGCACGCCCTTAAATGCTCCCACCTTTCCTCGAAGTCCGTGGCTGCAAAGGCGGAGTTACGGGGGCTGATAGCACGGTGCGCGGCAAACATGACGTCGTGCGAGAAGAGGCTCGGCCGTAAATTCTCGGAGAGGGAGCTGGCCTCCAAGGCATTGAGTGAGCTTCAGACCAGCCTTACAGCCAAAGCCAACAAAACGTATGAGCTCTGGCGGGTGCTTCAAGAGTCTATCAAAGAGTTAGTGACTCTTGATAAAGCTGCCACGTTCACCCGCGAGAGGGTCGAGGCTCACAAGGCCACCGAGAAAGAGCTTGAAAGCCGGCTTGCTTCGTATCAGGCCCAGCAGGCTCAGGAGGAGGCTCGTCTCCTGGCGATCCTGAATCATGAAGCTATGGCCCAGCAAAAGCAGGATGAGCTAGCAAAACTGCTAAATCGCCCGCCGGCTTGAAAAACTTGTATCTTTTCTTTCCTTTTTGTATATACTCCTGAATGAGAGTATTTTATTTTTGCTCTTTCATGAATTGTACTTTGTACCCATTTTGGTTTATGAATAAAGACATATTTTCTTCTCAATGATGTGTCCCATTTTTATTGAATGTGTTCTGCGGACAGTCTATCTTGATCTACTTGCAGGGCAGCGATGGCTTAGGATTCAGGGTTAAGATTTGCCTCCTAAAACTTTTGATCTTTATGAGCCGTGAGGGTCTCATAAAGAGTTTTTCTCCCTACAGGTCAAGAGGATCCCGTAGGTGTAAGTTCTTCTTAAGAATCGTGAGGATTCTTAAGCGGGTTTTCCCTTGGGAGTCGTAAGGATCTCACAAGAGAGTTTTCTTCCTTGCAAGTTCTTCTTAAGAATCGTGAGGATTCTTAAGCGGGTTTTCCCTTGGGAGTCGTAAGGATCTCACAAGAGAGTTTTCTTCCTTGCAGGTCGTGAGAACCCACAAGTGCTGAGTGAGGTCGCCCTTATCCGTATTTCATGGGGTCAAGGGTCGCTTTGGAACGTTCTCCAGGGTATCATAGTTTAAAGACACCGCGGTCAAGGTTAAGGACCTCATAGTCCGTGGATTTAGGGACTCCACAGTCCGATGTTAGTTTTAAGACATCACGGTCAAGGTTAAGGACCTCATAGTCCGTGGATTTAAGGACTCCACAGTCCGGTGTTAGTTTTAAGACATCACGGTCAAGGTTAAGGACCTCATAGTCCGTGGATTTAAGGACTCCACAGTCCGATGTTAGTTTTAAGACATCACGGTCAAGGTTAAGGACCTCATAGTCCGTGGATTTAAGGACTCCACAGTCCGATGTTAGTTTTAAGACATCACAGTCAAGGTTAAGGACCTCATAGTCCGTGGATTTAAGGACTCCATAGTCCGATGTTAGTTTTAAGACATCACGGTCAAGGTTAAGGACCTCATAGTCCGTGGATTTAAGGACTCCACGGTCCGATGTTAGTTTTAAGACATCACGGTCAAGGTTAAGGACCCCATAGTCCGTGGATTTAAGGACTCCACAGTCCGGTATTAGTTTTAAGACATCACGGTCAAGGTTAAGGACCTCATAGTCCGTGGATTTAAGGACTCCACAGTCCGATGTTAGTTTTAAGACATCACGGTCAAGGTTAAGGACCTCATAGTCCGTGGATTTAAGGACTCCACAGTCCGATGTTAGTTGCAGGGACCCGTCACCTCTTTGAAGACGTTGAGTAATTACAACGCCAGGTATCAAAGGAGTGAAGAGATGTACCCTTAAACCAAGGTAGAATCAGTACAGAATCTGGGTGGTTGATCGTTAGTTTTAAGACATTACGGTCGAGGTTAAGGACATCATAATCCGTGGATTTTAAGGACTCCACAGTCCGATGTTTGCTCTGGATGCTTCACATGGGTTCGCTGCCGTGCTTGGCGAGGACCAGGCTCCGCTGTAGGCGTTTTCCACGGGGTCAAAGAGTGACGTTATCCGCGTTCCACGTGACCAGGAATTTTGCACTAGATGCTTCACACGGGTTCACTGCCGTGTTCGGTGAGGACTAGGCTCCGCTCTGGATGCTTCACACGGGTTCACTGCCGTGCTCTGCGAGGACCAGGATCCGCTCTGGACGTTTTCCACGGGGTCAAAGAGTGACATTATCCGCGTTCCACGTGACCAGGAATTTTGCACTAGATGCTTCACACGGGTTCGCTGCCGTGTTCGGTGAGGACTAGGCTCCGCTCTGGATGCTTCACACGGGTGCCGTGCTCTGCGAGGACCAGTATCCGCTCTGGACGTTTTCCACGGGGTCAAAGAGTGACATTATCCGCGTTCCACGTGACCAGGAATTTTGCACTAGATGCTTCACACGGGTTCACTGCCGTGTTCAATGAGGACTAGGCTCCACTCTGGATGCTTCACACGGGTTCACTGCCGTGCTTTGCGAGGACCAGGATCCGCTCTGGACGTTTTCTACGGGGTCAAAGAGTGACATTATCCGCATTCCACGTGACCAGGAATTTTGCACTAGATGCTTCACACGGGTTCACTGCCGTGTTCGGCGAGGACTAGGCTCCGCTCTGGATGATTCACACGGGTTCACTGCCGTGCTCTGCGAGGACCAGGATCCGCTCTCGACGTTTTCTACGGGGTCAAAGTATGACATTATCCGCGTTCCACGTGACCAAGAATTTTGCACTAGATGTTTCACACGGGTTCACTGCCTTATTCGGCGAGGACTAGGCTCCGCTCTGGATACTTCACACGGGTTCACTGCCGTGCTCTGCGAGGACCAGGATCCGCTCTGGACGTTTTCCACGGGGTCAAAGAGTGACATTATCCGCGTTCCACGTGACCAGGAATTTTGCACTAGATGCTTCACACGGGTTCACTGCCGTGTTCGGCGAGGACTAGGCTCCGCTCTGGATGCTTCACACGGGTTCACTGCCGTGCTCTGCGAGGACCAGGATCTGCTCTGGACGTTTTCCACGGGGTCAAAGAGTGACATTATCCGCGTTCCACGTGACCAGGAATTTTGCACTAGATACTTCACACGGGTTCACTGCCGTGTTCGGTGAGGACTAGGCTCCGCTCTGGATGCTTCACACGGGTTCACTGCCGTGCTCTGCGAGGACCAGGATCCGCTCTGGACGTTTTCCACGGGGTCAAAAAGTGACATTATCCGCGTTCCATGTGACCAGGAGTTTTCCACTAGATGCTTCACACGGGTTCACTGCCGTGTTCGGCGAGGACGAGGCTCCGCTCTGGATGCTTTACACGGGTTCACTGCCGTGCTCTGCGAGGACCAGGATCCGCTCTGGACGTTTTCCACGTGGTCAAAGAGTGACATTATCCGCGTTCCACGTGACCAGGAATTTGTTGATTGTATCCGCATTTCACGGGGTGGGGATTTGACTCTTGGTGATCTGTATATCGCCGAGCCATGGAACTGGGAGCTGCCACTGTTCCGCTTCGCTTGAAGTTGTGTCCGTTGTCACAAGGCGAGTGTTGAGACGATCTCTAGATCACTTGCGGCCCGTCGAGATTTGGCTTCTTCCTATGATGAAACCTGGGGGAGGAGTATGATCCCTTCTTTGTTTGCACCCCTGGATTGTATACAGGGATAGATATAACATCACCTGTAGGGCATAAATTTCATTTTTATTTTATTTCTTTTTCCGCAATGCTCTATCATTTCAGCTTTTATATCGCGAAGGTCGCGATTGCCCCATCATTTCGGCTATTTATTTTATTTTTACTCACTGCTTTTTTATTGCGAGTTGCCCCATTATTTTGGCTATTTTTCATGCATACATTTTTACTTGCTGCTTTTTATTGCAAGTTGCCCCATCATTTCGGCTATTTCGTATACATGTGTGGCTCACTATCCTTTTCGCTGCAAGCTTGGATTTTGGACACCGATTTCGGCATCAGCACTGCTACAACTGGGATGTTACCAGGAGCGAATCATCATTTGCCTCTGTCGATTTTGAACAAAGGTGGCTTAGTAAACAGGGTTAAGGGTCCTGTCGACTAAGGCTTTTGACCGCATGAGCCATAAGGGTCTCACAAAGGTATTTCTCCCTACAAGTCGTGAGGATCTTGTAGGTGTATTTTCTCCTTAGGAATCGTGAGGATTCCTAAGTGCATGTCCTCTTGCAAGTCGTAAGGATCTTACAAAAGGGTCTTCTCCTCATAAGTCGAGAGGACTTACAAGGGTTGCTCACCATACGGACATATCCCTAGTCACGGGTGGGACTTTGCTGGGGAAATGTTTTAAGACATTGCGGTCGAGGTTAAGGACGTCGTAGTCCGTGGATTTAAGGACTCCACAGTCCAATGTTAGTTTTAAGACATTGCGGTCGAGGTTAAGGACGTCGTAGTCCGTGGATTTAAGGACTCCACAGTCCAATGTTAGTTTTAAGACATCACGGTCAAGGTTAAGGACCTCGTAGTTCGTGGATTTAAGGACTCCACAGTCCGGCGTTAGTTTTAAGACATCACGGTCAAGGTTAAGGACGTCATAGTCCGAGGGTTTAAGGACCCCACAGTCCGTCGTTAGTTTTAAGACATCCCGGTCAAGGTTAAGGACCTCATAGTCCATGAGTTTAAGGACCCCACAGTCCGTATCAGTGTGTGGTCATCGGGACCCGCCACCTCTTTGAAGACGTTGAGGAATTACAACGCCAAGTATCAAAGGAGTGAAGAGATGTACCCTCGAACCGAGGTAGATTAAATAATCTTTAGCTCAATTTGGAACCAAGACCAGTTAATTATGTTATGAGCCCATTGGCCCAGTTAAGTCTGAATTGAGAACTTATGGCCAGCTTGGGCTAAGTCCAATCATGTTTAGGATATGGGCCCTCTGTTGGTCCATTGAAGGAGAGGCTTTGCCTCTAGAAACTTAGCCAATTGGGCTAAAGCTAGTGTTGAACACTAGAGACCAACAGTGTTGAACACTGGGAGTGAGATTGACAAGTTAGTATTTAACACTAAAAGATAATCAGCGCTGAACACTGGAAACAGAGTTTTCAAATGAGTGTTAAACACTAAGGAAAATCAGTGTTAAATACTGGGAACAAAGATTTCAAATTAGTATTAAACACTAAAGCAATCAGTGTTAAACACTAGGAGCAGAATTTTCCAAATTAGTGTTTGAACACTAAGAAAATCAGTGTTAAACACTGGAAATGGAGTTTTCAAACTAGTGTTAAACACCATGGAAATCAGTGTTAAACACTGGGAGCAGATCATCAGTTTGATGCTAAATATTGTAAGAGAAGAGATCACGTGGGGGCACGTGATGGCATCCAAAAGGTGGGGCCAGATCCCCTTCATTTTGTTCTACAGATAAGTGTTTAACACTTTTAATTCTGAAGGCCATCACGTATGGGCACGTGATGGGGGCTCACGCTTTGATCCGTTAGAATGTTCATTAGGGTTCACGTGGTGACACGTGGGGGCGCCCCAGAGCTTCTTTTCTTTTTCTTTTTCTTTTTCTTTATGCGCTTTGGGGGTCACGTGGAGCACGTGAGGCGTTGCCTCAAAGTTCTTCTCTATGGATCTTTATAGGGGTCACGTGGTAGCACGTGACCATGTTCTTTGCCTGTTTGAAGATGTGTTTATCTTTTTAAGAATTAAATTCCTCGTAGGGTTAAACCCTAGCAATAAACTTTAGAGGAATTAAATTCCTGTTTTCTTCTGAAGAATTGTATTCTTAGATAGGGTTAAACCCTAATTTCTTTTCTGTAGGAATTAAATTCCTCATGTATGTAAAGAATTAAATTCTGGCATAGGGTGAAACCCTAATTTCCTCTTTTTTTATTTTAAGGGAATTAAATTCCTGTGATTTTGAGAGAATTAAGTTCTCCGTTAGGGTTAAACCCTGGTTCTGTCCATTTTGAAGGAATTAAATTCCTATAACATAGGGTTAAACCCTAATTTTATCTCAAAGGAATTAAATTCCTATAATTCTGTGAGAATTAAATTCTCAAAATTCTGTTCCTCCTCTATGTTTTAGATCTGCATGGCAGGATCTCAACCCAATGAGAATTAAATTCTCCATTCATGGGGAGATGTGCACTTTGCAGATCCTCCACCAGAGAAAGAACTAAGTTCTTTTCTTTGTATAAGAGTTAAACTCTTTGAGAATTAAATTCTCCTTTTCAAGCCTCTCCCTTCTTACCTAAGGTTTTCTTTTGTAGAGAATCAAATTCTTCCCAATATCTCAAGGCTCTATTTCTCTCTCTCTCTGTATGTCTTTGTATGTGTCTCCCTCTGTGTATGTTTTTCCTCTCTTTTCTGGCTTCTATTTATAGGAGAAGGAAGAGAATCAATCAGTTTTAGTGAATCTTTCATTGAAAGATTTGATTTGTTTATTGAGAGATTTGATTTATATTTATCATTCATCTGGACCTTTGGATTATTAGATGAATTTTATTCACCATTGGATTTTAAATCCAAAGATATCTCTTTGTTATTTCGGTTAGATTTAAAGGGAAATCTTTCCAAGTCTGATATTTTTCCATAAATTGGTGATATTTAATCACCTTTAAATCTTTAATCCAACGGTTCCAAATAATCATTCTCTTTTGGAAAGATTTGAATGCTTTCAGAATTTAATTTTGTTAAATAAAGAGGCTGTGAAAGCCGGTAGCGTGCGGCCACGTGACCCCTGGTCACGTGTAGGCACGTGATCCCTGGAACGGGCCTTTCTTCTCCTTTTGCGCTCTGTTCTCTGGCCGCTGTTCATCCATCAGGTGCCAACACGTGACCCCTGGTCACGTGTGAGCACGTGACCTTTTCTGGAGCCTTTTCTTTGATTTAAACAGGGAGCGAATCTGCCTTTTGCCGCTGCTTTTAAATGTCACGTGTCAATACGTGACCACTGGTCTCGTGCTAGCACGTGATGCCTCCTCCATAAGCTTTCCTGATTTTTAATCAGGCAACAAGCACTAGTCAAGCTCTACCCGTCATTTCATGATTAATTAGACCCACCCACATGACCCTTAACTAAGGTCAACAAAGTCACATGACTGTCCTAAATAATCGCATTATACGCGGTGTAGGAAGACATCACTTAGCTACCGTACACTGTGCCTTAACTAAGGTCAACAAACACAGCACGAATACTAAGTACTCTACTTCCTAAAATGACGGAGGGTTGCGGGTGGTTTTTAAGAAAACCTTTAATGCTTTGAACTTGATCTCGTTGCAGAATCAAATGGTTTAAAATGGAGTTTTTTTAGGCTTCTGCTAGTTTTGCTAAAGAGGTCACTCCCGGTGAAGGGATCTCGGCTCTTTCCTCGTCGAATGAGGTGCAGGATATTCACAATACCACTATGCAAAGCAACAACTAGAGCTACCTAATTTTTTTTTTGAAATTCGATTCCACAACATCTTTTAGGTTTATTTTCTTTCATTAATCTCATTAATGAATGTCCCATCATTTAAATCACCTAAACATCACAGATAAATACAACGTACGCTTATGTCTTCCGCATTCGTCTCGATGTCCCGTTATGCACCGTTAGGTTAGGTAACTAACGGCATAGCAGGGCAGGGCTAGCGCGGGTGTAAAACATAAGCAACATCTATATAATATATCATATATACTATATACAGTATCTATCTGAACATATCACATGATCACATCACAGATAACGCAGCAGAAAACAACATATGAAATATTGGATATACTAGGATGTCCGTGTTTTATTTTAAGCCTATATAAAACACGGATTCCACGGTCGTGATGAATAGCCAAACCCACATCCCTAGACCTCTACAAGAGCGGCAAGCAACCCTACCAATTCTAGAGTTAGGAGACCCGGACTTGACTCCTCGAAATGGTCTCCCACTGGACCCTAGAACCCGGCTACTTGTGCTCTCCTCCTTGGGTCTATCCTAATGCGGAAAAGTAAATAATATACATCAACAGTGACATCTTCCTCAACCCGGTGCCCCAAATAAAAGAATATTACATACAAGTTTTTACATGAATGAAAATGAAAAACACTCATCTCACATAAAAAAAACCCGGCTATTCAAACACGACGATCCAATATAACATATCCAGCAACGCATAACATCACATGTTATCAACGTAAGTAAATATGCATATCCCAATTGTCGTTGACGTATAGCAACGAAACCGGCGATACCCCACATATTACACTTACGGTCGCAGAAAAGACAATGAAAATTACAACAGTTGGAATCCGCAACCTTCTTAGACATCATAAACCCGTAATATCCCATATTGCGGATTTCATGCCTAACAATATGAATTCCTTAGACATCGCATGCCTATCAATTATAAACCCCGCATTTTAGTCTCGATATTGAAAACACTTTCCAATAATCAGTCGGGCAATTCAACAAAATTCCCGGCATCCCGATTGAATGCTCGTCGGAAACTTTAGTAGACGGCCACACCCCTCCAATACCGACGACGAAGTGCACTTAGGCGGAACACCGCGGCCGCGAGCACCCGGACGGATACTTTTTGGCTACGGAGTTCTCCTGTAGTCACTTGGTCGCGGTTATGGGGTGTGGCTATCTAATAATGTTACCCGAAGAGTATCCGAATACACAAAGTGATTGCGACGGACTTTTGATCACATCAAAATCCCGTGGCAACCGATCAAATGAGACTAAATTGCTAGACTTATAAAATTCAAATGTTGTTGATTCCAAGTATTGTATCACAATATATACTAAACAATGTTAAACGTTTCGAGCGAATCAACAACTCCCCACAACTCCCGATGAGCTCAACACTTGAGCGAAGTTAAAGTATCCAAAACGTGCCACAGTACCTATGATCCAGCCGTAGAAGGGGTAAACCAACGCCTCACCTATGACACCGCGGAACCACGGCAAACCCTAAGGTTCAAACCGCGGTTCCGAGGGCATAGAATCGAGTTAAGGTTTATATATTCTTCTAGAAGGTCCATAGAGTTACTTGCACGAACATCGAATATAATTAACTTGGGAAAAGTTCCAACACTTGGAAATTTCAGAGGGGGGCATGGGGTGAAGTTTGAATTTCGTTCGAAATGTTAAACACGGTCTAGGTTACTAATACAATGCTAAAAATATGAATACGAAATACTCCGCAACGAGTCCATTACCAAACTAACAACACGTGTAATTCTGGACTAAACATACAATACCAGAAACCCCAAAACTAGAGTACAAGATCACAGGTGAAATACGAGGGGGAGGGGAGCCAAAGGGGTCGGCGGCGCCGGAATTTTGGCTTCTGTCGCCGGCCTTGGTCCGAGCCCACCCCCCACCCCTGTATTCTCTCTGTGTTCTTAAAATACCCAGTACTTCACTCTGCAGTTACTTAAAAAAAAATTTAGAGCACTTTTAAAAAAATTTCCACAGAGCAAATCCAAGGGGTTTCCAAAATCGTATTTTGCGGAGTTTTTTGGTTTCGCATTGTCTTAACATCGTCTAAGTTTCTAAGTCGGCTCTGATACCATGTTAGGATTCTTTAGCACCTAGCTTAGGGTTATCAAGCATCATACATGCCACAACAAAAATTTTAGGGTGTGCTAAGCAATCAACCAAGGATACTACTAGAAAACTAAGGTAACAAAAAGGTAATCAACCATTACAAATAGAAGTGAAAGAAAATACAACCTTTGTAGATCCGGTCCTTCACTTCTAAAGCTCCGTGTTGACGTCCCTTCGCTGCGATCATCAGGATCTCGGACTCTAGTGATGGTTTCCTCGGAGAAATGAACGGGCTGACTCGTTGACTTCGAGGCTGAAGATGATCTACGTCGAGGAGACTCGAACTCAAGCTCCATCTTCACTAGGTCATGAACTTTGTGAAGAGAACACCCTAAACTAAATGGCAAGTAGTAGAGGATGATGAAATAGGAAGTGGGTTCACTTTGGATTTTGATTTCTCACTTTATTTCTTCACTTGAAAATTTCTAGCAAACTTTTCTTCTTCAATGAAGAAGAAGAAAGAATATATAAAAAAATGAATTATCTAAAAAGAATAATCAAGTGAAGTCTATCATAATGCAACCATGGGTGAGTTAAAATTTGTAGAGACTAAACCATAGTTTGAGTTAATGGTTTGGTTAATAAAAATCTTATGC
The DNA here is from genome assembly GCA_030015575.1 of Agapanthus africanus. NCBI lineage: Eukaryota > Viridiplantae > Streptophyta > Magnoliopsida > Asparagales > Amaryllidaceae > Agapanthus > Agapanthus africanus. Next base: position 640,738,304 of record JASDDO010000014.1, on the reverse strand, counting down.
AAAACAAAATGAGTGGACATTGTCAAATATGCTTAAAGCTTCATGAAGCTTCAAGCCAAGACAAAGAAAGCCACCATTTTGTTTTACCAAAATAAATAAAAACCTTTTCCATTAACTTAAATATGGTATAAGTCACTCATACACCCAAGTTTGCATGTATCATCAATCATGATACAATCTAGTGCACAAACATATATCACATATACAACATGTGCACATAAAGTGAGAAAATCAATCTTAAGTGAACAAATACTAGTTAATGTAAAGTAATATATCAAATATATAATTATACATTAAATCATTAAATCAACACTTGATTTAATGATCCGGTCATATCGCATATAACCGACTAATATCTAGTGTATCAATATATCGAATCAACACTTGATTCGGTAACCCGTCTATATCACATATAACCGACCGATGATACAAATCGCAAGAATAGAATACAGTATCACATACTGGTATTATTCTCGGTCCCGCACATATCTCATATGCGCTCCTATTTCGTTTTGCTTGAGCCAGGAAACCTCTATGTAGGACTCTAAACACTCTTCAATACGCCGGCAGTAGGTGGTGATCATATCAGTCGCCCACAAGCCGCAAGCGGTCTGCTAAACGTAACGGCCATCAGGGTATTGAGCGATCAGAAGATCAACGAGCAAGCCTGCTCACACTCCTGTGAATCCAATCAGTAACACTTACCGCACAGTCCGGTCCGTCCGTCTGATATGTCGCATATCTTGCCTAGGGGTAGTAAACGTCAGACCCCAGTAGCTTGATAAGTCATGCCGATATAAGGTCCATAACGTTTGTGAAACTACTGATAATACTTACCAGTAAATCACAACAATCCTGGCTAGGGATTTCCAGTTATGGCCAATCGAACATAGCGCAACATCAACCCCCAATACCGGGAGAGACGAATCCCCTCCTATCGCTCATTGCCTCCATGTGACTCGGGACTGTACCCAAAAACCACCTGTTTGCACGACTCAGTAGAGCCGTGGTAGGATAGAAATCAAAGCACAGTGGGAGACACACAAGACTCTATGATGATCTCGGGTCAACAGACTAAGCTGTACCAGTGTCACCAGAGAACTGCCATCTGACGTGAGGTATAATACCATCTGGGAGTTTTTGGCGAGTCCGTTCAGTGTACCCAGTCTCCACTGAGCACCCGCATACCATCTCTGATGTCAAACACCAATGGATATGGGAATATCTATCGCCCATCACATGGGTCGAGAAGATATACGCTGGTCTACTCTGGAATATCGATGCCCCGTCTCGATATTCCCACGACTAGGAACATTGAAGGATGTACTCATGGACTACCCAGGCCCTGCTAGTATGATCTACATCATAGTCCTGGAAGTCGAGTACACATCCTAAGGGCTTTATCAACATGTAACAGAGAGACAATAAGTGTACATGTTAAGATAAAGAGCAACCAGATAGCATACTATCATGTCGAGCAAGAAAGTCCTCCCTATATATGTCCCAGCATCCACTACAATATACATCTCATGTACAGTAATGGCCTCTAGGACATACACATAACTAACAAAATGAGCCAGTCCCGCGACCCTAATGGCCATGCGTGTCCCCGCAGCGATGCGATGAGCTGTATAAAAGACAGAGGGTCTCATATAGCGGGGGTGCATCGGAAGCGCAAACCAACTCAGCCACAAGCCGATAAACCCAATGAAGAACGTCTCCTCGTCAATGGCCGGAGCGACAATCTCTGCAAAGGGGACGACTAGAGTATCCGGAATAAAGAAGTTCTTTAGATCTGTCTCCGCGGTCGGTAAGTTGTCCGAACTAAATCCGAACGGGTCGTTGAGTTTGACGAACTTCGCGGCTTGTTTAGATAGAGCCTCTGGGCGAAGAAAGCGGGCGATAAAATCTTTGAAGCTAACTCAGTGCCTACCAGACTCTAGGAATAAGCTCTCGTACATGTTCAACACCTTAATCAAGCTCGGGAACTGATGTTGAACGGCATTCTCCAGAGTAATACCCATTACCACTGATTTGGTGGCAAAGATATGCTCGTCGGGGGGAGTATCTCCTCATAATTTTCCCCTCTGATGGGTAATCCGGATATCTCCGCAAACTCCTCCAAAGAGATTGAAACATCCGATCTGATAAGAGAAAGGTGTGGGTCGGGATGTTCCATTGTTCCAGGAAAGATTTGACCCACCACACATGAGGAGTGTGGTAGTGAAAGAGAGACGCATAGATCGCAGGATACAGCCCGGTCTTCAATAGCACCGATTTCTTGACTGACAAGATATGTCGGGCCTACTGTAGGTAGCCAGCCGAATAACGGGGAGTCATTCTTATACAGTAAACTTGCCCCAAGAACGCGACTCTCCTTAGCATATGCGTCACCCTAAAATGTCCAAGGCCATCGGCGACTACACCGGTATTGACGCCATGGAAGGCTGAAGACGACCTTCCGAGGTCCAGTTGACCTCTTCTACTGTGTAAGTTACCTGAGGTGGGTTAGCATAATGGATCGCGGGGATCGGTTCCGAAGGCGCTGCGCAAGTAAAACTGCGCCGACCCTGGATAATTTGACTGTACCATGACCCTCACAGATGAAGAGATTTTGCTCTGGGTCATAGTCCTGAATAAGTGTGAAGACTTACCGATCTTTGGGTGCGTCGGCGAAAGCACTCTCCGAGCGAACGAAGGGGGAAGGAGGAATTGGAAGCCAAAGTACCTGCACAAAAAAGGGGGAGGGGTTAATTATCGACACAATGTTCAAGACTTTAACATTCTTTTATACCTAAAATTGTACTGCATCACAGTTCAAAGAGAAAGAGACAAGAAGCCCCACAAAATTAAGGTAACACCCCATCAATGATGAGGCAGTCACTCATTGAAAGAATCCAAAAGGATTCTCATTTAATGAGAAAATCTCATTGAACTATGGAGTTGAACTCCCTCGAGAAATGTGTTCTGCAAACAGATTTCAAATCTGCAAGGAAAATAAAAAAGGGAATAAAATTCCTAAAAGAATTTCTTTAAAAGAAATCTTTCTCAGAGCCAAGCTCTGTAGAACAATGGGATAAAATCTCAGAAATCCGCTCGGGACATGGAATTAAATTCCAAACAGCCTTCAAAAATCAAGGTTAGTAACAGGGTAAAACCTTAAAAGAACTTTAAGACCTATGGTCTACTCAAGTAAAAGTTTTAGATTTCTAAGAAATCATTACAAGAGAAGAGCAAAGCTCTGTTAATGGGTTGAAAGAAATCCAAGACAAAAGAGTCTCTTTCAAGGGAAAATGGTCAGAATCCTTACCAAGATTTTTGAAACAAAGTAAAACTCTAAGAGTTTCTTTAAAAACAGAGATCTAAGCTCTGAAGAGAGAATTAAATTCTTAAGAAAGGAAGAAGACTCAAGAAAATGAGAGAAACAACAGTTAACTCAAGGGCCAAAGGCCATATTTATAAAATATAAGAAGACGGTTCAACTTCCTAGAAAATCGGACTGTGGAAAAGGTGCCACCGCTGCACTCACATGTGAGCCACGTGAGCGCAACGGTGGGGGTGAATTTGTTTCCCCCAATAAAAGAGCAAAGCTCTGTTCAAAATTAATGAGGCACCACCTCACATGCTCCTGACGCGGGCAGTGTGCAAAACACAAAAGAATCTATTAGATTAAATAAGAGTTAAAACTCTCATATAGTGCCGCACGTGCTCCTCACGCAGGCGCCAGTGTGCAAAGCACAAAAAGAATTTATAAGAGTTAAAACTCTCAAGTGGCGCCTCACGTGCACAATACGTGAGCGCCGACGTCCAGGTAGAATTAAATTCTACTATATGTTAAACATCTCTATTGGATCTTTGATCCAACGGAGATGATAAATCATCAAAAATACAGAATTAAATTCTGTCGGGAGAAAACATTCCCCAAATTGGATCATAGAATAAAATTCTATTTTTGGGATATATTCCCCCAAATTTTCTAAACAAAAAAGACTGCCCTCTGTAAAGCAGAGAACCCTTGGATTAAAATTCCAATAGTAATTAAAATCACCATTTCATAGAATAAAACTCTGCATACGGAAAATATTTCCCCAATCTTGTTAGAAACAAGAAAATATGTTCTGTAAAACAGAAACCCTTGGATCAAAAATCCAATGGTTGGCAAAATTCCCCAAATTGATTGGGATCTCTTAATGAGAGATTTCTTTAAAGCCAATTAACAAACTTGTCTCCACTATATAAAGGACCGAAGACTTAAAGTCTGAGAGAGAGGAACCCCTCCATTGGCTTCTAAAAAAAACAGAAAGCTTCAAAAAAAAATAGAGAATTAAATTCTCAAGGAAGAAGATCTCGCTCCTTAAAAACTCTAAGTAAAGAAAAAAAACAGAGATAAAAATATCTCATTTACATATCTACCGGTCTAACCCTTCTCGAAGAACTTAGTTCTTTCTCTGGATCTGAGATCCACAAGACAAGTCTTTCACAAGTTGAGAATTTAATTCTCATCGAGAGGAACATGTTATTGAGAATCAAAGATTCAGAAAGGAACTAGGAATTGAATTCCTCAAAACAAAGCATATAAGAGAAACCCAGTTCTCGTAAAAGAACTTGGTTTTTAAAAATGAAAGCTTGGTCCTAGATCTGCAAAACAAAGATCCTATCGATCATTAATAGGCAAAAATGCTATCAGCCCAGTGCCGCACGTGTTCCTCACATGGACGCCACAGAAGGGAAGAGTGCTTAGCACCCACTAGGCAGCGCCCAGCGCCGCACGTGTTCCTCACGTGGGCGCCACAGAAGGGAAGAGTGCTTAGCACTCACTAGGTAGAGCCCAGCGCCGCACGTGTTCCTCACGTGGGCGCTACAGAAGGGAAGAGTGATTAGCACTCACTAGGTAGCGCCTACTTTCCAGCGTCGCACGTGCTCCCCACGTGTGCTTCGCAAAAAAGAAGAAAAGAATGCTTAGCACTCTATAAACAGCCTAAAACGACTGAGTGTTTAACACTCATTAGGCAGCGCCCTGCGCCTCACGTGTTCCCCACGTCGACGCCATAAAGAGTGTCTAGCACTCCATATAAAGACAAAATGAGTAAAATGTTCAATACTTGTTGGGCAATCCCCATGACTGAAAGCTCCACAGGATCATATATGGGCGTCAGAACTCATATAAGTGCTCAGCACTTTTTGCATAAAAAAGACTGATTAAACATAGCCCAAACAAGTGCTTAGCACTTTTTTTTCAAAAAAAAGAGGGGAGACTAAGCAGACTAAAGCCCAGATTGGATAAGTTGCTAAAGTCTTGCAACTTTGTCCAAATACTCTGTTGCTGGGTCTTAAATAAGGAAGATCCTGAAATGTTATTAAGTGGATCTTGGTCTCAAATTGGACTAACGTATCCTTAACAAAAATTCTTAAGGCCACCATAACCCCTCTCCCTCAAACACAGGATTTGGTTTAAGGGTACATCTCTTCACACCTCTGATATATGTCATTGTAATTCTTCAACGTCTTCAGAGAGGTGGCGGGTCCCGACGACCAACAACTCCTTTCATCCTATATTGATGCACTTCTAAATTGACGTGCACACCTCAAATCGGATCGTGCCCCAAATTGGGCACATTCCATATCAACATCGTTCACTTCGTCACGTAACAAATACATGTGCGCGCAAGTTGAATGTTGGACCGAAATGTATTTAAACTAATATTCGCCTCCAAAATGGCGATAATGGACCGAAACGTCCTTAAACTAATATTCGCCTCCAAAATGGCGATAATGGACCGAAACGTCCCTAAACTAAAACTTCGCCTCAAACATGGCGATAATAGACCGTGATGTCCTTAAACTAAAATAATTGAGCCCAAATGCTCATATGTTTAAGTTGATCTTAATCTCAAACCAGATTAACGGTCCTTAAATCAACCCAAACCCAAATCTAAAAATATACGGATTTGGACCAATCCACGCCCTACGGGCGATGACATAAATTAGTCTCCGTATACAATCCATGGGCAACCCAAAATAAAAACAAATATACACACGACACGAAGTGAACCACCAGAACAAGAGAAAGTGGATATTGCGATGCAGTAACGTAATTAATTGCAAGGGCTTGCGTCTGCTGGGAAGAGCATCCCCACAATAAAAAAAACCCCTCACAAACGAGGGGAAATCTGATAAAGTCTGCTACAACGGTCGCGTCCGTCCAAACCTCCGATATACGGTGCCATAAATCAACTTGGTATTTTCGGAGAGGTGGATGGATAAGTCCAAATAGCATCTGTCCCCAAATTCAGGACAGGCGTCCCAACATCTCGGTCTGGTCTTTCGGCGATGAACAGTCAGTAATATCCTGCTAATCCCAAGAAACTTCGTATATTCTTCACCGTCTTTGGTGTCGGCCATTCACTGACAACTGACACCTTAACCGGATCTACTAAGATTTCTTCACCTAAAACGATATGTCCGAGAAATCCGGCTTGATCTTGCCAAAATTCATACTTGTTGTACTTGGTGTAGAGCTGATGTTATCGCAATGTCTCCAGGATAATCCGTAAATGCTCGGCTCGTTTTTTCCGATTCTTTGAATACACCAGGATGTCGTCTATGAAGATAACAACGAACCTGTCTAAGTACTCTCGGAAAACTTGGTTCGTCGGGTTCATAAATATGGCAGGTGCATTGGTCACTCTAAATGGTATTACGAGATATTCATAATGACCATATCGAGTCATAAGCGTCGTCTTTGGAATGTCGGACTCTTTGACCTTCGCCTGATGATAACCCGAACGAAGATCTAGCTTTGAAAATACACAAGACCCATTTAGCTGATCAAAAAGATCATCGATGCGCAGTAGTGGATACTTGTTCTTAATCGTTACTTCGTTTAGAGCTCGGTAATCCACACACATCCTATATGAACCTTCTTTCTTCTTCACCAGTAATACCGGAGATCCCCAGCTTGAAGTACTAGGACGAATCCAACCTTTTTTCAGGAGTTCGTTCAACTGAATGCAGATCTCCTTCAATTCTTCTGGACTTAGCCGGTACGGCGCTTTAATTACTGGTTGCGCACCAAGTTGTAAATCAATGCCGAATTCAAAAGCTCGATCGGGAGGCAAACCTGATATATCTTCCGGGAATACATCCTCGAACTCTCGAACTACCTCTAGCTTCGGTTCTTCTGCTTGCAATGCTACAACCACTACCTTCTTTGGTTTTGCTCTGTAGATGCTAGGTTCCAAGGTACGGTCTCCACTCTTGAAATAGAACACTGGATGATCTGGTATTTCGAACACTACCCTCCTTTGGCGACAGTCGATGGTAGCGAAGAAAGTTCCCAGCCAATCCATTCCCAAGACTATGTCAAAATTCGGTATGTCCAGCACCTTGAAGTCCGCATAAAATTCTCTACTGCGGATGAATACTGGACACAGATCGTATCCCAAAGTTGCTTTTAGAACGCTGTTTCCTGAACTGACATTCCAGCTGAATACGAGCGGTTTAACTGGAACCGCATGAGTTCGGACGAACCGTTGCGACATAAAGCAATGTGATGCTCTAGTGTCGAAGAGTGCTAAAGCAGGAAGGAAGGCTACTAAGATTATACCTAAGTTGTGTAGGATAGGAAAAGTTATAGTGATATACAAGGATTGAAAAAGGTTTGAAAGGATTGGGAATTACCGGTGATAACTTGGCCTACCGTCATTGTAAAAGCTTGACGTCGTGGTACATTTCTCCTTACTGGAGGCACATTCCTCTGTCCTTGGGGCACGTTTCTCTGTGCCTGATAGAACTGACGTTGAAGCTGTGCAGGAGGTCTACGTGGAGCTGGTGCAGGGAGAGTTAAACGAGATGCAGGAGCCTGAATGGCTGGCCGCTGCGGAACTGTGATTGCGGGTCTGGGTGCTGGAGCTGTGTTGAAATAGTATGGACATGCTCCTATGGCGTGAGTGGATGCACCACAAACTAAACACAGGCCATTTGCACGCCTGCAGTCCTTCGCCAGGTGTCCCGTCCTCTTGCAATATAAACAAAAGTCTAGACTGGACCGGTTAAATGATCCTCCCGGTCTCCTGGGTGAAAAAGTTGGCCTAGAAGAGGCTGCTCCTAATATCTGTGTGGCAAGGCGTTTCACACCGGCATTCTGCGGTTTGCCCTTCTTCTTCACAACTACCTCATAGCGTCGGGCAGCCTTCAAAGCAAGCTCATGGGTTAGGAAATCCCCTGTAGCAAGTGCAGCTTGGATTTTCGGGTCTAACCCTTGCTGAAATCGTCATGCCCGGATCTCAGCAGTAGGAATCAGGTGTGTAGCAAACCTATTACGATCTTGTGTTAGCAGTGTAATGAGTGAAATAAGAAATTTGAATTTGAGACAATATCTTACCTGCTAAGCATGGTAAACTCAGCATCGTATTCATCCACAGACTTGACCCACATCGAGTCTTATTGTAGATGAATGAACTGCTGCTCCATGTCAAAACGGGCAGTCTCAAGGAAGTAATTTGCATCGAACAAATCGCGAAACGTCTTCCACTCAATTGGCTGGGTGAGACGGCTTTCCTCCGCCTTCCACCAGACTCTGGTATTGTCGGTTAGTTGCAACTCAGCAACTCTCACCCATGCAATATCTGGCACTTGAGCTGCTGCCAGATCATCTTCAATCAATTGAGCCCATTCTTCCGCCTCCAGTGGGCTCTCTTTCCCCGAGAAGTGATTTAGATGCAGTACCCGAAATTGTTTGACTCCGGGTGCCTCGGCTTCGGAGCAGTGCATGAGGATAGCAGTCTACTGCTGCTGACCCTCCAGAAAGCTCTTGATAGCCTCAAGCAGTACCGTTTGTTTATTGATAGGAGCTGTAACGGTAGGTGGTGGTGATAGAGTAGGCGGTAGGGTGTTGCCATTGACATTGGTACTGGTGTTATTGGGAGAATCCATGACCTTGATAGAAAAATGAATGGTTATGATAGATTCAAGAAATTAGAAATGTAAGGAATGTATAGTTGCTGATTCTTATAATTCTTGTGATATATTGCTTAAGACTTCATGCAGAACTGACCAGTATGGGCCGCCAACAAAACCTGTCACATCCCGCTTCCCAGCAGACAGAAACGGTGACGTGGTAGGCCATAACATAATTACTAAGAAATAAATACTTTAAGCATAATTAAGCAATATATAAAAATGTACAAGAGTGATAAGTGATATAAAATAAACAGCAACTTTATTTACATTCATCTTTACATACAACTGTTTGAAAATGAAAAGATACAATGATAATAAGCAGTGCTTAAACAATGGAATACAGGAAAGTAAGTACAAGGAACTAGAAGTCAGGCTGTATCGCAAGCTGGTCCAAGTCCTCCTGGTTAGGCTCAATCTCCTAAGAGTCTGGTCCTCCTGACGAACATTCCAAAGAAAGAAATAGAAAGGAATGTCGTCAGCGAACTAACGCTCGGTAAGTCCCAAAAAGAATAAAGAGAATATAACAAGTAATGTGAAATGGACAGGTAGGTTGTATATGATTGATTACTAGTAAATGATAGTTATTCTAACGTAATTGTTTGTAGCTTGATAAAGAAGATATTCATGTATACGAGAGAAATCCATCTTACCCCGTGGACTATGGTAACATGTAATATAAGGCCCCGTCATAACCCACGAGACAACAGCACGTGAATTCATGTAGGTGTCTTTTAAATGACCTCTCGTGCCACGATATACATTTCGTACCAATCTACCCCTTTATCCCCGCGTAATGTATTGTATAGATTATAATTATAAGTCTTACCGAAACCATGGATACAAAATGTTCAGGTATTCATGTTAAGAATGTAATCAAGTATTCAAGTAGTCAAGTCAAGTTATAACCATAGTTCGGTCAAGTCAAGTCAAGTATACATGTTTGATATTGATGTTTGATTTCAAGTATTCATATTCATGATCAAGTATTCATATTTGATTCTGGATTCATGTTTGAATTGGACTCAAACTGAGTCAGACACTTGTAAACAGATTTAGCTCTTAAATTAGGTTCGGGAGTCATCGGTAACTGCTGCATATGGACGACAGGATTTATGTCTTTTTCCAAGACAATTACCATTGATAGCTCCGTTAGGTTGTCTACCTTAAATAGGCAAGCACTCACTTTCTCCGACTCCCTGGGGCTCAAGAGAATTGATCCCGCTTAAACCTATATTTACTAAAGTCCTTAAATATTATTTTTATATAACTCGATGGAGTTTTATGAAAATATTTTTAATATATTTAAAAAGTAAACATCGATGGTGATTAGTATTATCTAGGGTTATCATGAGCATGGATTTTAAGTATTGGAGTTTTTTAGTGATAAATACTTAGCATTTGAAAGTTCATGGTATTTTATTGAAAAACTTGTCTTTTGGGTATCTTGATAGTATTTTATTGTCATCTGTTAATATTTTCATTTTTTTGAAAAATATAGATTTATTATATTTTGAAAATATGGATTTATAATTTTATATAATTTTAATTTTAAAAATAATTTTATTTTATTTAGAAAATTCGTATTTCTTAAAAACCGTATTTAAATCCTTTCGAGATCGAATGCTCCGTGAGAAGGTCTGCATCTCGCTCTACTAACCCAAGGATGTACGATAATCCGTACCATCCTTTAGAGGGTCCTCTAAAGAGGGTTGTAGATGCATAATTGCAAAGGAAATGAAATACCGCTTTAAAAGAAATCCGGTTTTTAAATTATATGGTATTTTATTGTAATATAGTTCTTTGAAAAAAAAATACATACAATGAGTATCGTGCTATGAAACCAAGTGTGCATGTGGGGTAGGTCGTTACCCCGTGAAGTTTTCCTAAAGTATTGTTAAGCAATTTTGTCGAAAAGATGTGATAACAAAATTCAAGGTATTTTAATGTAAAAGTTCAAATATGGTCATTTTGCATGAGATTCTAGGGTAAAATTTATTCTAGACATTAGTATTAAGATTGCAAGTGAAGTGGTAAAATTAGTTTGACTAAATGATAAAAGAAAATGGAGTTATAGATTTTTGAAAAGATGATATCGGTAATAACTCCACTTTTACCGATTTTATTTAAAAAGAAATTTCAATGAAGAGAAAGGGTGTTTGGAAGGTACTTATGGTTTAGAAAGCTTAAAGAAAAGGTTAAGAAGGAAAGGGTGTCGTCGCGGAAGCTCCAGAATTTGCTTCGATCTTCGCCGGAACCAACTTACTTGCTAACTCCACTTTACTTCACTTGCACTAAAAACTTTTTAGAGAGTTTTGGATAGAATTTTCAAAATGGTGCTGAGCCAAGGTAGGGGGTTGTATTTATAGTGGAGAATTAGGGTTTGGGAATTAAAAGTGTGGATTAAAAGCATTAAAATTGTTTTTAGTTGTGATATGAAAGGTCTCTGTTTGATTGGAGAGAAATCAAACAGTGCAAAGGGGTTAGGGGTAGCTGAAGAGGTGTGTGTGCAAAGCACGGGCTTCATTGGCCCCATCATGACAGTCGGCGCCGGCTTTATTGCCCTTTTGGCCGATCAATCTCGAGGCATTTGCCTTGAGATTCGTGTCACTTGATCAATCCTCTATTTAAATCATTTTCCACATGTTTGATTTTTCTGAACTTTTCATTTCCCCGTGTATTGTACGTGAAATCTTTTGGGCTTCCAAAAAGTTAAAAAAATTCAGAAAAAATAATATGTCTGATGGGAATCAAACACAGGGGCTAAATCACAGCAGTGTAAAGGCTTTACCAGTGAGCTACAAGTTATTTCTTGCTATTATTTAACAAAAGTAACTTATAACTCAAACTTAGATTCTAAAACTCATTTCTTGTATATTAACAGAAAATTTTCGTACAAAGATTTTAGAGTCATTACAAGCTATAAAGAAGCCATCTCATCCGATATTGCAGCTCGTTGGCTAGTAGCTATAAATGAAGAGATTGAGTCTCTTCACAAGAACCAAACTTCGAAGCTCGTGAAGTCTAAAAGAGGAAGGAAAATAGTTGGCTGCAAGTGGGTTTTCAAGAAGAAAGAAGGTGACCAGGGGGTGGTTGATACGAGATATAAGGCGCGGTTGGTAAATAAAGGCTATTCGTAGGTGCGGGGAGTTGATTTCACTAAGGTATTTTCTCCGGTTGTTAAACATACCTCCATACGTGTCTTACTTGGTTTGGTAGCTATGCAAGATTTGGAGCTTGAGCAGCTCAATGTGAAGACCGCATTCTTGCACAACGATTTGGTAGAGAAAATCTACATGCAATGGCCCAAAGGTTTTGAAGTTGAAGAAAAAAAAGACCGCGTTTGTTTGTTAGAGAAGCCTCTCTACGGTTTGAAGCATTCACCAAAGTGTTGGTATAAGAAGTTCGACTCCTTGATGAAAGAAATAGGATTTACAAGAATTATGGGCGACAGTTGTGTATATTCGAAGAAGCTCGCCGATGGTTCTTATTTATATTTGCTACTTTATATTGATGATATGTTGATAGCAACGAGATATATGGTTGATATTTAGATTTTAAAGAAACGACTTAAAAGTTAGTTTGAGACCAAGGATTTAGGAGCGACCAAAAAAATACTTGGTATGGAGATCAGGCGCGATCGCAAAGGAAGAAAGCTATACTTGTCTCAATAGCGATATGTTGAGAAAGTTTTGGAACGTTTCAGACGTTAAATCCGTAAGTACTCTATTGGCAGCTCATTTTAAACTTTTAGCTCGTTCATCACCGCAGATAGAGCATGAGATTAGATATTTGTTGAATGCTCTATATGCGAGTACGTTGGGTAGCATTATGTATGACATGGTTTGTACATGACCTGACATTTCACATGCCGTTAGTGTTGTTAGTCGCTATTTGGCATCTCTTGGAGAAAGCCATTGGCAGGCGGTGAAATGGATATTACGATACCTAAGAAGTACGTCTGATGTGGGGTTGATGTTTGGAAGGAACTATGACAATTTGGTTGGATTCAGCGATTCCGATTATGCGGGTGATCTTGACAGACGAAGGTCGATTATCGGTTATGCGTTCTCTTTGAGAGGATGTGCCATCAGTTGGCGTGCATCGTTACAGTCTACGGTAGCGTTATCTACGATGGAAGCGGGGTATATGACCGTTCGGGCCGTTAAGGAAGTAATCTGGTTAGAAAGACTATTTTCAGAACTTGGTATTCCAAAGGATACCACAATAGTCTTCTGTGAAGCCAAAGCGCGATTCACTTGATGAAAAATCAGATGCATCATGATAGGACAAAGCACATTGACGTGAGATATTCGTTCATACAGAAAGTTGTTGAGAAAGAAAAGATTATTATGAAGAAAGTTGGCACAACGGACAATCCAGCGACATGTTGACAAAGTCTCTTTCAATTGTTAAGTTTAAGCATGGCTTAAACTTAATTGGAGTGCGTCGCACTCATTTGAGCCCTTGAGGGGTTTTGTGGTGAAGATGGAGCTGTTATTATTTTAATGGAGGAATTTGTGGAATGCGGGATAAGATGGAGATTTGTTAGATGTGCTTCACATTCAATTCCCTAAGATTTCCTACTCGATGATCCGGAATTATCACGAAACTACATGGAGATTTAATGTCATCTACAGGTCAGACGTCTGGTAGTCTTAGCGACAGACGTCTGCCTCTGCTCTGTATCCACGAGCATGCTTTGGACAGACGTCTGCCTCGATAAAGTTCAAACGTCTGCCGAGCGCTCTGCTTTTTTGGAAGAAAAATTCAAACGTCTGACCATCTCTTGTTCAGACGTCTGGTTTACGCTCTATTAGTTCATGACTAAATACCAGACGTCTGCCAATTCCTTCAGCAAACGTATGCCGTATGTGTGGACCGGTTATTTTCTTAGTTAGGAAATTAGTTTTTGGAAGAAATCTTTTGTATGATATATATGATAGCTTATTTTAGTCCTAAATATGATGCATTTTGTTAATTTGTGATAACCCATTGATAATTGTGAGAGATTTAGGGTTTGAGAGAGGTTTGTATTCTCCATCGATTTGTACTCCTCCAATATTTGATTATTAATAAAGCTTTGTCTTCGTCTAATTAATAAGTTCTCGTATTTCTATCTTGTCTATGATTTGTTATACTTCTCTATATCTCTAGTTTGGCTTTGTGATTGTCTTAAACGGAACATAGAAAAAATTATTCAAGTTCAACAGTTACAAAGCCAACCAATTGGAATTGGATCAAATGTAATATAAATTTTGTCCAGTTGTGCCAAATGCAGATGGAAATGCAAATGCAAAAAATTCCAGAGGGGAGGGTGGCTGCAAACCACCAACAAAATTGTTGTTTTGGAAATTGTTACTGATTAATTATTGCTTCCATTTGCCTTGTTTGCAGCATATCACCGAAGACATTACAACAATATAAATCCAAAAATCTTGATATCCATCTTAAGCTAAAAAAGAAAACTAGGACAAGAAACAAACATATGTAATGGCTACTTAGACAATCATTTAAAACCTAAATATAAGATACTCTTATATATGATTATGATTAGGCTAAATATGTTTTTGTTGTTCTTCTTGAAAGATTTTATTACCTTTAGTTCTAATTTTTTCTCGAATTTCTAAATATGTTGAACCTCTTTCCTTTCCCTTTGTAAACGGATGCATTTACGTTTTTTAATATAAATGTTTATGAGACAGGCTTGTTGAGCTCTGCTCTTCTCTCAAAAAAATAAATAAATTATGATTAGGCTAAAATCTTTTAGGACACTAATAAAGTTCACATAAGGGATTTATAACCCACCCTCATAATTTTGGGACTGCATATTTCTTTTGTCCAGCCTTGCCTTGTTAATTTTTCATGATAAAAGCATCTCTCTATTTAGTTAATAGAATAAGTTTTCTCCTAATTAGATGATTTCATCTTCTAGTTTAAATAGAACTCTTTTTATCTGAATAAAGCTATTTTCTTATATCTTATAGGAGTTTCTCTCCTTATTCAAATTCAAATTTAAATTCATCTCTGAAAGAATCTTTTCTTAATCTTATCTATATCCAAGTAACAATTCAAATTTAAACTAGACAACGCTCTCACATGGACCGGAAACCGACTCATATCACGAACAATAAAATTACATGCCAAGACGATATTCCAATCATGGCCCATGTGCATGCATGCCATCTTAACCATATGAAAAATATATGTTCGTTGCTATGTTATGGTCACAGAAATAGTCTTTCTATGTTGCATCGTAAATATATGTGGCTTATTTCATTGAACCCCCGTTTGATGTAATATCCAAAACCCCCCGAGCCATTATTGTCAGTCAAAAACCTCCTATACTTTAATTCCCTTGCTTCGCAGCCCCCTAACCATTAAATTTAAGTTTTAAGTGGTGGCGTGACAGGTCACATGACCATTTTTTGGTTTTTCTTTCCAATTTACCCTTCTTCCGTCCTTATAACAATATGGTTTCTGACGTGCGTCGGATCACATCAAGATGTTGCCTTCCGTTGATCTGCTGATGGCGGCAATAGACGGCTGAGGTTGGATCTGGAGACTGGCTCCTGAAGCGTGTGGATCTCAATGGGTTTGAGGTTGTTTGGGCCGAGCTACCTGCAAGGAAGTCTCGGGATGGTTGTACCATAGAGAACCCTCCGACGATCAAGTTAGAGAGGAAATCCGAGCAGAGTAACGGTTTAGTGGAGTAAAAATGGCTTACTTGAACCATCTGAAGGAGGGGTTTAAATAGTGGTGGCAGCAGGCAGGCAGGCGCGAGAATCACGCCGGCCGTTACGCTCCCGACGTCACGCCCGCGTGATGAGCGGGGTCCGCATTAATGGCGAAACGGGCTCATTAATGGGGGGGATCGTGATAGTGTGGAACGCGGGATGTAGCCGGCGGATATCTCGTGCATGGCGAGATTCGTGAGAGTGAGGCGGTTGCGCCTGTGAGTGGTGTCGTTGGTCGGTCGATTAGACCGAGGAAGATGACCTCGGCGGGAGAGCTCGCGGACGAGCGGGAAAGCCGAGGTATCTTGGTTCTGCGGTAGCCCGGAGACGAGCTGATAGGGCCGAGGAGGCTAGTTGTGTGGGAAGCTCGGAGACGAGCCAAAGTTGTCTGTAGGACGGGCATACTAACGGTCCGGTCGGTCACTGTGGGTCCTTTCTTGCAAGCTTCGGGATATGTCATCTGCCACGTGTCATGATCTGGGAGATCACCGATATCGAGCATCATCATTAGAGCCCCACTCTCGTCCCGACCAGCTGACGGGTCGAGTCGAGAGTAGTCTGCCGGGTCACCCGAGGTGAGCTCCTTTTCGAAGATATCGTCGGGGCGTGTTCCCGGGCAATCTGTTGTATTTCCTGGATGACGCCAGCGAATCTGAGGCGAGATCTTTGCATTAAAGGGAATGCGCCGGATCGTGCATACGTTCACCGAAGCGACTGCCCACGTGTCGGGCACAGGTTGGCAGCTGACGCGACAGGCCGCAGGTTCTCTACGCCCGATGGGGTGCGGCCAATGTGCGCATGACAGGCGGAGCGATGGTGACCGTTGAGTGCGAAGAGTCATTTTGGCGAGAGATGACTGCCGCCGTTGGATGTGTTACGCCAGCTGCTATAAATAGAGGTAGGGTCCATATGAGGACCCATTCCTCTTCATAATTTCGTCGTCTTTGGTCTTGTCAGCTCGGCGTTCTCCTCTTTAGGTCGGGATTCCTGCGTTTTCTCTTCCGAAGACTCCCTTCATCAGGTTAGATGTCTTCCTCTTAGGGGTTTATAGATGTAGTTAGGGTACAGTCTGGGGAGCCCTCTGTGGATTCTTCCTCTTCTCATTCTTCTTCTTCTTCTTCTGGATCGGAGTCCTCCCAGAGAGTTAGGGTCAGATCCTCTTCCCAGGGTCGCCCGACAGGGGCGGTTCCTAGAATGGAGGTCGCGGATGCGCCTGGCGTGTCGTCCACGGTGAGGTACGAGGAAGAGCTCTCCACCGTTCGGACTCGTTTCCATATTCCTCCCGTCTACATATTGCGTTTGGCCGAGGAAGGGGAGAGGGCAGATCAGGTACGGGGCGAGGAGATTGCCCTGTATTTGGAAGCCTTTTGGGTTGGAATGTGCCTGCCCTTCACCCCCGAGGTTGTTAGAGCGCTGATTCATTTCGGGTTAACCCCGGGACAGCTAGTGCCGAACTTGTAACACCCGAGCCCAATAATACTATGTATATTACTAGTTGAGGGTTATATATTGCTCATTCCAATTTTCCTGATTTTCTAGTGTTTATTGCTAAATTTTACCCGGTTAAGTCATTTTGGCACATAACAAATTTTAACTCCGAAAATGAAATTTAAGATGTCCATGTTAGCCTACTCGTCGCCACTAGTCGCGTGGTAGCGTCCGCGTGCCGAGATTCCGTTCCGTTTGGCTAAACGGGCCAGTTTGGGCGACTACGCGCGCGTACAAGTGTCCGACTTGGGGGCATGCATTTTAATCATTAAACATCTCTTTTCAAAATTTGGAACCCGCTTAAAATCCTATAATTTGAATTTGGAACATTTGGGCGCAACCCGGGCGCGATTTGAAAATGTTTCATTTCGCTCCAAAATGGCCCATTTAAATTTAATATCTAATATCCATATTCTAATCTATATTCTTTCATAACAGCAAATATGCGCATTTTCCTTATCAAATCCAATCTCGTGGCCAATCACGAGCTCCTAATGAGCTCGTGGGGCCCGCCTCTCCTTCCCTCAGTCTCTCTCTCTCCTCCCTTAATCTCTCTCAAATCTTTCTCTCTCTCTCCCCTATCTCTCTGTCTCTCTCCTCTTTCTCTTTCTCTCTCTCTCTCAACAACTCTCTCTCTCTCTCCCTCTATAAAACCCCATGCACGCAGCCGCCTCCTCGACCCACCTTCCATCGCGAGAAACCCCTCAACCCTAACCCTAGCTCACCGCAGACCTCACCACCGTCGCCACCGCGACTTCGCCGTCGCCGCCCTCGCCACCACGAGACCGCCGCACTTTCCTTCCCTCCTTCCTCCTCCTTCCCGCGCCTGCAACCCATCTCCCCGACGCCTCCATCCCCTCGCAGACCTCGCCGTCGACGTCGCCTCCGACCGTCGAAGCCTCCCCCGACTCCCTCTCACCCTCCTCGACGAGACCTAGTCGTCGTTTCCTTCCTCCCCTCGCCGGAACAGTAAACCCGAGCCCAAACCCTTCGCCTGCACCTCCCCTGTTCGCCGGAGAAGCGCGCCGGCGACCTCGTCGACGCCACCTCCGACCACCTCTCTCTCTCCCACGACCACCAGAGCCGACCACACCCTTCTCCACTCGTCGCACCCCTCTCCAGCGAGCCCAGCGGCTGTTCCAGCCTTCACAGCCACCGTCGCGGCCTCGCCGGCATTCCAGTGCCGTCGGACCCGCCGTGGTCACCCCCTGGTGTCTCCCGGTAAGTTTCCTTCTCCTTCCTTTTGGTACAACCCCCGCTGGTCGTTAGTTTGGCGTATATCGTATTTTGTCGCTAACTCCGTTACTTTTGACATTTTGCCGGAATCCGACCGTGCCGTCTGACGAACCCGACGCTCCAGCGAAGCCCCCTGGTCCGTGTGATCCCGTTGACCTCTGTTGGGACTCGATCCGTGGCCCGTGCTTCCGTATCGTGGTTTCTACCGACATCGCATCCGTGTTCCAATTTGCAGACCGTCGAGGCAAGTATCTGAATACCTTCTTGAACATGCTAGCGTGCGAGATCCAGTCTCGCCACGCAATTTAATTCCAACTATTTAATACCGTAACTTAATGATGACATTTGATATCGTAATATTGCTATTACCCTCATAACGGAATCGTTGCAACCCACATCACTCCATGCTTTAACTAAACAAAACAACTGAATCTGATCTGCTTGAACTGTTAAACTATTCTCGAGACAATTATTATGCTTAGTGTAATCCCATGTAGTTCCTAAATTCATATTGTGAATACTGCTTTACCTTGTGGCTTTTGCACCTCAATGGTGCGTGAACCGGATTAATATGAAAATACAACATCTCTGTGTTCACATAGAATAATAATTGTTATTTGCTGTTCCCTGCTACTGTTCATTATTTGTTACTATACCTGTTATCATCATATACCTGATTGCATTACATATTGACCGATCTTGACACACCTGACACATGTACTGATACACCGGACACAACACCCTGTACATATCGACTCTACCTGTTGAAAGTAACCTGACCTGTTACCTGATCTTATGCCTAATGCCGACAAACCTAACCATTCCTGCTGTCGATCCAGACAGACCTACCTTTACTTGACTTGTGTTGGCATTAGTTCTTGACTACTGAATACCTGACTGACATACATAGTTTGGGGGTATGGGGAAATCAAAGGTGAAACCGACTTGTAACTCAACAGTTCGATACATTGTTCTGATCAGTCTTACGGGCTTGGCCAGCTCCGGAGTGTTGATGCTGACATCACTCATCTACCCTACTACCTTTTACTGCTTAGCGGCACGTCTCGGATTCAGCCCCGAGAATTATGACCGTGGTCCCGGGCACGCACGGGATACTATTGAGTTACATCGACGATTCATCAATTGGTTTCAAAGACTATAGAGTAGAAAACCTGATAGGACAATTTAGTCACTACTGCACATTACCCTGTTTATTACTTCTTATTGCTGCTTTATTCGTGTTCATGCTTGCATTGTTTATTACCATGTTTATGCTGTATACTTGATATCGTGACGCGCTGACGTCTGGGTTTTGCATGGCCCAGATTCCGTACCTTTGTCGTCGACCGAGAAGGAGTACTTCAGCCAGCAGGCTGAACTGTGAGTTCTTGAGAGTTTAGTTTATTTATGTCATTTCATTTCCAGATGTGAGCCCGCATTATGGGACATACTGTTTATTCATTGTATTGGATCATTAGCTTCCGCACTTATTGTTTATTGATTCTTGTTATTATGGATTTGGACATGTATTAGTTTAGTTTATTTTACTGTTCTTGATATCTTTACAACCGTAATGTGACTGTGGATGGATACTTCCTACCCACAGGTAGCATGGTTGGCTATGTCACGTGCCCAAATCTTGCGTACTCTGGGAAGCGGGGCGTGACATGGTTTTATGGTATCAGAGCCATAGGTTAGTTGGGTTGACTCTTTGTAGTTGGGTATTGCACCCGATACACGAATCAGAATACCCGTGATTAGGAAACATGTCCTGCCACCTTGACCGTTTTACCGTTCTTGAATCATTCTTCCAGATCATGTCGACATGCAAACTTACTTTGCATTGTCAAGCTTGAAAACCTAACTTCTTGTTATCTCTAGGACTTAGGCGACTTGGGTGGAGTTAAGTAATTGCGGCTATGATACCGCGGCATAGCTACAATGCAGCACTCTATTTAAGTATCTTGGAGTTCTAGCCTTGATTTATATATATTGAATCTATCATCATGCTAATGTTGTTGTTTTGATTTCAGGACCATGGCAGATAAGAATTTCAAGACGTATCAGAGGCGTGTGGATGAAGCCGCCATGTTAGGAGTGATACGAGGGATGTTGGAAAATCAGAAGAGGCAAACTGAGTTGATCCAACAGCAAGCAGATTCATTTCAGGAGGGTTTGCAGGCTATTCAGCAGTCTGTAAACACCGCTGTAGCGAAGCCAGTTGACCGGGTAGGGACCGTGGCAGATTTCAGACGGTTGGGTCCTACTACGTTCACTGGCTTGGAGGAGCCGTTGCCAGCCGAGCAGTGGCTTGTGGACACAGAGAATTTATTGATTGCGGCACAGATCCCAGAAGACAAGAGAGTTGATGTGGTGCGCATTCAGCTGGTGGATTATGCCCGAGAGTGGTGGCTTGTGGAGGAGACCCGCTTGTCCAAGCCAATCAGTTGGGCAGATTTCTCCAAAAGTTTCTTGGAAAAGTTCTTCCCGCGGACTGCACGGGAGGAAATGGAGGAGAGATTTATTGGGCTGAGACAAAATGGGGCAGCTGTGGATGTGCATGCAGCGGAGTGGACGAGACTTAGCCGTTTCGCTGGACCCTTAGTCGCCAAGGAGGCAGACAGGGCGCGAAGGTTCTTGCGCAGTTTGGATGTGGACATCCAGAGGCAGATTGTCTCCCTGGGTTTGGCCACCTTCTCGCAGGTTCTTACGGCAGCCAGAGAGCAACAGAGTCTATCAGGATCGAAAGGGAACCTTCACCAGACAGCAGTTGCGGCCAGGAAGCCTGCATTTGTACCTAACCGAGATCATGGGCGCAGAGGTATTCCAGTGGACCGTCGAGGTGTAGCGCCAATGAAGAAGCCTGTGATCGTTGATCGGAGGAAGAGCGTGATTTGTGATTACTGCCGATTACCTGGGCACGTGCAGAAGGATTGTCGAAGGAGACTAGGACTTTGTCTGGTTTGTGGGGCAGCCGATCACGCAGTTGGTACTTGTCCGTCGAAGCTTCGCACGAGAGATGATATACGGAAGCCTCCGCAGAGACCGTTCCAAGGGCAGAAGCAGCTGACACAAGGACCCAACCAGGGTCGAGCTTTCACTTTGACAGCGGAGGAAGCCAAGGCATCAGGAGAAGTGGTTTCAGGTACTGTACTCGTTCGTGGTTTTCCCGCTTTGGCATTATTTGATTCCGGAGCATCCCACTGTTTTATGTCAGCAAATTTTATAACTACACACTCGATCACCTGCACGACCCTGTCTAGTTTTTGGGACATACACACTGGGAATGGGAAAATCATAGCTAGTAAGGAATGTAGAGATTGTACTGTTGTTGTTTGTGGACGGGAGCTTTTTGCGAATTTCTTGGTGATTGATACGGGCAGTTATGAAGTAGTCTTGGGAATGGATTTTCTTGGCACTTTCCACGCACACATTGATTGTAGGGCAAGGAAAGTAATTTTCCAGATTCCCGGACACCCTGAGTTTACTTTCATCGGAGGAAGCAGTTCTGTCGGGCCCGTCGAGTTTAGGGCTAGGCCGACGAACAGTGTTCTTGCGGCTATGGTTGTGGATAGTAATGAAGAGCCGGCAGTTGTCCGCGACTTTATGGATGTGTTTGAAGATATTTCGGGCTTACCGCCGAAGCGAGATGTGGAGTTTGCGATTGACCTCATTCCTGGTGCAGCGCCGGTATCAAAATCTTATTATCCGATGGCACCGGTGGAATTGGAAGAAGTTAAGAAACAAGTGGGTGAATTACTCGAGAAGGGATGGATTCGAAGCAGCAACTCACCTTGGGGAGCTCCAGTTCTTTTGGTAAAGAAGAAGGATGGCACGAGAAGAATGTGCATCGATTACCGAGAATTAAACCGGGTGACTATTAAGAACAAGTACCCGATCCCTCGCATTGGAGAACTTTTTGAGCAGCTTAGTGGCGCGAGGGTATTCTCGAAACTGGACTTACGATCAGGATATCATCAGGTCCGAGTGAAGGCAGAAGACATTTGCAAGACGGCGTTTCGAACTCGGTATGGGCATTTTGAGTATTTAGTGATGCCCTTCGGAGTGACTAATGCGCCGGCAATATTTATGGACTTGATGAACAGGATCTTTTCACCGTTCTTGGACCAGTTTATTGTGGTATTCATTGACGATATTCTGGTGTACTCAAAGAGTCCGGAGGAGCATGCTGAACACTTAAGGATCGCACTGCAAACGCTGAGACAGGAGAAATTATTCGCGAAGATGAGTAAGTGCGAATTCTGGTTGGAAGAAGTGAAGTTTCTGGGGCATGTCGTGTCCGGCGATGGAATCGCCGTTGATCCCGAGAAGATTGCAGCAGTTCGAGATTGGCCTGTTCCAAAGAATGTTGCAGAGATAAGAAGTTTCCTTGGACTCGCCGGTTACTACAGAAGATTTGTGGAGAACTTCGCTCGTGTAGCTGAGCCGTTAACCAAGCTTACGCGTAAGGAGGTACCGTTTGTTTGGACAGATGGATGTGCATTGGCCTTCGAGACGTTGAAGCAGAAGTTGATAACCGCCCCTATCCTAACCGTACCGGATGATTCAGGAGGACTGGTGATTCACAGCGACGCATCTGGAAAGGGATTGGGATGTGTTTTGATGCAGAATGGGAAAGTCGTCGCTTACGCATCGAGGCAGCTGAAGACTCATGAGCAGAACTATCAACTCACGACTTGGAGCTTGCAGCCGTGATCTTCGCCCTGAAGATTTGGAGACACTACCTTCTGGGCGAGAGAGTTGAAGTCTTTACTGATCACAAGAGTTTGAAATATGTGTTCACTCAGAAGGAGTTGAACATGAGGCAACGCAGATGGTTGGAGCTGATGGCCGACTACGACCTTGATCTTAAGTATCATCCGGGAAAAGTTAATGTCGTGCCAGATGCACTAAGTCGGTTACCAGCAATTCAGTTATTGACTGCACAGAGAGAGATCATTGAGGAGTTTCGGAGATTTGACTTGGAGGTTGTGCTACCGCGTGCCACAGGACAGTTGATGCAGTTGCAAGTACAATCGTCCTTAGTGGAGAAGATTAAAGTGGCGCAATCGCAGGATCCTAGACTGCAAAAGTTTCGAGAGCAGGTTGGAGCCGGACTACGAACCGATTTACTGATCCATGAAGACGGTTCGTTGAGATATGGTAGCCGTGTGTGTGTGCCAAAAGGAGATGTGCGTGAGGAGCTTATGAAGGAGGCACACAGTTCAGCCTACTCTGTACATCCAGGAGGGACAAAGATGTACCGAGATATTCGACAGCATTTCTGGTGGGAAGGTATGAAACGGGAAATCGCTCGCTTCGTGGCTAAGTGCTTGGTGTGTCAGCAAGTCAAGGCTGAACACCAAAGGGTTGCTGGTTTGTTGCAACCACTTCCGATTCCTCAATGGAAGTGGGAACATATAACCATGGATTTCGTGACGGCTTTACCGCGGAGTCCAAAGGGCAACAATGCAGTATGGGTGATTGTCGATCGATTGACCAAGGCAGCTCACTTTATTCCTTTTCGGGTTGGTCAATCGACGGAGACCTTGGCAGAGCGGTACATGCAGGAGATTGTCAGATTGCATGGAGTACCGGTAAGCATCGTGTCCGACCGGGACACTCGGTTCTTGTCACACTTTTGGAGGAGTTTACAAGAAAGTTTGGGGACTCGATTGAAGTTCAGCACAGCTTATCATCCCCA
The DNA here is from genome assembly GCA_030015575.1 of Agapanthus africanus. NCBI lineage: Eukaryota > Viridiplantae > Streptophyta > Magnoliopsida > Asparagales > Amaryllidaceae > Agapanthus > Agapanthus africanus. Next base: position 640,714,181 of record JASDDO010000014.1, on the reverse strand, counting down.
GACTGATGGACAATCAGAGAGAACAATCCAGACCCTTGAAGATATGTTGAGGGCTTGCATGTTAGACTTCAAAGGCTCTTGGGAGGATCATCTACACCTGGTGGAGTTTTCGTACAACAATAGCTTTCAAGCGACAATTCAGATGGCTCCGTTTGAGGTGCTGTATGGTCGTAAGTGCCGTTCACCTGTTTGTTGGGATGATGTTGGTGAACGAAGGTTACTAGGACCAGATTTGGTGGTACAGACAGTCGAGAAGGTGAATACAATCAGAAAGCATATGAAGGCAGCTCAAGACAGACAGAAGAGTTGGGCCGACACGTCAAGAAGACCTCTAGAGTTCACCGTGGGCGATTTGGTATTCCTGAAGATATCACCGACTAGAGGGGTGATTCGCTTTGGAAGTCGGGGAAAGCTTAGTTCCCGATTCGTTGGACCCTTCGAGATATTGGAGCGTGTTGGAGAGGTATCGTACCGGTTGGCGTTACCACCGTCATTAGCAGGAGTTCACGATGTGTTTCATGTGTCTCAACTACGGAGGTATGTTCGTGATGAGACTCATGTCTTGGATCATTCGGAGTTGACCGTTCGGGAGGACCTGACTTTTGAGGAGCGACCAGTCGAGATCAAGGATCGAAGAGAAAAGGTTCTTAAGAACAAGGTTATCCCTCTTGTGCTAGTTTCTTGGGGTAACCGATCGCATGGAGAATCTACTTGGGAGCGAGAAGACGAGATCCGGCAGAAATTCCCCTATCTTTTCCAGTAGTTAGTTATCTTGTATTCTTGGAATTTCGAGGACGAAATTCTTTTATAGTTGGGTATGATGTAACACCCGAGCCCAATAATACTATGTATATTACTAGTTGAGGGTTATATATTGCTCATTCCAATTTTCCTGATTTTCTAGTGTTTATTGCTAAATTTTACCCGGTTAAGTCATTTTGGCACATAACAAATTTTAACTCCGAAAATGAAATTTAAGATGTCCATGTTAGCCTACTCGTCGTCACTAGTCGCGTGGTAGCATCCGCGTGCAGAGATTCCGTTCCGTTTGGCTAAACGGGCCAGTTTGGGCGACTACGCGCGCGTACAAGTGTCCGACTTGGGGGCATGCATTTTAATCACTAAACATCTCTTTTCAAAATTTAGAACCCGCTTAAAATCCTATAATTTGAATTTGGAACATTTGGGCGCAACCCGGGCGCGATTTGGAAATGTTTCATTTCGCGCCAAAATGGCCCATTTAAATTTAATATCTAATATCCATATTCTAATCTATATTCTTTCATAACAGCAAATATGCGCATTTTCCTTATCAAATCCAATCTCGTGGCCAATCACGAGCTCCTAATGAGCTCGTGGGGCCCGCCTCTCCTTCCCTCAGTCTCTCTCTCTCCTCCCTTAATCTCTCTCAAATCTTTCTCTCTCTCTCCCCTATCTCTCTGTCTCTCTCCTCTTTCTCTTTCTCTCTCTCTCTCAACAACTCTCTCTCTCTCTCCCTCTATAAAACCCCATGCACGCAGCCGCCTCCTCGACCCACCTTCCATCGCGAGAAACCCCTCAACCCTAACCCTAGCTCACCGCAGACCTCACCACCGTCGCCACCGCGACTTCGCCGTCGCCGCCCTCGCCACCACGAGACCGCCGCACTTTCCTTCCCTCCTTCCTCCTCCTTCCCGCGCCTGCAACCCATCTCCCCGACGCCTCCATCCCCTCGCAGACCTCGCCGTCGACGTCGCCTCCGACCGTCGAAGCCTCCCCCGACTCCCTCTCACCCTCCTCGACGAGACCTAGTCGTCGTTTCCTTCCTCCCCTCGCCGGAACAGTAAACCCGAGCCCAAACCCTTCGCCTGCACCTCCCCTGTTCGCCGGAGAAGCGCGCCGGCGACCTCGTCGACGCCACCTCCGACCACCTCTCTCTCTCCCACGACCACCAGAGCCGACCACACCCTTCTCCACTCGTCGCACCCCTCTCCAGCGAGCCCAGCGGCTGTTCCAGCCTTCACAGCCACCGTCGCGGCCTCGCCGGCATTCCAGTGCCGTCGGACCCGCCGTGGTCACCCCCTGGTGTCTCCCGGTAAGTTTCCTTCTCCTTCCTTTTGGTACAACCCCCGCTGGTCGTTAGTTTGGCGTATATCGTATTTTGTCGCTAACTCCGTTACTTTTGACATTTTGCCGGAATCCGACCGTGCCGTCTGACGAACCCGACGCTCCAGCGAAGCCCCCTGGTCCGTGTGATCCCGTTGACCTCTGTTGGGACTCGATCCGTGGCCCGTGCTTCCGTATCGTGGTTTCTACCGACATCGCATCCGTGTTCCAATTTGCAGACCGTCGAGGCAAGTATCTGAATACCTTCTTGAACATGCTAGCGTGCGAGATCCAGTCTCGCCACGCAATTTAATTCCAACTATTTAATACCGTAACTTAATGATGACATTTGATATCGTAATATTGCTATTACCCTCATAACGGAATCGTTGCAACCCACATCACTCCATGCTTTAACTAAACAAAACAACTGAATCTGATCTGCTTGAACTGTTAAACTATTCTCGAGACAATTATTATGCTTAGTGTAATCCCATGTAGTTCCTAAATTCATATTGTGAATACTGCTTTACCTTGTGGCTTTTGCACCTCAATGGTGCGTGAACCGGATTAATATGAAAATACAACATCTCTGTGTTCACATAGAATAATAATTGTTATTTGCTGTTCCCTGCTACTGTTCATTATTTGTTATCATCATATACCTGATTGCATTACATATTGACCGATCTTGACACACCTGACACATGTACTGATACACCGGACACAACACCCTGTACATATCGACTCTACCTGTTGAAAGTAACCTGACCTGTTACCTGATCTTATGCCTAATGCCGACAAACCTAACCATTCCTGCTGTCGATCCAGACAGACCTACCTTTACTTGACTTGTGTTGGCATTAGTTCTTGACTACTGAATACCTGACTGACATACATAGTTTGGGGGTATGGGGAAATCAAAGGTGAAACCGACTTGTAACTCAACAGTTCGATACATTGTTCTGATCAGTCTTACGGGCTTGGCCAGCTCCGGAGTGTTGATGCTGACATCACTCATCTACCCTACTACCTTTTACTGCTTAGCGGCACGTCTCGGATTCAGCCCCGAGAATTATGACCGTGGTCCCGGGCACGCACGGGATACTATTGAGTTACATCGACGATTCATCAATTGGTTTCAAAGACTATAGAGTAGAAAACCTGATAGGACAATTTAGTCACTACTGCACATTACCCTGTTTATTACTTCTTATTGCTGCTTTATTCGTGTTCATGCTTGCATTGTTTATTACCATGTTTATGCTGTATACTTGATATCGTGACGCGCTGACGTCTGGGTTTTGCATGGCCCAGATTCCGTACATTTGTCGTCGACCGAGCAGGAGTACTTCAGCCAGCAGGCTGAACTGTGAGTTCTTGAGAGTTTAGTTTATTTATGTCATTTCATTTCCAGATGTGAGCCCGCATTATGGGACATACTGTTTATTCATTGTATTGGATCATTAGCTTCCGCACTTATTGTTTATTGATTCTTGTTATTATGGATTTGGACATGTATTAGTTTAGTTTATTTTACTGTTCTTGATATCTTTACAACCGTAATGTGACTGTGGATGGATACTTCCTACCCACAGGTAGCATGGTTGGCTATGTCACGTGCCCAAATCTTGCGTACTCTGGGAAGCGGGGCGTGACAGAACTCCTGGAGGATTCTCCTCGGGTTCCTGGTCCGTTTGAAGTTGCAGCTGATCCCTTTCAGGCTGTCCACCCTTGCCTCCTCTCCCATTTACAAACGTCATCCCGGCACTCGCACGGGCGACCCATGGTGGGTTTACATCTCCTTCAGGAAACAATGGGGGAGTGCTGCCGGGTCAGGAATCGTTGTCATGCCTTCTTCCATCCACGATTGGAAGAAGAAATTTTTCTTTGTTGGGCCGCCAGAGGGTGAGAACTGGCCCGTGCCTATCCAGTGGTCTAGGTATAGGTGCCGATAGGAGAGTCAGTCCAACATGTAGGGTTCCTAGGCACACTAATGAGGTCTCACAAAGCATCAACCATGCCAATTTCAAAATTTTCCGGTGCCGAGAAACCCTAATGCGATCGTTAACAAGAGAATAGGCGAAACATGAAAGTAGTAAACAACTTTACTGCAAAGTGAAAGAGACTACAACCTTTGTAGATCCGGTCCTCCACTTCCTTAGCTCCATGACGATGTCCCCTCGCTGCGATCATCGGATCTCGGACTCTAGTGTTGATTTCAAAGGAGAAATGATCGGGCTAGGTCGTCGACTTCGATGCCGAAGATGATCTACGTCGAGGCAACACAAGATCAACCTCCAACTTCACCAAGCCATGAAACTTGTGAAGAAAACACCCTATACTACTTGGCAAGTGGTAGAGGATGAAGAAATAGAAATTGGGTTCACTTTGGATTTGGATTTCTCACTTGGAATCATCACTTGACATTTTTGAAGCAAGCTTTTCTTTTCTTTCTCAAGAGGAAGAAGAAGAAGAAAAAGAATAATGAATTAATTCCAAAAAGAAAAATGAAGTGATGGTTATCATAATGCAACCATGGATGAGGCTAACTCATGTAGAGAATAAACTAGGGTTGAGGGAAATGGTTAGGGTTAAGGAAAGAAACAAAATGGTCAAAGCATTTCAAAGCTTCATGAAGCTTCAAGAAAAAAAAACAAAGAATGCCACCATTTTATTTTATCCAAAAGAAATAAATAAATAAATAAATTAAAACCCTAACCATTTACTTAACCAAGGTTTAAATCAAACATACACCCAAGTTTGCATGTATCACCAAACATGATACAATCTTGTGCACAAAAATATATCACATATACAATGTGCACAAACAAGTGAGAAAAACATCTTAAGTGAACCAATATTAGTTAATGTAAAGAAATATATCAAATATATAATTATACATTAAATCATTAAATCAACACTTGATTTAACGATCCGGTCACATCACATATGACCGACTAATATCCAATGTATCGACTTATCGAATCAATCCTCGATTCGATAACTAGGTTATATCGCATACAACCAATCGATACATTCATCGCGAGAATAGAATACGGTATCACATACACGCATTATTCTCGGTCCCGCACATATCTCATATGCGCTCCTATTTCGTTTCGCTTGAGCCAGGAAACCTCTGTGTAGGACTCTAAAGACTCGTCAATACGCCGACAGCAGATGATGATCATATCAAACACCCATAAGCCGCAAGCGGTCTGCTAAACGTAACGGCCACCCGGGTATTGAGCGATCAGAAGATCAACGAGCAAGCCCGCTCACACTCCTGTGAATCCAACCAGTAACACTTACCGTACAGTCCGGTCTGTTCGTCTGATATGTCGCATATCTTGCCTAGGGGTGGTAAACGTCAGACCCCAATAGATCGATAAGTCGTGTCGATATGAGGTCTATAACAGTTCGAGAAACTACTGGTAACACTTACCAGTAAATCTCAGCAACCCTGGCCAGGGATTTCCGGTTATAGCCAATCGAACACAGCGCAACATCAACTCCCTATACCGGGAGAGACGAATCCCCTCCTATCGCTCATTGGCTCCATGTGATTCGGGACTGTACCCAAAAACCACCGTTTTGCACGCCCTCTTGGACGTGGTAAGGTGGAAATCAAAGCACAGTGGGAATCACACAAGACTCTATGACGATCTCGGGTCTACAGAGTAACCTGTACCAGTGTCACCAGAGAACTGCCATCTGACGTAAGGTATAATACCATCTGGGAGTTCTCGGCGAGTACGTCCAGTGTACCCAGTCTCCACTGAGCACCCGTATATCATCTCTGATGTCAAACACCAATGGATATGGGATCATCCATCGCCCATCTGTATGGGTCGAGAAGGTATACGCTAGTCTACTCTGGTATATCGATGCCCCGTCTCAATACACCCACGACTAGGGACCTTGAAGGATGTACTTATGGACTACCATGTCCCCACTAGTATGATCCGCATCATAGTCCAGGTAGTCAAGTACAATCCTAAGGGCTTTACCAACATGTAACAGAGAGACAATCAGTATACACGTTAAGGTAAAGAGTAACCAGATAGCATACTATCATGTCGAGCAAGAAAGTCCTCCCTATATATGTCCCAGCATCCACTACAATATATATCCTATGTACAGTAATGGCCTCTAGGGCATACATATAACTAACAATCTCCCACTTGCACTAGGGCCATCTGTAGCAGTGGTTGTAGTATCTCATACTCAACCATCCCATAAAAGTCTCTCTCTGGGAAAAGGCCTTTGTGAGTGGATCCGCCGTGTTGTCCTCTGAGTCTACTCTCCTAACCTCAATCACCCTGGAGATCAACTATCTCCATGATCAGGTGATACTGCCTTAGAATATGTCTGGATCACTGATGGGATGGGCATTCCTTGGCATAAGCCACAACTCCATTGTCACACAATGGCAGGAACGAAGTTCATCTCATGAACTAATATACATCCAGACTGCCTCTTTGGTAGCATCTTAAGTAGCGATGTATCCAGCCTTTATCGTCTAGTAAGCCACGGTATCTAGCTTGGAACTCTTCCAACATACCGCCCCTTTACTGAGGGTAAAGACAATGCTTGTGACTGACTTTCAGTTGTCCTTATCACCCTGGAACCCTTCCAGTGATTCTCCCCCGGACCAATTGATACCTCTCACTACAACTAGTGAGTATCCTAATATCCAATTAGATCTATCTCATAGATCCAAAACCCAGGGTTTAGTAGGTATCACTTTGATCCTATATGGAGAATCATTGTGATAAGCGGAGATTGATCGAGCGTAGCATAGGAAACTCCTTCCCTATTAAGAGTATGTCATCCACGTACTCTATAAGGATCACTACCATACTCCCTACTACCTTTTTGTTTATACAAGGTTCATCTACCATTTTGATGATGTCAAACTCTTTGACTAACACATCAAAACAGACGTTCCAACTCCGCGATACCTGCTTTATCACATAAAGCATCTTGCACACGTTTCCGCTGCTCCCACTATTTACGAAGCCCTCTGGCTGTGTACTTATAGACGTTCTCTTCTAAAACATCATTTAGAAAAGCAGTCATGGCACCCAACCGCCAGATATCGTAGTCATGGTATGTAGCCGTGGCAAGTAAGATCTGGATGGACTTAAGCATAGCCACTGGAAAAAGATTTCATCATTATCCACGCCTGGTCGATGACGAAAACCTTTAACAAGTCTAGCTTTGAAAGTCTCAACTTTTCCATCTACACCAAGTAATCTTCTAAAGATATACTTGCTCCTGATTGGGGATTTAACCCTTCATATATAGCAACCAAAGTCTATACTTTGTTGGTGTATAAGGATTCCATCTCAGATCGATAAACATCCAGCCATTCTTACAGAGTCTCACTCCTGATGGCCAGCTCGAAACTAGTTGGGTCATCATTTCATGATGCAATCCTCGCTCCCACTGTCATAGAGAAACCGAAGTAACTCTCAGGTGGGTGAGGAACCCTACTAGATCGGCGGAGAGGCTGAGGTTCGTTGGTATCTACTGAATCCTTTGGTTCTACCAAATCATCTGCTGTAGTTTGTATAGCTGGAACCTTTCCAGTTGTACATAACAGACCTTGCCTTGAGCTTGTCCGGATTTTGTTTTTAGACATAGGCCGGACAACCCCAAATCTTAACTAACTTAAGATATGGGCTCTTCCCTTTCCATATCACATATGAAGTGGTGGGCAACTGATTTGATCGGAACCCTATTCAATAGGTATGCAGCTTCTCAAGCGCATAACTCCCAAAAGGAAATTGGTAACTCAGTAGTACTCATCATAGAGCACACCTTATTATATAGGGTGTGATTGCTCCGCCCCGATACACCGACGTACTGTGGTGTATACGGAGGAGTAATGCTGAGAGAGAATATCATTCTCCTTTAGAAAAGTCCAAGAATTCCGTGCTCAAGTATTCTCCTCCTTGATCACATCAAAGGACATAATACTTATACCCATTTTGGTTCTTTACTTCTAACTTATATTCTGTGAATATCTCAAAAGGTTCGGACTTGTGTTTCAACAGGAACATATGTCTGAATCTTGAGAGATTATCAAAGAATGTAATGAAATACAAAGAACCGGTCTTGGCATGTATAGACAGGGGACCTACATACATCAACATGTATCATCCCAAGAGTTCACTAACTCTTTCTCTGTTTTCAATAAACAGAGCTATGGTCATCTTATCTTTGTGACATGACTGGCGAGTTTCACAAGATGTAAATTCAAACTAATTTAAATATGCATCTTAACGTAACTTCAGCTAGTCGGGTCGCATTGATATGACCTAGTCTACAATACCTCAAGAAGGATCCGTTCATTTCTGAACTCTTCCTCTAGTGTGTGTTCCATATACTAAGAACTGTAGTTTGATTTAGAACATCAATTCTTTTAGATAACGTGCCTGAACTGATCAACTTTTGATATTGGAAATGTTTAAAACATTATCCAACAATACAAAATTTTATCGTTTCTTTACTAATAAAGAGACAGATATGATTTTGTATATCAGGTTCGGTATCTAATAACATTTATTCAGAATCAATGTATTCAGGTAATACAGGGTGACAGTGACCAACAGACCTGGCTGCAACACTTGCACCGTTTTCTGCCTCATGAAACTTATCACCCGTTCTCAGTTCTCCACATTTTTGTAGCCCTATGTAACAGATTACATATCTGGGATCCTGATCCGGTATCAAATACCCAGGACGCAGAGGATACTGAAAAACAGTTCTTTGTAATGAACACACCCGAAGAAGATGCATCATCATGCACTTTCTTCGTTTGGGCGGCATGGGAATTCTGGTATTCTCCTAATTCCTGCTCTGTCTTATAACAATTATAAGTTGGAGCGGGACCAACGTTCCCCAGCTCAGTATAACAAGCGGGTTCGGTCAATATATCCGTATTATTATCTTGATTAAGGCATGACATGGTCGCTACCGGGAGAGAGAGAGAAGAAAACACTCAGCGTATGCTCTTGCAAGATCAGATTGGTTATTATTTTATCTAATCAGGATGGCTCCCACTGTTTTTATCAAATCTTCCTTCAAACCCTAAAAGGAAAGAGTAGCCGGGATTAATTACACGCTATAAGTTCGTCAATCTTTCAGCCAGGCCAGTGTCGGTACTTTGAGGAAGGTCCCCCGTGCTTTCGCACGGACCTAATTACAGTAAACCTCGTTTTCCCAGAGGCGTAACCCCGTTGACACCTTTCTAGACACCTACTTGATCGACTAATTGTAATGTGTAAAACTCTCCCAGGAGTAACTCTTACTCGCAGCGGGTATCGGGATCCAACTATCTCATAGAAGGTATGCAATCTCATTACAAATTTCAACACTTGAAATTCCCGATAATTTTGCCCTTAACGTGCTATGACCTTGACGAAAGCCAACAAACCATAGCCCGCTAGTCAAGTTCAACCCGTCATTTCCTGATTGAATTAAACCCACACGCACGACCCTATACGAAAGCCAACAAAGCCGCACGACTACCCTAATCCAATCGCATCGTATGCAGCAGATAAGCAGCATATAGCTACCGCACACTACACCTTGACGAAAGCCAACAAATGCAGCACGAATACTATATACAACTTATCTGAAATGACGGAGGGCTACGACAGGTTTTTCTGAAAACCTATTGCGTAATGAACTTGATATCGTTGTGGAATCAAATGGTTTTAAATGGAGTGTTTTTGAGGCTTTTCTAGTTTTGCTAAAGGGGTCACTCCCGGTGAAGGGATCGTCGGCCCTTTCCTCATCGAATGTGGTGCGGGATATATCATATATATCACTGTGCAAAGCAGAAACTATAGAAGCAATCAAAAGACAAACCGAGGGTTGTAGCATCTGCCAGTTATTGCTAAAGGGGTCACTCCCGGAGAAGGGATCTCGGCCCTTTCCTTATCGAATAAGGTGCAGGATGTTCTACAAGGAACACCGCGATGCAAAGCAAGAACTGTAGCTACCTGTTTTTATTTTTTTTTGAAATTCGATTCCACAACATCTTAGGTTTCTTTTTCTTTCATTAATTACATTAATGAAGTCCCATCATTTAAATCACCTAAACATCACAGATAAATACGATGTACACTTATGCCATCCGCATTCGCCTCGATATCTCATCGTGCACCGTTAGGTTAGGTAACTAACGACAGAGCGGGGCAGGGCTAGCGCGGGTGTAAAACATAAGTAACGCCTATATAATATACATATATACTATATACAGTATTTATCACAGAACATCAAATGATCACATCACAGATATCGCAGCAGAAGAAACATATGAAACATTGGATATACTAGGACGTCCGTGTTTTCAATACGAGCCAGTATAAAACACGGATTCCACGGTCGCGATGAATAGCCAAACCCACACCCCTAGACCCCTACGAGAGCGTCAAGCAACCCTACCAATTCTAGAGTTAGGAGACCCGGACTCGACTCCTCGAGTTGGTCTCCCACTGGACTCCAGAACCCGGTTAATTGTGCCCTCCTCCTTGGGTCTATCCTAGTGCGGAAAAGTAAATAATTTACAATGGGTGACATCTTCCGCAACCTGGAAGTGCCCCAATAAAAGAATATTACATACAAGTTTTTATATGAATGAAAATGAAAAACACTCATCTCACATAAAAACCCAGGCTATTCAAAACGCGACGATCCAATATAACATATCCAGCAACACATAACATCACATGTCATCAACATAAGTAAATATGCGCATCCCAATAGTCGTTGACATATAGCAACGAAACCGGCGATATCACATATTACACTTACGGTCACAGAAAAGAAAGTGTAAAACAACAACAGTTGGAATCCGCAACCTGCATAGACATCGCATGCCTAACCAAATGAATTCCTTAGACATCGCATGCCTAACAATTATAAACCCTGCATTTTAGTCTCATTATCGAAAACGCTTTTCAATATCAAGTCGGGCAATTCAATAGGATTCCCGACATTCTGATCGAATGCTCGTCGCAAACTTTAGTAGGCAGCCGCACCCCCGATGCCGTCGACGAAGTGCACCAAGGCAGAACACCGCTACCGCGAGCACCCGAACGGATGCTTTCGGCAACGGGGTTCTCCTACAGTCACTTGGTCGGGGCTAAGGGGTGTAGCTGTCTATTAAGTTTATCCAGCGAGTATCCGCATACGCTACGTGATTGCGACGGACTTTTGATCGCATCAAAATTCCGTGGCAACCGATCAAGTGAGACTAAAGTGCTATGTTTATAACATTCATATCAGTTATCTCATAACTACTTGTGGATTCCAAGTATTGTATCCCATTCCAGATAAATAGAAATTGTTAAACTTTCCGATCGAACATTCAAACACCCAAGTTTTCCCAAAACAGCTCAACACATGAAACAAGTTTAAAAACATCCAGTTCATGCCTCAGTACCAACGGTCCAGCCGTAGAAGGGTCAAGCCAACGCCTCACATGTGGCATGCCGTACTGTCCCAAACCCGAAGGTTCAAAGGGCAGTTCAAGACAGTCACATAATCGAGTTAAGGTTTGTTGTCTTCTAGAGGGTCCATCGCGTTACTTGCACTACTTAGAACGTTATTAAACCACGGAAAGATCCAACACTTGGAAATTTCCCGACAGGGGAAAAAGTGGGTATTTATATCCGGTCGAACTTTTTAACATATTTAAAATACCCGGAAAAACACAGACGAAGCTAAACTTCCCGATCGAAACACCGAGTCCCCAATACAACCCAGAAAACTCAACTCTTGAGTAGAAGTTAAAAATTCCCAGAAAATACAGCACTAAAAGATAGGAATTACTGTGCAATTTTCAAGATGTGATGTGACAACTTGGCCGCGGAACCGCCGCACGAGCCATGCTCGTGCCGCGGTTCCGCCGCGCTTTAGACGAATCATGAGCACGTGCTCCACATTAATCCCTAAAAAACCCTGCTGATTTTTCTGCATATTTTTAATTTAGAAAAATGCACAGTTTTGAAAAATGTACAGAGAAGGCTTAGAATTAGGGTTTCGGGGTTCGATCGGGTTTCTAACATCGTCTACGCATCGTCTAAGGCTCTAGCTAGGCTCTGATACCACTGTATGGTTCCTAAGCACACTAATGAGGTCTCACAAGGCATCAACCATGCCAATTTCAAAATTTTCCGGTGCCGAGAAACCCTAATGCGATCGTTAACTAGAGAATAGGCGAAACATGCAAGTAGTAAACAACTTTACTGCAAAGTGAAAGAGACTACAACCTTTGTAGATCCGGTCCTCCACTTCCTTAGCTCCGTGACGATGTCCCCTTGCTGCGATCATCGGATCTCGGACTCTAATGTTGATTTCATCGGAGAAATGATCGGGCTAGGTCGTCGACTTCGATGCCGAAGATGATCTACGTCGAGGCAGCACAAGATCAAGCTCCAACTTCACCAAGCCATGAAACTTGTGAAGAAAACACCCTATACTACTTGGCAAATGATAGAGGATGAAGAAATAGGAAGTGGGTTCACTTTGGATTTGGATTTCTCACTTGGAATCATCACTTGACATTTTTGAAGCAAGCTTTTCTTTTCTTTCTCAAGAGGAAGAAGAAGAAGAAAAAGAATAATGAATTAATTCCAAAAATAAAAATGAAGTGATGGTTATCATAATGCAACCATGGGTGAGGCTAACTCATGTAGAGAATAAACTAGGATTAAGGGAAATGGTTAGGGTTAAGGAAAGAAACAAAATGGTCAAAGCATTTCAAAGCTTCATGAAGCTTCAAGAAAAAAAAAACAAAGAATGCCACCATTTTATTTTATCCAAAATAAATAAATAAATAAATAAATTAAAACCCTAACCATTTACTTAACCAATGTTTAAATCAAACATACACCCAAGTTTGCATGTATCATCAAACATGATACAATCTTGTGCAAAAAAATATATCACATATACAATGTGCACAAACAAGTGAGAAAAACATCTTAAGTGAACCAATATTAGTTAATGTAAAGTAATATATCAAATATATAATTATACATTAAATCATTAAATCAACACTTGATTTAACGATCCGGTCACATCACATATGACCGACTAATATCCAATGTATCGACTTATCGAATCAATCCTCGATTCGATAACTAGGTTATATCGCATACAACCAATCGATACATTCATCGCGAGAATAGAATACGGTATCACATACACGCATTATTCTCGGTCCCGCACATATCTCATATGCGCTCCTATTTCGTTTCGCTTGAGCCAGGAAACCTCTGTGTAGGACTCTAAAGACTCGTCAATACGCCGGCAGCAGGTTATGATCATATCAAACACCCACAAGCCGCAAGCGGTCTGCTAAACGTAATGGACATCCGGGTATTGAGCGATCAGAAGATCAACGAGCAAGCCCGCTCACACTCCTGTGAATCCAACCAATAACACTTACCGTACAGTCCGGTCTGTTCGTCTGATATGTCGCATATCTTTCCTAAGGGTGGTAAACGTCAGACCCCAATAGCTCGATAAGTCATGTCGATATGAGGTCTATGACAGTTCGAGAAACTACTGGTAACACTTACCAGTAAATCTCAGCAACCCTGGCCAGGGATTTCCGGTTATAGCCAATCGAACACAGCGCAACATCAACTCCCTATACCGGGAGAGACGAATCCCCTCCTATCGCTCATTGCCTCCATGTGATTCGGGACTGTACCTAAAAACCACCATTTTGCACGCCCTCTTGGACGTGGTAAGGTGGAAATTAAAGCACAGTGGGAATCACAAAAAACTCTATGACGATCTCGGATCTACAGACTAACCTGTACCAGTGTCACCAGAGAACTGCCATCTGACGTAAGGTATAATACCATCTGGGAGTTCTCGGCGAGTCCGTCCAGTGTACCCAGTCTCCACTGAGCACCCGTATATCATCTCTGATGTCAAACACCAATGGATATGGGATCATCCATCGCCCATCTGTATGGGTCGAGAAGGTATACGCTAGTCTACTCTGGTATATCGATGCCCCGTCTCAATACACCCACAACTAGGGACATTGAAGGATGTACTTATGGACTACCATGTCCCCACTAATATGATCCACATCATAGTCCAGGTAGTCAAGTACACATCCTAAGGGCTTTACCAACATGTAACAGAGAGACAATCAGTATACACGTTAAGGTAAAGAGTAACCAGATAGCATACTATCATGTCGAGCAAGAAAGTCCTTCCTATATATGTCCCAGCATCCACTACAATATACATCCTATGTACAGTAATGGCCTCTAGGGCATACATATAACTAACACAACAATCCCGACGCGGTGAGAGTGGCGGAGTGGGAGCCCATTCCTCGGGCCGACGTGCTGCTTTCTGAGAGAGCCCTTAGTTAGGCTGGGCTCAGCCCCGCCTAGTTTGTCGGTAAGTTAGGAACTTGCAGGCGATCTGTTAGACTTGTGTTTATTTTCATTTCTACTTGTGTTGCTGACTCCGGTGTACTTTGTCTTGTGCAGAATCCATGGACTTGAGCCAACTTCGAGTGGCCATGCGCAAGCCGAAGAAGGGATCGAAAGCTGGAGGTGCCAGCTTCTCCCATCCGACGCCGGCCCCAGCTCCCCCGGCAGCAGCCCCACCCTGGTGTTCGAGTGCGGGCCGTGCCCCGGAGCCCAACCATGCGCTGAGCCGAAAGCGGGTTTTGGAACAGGAGGCCCAGGCTTCAGAGATAGAGACCGACTCCCCGCCGTCGTCTCTCAAGAGGTTCCCCTGAACGATTCCGCGGACCCCGGCCTCTCCGATCTTAGTGGACCAGGGGGACCTCCGCTTTGAAGTACCCTCGGGACTCTCCGTCGCTGACAGCTTGCTGGCCAACATGGAGAGGTCGGCCGGGAGCAAGGTCCCTCGGGGGACTCTCAAGGCGCAAATGGCGGCCATCGCCCAAGAGGCCGTGCAGGTTAGTGCTCGCACCTCACTTGATTTTTCACTCAGTGTCTCATCATTCGCGAGATTTGGAGCCCCCCCTTTTCTTTCTGACCCCCTCTGATTTCTTCAGGTCCTCCAGCACGCCGCCCTCGTCGTCTAGATGGAGGAAGAAGAAATTACCCCGACGATGCGAGCCGCGGACGACCTCTCCTCGCTAGAGGAGAGCTCAAAGTTAGAGATGGAGGCGGCGATGGCAAGGATTGCCGCCCTAGAGGGCGGGGTGGGGACCTGGAAGCAGGAGGTTGCGACCGAGAAGCAGGAGGTCGCCAGGTACCGTGAAGCCGCCCAGGCCGCCGAGGACAAGCTTCAGGACTCCAAGGTGCTCGTCTGCACCCTGAAGAAGTCGGCGGGCACCTTCCGGAAGGAGCTGGGGAGGCGATAGAGGGGACAAAGCGAGTCGAGCTCAGGGC
Source organism: Agapanthus africanus (assembly GCA_030015575.1). Lineage (NCBI taxonomy): Eukaryota > Viridiplantae > Streptophyta > Magnoliopsida > Asparagales > Amaryllidaceae > Agapanthus > Agapanthus africanus. The sequence goes on along the minus strand of JASDDO010000014.1, from coordinate 640,698,678 downwards.
GGTGAAGGCGGTGGAGAATTATAAAAAGTTGGACCATTTTTACACTAACCTAGCCGCAGCCACTACCCTCGTCTGGCATGAGACCCTCGACACCGTTAAGGCTTGGATTTCGGAGTTCCCCGATGAAGAGCTCCGTAATGAATATCCTCGAGGGGACGACGCGCAGGGGGGTGCCCCCGAGAGCACTGCCGGGGAAGGGACCCCCGGCGAGGGCGACGCCGAGGCTCCTATGATGGGTGCTGATCCTCCAGATGCAGCCCGAGTCGTGGTAGATATTGAGCTCCTCGTCTTCTTGTTTCTTTTCTTTTGTTGCATCGGGAATTTTGTAGGCCTCCGGGCATTTTGTAGGGCTGGGGAGCCCAGAATACCCTTGTAAAAGCTTTGACATTGTGAATAAAAACTTTTTGCAGTCGTATTTGCACGCGTATTTTCCTTTGTCAGTAAACACTTGTATTTGCACAGTACTGCCTTTGTGTTATGTCGGTTCTTCGTCTAGCGATTACGCGTCGAGTTGAATCTGTTCATTTTCCAAGTGTGCAAAGACCGGCGGAAAGACGGTATCTCCATGGCCCTGAAGTCGAGGTGGAGATCGCTCAGACGTAGATAGACCGGATGCCTTTTGGTGATGGCTTTGTTCCTTAGTCGCAGAGGCACGGTGAGGTATGCTAAGGACATGCTGAGCAGGGTAGCTGCCCAGTGTCTCATGGTGAGGGCTTAGATCCCTGGCATTGTGGGGTAGAGAACTACCAGCCAGGGATAACCGAGCAAGGGCGGGCTCGATTGCCTCTTGCGAGGGCTTTTGATCCTTAGCGCGGGAGGGGCTGTAAGAGGCCTACTAAGGACGGGCCGAGCAGTGTTGATTCCCGGTGCCTCTTGGCGAGGGCTTTGATCCCTGGCATTGTAGGGTAGGGAGCTACCAGCCAGGGATAACAGAGCAAGGGCGGGCCCGGTTGCTTCTTACGAGGGCTTTTATCTTTAGCGCGGGAGGGGCCGTAAGTGGCCTACTAAGGACGGGCCGAGCAGGGTTACTACCCGGTGCCTTTTAGCGAGGACTTTGATCCTTAAGGATGGGCCGAGCAGGGTTACTGCCCAGTGCCTCTTGGCGAGGGCTTTGATCCTTAATGTTGTGGGGTAGGGAACTAACAGCCAGAGATAACCGAGCAAGGGCGGGCCCGGTTGCCTCTTGGTGAGGGCTATGATCCTTAGCATGGGAGGGGCCGTAAGTGGCCTACTAAGGACGGGCCGAGCAGGATTACTGCCCGGTGCCTCTTGGCGAGGGCTTTGATCCTTAAGGATGGGCCGAGCAGGGTTACTGCCCGGTGCCTCTTAGCGAGGGCTTTGATCCCTGGCATTGTGTGGTAAGGTACTACCAGCCAGGGATAGCCGAGCAGGGTAGTTGCTGGGCTGCCTCTTAGTGAGGGCTTAGATCCTTATGGATGGGCCGAGCAGGGTTACTGTCCAGTGCCTCTTGGCGAGAGCTTTGATCCCTGGCATTGTGAGGTAGGGAACTACCAGCCAGGGACAACCGAGCAGGGTAGCTGCTGGGCTGCCTCTTAGTGAGGGCTTAGATCCTTAGCACGGGAGGAGCCGTAAGTGGCCTACTAAGGATGGACCAAGCAGTGAAGCTGCTCAGTTGCCTCTTGGCGAGAGCTTTGATCCCTGGCGTTGCGAGGTAGGGAACTACCGGCCGGGGATAGCCGAATAGGGTAGCTACTCGGCTGCCTCTTGGTGAGGGCTTTGATCCCTGGCATTGCGAGGCAGGGAACTACCGGCCGGGGATAGCCGAGCAGGGTAGCCGCTCGGCTGCCTCTTGGTGAGGGCTTCGATCCCTGGCGTTGCGGGGTAATGAACTACCGGCCAGGGATAGCCGAGCGAGGTAGCCGCTCAGCTGCCTCTTGGTGAGGGCTTTGATCCTTTTATTATATAAACAAAAAGATCTCGATAAAGATTTACATTGCCTTAGTAAAAAGAAGTACACGCTAGTAGATGCTCTTTTTATTGGCGCGGCTTGAGCTTCTCGAATGTCTGTTAGCCTCCACGACCGGCGTGGGCTGCTGAGCTTCGTAGGTAACCGACGTACCCTCAGCTGACACGACCATGATTTGGCCGATTGTCAACTCGCCGGGAAGAGGACGCTGCTCCTGCTCGCGGTCAGCTTGCCTCTTATCCCGCAAATACGTTGCGAGGTGTCCCGAATGGATGAGCTCCTCGATGTAGTCTCGGAGCTGCTTACAGCTCTCCGTGGAGTGGCCTAGCGACGTGTGGAAACCGCAGTAGGGGCCCCGGGTTCGCTTTAAGGCCATTCGCCAGATCGGGAGAAGCTTGAAGAACTCCTCGCCCTTCGCCTCCTCTAGCAGTACCGTCTTGAAGACGTTGAGCGGGGTGTACTCATGGAACCTCGGGGAGTAGGGTTTTGGTCGCTTGGGTCCCCCTTTCTCTTCCCTCGCCCTTTTCTTTTGGTCGGCTTGATCTACCCGGGGGAGATTTGCGTTCACCTCGGATTCGAGCTGGACCTCACGCTTGGTCCAGGTCTTTACCTCGGCCATGGTCTTAGGTTGCGCTAATGCAAAGGAGCGTAACCACTCCTTGTGCCTAAGACCATACCTAAGTGCTGTGATGACCATCTCGTCCTGGTGCTCTGGGACCTCGAGAAGGGCGTTGTAGAAGCGGGTGACATATGCTTTGAACGTCTCTTTGTCCCCGCTCTTGATCGTGAAGAGATGGTCAACTGTCCGTTTCTGCCTCCTGTTCCCGACGAAGTGGTCGAGGAATTGGGTGGCCAGCTCGTCGAAAGTTGAGATCGAACGCGGTATGAGTCCTCGGAACCAGTCCCGTCCGGAGCGGATGAGAGTGACTGGGAAGGCTCGGCACTGGGCGTTGTCGGAGTTATCTTGGAAGCTCATTCCTGCAGTGAATGCGTCCAAGTAGTCCTTCGGGTCAGATTTGCCGTCGAAGAGGGAGACCTTTTGGGGGCTTGTTCCGAGAGGAGACGTGGATGGCGAGCAGCTCCTCGGTGAACGGTTTGGTGAGAGAGTCGGCGGCATACTTAGCCCCGTCGCTCGAACGGTGACCTTCCCGATACATACCTTCAATCTTCTTCTCGAGGGCATCGAGTCGGTCGTGGTATCCTGACGATTCGGCACATTCTAATCCCTGGCCTCTGCTGTTGGAGACCTGCGTCTGGCCGCGGCCCCGGTTCCTCTCAATGAGGTTCCTTAGATCCCCCGGCGAGCTAGTCTTTGAGCCGCCGTGGCGAGTCCCATCCGCGCGACCCCGTCGAGGGAAGGGGTATGGGTCATGCCTGGGAACAGGTAAGCTGACCGACATCTCCTCGGGAGGGAAAGGGACGCGAAGAGGCTCGGGGCGAGGCGCTCTGACGACGGACCTCGGTGTTGAACTATGGGGCGCCCAGCGGATCGCAGAATGTATTGGCCCGAGAGATCTGTGGCCGTGGGAGGTAGCGAGGCGGTGGTCGGCAGTGCCAACGCTAGCAGAGTCTTCTCTCCCTCTGTATGGGTCCCGGTTTCGAGGCGGGGGAGCGGCGACCTGGGGATCTTGCCCTTCCGTTTGGACGCGGATGAGCGCCTCAACGACGGACGCGAGTCGGTCTATCCGGTCGGCTAAGGCATTGATGGCGTTCGGGGGAGGAGGTTCGTCCGCGCCTCCATTGAGGGGGAGGCGGCGGCTAGTGCTTGGATCGTCGCGATGATCACTCGCCATTAGGTTGAGATCGGAAGATGAACTTTTGTTTTTGTGGAATCAAGTGTTTCCACAGACGGCGCCAGCTGACGTGCGTTGGATCACGTCAAGATGTTTCCTTCCGTTGATCTGCTGATGGCGGCGATAGACGGCTAAGGTTGGATCTGGAGACTGGCTCCTGAAGCGTGTGGATCTCAATAGGTTTGAGGTTGTTTGGGCCGAGCTACCTGCAAGGAAGTCCCGGGGTGGTTGTACCACCGAGGACCCTCCGACGATCAAGTTAGAGAGGAAATTCAAGCAGAGTAACGGCTTAGTAGAGTAAAAATGGCTTACTTGAACCGTCTGAAGGAGGGGTTTAAATAGCGGTGGCAGCAGGCAGGCAGGCGCGAGAATCACGTCGGCCGTTACGCTCCCGACGTCATGCCCGCGTGATGAGCGGGATCAGCATTAATGGCGAGACGGGCTCGTTAATGGGGGGATCGTGATAGCGTGGAACGCGGGTTGTGGCCGGCAGATATCTCGCGTATGGCGAGATTCGCAGGAGTGAGGCGGTTGCGCCTGTGAGTGGTGTCGTTGGTCGGTCGATGAGACCGAGGAAGATGACCTCGGCGGGAGAGCTCGCGAACGAGCGGGAGAGCCGAGGTATCTTGGTTCTGCGGTATCCCGGAGACGAGCTGATAGGGCCGAGGAGACCAGTTGTGCGGGATGTTCGGAGATGAGCCAAAGGTTGTATGTAGGACGGGCATAGTAGCGGTCTGGTCAGCTGCTGTGGGTCCTTTCTTGCAAGCTTCGGAACACGTCATCTGCCACGTGTCATGATCTGGGAGATCACCGATATCGAGCATCATCAGTTTCTAAATTGTATGATTTCTTTCTAATTCAAGTGGATTTTCAAGAGTTTGTGGATCTAAATATTGAGTACGACTTCTACAATGGTCTTCCATTCGCCACGGGACCATCAAGGACATCATCACCCGCTACCACTCCATGAGTGGCCGCTACATCACATGCCGCTTCTACTGGAACTGCCGTGGCCTTCTCGTCGAGTTCAAGATCAGTGTGGTTGGATGGGAAAAGAGCATCACCCTATTAAAATCTCAAACCATCACTCAATCACTCTCAAACATGGCACCTATTTATGCAAGTGGTTGAATGCCTAGCTAAACATGGCATCTATTTTTTCAAGTGATCGAATGCCTAGCTTGTATTCTTCATCAACTACACGTGCACACTGCTCTCAAGCATAGTCACATAATTCGGCGAATTCATGAATAATTCGTGAATTTTTTATCGGCCGATTTAATCGCCACTGTCGAATGTTTCGAATAATTCGCGAATAATTCATGAATTATTCACGAATAATGCAAATAAACAGCGAATAATTCACAATATCAAAATCCAGCATCTCATATATTAATTTCTTGCTTGAAATCATTCCCGAACATTTCCCGAATACCTACCGAATCTTTTCCGAATACCTACCGATTTTTCCCGAATAGTTTTCCGAATCCGAATTTTCGATCTCGCCAGAATAATTCCTGAATTACGAATTTATGACCATTCTCTAAAAAGAGTTATGAGAGTCTAATGTCAATTTAGCAATCACCATCAAAGAATTGGTTTGCACGCCGCTCACACCAAGTTCTCTCCATGACCGGATACAATTGTGGTGTTGATTTATGTATTTAAGAGGATTATTGAGTTAGCTTAAATTTTAGTATGTATGAATTGAATGATTTTATGTATATCAAACTATTTTAATTTTTGTTATAATAAATTTATGTTAATGAATGGTGCTTGTAATGCTTGAACGATGATAATGTTGTTTGGATTGTGTTTATATTAATATCCTTTTAAATGATGTTTGGAATATGAAATATGTTTTATGAGTGTGAATTGATAGCTACGGCAGTGGGGCCTACAGAGACGACGGTGACAACGATCAGGAGTAAAAGATATTGAGGAGTCCGCCACCAGAGCCGACCATCCCTTGAACTTCAGCAACGGCGATGCAGTGCTCGATGTCTATGTTGACTCATGGCCTTGCTTCAAGGATGGCGACATCTTGGATGGAGATACCATCACTAGAGTCGAAGAGGCCACCGTCGAGATACCTTACATTGGCGACAAGGCATGCAATCGATCTCTCCCTTTGCTTTCAAATTTGGATGTTTTTTTTATGTTGTTGTTTCAACTGAATATTGTGACATGTCTTTTTCATTGATTTAGGAGTTGGAGTACAAATACCAGATACAATGTAGCTTAATTAATCTTCAATTTAAACAGTAAACAACTGCAAAAATCTCTCTCTCTCTCTCTCACTCTCTCTCTCTCTCTCTCTCAAGTATTTATACAAACACATTCCAAATATCGTTATCTACAAAATTTATACAAACACATTTCAAGTATATATGCAAATATATTCCAAACATTTATACAAACACATTTTAAGCACCATCATCGCCAAAATTTATACAAACACATTCCAATTCCAATCCAAACAGTAAACAACTCAAAAAATCTCTTTCTCTCAAGCATTTACACAAGCACATTCCAAGTATCATTATTTTTGTCCACACTTCTTCAACTCACTAACTTTGGTGACCAATTGCATGCAACTGCTCACGTCGTCGACTCTGACGCAAGAACTCAATAATAAATCAACAAGCAATGTATTGATCGAGTTCGAATTAGAGTCAAAGTTTCTTCTTCTCTCGATCATTTCGTCAAACAACCTGAGAGCGTCCACGTTGCGGCGAGATCGAAGCAGTAGTGCAATAATGTGCCAATAGGCGGCGGGGAATAGCTCCAAGCGGGGCTCACCGGAGAGTAATTTGAAGAGATCGAGGGAGGTGATAGGGTTAAAGAGGCGGAGATTGAGCAGAGAACAGTGTAGGAGGTTGGCCTACTGTAATCATTGCACGAGAACAAACCCATTCTATGATGAAGTTCTCATAATGCAAAAAAATTCAAAAAAATGGAGGTGAGAGCACCCTAACAAGAAATAGCTTGATTTCTGGGTTCTTTCTTTCTCAATGGGTTCTGAAGTTTTAGTTTAGTGAAATATGACGGATGGTTAGGTCATTTAACAATAGATAGTTGAGTAACGTTTTGAAAGTTCAGGAGGGTTTCTGGGTAACGGCTAAAGTTTATGGGGGGTTTCGGAGACATGATATTACCCCCAAACTATAGAGGTTTTCCTAAAATGTGAAATAAGCCTAAATACATTTGCAAACATGAAGTATTCAATATGTTTTGAAAATGCACATGATGATGCTCAATATTGGCGATCCCCAAGATCCTGACACGTGGCCGGTGACGTTTCCTAGAACCCAGAAGAAGGGGTCCACAGGGGCCGACCAAGCCACCCTGTACCCGACCTGCAAACACAAGCTGGCCCTCCTCGGGGCCCCCTGCAGAATGGCCTCCTCGGTCCCGTGGCTCTCCCCGAGCTGCCAACGGACTGAGACTCCTCGGTCCTCTCGCTCGTCCCCGAGCTCCCAGCCGATGCCATCTTCCTCGGTCCCCCAACCGACCGACTCCACCACTTGCAGGCGTAACCGCCGCTCCGCAAATCTCGCCATGCGCAGATTCTCCGCCAGCAACATCCCATGTTCCACGCCACCATGATCCCCATTAACGGGCAATCCTCTCTTTACGCGGGCGTGACGTCGGGAGCGTAACTGCCGGCGAGATTCTCGCGCCCGCTGCTGCGTGCTGCCGCCACTATATAAACCCCCATCAAAGAGGGGTCAAGTAAGCCATCTTTCACTCTTTTAAGCCGTTACTCTGCTTGGATCTCATCACTAACTTGATCGTCGGAGGGTCCTTGGTGGTACCAAACCACCCCAGGACTACTTTGCAGGTACTCGACACCGAGCTCCTCATACCACATCTTCCACCAAAACCCATTGAGACCCACACGCCACGGAAAATAACAACATAAGTCCACCAGGAGATCGGCGGAAGACAATCTGACGGAGACCCGAAAAGGACCTCCATCAGTTGGCGCCGTCTGTGGAAAGTTGAAAACTCCACAAAAACAAAAGTTGGCCTTCCGATCTTCACCCACACGGCAATCGATCCCCCTGAAGATCCAAACGCCCGTTGTTGCCTCCCTCACAATGGAGACGCAGACGGGCCCTCACCCCACGTCGTCGGCCTCCCCGCTGGCTGCCGCCTCATAGGCCCCGGCGACCGCCCGAGCAAAAGGGCTAGGGGCCGAGAGCCCATCACCTTTGACGACGAGGATCTCCACGGCATATCTGTTCCCCATAGTGACCCGCTGGTGATCATAGCCCAAATTCATCAGTACGAGGTCCACAGAATACTCATCGATTTGGGAAGCTCGGCGTACATCTTCTTCCACGACTGTTTCCTGCGTATGAGGCTCGCCCCCGCAGACCTGAGACTGACCTCCCACGTCCTCTCGGGGTTCACCAACCACTCTATCCCAACCCAAGGAGTGGTCACCCTGCAGTTCACGATCGGTGAACCCGGCCGTACGCGCACGCTGTCTGTGGACTTCATCGTGGCGAAGGTTCCGTCGGCCTACAACGTCCTCCTCGGCCGCCCGACGCTGAACTCCTTCCAGGACCAGATCACGACATACCACCTGGCGATAAAATTCCCCCTCGACCGAGGCGGGATAGGTTGGGCATACGGGAGCCAGTGGGTCGCAAGGATAGGCCTCACAGAGATGTCTTCGCCCGAGCAGCACGCTAACGACGCCGATGCGTGCAGCGACATCGAAGGATCCCTGGACACCCGGGATGAGTGGAAGGAGGTCCATGGGGTGCCGGTCGAACCTTTTACCGAGGTTCCCCTAGCAGAAGGGGATCAAGGAAAGACCGTCCAGGTCAGGTCACTCCTAGAGGGGACCCAGCGGGATGACCTGATCAAGTTCCTCAGAAGCAACTCCGACATTTTCGCCTGGGCGCCCGCTGACATGCCTGGGATCGACCCCAAAATCATCTCCCACAAGCTCGGAGTTGATCCTACGGCCCGGTCCGTCAGACATAAGAAAAGAAGCTTCGCCTCGGTTAAGCAGAAGGCGATCGAAGAGGAGATCGATCGGCTCCTCGCCGCCAGCTTCATCAGGAATGTGCCCTACCCAGAGTGGCTGGCAAACGTAGTCCTAGTCAAGAAGTCAAGCAGGAAATGGCGTATGTGCGTCGATTTCACCGACCTTAATAAGGCCTGCCCCAAGGACAACTTCCCGCTCCCCCCGCATAGACCAGCTCGTTGACAGCTTGGCTGGTCACGAGCTATTGAGCTTCATGGACGGCTTCTCCGGCTACAACCAAATCCGTATGAACCCCGAAGACGAAGACCTGACCGCATTCACAACGGACCGGGGGGTGTACTGCTACAGGGTGATACCCTTCGGCCTCAAGAACGCCAGGGCCACATACCAAAGGCTGGTAAATCGCATGTTCAAGCCGCAGATCGGCAGGAACATGGAAGTCTACGTCGATGACATGCTCGTCAAGTCCACCTCGTCGGCCGACCACACCAAGGACCTGGGCGAGGCATTAGGAGTGCTCCGCAAATTCAATATGAAATTAAACCCCGCCAAGTGCGCATTCGGAGTCACCGGTGGAAAGTTCCTCGGGTTCATGGTCACTCACCATGGAATCGAGGCTAACCCGGAGAAGATCAACGCAATCCTGAGCATGGCCGCACCCAAGACCAACGTCGAGATCATGCGGCTCACGGGGCGGGTCGCCGCTCTGAGCCATTTTATGTTCAGATCGGGGGAGAAGTGCCTTCCGTTCTTTAAGGCGCTAAGGAAAATTCCGAGGTTCGAGTGGTCGGAGGAATGCCAAGCCACCTTCGACCAATTGAAGAAGCACCTCGCTACACCGCCGCTACTTACCCGGCCAGTGGAGGGGGACGAGCTGTCGCTGTATCTGGCAGTATCCGACCAAGCAGCAGGCTCGGTGCTCGTCCGAGAGGCCGAAGGGGCGCAGAAACTGGTGTACTATGTGAGCCACGTATTTAAAGACGCGAAGACGAGGTACCCCGCCATAAAGAAGATTGTTGTCACGCCCCGCTTCCCAGAGTATGCTAAGATGGGCACGTGACATAGCCAACCAAGCTACCTGTGGATAGGAAAAATCCCTCCATAGTTACATTACGGCTGTAGAGATATCAAGAACAGGAAAGTAAACTAAACTATCTGGTACATGTCCATGAGCCAGAATGAATGAGTCAAGAAATAATGATATGCGGAAGCAAAAGATAAAATAATGAAACACCTGGAAAGTAAAACTACATACCAACAGGAACTTCACCGTTCGGTCTAACAGCGGCAATACTCCTGATCAGTCTGCAATAAAGGTAGAAGGATCTGGGCCATGCAAACCCCAGACGTCAGCGCGTCATAACATCAAGCAACAATATAAACAGGGTAACAGGCAATGCAAATATAATCATGAATGATAAAGCAGGTGTAAAGCAATCTAAATCAGGGCAGTGAAAGGTAGCGTGCAGTGAGTAAACTAAACTGGTCAATTGGTTATCTACTCTCAAGTCTTTGAAATCAATTTGATGAATCGTTGATGTAACTCAATAGTATCCCGTGCATGCCCGGGACCACGGTCCAGATTCTCGGGCTGAAACCGAGACATGCCGCTAGGCATTAAACAGGAAACATGTACAGATGAATGATGTCAGCAGCATCATCCCAGGGCTGGCCTAGCCCCTAAAACTGATCAGTATAAGCAAGAAACTGTCGAGTTACAAGTCAGTATTTCATCATTGATTTCCCCATACCCCCAAGTTATAAGTGTCTAGTCAGGTATTTTAAGTAATCAAGAACTAATGCCAACTCAGGATCAGGTAGGTGCAGGTTTGTCTGGATAGACAACAGGAACGGTCCGTAAGGACTACATGTTAGGTTTGTTGGCATTAGATACAAGATCAGGTAACAGGTCAAGCCATGGTACATCAGGTCAGGTCAAGTAGTGTATTTAGGTGTCAGGTCATGTCAAGAGTGTACGGTACCATGTCCTATCTGGTAGGAAGTGCAACAGGTCATGTCAGGAAGCACAAAATGTTATGTGGGTTCTCATAATCAATAGCATAAGCATGGGTGTACGAAACAAGCATGGATACTAATAGAACAATAAACTGGAACATGTAATATGATATGCAATCAGGTACAGATTAAGGTATACAGATGCACAGTTATCGATTAGGGTTACATTTATAGTTTCAATATTAATTAGGATGCAATTTATTAAATATGGAGTGTTAATATCACAGTATTATGTAGTAATGTGATCTATGGATGCAATTATATGTATCTTAAATGCGATGGATGCAAACAGGTATCCGAAAAGTTATAAAACTATAAAATGGTAATGTGGGATGTACAACTAAGCAATATGTGATATAAATATTGATATAATAATATTAATATGGTTAGCATATTCAAAACGATTAATAACTATAAAAGTGGTATTGATTAACCAAGCACAAGAAAGTTCCGTTCAGAAATTCAGCGTCACCCTAATTTGTAAAATAGCTTAAAAAATAACAAAAGTTCTCCAAAAGGGACGTGTATTATACCAAAACAAAGATAATTCAATAAGGTTTTCAGTTTTATAAGTATAAGCATCTCAGGTTGTACCTACAAAAAGCTATGAACATACGAAGTTGAAAGTTTGCTGCTGGAATTTCCCTGGACAGCAGTTTAGAGACATTTTCATTTGCATTTTATGTTATTTAAACAATTTATTTTGCAAGTAAATATTTCATAGAGTTATATTATTCTGAGTTATCTTCGTAACGAACTAAAGAACGTATACTAATGATTTTTCTATGATTTATAATGAATTTTATAAGGTAAGGTGTACAGAAAATTTCAGATTTGTCGTATCCGCTTTTTCAACGACGTTTCATGTGTAAACTATAATATTTTCAAATGTATAACATTATAAAATGCAGATTATAAACTAATTAAAAATAATAATAAGAAATATTACGACGATATATATTTTAAATGATATGGATGCAGTATAATGTAATCTAGTATGTCACAAGATAAGTTTTCATGATCTAGATTTAATATGATATAAACAGATGCAAACGGAACATCGAAACGTTATAAAATTAAACATGGGGCACTAGATTTAAACTATAGGTATGGTTTTTTATTTAAATAGGTATAAAATGAATTATATAGCATGTAGCAAGATTAACTTGCCTAGACGGAACAAGAACGGATGTGTACGGAACGTCCTTCGTCGGCGAAATGTCGCGACGCGCGCACGGTACACGGAACGGTTCCAAACAACGCACGAGGGTGATCACGCAAGTTAGGTACGTTCAGTGGATCACTCGAATCGTCAGCGACGAGCACGGCTCCGGCGATGATCACCGGAATCAAGAAACAAGATCAAGAAAAAGAAAGAAGAAAGAAGAAGAAGAAGAGGCTATGTATTAACTAAGGAAAGAAATATTAAATAAATAAAATATATATAATATATATGCAGAGGAGAGAGAGAGAAAGGAGTTGTTAGTTTGTTAGGAAATTAGATTTAAAATTTTAAAAGATTTTTAGATTTAAAATTTTAGATAAGAGGTTTCAGTTTGTTAAAGAAATCGTATGAAAATATTTAAACTAAATTTTAAAATTAAATAAATTGAATTTTGGCGGGATACCAAAATATTTCAAAACGTGCCCGGGTCGGGTCTAAAACTTCAGATTTAAAATACGAAAAATATGTGCGACTTTCAAAATTCAAAATGAATGCTCAGGTAGCGAAAATGCATACCCCTAAGAACGGATGCACGTACATGCGCATAGCCATCCAAATACGTCTGTTTCACTGAACGGGACGAGAACAAGATGCGCGGATGCTACCACGGGGTTAGGGGTATCATGCAGGCTATGAAATGCAATTTTAAATTATTTTACATGACCTAAAATGTTATATGGTAAAATGCCAGTATGCAGTATACATGAGATGCACGTGTCTATGTAACAAGTCAGGGTAATCTATAAATATGAATCAAACAGGTTCAAGCAAGCGGGTCGGGTCAAATGCAATGTAAAATGTAAAATACTATTCGCACCCAAAACACGATAAATCAGGAAAATACCACAATTAAGGAAATACGAGAACTGGAATTGGTATAAATGAACTAGGGTATTACATTATACCCAACTACAAAAGAATTTCGTCCTCGAAATTCCACGAATAAGAAAGGATAAACAATCAACAAACTACAAGAATAGATGTGGAAACTTCTGTCGGATTTCATCTTCTCGTTCCCAAGTGGGTTCTCCATGCAAGCGATTACTCCAAGAAATAAGCACAAGAGGGATAACTTTGTTCATAAGAACCTTTTCTCTTCGATCCACAATTTACATCGGTCGCTCCTCAAAGGTTAAATCTTCTCGTACAGTCTGCTCCGAAAGATCCAATACATGTATTTCATCTCGAGCATACCTACGGGGTTGAGATACAAGAAACATGTCATGAACATTCTCTAAAGATTGCGGTAACACCAAACGATACGCCACTTCTCCAATACGCTCCAAAATCTTAAAAGGTCCAACGAATCGAGGACTAAACTTTCCTCGACTTCCGTAACGGATCCCCCTCTAGTCGGTGATATCTTCAAGAATACCAAATCACCAACGACGAACTCTAGAGGTCTTCTCGATGTATCTGCCCAACTCTTTTGTCTGTCGTGTACTATTGCCTTCACATGATTCCGGATAGTGTTAACTTTCTCAACTGTTTGCACGACCAAATCCGGTCCCAACAATCTTTGTTCTCCAACGTCGTCCCAACAAACAGGTGAACGACACTTGCGACCATATAATGCTTCGAATGGAGCCATCTGAATAGTCGTCTGAAAGCTGTTGTTGTACGAAACTCCACCAAGTATAGATGATCCTCCCATGAACCCTTGAAGTCTAACATGCAAGCTCTCAACATGTCTTCAAGAGTTTGGATCGTTCTCTCCGACTGGCCATCTGTTTGAGGATGATAAGCTGTGCTAAACTTCCATCGAGTCCCCAAACTTTCCTGTAAGCTCCTCCAGAAGTGTGATAAGAATCGGGTGTCATGGTCGGACACGATGCTCACAGGTACTCCATGCAATCTCACAATCTCCTGCATGTACCGTTCTGCTGACGCTTCCGTTGACTGACCAACTTGAAACGGTATGAAGTGAGCTGCCCTGGTCAATCGATCAACAATCACCCAAACTGCATTGTTGCCTTTTGGACTCCGTGGTAGAGCTGTCATGAAATCCATGGTCATATGTTCCCACTTCCACTGAGGAATCGGAAGTGGTTGCAATAAACCAGCAACCCTTGATGTTCAGCTTTAACCTGTTCTCGAAACTTTTGCAATCTAGGGTCCTGCAATTGCGCTGCTTTAATATTCTCGATCAACGACGACTGTACTTGCAGCTGCAACAACTGTCCCGAAGAATGCGGTAGCACAACTTCCAAATCGAATCTCCGAAAGTCTTCAATAGGTTTCTTCTGTGCAATCAACATCTGAATTGCTGGCCACCGACTAAGTGCATCCGGCACAACATTAACTTTCCCCGGATGGTATTCAAGATCAAGGTCGTCGTCAGCCATCAGCTCCAACCACCTACGCTGCCTCTTATTAAGCTCCTTCTGTGTGAACACATACTCCAGGATTTTGTGATTGGTGAATACTTCGACCCTTTCGCCCAGTAAGTAGTGTCTCCAAATCTTCAAAACGAACATCACAGCTGCTAGCTCCAAGTCAGGAGTTGGGTAGTCCTTCTCATGGGTCTTCAACTGTCTCGATGCGTAAGCTATAATCTTCCCATACTGCATCAAAACACATCCCAAACCTTTCCCAGATGCGTTGCTGTAAATCACCAATCCTCCGGAACTGTCTGGCACGGTTAAACAAGAGCGGTTATCATCCTTTGCTTCAACACCTCAAAAGCTGACGCACACTTATCCGTCCGTACAAACGGTACCTCCTTGCGCGTAAGCTTGGTCAAGGCTCAGCCAAACGAGCAACATTCTTCACGAACCTTCTGTAGTATCCTGCAAGTCCAAGAAACTTCTGATCTTTACAACGTTCTTCGGAATCGGCCAGTCTTGAACTGCAGCAATCTTCCCTGGGTAAACGGCGATTCCATCTCCAGCTATGACATGTCCCAAAACTTTACTTCTTCAAGCCAAAACTTGCACTTGCTCATCTTAGCATATAATATTTCTTGCCTCAGTGTCTGCAGTGCGATCTTCAAGTGTTCTGCATGCTCTTCAATGCTCCTCGAGTAGACCAGAATATCCTCAACGAACACCACTATAAACTGGTCTAAGAACGATGAAGGATTCGGTTCATCAGTCCATAAATATCGCCGGTGCATTCATGACTCCGAATGGCATCACTAAATACTTGTAATGTCCATACCAAGTTCGGAACGCAGTCTTACAAATATCTTCTGATTTAACTCGGACCTGATGATATCCGGACCGCAAATCCAGCTTCGAGAATACCCTCGCGCCACTAAGCTGCTCGAACAATTCGCCAATGCGAGGGATCGGGTACTTGTTCTTAATAGTCACCCGGTTTAATTGTCGATAATCGATGCACATCCTCCTTGTGCCATCTTTCTTCTTGACTAGAAGAACTGGAGCTCCCCAAGGTGAATTGCGCGAATTCAACCCTTCTCTAGCAATTCGGTAACCTGCTTCTTTACTTCTTCCAACTCCACTGATGCCATTGGATAATACGCCTTTGAGATTGGCGCTGCACCAGGAACAAGATCAATCGCAAACTCCACATCTCGTTTGCGGTAACCCGAGATGTCCTCGAACATGTCCATGAACTCTCGTAATATAGCCGGCGCTTCTTCCTTAATAACTTCCATCGACGAAAGAACACTGTTTGTCGGCCTAGCCCTAAATTCGACTGGCCCGACCGAACTACTTCCTCCATCAAATAAACTCCGGATGTCTGGGAATCTGGAAGTTCGCTTTCCTTACTCTACAATCACTGTGAGCGTGGAAGGTGCCAAGAAAAATCCACTCCCAAGACCACAACAAACAAGGAGTGCACCAGAATTGAATAATTCTAATGCGGAAAGATAAGAACAAGTAGGATACCAAGATGACTTCATCCGAAATCAAGATACCGAAGAGGATTAAGCACGGTAAATAGGGTTCAAGCTGGTAATAAAACAATAACTGGTAAGCAATGAAACCGAGAGAAGCAAGGTAGTATAACGATCATGGAATAAGGAAGTGAATCAAGACCAGGACTCCAAGTTACTTAAATAAAGTACCGCATTGTAACCATGCTGCAGTTCATGGGTACAATTACATAACTCCACTCAAGTCGCCCAAATCCTAGTATCAGAATCAAGACTAGGGAGAGACAATAGAAAACCAAAAGGGTTTCAAGTCAAGATGCAAAGTGGTTTGCATATCGTCAAGGCGAAGGATAAAAGAAGGATATGATTCAAGAATCACAATAATCAAGATGGCAGGACATGTTCCTAATCACGAGTATTCTGATTCGTGTATTGGGTCCAATACCCAACTACAAAAGAATCAAACCCGATTAACCTATATCCCATGGCTCTGATACCAAAAGAACCATGTCACGCCCCGCTTCCCAAAGTATGCTAAGATGGGCACGTGACATAGCCAACCATGCTACCTGTGGATAGGAAAAATCCCTCCACAGTCACATTACGGCTGTAGAGATATCAAGAACAGGAAAGTAAATTAAACTATCTAGTACATGTCCATGAGCCAGAATGAATGAGTCAAGAAATAATTATATGCGGAAGAAAAAGATAAAATAATGAAACACCTGGAAAGTAAAACTACATACCAACAGGAACTTCACCGCTCGGTCTAACAGCGGCAATACTCCTGATCAGTCTGCAATAAAGGTAGAAGGATCTGGGCCATGCAAACCCCAGACGTCAGCGCGTCATAACATCAACAACAATATAAACAGGGTAACAGGCAATGCAAATATAATCATGAATGATAAAGCAGGTGTAAAGCAATCTAAATCAGGGGCAGTGAAAGGTAGCGTGCAGTGAGTAAACTAAACTGGTCAATTGGTTATCTACTCTCAAGTCTTTGAAATCAATTTGATGAATTGTTGATGTAACTCAATAGTATCCCGTGCATGCCCGGGACCACGGTCCAGATTCTCGGGCTGAAACCGAGACATGCCGCTAGGCACTAAACAGGAAACATGTACAGATGAATGATGTCAGCAGCATCATCCCAGGGCTGGCCTAGCCCCTAAAACTGATCAGTATAAGCAAGAAACTGTCGAGTTACAAGTCAGTATTTCATCATTGATTTCCCCATACCCCCAAGTTATAAGTGTCTAGTCAGGTATTTTAAGTAATCAAGAACTAATGCCAACTCAGGATCAGGTAGGTGCAGGTTTGTCTGGATAGACAACAGGAACGGTCCGTAAGGACTACATGTTAGGTTTGTTGGTATTAGATACAAGATCAGGTAACAGGTCAAGCCATGGTACATCAGGTCAGGTCAAGTAGTGTATTTAGGTGTCAGGTCATGTCAAGAGTGTACGGTACCATGTCCTATCTGGTAGGAAGTGCAACAGGTCATGTCAGGAAGCACAAAATGTTATGTGGGTGCTCATAATCAATAGCATAAGCATGGGTGTACGAAACAAGCATGGATACTAATAGAACAATAAACTGGAACATGTAATATGATATGCAATCAGGTACAGATTAAGGCATACAGATGCACAGTTATCGATTAGGGTTACATTTATAGTTTCAATATTAATTAGGATGCAATTTATTAAATATGGAGTGTTAATATCACAGTATTATGTAGTAATGTGATCTATGGATGCAATTATATGTATCTTAAATGCGATGGATGCAAACAGGTATCCGAAAAGTTATAAAACTATAAAATGGTAATGTGGGATGTACAACTAAGCAATATGTGATATAAATATTAATATAATAATATTAATATGGTTATCATATTCAAAACGATTAATAACTATAAAAGTGGTATTGATTAACCAAGCACAAGAAAGTTCCGTTCAGAAATTCAGCGTCACCCTAATTTGTAAAATAGCTTAAAAAATAACAAACGTTCTCCAAAAGGGACGTGTATTATACCAAAACAAAGATAATTCAATAAGGTTTTCATTTTTATAAGTATAAGCATCTCAGGTTGTACCTACAAAAAGCTATGAACATTCGAAGTTGAAAGTTTGCTGCTGGAATTTCCCTGGACAGCAGTTTAGAGACATTTTCATTTGCATTTTACGTTATTTAAACAATTTATTTTGCAAGTAAATGTTTCATAGAGTTATAGTATTCTGAGTTATCTTAGTAACGAACTAAAGAACGTATACTAATGATTTTTCTATGATTTATAATGAATTTTATAAGATAAGGTGTACAGAAAATTTCAGATTTGCCGTATCCGCTTTTTCAATGACGTTCATGTGTAAACTATAATATTTTCAAATGTATAACATTATAAAATGCAGATTATAAACTAATTAAAGATAATAATAAGAAATATTACGACGATATATATTTTAAATGATATGGATGCAGTATAATGTAATCTAGTATGTCACAAGATAAGTTTTCATGATCTAGATTTAATATGATATAAACGGATGCAAACGGAACATCGAAACGTTATAAAATTAAACATGGGGCACTAGATTTAAACTATAGGTATGGTTTTTTATTTAAATAGGTATAAAATGAATTATATAGCATGTAGCAAGATTAACTTGCCTAGACGGAACAAAAACGGATGTGTACGGAACGTCCTTCGTCGGCGAAATGTCGCGACGCGCGCACAGTACACGGAACGGTTCCAAACAACGCACGAGGGTGATCACGCAAGTTAGGTATGTTCAGTGGATCATTCGAATCATCAGCGACGAGTACGGCTCCAGCGGTGATCACCGGAATTAAGAAACAAGATCAAGAAAAAGAAAGAAGAAAGAAGAAGAAGAAGAGGCTATGTATTAAATAAGGAAAGAAATATTAAATAAATAAAATATATATAATATATATGCAGAGGAGAGAGAGAGAAAGGAGTTGTTAGTTTGTTAGGAAATTAGATTTAAAATTTTAAAAGATTTTTAGATTTAAAATTTTAGATAAGAGGTTTCAGTTTGTTAAAGAAATCGTATGAAAATATTTAAACTAAATTTTAAAATTAAATAAATTGAATTTTGGCGGGATACCAAAATATTTCAAAACGCGCCCGGGTCGGGTCTAAAACTTCAGATTTAAAATACGAAAAATATGTGCGACTTTCAAAATTCAAAATGAATGCTCATGTAACGAAAATGCATACCCCTAAGAACGGATGCACGTACATGCGCGTAGCCATCCAAACACGTCTGTTTCACCGAACGGGACGAGAACAAGATGCGCGGATGCTACCACGGGGTTAGGGGTATCATGCAGGCTATGAAATGCAATTTTAAATTATTTTACATGACCTAAAATGTTATATGGTAAAATGCCAGTATGCAGTATACATGAGATGTACGTGTCTATGTAACAAGTCAGGGTAATCTATAAATATGAATCAAACAGGTTCAAGCAAGCGGGTCGGGTCGAATGCAATGTAAAATGTAGAATACTATTCGCACCCAAAACACGATAAATCAGGAAAATACCACAATTAAGGAAATACGAGAACTGGAATTGGTATAAATGAACTAGGGTGTTACAATTGTCTTGGCCCTCGTGGTTACCTCGCGGAAGCTGCGGCACTACTTCCAAGCATACACCATCATCATCCTCATCGAGCGCCCGTTGGGGGCTATCCTGGCATCACCAGAATCCTCAGGCCGCCTGGAAAAATGGAGGTGGGAGCTATCTCAATTCGACATAAGGTATCGCCCGAGGCAAGCCATCAAGGCGCAACCCCTGGCCGATTTCATCGTCGAATGCACTATCCCAAGCAGAAGGCCGGAGTCCGCACCGCCCCTCACAGCCCGGTGCCCCGTCCCGGAAGTACCTAGCTCAGTTCCGGAGTGGGTCATCTACGTCGACGGGTCTTCTACCGAGGAAGGCTGCGGTGCCGACCTCATCATCCGGGGCCCGAACGAAGACGAGATGGAATACTCCTTGAGGCTCGGCTTCAAAGCTTCGAACAACACGGCAGAATACGAGGCCCTCCTGGCTGGACTGCGCATGGCCGTCGGTCTGGGGCTGAAGATAGTTCGAATCCGCGGCAACTCGGCCCTCGTTTTCGGCCAGGTGACCGGCCTCTTCGAAGCTCGAGAGCCTCTAATGATGAAGTACCTGGATGAGGTAAGGAAGCTCTGAAAAAACTTCGACAAGGTCCAGGTAGAACAAATACCCAGACAGCTGAATGCCCAAGCAGACGCCTTGAGGAAGCTAGCTTCGTCGTACTCGGCCAGTAATAGGCGGTCAATCCTTTTCGAAACCTTACTACGACCTAGTGTGGGAGACGAAGCAATGCCACTTCACGTGTACGTGGCGCAGGAGAGCGACCAGGATTGGAGGAAGCCACTTGTGGAGTTCCTGAAGGACGGCGCGCTCCCGGAGGACCGGGCGGCCTCCCGCCGTCTCCGGGCCAAAGCCCGCCACTTCGTCTGGAGCAACGGGAACCTCTATAAGAAGGCCTTCACTCAGCCCCTGCTCCGATGCATTGACCCCCAAGAGGCCGACTACGTCCTTCGGGAAATCCATGAAGGGGTGGGCGGCGCACACCAGGGGGCTCGAACCTTGATCCAAAAGGCGTTGCTCCAAGAGTACTACTGGCCCACCATGCACGAGGACGCCCTGAAGCTGGTCAGGAGATGCAAAAGCTGCCAGCTCCACGGCAGCATTCCACGCCTCCCGGTTACCGAGCTAACTGTTGGATGTATATGCCCTAGAGGCCAGTATTGTATATGTATACATATGGATACTAGGGATATGTATGTACAGGACAATCTTGCTCGGTTTTATAGTATATTATTTGACTTGTCTTTATCGGGGTATGTGTATTTATTGTTATTTCTGGTTTGCACAT
This sequence comes from Agapanthus africanus, assembly GCA_030015575.1. Lineage (NCBI taxonomy): Eukaryota > Viridiplantae > Streptophyta > Magnoliopsida > Asparagales > Amaryllidaceae > Agapanthus > Agapanthus africanus. The sequence goes on along the minus strand of JASDDO010000014.1, from coordinate 640,677,929 downwards.
ATTGATAAAGACTTGATACGGTAGTATACTATTGTGGTTTGTCTTTATCTTAACATGGCATATGTCATACTCGTTATTACATATTGCGGTTACATGTTGATAAAGCCCTTAGGATCTAGCTTAATTACCTGCGTTATGACGGCGATCATACTTGTGGGAGCAGGGTAGTCCATAAGCACATCCTTAAATGGTCCCTAGTCGCGTGAGTATCGAGACTGGGCATTGATACTCCAGAGTAGACTGGTGTATACGTTTCTACCCCATCGGGGGATGGTTGGTCCCGCAGCCATTGGTCTGATGCACCTAAGATCGTATACAGGTGCTCACTGGGTGTGAGTATACTGGACGGACTCGCCGAGAACTTCCATGTGGTACTTTACCTATCGTCAGATGGAAGTTCTCAGGTGACATGTGTACAGGTTAGTCTTTGGATCCGAGATCGGCATTTGTCTCGTGTGAGTTTCCACTGAGCTTTGATCACTACCCTACCACGGCTCTACTGAGTCGTGCAAACAGGTTTTGGTTGGGTTCAGTCCCGAGCCACATGGAGGCAGTGAGCGATTGTCGGGGATTCGTCTCTCCCGGGAGTCGATATCGCACTGTGATTCGATTGGTCAGGACCATAAGACCTTAGCCAAGGCACTTGGGATTTACTGATAGGTTGATCAGTAGTTTCCCGGATTGGTCCTGAGCCACATCGGCACGACTTATCAGGTTATTAGGGTCTGACGTTCACCATCCCCTAGACCCGGTATGCGATACTCTTTGACGAAGAGACCGGACTGTACGGATATTGTCACGGATAGGCTCAGTAGGAGTTCGGACGAGCTTGCTCGCTGGCCTTCCTTTTCGATAGGTACCTGAGCAGCCGTTACGTACAGCTAGTGCCGCTGACGTGCTTGTGGTTAAACCCACTGCCAGAGTACTGTCGAGTCTTTAGAGTCCCACACAGAGGGTTTCCCTGATTCAGGCGAAATGGTGTAGTTGCCGTATTGGATACGTGCAGGGTTCGATCGATTGATGTACTTTGTACTCGGACTTTCGATCGGACAGTTGGTAATGCTAGCCAGCTAGGTTTTGAGCCGGATTATTAAATCAGGTATTGATTTAATAATTTACATATATGTATTTCAATATGTATATTCTAGTATTACGTTCTTCGTGTTATTCTATCTCTTTGGGCGTTCGGATTTTTATCCGATTGCCGGTATATATGTACAGTAGTTGGAAATCCGTATTTATTACAGTTTCCTTCTAGAAGGTGGCCACCTCATTTAGTATTTTCCATTTATTTCATAAATGGAAATGAGGTGTAAAGTGAGAGGAATGGGAGAAATGGAGGTGACCATGCTTCAATAGTGAACAAATGAATTTATAATTCATTTGTAGTTACTATTGAAGCATGGTTGTGGATTTTTTATTCTAAAAATTCATATACAAAACATTGGTATTGATTTTCTCTCTCTAAGAATGCTTCATAATTTCTTGAGCTCTCATTCCTCTCTTGCTCTCTAGTCTCCTCCACCTTCATCTTCTTCCTCTTCACTACCTTCTCATGAGTTGAGAATCGAGTGAAGAGGCAAGAAAGGGATAGCTTGACGCTTAGAATTCTAAACTACACCCTAGATTACTTGGTTTGGCAAACCAAGTTCTCTAGTTGCTCCTTTTGCTATATAGTTAGGAGCTAGAGCTATGGATCATACTTCCCGGGTGGATCATCTACGACAAAGCAAGGCCGGAGAACAAGCTCGATCCCGGAGGACCAATGAAGCCGGAGTTGGAGATCAAGCAAGTTCAAGGAGACCATTTAGAGCACATGGCGAGGAGAGAAGACCGAAGGACTTGAGCCTCTTGGTATATCTTTTTTCCATAGTAGATAGCTCTCCTAGTGTAGCTAGTTAGTTTTATGGAAAGATCCGGTTTTAGGGTTTAGTCTAACGCCAAGTTTTAATCATAAGAAAAAAAAATTGTTCCGCATTTGGCCACGTGAGATGGTCGGGGCGCTAGGGTAACCCTTCATGGTAGCAGAGCCACCCATAAAACTTACACTAGCTAGTTCAAACGTGTTTAGAATAACGATCGACCGAAAATTCCAAAATCCACGTTTCAATTTTTTGCAGTTTCTGTCGATTTTAAAAGTGCTGGAAAAATCAATTTTTCGCTCCCAGAAAATCAAGCAGGCTTTTTTAAGAACCCACAAAATATTTGGTCACGTGACCCTTTCAAAGCGCCGCGGATCCGCCGCATGAACCCCCAATGGCGGCGGTTCCGCGGCCACTTTGGGGCCCACGTGTACCAAATTTCTTCTGGGCCTTAATTATTGAAAATTGTGGTCTCTGGAATAATTACTTTTTGGGCCCAGATTTTTTACAGTGTTGGTTTAATACTTGGGGCCCACTTGGAAAGTTTAGTCGATCGTAATTTTAAGACACGTGTTTTATTATCAGTACATTCACTTTTATCTGCGACCGGGAATGTCACTCGATCGGTAAAACTCGTCTAATTGCTATATGTTCTTTTAGACGGGTTTTGCGAACGTGACATCCGCGTTGATGTTGTGTGCTTGTGCTGTGCTTGTGGTTGGATTGTCGTGGTGGATAGCATGTGGTGCAATGTTAGAAATACAGTTTATAATTCAATTGTACATTTGTTATTGCGGGGCGAGCGTCCGACATGTGGACTGCCGTCTTTGCCGGGTTGTATATTATTTTGGGGCACGACCGGGATGAGGTCGATGTCACCGCTTGTATATATTATTTTCATTTTCTGTATTAGGATTACCCCGCGATGGGATGCACGAATAGCCAGGTTCTAGAAGGCAACAAGCCCGCATCTCAAGGCGCTGAGACGGAGGGGGCTTCATTCTAGAACTGGCGGGCTATTCGCCGCACTCGTAGGGGGTACAGGTTTTCATTGCACAGGCTATCCACACGACCGGGAACGTCGGGTTTTATTTGCGGCTCAAATGAAACCCGGGGCTCCAAGATTATCCACCATTCTGTAATGTTATCTGTGATGTTGTTTATTATCATGCCTGGGACGAATGTTATATATATTTATATATATACTAGTAGATGTTGTATATGTTTTGCACCCGCGCTAGTCCAGCCCCCGCTCTGTCGTTAGTTAAGTAACCTAACGGGTGATGACAGGGCCCCGTAGGGAATGCGGATGGCATATACGTACATTTTATTTTCGTTCTTTTCTGGTGTGATAGGTTACAAATTTGATGGGGTCGCATTAATTTTAATTAATGCAAGATAAAAACCTAAAAAGATGTTGTTGGAACCAAATTTTAAAAACTGACATTACAGATGTTCTCTTTTGCTTTGCATAGTGGTATTCAGTTTGGAATATCCTGCACCTCATTCGATGAGGCAAGGGCCGAGATCCCTTTACCGGGAGTGACCCCTTGAGTAAAAGTTTGCGTCAGGGTAATAACTTTAATATAGTCGACTATTTTTGCTTTGCATCGAGGTATTCAGTTTGGAATATCCTGTACCTCATTCGACGAGGAAAGAGCCGAGATTCCTTCACAGGGAGTGACCTCTTCAGCAAAAGTTTTCGCCATTATATATATTTACAAAACTACTCAAGTTCCTTCAACGAAATCAAGTTCATTACGTTAACGGGTTTTTCGCCAAAAACCCAGTCGTAGCCCTCCGTCATTTCGGATTGGTATTGCTTAGTAATCGTGCTACGTATTTCGTGCTCAGCCAAGGCGTAGTGTTCGGTGGCTATGTAATATTCTTCTGTAGCATGTAATACCATTGGTTAGGACAGTCGTGCGGTCATTTTGGCTCAATCAAGGACTCGTACGGGTGGGTCTAATGCGATCAAGATAATGACGGATTGAACTTGACTAGGATCCTTTGATACGTTGGCTCAGTCAAGGTCACTTGGATCCTAGGGGCAAAAACCACATCGGGAGTTTCAAATATACAGGAAACTTGCAAATTTAGCATACCTTCTGGAGTGTGGTGACTAGAGTGGATTCCATCTAGTACATCACACAATGATAGTTGGATCCCGATCCCACTGATGAGTAGGATTACTCTCGGGAAATTATCACACTTAACAATCAATGCTATAAACCAAGTAGGTGTCTAGAAAGGTGTTAGCGGGGCTACGCCTCCAGGGAAAAGAGGTTCTTTAATTAAGGAACTTCGCGAAAGCGTTGGAAAACCTCCCTCGAAGTACCAACACCGGCCTGGCTGAAAGGTTAAGCAAGTATTGTGACGTGCAATTAATCCTGACTAGTTCTTCTTTTAGGGTTTGAAGAAGAATTTGAGGAAACAGTGGGAGCCATCCTGGTTAGATAAATTAATAACCAATCTGAGCTTGCAAGAGCGCACGCTGAGTGTTTTCCTTCTCTCTCCAGGTAGCAACCATTTCACGCCCTAATCAAGATAATAAAATGTATCGCTTGACCGATCCGAATTCTTATTCGGGGCTGGGGAACGTCGGTTCGTCTCTAACTTATGACAACTGTCATAAGTATGAGCAAGGGAAAAAGGAAAGTTTGAATTCCTTGATAAACCCATCGAAGAAGAAACACACTGTTGCGTCTTCTTCAGGTGTTCTTGTTATTGGGAACTGTTTTTCGGTCAGTCCTACCTCCTGGGTACTCGATACCGGATCAGGATCTCATATCTGTAATTTATTGCAGGGACTAAGAAAAAGTAGGATAGTTGGACCTGGTGATATGTCCTTCAGAGTAGGGAACGGAGCACAAATTAATGTTGCAGCCGTCGGTGAATATCACCTAGTGTTGCCAAATGGCAAGACTATGATTTTGAACAATTGCTACTATGTACCTTCCATGCTTTGCAACATCATATCAGTTTCTTTACTTGATAAAGATGGATATAACTTTGTTCTTGATAGAAATATCATGAACATTTACCTTGATAAGGTACTGGTTGCAGAAGGTACACTGTGTAATGGTATCTATGTTCTAAATCAGAATACAGTTCTCAATGTACAAAATACACGCAAGAAGAAGAGTTCAGATACGAACGAATCTTACTTGTGGCATTGTAGACTTGGTCGTATCGGAGAGGAAAGATTGAGTAAGTTACATAAAGATGGACTCTTGAATACGTTCGAATTTTCATCTTATGAAACTTGTCAGTCTTGTCTCAAAGGAAAGATGACCAAATCTCCGTTCACCGGGCATGGAGAAAGAGCAGCAGAGCTCTTGGGACTCATACACAGTGATGTATGTGGTCCAATGTCTATACATGCAAGGGGTGGGTTCTCGTACTTCATCACATTCACTGACGATCTCTCTAGATTCGGATATGTGTATCTCATGAAACACAAATCTGAAGTTTTTGAGAAATTCAAAGAATATAGAAACGAAGTAGAGAACCAGACTAGTAAGAGTATTAAGATCCTCCGATCTGACAGAGGAGGGGAGTACTTAAGCACGGAATTCCTGGATTACCTAAAAGAGAATGGAATTCTCTCTCAGCTTACTCCTCCGAATACACCACAGCACAACGGTGTATCAGAGCGGAGGAATCGTACCCTATTGGATATGGTTCGCTCCATGATGAGTAGTGCTGAGTTCCCTCTTTCATTTTGGGGACATGCACTTTTGACAGCAGCATATCTATTGAATGATGTTCCGTCCAAATCCGTGCCTAAGACACCATTCGAGATATGGAATGGCAAAAGGCCGTATCTTAAACGTATTAAGATATGGGGTTGTCCGGCCTATGTAAAAGTACAAAATCCGGAAAAATTAGAGGCGCGTTCAGTTTTATGCAAGTTTGTGGGATATCCTAAAAATTCAATAGGATATCTGTTCTACCACACCGAGGAACAGAAGGTGTTTATATCTCGCCACGCCACCTTTTTAGAGTGGCAATTTCTTGAAAAAGAAACAAGTGGGAGTTCGGTAGAACTGGAAGAAATTCAGCAACCACAAACTGAAACTGAAGATTTGGTAGAACCTCAAGATTCAATAACCCCGGATGAACCTCAGCCACTCCGCAAATCTAGTAGGATTTCTCATCCGCCCGAGAGATACTACGGTTTTCTCATAGATAGGGATCGAGAGGATTGCATCTTGGAAGAAGATGATCCTACTAGTTTCAGACAGGCCATTATCAGTAGGGATTCTGATAAGTGGCTGGATGCTATACAATCTGAAATGGAGTCCATGTACACCAATAAAGTGTGGACCCTGGAAGTTGCTCCACCTGGAGTAAAACCCGTTGGGTGTAAATGGATCTACAAGAAGAAACTTGGTATAGATGGACATGTGGAACCTATAAGGCTAGACTCGTTGCAAAAGGTTTTCGTCAAAGACCAGGAGTAGACTATGACGAAACCTTTTCTTCAGTGGCTATGCTTAAATCCATTAGGATCCTGCTTGCCATTGCTGCCTTCCATAACAATGAGATCTGGCAGATGGGCGTAAAAACGGCTTTTCTAAACGGAAGTTTAGAAGAGTGCGTTTATATGGATCAGCTAGAAGGTTTTGTGGACAGTGGGAGCAGCAGGAAGGTGTGCAAGTTACTCAAATCCATTTATGGATTGAAGCAAGCATCGCGGAGCTGGAACATCTGTTTTGATGAGACAGTCAAGGATTTTGACTTCATCAAGAACGAAGATGAGCCTTGTATTTATAAGAAGATTGTAGGACGAACTGTCGTGTTCCTAGTCTTGTACGTGGACGACATTATTTTGATAGGAAATGACATTCCTATGCTACAGTCGGTCAAGCTATTCTTATCACAAAGGTTCTCTATGAAAGACTTAGGTGATGCCTCGTACATTCTGGGGATCAAGATCTACAGAGATAGATCCAAGAGATTACTGGGACTTTCGCAGTCCAGGTACATAGAGACCGTGCTAAACAGATTTAGTATGGAAGATTCCAAGCGCAGTAACATACCCGCATTGCACGGAATCACCCTCTCCAAGGAGATGTCTCCCAAGACTGACGAGGAGAGGGTTCGCATGAGCACTATACCCTACGCTTCGGCGGTAGGATCTATAATGTATGCGATGCTATGTACAAGACCAGATGTAGCTTACGCGCTAAGCGTGGTGAGCCGGTATCAGTCAGACCCAGGTGAGGACCACTGGACAGCAGTAAAGAACATTCTCAAGTACCTGAGAAGGACTAAGGAGATGTTCCTGATTTACGGTAATGGAGACCTCAGGGTCGAGTCCTTTACCGACTCAAGCTTCCAGAGTGACAAGGATGACAGCAAGTCTGTCTCGGGTTTTGTGTTTACCCTCAACGGAGGGGCGGTATGTTGGAAGAGTTCCAAACAGGATACCGTCGCAAACTCGACGATGGAGGCTGAATACATTGCTGCAAGCGATGCCGCAAAAGAAGCGGTCTGGATAAAGAAGTTCATAGCCGAACTTCAGGTGGTTCCGTCCATTGTTGATCCAATACCAGTGTATTGTGACAACAATGGGGCTATAGCTTTAGCGAAGGAACCACGGTCCCATCAGAAATCCAGGCACATCTTAAGGCGGTATCACCTGATCAGGGAGATCATAGATCGCCAGGAGATCGAGGTCCGGAGAGTGGATACGAAGGACAACACGGCGGATCCATTTACAAAGGCCCTCCCTCAAGCACAGTTCGAGCGACTTTTTTGGATGTTGGGTATGCGGTACGCCAGCAGCTGGCCTTAGAGCAGACGTTGGGTATTCGGTACGCCAATCACTGGCCTTTAGTGCAAGTGGGAGATTGTTGGATGTATATGCCCTAGAGGCCAGTATTGTATATGTATACATATGGATACTAGGGATATGTATGTACAGGACAATCTTGCTCAGTTTTATAATATATTATTTGACTTGTCTTTATCAGGGTATGTGTATTTATTGTTATTTCTGGTTTGCACATATTGATAAAGACTTGATACGGTAGTATACTATTGTGGTTTGTCTTTATCTTAACATGGCATATGTCATACTCGTTATTACATATTGCGGTTACATGTTTATAAACCCCCTAGGATCTTGCTTGACTACCTGCGTTGTGATGGCGATCATACTTGTGGGAGCAGGGTAGTCCATAAGCACATCCTTAAATGGTCCCTAGTCGTGTGAGTATCGAGACTGGGCATTGATACTCCAGAGTAGACTGGTGTATACGTTTCTACCCCGTCGGGGGATGGTTGGTCGCGCAGCCATTGGTCTGATGCACCTAAGATCGTATACAGGTGCTCACTGGGTGTGAGTACACTGGACGGACTCGCCGAGAACTTCCATGTGGTACTATACCTATCGTCAGATGGAAGTTCTCAGGTGACATGTGTACAGGTTAGTCTTTGGATCCGAGATCGGCATTTGTCTCGTGTGAGTTTCCACTGAGCTTTGATCACTACCCTACCACGGCTCTACTGAGCCATGCAAACAGGTTTTGGTTGGGTTCAGTCCCGAGCCATATGGAGGCAGTAAGCGATTGTCGGGGATTCGTCTCTCCCGGTATAGGGAGTCGATATCGCACTGTGATTCGATTGGTCAGGACCATAAGACCTTGGCCAAGCCACTTGGGATTTACTGATAGGTTGATCAGTAGTTTCCCGGATTGGTCCTGAGCCACATCGGTATGACTTATCAGGTTATTAGGGTCTGACGTTCACCATCCCCTAGACCCGGTATGCGATACTCTTTGACGAAGAGACCGGACTGTACGGATATTGTCACGGATAGGCTCAGTAGGAGTTCGGACGAGCTTGCTCGTCGGCCTTCTTTTTCGACAGGTACCTGGGCAGCCGTTACGTACAACAGCCGTTACGTACAGCTAGTGCCGCTAACATGCTTATGGTTAAACTCACTGCCAGAGTACTGTCGAGTCTTTAGAGTCCCATACAGAGGGTTTCCCTGATTCAGGCGAAATGGTGTAGTTGTCGTATTGGATACGTGCAGGGTTCGATCGATTGATGTACTTTGTACTCGGACTTTCGATCGGACGGTTGGTAATGCTAGCCGGCTAGGTTTTGAGCCGGATTATTAAATCAGGTATTAATTTAATAATTTACATATATGTATTTTGATATGTATATTCTAGTATTACGTTCTTCGTGTTATTCTATCTCTTTGGGCGTTCGGATTTTTATCTGATTGCCGGTATATATGTACAGTAGTTGGAAATCCGTATTTATTACAGTTTCCTTCTAGAAGGTGGCCACCTCATTTAGTATTTTCCATTTATTTCATAAATGGAAATGAGATGTAAAGTGAGAGGAATGGGAGAAATAGAGGTGACCATGCTTCAATAGTGAACAAATGAATTTATAATTCATTTGTAGTTACTATTGAAGCATGGTTGTGGATTTTTTTATTCTAAAAATTCATATACAAAACATTGGTATTGATTTTCTCTCTCTAAGAATGCTTCATAATTTCTTGAGCTCTCATTCCTCTCTTGCTCTCTAGTCTCCTCCACCTTCATCTTCTTCCTCTTCACTACCTTCTCATGAGTTGAGAATCAAGTGAAGAGGCAAGAAAGTGATAGCTTGACACTTAGAATTCTAAACTACACCCTAGATTACTTGGTTTGGCAAACCAAGTTCTCTAGTTGCTCCTTTTGCTATATAGTTAGGAGCTAGAGCCATGGATCATACTCCCCGGGTGGATCATCTATGACAAAGCAAGGCCGGAGAACAAGCTCGATCCCGGAGGACCGATGGAGCCAGAGTTGGAGATCAAGCAAGTTCAAGGAGACCATTTAGAGCACATGGCGAGGAGAGAAGACCGAAGGACTTGAGCCTCTTGGTATATCTTTTTTCCATAGTAGATAGCTCTCCTAGTGTAGCTAGTTAGTTTTATGGAAAGATCCAGTTTTAGGGTTTAGTCTAGCGCCAAGTTTTAATCATAAGAAATTTTTTTTGTTCCGCATTTGGCCACGTGAGATGGTCGGGGCCATCTCACTAACCGCCCTGACTTCCCCATGTCCGTTCGCCCAATGGGGGCCGGATATGATCGGTCAGTTCCCTACTGGAACAGGCGGGCACAAATACGTCCTCGTTGCGGTGGACTACTTCACCAACTGGATCGAGGCCGTCCCCATCAGAAAACCGGACGCCGCCACGACCATCAAGTTCCTGCAAAACAACCTGATACTCCGGTTTGGCATCCCGAGGTGCATCATCACCGACCACGGGACGAACGAGAAAGTAAAAGACTTCTGCAAAGAGTACCATATCCTCATGAAGTTCGCCGCAGTCGCGCACCCCCCAATGTAACGGGCAGGCCGAGGTCGCTAACCGAGACGTCCTCCGGGGTCTCCGGACCCGCCTAGAAGGGAGGCAAGGCAGTTGGGTCGAAGAGCTCCCCCGGGTCTTATGGGCCCTGCGGACATCAAAGAAGACTCCCACCGGGGAAACCCCCTTCCGCATTTAGCCACGTGAGATGGTCGGGGCCATCTCACTAACCGCCCTGACTTCCCCATGTCCGTTCGCCCAATGGGGGCCGGATATGATCGGTCAGTTCCCTACTGGAACAGGCGGGCACAAATACGTCCTCGTTGCGGTGGACTACTTCACCAACTGGATCGAGGCCGTCCCCATCAGAAAACCGGACGCCGCCACGACCATCAAGTTCCTGCAAAACAACCTGATACTCCGGTTTGGCATCCCGAGGTGCATCATCACCGACCACGGGACGAACGAGAAAGTAAAAGACTTCTGCAAAGAGTACCATATCCTCATGAAGTTCGCCGCAGTCGCGCACCCCCAATGTAACGGGCAGGCCGAGGTCGCTAACCGAGACGTCCTCCGGGGTCTCCGGACCCGCCTAGAAGGGAGGCAAGGCAGTTGGGTCGAAGAGCTCCCCCGGGTCTTATGGGCCCTGCGGACATCAAAGAAGACTCCCACCGGGGAAACCCCCTTCAGCCTCTTCTACGGGACCGAAGTGATGGTCCTAGCGGAGATTGGGCTGCCCAGTCACCGGGTCGAGCACTTTGACGATGACGCAAACACCATGGCACTGCAGACCAACCTCGAAATATTGTTGGAAAGAAGGGACCGGGCCCAGATCAGAGCCGCCGTCTATCAGCAACAGATGGCCCGATACTACAATGCTCGGGTTAAACGTCGCTCCTTCAAGATCGGAGACCTGGTCCTACGGAGGAACGAGTTCATCGACCAAGGCAGGCTTCACAAGTTCTCCCCAAAATGGGAGGGTCCTTTCCTCGTCTCTGAGGTGCTCCCCGGCGGAGCCTACCGCCTACAAGATGCGGATGGAAGAAGGCTGCCGCGGCCTTACAACGCCGAGAAGCTCAAACTTTACCAATGAGGTCAGAGCCAGCGAGTGCTGCCCAAAACCCCCCTTCCCCCTCAAAATTTCCCTTTCACAAAGATGGTGTAAAGCGTTCTCTGAAATTCATGTCCATACGAATAAGAACGTCGAATCTTTTTACCCCAGTAGAGTTCCCCCTTTACAGAAAGCCCTCCCAGAGGCGGTCGAGTCTGAGGATCCCTCGCTCGGCTATTCCCAGTGGGCAGCTTCCCTGCCACAACGCCGGGGATCGAAAGCCCTCACAGAGGCGGTCGAGCCCGAGGATCCCTCGCTCGGCTATCCCCAACGGGTAGCTTCCCTGCCACAACGCCGGGGATCAAAAAGCCCTCCCAGAGGCAGTCGAGCCCGAGGATCCTTCGCTCGGCTATCCTTCAGGACAAAAGCCCTCGCCAAGAGGCACCGGGCAGTAACCCTGCCCGGCCAAGGGACCTTGGTAGGCTTCTACAGCCCCTCCCGCGCCTAGGACCAAAGTCCTCCCAGAGGCGGTCGAGTCCTTGCTCGGCTATCCCCGGCTGGTAGCTTTCTACCACAACCGAATGGGATCAAAGTCTTCACCAAGAGGCACTGGGTAGTAACCCTGCTCCGTTCTCGTCCTGAAGGATCAAAAGCCCTCGCAAGAGACAACCGAGCAGCTATCCTGCTCGGTCTACTCCGGCTGGTAGCTCCTTACCTACGACGCCAGGGATCAGAATGCCCTAGAAGGGGCAATACAGCGGCTAACCCGCTCGTCCATCCCAGGCTGGTAGTTGCCTACCCCCGACGCTAGAGTAAAAACCCTCGCCAAGAGGCAATCGCGCAGCTTCACTTCCCGGTCATCCATAGCAATCTTCTTACAGCCACTCCAGTGCTAAAGACCAAAGACCTCCAAGAGGAAGTCGAGTCCTTGCTCGGCTATCCTCGGCTGATAACTTCGTAACACAACTGACAGGATCAAAGCCCAAGCCGAGAAACAACTGCGCAGCTACAATACCTAATCACCCCCGGTTTGTGGTCGATGATCGAGGCCAAAGATGCCCGGTGGATAGCGGAAGATCCGATACACCAGGAGGGTAGTCAGGTTATCCAAATCTGTACGATCTCCCCCCGACTCCGGGGCCCATGGGGATACCTCTTCGGCAGCGCAGGGGAATACTTCCTCGGCAGCGATTGTCATGCTCGTCAGCTAGCAGTTGAAGTCAACTCGACGGAAGATCGCCAGAAAGATGGCCAACCTGACACGAGAACACGACGGTACAAGCAAAGATATCCTACGAACATCCTCCACACACAGAAGACAAAATGCAAACCGACGAATCAAGGATTTTTCTTTTATTGCCAAGATCAAGGTTTTTACAAAGGGTATTCTGGGGCCCTCCAGCCCTACAAACTGCCCGGAGGCTTACTTCGGTCCCCTCATCGCTGGCGTCACGACCCGGGGCTCTATCACCGGAGACTTTGCCACCAGGGGCGTGCCCTACTCCCCTCGCCATCTCCCACCGGAGGCCTCGCCGCCGGAAGCGGAACCCGAGCGCGGAGTTCACCATCGTCGAACTCAGGAAGCTGTTCCTTCACGGCGTCCAGAGCCTTGTTCCACGCGACGACAGAATACTCCCCGAGCTCGGCATAAAACAGCTCTGATGCCTTATACTCGGCCACAGCTTTCTTAGCCCGAGCCTCGGCAACTTGGGCCTTCAGCAACGCCGCCTCAGCATCTCCCCTGCTAGCGTCCCTCTCTTTTTCCAGGGCCGCGAAGCGTCCGGCCAAATCTGCCAGCTTCCTATCGGCGACCCTCAGGGATGCGTTCAGACGACGAAGGACACCCCGATTCTCCGAATTGGCAAGTTCCGCAGCCTCCGCCCGGCCCTTCGAGACGTCGGCCCTTGCCCTCTCCGAGCGCAGGCCACGTTGCAAAACCTCGACCTCTGAAGGGAACGCTTCCACTGGCCTCGGGACGTGGAACACCCCCTCGGCCTCCATACGAGTGGCAAGGGCATAATGTTGAAGGACCTGACAGAAAGCCGATGAGAAACCAGGAGGCCCCCGAACCAGGGTAAGGTATACCAAGAGGAATACGCGCAAAAGGGTTCGTACCTGGACCGCCCCATGGGCCATGGCCTCCAATTGATCCCTCGGGGAGCCGTGCGAAAGCTTTCCCCCGGCCGACTCCTCCATCCCGGCGAGCAGACCAGCGGCGACGGAAAGTCCAGACAGAACCGTGAAGACGGCACCCCCTCCTGCACGGAAATCCCCTCAGGGGCCCTCGACGACGGCGCGCGAGAGACCGTCCTCTTTCTCTTGAGAGAGGGCCTGCCCTCGCCCTTCCCTCTGTCCCCCGTCTGGAGCTCGGGTAACTGTGGACGTCCCTGGCCGCCGCTGGAGAAACCACCGGATGTCGTCGACGAAGTAGACGGCCCTACCGGGGGCTCGGCCGCGCCACCAGCATCCTTCTGGCACGAGCAACCCGAAAAGTGAGAGCGAACCATGTATTCGAAAGGAAGAAGAACGCCGAGCAGCAACGCCTCAAGGAAGAGGGGAAAATGAAAGATCGGGGGCCCTGAGGCGGGCCCCACCCATGTTTATTGCTGCGTACGGCCTCATCCAACGGCGACCGTCATCTCCCGCCAAAACACCCCCTGGACCAGCGGCCCTGATCGCTCCACATGTCGACCCTGCGTTGGACCGCATCCCGTCTGACACCGCAGGCCTGCGTACGTCGCGTCGGCCAATCGACGCTTGACGCGTGGACCGTCGCTTCAGTTGCAGAGTGCACGAACCGGCGCACCTTCTTTAAATGCAGAGATCTCGCCTTGATTCGCTGGCGGGAAATACAACCGATGGCCCGAGGACTCATCCCGACAAAACCTTGGAAAGGAGCTCACCTTGGGAGGCCCGGCGATCCACTCCTGACCCGACCCGCTGGCTGGTCGGGACAAGAGTGGGGGGCTAATGATGATGCTCAATATTGGCGATCCCCAAGATCCTGACACGTGGCCGGTGACGTTTCCTAGAACCCAGAAGAAAGGGTCCACAGGGGCCGACCAAGCCACCCTGTACCCGACCTGCAAACACAAGCTGACCCTCCTCGGGGCCCCCTGCAGAATGGCCTCCTCGGTCCCATGGCTCTCCCCGAGCTGCCACCGGACCAAGACTCCTCGGTCCTCTCGCTCGTCCCCGAGCTCCCAGCCGATGCCATCTTCCTCGGTCCCTCAACCGACCGACTCCACCACTCGCAGGCGTAACCGCCGCTCCGCAAATCTCGCCATGCGCAGATTCTCCGTCAGCAACATCCCACGTTCCACGCCACCACGATCCCCATTAACGGGCGATCTGCTCTTTACGCGGGCGTGACTTCGGGAGCGTAACTGCCGGCGAGATTCTCGCGCCCGCTGCTGCGTGCCGCCGCCACTATATAAACCACCATCACAGAGGGGTCAAGTAAGCCACCTTTCACTCTTTTAAGCCGTTACTCTGCTCGGATCTCATCACTAATTTGATCGTCGGAGGGTCCTTGGTGGTACCAAACCACCTCAGGACTTCTTTGTAGGTACTCGGCACCGAGCTCCTCATACCACATCTTCTACCAAAACCCATTGAGACCCACACGCCACGGAAAATAACCACCTAAGTCCACAAGAAGATCGGCGGAAGACAACATCTGATGGAGACCCGAAAAGGACCTCCATCAGCACACAACTATCATATCAATACCCATCAATCATACGATGATTATAAACCACGAAGCATGCAATAATATAATAGATACTGAAAACTATTAACACCACTTCCCACACGATTATCAAGCTAACATTCCACATGGCTCTGACTTCTCGCCTCAATCCCCAATCGGCACCCCTACGAAAAATATAATGTAATATTAGTGACATCTACAGCATAACCATAGGTTTAGCCAATCGTCGACTTATCTAATCAAATCGGTTGACTTTTATATCTCTTGCCATCCAGATCTCTGCTACTATAACATTAAAAGAAGAGAGGTTCCAAAAATTGAGAATCCAATTTCATTGACGGGACCATAAAATTTTCTTCTTTTTTTTAGCCAAAACTCTCCGCAGTAACCACTCCCCCTCCCTCCCTCAAATGCGGCATTTAAAGAAAAGATCCATTGAAAATTAATCTTTCATACTTAAATAACAACATGTGTACTCTCCCCCCCCACAATTTGGAGGTATTTTAATTTGCAATATGAAAATTTTCTCATCTTGATTTTTTTTATGAACACCGCAATCTTTTGTTTTTGTATATAGACGTGAGCCGATGTAATGTTTGTGTTTGTATATAATCCATTTAAACCAATATATTTGTTTCAGAAAACCTATTCGACATTGGAGTGGATGTACATAAAGTGGACACTAGCACAGTTAATGCAGTGCCTGTTATATTTATGTAATAATTTTTAACTTGCTATTTTATTTTGATTGCCAAACATCATTGCATGCTTATATTTCTTAAACATAATCTTCAAATTTACCGCTGAAACCTTCTTAATAATTATGGCTGAATTTAAGCAAAATGAATATGATAACTTTGTATAAACTAAATTTCTTAATGACTTTTGAATAGAATATGTTTCTTGTATATAATTACTAAAAGATGATTAAAAAACTAAAAAAAGTTAAGTAACGTTTATCATTGCACCTGGAAAAGGAGAAGTTTTGACCAAATATTGATGAGAAGGTCATTTTATAACAGTTCTAAAGATTTCAAGGGGTGTATACAAATACATATATTAGAAAGGGATATATATATAAATACAAAATTTCAAGGGTTATATACAAAATATAGGGGTGCAAGGTTGGGTTTTATCCGAACCGACCCGAAACCGACCCGATATTTTTGGGGGGTTTTCAATGTCGCATACCCGCTCGAACCCTATTGTGCGGGTAGAAGATTAGATACAAGTTTTTCCGGGTCAAGTATGAGATTAAAAAGATATTCGTCTGTTCGAGCCCTAAACCTGCCTCGAACCAAACCGGCTTGATATACCATAGATATATAATTCTAAATTAATAAACATATTATATTTGTTTTCTTTGTTGTATGAAATTTATTATATTTAGCCAGACTAATTTTTATGATTAATTTATAAATCCAAATTTCATAGTATTATTAAAATATAAAATATAGCCGTATATATATTTTATTGGACTCACTTCAAGAATTATAATTTTAATTTTTAATAGCTTATATATAACGGCCAAATCCGCAAAAAACGTGCAAAAACCAATCCGAAATCCTATAACCCGCTCAAACCAAACCACGGCGTCCCCCGCTCCAAAGAAAAATCGAATTAGAGGGTTTGGGTGCAACACATACCTGATCGGCTTTGTGCGGGGTTTGGATTTAGCTTTTTATTTTGAATTGGATATAAAATTTGTCAAAACCTGCCCAAACCGACCCCGGTTTCTCCCCTATTTTGAAACATAATTTAAACGGGTCGGAAATGGATTAAAACCCTACAAGTATGCAATGCAACCCAGACCCAATTGTAACCCTATTAACTTCATCCCCCCTCTCTCAAAATGAGTCAGAGGAAATGGCCATGGGCGGCCGTCACCGCCAGAGGCCGCGCCGGCGATCGCTCATCGGCGAAGGAGGCGGTTCCGGCCTCCACCGACGGGTACAGACGCAATATGCAAGTGTTCTCATTATCTTTCTTTATTATTATTTTTCCCCTAAAATAATTGTTTCCATGAATTACTTGAGAACTAAACTTGAATCTCATCTAAAGTTATATGTGTAGAACTTGAATGCTAAATTGCATCAAATAGACTTGCAATTTTCCAATATGTTATGGATCCTTTCCTTTTGGCGACATTAGGATAACATATGAATGCTTGGAAGCATTTTATGTTTCGAAATTTGTAAAAAGGTGTATAAATCCAGCTTTAGTTGTAATAGCGTGCTGACACATGCGTAGTACTCATGGAAGCTACTCAAAATTGGTTTGAAAGAATCAACATCATAGAAAATCTAGCTATGATGTTGATTCTTTCTAGATACTACGCCATTTTTTTTAACGTTGATATCGTAACACCAACTAGCATCACCACCTTCTTTATTTACTATATTTGAGTCTTTGGCGGTGAAAGAAAGTACAATTTCTTCCGGTCGAACGAGAACTTTACTGTTATATTCTTGTTGATTGGCCAGAACTCCCATTGTCCGTGTGCAAGCATCAAATTTTCTTTTCCATTTCATTTTCGACTTTCGCTGAAAGCTTTTCAATATGGCAGGTACTTATCACTTTTGTTTAAAGAAAGTAGACCCTTGAGCAGTCCCCAATGAAATTGAGCATATATTGTATTCCACCAAGAAACGATCGTTTCACTTGGTTGTATATATTCGGACTATGTAAGCTATTGTGAATCTTCAACCTTGAAGTCCGACTCCTTGTACACTAACTGATGTGCCATACCATATTGACATCATCCATTGATGATGTCTTCTCAGTCTCTAGCTGTAGAAGAACCAATGTTGAGAATAGTTATAGCGTAAGGTAAGCCTAGCAAATGAGGCGAGTCAAGGCTGACATGCCTCGCAACGAGGTGAATTTTATTCACCTCGTTGTCAACTTAGGCATGTCGGCGAGTCTACTCGTCTCGTTTGGTCAAGCCAGGCGATGCGAACCGGTTCCCCAAAATCTCAATTTTGGTTCGCTCCCGTTCACCTCGCATCGAAGAGCCGACATCGAGGTGCCAAACCTTTCCGTCGATGTGAACTCTTGGGGAAGACTCGCTCCAGTTCACCTCGTGACTCGTCTCAACTTGCGTGATGGTGGCATCCTCGAAGATGGCGACTGATGATGGTGAAGAAGATGATGATGATGGCAGCTGGTGGTGGTGAAGAAGATGATGATAATTATGTCCGGCAAATGATGATGGCGGGTCAAGTTGGGAAGAAGATGATCTAGATGTGGCGGCGGCGGAGGATGGTGAAGATGTGGTGATGGCGGTGGCAAGTTGGGCAGCGGCGGTATGGTGAAGATGGCGGTGGAGAAGATGGTGATGGCGGGTGAGATGGTGGTGGAGAAGATGGTGATGGCGGTGGTGATCGAGTTGGGCGGCGGCGGCGGTGTGGTGAAGATGGCGGGTGAGATGACGGTGGTGAAGATGGTGATGGCGATGGAGACTTGCGCGGCGGCGGCAAATTGGACGGTGGAAAAGTTTGGGGAGGGGGCGAAACCTATATTTGCCAATTGGGGAGGGGGAGGTAAAAAGATAAAAATGGAGTTTTTTTTTGCTTTTTAAGACTTTTATTTAAAAAAAAACAGAGTCAGGCGAGTTGAGCCCGACTTACCCGAGTCGGTTCGCCTCGCGATTCGTGAGCGAGATTGGGGTCGGCTACTGTTGAACTCGTCTCGCCTCATCTCGCCTCGCCGGCTAAGCGAAACGAGTTCAACTAGCCTCGTTTGCCAAGCGAGTCGGGTGGCTCACATCATTTGCCAGGCCTGGCATAAGGGGTAGTGTCCCTTCTATAAAAAGCAAAAGTCTAGCACTGCGCAAAGCTTAAGCTACACAAATTATTTATTTCTTAATTTTAATAATTATAAATTTATTCACAGTTAAAAAAAGTGAAATTAGCTCCTAGAAAATGAAAACAAATTACGAAAATAATGCAAGCTTTACCAACAAGTAACACAACAAATTTCTAATTATTAATTCATAAGTTCATATTCATACTTCAAAATAGTATCATACCCACAAAGAAGCAATCAAGAAGTTTGCAATTGAGTAAGTGAAATTACAAATTGCAAAAATCGGTAACAACTAATCATAACCAATGTTAGCAAAATATTTCTTATATTTAGACAAATTGTCATCATATATCAGTAATAGCCTAGCAGCATTATTGATAAAAAAACGAAGAGATGAATGGACCCTCTGTTTGAATTCTTCAAAGAGATGAATCAAAGAGTGAATTAAAAAAGAGAAGAATTAAAGAGTCAAATATTTAAAATCGAAGAGGAACCGATTTGAGAGTGATATGTGTGCCTCGAATTTAGTGACCTGTTACCAACCTACTTGGCAAGCCCTATCAAACGACCCATGTTTGCATTACTTTTTGAGCTCCCTTCGAGCTCTATGGTCTCGTCTATGAAGTTATTTGAGCTCTCTTCAATCGTCGAGCCCATAGGGCGAACCGGTGCAGGAGGCTGAGGGCTCGGTCATGTAGGAATTGACCGAGGTTGAAGCCCACGACCTAGGTTCCTGTGGGAGGAGCCCCCGCAGGGCATACCTTTTACTCGAGACGCTAATATTTGAAGATTATATATATTTTTGTATGGTTTAGGGTTTCATGAGGAATTTTTTTGAGAAATAAAGCAGCCGCCTTTTAGAGAGACTTGGGGTGTACTGGGGATTAGGGTTTTTGAGTTTCTCCTCCGTCATTGTAACCTCACAAATTTATGAGATTATAGTAGACCGCTTCACCTTCATCCACGGATGTAGACATAGGTCGAATGAGCCGAGCCTCATTCAAACCGTATATTCTGTTTCGTTCAGATATGCATCTTTTCTTTATCGTTTTCGTATAACTTCATGATTTGTCGTAACAGAGAGCTTGAGAGTTAGAGTTCAAGATGTTGATGAGGAGTTGATTTAATTGAGAGTTTGGGGCTTCAATGAAACTTCATGGCTTCATATGGTTTAGGATTATATATCAAAATAGACAAGTAAAATAAGTAATCATTGTTGACAAAGTATGGAAAATAGGGTTGAGTCCACAAGATTTAGGGATTAGTGATTTAAAGTTGGGGAAAGGAAATAGGAATTGTTAGCTTTAGGTTATCAAGGATTGAGAGTTTGAAGGATATTGTTTCTGGCATATATGGTTTACCAGGATTGAGTTTTAAATCCAGTCCATTAAAATAATATTAATAGAGAATGTTACTCGCAAACGGCATATGCTACACCACCACCTACACAGCATAAAACTATTTTTACAAAAGGAAAAGAAAAAAAGAAGCAGCATTACCTGCTTTGTTTGTATGCTATTTTGCTACGCTACATAAACAATATATTGAGCTACAGCAAGCTATGGAGAGTGCTATCTTCAACATCGAGATGTACTTTATGTTATAAACATGTCTTTTCATTCATCTGAGTTTTAGTCACTGTATTGGTAGACTTTTAACTTTATCTTTTCATGATGTTTCCCTCCTCAAGTCTTCAAATGCTGTGGTAAGCTTAGCATCTTTTGGCTTAAATACTTGTATAGTTTTTTCGGTTGCTCTGGGCTGTAAGACGGACAAAAATTTCTTTATAAGAAAAGGTAAACATTTTCCAACTGCACTTAATACAGACTAAAGATGGTTACAAACACCATCTTTTCGATATGTGTAACTGGGAACCTTGTGTTGTTGGCTATCCATGTCTCTCATCCCTCTTTATACTCCATCACGCTAACAAGCTTTTCTTTACTGTTGGCCATACAGTCGGAGCATTCAGAGTCGACACGATCTTCATTATAGTTGTCTGCTTTACAATTAGGCATGATGGAGTCAATCGTGCGTGAGCGCACGCGCGCGCGCACACATGGAGGATGCTTCCTCCTCGACACCAAGGGATGCTTAGGGATCCACCCTTGTCCACTATAATCTTAACAGCTGCTAGATGTTGATGTGTTATCTTCAATCGATATCTTCTTAATATCAACAGTCATGTGAAATGCTATTTTCCTCAATTGTATATTACCCATGCTGTCTTCTCTAAAAGCTGGCGTCGTTTTAGACTCCTAGACATTCTCCCTTGATGTACAGTCTTCTTAAATCACCTTCATGGATCTCCGTTGAATTGTTTGCTTGGGATTCCAACGGTAGGCTACTTTGAGGAACCCTCTCGGCTAGGGTCAAATTTGAAGGACATGTCTTCCCATCACCGCTAGTCTCTTGCTTTCCTTTGGTGCAGCAAGGCTATTGATAAATTAGGCTTTGATTGAAGCTATGTTCAAGCAATAAAAAAACAAGAAGTCACGCCTCTGTATTACTATGGAAGAAATGTCTATTCTTTTAAGGAGGAGGACCCTTTATTGGGAGATATTTTGAATCTGATTCTACCCATTTAACGCCCACTTATACCAGTGCCAGAATCTGTTGATAGCTTGCTGTTTTGTCTAACTTGATCCTAAAGTAGGATCCAAACTGATAAAAATGACTGTTGTAAACAGGCAACTCAATAAGCATTTTATTGCTATGAAACTCTGGTTTGAGCCTTTGGACTTTGGAGTATGCACTCCAAGCCCTTTTTTCAGTGAAGGCGAGACAAAATGATCCAGCCATCCACTATTAATTAGAATAAACCTATCTGTATATTCTCATTACTTCGCCTTTGTTAAATCCTAAACATTACATTCACTACCATTTTTAAAAAATACATAGCCTAAGTATGGTGCTCTGACATCGCTCTTGATCATCTCAGGTATATGGACATCAATATCAACCATAAGTCAACCCAGAATTACAGGCAACAATCCGATCTCTGTTAGTTTTGGGTGGAAGAGATTATGGATTCTGTTCAAAGATTTAATAACAATAAGGAAAGACAAAATCAACTAGTATAATTACATGCAAGTCTGGAAATGCTAAGAAATTAAACTAGTTGATTCTATTGAGGCTCTTTGACTACCCATCGCCCATGGCCTGCTAATTATCGTCGTTTGCTTTAGATCATATTATTACCTACATAAAGAAGAGTTGGATGATGAGTTAAAAGATGATAGATCTGGTTATTGCACATTGCATTTGTCTTTGAGCCATAATTTTCCACACCCTCATGGGCAAAAGACTAGTTGGCCTCGATACCATTTACTGGATTGCTCATATGGTTAATTATGTCATCTCTTGTGTATATGCTGCAGGAAACAGAGAGTGGCATGGAAGAGATGAAGAAAGGGACTATAAGAACTTTGGCAAAGATAAAAATATGGCCCCAAAAAGCAGTAAAATGGTATCGATATGATATAGAATACATAATTGGCTAAATTACAGGAAACTCGCTTATTTTTGCCGAATAGCAATATATATATATATATATATATATATATATCCTTTTCTTCCAACTTTTTTGTAGAAATATCTTCCGGTGAAAGTATTTTATATGTAATGTTAGTGAAAAAATGGCAGAAAATCATGGATGTTTGGGAATAAAAGGTTAAGAAACGAAAAAGAATACAATTTTCCACACCCTATCGTTCTAATATTTTTTCTGTGTGTGTTATTTTTGGTGTTTTTTTTGTTTTTGTTTGGGGAAGCATGACAGAAGGGAATAGATCAGAGGAATGGAATGGGAAGGGATGAAGGGCTGCTACACCCGGCAACCATTCAGTAAAAGAACTATTGGTAAGCTTCCTTGGCCTTTTTTTATTATGGATTTGATGAGTTCTTGGCATTTTTAAAGAAATTAAATTAATGGAAATCCACATTATTGAAATTTAAATGGTTCCATGAGATCAAGCAAATGAAGAGATATCAGTATCATATTATTATAGTAGAAAGGTCCAGAGAATACTGAACAAGTCTAGGAAATAACAAGAAAACTTTCGTAAGAGGAGACTAAAGGCAACTGGGAAATTTATTTGGTGTGGGTGTCAAATAAGAATTTACTCATCAGAGTTTAATTAGACAAACAAAATTAGTAAAGTACTAGAGATCTACAGGATATCACACAAAATAGTAATCAGAGATATGAATTGAAGGAGGCCAATAAATCTATTAAGCAGGTGAAGATCATATATTGTCATGAATTTGGTGGCACACAAATGATTCAAACTATTGACAAACGTTGGGGGGGGGGGGGGCGTGGAACCCATAATGCAAAAAGTTGTATCACTATACTGTACTAATGAGAGAGAAACCAATAATTAAGAAACAGAAAGATATGGGAGCTCCCCTCACTCCACAAAAGAAAGTGAGAAGAACATCTTCTTCACTCCCTCACGTGGAACGAGGGGAGACCCTATATATAACTCACCACCCTTTTAAGACATGTATTATTTAAAGCTCTCAATGCTATATGCTTTGATGTGTTTAATTCTCATGGCCTCATTCAAGTTAATTACAACCTCTTTATATAGACTTCTGGATGTAGAGTTGTGAATCTGAGTTACTTGATAAAGTGTTATGATAACGACATTCTAACTTAGTTGATTAATTGGATAAGCCGACCATGGATGCATGACGTGTCTGTTTCATCTAGATCATTATTTCATATGTTATTAATCGTAGATATCAACCTTCTAATTATTGCAGTCATAACATCAATATGGGTGATCTCTGAATCTGTAGTGATCGAGTACCTTGAAAATCGCCTGTTAAAAACTGAGTAAGAAAGGAAATCGCCGCTGCACAAAAGCTCAAATTTTGATTTCTTGCCAACTGCAGTAGAAGGTCTGTATATGGATAACTTCAGCTCTATGCTAGATTCAATTAAAGGCTTAATTCCAAAAAACTACCAAAAACTTAGGGTCTATGACAAGCAACTACCAATTCTTTGAAAATTACTGGAAACTACCAAGTGTACGAAAACTTGTAAAACTATTAAATAATCATCTACCAAACTTGTTAAGTAAATGTTCAAAAACTACCAAACCCGTTTAGTAAATTTTCAATAAACCAAACTTGTTTACTAAATATTCAATAAGCTACCAAACCAGTTATTTATTTTAAGGATGTTAGTACACTATGGTAATTTTTTGTAATTTTCAAAAAAATTGGTAGTTGTCACAATCCCTAAGTTTTGGGGAATTAAGCCTAAATTAAACGATTTTGACACCATATCAAACTATTCATCAGTACACCAAAACTTTAAAGTTGTCGTGATTCTCGTGAATGCTAATAATTATATTTTTATATTCTAACCGACCCTACTCAGATTTTCTTCAAATAAACCATCATGTACACATCTCTAATTAGCGGTGTTGTGCTAGATTTGTTGTTAATTTGCTAATTACCTTTCAGTGGCTGTATCATATATTATATGGTTTGCGCATGCAAGTGCTGTTGGAGGTGCTTCATGATCACCTCGTATGCAGTATACACAGACATGTCACATGTATCCTGAATATTTCAGTATAACCCAACCCGCTTCTACGTAAAAAAATGTCAAATGGGAATGCTACAGGATCCTTATCGTTAACTATATTAGCAGAATCTATTATATTTCGGAATTTATATTCAACTAATTTAATGCCTAAAGCGGGGACCATGTCTTCTTTAAGGATGACAATCAGATGCCAGTTATGCTGGAAATAGGGATGCCAAGAGGAAGAATAATAATCTGCATTCGTTTTTTAAACAATCCTTGGTATTTTCGTGGAGTTCAATTTTTTTGTGTGGGCCCTGCATGATTGTTATAGCAACTAGTCCTTTATTTATTCACCAGAACAAATGCTTACATATCAATTTGAAATTCAATCACTTTTAGGGTTGTTCCGATATAGGACCCCTGGAACTTGTATACTCCGAAAAACAACCCCTAAAACTTTGAAATTGTAAAATCAACCCCCAATACATCTAATTAAACATAATACAGCCCTCTGATTTATATTCATCCATATTCCGTTAAAATCAACCATTGACTTTTATGTTGGACGATTTTGCCCTCGTCTTCTACCTTCTTATACCCATTCCCACGATTTCCGTCTTCCACCTCAAACCTGCCTTCCTCGTTTCCATTTCCTTCAATATACCATTATTTTTAGTTCATATCGTTCATCAATTCAACCATTAATATCACAAAGTAAAGAAAATAAAGGGCACAAAAAATCAAGATGAAGCTTAAAAGTAATAAGAGGAAATGATACATATGAGGGAGGAGCGTGATCTAAGGGTTTGAGAGAAGAATTTGAAAGAAGTGATTGAAGATTTAAAGAGAAAGAATGAGAAATTTAGATTTGGATAGTTATTAAGGGTTTGGTTTTGAATTGGAGAAGAAGAAGAAGGGTAGATGAGGAATTGTGATTTGAGTTTCGAACCATGGTAAGCCCTGACCTAACAACTGACCAAAGTTAAATGGATAGAGGGCCCTATTGAGGTTTTAGGGGTTGTTTTTAAAATTTTAAAGTTTTCGTGGGCGTTTTTCATATTTCACAAGTTTGGGGGCCTATATCTCAAAAACCCTTAATTTTAAAAACCATAAGCATGATAAAACCAAACAGACTCAAGAAATTTGTAAGTCACCTTTTCTTCTTTTTCTTGTTGCGGCTTTATGACAAATATTTGTTCTCTAATTTTGCTACAACCTGCAAATGTAGTTTACACATATTACTTGCCTACTCCCATCCATTTCAATGTCTGAAGATGAGTTCAGCATATATGCTTGAGACAGGAACATAATCCCTGTATAGAATCTTTTGTCTTGCCTTTCGTCCTTTGTGCTACATGATTTGCTAATAAGAAAATGGAGAAGTATTTTAACAATGATGCAAGTGCACCATTATTGAGTACTGGGCTTTGTTTACTAATTGTTGGATGAATTGTTATATTAGTGAAAGGGGCATCAGATTTGGAATAATGCTAGAATTTATATATATTATTATCATAATTTAGTTACCAGTAGGGTCATTATCATTGTGATAGAATATTTCTTATACAATTATAGTTGAGACTAGCTCTAGTACTTTATACTAGGATAGCTATTTGTTACTTATTAATAGAATGCTTCACTTATGTCTACACTAATTTTTTGCACGAACAATGCACACGGAATAAGAAACTCTCATTACTTCAACGCCCAACACACACACACACACACACACAGCTTTGTGCTCCTTTATCCCAATTGTGATAGTATCTTATACTTAGATAGGCATGATTATCATCAAATTGTTAAAAAGGTTATTGTTATTAAATCTCATAGTTGTTAGTTCCAATTAAGTTTTTCATAATTTGCACTCACATTAATTTAGGAATTTATTCTTCACTTATTCCCAGTTGTGGAGAGCATTAGCAATACTGATGTAAAAGGGTTATGTTGGGGACTTAATATAGATAGATGTCAACAAAAGATTTCTAATGATTTAAACATGGAATTGTTGGCGCATGTGCTGACGCCAATTTTTTTCCTCATGAAATGCCGACGCCTATTACCTTTTAAGAAAAAAAAACAACCTTTTTGCCTACATAAACAAAATGCAGAAATGGATTCATTTAGCAATAATAGAGAAGACTTGTATGCAGAAATCGATACCATTTAAGATCACAGTTGTTAACTAAAGAATGAATCTAAGATTTTAAAACCCCAGTGGACGGTAAAGTTACTATGATGATTCAGAAATTCCTGTGTAGTTGCAGAAGGCGAGGGCAAGGATTTTACGTGTGTTTATTATCTTTTCAAAATTAAAATTGTACAAAGGGCATGTTTAGCTTATCAGAAAAAGAGTTTTATGAGACAATGGTTGCTAATTACGGGTTGGGTATAAATAAGTAATAACCAAGCTAGTAAGCTATAGAGAAGTAATAACTAAGCCTGCAACATATATAAGATGAAGAATTTGGGCAAAGATTTTAGATTGCTAGTCATCCAGCGGAACTAAATAGTTTGCATCTTCAGAAAATAGGATGTGTCTTCTGATATCATAATAGGATGTGTTGTCTGATAGTCCAATAATTACTTAATTTCATAAATCCATAGTTATTGGTTGTTGAATGCGATGTTTTAGGGTAAAGTTATTCGGTAGCGACCCCAAACATTTGGGATAAAAGGTGGTTGTTGTTGTTGTTGTTGTTGTGTTGTTCGGTACTTAGGCTTTGGCTGATGATTATAAGAAATTGAGAAGGTCATTTTGAATTTTTGGTCTACTCACTCTTTTGTTAGCTAAGTTTCAATTGATTTTTTCTTTTAAGAAACATGCCTGTCTAAAATAGGCAATTTAATAAGCATGATTACTATAAAACTCTTGAGTTGAGTCTTCAACATTGTCCGCTGTTATGAATGAAGCCAGTCAAAATCATCTTCAAACGCAAAAACCATCCAAAAATAGTAAAAAAAATAGCTACTTGTTTAATCACCATTAATTTGCCTTTGTTTAATCCTAAAGATTACACCAAAAGCATATTTCTCATTAAAATAGCCTGGAAGTATAAAGCTTTGGCATTGTACCCGATCATTTCAGGTATAGGGACAATTTCAACCATAAGTGACCCAGAATTACTGGCAACAATCCAATCTCTGTTATTTTTGGGTGGAAAAGATTATAGAATTCTATTCAAAGATTTAATAACAACAAGGAAATACCTCATTTACTATCAGACCCGTCCGCCCCGTGAGTTTGCTTCTTTCAGAATCAACTACTTCAGATGCATGCAATCTGGTAATAGAACTGCTAAGATTTTAGCTGCACGGTTATGTTAGAGACTCCTTGACTACTCATTACACTTCGCCTGCATTTTGGTGTTGTTTGATTTGATCATATAATTTGAACTCCTGCCAAAAAATAACCAAAACTATCCAAATTCCCCATGGTCTATGAAATTTTTTCAATAAAGTGTTAAATTCTTCGATCACTATTTCGACATCGTTCAAGTCTTTGATTTGGGCGGAGCTTCGCTTGGATTCTGCCCAGCGACAGTGGTGCTGCATTTTGGCAAGATTGTATGCATAAAAATATTAACTTCACAGCTGTCTCCTTTTCATCATCCCCCTTTTGTTTTATCTTTTTTCTGTTTTTCTTTGGAATTTATGATATTTATTAATATAATCTCTCGTTCTGTAGCATTGTTAGAGAAAACTTTTATCCTGATCAATAGTTCCTGTTTCAATTACTTAGTTATGCTCTTTATCTCAAATTTGATAGAATCTAACACTCCACTCCGCAGATTTATTTCAAATGATAAAAAAAGGAGCTCCTGTTTTTAATCTCTTAATTATTGACTCCGATTTTCGGTTTATAAATGTGCGCTCATCAGTTTAGAACTTGTTCTTCACGAAATTTTAGTTATGGAGAACGTTAGCAACGTCTATCGTGAAAGTTTGTGTTGGGGACCTTGTTATAAAGTATAAACACCGTCGACAGATTTCTAAGAACTTGACCGTGGAATTATTGGCGAGTGTGACATGATACAATTAAAAATAAAATAAAATGACCCTTTTGGCCAATATAAACTAAAGGTAGATTCTGGCAATAATCGAGAGTTGTATACAAAAATTGCTACTAATTAAGAGGTCATTAATCGAGAGTTGTATACAAAAATGGCAATAATCTGAAAGTTTCGAAGTGTAGTGTAAGGGAAATTACTATGAAGATTCATGTGTTCCTGTGAAGTCGCAAACGGTGAGGGAAAGAAATTGTTTTCTTTTTTGTTCTTTTTATAATTACAAATGTACAAAGGGGATGTTTGGCTCTATCAGAAAAGAGTTGTATGAGACATGGGTGCTAATTAGGGGTTGGATGTATATAGAAGTAATCTAAGCATGGTCGTTTTTATAACATTAGATGGATGAACGGCTGAAGAATTTTTGCAAAGGTAGTAGATTAGCTATTCAACTGTGTATTATTACATGGAAGGATGCATTGTTTGATACAAGTTGATTCTTTTTACTTTTTATTATTTATTTTATCTTTCTTTTTTTTGAAGAAATAGCTGGTCTCAAATATCCTGTCTCATTATGTTGCTAACTCAAATGTCCATACATGATACTGGTATAATTCCATCTGGAAATAGAATCAGTTGAGGTACGAATGGGAGATGGGAAAATGAGCCTCATTTTACAGATTCAGTATGTGCAATTTTAGGACCTTTTGTGTTGTATTTTTCTTATGGTTGTTGGATGCGATGTTGCAGAGCTTATGTTATTGAGTGAAGGTGGCTTTGGCTGATGATTCTGAGACATTGAGCAGGTAATTTTGAATTCTTTTTTCCCTTTTGTTAGTTAGGTTTTGTAATTGATTTTTTTTTTAAAAAGACAACCCTGTCTATAACTGGCAATTCAATGAGCATGTTATTGCTATTAAAATTAAATAAACCTCTTGAGTCGTTTCCTCGGTTTTGTCCATTGTTATGAAGTATTCAGATTAAGAATTTCCTTAAGAGAAGGTGAAAGAAAACTACAGGACAGGAAACAAACCCATTTCTGTTATTTTTGGGATGAAGAGATTATAGAATTCTGTTCAAAGGTTTAATAACAAGGAAAGGCCTAATTTCCAGATAGAATCAACTAGTACAATTACATGCAACTCCGTGATAGAAATGTTAAGCTTTTAGCTAGTTGATTTTGTTGAGGCTCTTTGACTACCCATTGCATTTTTTTTATGCGCCTCTCATGTTGGAGAGGAAATTATTACCGTGTGAGCCATGACCAATTGGTACTACGGTGCTACCCATCACACTTGCCTACATTTTAGTGTTATTTTCTTTGATCATATAGTTTGAACTGCTGCCACAAAAAAGGTAAAACTTCTCAAATTCCCCATAGGCTATGAAAGTTTGTAGATGAAGAGCTAAAGATGATGTGATGTTATTATTGGGAATTGCTTTCATCTCTTTGAGCCATAATATCGCACACCCCCATGGGCAAAAGATGAGCGGATGTCGGTACCATTTTCTGAATTGTTTCATATGCTCTTGTGTACCTGTTGCAGGAAACTGAGAGCAAAGTTGAATAGCTGAAGAAAGGGACTCCAAAAAATAGATGCTCTCATCATGAAATGGTACTAATGTATTATAATACATAATTGGCTAAATTGTTTATTAAAAAAAACGCTTATTATTTGCCCATATAGCAAATATACCACTGTCTTTTCAAAAGCCATTTTACTTATTACTGTAACAGCCATCGACTCTTCTTTCTTTTCTGCATGCTTCTATTCTAGAGGAAGTATTTACTATGCAACTTTAGTGAAAAAACGACAAAATCATGGATGTTTCGGGGGTAAAAAGTTGCAAAAACAAAAAACCATTCTTTGCTGAAAACGAGTGTGATATAGCATGCCATTCCTGTTAATGTGAGGGAGGTTTCCTCCGATTTATCCGTACATTCTAATAAATGACATGGCAAAGATATTGTGATGACATTTTTTCTTGTAACAGAAGGGAAGAGATCGGAGGAAGGAGGAATGGAGAGCGAGGAAGAGGATAAGTACGGGCTGCAACCAGTTAGGCAAAGAACCGTGGGTAAACGGTTTTTCCTTCTTTGTTCAATGCCAAAATAAACAGAAGTAACTATGAAGAAATGGAAACCCTAAATGTTAAATTAAGGTGTAATTATTTTTAAAAAAATCAGTAGTTCAGAGGTAACAAGAATTGACCAATAGAGAAACTTTATCGTGGATTTGGCGAGTTCTTGACATTTGGACAAGAAATTATATTAATGAAATTTACATAATGGAAATTTAAATGGTAGCATGACAAGAAGAGAACACCAAACAAGGTTAGGAACAAATAAGAGACCCTTTATACAAGAAGACTTAGGAGCAGTATCAAATGAGAATTCACTCTCATCACCGAGTAGTAAGATCAACAAAATTAGTGCCAGGGAAATTTTATGAACTCTCTAAAGCACTAGAGATCCATGGGATATCACATGACGTAGCAAGTAGAGATTTAAATTGAAGGAGACCGATAAATTTATTAGTAAGAAACTATGTAGCACGATACGGGATACGATACGATACGGATTCACGGATTCACGATTTTCCGAAAACCTAAGATACATGATACATTTTTAATATCGATTTTTAATTAAATAGATATGAATATATATTAAGTTATACATATAAATAATAATAATATAGATCAATAATGACATTATGTTATATATTCAATGCATTTTGAAATTTTCAAAAGCCTTAATTTTTGAGAGAAAGAGGAAAGACGTTGATTTAAGAGAGGTGGGTGAGACATTTACAAGTCCAAACGAATCCGAAAGAATCTGAGAGTTTCAGACTCCGATTCGTGATCGAGGATGATCCATGAGGCACTTACAAGTATCCGTGCTTAATAGGTAAGCATGTAATGATGCTAAGAATAAAGAATAGACCATTATCATGCATTATTAATAGGTGCAATATGAAGTTGTCAATTGAGAAATAACAACTTTAATTGAACGGTGGATTTGATTATATCTGGATTTTGGATTCTGCATGACTTTATTCAGTATTGGAAGGTAGCATTATCACAACCTAAGAGATAATTCCTTAGGTAATAAACTTCTAAAAGATATCATAACAATGTTAGGAAAGTTAATGAAACATTAGATATAAGTTTATTAACTAGATATCACTAGTATGACCTAATCATCAAAATAAAATGTAGCCTTGGACAACGAGGGCAAGCTTGTTAAAAAGCTCACCTAACTTATACATACTTAAATGTAGAATGAGTCACAACAACAACAACAACAACTGAGCCTTTTATCCCAAGCATATGGGGTAGGTTACATGAACCAACATGAGAATCATGCCGGGTCCAGTACATGAATCCTCCGCCTCCACTCACTCCTATCGAACAATATACTTTCATTGAGTCATTTGGCAACCATATCGTTTCGTATCATCTCCATCCATGTTTTCTTCGGTCTCCCTTTTGCTTTTTTACCATTGCCCATATCGAGAGTATCTATTCGTCGAACCGGTGCTTTCATAGGTCTGCGTCGCACATGACCAAACCATCTTAGCCGGTTTTTCCGCATCTTCTCATCCACAGGTGTTACACCAACTTTTGCACGAATATCCTCATTTCGCACCTTATCTTTTCTAGTGTTTGTAGGGTGTTTTTCGTCACCCCATTGAGATGGGAATACGCGCGCTTGTCAGGCGCAGTACAGATTCCCCCTACCTAGGGTAGGCAGGGGTTTATTGATTGTGGGGATCCAAATCTCCGGCAGCCGCGGACTAAGCTGCCGTTAATTACCCCTCGCCTTTGGAGCGAGAGAACCTCCGATTAACGGGTTAAACTGGTCATGCGAACTCAATGTACAGTGTTCGTGTTTTGTTTTGGAGGGGGCTTGGGTATATCAGGGGCCACGCAGAGTTTTTACGGGGGTCCCGCTACCCGGATAGCAGGCTGGGGGTCAAGGGGGCTAGCAGTCCCCTTGCGGGGTGCGGGGCAGCGCTCCACCCAATTTTTTTGAGAGGGATAGTGTTGTAGAGTACGTGTGTGTATACATGTATATATAAAATAAAAAAAAGGAAAGGGCATCCAAAGGATGCGTGGGAAAAGCGCCAGCGCTTTGGGTGTTGGCGTTTTGAGCACAAGAGCGCTAGCGCACCACGTGTCAGCACGTGGGCGCTCGAGCGCTAGCGCTTTTGGACGCTAGTGCTTTGAGCGCAAGGGCGCTAGCGCTTAGAGCGCTAGCGTCCCACGTGTCAGCACGTGGGCGCTAGCGCTCTGAGCGCAAGAGCGCTAGCGCACCATGTGGTCGCTCGGGCGCTAGCGTTCTGGGCGCTAGCGCTCCATGTGTCAGCACGTGGACGCTAGCTCTTTGGGCGCTAGCGCACTACGTGTCAGCACGTGGACGCTCGAGCGCTAGCGCTTTGGACGCTAGTGCTATGAGCGCTAGCGCCCTACGTGTCAGCACGTGGGCGCCCGAGCGCTAGAGCTTTGGGCGCTAGCGCTTTGAGCGCTAGCGCCCCACGTGTCAGCACGTGGGTGCTCGAGCGGCAAAAGGGATCTGGTCCTTGCAATGGAAGTTGTACTCCCAGAAAGGAGCACTTATTATTCTCTCTCTCTCTATATATATATATATGAGGAGTTAAACTACTAGGATGTTTTGAAGCTGATGAAAGGCTTCTCCCCTTGAGCCCTAGTTCTTTCCCAAAGTGGGGTTTCTGAAGATGGGTCTCCTTCCTTTGTTGGCCGGATCTTGAAGATCAAGAAGTATGAGATTTTAAAAATCTCTCCTTTCTGAGATCTGATGGCAGATCTGAGTTCCCCTTTGTGGGTTTTGTGGTGAAAAACTATTTTGTTTTATAAAAGGAAGAGTAAAACTCTTGATTTAATTCAAAAGAAAAAGGAAGGATTTAGAACCTTGAGGAAGAAGATCACAGATCTGGATTTTTTTGGAGAGAGAAAGTTGTTGGGATAGTTTCATTAGCTTGGCCTTTATAGGCTATACACTTTGCATATAGCCCCTTGGGCTTTACAAAAATGACATTTTGGTCATCCCATGGCTCATGTGCCATTTCATTTTGCACATAAGCCATGGGCTTCACAAAAATTTGGCTCTATGTCCATTCATGCATAAAAAATTACAAAAAAATTGTTTATTACATGATTTCATTTTGGGCATGGAGGAGGGCCGGCCGCTTCATGTTCGGACTCGACCTAGGCATGGGCCCACTTGATCCGGGCTTGGACCCACTTGGCTTGGGGTTGACCTTGACCTTGACTTGGTCAACCAGGGTGCAATTTTCGACCCCAACAGTGTTACCGCACATCCAACGAAGCATGCACATTTCCGCTACGTGCATCTTCTGTGTATGATGCTTTTTAGGAGCCCAGCATTCTGTGCCATATAATAAGACAGGCCGAATAGCGCTCCGATAAAACTTCCCTTTTAATTTTAACGGAAAGTTACGATCATACAAAATCCCTGTTGCACTCCTCCATTTCAACCAACCAGCTTGGATCTTCTGATTAACATCACCATCGATCTCCCCATTCTTTTGGATGATGGAACCTAGATATCTAAACTGGTCGCTCGGTGATATCTCTTACCCTTCCAATGTTTAACCAATATGGTTGACTTCTCTGGTTACTAAATTTGCAATGGATATATGCTGTCTTGGACCTGCTCGATCTGAATCCCCGAGATTCTAATGTTTGCTTCCATAATTCCAATTTGGCATTAACCTCTGCTTTCGTCTCATTTATTAGAACAATATCATCAGCGAACATCATACACCAAGGTACCTCATCTTGGATAGTTCTAGTAAGCTCATCCATCACGATGGTAAACACGAATGAACTTAATGCAGATCCTTGATATAAACCAATTGTAATCGGAAAATCACTCGTTAAGCCGTCGCAAGTTTTGACATTTGCCACTACTCCATCGTACATATCCTTGATTATGTCAATATACTTGACGGGGACCCCCTTCTTCATCATTGTCCCCCATAATATCTCTTTAGGTACCTTGTCGTACGCTTTTTCTAAATCAATAAATATCATATGCAAATCTCTTCTCCTCTCTCGAAAACGCTCGACAACTTGATGAAGCAAATGAATAGCCTCTGTCGTCGATCGTCCAGGCATGAACCCAAACTGGTTCTCTGTTATCTTAATATCCTTCCTTAGCCTGTGTTCAATCACTCTCTCCCAAAATTTTATGGTGTGACACATAAGTTTTATTCCACGGTAGTTTGAGTAATTTTGAATGTCACTCTTGTTCTTGTAGATAGGTACAAGGATATTTTTCCTCCATTCATTTGGCATCTTTTTTGTTTGCCAAATCTTATTAAACAGATCTGTCAGCCATTTAACGCCTATTTCTCCTAAGCATCTCCAAATCTCGATAAGAATCCCGTCAGGACCAACCGTTTTTCTTAAATTCATTCTGTTCAAAGCTTCTTTAACCTTAGGTAGTTTTATTTTACGCATGAAATCACGGTTTATATCTTGAGATTGAATGACAAGTCCATCCAAATTCTTCGTAAAGCTCTCATTGAACAATTTGTCAAAATAATCTCTCCATCTTTCCTTGATATTCTCATCTCGAACTAAAATCTTCTGATTTTCATTTTTGACACACTTCACTGCACACAAGTCTCTAGTCTTCCTTTCCCGCATCCGAGCAATCCGGTATATATCATTTTCAGCCTCTTTAGTGTCTAATTTCTCGTACACCTTCTTGTAGACCTTAGATTTAGCTTCCCGAACAGCTTTCTTAACTTCCTTTTTAGCCATTTTATACTTTCAAATCTCTCCACATCTCTACTTTTCTTCAAATGTTTATAAGAATCCCTTTTAATTTTAATAGCAGCCTTTACTTCATCTTTCCACCATGATGTGTTCTTAGATGGTGAAGCACCGCCTCTCGACTCACCAAGTAGATCTCTAGTTACCTTCTTGATACAACTAGCCATTTTGTTCCATGTTCTGTCTGAATCATCTTCCGACCGCCAATCCGCTTCTCGGACTACACGATCTATAAAAGCCTTTTGATTACCTTCTTTCAATCACCACCATTTAATTCTAGGCTGTACCTTACGTCTAATCTTCCTAGGTCCTCTTCTATATCGGAAATTTAGAACTAAAAGTTTATGTTGAGTGGTTACACTCTCACCTGGCATTACCTTACATTCGATACAACAATCTCTATCTATTCTTCTCGTCAGAAAAAAGTCTATTTGACTAGCACTTAATCCGCTCCTAAAAGTGATAAGGTGAGACTCTCTTTTCCTAAACCAGGTGTTTGCTAAGATCAAGTCATAAGATAAGGCAAAATCTAGAATCGAGTCACCTACTTCATTCCTTTGTCCAAAACCAAAACCTCCATGGATGGTATCAAACCCACTACGACTAGTACCTACATGTCCATTAAGATCACCACCAATAAATAACTTCTCTCCAATGGGTATACTTTGCACCATCTCGTCTAAATCCTTCCAGAATAGACGCTTACTAGCGTTATCAAGACCTATCTGTGGTGCATAAGCACTAATAACATTAAGGATCTCTCCACCTAGAATAAGCCTAACCAGTAAAATTCTATCACC
This sequence comes from Agapanthus africanus, assembly GCA_030015575.1. Lineage (NCBI taxonomy): Eukaryota > Viridiplantae > Streptophyta > Magnoliopsida > Asparagales > Amaryllidaceae > Agapanthus > Agapanthus africanus. The sequence continues at coordinate 640,641,998 of JASDDO010000014.1, read as the reverse complement.
TTTTCTCCTAATCTCAACTACATTATCAAGCAACCGTCTATATATGATTATGCCTACCTCATTATGATTTTTATCTCTACCCGTATACCAAAGCTTATAATCCCAAGGCTCTATGACTCTACTCTTTTCATCTACCCACTTAGTTTCTTGCAAACACATAATACCAACTCTCCTCCTAATCATCACCTCCACTAATTCTATTAGTCTATCCGTAAGAAAACCTATGTTTCAGGAAGCTAGACGGATTCTATGAAAGACAAACGAAGAGTAAATGTTAAATTAACGTACGATATCTTTGTCCAATGACCGACCATAAATACTCCAAAAAACCATATAAAGAGCTAATAATTACAAGATATGTTTAAGAGATTTTTTTTCTTTATTTGCTTTGAAAAATATTAAACTGTAACTTGACGTAAGCAAAATTTTAATTCCAAACTAGTTGCTCCATTGCAAAAAGTTTTATAAACTATACTGCAGTGACACTGACGGGAGAGAAAATAACAGGTAAGAAATTAAGACATAGATATATGGGAGCTCCCCTCACTCCAACACAAGAAAGTGAAGAATTTCATCGTATTCATTCTCTCGCATGGAACGAGGAAGACCCTATATATCACTTACCATCCATTTCGGATGTGTTTAATTAGTGCTAGCTATATGCTTCATAAGACGGGGTTAAGCTCTTAGTGCTTTATTCTTTGATGTGAATTCCTATGTGATCATACAATTTAATTGCAGCCTCTTTATATGGACCTTTGGGTGTAGTATTAATTTATTGGTTTAAATCCAAAAAACTACCAAAAACTTTACCTCTCGGCAATAATACGTCCAAATACTTTTTAAATATACGAGAAACAATCACAAAACTTTTTCAATATGCAAGAAACTACAACAAAACTTTCAAAAACTACGAAAAATCACCATGATTAAGGTGTCGCGTCAGCAATTATTACAAGAAACCTTCACAAAACTTTCAAACCCTGTTTTCATAATTTTCAGAGTGTTGCCACAAGGGTAAAGTTTTTGATATTTTTTTTTTGGATTTAAGCCTAATTTATTAGAGAATAATGGAGGAAAGAGGCCATAGGAGGGAATTTCCTCCTATGGCGTTGAAAAAACATACCTTCCATCGTCTTTTCCAAGGATCGGAATGCATTATCTTCATCGTTATCATCAAAGATGTGGGTACACCAAATTTTATATGATTCTACAACTTTTTCACCGTTGATTTAGTAATGTAAAAAGTAATATTGTCGGTAAACCGTTAATTTTGAACCCACTAATTCAACGGTGAAAAAGTTGTAGAATCACATGAAATTTGGTGTACCCATATCTTAGATGATAACAATGAATATGATGGATTCCGATCCTCGGAAAACACGATGGAGGGTGTGTTTTTTCGACGACATAGGAGGGAATTCCTTCCTATGGCATCTTTCCTCCATTATTCTCAATTTATTATATAATTTTGAAGTCCGAATGGCTTAATTCAGTGTTAGATAACAAGCGTTCGAACTTAGTTGACGGATTGGATAATTTGGATTAACCTACCATGACCTGCTCTCTTAAATTACTTAGATCAATTTTTGATATCTCAATATTGTTCCAATTTAATAGCATAATATAAAAAACCCACAGGAAAATCATGAATAATAATGGTTTGATTATTTAAGAAAGAAACGTGTTGATTATTGTTAACTGCCAATATATGTTAGAAGAATTTTAGATTATCAATCTCCGAAATATTGTGATGAATGGGGCCCTAGAAAGCTCAGCCACTTCAATTTGCTCGTCGTGTCCATGCTTCGTATGTATCATACGTTCGGATACTCTGTTTGACACCTTTTCCGATACGTTTGGACCATGTCGGCCTAAATTCGAGTCGGACATTTCTGCGTAGCGCAGAGGGTCGAGAAATAAGAATGTGAAGTACATGTGCGGACGACTTTGATGTCATCAAGAATATAAGAATAGTAAATATTTCAAATATCTCTCATGAGAGCTAGGAATAAATGTATAAATTGATGCAAAAAATTAAGTCTGGTCTATGAAAGTCGACTCTAATTATATTTCATTTTGTTTTAACTATTTTAACTATTTCATTTTGTTTTAACCAAAAAAAATTGTGCTAAAATAATAGATGCCAAGAAGAACAAAAGGCCTTGGACGCGTAATGGATCTTGAAACACTATTTCTGCATCTCCCTAGCCAAACCCGCCATACACACACATACTTGTTTATGCCTAAGAAAAGTTAGTTATGTTTTTTTTATATTTCTTTTACATGTTTCGTCTCGTACTTTATTATATTTTGCTCATTGTATATAATTTTATGGCTTAATTCCAAAAAAACTACCAAAAACTTTGGCCTAATTTCAAGAAACAACCAAATTCTTGTTAAATACATAACAAACTACCATAAAACTTTTACAAACTATATGAATCTACCACAAAACTTTAAAAATCTATGAAAAAGTACCATAACTAAGATGTCACGTCAATAATAATTGCAAAAAACTTCAACGGAACTTTCAAAGTGTGGTCATTTCTCGTAACCAAGGCAAAGAATTTGGTAGTTGTTTTTTTTTTGGAATTGAGCCTAATTTTATATACAGACAAATAGTATAGCGGTGTCCCCATGTCGTTTATACAAATTTTCCATGTCCCGTGTTTGTGTATGTGCATGTGCTTCATAGAGGGGGCTTGAATTTGAAGTGCAATTTACCATAAATAAATAAAGAAAATTGTATTGCATTATGCAAAGGGGGCTCTACAACTAGCCAGGTGTTAACTAGTCTTCGATTTAATATTGCACATCCTTTCTGAATAGCTAAAGATACTATATATTGAAAAAAAATTGAAAATGAACTTGGTACCTGAACGAATGTAAAATTATTAAGTTTGAAATGTAAGATTCAACATAATATTATCACCTATACCATCGTATTTGCTTCATTAGGCTAACCATTTGCAAATTGGTCCTATCAATCCAACATTAGGATGGTTTCCATTGTACGTTAATTATACTTATAATGGGAAGTTCTTTTATGCAATATAAAATTGTTTCGAATGTAGAAAATAAAATATGTGATATCACAAAATTGAGAAATACTTTTTGTGATATTGAACATAGCATGGAATGTAGAAGGCTATTACTATACCCTTACACTTTTTGATCGATTGAGCACCGATTTATGTCGAATAAGTTTAATTTGCTCTAAAGTAATGTTCTATAATACAAGCATTAAGTAATTCTATCACCAGATTTGATCTTTGCAATTTAACTTCTAGTATTGCAATTATATATTATTTGTGCATCGAAATTGTAAGACTTGCTTTCAGTCATGCCGACATATCCTTTAATACTTTTTTGGTGAATTCACTAATGCTTATCGATGCATAACACAAGGATCATGTCTCAAGGGTGACACAGAATATATAATCAATGCCTAATGGGAGAACAATCATTCTAATTGTCTTCGAATTTATATGTTTTTTTAATGTGCAGGATTGTTACCGCAATTTATTCTTTATTTGTCGGCGAAAAGGGACTTGCACATTAGAACAATGCAATGATTTTCTATAGATATCCGTAATGTAGGTACCTACAGGGTCATTATCATTGTCATCTCCGCGGTATGAATCAATTATATAAACCAAAAGGGACCTGCACATTAGAATAATGCAGTGATTTTCTATTGATATCCGTAATGTAGGTACCTGGAGGGTCATTATCATTGTCATCTCCGCTGAGAATCTTCTTATGCAATTGTGTGACTGAGACGAGATCGAATCGTTAATTCTATGATAGCTATTTATTACTTTACTAGCAAGGGACCCCGCGCAATGCGCTGGTACGAAGTCAAGAAAAATCATATTAATTAAAAAGTTTATTGTTATATGACTTGTAAGATTAAATATTTAATATTTATCATATATGAAATACACGAAGGATTAACTTTCAAATACGTAGTCATTTTTCTTAAGCTTGTCAATATTTTCCGTGCTATGGTATACGAAAATCGTCAATTTTTAAAAAACCTCGAAATTTCCATTTATTTTTATTTTTAAATATTTTACTTGTTATAGAGCACGAGCGAAATGTATAAAAATCCCAAACTTTTTATTTTCTTTAAATTTTCAACATTTTGCATGTTATATGCATGAATACGGTGAAATTTTTTAAAAATCTCAAAATTTATGTTTACTTCGGTTTTCCATTATTTTGCTTACTAAGAAAATCATGAAATTTTCAAAAATAATTTTTTTTGTTTTCTCTGGTTTTTCAATTTTTGCCTTGATATATAGCACACGAAAATCGTAAAATTTTCTGTTTTCTTTTTTCCCCCAATATTATGCTCGAAAATTAGAAAATTTTCAATTGGTATTTTAGTAATTTGCGTGCTGTATATAACAATCACGAAATTTATTAAAAAAACCAAAATTATTTGTTCTCTCAAATTTACATTATTTTGCATGCTACCACACGAAAATTGCATAATTTTAAAACGTCTAAAAAAGTTGTTTTTTCGGTTTTCAATATTTTGCTTACTATCATTCAGAAATAACGAAATTTTCAAAACATTTTAATTTCTTTGATTTTTCAATATTTTGCATCTATAAGGAACACGGAAATCATGAAATTTTTCTGCGCTCTTTAGTTGTTTCAGTTTCTATTTTATTATAACACATGAAAATCGTGATATCTTTAAAATTTCTAAATTTTCTTTTCTTCAAATTTTCAATATTTTTCATGCTATATCACATGAAATTCATGAAATTTTCAAACATCTCAATATATTATATTTAAGCGGTTTTTCAATATTTTGCTGACTATATAACTCACGAAAATCATGAATTTTTTAAAAATTAAAAAAAAATTCTCTCTTTAAGTTTTTAATAGTTTGCATGTTATATCACACGAAATTCGTGAAATTTTCAAATATCTCAATATTTCTGCCTTGTGCAGCTATTCCATATTTTCCTGGCTACAACACAAAAATTGTGAATTTTACAAAAATATCATAATTTTCTTTTTCCATTTTTCAATATTTTCGTTTGCTATACAACACTAAAATCGCTAAATTTTCAAAAATTCTAAAATAAATATTTTCTTCAGTTTTACAATGTATGTGGTTGAATTGAACTGTAACGGTAGCTGCTTTTAACCGACATAGGAGTAGTTTCCATGAGCTAACGGAATCCATTGTGCAAACTGATTTGTTCTAGGAAGGGATATCGAAGAAAGCCGGGATTGCTGCAACTAGATCGTCGGTTCTGAAGAGCTGCTGCTGATGATGGCCATGGGGAGCAACAGGGATGACAGGAATCGACCAACCGGGACCATGAATGTTGGAGGTCGTGTGGCCTCAGCGTGATCTTATGGTTCCAATTTCTTTTTTGTGTGGAGCTCTAGCAGCAGTAATGGTGATGTTCTTACTTGGTTTCATCGTTGTGAGCTTTTCTCTGCTGCATTAGAGAAGCGCCGCTGCCAGTTTACCATACAAGTTATGTGTTCTCTGGCTGTGGTGGGCTTTGGTACTTATGGGATATTAGCTTGTTTCATTACTATCTTATTAATAAAGAAGAGGTGGCAACATCGGTTAACTCAAAACTATAATGCTCTGAAATACGTCCCAGCAGGATAAATCTACATTTTTTTCAATTATCCAGCTTTTCTTCTAGCTTCTCAATAGTCAATTGGTATCAAATAACAAATCATTGAAACACACCAATGGAAGTTTGTATATTTTTGTCAATAAATCTTCAAGAATTCAACCGATGAAAACCATGATATCGCAGAGTCATATAGATCGTCGCAGTACAGCCGCTTAGGACATTAAACTTGGTCGCCGATCCTTACATCAAAGAAGATTCACGTCGAAGGAGAGACCACTTGAGCTACTTTTTGGATGATGCTAAAATATGAGATGAAGTTGATGTAGATGACGAACTCTATTTACCTTTTTCTTTTTCTCTGCTCTCTATCGTTTTCTCTGCAAGTTTCTCTGGAAGGATGAAAGAGAGAAGGGAATAAATTATGGCTAGTATTTTTCAATATTCATGTCACAACCATATTCCCTTTTCTTTAAAAATCCCTACATATGGCATGCGAGGTGGCAAGCAAATGACACCTAATACCTAGCCATGCAATAAAGAGAAGAAGAAAAGTAAATTAGAAAAAGAGTATAACATGTTTAAATAATATTAAACATATCATTTGTTCTCATCACATCGAACAATAATTTAAAGAGATAAATAATATAATACTAGATTAATTACATGAATAATTATATAATTAAAAATATCATTAAATTAACAATTAATTTAATGACCCGGTGTAAACATAAACCGGCTAGTATTATAATCCGTGACAAATGTCTAATCGGACCCTGCACACATCGCCATGTGTGTACTACAGAATTTCGCTCGAGTGGGCAAACCCTCTGTGTGGAACTCTGGAAACTCGACAATACACTGACAGCGAGTTACCGAATCACATCCGCAACCCACAAGCACGTCAGCGGTACTAGCTGTACGTAACGGTTACTCAGGTATTGAACAAAGGAAAGCCCGACAAGCTAGCTTGTCCGTATCCTACAGAGCCTAACAATGACACTCACCGTATAGTCCGGTCTCTTCGTCTGAGAGTGTCGCATACCGGGCCTGAAAGGTAGAATCCATCAGACTCCCAATAACCCGATAAATCATGCCGATATCAAGCTCATAATCAAACGAGAAACTATTGATAACGCTTATAAGTAAATCTTGCTTGCTCTGGCCAAGGACTTATGGTTATAGCCAATCGCGCACTGTATAACATCGACTCCCAATACTGGGAAAGATGAATCTTTTCCGATCGTTCACTGCCTCCATATGATCCGAGACTGTACCCAACTACTACTTGTTTGTACAGCTCTTTAAAGTCTTGATAGAGTAGTAATCTAAGTACAGTGGGGGCCACATGAGTCACTATGACTTGGTATGCCGATATCAAGCACGTCAGTGACACTAGCTGTACGTAACGTCTACCCAAGTACTAGTCGAAAAGAAGGCCAACGAGCAAACTCATCTGAACCTCTTTTGAGCCTAACTGTGACAATATCCGCACAGTCCGGTCTATTCGTCTGAGAGTATCGCATACCGGGTCTAAGGAGGGTGGTTAACATCAGGCCCCTACTAACCCGATAAGTCGTGCTGGTGTGGTTCAAGACCATCCGAGAAACTACCGATCTAACTATCAGTAATTCTCAACTGTCCTGCCCAGGGGTTTATGGTGTTGACCAACCAAACATGGTGCGATATCGACTTCCTATACCGGGAGAGACGAATCCCTGATAATCGCTCACTGCCTTCATGTGGCTCGGGACTGTACCCAACCAAAATCTGTTTGCACGACTCTTTTAAACCGTGGTAGGGTAGTAATCAAAACACAGTGGGAACTCACACAAGACAAATGATGATCTCAGGTCTACAGACTACATGTACATAATGCCACATGAGAACTGCCATCTGACGCTTGGTATAATACCATCCAGCAGTTCTCGGCGAGTCCGTCCAGTGTACCCACCTACAGTGAGCACCTGTATACAATCTTAGGTGAAACACATCAATGGCCGTATGACTAACCATTGCCCCTCGTCGGGCTCTAGAAACCTATACACCAGTTTACTCTGGAATATTGATACCCTGTCTCGATATTCCTACGACTAGGGAAATTTTAAGGATGTGCTTATAGACTACCTGTTGGGGTCAAAAATTACACCCCGATTGACCAAGTCAAAGTCAATGTCAACCCCAAGTAAGCGGGCCCAAGCCCAGGTTAAGTGGGCCCATGCTCAAGTCGAGCCCCGCGGCCGGCCTGCCCCATGCCAAAATGAAAATTATATACTAAATAATTTTGATGTAATTTTTATGAATAAATGTAAAAAAAAATGGTCATAAAGCCAAATTTTTGTAAAGCCCATGGCTCATATGCAAAAGAAATGAGCACATGAGGCATAGGATGGGTAAAATGTCATTTTGTAAAGTCCAAGGGGTTATGTGTAAATTTGTAAGCCCATATAAGGCAACATGATAATAAAATATAAAGAAGAATTAATTCCCCTAAAAAATTAGGGTTTCTGTCCTTCTTCTCCTTCCTTAAGGTTCTAAACCTTCTTCCATTTTTTGAATTAAATCAAGAGTTGAACTCTTCTTTTTCCAAAAAGAAACAATTTTTCACCATAAAACCCTTAAAGGGGAGCTCGGATTTTCCATCAAATCCACAAAAGGGGAGATTTTTAAGTCTCACCCCCTTTTCTCCAAGATCCAGCCAACAGAGAGGAGGAGGAAGAAGACCCATCTCCAAAAATCCCACTTTGGGAAAAATTCAAGGCTCAAGAGAAGATTCAGGGCTCAAGAAAGAAGAAAGGGGTCCCCTTTGATCACCTCTGAAGATCTTTGGGGAGTTCAACTCCAAGACCCAAATCCTCAAAAGAGTTCAACTCTTAACCCAGATCTTTTAGGAGTTTAACTCCAAATCCAAATCTTTTAGAGTTTAACTCCACTCAAAATCTTTTGAGAGTTTAACTCCATAAAAATAAAAATCCTCCCTTTTTCTGGGAGTTTCCAAATTCCCTCGGAGTTTAACTCCTAATTCCGGGGCTAAGTCCCCCTCCTTCTTTTCCGCAGGCGTCCGGCACCCATGGGCCGGGCGCGTGAGGCGCTGTCACCTAGCGCCCACGTGTCGGACGCTTGAGACGCTGGCGTCCGGTTCCCATGCGCTAAGCACGTGAATCGCTGGCACCCACGCGCCTCGCATGTGGCCCGCGGACGCCCAGCGCCTCGCACGTGTCCTTAGAACACTCCTCGCCCCTCTTTTCCCATGCACTCTACACTAAAAATACCTCTCTTGTTAGAAAAAATTTCTAACGGGGCACTGCCTCGCACCCCGCAAGGGGGATACTAGCCCCCTTGATCCCCAACCCGCTATCCGAGTAGCGAGACCCCCGTAAATTCTACGTGGCCCCCGATACATCCAAGTCCCCTCCAAAACACAACACACGCACACTGCACATCAAGTTCGCATGACCAGTTGACCCGTCAATCGGAGGTTCCCTCACTTCAAAGGCAAGAGGTAATTAACGGCATTTAGTCTGCGGCTGCCGGAGATTCGGATCCCCATAATCAATAAACCCCGGCCTACCCTAAATAGGGGGAATCTGTATACGCCTGACAAGCGGCGCGTATTCCCATCTCAACGGGGTGACGAAAAACACCCTACACTACCTAACCCCTATAAGTATGATCGCCATAACAACGCTGGTAATTAAGTAATAATTGTTGGATATAGTACCCTCAAGGCAATTAATATAGTTGCAAGTAGACGATTATGATAATTGAACGAGGACCTATACAGGTAGAACAGTCTTACTCGAGATAATATTATGCTATCTGGTTTGTCTTTATTATTATGTGTATATATTTTGATAAAGCCCATATGATTATTGCTTGACTACCAGCATTATGACGGTGATCATATACGTGGGAGCTGGGAAGTCCATAAGCATATCCTTAAAAGTCCTTAGTCGAGAGATGACACGCCCCGCTTCCTAGTGTACGGAGAAGTAGACGTGACGGGCCGCGATGTATTTATTCAAAAGTAAACACGCTAAGCGTAAATAAGCAATATATAAAAGAAAAGCACAAGAATAATAAGAGATGTAATATAAACAACAACCTTTATTAACATTCTTTCTTTACATTACAACTGATTTGAAAAGGAAATGTACATTGATGGAAAACAATGCCTAAACAGTGGCATATGAACTGAAAAGTAAATAAGTATAAATAAACTAGTAGTCGTGCTGCTCGGGTATCTGCTCCAAGTACTCCTGTCTGAGCTCAGTCTCTTGAGAGTCGGGTCCTCCTAACGAACATTCCAAAAAAAGAAAGAAACAGGAATGTCGTCAGCGAACTAGCGCTCGGTAAGTCCCAAAAGAGAGATAGGAATAGTTCAAATAAATGGAACAGAACTGGTAATTGGTACAAGTATATATTTGTTATGCTAACGTAGTTGTTTGTAGCTTGGTACAAAATGTATCAGTGTATACGAGAGGAGTCTAACTTTCCCCGTGGACTATAGTAACCAGTAGTACAAGGCCCTATCAAAACCCACGGGACAACAGCAATGGATATTAATCTACGTCTTTTAGTGTCCATCATCGTGCCACTTTTAATACTGTCACGCCCCGCTTCCCAGTGTACGGATAAGAAAATGCGATGAGGCCCGCTACGTATGTTTACCGCCGAAAACGGAGACGGATCCGGGATGGATCGTCTTGCCTGAATTTGGGGGCAGATACTATTTGGTTTTGTCCGTCCACCTCTCCGAAGATGCCAAGTTGATTTATGGCACCGTCTATCAGAGATTTGGACGGATGCGGCCGTTGTAGCAGACTTCGTCAGATTCCTCCTCGTTGTGAGGGGTTTTTGATTGTAGGGACACTCTTCCCTGCAGGCGTAAGCCCCTGCAGTTAATTACGTTACTACGTAGAGATAACCACTTTCTCCTGTTCCGGAAGGTCACTTCGTGTCGTGTGTGTTTGTTTTATTTTTGGTTGCCCGTGGATTGTATACGGAGACTAATTTATTTTGTCGCCCGAAAGGCTTGGATTGGTCCAAATCCGTATATTCTTAGATTTGGGTTTGGTTTGATTTAAGGATCGTTAATCTCGTTTGAGATTAAGATCAACTTAAATGTTTGTTAATGACACGTTAGTCCAATTTTAGACCAAGATCTACTTAACAAGGTTTTAGGATCATTCAAATCCAACAACAGAGCATTTAGGCTCTATTGTTTTAGTTTAAGGACGTTACGGTCTGTTGTGGTTTGGGAGTGCACCAAAAAGTTGTTGGTTGTCGGGACTTGCCACCTCTCTGAAGACGTTGAAGAATTACAACGACATATATCAGAGGTGTGAGGAGATGCACCCTTGAACCAATTTCCAGATTGAAGAGAGATGTGGGATGAAGATACGTCGGAAGGTCATTAGTCATGTTTGGGACTAAGACCAATTTGGAAAATGATGAGCCCATGAGCTCGGTTGATCTGAATTAGGGATTTGGTCAACTTGGGCTCAACCCACTCAGTCTTTGCCATTTCATTTGAATAAAGTGTTGAACACTTGCTTGGGCTTAGTCCCTTTTCTGTGCAAACAATGCTGAGCATTTATATGGGTTCTGACGCTCATACTTTACTTTACTTCCCCCCCTTTTTAGAGCATTACACACTCTTTATGGCATCCACGTGCGGGGCATGTGAGGCACTTGGCGCTGAGCGCCAAACATCAAGTGTTAAACACTCTTTATTGGGCAGCGCCCACGTGAGGGACACGTGAGACGCTCGGCGCTGAGCGCCAACCATTGAGTGCTAAGCAATCTTTATTGAGCAGCGCCCACGTGAGGAACACGTGAGGCGTTTGGCGCTGAGCGCCAACCATTGAGTGATAAGCACTCTTTATTGAACAACACCCACATGAGGGACACGTGAGGCGCTTGACGTTGAGTGCCAATCATTGAGTGCTAAGCACTCTTTATTGAGCAGCGCCCACGTGAGGGGTACGTAAGGCGCTTGGTGCTGGGTTTTCTTCGTATATTCTGTTCTGAAGAGTTCAATTCTCTGTTCTTTTCTGGATCTTTGATCCCTAAGAACGAGTTTATCCCTATGAGAATGGGGATTTTATCTACTGTTGGATCTTTGATCCAAGAACTTCTGTTTTACAGAACATATTTTTCTTGTTTTTAACAAGATTAGAGAAATATTTTCCCATACAGAATTTTTCTGTATATAAGTGATTTTTAATCACCATTGGATTTTTTTAATCCAACGGTACTCTGTTTTACAGAGAGTAATCTTTCTTATTTAGAAAGATTTGAGAAATATTTCTTAATTCCGTATTTTGATGATTTATCATTTCCGTTGGATTTTTGATCCAATGGCTCTGTTTAACAGAGAGATTTTAATTCTGGTGTCGGCGCCCTCGTGCGAGGCACGTGAGGCGCTGTCTCGGAGTTTTTAACGCTTGTCGCTGGCGCCCTCGTGCAAGGCACATCAGGCGGTGCCTCAGAATTTTTAACTCTTGGCGCTGGCGCCCTCGTTCAAGGCATATGAGGCGCTGCCTCGGAGTTTTTAACTCTTGGGGCTGGCGCCCTCGTGCAAGGCACGTGAGGTGCTGCATTGGAGTTTTTAAACTCTTGGCGCTGTCTTTCAAATTTTGAACAGAGCTTTGCTATTTTATTGGGGAAACAAATGTCCCCCCACCGTTGCGCTCACGTGGTTTATACGTGAGTGCAGCGGTGGCTGCTTTTCCATCGTTGGATCTTCTTGGAAGTTGAATCGACTTCCTGTGCCTATAAGTAGGGCCTTTGGCCCTTGAAATGACTGTTGTTCATCTTCTCTTGTTATTCTTTGAGAATTAAATTCTCCTTTCAGAGCTTAGGTCTCTGCCTAAAGAAATCCCTTCTAGAGTTAAAACTCTGCCCAAAAATTTGGTAAGGATCATAATTGAACCCATTAACAGAGATTTGCTCTTCTTAGATCGTAGATTTTATGATGTATTTTAGGGTTGCTTAACCCATTAATTAGAACACTGTTCATCTTCCATGAAGAACTCTTAGAGTTTCTTTTGCAGATCTTAAAGATCTTGGGGTTTTACCCTGTTAAAAGCTTTGCTTTTGAAGGTTCTGGTAGATTACCCCATTGTTTTTACAGAGCATAGCTCTTTAGAAATTTTTGGGGAATTTTGTTTCCCTCTTAATTAAAGTTGAAAGATGTGAATTCTGTTTGCAGAGCACAACTCTTGAGGGAGTTTAACTCCTTGGCCCGATGAGGTTTCTCATTAAATGAGAATCCTCTTAAGATTCCATCCTTAATGAGTGACTGCCCCATCAATGATGGGCCATCACCTTGATTTTGTGGGTCCCCCTTCTTTTATGAATAGACGTATTGTTGCTAAATCTTCTTCTTATTGATCATAGCGTCACAGGTTAGAGGAGGAGACGAGAGAATAGCCGTGCCTCCGGTACTCCCCATCCTGCCGTCTGTCACAGCCGGTATAATAGACTCCATCCTTCATGTGTTTTCTTTATCTCCCGAGTCGACATTTGACCGTAATTCATTTTGCAGCAATTGCATCGGCTCCAGCTCCTTTTGAGTCTCGCATTCTAATGCCCGTAAGGCCCTTCGCTAAACGCATATCTTCCAGGGGCGCCGCAAATAACCGGCGAATGTTGAGCGAATTTATCGAAGATCTCAATGCCGAGGCCCTCACTTATGCTACGTATTTTTCCGTTGAAGTCAATCCAATGCTGGCGACACTCGTGAACTTCCATGATGAAAATCTCGTCGGCTCTTGGGTTGATTACTGCAGAAAGATCGAGACTTGCCTGCACGAGATTGAGCTCAAGCGTCTCGCTCCTGAGGTGTTGGCTTCGAACTCCCAGCGGACTGCGTGGGTCGAGCATAGTGTTCCTTTCATTCGCCAATTTGAACAAGAGGCGACCCTGAGACGAAAGGAAATGAGGTGGCTTCCAGCGAATCTGTCTGATTGCGTGCCCAAGTTGAAGCGAATGCTGCGCAGTTAAAATCTGTTTTCGACAACCTCCAGCGATGTATTTCGGATGGGTTGATACTGAGGCGGACGCTTGACTTCACCGAGCGGGTCATGCAGGACTGCGAAGCGGCCATGCTAGAAACCGATGAAAAACTTTCGTCCTGTTTGCGGCAATGGACTTAAGTTGAAGCGGAGTTGGCCGTAGTAACTGACCATGAGAAAGGATTGAGAGGAGCGCGCAAGCGGTTTGCTGATTTTTTGAAGACGCCTCCTCCTTAATAACCGTCTTTGTACCTTTTTTGTATCGACTGTAAACTTATGATTTTTAAATAACATGTATTCATTTTGATTCCTTTATGAAATATATCTTGTATTCACTTGAATTCATGAATAAAAGACATTTTATTTCATATTGGCATGTAAGTCTGGCAAATGTGGCCCGTAGATAGTCCATCTTGACCTCCTTGTAGGGCAGCGATGGTTTAGGAAACAGGTTCGTATCTGCCGCCTAAGACTTTTCAACTTTATGAGCCGTAAGGGTCTCATAAAGACTTTTCTCCCTACGAGTCGAGAGGATCCCGTAGGTGTATTTTCTCCGTAGGAGTCGTGAGGACTCCTAAGTGCATTTTCTCTTGAGAGTCGTAAGGATCTCACAAGAGAATTTCCCCCCTTACAAGTCGAGAGAACTCGTAAGTGGTTTTTTCCCTCCTTGTCGATATTCGACTTTGGAGAGTGTGGCCCGTGGATAGTATACAATAGTCCATCTTGGAACTACTTGCAGGGCCCCAGTACTTAGGAAACAGGTTGATATCCCCATTGCCTAAGGCTTTTTCCCTACGAGTCGAGACGAGTCGAGAAGTTCTCGCAGGAACATTGTTTTCCCTACAAGTCGAGACGAATCGAGAAGTTCTCGCAAGAATATCCTAACGTCACAGTTAACCCCTGCTCTTTACGACAGAGGTCCGTTAGGGTCTGTGGTACTAGGGTTTTTGTCCATCGTACCGTCGCGTGGGTTGATGCATTCCTCGATACGCAATCTTGCTGTTCGAGTAGCCCCGCGACTGTCGTGTCTCTGATCCCTTCGGAGGCTGGACAAGACGTCTTCAAGTAATCTTCCAGATGATATTACCGTCGGAAGAGCAAGCGTTAGGGATCTTCCATGCCGCTTTTTGCTTGAGGTTAGGCTCAGTTTGGGGAGCCCCGATGAGTCATGACCACTCCGCGCTGGTGTGGGATGATCTCCGATAGTCTTTCGGGTTTTAATTGAGTTGCCGTCAAGACCTTGAAGCTAAGGATCTTCTTTTCCTTCGTTTGTTGACATTGTGTCTGTAATATTGCGACGAATGTCGAGATTGTCTCTAGGTTGTCTGTGAACCGTCGATGCTTGGAACTAGGGACTTTGCCATGGCTCCGTTGTTTTGACCCTGGGGTGGGTTGTTGATATTGCATCTGTATCCTGCTGGAATTGAGAAGGAACGCCGGGGTTGACACTGTGTCTGCCGTAACGAGACGAATGTCGAGGTGGTCTCTAGGTTGTCTGTGAACAGTCGAGATTTGGAACTAGGGGACTTTGCCATGGCTCCGTTTTGCTGACATCGTATCTACATCCTGCTGGAGTGAGAAGGAACGCCGTTGTTGATCTCTAGGCTGTAGATGTTTCCATCGAGACTGGGAACTAGAGACTTTGCCATGGCTCCGTTGTTTTGACCCTGGGGTCGGTTGTTGACGTCACGTCCGTATCTTGCTGGAGTGAGAAGAAACGCCGGCTGTAGATGTTGCCGTCGAGACTGGGAACTAGGGACTTTGCCATGGCTCCGTTGTTTTGACCCTGGGGTCGGTTGTTGACGTTATGTCTGCATCTTGCTAGAGTGAGAAGAAACGCCGTGGTGATCTTTAGGCTGTAGATGTTACCGTCGAGAATGGGAACTAGGGACTTTGCCATGGCTCCGTTGTTTTGACCCTGGGGTCGGTTGTTGACGTTACGTCTGCATCCTACTGGAGTGAGAAGAAATGCCGTGGTGATCTCTAGGCTGTAGATGTTGCCATCGAGATTGGGAACTAGGGACTTTGCCATGGCCCCACTGTTTTGACCCTGGGGTCGGTTGTTGACGTTACGTCTGCATCCTGCTGGAGTGAGAAGAAACGCCGTTGTTGATCTCTAGGCTGTAGATATTGCCGTCGATATCCGGTTCTCCTTCTGACGAAGCTTGGTGGGAATATATGGTTCCCTTTTCGTTTATGTCCATGGATTATATACAGGGGTTGATATGGACTCACCTGCAGGGCAAAAGTTTCTTTTCTTTTCTTTTTTGTTTCTTTCCGCGATGCTCTATCATTTCAGCTTCTATATCGTGAAAGTCGTGTTGTCCAATCATTTTGGCTATTTTTCGCGGTGCCCAATCATTTTGGCTATTTTTATTTTTACTTGCTGCTTTTTATTGCGAGTTGTCCAATCATTTCGTCTGTTTTTATATGCATACCCTTTACTCGCTGATTTTTATTGCGAGTTGCCCCATCATTTCGGCTATTTCATATGCATTTTTGGCTCGCTGATCAGTGTTGCGAGTATGGGATTTGAGTTTTGATGCCAATTTTGGCATCCGCATCGCTGCCACTGGAATGTTTCCAGGAGCGAATCATCATTTGCCTTTACTGATTTGAACAAAGGTGGCTTAGCAAACAGGGTTAGGATCCTGCCGACTAAGGCCTTTTGACTTCATGAGCCATAAGGTTCTCATAAAGGTATTTTTCCCTATGATTCATGTGGATCTCGTAGGTATATTTTCTCCTTAGGAGCCGTGAGGATTCCTAAGTGATATCTTTTTTTGTAAATCGTAAGGATCTCATAAGAGTATTTTCTCCCTGCAAGTCGAGAGGACCTGCAAGTGTTGTTCACCAAATATGGAAATTTCGCGCCATTAGTGGAACTAGGTGAGGGAACGTTTATTTGTGCCCGTGGATTGTATACAAGGATCTATATTGACCACTTGTAGGGCAAATTGGGGGATATGACGGCTTAAGAACAGGTTCAGATCCTTGTAGCTTAAGGCTTTTGAATCCTATGAGCCGTGAAGGTCTCATAGGGGGAATTCTCTTTACGAGTCGTGAGGATCTTGTAAGTGTAATTTCTCATTAGGAATCATGGGGATCCCTAAGTGTGTTGCTCCCTTGTGAGTCGTAAGGTTCTCGCGCGGGTATTTTTTCCTCATAAGGTCGAGAGGACCTTGTAAGTGCACATAATTTTTTTTACGAGTCTGCGCCCTTTTGGGTTTTCACAAACTCGTCGGTAGCCCTGTTGTTTTTACTCACGGAGCCCTCTCGGGTTTTCATCCGTGCCCATTTCTCTTGTGGACGTACCATTTTTTTAATGATGAAACTCTCGAAAGTAGTTTCGCCGTAGGTGACCCATCTGTTTTCCGGTGGGACCAGATTTGCAGTCCTCGTCACTGGGGCCTGTGTACTTGAATTCCACTGTCACCATGTTTGAGGCGATGTACTTAGTTTAAGGACATTACGGTCCATTGCTAGTTTAGGGACATCTCGGTCCATTGTTAGTTTAGGGACATCTCGGTCCATTGGTTAGCCTCGGAGCGAAGTTTTGCCGGATACTACTTATAGAGTTTGGATTTAGGAAGACAGCGAACGGACACGAGCGTCGTCATCTATCATTAACCCAAGCCGTGATTTGTCAAGCGTAGTATTTCTTAAGGAATCGGCTGTTTATTGGCCGGAAAGGTCTTTCACCATGCATGTTCATGAGCAAGTAGACCCCACCTTGGTAGACCTTGTCTATGATGTACAGACCCTCATAGTTTGGCTCGAATTTCCCCCGCTTTGCACGGTTGGGGGTCATAGGTCTTTTTACGACTAGCACGAGTTCTCCTTGGCGGAATGTTCTCGGCCTAGTCAATCTTTCGTATGAGCGTTGTTCCCCTCCGAACACAGAGACGCGACCGCGCAGGTCCGTCTTGCCTGAAATTCGGGGCAGATGCTAATTGGTGCTATCCGTCCACCTCTCCGAAGATGCCAAGTTGATTTATGGCACCGTGTATTGAAGGTTTAAACGGATGGGGCCAGCAGACTTCGTCAGATTCCCCTTCGTCTGAGGGGTTTTTGATTGTGGGGACGCTCTTCCCTGCAGGCGTAATCCCCTGCAGTTAATTACGCTACCGCATCGCGGTAACAACTTTCTCCTTCTCTAGATGGTCACTTCGTACCGTGGGTGTTTGTTTTGTTTGTGATAGCCCGTGGATTGTATACGGAGACTAAGTTATGTTGTCGCCCGTAGGGCGTGGACTAGTCCAAATCTGTATCTTTCTTAGATTTGGGTTTGGGGGGTTTGGGTTTAAGGGTACGTTAGTCTCATTTGAGACTAAGATCAACTTAAACGTTTGTTAAGGATACGTTAGTCTAATTTTAAACTAAGATCAACTTAATGGGATCGTTTAGATCCAACAAAAAAGCAATCGGGCTCTATTGTTTAGTTTAATGACATTGCGGTCGATAATTAGTTTAAGGACATTGCGGTCCAATGTTAGTTTTAAGACATCGCGGTCGAGGTTAAGGACATCATAGTCCATGAGTTTAAGGACCTCACAGTCCGGTGTTAGTTTTAAGACATCACGGTCGAGATTAAGGACATCATAGTCCGTGGATTTAAGGACTCCACAGTCCGACGTTAGTTTTAAGACATCACGGTCAAGGTTAAGGACATCATAGTCCATGAGTTTAAGGACCTCACAGTTCGATGTTTGTTTTAAGACATCACGGTCGAGGTTAAGGACATCATAGTCCATGAGTTTAAGGACATCATGGTCCGATGTTAGTTTTAAGACATCACGGTCGAGGTTAAGGACATCATAGTCCGTGGATTTA
This sequence comes from Agapanthus africanus, assembly GCA_030015575.1. NCBI lineage: Eukaryota > Viridiplantae > Streptophyta > Magnoliopsida > Asparagales > Amaryllidaceae > Agapanthus > Agapanthus africanus. The sequence goes on along the minus strand of JASDDO010000014.1, from coordinate 640,623,526 downwards.
AGGACTCCACAGTCCAGCGTTAGTTTTAAGACATCACGGTCGAGGTTAAGGACATCATAGTCCATGAGTTTAAGGACCCCACAGTCCGTAAAAATGTATGGTTGTCGGGACCCGTCACCTCTTTGAAGACGTTGAGGAATTACAACGACAAATATCAAAAGGAGTGAAGAGATGTACCCTCGAACCGGGTGTATATTGATTGGAAGAGAAGATAAGCTCAGTTCAATTTAAATTGAGGACTTATGGCCAAAATTGGGCTAAGTCCAGTTAAAAAAAGTGTTTAACATTTCATTGTTGTTCTGCCTGTTAGGCTTTTATTTGGGCTCTGCCCTTTTAATAATGCCAAGCATTGGGCTCAGACATTTTGTCTGGTATTGAATGCATAGCATTCATTAGGAACAAATTGATGTTCTGACAGTGCGCCACATGGCGCGTCAGGCGCTTTGCGCCAATTAAAGAGCGCATTGCGCTAGCGCACATGAGGGTGACACGTGTCGCTTAGCGCTAGTTTGTTAGCGCACTGCGCTTTTAATTTATGAGCGCGTTGCGCTAGTCTGTTGGCGCGCCAGCGAGTGACACGTGGCGCGCTTGGCGTTGAGTGCCAACCCAAGAGCGCATTGCGCTGTTTTCAGGAGCGCAAAGCGCAAGCTGTGTCTGCGGTTGACACGTGGCATATTTTGGCGCTGAGCGCCGGTCCAAGGAGCGCAAAAGCGCAGTTCAAGAGTGCAAAGCACTGTCCAATAGCGCAAAGCGCATTTTGATCAATTTAAGATTAAAGAACAAGTTTATGTTCTTCTTAAAAGAGCCTTTGCCTCAAAATTCAAGAACTAAGTTCTTATTCTTATAAAAGGCTTTGCCTTTATAGATCAGAAGATCTGTTGAAGTAAAAATACTTCTTTTTATGATTAGATCTTGATCCTTTCTTTTTATTCAAAGACCTTGGTCTTTTTTATAGATCTAAGATCTTTTTAGAAGAGGGTTCTTCTTTTATGAGATGTTTTCATCTCTGTTTTTTTTAAGAATATAGTTCTTTATTTTTACCTTGAGTATGAAGAAAACTCTTCTTTTCTTAAGAGCTCGCTCTTTTTTTTTTGGCAGAGGGTTTTTCTCTTGCTGTTCTGTATCTCCTTAGATTTGAAGTCTAGGGGCCTTTATATAGGGCCAAATGATTTGTTGAATCAGTCGAAGAGATCTTTCTCTGATTGATTTGGGAATATTTCCCACCGTTAGATCTTTGATCCTAAGACTTCTGTTTTACAGAAGATAATCTTCTTGTTTTAATAAGATTGGAAAGATCTTTCCATAACAAAATTTTAATTCTGATTAATTAATAATTTATTATTATTAGATCTTTTCATCTAACGGTGGGGAATTCTTTTAATTCCAGCGCTAGCGCACCTTTCTCTAGCGCACCTTGCGCTAGCGCGCCTGTGTTTGACATGTGGGGCGTAGCGCAGAGCGCAGCGCAACTGCGCTAGCGCGCCTGTGTTTGACACGTGACGCGCAGCGCAGAGCGCTGTATCTGAAGCGTTGCTTCAACTTTTAAAATTTGAATTCTGAAACAGAGTTTTGCTCTGATTGGGGTGCGCTGCCTAGGGCGCAGCGCTCCTGACGCTGGCGTGTCTACTTTTGACACGTGGCGCGCAGCGCGCAGCCCACGGGATCTGAAGCGTTGCTTCGATTTTTGAATTTTGAAATTCAGAACAGAGCTTTGCTCTGATTGGGGGAAACAAATGCCCCCCCACCATTGCGCTCACGTGGCGCACACGTGAGTGCAGCGGTGGCAACATCTGAGCCTTTGAATCAACTCAGAAGTTGAGGAGGCGGTTTAGCGCCTATAAATAGGACATTTTGGTCCTCAGATGATTTTCATCTCTTCTTAAGAATTTTTATTCAGAGCGCAGCTCTTTTGTTAAGAACTTTCAAGAGTCAGAACTCTTAGGTAATAAATTAGGGTTTTTACCCATTAACAGAGCCTTGCTCTTCATAGATCTTTGATCTAAAGAAAACCCCTTTAGGGTTTCATAAACAGAGCCTTGCTCTCATGAACCCATAGATCTAAACAGATCTTTTCTTGGGGTTTCTTAGCCCATGAGTCAGAGCTCTGCTCTTTTGATAACATGTAGATCTTTTGATCTTTTGATGAAGAACTTTTAAGAGTTTTTTTTTCATGGATCTTTAAGATCCTAGAATTTTAATTCTCAAGAATTAATTTTCATTAATCTTTGATGGATTTTCCATCATCATTACAGAGCTAGGCTCTTTAAGGAATTTTATTCCCTCGTGACCAGAGTTTGACAAGTGTCACTCTGCTATAGAGCTTTGCTCTGAAAGGGAGGTTTTCTCCTTCTCCCGAGAGATTTCTCATTCAATGAGAATATTCTTTGAGGATTTCCTCATTATCTGACAGTCTCATCCAATGATGAGGCTGTCTTATTAATTGATGCATTGTCATCTGGATTTTGTGAGTCCCCCTTTGGTCCCCTCTCCACTGCATTGCAGTGTGGTACAAATTTTTAAAGTACCGAGCGTCGGGATTTTTAAAATTAAATTATGACACTGATAATTGAATTTCGTTCTTTCTTGCAGGCGACATGTCTTCTGATCTTTCTTTCCCGTTTTTCCGCTCAGAGGGAGGGTTCCCTGAAGCACCGGTGGACCGGGAGGTTCTTGCGCTCATTAAAGACTATGACCCGGAATACAAAAACCTTCACCTGTAGGGTAGGTGGTACGGCCAAATTATCAAAGGTCGCCGAAGCTTCTCTTGTGCGACGCCGTCCGAGCCGATATCATCGATCTCGTATGCAGATGTACCCCCGGTGAACTATGCCGTGGAGGTCGTTAATTAGACTTCAGAGGGTCTTCTTCAACCTTCGATTGCTGCCATACCTATGCAGCCGCCGGCAGCTTTGGATATTTTGGGGCGGCGCATATGCCAGGGCGAGTCGCACCCTTGGGGACAACCCTACAACTTCGGGTTGACCCCTCGACATTCGGCCGGTTATTTGCAGTGGGCCAGGTACATTCTGTCAGCGAAGAAGGCGCATTTGCTGAAGATTGGTCTATACCCTGCGGTTTACGCCTCGCTGTTCCAGTATTCTGCTCCTCCGACATGGTGGATTAAGGCGTTCGTGGAGCAATGGAACATCCCCACACATACCTTTCTTCTAATGGACAGAGAAGTTTCCATCTCTCTAGAAGAATTTGCTGAGATTTCCGGTCTGCCGGTGAGGGAGGAGCACTATGAGGAGCTACTTCCTCCGGATGAATACGTTTTTGCCACCAAGCCGTTGGTGATGGACCTAACGCCAGAGAACGCTATTTAGCACCAGTTTCCGAGTCTAATAAAGGTGCTGAATATGTATGAGAGGCTTTTCTTGGAATCGGGAGGCCGGGGAGTTAGTTTCGCAGACTTCATTGCCCGTTTTCTTCGACCGGAGATTCTATTGCAACGGGGCGAAAAATTTGCCAAGCTCGACGATCCTTTCGGTTTTGGCTTAGATCGTCGACCAGTACTGGAAGATGATCAAAAAGGATTTTATCTCCCCGATGCCGCAATCATCCCTTTGTCGGAAATCGCTGCTCCGGGCATCGATGAGGAGACTTTCTTTCTCGGGTTTCTGGGGCTATGGTTGTGCTGGTTCGCTCTCCCCATGCACCCTCGCTACATGAGGTCGTCCGTCTTCTACCCAGCACATCGAATGGTGGCTGGCATATAATTGGCCATCGGGATTGCCGGGTTGGCCCACCTGTATCATGGTCTTAGCGTGGCGGCGGACACAACTGAACCGGGGGTGCAAGCCGCCAATTTCTCGATGCACTACTTTACTTCGTGGATGGAAATGCACGTGCTCGGGGTATTTGGTATTCATAAAAGACCCTCGTTTTACGAGAAGTATAGATTCCCGAGAATTATGCGGCTGATCGATGCTTCTATCGTGAATCCGCCTCAGCGGGAGGCTAGGGGGTTGCTTCTTCGTCTGCGCACGGTCGGAGCGGGTATGTCTTTCACGGACAAGGTCCTGACAATCGGCCCGGAAACTTCCAAGGCGGTGCTGGCGTTGCGCGACAATTTCAAGGACGGGGCTTCCATGTTGAAAGCCCGGGAGATTTTACATCTATACTCCATCAGGCCGGGCTTCCTCGTATTCAGGCAAAATGAGGCGACGCTTTTTATGAGATACAACCCCCATCGTTTTGCCCAGCAGCTAAGTTATAACCAGGGGGTCCCACTGGAGGCGTTTTTGGAAGAGCCTGCGGCCACCAGAGAGGGAATACGGAGTGCACTGCATCACTTTATGCGGCTAAATACGGGCTCCCACTTCTTCATTAGCGAGCCGAATTGCATTCCGAGGGCCCTCAACGTATACGGGGCCTGGTATCAACACGCGATGGGCGCTGTCATTCGGGAAGAGAAGCGGCTGCTGCTTGATCGCAAGAGTGCACCCCCCGCCAGCGATCGCAACGTCCCCTTAAAGCGAAGGACCCCTGTCCCTCCTCTACTAAGAGGAGATGCTGGAGTTGAGCCTCCACGCGTGCTAAGCCCTACGCGTGGATTGCCCCGTGATCCTGTGGACGTGCCATCAGCGCCCCGTGCTCCCGTAGAGACGGTAAACGTGGTTTCACCCGAATCCGGCGTGGGCTCGGATATCGGGACCCGCCGTCCCAAAGTGCCCACGAAGCGTAAGTTGATTTTGGCTGCGACCGGAGTTCGCGCGCAGAAGAGGAAGAAGAAGTCGATCCTCTCTGCTGACGTTGTATTTGGTCAGGAGCCTCATGCTCCTTATAGCGAGGGCTTGAGTGAATATGGGACCAACGACAGCCTATTTATGCCGCCAGATGACACTGATCTGGCGGCTGCCATCGCAGCTTCCGAGCGATTGGCAAGGCGCGATGAGCGGTTGGCTAAACTCGCGCGATCAGGTAATCATTAGTTGTATTTTTCGTCATTGCATCATACCTCTATCATTGTTTTTGACTAACGCTTTTCCTTCTTTAATAGGAATTTCTACCGAAGAAGCTCTCACTGCTTCTCTCAAGACCTTCGAGGAGGAGGAACGGCTTAGAGCATCCTTAGGCCTCGGTTCATTTCGGTTTGCTATGTTTATGCTTCCATTTCTTATGAGTAATCTGACCCTCTCTTTGTCTTATCGCAGGGACCACGAGACCTATCCCGCAAACCGATGCGGAAATTCTCCCCGGGCCAGCTACCGAAGTCCCAGCCTCTTCGGCATTGCCGCAGGAGGCCCTACTTAAAAAACCGATGATGGAATCCTTGACGGCTCTGGAGGTAACCCTGAATGCGGACGACGACGCCTTGCTGAAGGAGGCCTCTAAAAGGTCCGTTGTGACGGCCCGAGAGGAAAGGAAGCGCCTGAGGTGCACAGCAAGGGAGCGTAGTGCTGCTTTGGCTGCGGGAGCAGGTTCAAGCGCCGTTACTCCTACTGCTACTCCCTCAGAGGAGCTCCCGGTCGCCTTGTCTACTGCTCATAGACGGACGGCACGTGTAGCTCGGGAAGCCAATGGTAAATCAACCCCAGGTAATGTGTTTTGAAGCTTCGTTGTCAAAGCTTTAAACTACCGGTTCTTATATATCTTATCCTGTAGGGCCGAGCCTTACTAAAGGAGTGGCGACGACCGTTGAGCCTGAGGGGGCGGTGGAGGAGGTAGCTGCGGAACCCAAGGCGAAGATAGGCGATGCAACCATAGTTGCCGGGCCCGAGATAGTGGCTGATGAGACAGTCACGACTGCTATGCCCAAGATGGCTACCATTGCCGAGCCCGAGGTGGCGGCGGGTGAGACGGCTGCTACGGCCGAGCCTGAGGTAGAAGTGGAAGAAACGGCTGCTACGGACAAGCCTACGGCAGCGATGGACAAGACGGCTGCGGCTACTGAGCCTGAGGTGGTAGCGGGCGAAACGGGTACGATCGCTGGGCACGAGATGGACGCTCTTTCTCAAGAGTCGGGCACCGCTCCGATCATCGCTCTCCCTGCCTATGGTTCCTTATCGTCTCCCGGCGTCGCGAGCGTGACGATGGCTCCTATAGAGTCAGGGGTTGAGGCGACAGGAGGTGCGACCACCCCGATGGAGGAGGGAGACGCCACCGTTGTATCAAGTGACGCTCTCGTCACGGCTCCGGCTGGCGACTCAGCAGGTAAATTTTGGGTCACCGCCCTTCTTCTCTTTTTTTTATTCTGCAATCTTTCCTAATAAGGTTTATTTTGTTTCTAATGCACGTACGGCTAGTGCTGATGTCGCGCTACTCGAGACAGCGCCGTCAGTTACCGCCCTGACAGTGACCACCTCTCTGCCTTCTCTCGTGCCGTCGCAGATGCTGGAAGGTATGGATTTGTGACCCATCAGTCTTGTCTCTCGGCTGTATAATTCCTGTATTGACATTGCGTCACCACATTTGTTTTGCAGGAGTCCTTTTTGACCACCTGTACCAGGTGTTGCACCCACATTTCTCCTTCTTGTCGAAGATTAGTCCCCCTGCTGGTATAGGTGAGTATTTTTTCTACACGACGTCCTTTTCTTCAACGGGCAGTCGCATTACCGCTAACTCTTCTTCATATTGCTTGTAGCCTTACGAATTGAAGGGGGAAACGATGCTGTCGTTGCGCCCCCAGTACTCCCAGTTCTGCCCCCTGTTGCAGCCGGTATAGTAGACTCTGCTTTTTTGCGTGTTTTCTTTATTTCCTGAGCCGACATCTGATTATGATCTATTTTGCAGCAATCACATCGACTCCAGGCCCATTCGAGTCTTGTATTATAATGCCGGCAGGGCCCTTTTCCAGGCGTCCATCATCCAAAGGTGCTATGACCAGTCTACGCATGCTGAGCGAGTATATCGAGGAATTTGACGCAGAGACTCCCACATTTGCTGCGGATTTTTCCGTAGAGGTTAACCCTATGCTGGCGACGCTCATGAACTTTCATGGTGAGGGCGTCGTTGAGTCTTGGGTTAATCGCTGCAGGGAGATCGAGGCTTGCTTGCATGAGCTTGAGCTTAAGCGTCCCGTACCTGAGATTCTGGCTATGAGCACTCAACGGGCGGCATGGATCGAGCAGAGCGCTTCTTACTTCCGCCATCTTGAACAAGAAGTGGCTTTAAAGCGAAGGGAATGTAAAGAAACTTCAAGCGAGTCTGCTCGACTGCATGCTGAGGTCGACGCGAACGCTGCCCAGTTGAAAGTTATCTTCGAAGGCCTTCTGCGATGTATCTCTGATGGGTTAACATTGAGGCAGAAGCTCGATGTCGTTGAGTGGGATGCACAAGATCGTGAAGCAGCTCAGCGGGCCGCCGAGGAACAACTCTCGTCTTACTTGCAGCAACGAGCCCAGGTCGAAGCAGAGTTGGCCGCGGTAGCTGATCAGGAAGAGGGGCTGAATGAAGTGCGCGAGCGGCTGACTGGATTATTGAAAGCGCTTTCCTCTCAATAAAAATTTTGTACTATTTGTAATTTTGAATAAAATGTATTTGTTCTTTTATTCTTTCATATAATGTATTTTATACCCAATCGAATTCATGAATAAAAGATACACGTTCTTCGTAATGTCTTGTGTCATTTCTCTGCTTTCTTCTTTCTTGCTGTGTTGTTTGCCATGTGACTATAGCAAGTGCGGTCTGTAGATAGCATATAACTGTCAATTTTGGATTCTTTGTAGAGTGGTGATGGCTTAGAAAATAGGGTTAGGATCTGTCACCTAAGACTTTTCAACTTTATGAGCCGTGAGGGTCTCATAAAGAATTTTCTCCTTACCGGTAGAGAGGATCCCGTAGGGGTAATTTCTCCTTAAGAATCGTGAGGATTCCCAAGTGCGTTTTCTCTTGAAAGTCGTAAGGATCTCACAAAAGAATTTACTCCTTTACGAGTCGTGAGGACCCGCAAGTGATGGGTGAAGTTGTCCTTATCCGCATTTCACGGAGTTAGGGATTGCTCTGGATGCTTCCCACGGGTTCACTGCCGTGTTTGGCGAGGACCAGGCTCTGCTCTGGACATTTTCCAGAATACCGTAGTTTAAAGACATCACGGTCGAGGTTAAGGACATCATAGTCTATGAGTTTAAGGACCTCACAGTCCGATGTTAGTTTTAAGACATCACGGTCGAGGTTAAGGACATCATAGTCCGTGGATTTAAGGACCCCACAGTCCATGAAATGTGTGGTTGTCGGGACCCGTCACCTCTTTGAAGATGTTGAGGAATTACAACGACAAATATCAAAGGAGTGAAGAGATGTACCCTTGAACCAAGGTAAAATTAGTTTAAGGACATTACGGTCCATTGTTAGTTTTAAGACATCACGGTCGAGGTTAAGGACATCATAGTCCGAGAGTTTAAGGACCTCACAGTCCGATGTTAGTTTTAAGACATCACGGTCGAGGTTAAGGACATCATAGTCCGTGGATTTAAGAACTCCACAGTCCAATGTTAGTTTTAAGACATCACGGTCGAGGTTAAGGACATCATAGTCCATGAGTTTAAGGACCTCACAGTCCGATGTTAGTTTTAAGACATCACGGTCGAGGTTAAGGACATCATAGTCCATGAGTTTAAGGACCTCATAGTCCAATGTTAGTTTTAAGACATCATGGTCGAGGTTAAGGACATCATAGTCCATGGAATTAAGGACTCCACAGTTCAATGTTTGCTCTGGATGCTTCCCACGGGTTCACTGCTGTGTTCGGTGAGGACCAGGTTCCGCTCTGGATGCTTCACACGGGTTCACTGCCGTGCTCTACGAGGACCAGGATCCGCTCTGGACGTTTCCCACGGGGTCAGAAGTGACATAGTCCGCGTTCCACGTAGCCAGGAATTTTTGCTCTAGATGCTTCCCACGGGTTCATTGCCGTGTTCGGCGAGGACTAGGCTCCGCTCTGGATGCTTCACACGGGTTCACTGCCGTGCTCTGCGAGGACCAGGATCCGCTCTGGACGTTTTCCACGGGGTCAGAAGTGACATAATCCGCGTTCCACGTAGCCAGGAATTTTGCTCTAGATGCTTCCCACGGGTTCACTGCCGTGTTCGGCGAGAACTAGGCTCCGCTCTGGATGCTTCACACGGGTTCACTGCCGTGCTCTGTGAAGACCAGGATCCACTCTGGACGTTTTCCACGGGGTCAGAAGTTACATAATCCGCGTTCCACGTAGCCAGGAATTTTGCTCTGGATGCTTCCCACGGGTTCACTGCCGTGTTCTGCGAGGACCAGGCTCCGCTCTGGATGCTTCACACGGGTTCACTGCCGTGCTCTGCGAGGACTAGGATCCGCTCTGGACGTTTTTCACAGGGTCAGAAGTGTAGGGTCCCGGCAGCGCCCCGGCCGTCAAAACGCGGCCAAAATGCGAAACAAAATTTTTCTAAACCGGCGCTACCGCGACCCGATTTCCGAATCGACCTTAAACCCTAAACTAGCAAATTAAACTAAGAGTTAGAATTGTTATACCAAGATGATCCAAGTCCTTCGGTCTTCATTCCAAGCTCCTAGCGGTTTTTTGACGAAGTTTGGTTGCCGGTCTTTCTCCATCTTCGATGATCCACCTGAGGGAAACGGCGCAAGCTCCAGCTCGACGAACGAGACAACGGACGCTCCAAAGTTGCCAACGATGGAGAGCCGAGGTGTAGTAGTGTGTCACTATATTTTTCTCTCAACATATGAGCTCAATGTGAAACTTAAGAAGGATGAAGAAGGAGTGAGCAAACTATGGCATGAGCTAAGGAATATAGCTAAGTGTTTTTGGAGCATGACAGAGTGAGTGAGAGCTAGCATAATGTTTCATGTAAAACCCAAATGAAATCAATTCCCACCCCAATAATGGCCGGCCCCCTCTCATTCCCCAAAATGTTTCATTGTTTAATTACATTAAACAATGCAAACCATACTCAAGCCCATGCTTTGACCCATGCCCATTCCTTGTCACCTTTTCCACCCTCCACCTCATTATTAAATCATAATGAATTTCCATAAATGGAAAATCAAATAATGAGGTGGCAAAGCTTCTAGAAGCTATTCCGTATAAAATACGGAATACTTCCCGGTACATGTATCGAAATACATATACGCGTATTCGTACAAAAATACGAATAGTCGAGAGAGAAAACGAATAGTGAACAATAATACTAGAATACGTATATACAAATACATATATAAATTCTTAAATCAAAACCTGATTTAATAAACTGGCTTAATCCTAAGCCGCTAGTATTATCTACTGTCCAATTAAAGTCTGCACAGCAAGTGCACATATTTAATCGGACATCTGTATGTATCAACATACCTCATGTACACCATATCGCCTGAACCGTGAAAACCCTCTGTGTGGGACTCTAAAGACTCGTCAATACGCTGGCAGTGGGTTTAACCACAAGCACATCAGCGGCACTAGCTGTACGTAACGGCTACCCAGGTATTGAGCGAAAGGGAGGCCGACGAGCAAACTCATGCAGAACCCCTACTGAGCCCGACAGTGACAATATCCGTACAGTCCGGTCTGTTCGTCTAAGAGTATCGCATATCGAGTCTAGGGGGTTGGATAAAGTCAGACCCCCAACAACGCGATATTTAGTGTCGGCATGTAACCCATCACCTCCTGAGAAACTATCGATCCTGGATCGGTAATCCTCGTCTACCATGGCCATGGATTTGTGGTGATGGCCACCCGTACACAATGCGACATCAACCCCCAATACCGGGAGAGACGAATCCCCAACGATTCGATCACTGCCTCCATGTGGCTCGGGACTGTACCCAACTAAAACCTGTTTGCACGACTCCTTTGAGCCATGGTAGGGTAGTAATCAAAGCACAGTGGGAACTCATACGAGACAAATGACGATCTCAGGTCGACAGGCTAACCTGCACACATGTCACCTGGGAACTGCTATCTGACAATAGGTATAATACCAACTAGCAGGTTCTCGGCGAGTCCGTCCAGTGTACTCTAACCTAATGAGCACCTGTATACTATCTTAGGTGAACAAACTAATACCAATGGCTTGTGAGACCTGGCCATCGCCCCTCGTCGGGGGTCTCGATCAGTATACACTAGTCTACACTGGAGTATCGATGCCCGGTCTCAATACTCCTACGACTTTAAGGATGTGCTTATAAACCCCAGCTCCCACATATATGATCGCCATCATAATGCTGGCAGTCAAGCAAGAATCCTATGGGCTTTATCAACATGATGATAAAGACAAACCAGATAGCATACTATCATCTTGAGTAAGACTGCTTTATCGGTATAGGTCCTCACTCAATCATCATAATCACAAGTCCGCGACTATGATAATTGCCTTGAGGGCACTACAGCCAACCAGAAGTGACATAATCCGTATTCCACGTAGCCAGGAATTTTGCTCTGGATGCTTCCCACGGGTTCACTGCCGTGTTCTGCGAGGACCAGGCTCTGCTTTGGATGCTTCACACGGGTTCACTGCCATGCTCTGTGAGGACCAGGATCCGCTCTGGACGTTTTCCACAGGGTCAGAAGTGACATAATCCGCGTTCCACGTAGCCAGGAATTTTGCTCTAGATGCTTCCCACGGGTTCACTGCCGTGTTCGGCGAGGACTAGGCTCCGCTCTGGATGCTTCACACGGGTTCACTGTCGTGCTCTGCGAGGACCAGGATCTGCTCTGGACGTTTTCCACGGGGTCAGAAGTGACATAATCCGCGTTCCACGTAGCCAGGAATTTTGCTCTGGATGCTTCCCACGGGTTCATTGCCGTGTTCTGTGAGGACCAGGCTCCGCTCTGGATGCTTCACACGGGTTCACTGCCGTACTCTGCGAGGACCAGGATCCGCTCTGGACGTTTTCCACGGGGTCAGAAGTGACATAATCCGCGTTCCACGTAGCCAGGAATTTTGCTCTGGATGCTTCCCACGGGTTCACTGCCGTGTTCTGCGAGGACCAGGCTCCACTCTGGATGCTTCACACGGGTTCACTGCCGTGCTCTGCGAGGACCATGATCCGCTCTGGACGTTTTCCACGGGGTCAGAAGTGACATAATCCGCGTTCCACGTTGCTAGGAATTTTGCTCTAGATGCTTCCCACGGGTTCACTGCCGTGTTCGGCGAGGACTAGGCTCCGCTCTGGATGCTTCACACGGGTTCACAGTTGACATTATCTGCGTTCCACGTGACCAGGAAGGATTGACTTTATCCGCATTTCACAGAGTCGGAGTTTGACTCTCGGTCATCTGTACACCGCCGAGTCATGGAACTGGGAGTTGCCGCTGTTCCGCTTTGCTTGATGTTGTGTCCGTTGTAATAAGACGAATGTTGAGATGATCTCTAGGCTGTCTATGAACCATTGAGATTTGGCCTCTCTTTCTGATGAAGCTTGGGGAGGAAGGGTGTGATTCCCTCTTTGTTTGTGCCCCTGGATTGTATACAGGGATTGAAATGATATCATCTGTAGGGCAAAAATTTCATTTCATTTTTTTTATTTCATTCCGCGATACTCTTATCATTTCAGCTTTTATATCGCGAGGGTTGCGATTGCTCAATCATTTTGGCTATTTTTCGCGGTGCCCAATCATTTCGGCTATATTTTTTTTTATTTTTTACTCGCTGCTTTTTATTGCGAGTTGCCCAATCATTTCGGCTATTTTGCATGCATACATTTTTACTTGCTGATTTTGTCGCAAGTTGCCCCATCATTTCGGCTATTTCGTATGTATGTGTGGCTTGTTGGCTTTTCGTTGCAGGCTTGGAATTAGACACCGATTTCGGCATCAGCACCGCTACAACTGGGATATTGCCAGGAGCGAATCATCATTTTCCTCTGTCGATGTCGAACAAAGGTGGCTTAGCGAACAAGGTTAGGATCCTGTTGACTAAGGCTTTTGACTTCATGAGCCGCAAAGGTCTCACAAAGATATTTCTCCCTACGAGTCATGAGGATCTCGTAGGTGCGTTTTCTCCTTAGGAGTCATGAGGACTCCCAAGTGTATGATCTCTTGTAAGTCGTAAGGATCTTGCAAGAGTGTTTTCTCCTTATAAGTCGAGAGGACTTACAAGGGTTGTTCATCGTGCGAACATATCTCTAGTCACGGATGAGACTTTGTTAGGGAAATGTTTACTCGCGCCCGTGGATTGTATACAAGGGTCAGTATTGAGCCGCTTGTAGGGCAGTATTGGAGGTTGTAGGGGCTGCTTAAGAACAGGTTCAGATCCCTGTAGCTAAATAATTTCAAATCTTGTGAGCCGTGAGGGTCTCATAAGAGGATTCTCCTTACGAGTCGTGAGGATCTCGCAAGTGTAATTTCTCCTTAGGAATCATGAGGATTCCTAAGTGTGTTACTCCCTTGTGAGTCGTAAGGATCTCACGCGGGTGATTTCTCCTCACAAGGTCGAGAGGACCTTGCAAGTGTCTTTTAACGAGGTTGCGCCCTTTCGGGTTTTCACAAACACCCGCCGGTAGCCCTGCTGTTTTTACTCACGGAGCCCTTTCGGGTTTTCATCTGTGCCCATTTTGCTTATGAACATACCGTTTTCCTTTTTTGTTTCTCTTTTTTTTTTATTCTAACGAGGTTGCGCCTTTTCGGGTTTTCACAATACTCGCCGGTAGCCCTGCTGTTTTTACCCACGGAGTCCTTTCGGGTTTTCATCCGTGCCCATTTTGCTTATGGACATACCGTTTTTTTATTCATTTTTCTCATATCAGCTTTGGGATGCTGCAATCCACCGTAGTTTATCGACATCTCGGTCAACAGCTAGTTTTAGGACATAGTGGTCCGTTGTTAGTTTTAAGGACGTTTCGGTCCGTCGTTAGTTTAGGGACGTTTTGGTCCGCTGTTAGTTTAAGGACATTTCGGTCCATGAAAAGAAAGCTGGTTACTACTTATAGAGTTTGGGCTTAGGAAGATAGCGAGCGGACATAGTCGTCGTCATCTATCATTGACCTCGGCCGTGACTCGTCAAGTGTAGTACTTCTTCAGGAAGCGACCGTTTATTGGCCTGAAGGGTCTTTCACCATGCATGTCCATGAGTAGGTAGGCTCCGCCCTGGTAGACCTTGTCTATGATATACGGGCCTTCATAGTTCGGCTAGAATTTTCCCTGCTTGGCGCGATTGGGGATCATAGGTCTTTTGACCACTAGTACGAGTTCGCCTTGGCGGAATGTCCTCGGCCTAGTCAATCTTTGGTAAGAGCGTGTCATCTTTGCTTTATAAGCCTCCAGATTTTGTTGCGCTATAAGCCGGGTTTCATCAAGGGCATCGAGCTCCTCAAGCCGATGGTGAGCATTCTCTTCGTCCGTTAGCTCATAATGGACTGCCACTCGTAGAGAGCGTAACTCTATCTCGAGGGGGAGTACCGCTTATGTACCGAATACCAACGCGTACGGCGTTGTGTTCGTGGCCGTCTTGAACGTAGTTCGATACTCCCAGAGAGCTTCTTGCAGTCTCTCATGCCAGTCCTTCTTATTTCGGGACACCGTCTTCTTCACGATCTTTGTCAGGGTCTTGTTAAAAGCTTCAGCTAGACCGATGGCTTGGGGATTATAAACTGAAGAGTATCTCCAGTCTATGTTGTGCTGTTGTGCGAAGCAGCTGATCTTGTGGCTTCTGTAGGCTGGCCCGTTATCGGAAATGATCCGCCGCGGAGTTCCAAACCGATAAATAACGTGCGTCTTGAAGAAATGGAGGTTATTCTCCGTCTTTACTTCCCTTAGCGGTACTGCTTCTTCCCATTTGGAGAAGTAGCCAGTCGTTGCCAGGATGAATCGATATCCTCTGGACGATGCTGGCTCGATGGGGCCGATTATGTCAGTTCCCCACATTTCGAACGGCCAGCTAGCCACTGTCGGGTGCAATGGATTTGGGTGCTGGTGGATGAAGTCCCCATGGATCTGGCATGAGTGGCATTGTTTCGCATACTCGAGGCAGTCCTGAATCATCGTGGGCCAGTAGTAGCCCATCCGTTTAATCTTCAACTTCATCTTCGGGCCTGCTTGGTGAGAACCGCAGAGTCCGTCGTGAGTTTCTTGGACGACTCTTTTTGCTTCTTCAGGTCCCAGGCATCTTAACCATAAAGAATCAAATGACCTCTTGTATAGAGTATCATTGACGAAAGCGAAAGATAGGGCTCGCTTCATGAGCTGATGTTTTGAGGACGCATCTTCATGCGTTCGACGGGATTTGAAGTAGTCTATGAAGACTTCTCTCCAATCTTCAACCTTCTCTTGGTATTTTATTTGTAGAGCCGCTGGCTTGGTCATTCCCTTTTCCTCGGACATTTCTGGAAATATTTCTGCCGGTGCAAGAACCCGACGGCTCTGTACCACGATTCTTACGTCATCGAGGTTCTCATTGGCCAATTCTTTAGCGAGCTTGGCTAATGAATCCGCTTTGCTATTTTCCGCACGCGGTATGCTTTCCAAGGTGTAGAAAGGAATTTGAGTCAGCAGTCGCTGTACTCTCTCACCGTATTTCACCAACTCAGGCTTGCACGTCTGATAGTCGCCGTTTACTTGACTAACGACCAGTTGGAAGTCTCCGTATATGAGAAGGTTTTCAATTCCCATGTCGATGGCGATCTCAAGACCTGCTATCAAAGCTTCATACTCGGCTTCGTTGTTCTTCCTCGGCTCTGTTAAGGAGAAGGCAAAGCGCATTATCCCCCCTTATGGAGTTACGAAGATGAGGCCTACCCCCGATTTGATTATGGGGGTGTTTTGTTTGCGCTTCTTCATGGAGGATGCTCCATCGAAATAAAGTTCCCACCGGGTATCACTTCCGTCGATTGTGTCAAACTCATGTTCGTCTGGCAGTTCGCAATTCAGAGGGGAATCGGCAGGTATCGGATGATCAGCGAGGAAGTCGGCGATGGTCTGGCCTTTCACTGCCTTAAGAGGCCGATAAGTTATTGAGAACTCCATCAAGAGCAAGGCCCATTTAGCGAGCCGTCCCGTCAATATGGCTTTTGACATCAAATATTTGAGAGGATCCACCTTCGATATGAGACGGACTTCATGCGCCAATGCATAGTGCCTGAGCTTCATTATCGCGAAGATCAACGCTAGGCAGTGTTTTTCGATGGGAGAATAATTTCTTTCTTCCCCCAGCAGAACTCGACTCAAATAGTAGAGGGCTCTCTCTTTCCCTTGATCGTTCTCTTGTGCCCATAATGCGCCTAAGGAACCTTCAAGGGCGGTTGTATACAGAATGAGAGGCTTTCCCTTGACCGGAGCAGCCAGCACTGGCGGATTTTGCAGGTATTGCTTGATTTCGTCCAGCGCGCTTTGGCATTTGTAATCCCAGACGAACGGGGTTCCCTTCTTCATTAGGTGGTTATAGGGGCGGCACTTGCCGGAGAGATTGGCTATAAATCGCTGAATATACGCGAGCTTCCCTTGGAGAGACCGCAATTGTTTGAGAGTCCTTGGCGGAGGCATTTCAATGATCGCTTTGATCTTTGACGGATCTATCTCGATACCTCTGTGTCAGACAATGAATCCTTGGAATTTGCCTGAGGACACCCCGAACGCGCATTTGAGAGGGTTCATCTTCAAATTGTATTGCCGAAGGCGTTGAAACACGATCTTCAGATGCTCGAGATGTTCTTCGTATGATTTGATTTTCACCACGAGGTCGTCGATATAGCATTCGATGATTTCATGTATAAGGTCATTGAAGATCTTCATCATGGCTCTCTGATAGGTGGCACCGGCGTTCTTTAGATCGAAAGGCATTACCTTATAGCAGAATATACCCAAAGGGGTCCGGAAAGCGGTATGTTTCTGGTCTTCGGGATGCATCTTTATCTGATTGTATCCTAACGATCCGTCCATGAAGGAGAAGACTTCGTGAGTGGACGTATTGTCTATCATCAGCTCGGTAACTGGCACTGGGAAGTCGTCTTTTGGGCAAGCTTTGTTGAGATCCCGAAAGTCTACGCATATGCGCACCGTCCCATTTTTCTTCATCACCGGGACGATGTTGGCGATCCAGTCAGGATACTGAACTTCTTGGATGAAGCCGGAGTCGATTAGCTTCTTGACCTCGGCGTTGATGCTCATCTCAAGCTCGAGCCGCATTCTTCTCGGTGCTTGTTTGATTGTCTTGACGTCCGGAGATATGGCCAGTTTGTGGACAGCAATCTTTGGATCTAGTCCTGGCATCTCGGAATAGTTCCATGCGAAGCAATCTTTATGCTGTATGAGCACGTCTTTTAGTGCAACTACCCTTTCTTCAGACAGCAACTCACTGACGAATGTTGGTCGCGGGTCACTTGTCGTCCCTAAATCAATTTTCTTGAGGTTATCTGCAGTGGTATGTATTCCATCTTCCAGCTCTTTTGGTGCCGGTGGAAACTCTGAGATTACCTCGTCATCATTGTTTTCGAAGCACCAGGGGAGGTCATCCATATTCTCGGGTTCTTCTTCAAGTACGAGCTCGCTTGCAAGACCGATGTGAATCTGGTTCTACTCTCGTGGCTTTGGGTTCATGCTTCTGCGGCGGTGTTACCCTCCAACTGCTGGATAGAGCGAATTTGCCTTGTCGATATTGATCTTCGACCCAGTTCTTGATGGTGAAGCAGTCTTCAATAGGATGTCCTATTGCCCTATGATAGGAGCAATAGTCCGGATGAGAGACTTCGCCTGCTTGCTCGGGGTGCTTGGACTCCGGGAGTGTAAGAATTTGATGTCTTATGGCAAGATCAAGTATCTTCTTTGTCTTGTCTTGAGGAAAAGAGTATGCTCGACTCATCTTCTTCATAAGGGAAAAATCCGGACCGCTCGATTCCCGATCGCATGACTTCTTGGTCCCGCTTTGTCGTTGTTGAACACCTTTTCCGCTCTTTGACTTGTTTCGGCCTCTGTGTCGAGCCTTTTGTACAACAGGTTGACAGGGAGGGGCATTTTCATCTTTTGCAGCCCGTTGAAGAAGGCGCTAAGTCCTGGCTTTCTCGTAGATGGCCATTTCGCGATTATGGTCGTCTCGAACTTTTTGACCAGCTTCCCTTATAAGCTTTTCCATTTGTTCTTCGAACGACGGACTGGGCATTTTCACGTCGGGGGCTCTTTCTGGTTCAGGGTTAGCATTCTCCTATTGAGCATCTCCTTTTTCATCAAAGTCATGTATGACATAGCAGTCGTAGAGTAGCTCCCGTTTCCTGGACCGAACATATCCAAGCCCGATCGTTTCCATTCTCCCGTTGGGCAACTTGCGCTGAGTTTCGGGAACGTTCCAGATCCTGTCATAGAACTTAGCTTTTTGAGCGGTCTGTTTGAAGGGTATCCCTTGGCGCTTCAACATCCTTTTCAAGCCTTCTGTATAATATCTAGGCAGACGGATGGGCTGGAGCCTGTTAAGTATAGAATCCGCGCCATGCCAAACTTCTTTCTCCACTCTTGTTTCCGTGGATCGGTAGAATATGATTGCCTGTTCACCTTTTCGCCTGAGAGGGACGTAAAATGTTTGTAGCTCTTGCACGCTATAAGCTTCAAGTGTGTCGAGATCTTTGTAGTGCTTCCGCGGAATCATGGTAATTTGCAAACTATGATTATCACCAGCGAATACTTGTATTGGTGGTCGAGCGGAGAATATAGCATGGACCTCATCTTCCGAGTCGTTGCCAAAGATCAACATAGGAGCGGACAGTCCTGGCTTGTTGTACTGGGGCGGGCCTGGATAAACTATCTCTTTCTCTTTCTCAGTATCACTCCCGAATACAGGAATGGTGGTGATAGCTTTGTTTTCCGGCTTGCGACATCTCTCTGTATCCTTGAAATCTGGCAAAAAGTATTTTGCATCTTCGTACTTACAGACTTCGTTCACGGAGAATGGGTTCAGCTCTCCCGTTACAGTATACTCGAGACTATCCTCAAAATACTTCATACACTGATGTTGTGTAGAAGGGATGATGTTGTACCCATGTAACCAAGGCCGGCCGAGTAAAGCGTTATAACATGTCTTGGCGTTAATGACATGAAATTTAATATCCGTGACAAGTAACCCGAATCGTAATGTCAATATCACAGACCCGAGAGTCCGCGATGACTGGGAGTCAAAACCAGAGATGGTGATTTTATCATGAGCGAGATGCTGAACGCTCATGCAGATTTCCTTCAACACTCGCACGTTGAGGAGATTGACGGAAGACCCATTGTCGACCAGGATTTTGCTTATTTTTATATCGTGGCAGTATCCTGAGACATAGAGGGGACGGTTGTGCTCGCACGTCCCAAGGAGGAGGTCTTCGTCGCCGAAGGTGATATCGGCTGTATGTACTTCCTCCAGCTCGTCCTTCATCTTTTCTTTGGTGGGAAAAGCTTGGAATTGCTCTGGCTCTTGTAGCGCCTTGATCAATGAATCTCTCGCTTCTTTGGATAGTAAAAGGGCGTCGAGAATGCTGAGCTGTGATGGTAACTTCCTCAAGTGTGCCAGAACGTTGTAGTCTACCTTATTCTTCTTTGGCAGGTCCTTGGAAGTCAGTTCTTTCATGACTTGGTCATCCAGGACGATATCCTCAGAGACCTTTTCCTTTCCCTTATCTTTTCTACTCGTGGGTCCGAGATTCTTTTCTGGAAGCGTGCGATTGCGCGGCTGAATATTTTCACAGGCCTTCGGTTTTTCCTCCTTCCCCGAGGTGGATTCTTTAAAGAGAGGGCTAAGAGCCATTTCCTCGTCAGAGTCGCTTTCGAAGGTGAGAACCTGCGATCCCCCGGTGTTGACCATGCGACAGTTACCGGTAGTTCTTTTATGCTCCTCGGTCGCACTTCTTTGCTCCCGACGAGTTTTGCGTTTCATCCGCTTAAAATGTTGCCGGTGAGCAACATATCCCTGCCACCATCTTTTAAAAGCGTCGCACTCTTCGGTAGGGTGCGAAATCTTTCGATGATATAAGCAGTAGCTAAAATGTGTTTCCGTTTCACCAGGAGTGTTTCCTTCAGAGGGTGGCATCTTCATTCCTATTGATATGGCTTTAGCAAACCTTTTCCTCGTCTTGAACTTGTTTTTATCCGTGACGGATGTTCCTTGATTTGGCGGGAGTGTCTCGACTCTTTCGTTTAGTCGTCGGCGTTTGGCTTTTTCAAATATGGCCACCTCACGCTCCCGATTGGCTTTACTTTTCAGATGAATCTCATTCAGGAAGGCGCCGATCATTTCGTCTGACGGCCATAGAAGTTCCGGCTCGGGACCTGCCTCCAGTCTTTCTGTGCAGGGAGCTTCTTCATTATCTATCGATGAATGAGAGATCACATGGCATCTTGCTACGTAATCCTCAGATCCATCCGACGAGCCTTCTCTATCATCTTCGTCCTCAAAGACATGGCTGAGGAACTCTTGGAGCGTGATTGGAGTCCGCGCTTTCTGATTATACTCTTCCAGCGCGTCAATCTGCTTCTGTTAGTTTGTGCGCTTGTCACCAGGCTTCACGGGCTTCTTGGATTTCATCTTCTTTTTCGAAGATTTTGGCAGCTGGGTGTGAGCACTTTGGCTATCACCACCAGTCTTTGGAGTTGGGCGCGGCTTCAGCATCCCTTCGACGATCTGGGGTTCTAGCGGATTCTTCCACCTGATCGCCGGGCATGTTTGGAGATCATTCAACATCCTTTTAGTTTTGGCGGAAAGAGCCACCTCCCATGGAGCTTCTTCAACAAAAGTGCACGTTGCCCCCGGTGTGTCCGTCTTCTTAGGAGTGTACGGTTGTGGTGGGTTTACTTTCCACTTTTCAGACAACGCAAACTTGCCTTGTAGGTACTGATCCTCGATCCATCCCTTAAAGACGAAGCAATCTTCGATCGGGTGGCTTACCGTTTGGTGGTAAGGGCAGTAATTGAGATTATTCACTTCGCTGGGTTGCGGTGGTTGCCTTGGATTTGGCAAGTTAATAAGCTTGTTGCGCACCGCCAGCTCGAACATCCTCTTCGTTTTATCCCGTAGGAATGAGTAAGGACGCTTCATTTTCTCATTGTAATAGCGCCGTCTCTCCTCCAGTTGATCCACTAGCTTTGGAGCACTGGGCTGCTGTTGGGTGTTTACAACGAAGATCGCCTTCCCTTTACCCTTTTCGTTCCGCGGTTCTGGCTTTGGGGGAGATGTTCTATGACCCATCTGATCCATCTGGGCCAACTTATCGATTAAAGCCTGGAACGTGGTCGGTTTGAAGAACATCATGAACTGTGAAATAGTTGCATGAGGGTCTAGGGTGCCCATGAACATGCCCACCGCTGGTGCTTCTTCGATGCGCTGTTCGCACTTCGACCATAGATTTCGCCATCGGATTACATATTGAACCCAAGTTTTGCCTGGTTTCACCCTGGCATTGATTAACGCTATTATCGGGGTGCGTTCACTTGCGCTCGCGAATCGCTGGATGAACAATAACTCCATTTCTGCGAAAGTTTTGACGGAGTCATTTGGTAGTTCGGAGTACCATTCAAACGCCGTCTCCGATAAGCTGCCGACGAATTGGCGAAGCAAAAGCTTATCATCGCCCCCGGTGTTGCCGCACAGAGCTCTAAACTGGGCGACGTGCTGGTGGGGATTGCCCGTCCCCTTGTACACGTGGAATTTCGGGATCGTATAGCCCGGCGGGTATTTTATCTGATCATACCAGCCTGGATACGGTCGCCCAGTCTTCACGACCTGGCCAGCCGCTTCATTTACCTTGTGAACTCATATTTGTTGAGCAATATAATCATCCAGGGCGGCCTTGGAGATAGTTTCCTCTTTGGCTGTTGAAAGAGCCGGAGGTGGATTTGATGTTTCTCCTCTGCCGTCTTCGAGGATAATCGGAGGATCTTCAGCTCGAGGGTCCTGCCGGATCATCATACCCACCATGTCTTGAAACAGAAGAGCCATTTGCTTTATATTGGCAGCTTGTTCCGTAGCCTCCTTATCCTTCTTTTCGAGCATTCTCCGAAGGAATTCAGCATCGGTCTCATGTTCGTGGCGTTGTTCCGATGACGCCTCCGGGCTTTCTTTTGGCCCGGTGAGTGCGGCCATGGCAGTCAGCATCTCCTGAAGCTTCTGCTGTTGCTGTTCCTGAGCTCTTGTGATGGATCGGGTGAATGGTCAGTAACCCGTAGAAGCGCGGCTATCCTCTTTCCCGGATGCCATGTAGACGGTATGCACCACCATGCCCCCATACTTAGGGCTTTTGGGCTCAGTGCCTTTGACATTTGTCGAAAGCATGGGGATTTTCTCCGGCCTTCTCCTCTTATGATCGGTCGAAGTTGAGGGGGCCGTTGCAGTGGGCACCCAAGTAGTCGTCGCCTTTTGTGGCTTAACAGGATGGTTTTCTTCCTGTCGGACCTTCGGCTTCTTCTGCCGGTGGGGATAGTCTTGATCCACCACCGACTCTCGGACTTGTCGCTAGATTTTGTAAACTTTGGAAGATAGCCGTTGAGGGGACCGCTCCGGCTGTATTTCTGTGACAGTCTCCACCGGTGGCGGGGATCTTTTTAGTACGGTGGTAGGCGAATTCCTGCGCACCTTATTCAGCAGCTCAAAGCTGTTCCTGGTTGGAACATCAACATTAATTTCCACCGTTGGAGCCGGTGGAGTTAGCCCAGAGGGGGAGTTGCCCCCAGCCTTCCTTACTCGGCGCCAGAGGCGACGTCGAGCGTGTCGAGCTGTTGGGGCTGGTTCGGCGATGGGGATGGCTTTGTCTTGCCCCCTGTCCAGATGAGGCGCCGTTGATGCCAGCCTCTTGAAGACTGACGTCTTTTGAGTAGCGGTATCCAATCTGTCAAAGACAGACCTTCGAGCAGGAACGGGAACCGGAATAGTCAGTCTTGTAAAGACCGACTCTTTGGCAGGAGAAGCCGCCTTGACGACTTCAGGAGCATGGGTGGCTATCTTCTTTGGGATGACCACTTCAGGTATCATGGGCTTCTTGGCAGACCCATCGGAGTTCAGGCTCAGTCTGGCGAAGACCGAGGAGTTGGAGCTGGACGACCCGTTGAGAGGGGCCGTAGTAGCAGCAAGTCGATCAAAGACCGAATTCTTGGGAGCTTCTGGTGTTGGTACAGGAACGGTGAAGGTCGTTGGCGGGAGCATGGTCCCGAAAAATAATCCAGTAGTGGCCTGAGTGACCTGTTCCACTGACATCGTGAATAAGGAAGCCGCTTGGGGCCCGTAAGTCACTCCTCCGGACGGGATGGAGCGAGAGTTGCAGTTGCAGTTAGTGCAGTTTGAAGCCATTGATCTTCTGTCTTCTGCACGGAGCAAGGCACCAAATCTAAGTATCTTAAATCCACATGCAACCATATCAAACCGCGATTCGTTCGCGAACACGACACACGAAGTGTGGAGTGGAAAGAGGAAGAGGTCCTACCAGGCGTGCCAGAATCTGTTCCCCTCTGAACACAGAGACACGACCGCGCAGATCCGTCTTGCCTGAAATTCGGGGCAGATGCTAATTGGTGCTGTCCGTCCACCTCTCCGAAGATGCCAAGTTGATTTATGGCACCGTGTATCAAAGGTTTAAACGGATGCGGCCGATGTAGCAGACTTCGTCAGATTCCCCTTCGTCTGGGGGGTTTTTGATTGTGGGGACGCTCTTCCCTGCAGGCGCAATCCCCTGCAGTTAATTACTCTACCGCATCGCGGTAACAACTTTCTCCTTCTCCAGATGGTCACTTCGTACCATGGGTGTTTGCTTTGTTTGTGGTTGCCCGTGGATTGTATACGGAGACTAAGTTATGTTGTCGCCCGTAGGGCGTGGACTAGTCCAAATCTGTATCTTTTTTAGATTTGGGTTTGGGGGGTTTGGGTTTAAGGATACATTAGTCTCATTTGAGACTAAGATCAACTTAAACGTTTGTTAAGGATACGTTAGTCTAATTTTAGACTAAGATCAACTTAACGGGATCGTTTAGATCCAACAAAAGAGCAATCGGGCTCTATTGTTTAGTTTAATGACGTTGCGGTCGATAATTAGTTTAAGGACATTGCGGTCCAATGTTAGTTTTAAGACATCGCGGTCGAGGTTAAGGACATCATAGTCCATGAGTTTAAGGACCTCACAGTCCGGTGTTAGTTTTAAGACATCACGGTCGAGGTTAAGGACATCATAGTCCGTGGATTTAAGGACTCCACAGTCCGACGTTAGTTTTAAGACATCACGGTCGAGGTTAAGGACATCATAGTCCATGAGTTTAAGGACCTCACAGTCCGATGTTAGTTTTAAGACATCACAGTCGAGGTTAAGGACATCATAGTCCATGAGTTTAAGGACCTCACAGTCCGATGTTAGTTTTAAGACATCACGGTCGAGGTTAAGGACATCATAGTCCGTGGATTTAAGGACTCCACAGTCCGGCATTAGTTTTAAGACATCACGGTCGAGATTAAGGACATCATAGTCCATGAGTTTAAGGACCCCACAGTCCGTAAAAATGTATGGTTGTCGGGACCCGTCACCTCTTTGAAGACGTTGAGGAATTACAACGAAAAATATCAAAGAAGTGAAGAGATGTACCTTCGAACCGGGTGTAAATTGATTGGAAGAGTAGATAAGCTCAGTTCAATTTAAATTGAGGACTTATGGCCAGAATTGGGCTAAGTCCAGTTAAAAAAAGTGTTTAACATTTCATTGTTGTTCTGCCTGTTAGGCCTTTATTTGGGCTCTGCCCTTTTAATAATGCCAAGCATTGGGCTCTGACATTTTGTCTGGTATTGAATGCATAGCATTCATCAGGAACAAAGTGAAGTTCTGACAGTGCGCCACGTGGCGCGTCAGGCGCTTTGCGCCAATTAAAGAGCGCATTGCGCTAGCGCACATGAGGGTGACACGTGTCGCTTAGCGCTAGTTTGTTAGCGCACTGCGTTTTTAATTTATGAGCACGTTGCGCTAGTCTGTTGGCGCGCCAGCGAGTGACACGTGGCACGCTTGACGTTGAGCGCCAACCCAAGAGTGCAGTGCGCTGTTTTCAGGAGCGCAAAGCGCAAGCTGTGTCTGCGGTTGACACGTGGCATGTTTTGGCGCTGAGCGCCGGTCCAAGGAGCGCAAAAGCGCAGTTCAAGAGTGCAAAGCACTGTCCAATAGCGCAAAGCGCATTTTGATCAATTTAAGATTAAAGAACAAGTTTATGTTCTTCTTAAAAGAGGCCTTGCCTTAAAATTCAAGAACTAAGTTCTCATTCTTATAAAAGGCTCTGCCTTTATAGATCAGAAGATCTGTTGAAGTAAAAATACTTCTTTTTATGGTTAGATCTTGATCCTTTCTTTTTATTCAAAGACCTTGGTCTTTTTTATAGATCTAAGATATTTTTAGAAGAGGGTTCTTCTTTTATGAGATGTTTTCATCTCTGTTTTTTTAAGAATATAGTTCTTTTTTTGACCTTGAGTATGAAGAAAACTCTTCTTTTCTTAAGAGCTCGCTCTTTTTTTTTGGCAGAGGGTTTTTCTCTTGCTGTTCTGTATCTCCTTAGACTTGAAGTCTAGGGGCCTTTATATAGGGCCAAATGATTTGTTGAATCAGTTGAAGAGATCTTTCTCTGATTGATTTGGAAATATTTCCCACCGTTGGATCTTTGATCCTAAGACTTCTGTTTTACAGAAGATAATTTTCTTGTTTTAATAAGATTGGAAAGATCTTTCCATAACAGAATTTTAATTCTGATTAATTAATAATTTATTATTATTAGATCTTTTGATCTAACGGTGGGGAATTCTTTTAATTCCAGCGCTGGCGCACCTTGCGCTAGCGCACCTACGTTTGACACGTGGCGCAGAGCGCAGAGCGCAGCGCAACTGCGCTAGTGTACCCGTGCTTGACACGTGGCGCGCAGCACAGAATGCTGGATCTGAAGCGTTGCTTCAACTTTTAAAATTTGAATTTTGAAACAGAGCTTTGCTCTGATTAGGGTGCGCTGCCTAGGGCGCAGCGCTCCTGGCGCTGGCGTGTCTACTTTTGACACGTGGCGCGCAGCGTACGGGATTTGAAGCGTTGCTTCGATTTTTGAATTTTGAAATTCAGAACAGAGCTTTGCTCTGATTGGGGGAAACAAGCGTGTCATACTTACTTTGTAAGCTTCCAGATTTTGCTGAGCTATGAGACGAGTTTCATCGAGGGCATCGAGCTCCTCAAGCCGAAGATGGGCATTCTCTTCGTCCGTCAGTTCGTAACGAACCATCACTGGTAGAGAGGGTAGTTCTATTTCTAAGGGAAGTACCGCTTCCGTGTCGAATACCAATGCGAATGGCGTCATATTCGTGGCCGTTTTGAACGTGGTTCGATAAGCCCAGAGTGCTTCATACAATCTCCCGTGCCAGTCCTTTTTGTTTCTGGACACTGTTTTCTTTATGATCTTTATCAAGGTCTTGTTGAAAGTCTCAGCTAGACCGTTAGCTCGGGGATTATAGACCGAAGAGTATCTCCAATCTATATTATGCTGCTGTGCGAAGCGGGTGATCTTATGGCTTCTTTAGGCCGGTCCATTATCCGAGATGCTGCGTCGTAGAGTGCCGAACCGATAAATGACGTGAGTTCTGAAGAAATGGAGGATGTTCTCCGTCTTCACCTCCCTTAGCGGTACTGCCTCTGCTCACTTAGATAAGTAATCGGTTGTTGCCAATATGAATGGATGTCCCTTGGATGATGCCGGTTCGATATGCCCGATTATATCGGTTCCCCACATTTCGAACGACCAGCTAGCCAATGTTGGGTGTAGCGGATTCGGATGCTGGTGGATGAAGTCCCCATGGATTTGGCATGAGTGACACTGCTTCGCATATTCGAGGCAGTCCTGAATCATCGTGGGCCGATAGTAACCCATTCTCTTGATTTTCAACTTCATCTTTGGTCCAGTTTGATGAGAACCTCAGAGTCCCGTCGTGAGTTTCTTGGACGACTTTCCTTGCTTCTTTTGGTCCCAGGTATCTTAGCCATAGACAGTCAAACGATCTCTTGTATAGAGTATCATTGACGAAGGCGAAGGATAAAGCTCGTTTTATGAGCTGATATCTCGACGACGCGTCTTCGGGTGTTCGATGGGATTTGAAGTAGTCTATGAAGACTTCTCTCTAATCCTTAGCCTTTTCTTCGTCTTCTATTTGGCAGGCTGCTTGTTTGGTCGCTTCCTTTCCTTCAGACGACTTCGGCGATGTTTCTGCTGGCGCGAGAATCCGATGGCTTTGCACAATGACCCTTACGTTATTGAGGTCTTCGTCAGCCAGTTCTTTAGCGAGCTTGGCTAATGCATCCGCCTTTCTATTTTCTGCCCGCGGTATGCTTTCTAGAATGTAGGAGGGGATTTGAGTCAGCATTTGCTGCACTCTTTTGCCATATTTTACCAACTCTGGTTTGTACGTCTGATAGTCGCCATTTACTTGGCTAACGACCAGCTATGAGTCTCCATATATGAGGAGGTTTTCGATTCCCATGTCAATAGCGATCTCAAGACCCGCTATCAAAGCTTCATATTTCGCTTCGTTGTTTGTTCTTGGCTCCGTTAAGGAAAGGGCAAAACGCACTATCCCTCCTTGTGGAGTCACAAAGATCAGGCCTACCCCGACTTTGATTATGGGGGTGTTTTGCTTTCGCTTTTTCATGGAAGATTCTCCATCGAAGTAGTGTTCCCATCGAGAGTCATTTTCCTCATCCTTCGAATCTAACACATGTTCATCCGGCAACTCGCAGTTTAAGGGAGATCGGCTGGTACTGGGTGTTCAGCGAAAAAGTCGGTGATGGCCTGGCCTTTCACTGCCCTGAGGGGCCGATACGTTATCGAGAATTCCATCAAGAGGAGGGCCCATTTGGCAAGCGTTCCCGTTTGTATGGCTCTTGATATCAAATATTTGAGAGGATCTACTTTTGATATGAGATAGACCTCATGTGCCAAGGCATAATGGCGAAGCTTCGTTATCGCGAAGATCAGTGCCAGGCAGTGCTTTTCAATAGGGAAGTAGTTGTTTTCTTCCCCAAGGAGAACTCAACTCAAATAGTAGAGAGCTCTCTCTTTTCCCTGATCATTTTCCTGTGCCCATAACGCGCCAAGAGAACCTTCGATGGCTGTTATATACAAGATAAGGGACTTTCTCTTGACCGGATCGGTCAGTACTGGTGGGTTCTGCACGTATTGCTTGATTTCTTCCAGTGCACTTTGGCATTTACGATCCCAAACGAATGGGGTCCCCTTATTCATTAGATGGCTGTAGAGACGGCATTTGCCGGAGAGGTTGTCTATGAACCGCCGGATATACGTGAGCTTTCCTTGGAGAGACCGCAGTTGTTTAAGAGTTCTTGGCGTGGGCATTTCCATGATCGCCTTAATCTTTGATGGGTCTATTTCGATGCCTCGGTGTCGTATGATGAATCCTAGGAATTTGCCCGAGGAGACTCCAAATGCGCATTTCAGAGGATTCATCTTTAGATTGTATTTCCGAAGACGCTGAAACACTATATTTAGATGTTCCCAATGCTCCTCGTACGATTTGCATTTCAACACAAGGTCTTCAATATAGAATTCGACAATCTCATGTATAAGGTCATCGAAGATCTTCGTCATGGCCCTCTGGTAGGTAGCGCTTGCGTTCTTCAAACCGAAAGGCATCACCTTATAGCAGAATATGCCTAGCGGAGTCCAGAAGGCGGTGTGCTTTTGGTCTTCAGGATGCATTTTTATTTGATTGTAACCTGAAAATCCATCCATGAAGGAGAAGACCTCATGAGTCGAAGTGTTATCGATCATCATCTCGGTAACAGGTACTGAGAATTCATCCTTCAGACAAGCTTTGTTAAGGTTCCGGAAGTCCACGCAGACGCGCACCATCCCATTTTTCTTCATCACTGAGACGATGTTGGCGATTCAGTCAGGATATTGAACTTCTTGGATGAAGCCGGAGTCAATTAGCTTCTTGACTTCGGCATTGATACTCATCTCAAGTTTGAGCCGCATTCTTCTTGGCGCATGTTTGACTGGCTTGATGTCCGGTGATATCGCCAGTTTATGCACAGCCATCTCCGGTTCTAATCCCGGCATCTCGGAATAGTTCTATGCGAAGCAGTCTTTATACTGCATAAGCACGTCTTTTAGTGTAGCCACCTGCTCTTCGGACAACAGCTCACTGACGAACGTTGACCTCGGATCGTTTATCGTCCCCAAGTCGATTTTCCTCAGATTGTCCGCCGTGGTACGTATCCCATCCTCCAGCTCTTTTGGCACCGGTGAAAATTCTGAGATCATCTCGTCATCATTTTCATCTGCGAGGCAATGAGAGAAGTTGTCCACATTCTCATGCTCTCCCTCTTTCGACAGTGTTATCATGTGGCAGGTACGGGCTCGTTTCCAAGCTCGATGTTTATCTGGACTTACCTTCACAATGTAGGTCTCTTTTGGCTCATGCTTTCGTGGTGGGGCTACCCTCCAACTGTTGGATAGAGAAAACCTGCCTTGCTGATACTGGTCTTCAACCCAGTCTTTAAAGGTGAAGCAGTTTTCGAAAGGATGTCCTATTGCTCGGTGGTAGGAGCAATAATCCGGGTGATGGACCTTGTTTACTTGTTCGGGGTGCCGGGACTCCGGGAGTGCCATAATTTGATGTTTCATGACAAGGTCAAAGATTTTCCTTGTCTTGTCTCGAGGGAAAGAATATTCCCAACCCCGCTTTTTCATAAAAGACGGATTCCAGCTGACTTTTCTCGATCGCGTGGCTTCTTGGATCCGCTTCGCTGTTTTTGAACGTCATTCCCGTTCTTCACCTTGTTGTTGCTTCTACGTCGGGCTTTTTTCTTGCCACGAGAGTGCACAGCGGGCTGAGGGTGAAGGGCATCATCATCCTCCGTAGTCTGCTGAATGAGACGTTGCGTTCTGGTTTTCTCGTAAATGGCCATTTTGCGACTGTGGTCATCCCGAACCTTTTGACCCGCTTCCCTTATTAGCTTGTCAATTTGTTCTTCGAATGACAGGATTTGCATTTTTACGGCGGAATCTCGCTTTGGCTCGACTTCGGCGCTATCTGGAAAAGCATTCCCTTCTTCTCCGGAGTCATTTATAACATAGCAGCCATGGATTCTCTCCCGTTTCTTCAACCGAACGTATCCAAGCCCAGTCGTCTCCATCCTCCCGTTGGGAATTTTTCGCTGAGTCCCGGGAAAGTCCCAAATCTTGTTATAGAACCGGGCTTGTCGAGCAGTTTGTTTAAAGGGTACGCCTTGGCATCTTAACAGCCTCTTCAATCCCTCTGCGTAGTATCTGGACAGATGGATTGGTTGAAGCCCGTCAAGCGCAGGTTCGGCACCATACCAGACTTCTCTTTCCACTTTGGTCTCCGTGGATCGATAGAAGAGGATCGCTTTTTCACCTTTTTTCTTGGGAAGGACGTAGAAAGTCTGTAGCTCTTGCACGCCGTATGTATTGAGCACATCAAGTTCCCTGTAATGCTGCCACGGAACCATGGCAATTTGTAAACTCTGATCAGCTCCAATGAAGGTTCGTATTGATGGACGAACAAAGAATACTGCATTGACCTCGTCTTCCGAGTCGCTGCTGAAGACCAAAATAGGGATAGATGGTCCGGGTCTATTGCATTGGGGCTGCCCCGAATAAACCATCTCTTCATCCTCCTCGGTATCACTCCCAAAGATCGGGATGGTCGCGACGGCTTTTTGTTTATCCTCCGGTTTATGACATCTTTCCGTGTCTTCGAAGTCTGGTAGGAAGTACTTGGCGTCTTCATATTTGCGGACTTCATTTACGGAGAATGGGTTCAACTCCCCTGTAACTGTGTACTCGAGGCCGTCTTTGAAGTACTTCATACACTGATGTTGTGTAGAGAGGATGATGTTGTACTCATGTAACCAAGGCCGGCCGAGCAGAGCGTTGTAGTAAGTCTTGGCGTCGATGACATGAAATTTGATGTCGGTGACGAGCATCCCAAAGTGTAATGTCAATATTACGGACCCTAGTGTCCGTGATGACCGCGAGTCGAAGCCGGAGATGGTAATTTTGTCCCGGGCCAGGTGCTGAACGTTCATGCAAATCTCCTTCAACATCCTCACATTGAGAAGGTTGACGGAGGACCCATTGTCAATCAAGATCTTCCCTATCTTGAAATCGTGGCAGTACCGGGTCACATATAATGGATGGTTGTGCTCACACGTTCCGAGTAGGAGATCTTCATCGCCGAATGTAATGTCGGCTGTGTGAACTTCTTCCAGTTCGTCCTTCATCTTTTCTTCTGCAAGGAAGGCTTGAAACTGATCGGGCTCTTGTAATGCCTTGATCAGAGAACCTCGTGCCTCTTTAGATAGGAGAAGGGCATCCAAAATGCTCAATTGTGAGGGTATCTTCCTCAGGTGTGCCAGAATATTATAATCCACCTTATTTTTCTTAAGCGGGTCCTTGACCGTGATCTCTTCGACGACTCTATCATCGAGGGCAATCTCCTCAAGGACTTTTTCCTTCCCCCTGTCTTTCCTGCCCGAAACTTTGTTTGAGGGTCTGAGATTCTTTTCAGGCAACGTACGGTTACGCAGCTGAATGTTCTCATAGTTCTTCACCTCTTCTTCTTTTCCAGAGGTGGATTCCTTGAAGAGAGGGCCGAGGGTTATTTCTTCGTCAAAATCGCTCCCGAAGGTAAGAACTTGAGATTTTCCTTTTGTCGAAATGGTATCAACTATATAACAGTTGCCAGTCATTTTTCCGCGCTCATCTGTCGCATTTTTTCGCTGTCGATGGGCTTCACACTTCATCCTCTTACAGTGTTGTCGGTGAGCAACGTATCCCTGCCACCACTTCTTGAAGGCACTGCCCTTTTCAGTGGGATGTACCCTCCGATGGTATAAGCAGTAGTTCGGGTGTACATCCGCTTCATCGAGGCACGTACTCCCGGGAGCATTTCCTTTGAAAGGTGGCAGCTTCATTCCCATTGACAGGGCTTTGGTGAACCGTTTCCCCGTCTTAAACCTGTTTTTGTCTGCCGCGGGTGTGCTTTGATCTGGTTGGAGTACTTTGTGACTCCTCCTCACCGCGGCTTCTTCATCCTGACGCCGACGCTTGGCCTTTTCGTATATGGTGTTAGTATATATGCCCTAGAGGCCATTACTGTATTATACTAGTTTGTATATTACTTAATGGAAGCTTGGGATATTCACAGTTGTATAGACAATCTTGCTCGAAATAGTAGTATGCTACTTGGTTTGTTTCTACTTTAATGTGTGCATGTGTTTCTTTTAGCATATCGCCTATACACATTAGTGGAGCCCTTAAGATCTTTGCTTGATTACCAGCGTTGTGATGGCAGTCACACTAGTGGGGGCTGGGTAATCTACAAGCACGTCCTTATGCAGGTCCCTAGTCGTAGGATTATCGAGACGGGGCATCGATACTCCGGAGTAGACTAGCGTATGCGCTTCTCATCCCAGCAGGGGAGATGGTCTGTCCCACAGCCGTCGGTATGTCGTACTTGAGATAGTATGTGGGTGCTTGTTAGGTTACGAGTACACTGGACAAGACTCGTCGGGAACTGTTGGTTGGTACTATACCTATCGTCAGTTATCAGTTCCCAGGTGACATGAGTACAGCTTAGTCCGCTGACTTGACACTATCACTTCGCCTCGAGTGTGTTCCGACTATTTTTAGATTGCTACCCTACCACGGCTCAAATGAGTCGTGCAAACAGGTAGCAGTTGGGTGCAGTCCCGAAGCACTTGGAGGCAGTGACGGTTAGACAGGATTCATCTCTCCTAGTATTGGGGGTTGATATCGCGCTGTGTCTAGGAGAGCCATTACACATAGTTGTCCCTAGACAGGGCAAGCGAGATATACTGGTAGCGTTTCCAGTGTTATCTCAGGGTGTTCTGGGCTACACTCCGACACGACTTGTACTGCTATTAGGGGACTGACGTTTACCGCCCCCTAGGCCCACCATGCGATACTCTCAGACGAACAGACCGGACTGTACAGAGATTGTCACATTCAGGCTCAGTAGGAGTTCGGATGGGTTCACCTCATCAGTCTTCTTATCGGCATCTACCTGGGGACCGTTACGTACAGCTAGTACCGCTTGCGGCCTGTGGTTAAACCCACTGCCAGTGTAGTGTCGAGTATTTAGAGTCCCACACAGAGAGCTATTCGCCTTTGGGCAAAACAGAGTAGAGGTCGCATGGTTTTGCGACAGGGTTCGTTCACATCCGCGCACTTGTGCACGTTTGGTGTCCGGGCAGTTATCACTAGCGGGTTTTGGTTTAAGCCAGATCCTAGTATATGTTTTGGGATTGGTTTTACTTCATTGTATTCGTGTTTCTCGGAACACGGGTGCGGGTGTGTATGCACAGTTGATAGAGGCAGAGGTAGAGGATTCTCATTGGGGTTGTTGACCGTTGACTTTTTCAAAACCCTAATGAGAATATGAAATATGATTAATAATATTAATTAAGGATTATTGTGCCATGGTTGAGTTGAACATTTGACTTTTGTTGACTTGTTGACTTTGTTGACCGGTTGACCATTGTGGACTTGTTGACCATCATCATTTCATTTCTATCACTTTTGTTTACTTGTTCTTTACAAAATGCATTAAATGCATGGAATGATAATGGTCATTGAAACTAACCATCACAATTCTTAATTATTATTATTATCATAATTATTCTTTCTTTTGTGAGCATGGTTGTAAAAAGTCAAGCTTATTCTCTCTCATCCAAAGCTCATCATCTTCCTCTCTCTCAAAACTCTCATGTCTCATGTGTTGAGAAGCATGAGCTATTAAGATAAAACCCTCAAAACTCTTCTCTACTCACTCTAGAGTTCTAGGTTTAGCAAGCCAAGCACTTTAGTTACCTCTAGGTTGAGGTTGGAGCTCAAGGTAGAAGCTTTCGGGTGGATCCTTCTTCGACAAAGAGGTGACTACGAGGTAGGAGCCGTTCAAACCATCCCAAGGAGCAAGAAGAGAAGGAGTTCAAGACCAAGGTATAACCCTCTAACATAGTAGTTAAACTTCTAGTTAGTTTGCTAGGTTCTTGTTTAGCAAAGATCCTCATTTCTAGTCCATGTTGCCTTGAATTTAAAAATCGTTTTTTACCGTTTCCGCCTCCCCGTAAGGACCGGGGTGGGCAACGTGGACTTATATATGGCCGTTTCACGTTCTCGGTCAGCTTTGCTCTTCTGAAGGGCTTCGCTTAGCAGCCTTTCAATCAAGTCGTTTGACGGCTCCAGGGATTTTAACGCCGGTCCTGCCCCCAGTTCCTCTGCGTTGCTTTTCGAAGCCGAGAGAGCTTCTTCATCTTTTAACGATATACGAGAGAGCATATGGCAACTCGCTACATAATCCTCGGGTTCTTCTAACGAGCCGTTTCCTTCATCAATGTCACTGTCTCCGTTATCAAGAATATGCTTTGAGGAACTCTTCAAGTATGACTGGGGTCCGCGTTTTTTGGTTGTATTCCTCTAGTGCGTCGATGTATTTTTGCAGATTCGTACGATTGTCGTCGAGCTGCACAAGCTTCTTGGTCTTCTTCTTTTTCTTCGAAGACTTTGAAGGCCTGACCTGGGTGTTTTGCCCATTGCTACCAACTTTCGGTGTTGGACGCGGTTTCAGTATCCCGTCAATGATCTCGGGCTCCAGCGGACTTTTCCACCTGATTGCCGGGCATGCTTGAAGATCCTTCAGCATTCTTTTAGTTTTAGCCGAAAGGACAACTTCCCATGGAGCTTCCTCTACAAATGAGCATGATACTCCCGGCGTATCCATCATTTTTGGAACGCGCTGCTGTGGCGGGTTTACTTTCCATTTTTCGGACAGCGCGAACTTGCCTTGTTGGTATTAGTCTTCAACCCAGTTTTTGAAAATGTAGCAATCTTCGATTGGGTGACCCATCACTCTGTGGTCGGGGCAGTAGTTGGGACTGTTGATGTCACCAGGCTGCAGTGGGCGTCTTGGATCCGACAGAGTGATGAGCCTGTTGCGCACTGCCAGTTCGAACAGTCTTCTCGTTTTATCCCAGGGAAACGAGTAAGGATGTCTCAACTTCTCTTCGAAGGATCGACGTGTGTTGCTTTGGCGAGCAACCGGTTCCGGGTCACTCGGTTGTTGTTGAGCGTTGGCAACTAAAGTCGCTTTCCTTTGCCCTTTTCATTCCGGAGATCCGTTTTTGAAGAGGACGGCCTATGGCCCATCTGGTCCATTTGGGCCAGCTTGTCGATCAAGGCCTGGAAGGTGGTCGGCTTGAAGAAAATCATAAATTGGGATATAGTTTCCTGAGGATCAAGGGTCCCTACGAACATGCCCATGTCAGGAGCTTCTTATAGGGTTGCTAGGCACGCTCACAAAGTTCTACGAGGCATCAACCATGCCCGATTAAAAAATTAGCCGTGCCGAACAACCCGAAGCCGGATCTTTAAACTAGGGTTTAGGCGAAAACAAGCATGTTAAACACTTTAACACTAAGTGAGAGGGATTACAACCTTTGTAGATCCGGTCCTTCACTTCTTAAGCTCCGTGTTGAAGTCCCTTCGCTGCGATCATCGTGTTCCGGACTCTCGAGAGGTTCCACGAAGAGAAAGATGCAGTCTTGCTTTCGATCTTCGATACAAAGATGATCTACCTTGAAGTTTCGTTAACACAAGCTAACACTCATAATATGAAGTGAACACCCTCATCTAAATGGCAAGGATAGACGAGGATGATGAAGTAGGATTTTTGCTCTCTTTTATTTTCTTATTCTCACTCATTTTTCATCACTTAGAAAAAGCTACAAAACTTTTTCATGAAAAGAAAGAAGGAAGAAGATGAACCATATCATAAGAATCCTTTTGTGATGAATAATGAAAGGATAAAGATGATCAATAATGCAACCATGGTTGACTAAACCATTGTAGAGAATTAACCAAGGCTAGGGTTTGAGTTAGGTTAAGAATGAGTCACTTGAAAATATCTTTTCCAAAACAAAAGAAAACCTTCTAGAAACATCTAGAAAGCATTAACCCAAATCAAACCCTAATCTTGTTTAATCTCTACTAAACATGTTGCATTAGTTATCATATCATGTTACAATATTATATATCACATATATAATATTTATTGTAACAAAAGAAAATAATACAATTAACATATATCGCATATATATCAATGTATTACCCGAGTGAGAAAAAGAATCTTTTAGTGAGCTAATATTAGTTAATGTAATTTAATATATCATATATATTATTTTACATTAAATTATCGAATCAACACTTGATCCGACAATCCGGCTATATCGCATATAACCGACTAATATTTATCCGTACCGATTCATCGAATCAACACTTGACCCGATAACCCGGCTGATATCAAATATCGCGAGAATAGAATACGATATCTCATATCGCATCATCCTCGGTCCCGCACATATCACATATATGCTCCTACTCCGTTTTGCCTGAGTCAAGAAACCTCTGTGTAGGACTCTAAAGAATCGTCAATACGCCGGCAGTAGGTGATGATCATATCAATCACCCACAAGCTGCAAGCGGTCAGCTAAACGTAACAGCCACCCAGGTATTGAGCGCTTAGAAAATCAACAAGCAAGCCTGTACATTCTCCTGTGAATCCAAACAGTAACACTCCCGTACAGTCCGGTCTCGTCGTCTGATATGTCGCATATCTCGCCTAGGGGTGGTAAACGTCAGACCCCAGTAGCTTGATAAGTCGTGTCGATATGAGGTCTATAACAGTTCGAGAAACTACTGATAACACTTACCAGTAAATCTCAGCAACCCTGGCCAGGGATTTCCGGTTATAGCCAATCGAACACAGCACAACATCAACTCCCTATACCGGGAGAGACGAATCCCCTCCTATCGCTCATTGTCTCCATGTGGTTCGGGACTGTACCCAAAAGCCACCTTTTTACACGCCCTCTTGGACGTGGTATGATGGAAATCAAAGCACAGTGGGAATCACACAAGACTCTATGACGATCTTGGGTCAACAGACTACTCTGTACCAGTGTCACCGGAGAACTGCCATCTGACGTAAGGTATAATACCATCTGGGAGTTCTCGGCGAGTCCGTCCAGTGTACCCAGTCTCCACTGAGCACCCGTATACCATCCTTGATGTCAAACACCGATGGATATGGGATCATCCATCGCCCATCATATGGGTGAAGATGCGTATACGCTAGTCTACTCTGGTGTATCGATGCCCTGTCTCGATACACCCTCGACTAGGAACAGTTATAGGATGTACTCGTCGACTACCGTGGCCCCACTAGTATGGTCTCATCATAGTCCCAGTAGTCGAGTACATATCCTAAGGGCTTTATCAACATGTAACATAGAGACAATCAGAGTACATGTTAAGATAAAGTACAACCAGATAGCATACTATCATTTCGAGCAAGAAAGTCCTCCCTATATATGTCCTAGCATCCACTACAATATACATCGTATGTACAGTAATGGCCTCTAGGGCATACATATTACTAACAATCTCCCACTTGCACTAGGGCCATCTATTGTGGTATCACATACCCAACAATTAGCTGTGGTTGAAGTGTCTCATACTCAACCATCCCATAAAAGTCTCTATTGGGAAAAAGGCCTTTGTGAGTGGATCCGCGCTGTTGTCCTCTGTGTCTACTCTCCTAACCTCGATCTCCCTGGAGATCAACCATCTCCATGATCAGGTGATACTGCCTAAGAATTATATCCGGATTTCTGATGGGACGGGCGTTCCTTGGCAAAAGCCACAACTCCATTGTCACACAATAGTAGGAATGAAGTTCATCTCATGAACTTAAAATATATCCAGACTGCCTCTTTGGTACTATCCTTGGTAACGATGTATCTTGCTTTTAATCATCTAGTAAGTCACGATATCTAGCTTGGAACTCTTCCAACATACCGTCCCTCCACTGAGGGTAAAGACAATGCCTGCGACTAACATTCAGTCGTCCTTATCATCCTGGAACCTTTCCAGCGATTCTCCCCAGGATCGATTGATACCATCTCACTACAACTAGTGAGTATCCTAACATCCAATTAGAACTATCTCATAGATCCAAAACCCAGGATTTAGAAGGTATCAACTTCGATCCTATATGGAGAATCCTTATGATAAGCGGAGATCGACCGAGCGTAGCATAGGAAACTACTTCCCTAACAAGAGTATGTCATCTACGTACTCTACGAGGATCACCACCATAATCTCTACTACCTTTTTGTATATACAAGGTTCATCTACCATTTTGACGAAGTCAAACTCTTTGACTACTATATCAAAACAGACGTTCCAACTCCGCGATGCCTGTTTTATCATATAAAGTATCTTGCACACGTTT
The DNA here is from genome assembly GCA_030015575.1 of Agapanthus africanus. Taxonomy (NCBI): domain Eukaryota; kingdom Viridiplantae; phylum Streptophyta; class Magnoliopsida; order Asparagales; family Amaryllidaceae; genus Agapanthus; species Agapanthus africanus. Next base: position 640,585,301 of record JASDDO010000014.1, on the reverse strand, counting down.
CCGCTGCTCCCACTGTTTACGAAGCCCTCTGGCTGTGTAATTATAGACGTTCTCTTCTAAAACATCATTTAGAAAAGCAGTCATGACACCCAACCACCAGATATCGTAGTCATGGTATGTAGCAGTGACAAGTCGGATCTGGATGGACTTAAGCATAGCTTTGAAAGTCTCAACTTTTCCATGTACACCAAGTAATCTTCTTAAGATATACTTGCTCCTGATGGGGATTTAACCCTTCAGATAAAGCAACCAAAGTCCATACTTTGTTGGTGTATAAGGATTCCATCTCAGATCGATAAGCATCCAGCCATTCTTACAGAGTCCCACTCCTGATGGCCAGCTCGAAACTAGTTGGGTCATCATCTCATGATGCAATCCTCGCTCCCACTGTCATAGAGAAAACCGAATTATCTCTCAGGTGGGTAAGGAACCCTACTAGATCGGCGGAGAGGCTGAGGTTCGTTGGAAACTATTGAATCATTTGTTCTACCAAATCATCAGCTGCAGTTTGTATAGCTGGAACATTTCCAGTTCTACATAACAGACCTTGCCTCGAGATTGTCCAGATTTTGCTTTTAGACATAGGCCGGACAACCCCAAATCTTAACAAACTTAAGATATGGGCTTTTCCCTTTCCATATCACATATGAAGTGGTAGGCAACTGATTTGATTGGAACCCTATTCAATAGGTATGCAGTGCATAGCTCCCAAAAGGAAATAGGAAACTCAGTAGTACTCATCATAGAGCGCACCATATCAAATAGGGTGTGATTGCTCCGCCCCGATACACCGACGTGCTGTGGTGTATTCGGAGGAGTGATGCTGAGAGAGAAACTCATTCTCCTTTAGAATAGTCCAGGAATTCCGCGCTCAAGTATTCTCCTCCTTGATATCATCAAAGGACATAATACTTATACCCAGTTTATGGTTCTCTACTTCTAACTTATATTCCGTGAATATCTCAAAAGGTTCGGACTTGTGTTTCAACAGGAACATATGTCTGAATCTTGAGAGATCATCAGAGAATGTAATGAAGTACAAAGAACCGATCTTGGCATGTGTAGACATGGGACCTTCATACATCAGCATGTATTAATCCCAAGAGTTCACTAACTCTTTCTCTGTTTCTAATAAACGGAGCTGTGGTCATCTTATCTCTGTGACATGACCGACAAGTTTCATAAGATGTAAATTTAAACTAATTTAAATATGCATTTATATGTAAGTTAGCTAGTCGGGTCGCATTGATATGACCTAGTCTACAATGCCTTAAGAAGGATTCGTTCATTTCTGAATTCTTCCTCTTGTGTCTGTTCTGTATACTAAGAACTGTAGTTTGATTTAGAACGTCAATGCTTTTAGATAACGTGCCTGAACCGATCAACTCTTGATATAGGAAATGTTCAAAACATTATCCAACAATACAAAATTATATCCTTCTTTACTAATAAAGAGACTGATATGATGTTGTATATCAGGTTCGGTATCTAATAACAATTATTCAGAATCAATGTATTCTGGTAATACAGGGTGACAGTGACCAACAGACTTGGCTGCAACACTTGCACCGTTTTCTGTCTCATGAAACTTATCACTCGTTCTCAGTTCTCTACCTATCTGTAGCCCATGTAACAGATTACATATGCGGGATCCTGATCCGGTATCTCATACGCAGGATGTAAAGGATACTGAGAAACAGTTCTATGTAATGAACACACCCGAAGAAGATGCATCAGCATGCACTTTCTTCGTTTGGGCGGCACGGGAAATCTGGTATTCCCTAATTTCCTGCTCTGTCTTATAACAATTATAAGTTGGAGCGGGACCAACGATCCCCAGCTCAGTATAACAAGCGGGTTCGGTCAATATATCCGTATTATTATCTTGATTAAGGCGTGATATGGTCGCTACCAGGAGAGAGAGAGAAGACAACACTCAGCGTATGCTCTTGCAAGATTAGATTGGTTATCTAATATATCTAATCAGGATGTCTCCCACTGTTTTAATCAAATCTTCCTTCAAACCCTAAAAGGAAAGACTAGCCGGGATTAATTACACGCTACAAGTTCGCCAATCTTTCAGCCAGGCCAGTGCCGGTACTTTGAGGGAGGTCCCCCGTGCTTTCGCACGAACCTAATTAAAGTAAACCTTGTTTTCCCAGGGGCATAACCCCGTTAATACCTTTCTAGACACCTACTTGATCGGCTAATTGTAATGTGTAAAACTCTCCCAAGAGTAACTCTTACTCGCAGCGGGTATCGGGATCCAACTATCTAATAGAAGGTATGCAATCTCATTGCAAATTTCAACACTTGAAATTTCCAATAATATTTTGCCCTAAGCGATCTATGACCTTGACTGAGTCAACAAACCATAGACCGCAAGTAAAGTTCAACCCATCATTTCCCGATTGAATTAAACCCACCCGCACGACCCTTGACTGAGTCAACAAGGCCGCACGACTACCCTAATCCAATCGCATCATATGCTTTGCAGATAAGTACTAATCAGCTACCGTACACTACGCCTTGACTGAGTCAACAAACGCAGCACGAATACTAACTATCACTTATCTGAAATGACGGAGGGCTACGACAGGTTTTTAAGAAAACCCTTTGCGTAATGAACTTTATATCGTTGTAGAATCGAGTGATTTTAAATGGAGTGTTTTTAGGCTTTTCTAGTTTTGCTAAAGGGGTCACTCCCGGTGAAGGGATCGTCGGCCCTTTCCTCATCGAATAAGGTGCAGGGTATATCATATATACCACTATGCAAAGCAAGAACTATGGAAGCAATCAAAAGACAAACCGAGTTTGTAGCATCTGCTAGTTTCACTAAAGAGGTCACTCCCGGTGAAGGGATCTCGGCTCTTTCCTTATCGAATAAGGTGCTGGATGTTCTACAAGGAACACCGCTATGCAAAGCAAGAACTAGAGCTACCAGTTTTTGAGACAAGTTTCTACAACATCTTTAGGTTTCTTTTATTTTCATTAATCTCATTGATGAAGTCCCATTTTATTATGCTTCACAAGCATCGCATTTGAAACGAAATCTGCAATATAACATATATCTCATATATATATAATATAAACATTCGTCTCAGGCAGTAATATGATCTCATCATAGAACATTGCAGCAGAAGAACATATATGAAATATTGGATATACTAGGATGTCCGTGTTTTCAATACGAGCCAGTATAAGACACGGATTCCATGGTCGCGACGAATAGCCAAACCCACATCCCTAGACCCTTACGAGAGCAGCAAGTAACACTGCCAATTCTAGGGTTAGGAGACCCGGTCTCGACTCCTCGAGATGGTCTCCCACTGGACCCTAGAACCCGGTTACTTGTGCTCCCCGCCTTGGGTCTACCTAATGCGGAAAAGTAAATAATATACAATGGTGACATCATCCTCAGCCCGGAAGTGCCCCAATAAAAGAATATTACATACAAATGAATTTTACATGAATGAAAAAGAAAAATCTCTCATCTCACATAAACCCCCCCGGCTATTCAGAACGCGACGATCCAATATAACATATCACAGCAACACATAATATCTCATATCATCAACGTAAGCAATTATGCGTATCCCGATTGTCGTTGATGTATAGCAACAAAGCCGGCGATACACCACATACTACGCTTACGGTCACAGAAAAGAAAGTGTAAAACTACAACAGTTGGAATCCGCAACCTCCTTAGACATCGCATGCCTAACCAAATGAATTCCTTAGACATCGCATGCCTAACAATTATAAACCCCACAGTTTAGTCTCATTATCAAAAACTCTTTTCAATATCAAGTCGGGCAATTCAACAAGATTCCCGACATCCTGATCGAATGCTCGTCGCAAACTTTAGTAGACGGCCACACCCCCGGACGCCGTCGACGAAGTGCACTAAGGCGGAACACCGCTGCCGCGAGCATCCGAACGGATGCTTTTAGCGACGGGGTTCTCCTACAGTCACTTGGTCGGGGCTATGGGGCATGGCTGTCTATTAAGTTTACCCGGCGAGTATCCGCGTACGCTACGTGATTGTGACGGACTTTTGATCACATCAAAATCCCGTGGCAACCGATCATCTGAGACTAAACTGCAATGTTTATAACATTCAAATTAGTTATCTCATAACTACCTGTGGATTCCAAATATTGTATCACATTCCAGATAATTAGACAATGTCAAACTTTCCGATCGAATAATCAAACACCCAAGATTTCCCCAATATATCTCAAAACTTGAAATCAGTTTAAAAACATCCATCACATGCCACAGTACCAATGGTCCAGCCGTGGAAGGGTCAAGCCAACGCCTCACATGTGGCACGCCGTACTGCCCCAAACCCTAAGGTTTAAAGGCAGTTCAAGACGGTCACATACTCGAGTTAAGGTTTGTTGTCTTCTAGAGGGTCCATCGCGTTACTTGCACGACTTAGAACGTTCTTAAACTCGAGAAAAAATCCAACTTTTGAAAAATTTTCCGACAGGAGAAAAAGTGAGTTATTGATATCCGTTCGAACTTTTTAACAGTTTCTAAAAATTATCCGAAAAAACTAAACAAAGTTAAATTATCCGATCGAATCAACGAGTCCCTAATACAACCCTAGAAAACTCAACACTTGAGTGGAATAAAAATTTCCCAGAAAAAAATAACAAGAAAGGACCTAAGAACAATAACATGAAATTTCAGGGACTAAGTCACAATTTTGGCGGCGGAACCGCCGCCAAACCCTTGGTTTGGCCGCGGTTCCGCGGTCCAATAGTTGACTCAGTTGACCGTACTTCACAGTAATTCTTAGTTTTTCCTGCTTGTTTTTCTGAGCATTTTTAATTCTGAAAAAATCACATTTTTAGAAAATGTACAGAGAGGGGTTAATATCGGGTATTCGGAGTTCGATCGGACTTTAAACTTCGTCTAGACTTCGCCTAAAGCTCTAGCTTGGCTCTGATATCACTGTAGGGTTGCTAGGCACGCTCACAAGGTTCTACGAGGTATCAACCATGCCCGATTAAAAAATTAGCCGTGCCGAACAACCCGAAGCCGGATCTTTAAACTAGGGTTTAGGCGAAAACACGCATGTTAAACACTTTAACACTAAGTGAGAGGGATTACAACCTTTATAGATCCGGTCCTTCACTTCTTAAGCTCCGTGTTGAAGTCCCTTCGCTGCGATCATCGTGTTCCGGACTCTCGAGGTTCCACGAAGAGAAAGATGCAGTCTTGCTTCCGATCTTCGATACAAAGATGATCTACCTTGAAGTTTCGTTAACACAAGCTAACACTCATAATATGAAGTGAACACCCTCATCTAAATGGCAAGGATAGATGAGGATGATGAAGTAGGATTTTTGCTCTCTTTTATTTTCTTATTCTCACTCATTTTTCATCACTTAGAAAAAGCTACAAAACTTTTTCATGAAAAGAAAGAAGGAAGAAGATGAACCATATCATAAGAATCCTTTTGTGATGAATAATGAAAGGATAAAGATGATCAATAATGCAACCATGGTTGACTAAACCATTGTAGAGAATTAACCAAGGCTAGGGTTTGGGTTAGGTTAAGAATGAGTCACTTGAAAATATCTTTTCCAAAACAAAAGAAAACCTTCTAGAAACATCTAGAAAGCATTAACCCAAATCAAACCCTAATCTTGTTTAATCTCTACTAAACATGTTGCATTAGTTATCATATCATGTTACAATATTATATATCACATATATAATATTTATTGTAACAAAAGAAAATAATACAATTAACATATATCGCATATATATCAATGTATTACCCGAGTGAGAAAAAGAATCTTTTAGTGAGCTAATATTAGTTAATGTAATTTAATATATCATATATATTATTTTACATTAAATTATCGAATCAACACTTGATCCGACAATCCGGCTATATAGCATATAACCGACTAATATTTATCCGTACCGATTCATCGAATCAACACTTGACCCGATGACCCGGCTGATATCAAATATCGCGAGAATAGAATATGATATCTCATATCGCATCATCCTCGGTCCCGCACATATCACATATGTGCTCCTTCTCCGTTTTGCCTGAGTCAAGAAATCTCTGTGTAGGACTCTAAAGAATCGTCAATACGCTGGCAGTAGGTGATGATCATATCAATCACCCACAAGCTGCAAGCGGTCAGCTAAACGTAACAGCCACCCAGGTATTGAGCGCTCAGAAGATCAACAAGCAAGCCTGTACATTCTCCTGTGAATCCAAACAGTAACACTTCCGTACAGTCCGGTCTCGTCGTCTGATATGTCGCATATCTCGCTTAGGGGTGGTAAACGTCAGACCCCAGTAGCTTGATAAGTCGTGTCGATATGAGGTCTATAACAGTTCGAGAAACTACTGATAACACTTACCAGTAAATCTCAGCAACCCTGGCCAGGGATTTCCGGTTATAGCCAATCAAACACAGCACAACATCAACTCCCTATACCGGGAGAGACGAATCCCCTCCTATCGCTCATTGCCTCCATGTGGTTCGAGACTGTACCCAAAAGCTACCTTTTTGCACGCCCTCTTGGACGTGGTATGATGGAAATCAAAGCACAGTGGGAATCACACAAGACTCTATGACGATCTTGGGTCAACAGACTACTCTGTACCAGTACCACCGGAGAACTGCCATCTGATGTAAGGTATAATACCATCTGGGAGTTCTCGGCGAGTTCGTCCAGTGTACCCAGTCTCCACTGAGCACCCGTACACCATCCTTGATGTCAAACACCGATGGATATAGGATCATCTATCGCCCATCATATGGGTGAAGATGCGTATACGCTAGTCTACTCTGGTGTATCGATGCCCTGTCTCGATACACCCTCGACTAGGAACAGTTATAGGATGTACTCGTTGACTACCGTGGCCCCACTAGTATGATCTCATCATAGTCCCATTAGTCGAGTACATATCCTAAGGGCTTTATCAACATGTAACATAGAGACAATCAGAGTACATGTTAAGATAAAGTATAACCAGATAGCATACTATCATGTCGAGCAAGAAAGTCCTCCCTATATATGTCCTAGCATCCACTACAATATACATCGTATGTACAGTAATGGCCTCTAGGGCATTTGGGCTCTATTGTTTTAAGATCATTCAAATCCAACAAAAGAGCATTTGGGCTTTATTGTTTTAGTTTAAGGACGTTACGGTCCGTTGTGGTTTGGGAGTGCACCAAAGAGTTGTTGATTGTCGGGACTCGCCACCTCTCTGAAGATGTTGAAGAATTACAACGACATATATCCGAGGTGTGAGGAGATGTACCCTTGAAGCAATTTCTAGATTGAAGAGATATGTGGGATGAAGATCCGTCGGAAGGTCATTAGTCTTGTTTGGGACTAAGACTAATTTGGAAAATGATGAGCCCATGAGCTCGGTTGATCTGAATTAGGGATTTGGTCAACTTGAGCTCAGCCCACTCGGTCTTTGCCATTTCATTTGAATAAAGTGTTGAACACTTGCTTGAGCTTAGTCTCTTTTCAGTGCAAACAATGCTGAGCATTTATATGGGTTCTGACGCTCATACTTTACTTTACTTTCCCCCTTTTTTGGAGCGTTACACACTCTTTATGGTGCCCATGTACACGTGAGGCGCTTGGCACTGAGCGCCAAACATTGAGTGCTAAGCACTCTTTATTGAGCAGCGCCCACGTGAGGGACACGTGAGGCGCTCGGCGCTGAGCGCTAACCATTGAGTGATAAGCACTCTTTATTGAGCAGCTCCCATGTGAGGAACACGTGAGGCGCTTTTCATTGAGTGCTAAGCACTCTTTATTAAACAGCGCCCACGTGAGGGACACGTGAGGCGCTTGGTGCTGAGCGCCAACCATTGAGTGCTAAGCACTATTTTTTGAGCAGCGCCCACGTGAGGGGCACGTGAGGCGCTCGGTGCTGGGTTTTCTTCGTATATTCTGTTCTGAAGAGTTCAATTCTCTGTTCTTTTATGGATCTTTGATCCCCAAGAACGAGTTCATCCCTATGAGAATTAAATTCTTATTTATGGGAGACTTGTCTCATGGATCTCAGATCCAGAGAAAGAACTAAGTTCTTTTATGAGGGTTAAACCCTTGGATATGCAGATGAGATGCTCTGATCTCTATTATTTTTATTTACCTCGAAGAGAGGTGTTCTTCTATCTTCCCTCTTAAAGCTTTCTTCTTGCTTGCTCTTTTTTTTTAAAGTTTGAAGCTTATGGGGGGTTCCTCTCTACAAGACTTGAAGTCTTGGGTCCTTTATATAGTAGAGCCAAGTTTGTTAATTTAGTTAAGGAAATCTCTCGTTGAGAGATCCTGATTGATTTGGGGATTTTATCCACCGTTGGATCTTTGATCCAAGAACTTCTGTTTTACAGAAGATATTTTTTTTAACAAAATTAGGGAAAAATTTTCACATATAGAATTTTTCTGTATATAGGCGATTTTTAATCACCATTGGATTTTTTTAATCCAACGATACTCTATTTTATAGAGAGTAATCTTTCTTGTTCAGAAAGATTTGAGAAATATTTCCTCAACAGAATTTAATTCCATATTTTGATGATTTATCATCTCCGTTGGATATTTGATCCAATTGCTCTGTTTAACAGAGAGATTTTAATTCTGGCGTCGGTGCCCTTGTGCGTGGCACGTGAGGCGCTGCCTTGGAGTTTTTAAACTCTTGGCGCTGCCTTTCAAATTTTGAACAGAGCTTTTCTCTTTTATTGGGGAAACAACGTATTTACTCAGAAGTAAACACGCTAAGCATAACCAAGCAATATAATGTAAATATACACAAAGAGATATGAAATGTAAATGAACAACAACTTTTATTTATTAAACATTTCTTTACAATACAACTGAAAAGTAAATATAATGATGAAAGCAATGCCTAAACAATGGCATGAACATGAAAGTAAAGTATATACAAGAGTCTAAAGCTCGGGGTCCTCGCTGAACTGATCCAAGTTCTCTGAACTGGGCTCTATCTCCAGTGAGTTGGATCCACCTGATAACATTCCAAAGAAAGAAGAGAGAAGGAATGTCGTCAGCAAACAATCGCTCGGTAAATCCCAAAGAAAAGTAGCAATATAATAGACAGATATGAGAATATAACTGGTGTATTGTGAGTTTGTTATGTTAACGCAGTTGTTTGTAGCTTGGTACAGAATATGCCAGTGTATACGAGAGGAGTCCAACTATTCCGTGGACTAAGATATACAGAGCACAAGGAACCGTTAAGCCACGGAACAACAACAATGGATATTCAGGTTAGGTGTATTAAAGTGACCATCTTGTTCCATGATCGCACGCTTTTGGCGTGTCGGATGTTCAAAGTTCTAAAGTATAACCGCGATCAGGACGGTGTCGCTATGCAGCTAGCCGGTTGAGCACGGGTCGATCCACAGGGAGATGGTTGTATGTCCGTTCGAGTTTTAGACGAGTTAATAAAGAATGAGTATATGTTTGTTCAGACTAACCTATGTGTATTATATGCAAGTATAAAGTTGTTAAGAAAAAGATAAGAAATTGTAAGCTAAAGAAATCCGTACTCAAAACCTTTGAGCCGAGTCTTGACCAATTGAAGCTAGAGCAATCGGCAACAACGTGGATTAGGGGATTTAAGCACGGTATTCGTGGAATCCGGCTTATTTACCCTTGTCCGTCCGTTCTTGTCTCTTGTTTTCGCCTCCGGCCAAACCGAACGCAACCGGTCGCGGTTAAGAATCACCGTTACCTTGGTAGGGTAGGGTGCCTAACGGAGCGCTTGCGTAACGTTTGGGCGGAGTTCAATGGAAAATAACGGGAAAAGGAAATGAGCAAAGAAATATTAACTTACAATACCGTATTTATTCTTAACAACGATAATTACAACCATTCACAAAAACGAACCAAAAAGAGCAAAAGAAAAGAAAAGATTACAAGTAAGTAAGTGCATGGAATTTAAGTGCAAGAAAGTAAAGCATGAATGTAAAGCAAGTAATAAAAAGCAAGAAAGAAATAAGCAAGAAAGTAATTACAAGAACATAGAACTCAAGACAAGTATGGGATCAATAGCCAACCCTTAAACTTGCAAGCTCAATCAAGAGGTTGCAAGATCAAGAGAAGGGTAAAGAACTCATGTGAAATGAAGCACTAATTTCATAAGAAGATACAACCCTTGAAATCAATAACAAACCCTTAAACTTTCAAGCTCAATGAAGAGGTTGAAAGATCAAGAGAAAGCAAGGATCTCAAGGGGAAGCTAAAACAAAAGAATGATACAAAAACCCTCATCTTCATTTCATCATCCACTCAAAAAGCTCTCACTACAATTTTCATGGAGGAAAGAATGAAGAAGAAGAAGAAGAAGACTAAACTACACTAAAAGAGAGAATGGAAATCAAGACATGAAGGAGCTTGGCTTGGAACAAAACCGGGGTATTTATAGGCTGGAAACAGAGAACCTAGGGCAACATTCTGACAGTATATGAAATTCCAAAACTGCCCCTGAAATTTGACCAAGTGAGGAGCCTATACGGCCGCGGAACCGCGGCCTAAGCGTGCTTATGCCGCGGAACCGCGGCCATTTAGAGGAGTTAGGCCATGAAATTTGGTGGTTTTCCCTAGTTTTTAGTACTCTTCAGTGCGGTATATGACTTTTTCTCAGAAACTCTTCCCATTTCTTCCAGAATTTCAGTAGATCAAAAGGTGATGTGATATGGATCTTTTGCCAAGATTTCCTCGAGCTCCGCGTAGATATGTTGGATCTTGTATTGACATTGAGCTTTGTGCACGAAAATGACATCGATTTGCCATTTTGTCCCTTAAACTGGTGTGTGGCAACATACGGATAGGGAGCGGAGACCCGTGTTTTATCTGTTGTTGGCAGTAATCCGGAATTTGACGTACTTTTCTATGAATTTCACTGTCTAGAGCTGAGAACCAGTATCCTGTAAATATGTAGCAAACACTGATTAAAAGCACCTGCCTATAACCAAACGAGCGTAAGAATGGGCGGTATAAAATGTAATATTCTGGTATGAACATGCCACTTCTAACACATTACGTACCAGTCTACCCCTTTAAAACCCCGTAATATATTTTGTATTGATTTGTATTGTTTTGTTTAATAGATGTACGACTTGCCGAAACCATGATATCATATAAACGGAATGGATATAAATGGATAGTCATGTAATCAGAGTATATCCATAGTTCGGTTCAGTCGAGTCATGTTGATATAGATTGAATTCTGGTATAAATGGATTCATGCTGTATAGGAGTTATACTTGAATCATATTCAATGATAGATTGATTTATTTCAGATTAGACTGAGACTCTGCCTGTGTCAGACACTTAAATAGAATTGAAGTCCTGAATTAGTTTTGATGTTATCGGTAACTGCTGCATATGGACGGCAGGATTTGTGTCTTTTTCCAAGACAATTACCGTATTGATAACACCGTTTTTAGGTTGTCTACCTTAGATAGGCAAGCACCCATATTCTCCGGCTCTCTGAGCCTCAAGAGAACTGGTCCCGCTTAAACCTATATTTACTAGGGTCCTTATTGTAAATTACGATAACTTGAGGGGGTTTTATGAAAAATAGTTTTGATATATTTTCAAAATAAACTCAAGTATTTATTTATCGTCTTTAGGATTTTCGTAGTTGTAATTTTTATAAAATGAAATATTCTAGTGGATATAAACCTAACTTTGAATAGTATATGGTATTTTCTTGTAATTTGACTTGTATTGAATGTGATGGTATTTTCATGATCTTTTGTGATTTTTTTGTTTTGATTAGAAAACATGGAATATATATTATATTTAAAATAGATATTTTGATAATATATATATATATATATAATTATAAAATTAGAATTTATTTATTAAATAGAAATCATGTTTTCTTAAAAATTGTAATAAAAATTCCATCGAGATCGAATGCTCCGTGAGGAGGTCTGCATCTCGCTCTACTAGTCCCGAGGATGTGCGATAAACCAAACCATCCCGACCGGGTTCCCCAAAATGGGTTGTAGAGGCTTATTTGTAAGGAATTAATTAAAACAATTTAAAGAATACGGGTTTTGATAGTTTAAGGTATTTTAATGTAAATTGTGTTTTGTCCCACAAAAATTGTTACAAAAGCCATCGTGCTATGTCAAGATGAGTGTTGTGATAAGGTAGGTCATTACTTTGTGCAATTTCTGAAGGTAAAATGAGCAAAATGATAAAGTAATGTCGTATGTAAACTTGATGGTATTTTACCATAAAAGTAAAATAAAAGTTGTTTAACATTATATTTTGAATTGAAACTTGTTCCAAATGTTATTTAATAGTTAATAAACAATATATAAAAAGATGGTAAATTTGTTATTAAGAAAAATTGTGTTTTTTATGAAATTAGAATCGGAAGTCGGAATAACTCCGCTTCCGACGAGTTTTAAAAATAGGATTCTATTTACTAGAGAAAGAAGATGGAAGAGGGGACTTACTGATTGAAATAAGAGGGAAGAGGTAGAGGGAACTTTCGAAAGCATCGTGGAGTCGTTTCGTTGCCGGATTTGTCTCGAAACGTCGCCGGAACTTTGTCTTGAGCTAACTCCACTTGTACAACTTTTGGACTTAGAAATTTTTTAGAGTATTCGCAATGGATTTTTGAATGAGGAGGGCCAAAGTGTAGGGTTTTATTTATAGGATAAATTAGGGTTTAGGGTAATAAAGAAGGAATTAAAAATATGCATTAAAATGGATTAAAGAGGTGAATGTAATCCCTCTGTAAAATTGCAGAGAAATCAAACAGAATGGGGATAGTGGGGTAGGCCAAGAGGTGCCGGGGAAAAAAGTTGGGGGCATTTGCTACGGGGGGGGGGGGGGGCGGCGGCGCCAGCCCCAATAGCAATCTCGCTGGCCATCTAGGAGGTAGGGGGCTCTGGATTGATGACCCGTGTCCTAGTCGCTTTATATGGCTCAGTGCACATGTTTGTTTTTAGTGTGACTTTTCATTTTACGGGCAGTGCACGTATAAACTTTTGGGCTTCTAAAAGTTTAAAAGAAAAATCAATTAAAAATAATGTGGCTGGGGGGATTTGAACACATGGGCTATGTCACAGCAGTGCAAGGATTTACCAATGAGCTACAAGTGCTTTCCTGCTGTTCAAAAGCAAATTAAATACTTATAGCATACACAGGATTGCAAATACTCCATTTGTACATTAACTTTTAAAAAAAATTTCTGTACATTAAAACAGATTTGTTACAAATACATTCCGTACCAATCTACCCCGTTAAAACCCCGTAATGTATATTGTATAGATTGTAGATATCAGACTTGCCGAGACCATGGATATAAGTTGTTCATGTAAACGGTTTCAGGATGTATCAAGTAGTCAGGTAATCAAGTCAAGATATACTCATGGTTCAGTCAAGTCATGTTTGCATGTTGATATTATTCTGGTATTCAGGTTCAGGTTCAAGTATACATGTTGGATTCATGTTTGGATTGGATTCATATTTGGATTGGATTCATATTAGACTTAGACTCAGACTTGAGTCAGATACTTTAAATAGAATTTTGATCCTGAATTAGGTTTGGGTGTTATCGGTAACTGCTGCATATGGAAGGCAGGATTTGTGTTTTCTTCCAAGACAATTACCATTAATAACACCGTTTTAGTTTTCTACCTTAAATAGGCAAGCACTCACTTTCTCCGGCTTTCTCAGGCTCAAGAGAATTGATCCCGCTTAAACCTATATTTACTAAAGTTCTTAAATGTAATTTTATATAACTCGAGGGGGTTTTATGAAAAATATTTTATATACTTTCAAAATAAATCTCGAGTATTTATTTATGTTCTTTAGGGTTTTCATGGATGTGAATTTTAAAAAGTGAGGTATATTAGTGAATATTTACACAGCTTGACTAGTTCAAGGTATTTTAGTGTAAGACTTGTATTGTATTGATACTTAATGGTATTTTGGTGAAACTTGTCATTCTTTTATTTTTTAGAAAACATGGAATTTTATTATAACTTGAAAGTACGTGGTTTGATAATATTTATATAATTATTAAAAATTAGTTTTTATTATTAAATAGAAAATCTCGTTTTTCTTAAAAATCTTATTAAAAATCTTTTGAGACCGAATGCTCCATGAGGAGGTACGCATCTCGTTCTACTAGCCTGAGGATGTGCGATAATCTGCACCATCCAATACTGGGTTCCCCAAAATGGGTTATAGAGGCATAATCGCAAAGAATTTTTGATAATACAATTCAAAGAAAACCAGGTTTTTATAGTTCACGGTAGTTTAATGATAAGTTGTAATCTCCACAAAAATATGTTTCAAAGAGAATCGTGCTATGGAATCATGTGTGTTGTGAAGGATAGGTCATTACCCCGTGATATTTTTTTAAAGGTAATAGCAAGTAAAACAAATAAATATGGTCGATGCAAAATTCATGGTATTTAAAGGTAAAACTCAATTCAAAGTTGTTTAGCATGATAATTTAGGATGAAAGTTGTTCTAAACTTTAGTTTTATGATGAACAAGCAATGTATATGAATATGAATAAGCAATTCTTAAGAAAAATTGTAGTTTCAAAGAGTTTAGAATCAAATGTCGGTATAACTCCACCTACCGACATATTTTATAAAAAGAGACTTTTTATGTAGAAAGAGAAGAAGGGGGTGGAACTTACTAGCTAGGAGGGTGAAGATAAGGTAGAAGAAGATTGTGTAGTCGTCGTGGTGTTGCCGGAATTGTCTTGAATCCTCGCCGGAAGTTGACATTGGGCTAACTCCACTTCTACTCCACTTGTCTTAGAAAAATTTGATTTTGGCTAGAGATTTCAGAATGAGGAGGGGCTAGGGTATGGAGTTGTATTTATAGTGTGGAATTAGGGTTTTAGAATTGAAAGAATGAATTAAAATACATTTAAAATTGGATTAATTGGGAAATTGAATTCTCTGTTAAATTGCAGAGAAAACAAACAGTGCAGGGGTAATGGGGGTAGGCCAATTGACCAGTGTGCAAAGCACAGGAACTTTTCCCCATGGGTCACCCGTCGCCGCCGGCCCATAAGGGGATCTCGCTGGCCAAATGTTTGAGGGGAGCCATCGGATCTTTGCCACGTGTTCACTCCAGTATACACAACATTTTGCACATGTTTATTTTTCCTGACTGTTCATTTTTATGTGCAGTGCAGTGTAAACTTTTGGGCTTTCAAAAAGTTTAAATGAAAAATCAGGAAAAATAATATGTGGCTGATGGGATTCGAACACAGGGGCTATGTCACAACAGTGCAAGGTTTTACCAGTGAGCTACAAGTTGTTTCTTGATGTTCTTAAACAAGAATAAGTTTTAAATTGTGCTCAGGCTAAGGAACTCCTTTTTGTACCTTAAAAAGGAAAAAAATTGTACAGAAAATTCAGGGTCGTTACAAGAGGGTATCGAGACTGGGTATCGATACTCCGGAGTAGACTAGTGTATACTTTTCGAGACCCCGACGAGGGGTGGTGGCCAGCTCACAAGCCATTGGTGTTGAGTCATCTAAGATAGTATACATGTGCTCACTGGGGGTGGGTACACCGGACGGAGTTAGCGAGAATTTCTAGATGGTATTATACCTATAGTCAGATGGAAGTTCTGTTGTGGTATGAGTACAGATTAGTCCTTTGACCTGAGATTTTCATTTGTCTCGTATAAGTTCCCACTGTACTTAAATTACTACCCTACCACGGCTCAAAGGAGTCATGCAAAAAGGTTTTAGTTGGGTACAGTCCTGAGCCATATGGAGGCAGTGAACAATCGTCAAGGATTCGTTTCTCTCGGTATTGGGAGTCGTTGTCACGCTGTGTTGGGTCAACCATCACCAGAAATTCTTGGCCAAGGTGGATGAAAATTACTGCTATGATGTTAGTTGTTTCTCAGTGGGTGATGGGTTTCAGACCGGCACAACTTATCAGGTTAGTAGGGGTCAGACGTTATCTACCCCCTAGACCCTATATGCGATTATCTTAGATGAAGAGACCGGACTATATGGAGATTGTCACAGACAAGCTCAGTAGGGGTACGGATGTTTTTGCTCGTCAGCCCTACTTTCGCTCAATATCTGGTAGCCGTTACGTACAGCTAGTGCCGCTGACGTGCTTTTGGTTAAACCCACTGCCAACATATTGACGAGTGTTTAGAGTCACATACAGAGAGTTTTCCCGGTTCAGGCAAAATGATGTAGTAGTCGTATATTGATACGTGCAGGGTTCCGATTAGGTATGTGTGCTAGCCACACGGACTTTAATCGGCGGATGATAATACTAGCCGGTTTAGAATTAAACTGGATTATTAAATCAAGTTTTGATTTAATAATGTTCATATATATATATATATATATTTCGATTTGTATATTCTAGTATTATGTTCATTGTATTTTTCTATCTCTTGGGTATTCGTATTTTGATATGAATACAGACATGTATTTTAGGGGACATATTCTTGTATTTATACAAGAATACTTCTAGAAGAAGGACACCTCATTTCAAGGTTTTTCTTTTTAAGAAATGAGATGGAAAAGAGAAATGGTGGAGGGTATGGGCAAATGAATTTATAATTCATTTTCAAATACTATTCAAGCATGGTTGTAGTTTTAAAATGGAAAAATTCTTTTTACAAAAGTCATGAAGCATGCTTGAATTTGAAAAAGGATTTTATTCATTCCACCATTCTAGCTCTTCTCTCTTCCATGGCTCGTTCTTCTTCTTCATCATCTTCAACACTCTCATGAGTTGTGAATCATGAAGATAAAGAGAAAGACAAATTCTAGATTACCCACACACATCACTAAGCATCCTAGATTAGCATTCTTGTGTAACGACTCTGAAATTCCTGTAAAGAAATTTCTTGAAAAGAATGTTACAGTCTGTGTAAGAGTTATAAATTAAATTTGTTTAATAAAATCAAGAAACAACTTTTAGCTCACTGGTAAAACCTCTACACCACTGTGATATAGCCTGTGCGTTCGAATCCCATCAGACCCCATTTATTTTTAAAGATTTATATTTTTAATTTTTCGGAATCCCAAGAGTTGCACGTGCAACTCACGGAGAAATGAAACGTTCCAGAAAAATTAAACAGGCGCAAAGAGGAGTAAACACACAACTTGATACGTGGCACAAATCTCGAGACAAACCAATCAAATCCGACCGCCCATTTTGTTTATTTTCTGCCGCCGCCGGTCCCGATGCACCTAATTGCCTCCGTGCTTTGCACACTTGTCCCATTGACTCTCCTCATCTCCCCTGCACTGTTTGATTTCCCTGCAATTAAACAGTGACCTTTAAATTCACTATTTAACACTATTTTAATTCTTTTAATCCACAATTTTAATTCCCACATCCTAATTCTTCACTATAAATACCACCCCATACCCTAGCTGTCTCTCATTCTGAAATTTCTAGCAAAAATTCTCTCAAACTCTCTAATTACTAAGAGGAGTTAAGCACCCAAGTGGAGTAGTAAGCCAAACTCGACGACCGACGCCTTTCCGATAACACCATGACTCCCGAAAGCTTCCCTCGTCCTTATTAACGCTTTAAACTAGTAAGTCCCTTCATCTCTCTCCCTTTCCATCTCAAAACAATTTTTTAAAACAAATCGACAAAAGTGGAGTTACTCCGATATAATCTTCTTTTTAATATTTGTAATGCATGTGACAAGCAAATTAAATTAAACTAACCTTTTATACCGATCTTAACCTTATTCACATCATTAGCTTTTAGTTTAATAAAAAAATTCTATGTGAAACAAACATATAACGTACATTTTTCATTAAAATACTATGAATTTTAGTATAACCCTTCTCAATAACTAGTTTATTTATCTTTAGGAAAACTTCACGGGGTAACGACCTACCCTACATGCATACCATAGTTTCATAGCACGGTATTCTAGATCTATGGTTCATTTAAAGAATAGCTTTTACATTAAAATACCACACCTTTTCAAAACGGGTTTCTTTTAATCGGTATTTTGTAATTCTTGGCAATTACGCCTCTACAACTCTCGTTAGGGGACCCGTTAATGGATGGTGCGGATTATCGCACATCCTTGGGATAGTAGAGGGAGATGCAGAACTCCTCACGGAATATTCGGTGTCGAAAGGAAATAAAAATACGGTTTTTTAAGAAATACGGCTTTTTTAAATAAATATTAAAATTTGGAAATTATATAAAAATATGAATTCGTATTTTCAATAAAGACATATTATGAAACTATATTTTATTAAAATGAAAGATTAAATTTTTTGATAAAATACCATCAAGTTTCCAAAAGAGCTAGTTTTCATAAAATTACCATAAACTTTTCAAAAAGCTAGGTCTATCACTAAAATACTACAACAATTAAAATTCATGTTCATGAAAACCCTAAATATTATAAATCACCATCGAGGCTTATTTTTAAACCATATTAAATTATTTTTTATAAAACCCTCTCGAGATATGCAAACAATATTTAAAGACTCTAGATTAATATAGGTTTAAGCAGGATCAATTCTCTTGAGCCCCAGGGAGCCGGTAAAAGTCAGTGCTTGCCTATTCAGATTAGACAACTTAATGGAGTTATCAAATGGCAATAGTCTTGGAAAAAGACATAAATCCTGCCGTCCATGTGCAGCAGTTGCTGATTTCTCCCGAACCTAAGATTTTTAACAATTTACATCAATTCACATGAAAAGACCTAAACCCGAATCTAAACTCGAACATAAACTTGAACTCGAACTCGAAAATAAATTCGAACTCTAATCTAACTCAAATCTAAACTCAAACCCAATCTACTCGAACAAACTTGACTCGAACCAAGATTGCAATTGTTATGACTCGCATATTACTCGACATCATTCTACACCTTTTGCAATTTATGATTTCAATCAAGACATGTTAATCAATCAATTGAATCAATTAAGTAATGTCATGCCCCGCATCCCAGTATACGGAATAGGTGATGTGGCAGGCCGCAACGTATTTACTAAGAAATAAATATGTTAAGCGTAATTAAGCAATATATATAAAATGCACAAGAATGACAAGTGATATAAAATAAATATCAACTTTTATTAACATTCATCTTTACAAACAACTGTTTTTGAAAAGAAAAGATATAATGATATAAAGCAATGCCTAAACAATGGCATAAAGGAAATGAAAGTAAATACAAGAAGAGCTAGAAGTCTGGCTGGGCTATGAGCTGGTCCAAGTCCTCCTGGCTAGGCTCGATCTCCTGAGAGTCCGGTCCTCCTGACGAACATTCCAAAGAAAGAATAGACTTGAATGTCGTCAGCGAACTAGCGCTCGGTAAGTCCCAAAAGAAAGAATGGAATAGAACAAGTAATGTGAAATAAAACTGTTAAATTGTACAGGTATGATTGTTATTCTAACGTAATTATTTATAGGTTGGTACAGAAAATATTTATGTATACAAGAGGAGTCCATCTTACCCCGTGGACTATGGTAACATGTAGTATAAGGCTCCATCAAAACTCACGGGATAACGACACGAGAGTTCATGTAGATGTCTTTTAAGTGACTGTCTCGTGCCACGTTAATACGTTCCGTACTAATCTACCCCGTTATCTCTGCGTAATGTACTGTATAGGTATGTTTTACAAGTCTTGATGAGACTATGGATACAAGTTATTCAAGTAGTCAGGTTCATGATGTAATCTTGTAGTCAAGTAATCATGTCAAGTTATAACCATGGTTCGGTCAAGTCAAGTCAAATATTCAGATTTGATATTGATATTTGAATTTAGGTATTCAGGCTCATGTTCAAATATACATGTTAGACTTTGGATTCATGTTTGAATTGGATTCTGATTTGAGTTTGGATTCAGGTTTGAGGTAAACTCAGACTGAGTCAGACACTTGTAACCAATTTAGATCCTGAATTAGGGTCGGGAGTTTTCGGTAACTGCTGCACATGGACGGCAGGATTTGTGTATTTTTCTAAGACAATTACCATTGATAACCCCGTTAAGTTTTCTACCTTAAATAGGCAAGCACTCTTTTTTTTCCGGCTCCTTGGGGCTCAAGAGAATTGAACCCGTTTAAACCTATATTTACTAAAATCCTTAAATATTGTTTTATATAACTCGAGGGGGTTTTATGAAAAATGTTTTAATATAGTTTCAAAATAACCTTGAGAATTTATTTATTTTATTTAAGGTTTTCGTGGATGTGAATTTTAAGGATTTAAGGTATTTTAGTGATAATTACTTAGCTTGGAAAGTTCATGGTATTTTATTGTAAAACTTGTCTTGTATTGGTTATTTTATTGTAAAACTTGTCTTATATTGGTATCTTGATAGTATTTTAGTAAAACTTGTAAACTTTCATCTTTTAAAAAAATGTAAGTTTATTATATTTTGAAAATATATGGATTTGTAATAATTATATAATTATAAAAAATTAAATTTTATTTAATTAGAAAATGCGTTTTTCTTAAAAACCGTATTTAAAACCTTTCGAGATCGAATGCTCCGTTAAAAGGTCTGCATCTCGCTCTACTAGCCCAAGGATATATGATAATCTGCACCATCCAATAGCGGGTCCCCTAAAAAGGATTGTAGAGATATAATCGCAAAGGAATTTAAAATACAATTTAAAAGAAATCCGGTTTTTATAGTAAATGACATTTTAATGTAATAATGTCTTTGTAACAAATATTCCTACCAAGATATATCGTGCTATGGAACCATGTGTGTATGTGTGGGATAGGTCATTACCCCGTGAAGTTTTCTAAAGGTAAAGTATTAACAACATACTAAAAGGGTGGTATTTGAAGTTCATGGTATTTTAACGAAAAACTTAAATTAAAGTTAGTTTGCATGGAATTCTAGGTTAAAATTTATTCTAAACATTTATAATTAAGATTATAAGTATTGTGTAAAAATTGGATGAACAATATGTAAGAAAAAGAAGAGTTTTTAAGGTTTAGAAGATAGATATCGGTATTAACTCCACTTACTGATATTCATTTTAAAAAGAATTTTTAAAGAAGAGGAAGGAAGATTGGAAGAGACTTACAAGTTAGTTAGGTCAAAGAAAGGTTGAAGAAGAGAAGGTTGTCGTCGTGGTGTCGCGGAATCGCCCGAATTTGCTTCTATTCTCCCCGGAAGTTGATCGCTTGCTAACTCCTCTTTTACTCCACTTGTAGTTAAGAAATTTTGAAAGTTTTGGCTAGAATTTTCAGAATGATGAAGGGCTAGGGTATGGGATAGTATTTATTGTGTAGAATTAGGATTTTGGAATTAAAATGGTGAATTAAAATGCATTAAAAAGATGATAAATTGGGAATTGAAGGGGCTCTGTTTGATTGAAGGTCAATCAAACTGTGCAGAGGAGTTAGGGGTAGGGAAGAGTCGAGTGTGCAAAGCCCGGTGACAAATTGCCACAGTTCACCCGTCGGTGCCGGCCCTCAAGCAAGATCTGCCGGTCGATTTAGGGGGTGGGGTCGTTGGATTGATGCCACATGTACTTATCTGTGTTTAAACCCTGTTGCACATGTTTAATTTTTTTGACTTTTCATTTTTATGTGTATTGCACATGTAAACTTTTGGGCTTCCAAAAAGTTTTTTAAAAAAATTAGAAAAATAATGTGTCTGATGGTGATCGAACATAAGGGCTACGTCACAACGGTGCAAGAGTTTTACCAGTGAGCTACAAGTGGCTTCTTGCTGTTATTTAACAAAGTTAACTTATAACTCAATCTCAGACAGTATAACATTAACGGGAAAATTTTCGTACAGTAAATTCACAGTCGTTACATTCTACCCTCCTTATAAAAAATTTCGTCTTCAAAATTTACATTTACACAAGGACTAATTTACAAATAAGTACGGGTATCTTGCATGCATCTCTTCTTCTCGTTCCCAGGTTGATTCTCCTGGTGAATGTTTTCTCCACATCACTCGGACCAAATTTACTTTCTTATTCCGCAATGTCTTCACCTTTCGGTCCAGGATCTCAATGGGTTGTTGCTCGCAAGTTAGGTCAGTCTGTACTGTGAGCTCTGAGTGATCAAGTATGTGGCTGGAGTCGCTCACATATCTTCGTAGCTGAGATATGTGAAACACGTTGTGTACTCTTTCTAATGAGGGTGGTAGTGCCAAACGGTATGCCACTTCTCCGACTCGTTTGAGAATGTCGAACGGTCCTATGTATCTCGGACTGAGCTTGCCAAAACGGATCACTCCTCAGTTTGGAGAAATCTTTAAGAAAACATGGTCTCCAGGTTGGAACTCCAGATGTCGCCGCTTAGTATATATCCAATGCTTTTGTCTGTCTTGGGCTATGCACATTCTTTCCCTGATCGTGCGAACTACGTCCACAGTTGCCACGATCATCTCTGGTCCAAGGAGTTCATAATCTCCAACGCCGTCCCAACTTGGTGGTGAACGACACTTCCTTCCGTAGAGAGCTGCGAATGGTGTCATTCCAATGCTTGCCTGATAGCTGTTGTTGTATGAAAACTCTACAAGGTGTATGTGATCTACCCACGAACCTCCGAAGTCTAACATACAAGTTCTTAGCATGTCTTCCAGAATCTGAATTGTTCGCTCGGACTGTCCGTCCGTTTGTGGATGGTAAGCCATGCTGAAGTTCAGACTTGTTCCCAGGCTAGCTTGCAGACTCTGCCAAAACTGTGATCGGAATTTGGTATCACGATCGGAGACGATGCAAACTGGTACCCCATGTAATCTCACAATCTCCTGCATGAGTTCATGGGTATCAATATAGTACATTTTGAAGAGTTAAATCTTACTTTAGATTCATGCTCACCTCCATGTACTTCTTTGCAAACGTCTCGGTAGATTGGCCAACTCGAAAGGGAATAAAGTGAGACGACTTGGTGAGTCAATCCACAATAACCCATACTGCGTCGTTACCCTTCATGCTGGGAGGAAGTGCAGTCACGAAGTCTATGGTAATGTGCTACCATTTCTATTCTGGGATTCGTAACGGCTGAAGTAGACTAGCAGTTTTGTGATGTTCAGCCTTTACTTGCTGACACACCAAACACTTGGCTACGCTCCTTGCTATTTCACGCTTCATTCCATGCCATTAGTAGTGTTACCGTAGATCCTTTTACATTTTGTACCACCAGGATGTACTGGGTATGGAGAGTTGTGAGCTTCTTTCATCAACTTTTCTCAAACAGGACCGTGTGGTACACATAATCGACTTCCATATCTCAAGGATCAATTTTCGTGGATGATGAAGTCAGTTCGAAGTCCACTTTCTACTTGTTCTCGGATCTTTTGTAGTTTGGTATCATTTGCTTGAGCTGCTTTGATCTGATTGATAAGAGTGGACTGGAATTGTAAGTTCATCAAACCTGAAGCATTACCTGGCATAACTACTTCAATCGCCAATCCGTGCAAATCCTGCTATAGCTTCTACTGAGCGGTGAGATTCATTGCTAATAGCTGGTGGCTAAGTGCATCAGGAACTACATTTACCTTACCAGGATGATACTGTAGGTTGATGTCGAAGTCCGCCATGAGTTCTAGCCATCTTCTCTGCTGTATGTTCAATTCCTTCTGAGTAAATACATACTTTAGACTCTTGTGGTCCGTGTATATATCCACTCGTTCTCTTAGAAGATAATGGCGCCAAATCTTAAGTGAAAAGATAACTGTTGGGGTCAAAATTTACCCTCCAGTTGACCAAGTCAAAATCAAAGTCAACCCCAAGCCAAGTGGGCCCAAGCCCAGATCAAGTGGGCCAATGCCCGGGTCGAGCCCGAACATGAAGCGACCGGCCTCCCCCATGCCAAAATAAAAATTTTGTAATAAATAATTTTGGTGTATTTCTTCTTTTTTTTAATTTTTTTATTTTATGAATAAATATAAGAAAAATGGGTATAAAGCCAAATTTTTGTAAAACCCATGGCTCATGTGCAAAAGAAATGAGCACATGAGGCATGGGATGGGCAAGATGCCATTTTGTAAAGCCTAAGGGGCTATATGTAAAGTGTGTAGCTTATAAAGGCAAAGATGATGAAAATATCCCAACAACTTTTTCTCTTTCTAAAAAATTAGGGTCTGTGCCTCCTTCTCCTTCCTCATGGTTCTAAAACTTTCTTCCCCTTTTAAATTAAATCAAGAGTTTTACTCTTCTTTTTTCAAAAATAAATAGTTTTTCACCACAAAACCCACAAAGAGGAGCTCAGATCTTCCATTAGATCTCAAAAAGGGGAGATTTTTAAATCTCACCCCCTTTCTCCAAGATCCGGCCAACCGAGAGGAAGAAGAAGGAGACCCATCTCCAGAAATCCCATCTTGGGAAGATTCAAGGCCAAAGGGTAGAGAAACAAAGGGGCCCCCTTTGATCATTTCTAAAGATTTCTAAGAGTTTAACTCCATTCAAGATCTATTGGAGTTCAACTCCATAAATTAATCTCTTTTTAGGAGTTTAACTCCAGAAGTCAAATCGGGAGCACAGCTCCCAGTGCAGGGACAAAGTCCATTTTCCTGCTGATGTCCAGCGCTCGCGTGCCAAGAACGTGGGGCGCCCGGCGCCTGCATGCTAAGAACGTGCCAAGCACGTGGGGCGCCGGCGCCCGTGTGTGCCCAGCGCCGGCTCCCAGCGCTCGCGTGCTAGGCACGTGAGGCACTGGCGCTCACGCGTCTTTTGGACGCCATTTTCCCCTTCATTTTATATACACTCTACACTAAAAATACCTTCCCTGTTAGAAAAAAATTCTAACAGGACGCTGCAGCGCACCCCGTAAGGGGGCTGCTAGCCCCCTTGACCCCCAACCCGCTATCCGGGTAGCGGGACCCCCGTAAAAACTCTGCGAGGCCCCGATATATCCAAAACCCTTCAAAACACAATACTGCACATTGAGTTCGCATGACCTGTTTGACCCGTCAATCGGAGGTTCTCTCGCTCGGTAATTAACGGCAGCTTAGTCCGCAGCTGCCGGAGATTCGGATCCCCACAATAAATAAACCCTAGCCTACCCTAGGCAGGGGAAATCTGTAATGCGCCTGACAAAAGCGCACGTATTCCCATCTCAATGGGGTGACGAAAAACACCCTACAATAACGGCTGTAAATTCCAGATCATGTGTTGAGTAGTTGCGCTCATGAACTTTTAGCTATCTTGATGCAAAAGCTACAACCTTTCCATGCTAGTGTAGAACACATCCTAATCCCTTACCGGACGTATCACAATGCACAACGAATCCTCCAGATTGATCCGGTATTATGAGAATATGAGCAGAAGTTAACCTTGATTTAAGTTATACAAAAGCGTTTTCATATGCTTCTGACCGCACGAATGCTTCATCTTTACGTGTGAGCTTGGTCAGGGGTGCTGCTTTCTTCGAAAAGACTTCGATGAATCTTTAGTAGTATCCTGCTAATTCCAAGAAACTTCATATATCCTTCACCCTCTTTGGTATTGGCCACTCGCTGACAGCTGACACCTTAGCTGGATCTACTAAGATTCCTTCGCCTGAAACGATATGTCTGAGAAATCCGACTTGATTTAGCCAAAATTCACATTTGCTGTACTTGGCAGAGAGTTGATGTTGTCGCAATGTCTTTAGGACAATCCGTAACTGCTCAGTGTGTTCTTTCCGATTGTTTGAATATACCAGGATGTCATCGATGAAGATGACAATGAACCTGTCTAAGTACTTTCGAAAAACTTGGTTCATCAGATTCATGAATATAGCAGGTGAATTGGTCACTCCAAATGGCATTACGAGATACTCGTAATGACCATAGAGAGTCCTAAATGCTGTCTTCAGAATATCGGACTCTTTGACCTTCACCCGATGATAACCCGAACGAAGATCTAGTTTCGAAAATACACAAGACCCACTTAGCTGATCGAAAAGATCATCGATGCGAGGTAGTGGATACTTATTCCTAATCGTCACTTCGTTCAGAGCTCAATAATCCACATATATCCTGTATGAACCTTCTTTCTTCTTCACCAGTAATACAGGAGATCCCCAGCTTGAAGTACTGGGACGAATCCATCATTTCTTCAGGAGTTCATCCAACTGAATGCGGATCTCCTTCAATCCTTCTGGACTTAACCGGTACGGAGTTTTGAACACCGGTCGCGCACCAGGTAGTAAATCAATGTTGAATTCAAGAGCTCAATCGGGAGGAAAACCTGATATATCTTCAGGGAATACATCCTCGAACTCTTGAACTACTTCTGGCTTTGATTCCTCCGCTTGTAATGTTGCAACCACCGCCTTCTTTGGTTTTGCTATGGAGACGCTTGGTTCCAAGGTACGGTCTCTACTCATGAAATAGAACACCGGATGATCTGATATTTCAAATACTATCCTCTTTTGATGGCAGTCAATCGTAGCATAGAAAACTCCCAGCCAGTCCATTCCCAACACAACATCGAAATTCAGAATGTCCACTACTTTGAAATTCGCGTAGAATTCTCGTCCGCAAACTACAAACGGACACTTATCAAATCCCATAGTGGCTTTCAATACTCCATTCCCGGAACTGACATTCCAGCTTGAAATGAGTGGCTTCACGGGAATCGCATGCGTTCTCACGAATCATTGGGACATGAAGCAGTGTGATGCTCCAGTGTTGAAAAGTGCGAGTGCAGGAAGGATGTCTACTAGTATAGTACCTAAGTTGCGTGAGATGGGGTTTAGATACAGGAAAGAATATAGTGATGTTCAATGATTGAAAAGATGGGAGAGGTTTGGGAATTACCAGTGATAACTTTGCCAGTGGCTTCAGCTTCCTTAACCGTCATTGTGAAAGCCTGACGCCTGGGTACATTCATCCTTGCTGGAGGCACATTCCTCTATCCTTGGGGCATATTTCTCTGCCCTTGAGGCATGTTCCTCTGTGCTTGATGAAATTGACGAAGAGCCTGTGCAGGAGGTCCATGCGGAGGTGGAGCAGGGAGAGCAAGACGAGGTGTAGGAGCCTGAATGGATGGCCGTTGCGGAAATGTGATAGCTGGTCTGGAGGCTGGAGCCGGGTTGGGTCTATATAGATATGCTCCTATGGCATGAGTGGATGCGCCACAAACTAAGCATAGGCCATTTGCACGCCTGGAGTTCTTTGCCAAGTGTCCATTCCTCTTGCAATAGAAGCAAAAGTCTGGACTGGGCCGGTTAAATGATCCTCCCGGTCTCCTGGGTGAAAATGATGGCCTGAAAGAGGCTCCTCCTGCAATCTGTGCGGCAGGGCATTTCACACCGGTAGTTTGTGGTCTGCCCTTCTTTATCACAACTGCCTCATAGCGTCGGGCAGCCTTCAAAGCGAGATCATGGGTTGGGAAATCCCCTGTAGCGAGTGCAGCTTGGATTTCCGGGTCCAACTCTTGCTAAAATCATCGTTCCCGGACCTCAGCAGTAGGAATCAGGTGTGCCGCAAACCTTCTATGACCTTGTGTTCGCAGTGTAATGAGAGAAATCAGGAAATTGAATATTGAGACATTATCTTACCTGCTAAGCATAGTAAACTCAGTATCGTATTCATCTATAGACTTTCTCTACATCGAGCCTTGTTGTAAGTGGATGAACTATTGTTCCATGTCGAAACGGGCAGTCTCAGGGAAATATTTCGCATTGAACATATCACGAAACGTCTTCCATTCAATCGGTTGGGCAAGACGGCTTTCTTCAGCCTTCCACCAAACTCTGGCGTTGTCTGTTAGTTGCAGCTTCGCAACTCTCACTCAAGCAATCTCTGGCACTTGTGCTGCTGCCAAGTCATCTTCAATATACCGATCTCATTCTTCCGCTTCTAGTGGGCTCTCTTTTCTTGGGAAATGTTTCGGGTGCAGTGCCCGGAATTGCTCGACTCCGGGTGCCTCAACTTCAGGGCGGTGCATGAGGATAGCAGTCTGCTGCTGCTGACCCTCCAAGAGGTTCTTAATTGCCTCGAGCAGTACCGTTTGCTCATTAATGGGAGCTGCAATGGTAGGAGGTGGTGGTAGAGTAGGTGGTGGAGTGTTACCATTGACGTTGGTACTCGGGTTGTTCGGTGAATCCATGACCTTGATAGAAAAGGAAAGCTTAGGATAGATTCAAGGAATTTGAAATGTAAGGAATTTATAGATGCCGATTCTTATAATTTTTGTGATATATATTACTTAGGACTTCATGCAGAACTGAGATGCATGAGCCTCCAACAAAACCTGTTACGCCCCGCTTTCCAGTATACGGAATCGGTGATGTGGCAGGCCGTAGCATATTTACTAAGAAATAAATACGTTAAGCGTAATTAAGCAATATATATAAAATGCACAAGAATGACAAGTGATATAAAATAAACATACAATTGTTTTTGAAAAAAAAAGATACAATGATATAAAGTAATGCCTAAACAGTGGTATACAGGAAATGAAAGTAAATACAAGGAGAGCTAGAAGTCTGGATGGGCTGTGAGCTGGTCCAAGTCCTCCTGGCTAGGCTCGATCTCCTGCGAGTCCGGTCCTCCTGAAAAACATTCCAAAGAAAGAATAGACATGAATGTCGTCAGCGAACTAGCGCTCGGTAAGTCCCAAAAGAAAGAATAGAATAGAACAAGTAATGTGAAATGAAATTGTAAAGTTGTACATGTATGATTGTTATTCTAACGTAGTTATTTGTAGCTTGGTACAGAAAGTATTTGTGTATACGAGAAGAGTCCATCTTACCCCGTGGACTATGGTAGCATGTAGTAAAAGGCCCTATCAAAACCCACGGGACAACGACATGAGAGTTCATGTAGGTGTCTTTTAAGTGACCGTCTCGTGCCACGTTAATACGTTCCGTACCAATCTACCCTATTATCCCTGCGTAATGTATTGTATAGGTATGTTTTACAAGTCTTGCCGAGACCATGGATACAAGTTGTTCAAGTAGTCAGGTTCAGAATGTAATCTTGCAGTCAAGTAATCATGTCAAGTTATAACCATGGTTCGTTCAAGTCAAGTCAAGTATTCAGGTTTGATATTGAACTTTGAATTCAGGTATTCAGGTTCAAATTCAAGTATACATGTTAGAATTTGGATTCATGTTTGAATTGGATTCTGATTTGAGTTTGGATTCAGGTTTGAGTTAAACTCAGATTGAGTCAGACGCTTATAACTGATTTAGATCCTGAATTAGGTTCGGGAGTTATCGGTAACTACTGCACATGGACGGCAGGATTTGTGTTTTTTTCCAAGATAATTATCATTGATGACTCCGTTAAGTTTTCTATCTTAAATAGCCAAGCACTCACATTCTCCGACTCCGTAGGGCTCAAGAGAATTGATCCCGCTTAAACCTATATTTACTAAAGTCTTTAAGTATTGTTTTATATAACTCGAGAGGGTTTTATGAAAAGTATTTTAATATAGTTTCAAAATAACCTCAAGAATTTATTTATTTTATTTAGGGTTTTCATGGATGTGAATTTTAAGGATTTGAGGTTGTCACGCCCCGCTTCCCAGTGTACGGGGAAGGAGACGTGGCGGGCACGCGACGTATTTACTTAGAAATAAATACGTTAAGAGTAAATAAGCAATATATAAAATCACAAGAAATGACAAGAGATATAAAATGAACAGCTTTTATTAACATTCATCTTTACAATACATCTGATTTGAAAAGGAAAGGTACAATGATAAAAGCAATGCCTAAACAGTGGCATACAAACTGGAAGATAAGTACAAGGAAGGTAGTAGTCTGGTTGTGCCTCAATCTGCCCCAATTACTCCTGGATGGGCTCGGTCTCCTAAGGGTCCGGTCCTCCTGACGGACATTGTAAAGAAAGAAAGAGACGGGAATCTCGTCAGCGAACTAGCGCTCGGTAAGTCCCAAAAGAAAGGAAGGAATACAACAAGTAATGTGGAAGGAAACTGTTAAGTTATACAGGTATCAGTTTATTATTCTAACGTAGTTATTTGTAGCTTGGTACAGAAGGTATCAGTGTATACGAGAGGAGTCCAACTGTCCCGTGGACTAATAACATGTAAGTACAAGGCCTCGTCAAAACCCACGAGACAACGGCACGAGAGTTCATGTAGGTGTCTTTTAGTGACCATCATCGTGTCACTTTTAATACATTCCGTATCAATCTACCACGTTAACCCCGTGTAATGTTTTATTTAGATTATAATTATTATACTTGCCGAGACTATGGATACAAGTTTTTCATGTAATCAGGTTCGGGAGGTAAACAAGTAGTCATGTAATCAAGTCAAGTTATAGCCATGGTTCGGTCAAGTCAAGTCATGTTTGCATGTTGATATTGTTTTGGTATTCAGGTTCAATTTCAAGTATACATGTTAGAGTTTGGATTCATGTTTTAATTAGATTCTGGCTTGAGTTTGAATTCAATTTTGATTTAGACTCAGACTTGAGTCAGACACTTAGAACTGATTTAGATCCTGAATTAGATTCGGGAGTTATCGGTAACTGCTGCACATGGACTGCAGGATTTGTGTCCTTTTCCAGGATAATTACCATTGATAGCACCGTTAAGTTTTTCTAACTTAAATAGTCAAGCACTCACTTTCTCCGGCTCCCCGAGGCTCAAGAGAATTGATCCCGCTTAAACCTATATTTACTAAAGTCCTTAACAATGTTTTATATAACTCGAGGGGGTTTTATGAAAAATATTTTATAGTTTCAAAATTACCTTGAGAAATTATTTATATTATTTAGGGTTTCCTTGAATGTAAATTTTAAGAATTTGAAGTATTATAGTGATAATAGTTTAGCTTGGATAGTTCATGGTATTTTAGTATAAAACTTGTCTTTTGGATAACTTGAGGGTATTTTGATGAAACTTGTCATTCTTTTATTTTTTTTAAAGAAAAAAAATGGAATTTTATTATATTTGAAAATATGTGGTTTGATAATATTTATATATTTATTAAACTTAAATTTATAATTAAGTAGAAAATTGCGTTTTTCTTAAAAATCGTATTAAAAACCTTTCGAGACCGAATACTTCGTGAGGAGGTCTTCATCTCGCTCTACTAGCCCAAGGATGTGTGATAATACGCACCATCCAATAGCGGGTTCCCTAAATGGGTTGTAGAGGCTTATTTGCAAAGGAATTTTAAAATACAATTCAAAAAAAACCGTTTTTAATAATAGATAGTATTTTAATGAAATATATTGTATTCACCGCAAAGATACGTTCAAAGAGTATCGTGCTATGGAACCATGTGTGTTTGTTGTTGATTACCCTGACGCCCTAGCCATCATCCGTGGCGATTTGCGGAACAAGAATTTTTCTACGAGTTTAAAAACGGCGCTAGAATAACCTATTAAACCGGATCTAACCATAAACCTAACTAGCTAAATTAGGAGTGCTATCTACTATGATAAGAAAGCCTCACCAAACGATCCATGTCCTTTGGTCTTCTTTCCTCATCATGTGCTCCTAATGGCCACCTTGAACGTGCTTGATCTTCTTTTCCCGCTCTATCGGTTCTCCGGGATCGACTTGTTCTCCAGTCCTCTTTTGTCGTAGATGATCCACCCGAGAGATGTGATCCATGACTCTATCTCCTAAGTAAGTATCAATAGGAGCAACTAGAGAACTTGGGATGCTAATCCAAGAACTCTAGGACGTAGTGTGAAGTTCTAAGTGTTCTTCTATCTCTATCTTACCTCCTTTCTTGTTTCTCAACAGACGAGAGTGTAGAGTGGAGGAAGATGATGACGGTGGTGAAGCTTAAGAGAAGGAGAAGAGAGCGATGCAAAATGGTGAGCACAAAAGAAATGAGCAACCACGAGAGAAAGAAAACCCCCACAATGGTTTTGTATATCAATATCCATGAATAAAAAATATGACCCATACTTCAATAGTTGCCACAAATGAATAAAGAATTCATTTGTCAACTATTGAGGCATGGTCCTCACCATACTCCCCTCACCTCACACTTTACATCTCATTTCCATTTATCAAATCAATGGAAAAAGTTAAGATAAGGTGTCCACTTTCTAGAATGTTATCCGTAACAAGATAGAGATTATAGCCTACTGTATATACATACCTGCATTCGGATAAAAACACGAATGCCCAAAGAGATAGAATAACACGAAGAACATAATACTAGAATATATATATATATATATATTGAAATATATATATGTAAATTATTAAATCAATATCTGATTTAATAATCCGACTCAAGCCCGAGCTGGCTAGTATTACCAACTGTCCGATCAAAAGTCCGGGTACAAAGTACATCAATCGATTGGAACCCTGCACGTATCCAATACGGCTACTACATCATTTCGCCTGAACCAGAGAAACCCTCTGTGTGGGACTCTAAAAACTCGACAGTACGCCGGCAGTGAGTTACTGGATAAATCCATAACTGCAATCACGTCAGCAGCACTAGTTGTACGTAACGGCTACCTGGGTACTTATCGAAAAGGAAGGCCGATGAGAAAACTCATCCGGATCCCTACTCAGCCTATCTGTGACAATCTCCGTACAGTCCGGTCTCTTCGTCTGAGAGTATCGCATACTAGGTCTAGGGGGTGGTAAACGTCAGACCCTAATAACTCGGTAATTCGTGTTGATGCGGCTCAGGACCAATCCTGGAAACTACTGATTAGCCTATTTGTAAATCCTAACTGCCTTGGCCAAGGTCTTATGGTCCTGACCAATCGAACAAAGTGCGATATCGACTCCTAATACCGGGAGAGACGAATCCCTGACAATTGCTCACTGCCTCCATGTGGCTCGGGAATGTACCCAACCAAAACCTGTTTGCACGACTCAGTAGAGCCGTGGTAGGGTAGTGATCAAAGCACAGTGGGAACTCATACGAGACAAATGACGATCTCAGGTCTAAAGACTAACCTGTACTCATGTCACCTTAGAATTTCCACTTGACGATAGGTATAGTACCACCTGGAAGTTCTCGGCGAGTCCGTCCAGTGTACTCACCCCCAGTGAGTACCTGTATACGATCTTAGGTGCAAAATACCAATGGTTGCGGGACCGTACCATCGCCCCTCGTCGAGATCTAGAAACGTATACACTAATCTAATCCGGAATATCGATGCCCAGTCTCGATACTCCCACGACTAGGGACAATTTAAGGATGTGCGTACCGACTGCCCAGCTCTCACAAGTATGATCGCCATTACAACGCAGGTAGTCTAGCAATGATCCTAAAGGCTTTATCAACATGTATAGATGATATGTAATAGCAAGTAAAACATACGAATATGTTAAGATAAAGACAAACCAGATAGTATACTATCATATCGAGCAAGACTGTCCTATACATATATATGTCCAAGAATCCACATATATACATGTACAATAATGGCATCTAGGGCATACATATCCAACATCTGTGAGGGATAGGTTATTATCCCGTGATGTTTTCTAAAGGCATGATTAAGCAAAATAATTAAATATGGTAGATACAAAGTTCATGATATTTTAATGTAAAAATTGATTTAAAGTTATAGTTCATGATATTTTTGAGTGAAAGTTTGTTCTAACCATTAGTTATATGATTACAAACATAGGGTAAGAATATGGATGAAAAATATGTAAGAAAAAGCGAACTTTTTAGGGTTTAGAATAAAAGGTCGGTGTTAACTCCACTTACCGACATATTTTGAAAAAAAGAACTTTTCAAGAAGAAAGAGAGGGATAGGGAGGTACTTACGAGCTTGTTATCCTAAGGAAAGGTAGACGAGAGAGTGTTGATCTTCGTGGCGTCGCGGGGTCGCCGGAACTTGCTTCGATCCTTGCTGGAAGTTGGTCGTTGTCTAACTCCACTTGTACTCTTCTTGTACTTAGGAAAATTTGAGAATTTTAGCTATAATTTTCAGAATGAGGAAGGGCTAGGGCACGGGGTAGTATTTATAGTGTGGAATTAGGGTTTTGGGATTAAAAGAGTGAATTAAAAATGCATTAAAAAGTGATAAATTGGGAATCGAGGGGTCTCTATTTGATTGCAGAGTAATCAAACAATGCATGGGTGATGGGGGTAGGGGAAAAGACTCGTGTGCAAAACCCAGGGTCCATTTGCTATGGGGGACCCGTCCCCGCCGGCCCTAAATGAATTCTCGCCGGTCGATTAGTGAGGGGGAGCCGGCGGATTCATGCCATGTGTCCATGTCTGTATTTATATCATTTTGCACATGTTTATTTTTCTAAACTTTTTATTTTTATGTGCATTGCACGTGTAAACTTTTGGGCTTCCAAAAAGTTTAAAATAAAAATCAAAAAAATATAATGCGTCTAATGGGGTTCGAACACAAGGGTTACGTCACAGCAGTGCAAGGCTTTACCAGTGAGCTACAAATTGTTTTTTGCTGTTCTTAAATAAAAATTAACTTATAAATTGTATTCATGCTTGTAAACTCTTTTCTGTGCATTAAGCTGAAAAATTTTGTACAGTAAATTCAGAGTCGTTACATTCTACCCTCCTTATAAAAATTTCGTCCTCGAAATTTACAATTACATAAGGACTAGTTTACAAATAAGTAAGGGAATCTTGCACGCATGTCATCTTCTCGTTCCCACATTGATTCTCCTAGCGAATCTTTTCTCTATATCACTCTGATCAAGTTTACTTCCTTGTTCCTCGGTGACTTTACCTTTCGGTCCAGGATCTCAACGGGTTGTTGCTCACAAATTAGGTCTGTTTGTACAGTGAACTCGGAGTGATTAAGGATGTAGCTGGGGTCGCTCACATATCTTCGGAGCCGGGATGTATGGAACACTTTGTGCACTCCTTTCAATGAGGGTGGTAGTGCCAAACGATATGCCACTTCTTCAACTCATTCGTGAATATCGAACGGTTCTATGTATCTGGGACTGAGCTTACCCTTCTTGCCAAAGCGGATTACTTCTCGGTTTGGAGAGATCTTTAAGAAAACATGATCTCCAGGTTGGAACTTCAGGTGTCGACGCTTTGCATCAGCTCAGTGCCTCTGTCTGTTTTGGGCTATACGCATTCTTTCCCTGGTCGTGCGAACTACGTTCACAGTTGCCACGATCATCTCTGGTCTTAGGAGTTCCCGATCTCCGATGTTGTCCCAACTTAGTGGTGACGACACTTCCTTCCGTAAAGTGCTACAAATGGTGACATTCCAATACTCGCCTAGTAGCTGTTATTGTATGAAAACTCCACAAGGTGTAGGTGATCTTCCCACGAACCTCCGAAGTCTAACATACAAGCTCTTAGTATGTTCTCCGGAATCTGAATTTTTCGCTCAGACTGTCCGTCCGTTTGTGGCTGGTAAGCTGTGCTGAAGTTCAGACTCGTTCCCAGGCTAGCTTGCAAACTCTGCCAAAACTGTGATCGAAATCTTGTTCTCGATTGGAGACGATGCAAACTGGTGCTCCATGTAATCTCATGATCTCGTCCATGTACTTCTTTGCTAGCGTCTCGGTAGATTGGCAAACTTGAAAGTGAATAAAGTGAGTCGACTTGGTGAGTTGATCCACAATAACCCATACTGCGTTGTTACCCTTCATGCTACGAGGAAAGGCAGTCATGAAATCCATGGTAATGTGCTGCCATTTCCATTCTGGGATTGGTAACGGCTGAAGTAGACCAGCAGTTCTATGATGTTCAGTCGTTACTCGCTGACACACCAAACACTTGGCTATGCTTCTGGCTACTTTACGCTTCATTCCATGCCACTAGTAGTATTGCCGTAGATCCTTGTACATTTTGGTCCCGCTGGGAGAGAAAACACTTTTGCATCTTTCGGTTTAGCACAGTATCTCCCTGGCTCCAACGTTTTATCTCCAATCTTGAATTAGAAGACTGGGTGATTAGGTGTCTCGAATACCACCCTCCTTTGACGGCAGTCAATCGTAACATAGAAAACTCCCAGCTAGTCTATTCCCAACACAACATTGAAACTTGGAATGTCCAGTACTTTGAAATTCACGTAAAATTCACGTCCGCAAACTACAACTGGACACTGATCAAATCACATAGTTGCCTTTAAGACTCCATTCCCGGAACTGACATTTCTAGCTTGAAATGAGTGGTTTCATGGGAATCGCGTGCGTTCTCACGTATCGTTGCGACATGAAGCAGTGTGACGCTCCAGTGTCGAACAGTGCAAATGTAGGAAGAGTGGCTACTAGTATAGTACCTAAGTTGTGTAGGGTTGGTTTTAGATACACGAAAAATATAGTGGTATACAAGGATTGACAAGGTGTGAAAAAATTGGAAATTACTAGTGATAACTTAGCCAGTAGCTTCGGCTTCTCCAACCGGCATCGTGAATGTTTAGCCTCTTGGCACTTTTCTCTGTGCCTACTGGTACATTTCGGACTGACGAGGTAAAGGTGGTCCTCGCGAAGGTGGTGCAATTAAAGCTAATAGGGTAGTAGGAGCTTGTATAGTCAGTCTTGGTGTGGGGTTTGCGTCTGCTGAGCATGCTCTAAGAGTGTGTTTAGGCGATCCATAAATCATACAAAGACCATTAGTTCGTCTGCAGTCTTTTACCACATGTCCGAGCTTCTTACAATAATTGCAAGTCTTTACTGGCGGTGTCCTTTCCTTCTTCTTGATATAAACATAAGCTGCTATCAAAACTGCCTCAGTACGAACTAGTCCTTAGTGAAGGAGAGCAGTCTGCTCCTGTTGTCCCTCAATTAGACTCCTGGTTGCTTCAAAGAACGCCATTGGTCTTATCAGTAGGTTTGCAACGGTAATTGGTGGTGGTAGTGTAGGTGGTGGAGTGTTTCTATTGACGTTCATGCTGGTGTTATTGTGGGAATTTACGACCTTGATAGAAAAAGAAAGGTTAGGATAGATTCAAGGAATTTGTAATGTAAAGAATGTATAGTTGTTGATTCTTATAATTCTTGTGATATATGGCTTAGGACTTCATGCATAACTGACCTGCATGGGCCGCCAACAAAACCTGTCACGCCCCGCTTTTCGGTGTACGGGAAAGGAGACGTGGCGGGCACGCGACGTATTTACATAGAAATAAATACGTTAAGCGTAAATAAGCAATATATAAAATGCACAAGAAATGATAAGAGAAATATAATGAACAACAACTTTTATTAACATTCATCTTTACAATACACCTGATTTGAAAAGGAAAAGTACAATGATAAAAGCAATGCCTAAATAGTTGCATACAAACTGGAAGATAAGTACAAGTAAGCTAGTAGTCTGGCTGTGCCCCAATCTTCTTTAAGAACTCCTGGCTGGGTTTGGTCTCCTAAGGGTCCGGTCCACCTGACAAACTGTCAAGCCTCGCTTTCCGGTGTACGGCGAAGAGGACGCGACTGGCCGCTACGTATTTACTCTGAAGTAAATATGCTAAGCGTATGTAAGCAATATAAGTAAAATGCATAAGAGACAGAGACAATAGATATAATTGAACATCAACTTTATTTATTAACATTCTGTTTACAATACATCTGAAAAGTAAATACATGGAATGAAAAGCAATGCCTAAACAGTGGCATAACAAAAATGAAAAGTGCTGAAATGAAATGTACAAGTAACTAGAGCTCCGGGTCGAAAGCTAGCTGGTCCAAATCCTCGCTGGTGGGCTCGATCTCCAGTGACTTCGAATCACCTGATGACATTCCAAAGAAGAAGAAAGAGAATGTTGTCAGCAAACAAATCGCTCGGTAAGTCCCGTAAATAGACAAGAATGGAATAGACAGAATAGAGAGTATATTTTTATAATATTGTATTTAATGTTAACGCTGTTGTTTGTAACTTGGTACATAAGAATACCAGTGTATACAAGAGGATTCCCACTATTCCGGAGACTAAGGTATACGGAACACAAGGAACCGTTCAGCCATGGTACAACGGCAATTGAATTCAGGTTAGGTGTGTTATGGTTGCAGTCTCGTGCCACTTCTAACACCTTCCGTACCAATCTACCCCTTATAAACCCCGCGATGTCTTGATTGTATTGTTTGTATTGTTTGAATTGTATATTGTATATAGATGGATGACTTGCCGAAACCATGATATAAGTAATGGAACAAATATAATGGATGATCATGTAGATGGAATATATCCATGGTTCGGTTCGGTCAATGTAGTTTGATGTAGATTGAATACTCGGATTCATAAATTCATGTTGTATTGAAATTTGATACTTGAATCATATTCAAATCAGATTGATTATATTGAGACTCGGTCTGAGTCGTACAATTATAAAAGAAATAGAATCCTGAATTATGTTTTGGTGCTATCGGTAACTGCTGCACATGGACGGCAGGATTTGTCTTTTTCAAAGACAATTACCGTGTTGATAACACCGTTTGTTAAGTTGCCTACCTTAAATAGACAAGCACCCATATCTCCGGCTCCATGAAGCTCAAGAGACTGGTCCCGCTTAACCTATGTTTACTAGGGTCCTTGTTGTAATTTAGTATAACTTGAGGGGGTTTTATGTAAAAATAAATTTGTATAATTTTCATAATACACCTCAAGTATTTTATTATCGTCTTTAGAGTTTTCATTGATGTATATTTTACTAATGTGACATTTCTAGTGAAATAAACCTAATTTCATCATATATGGTATTTATTTGTAATATTGGAATTGTATGGTATTTTCTTGTAAATGGAATGTTTTTCTTGAATTTTGGAAATTTGGAATATTATAAATATTAAAAATAGATATTTTGATATTAATTACATATATATATATATTTATTAAAAATATAAGTTTTATTTATAATAGAAATCACATTTTCTAAAGAAAATTGTATTAAAATCTTTCGAGATCATATGCTTCTTGTGGAGGTCTGCATCTCACTCTACTAGGCCCGAGGATGTGTGATAATCCGCACCATCCCTAACAGGTTCCCCACAATGGGTTGTAGAGGCGCAATTGCAAAGATTTGTTAAAATATACATCTTGTAGAAAAAGGTTTTTTTTATAAGTCGGAGGTAGTTATGTGTAAAGTCGTATTTTTCCCAAATCTATGTTCCCAAATTTCATCGTGCTATGTTAGATATGTGTGTTGTGAGGAGGTAGGTCATTACCTCGTGAGTTTTCTAAGGTAATACGGTTTAAAAAGTTCAAGTATGTCGAAATGAAACATAAGGGTATTTTAATGTAAAAATGGAATAAAACTTGCTACGGTTATTATTTTGATGTCAAACCTGTTCTATTGTCTTCATTAATGTTTAATGGTCATGACATAAGAGTTTGGTATTATTGTGTTTAATAAAAATAGAACTTTTTAAGGAAAAACCGAATCGGAAGTCGGATTAACTCCGCTTCCGTCGGGTTTTAGTTTTAAATGTTTTTAGAATAGAGAAAAGAAGGAGAAGTAGGGACTTACTGAATGATTGGCTAGAGGAAAGAAAGAGGAAGAGGTGGGAGTTGCCGGTACGTCGTTCCGTCTTCGGAAACTCCTTGAGTTGTCGTCGGAAGTTCGTCGGAACTTCGCCCTTTTGCTAACTCCACTTGCACACAAAAGACTTGGGAATTTTCTTGAGAGTTTGGGCAGGGATTTTGGAGTGAGGAGGGGTTATTTGAGGGTGGTATTTATAGGAAAAATCAGGGTTTTAGGATAGTGAAAAGGTGTATTAAAAATTTGTATTAAAATGGATTAAATGGGGGTATTTTAATTCTCTGGTTAATTGCAGAGAATTTATACAGTGCAGGGAGAGTGGGGTAGGCCAAAGGGTGTAGGGGGTTAAAGAGAAATTGGGATCAGACTGAGTTGGACCGGCGGCGCCAGCAGAGTCAACCGTTTTGCCGGCCCGAGTCGGGCGAGTATGGGCGAGTCTTGACGCCACGTGTCCCGACGCTTGGTCTAGCCTCGTGGACACGTTTGTTTATTCTGTAACTTACCCTATTATGTATAGTGCACGTATAGACTCTTGGGTTTCTAAAAGATTAAAAGAATTTTAAATAAAAATAATGTGTGGCTGATGGGATTTGAAC
The DNA here is from genome assembly GCA_030015575.1 of Agapanthus africanus. Taxonomy (NCBI): domain Eukaryota; kingdom Viridiplantae; phylum Streptophyta; class Magnoliopsida; order Asparagales; family Amaryllidaceae; genus Agapanthus; species Agapanthus africanus. The sequence continues at coordinate 640,545,378 of JASDDO010000014.1, read as the reverse complement.
TCTGGTGCTTTGGTTCAGCAGTGCAAGGTCTTACCAATGAGCTACAAGCTCTTTCTTGCTGTTCAAAAGCAAAACAAACTTATAACTTATGCTCAGGCTCAAGTACCCCTTTCTGTATTTTTGAATAAATTGTACACAAAGTTTAAGCTTGTTACACGAACATTTCAAAGAAAAAAAGAGACAGGAATGTCGTCAGCGAACTAGCGCTCGGTAAGTCCCGAAAGAAAGGAAGGAATACAACAAGTAATATGCAAGGAAACTGTTAAGTTATACAAGTATCATTTTATTATTCTAACGTAGTTGTTTGTAGCTTGGTACAAAAGGCATCAGTGTATACGATAGGAGTCCAACTGTCCCGTAAACTATGGTAACATGTAAGTACAAGGCCCCGTCAAAAGCCACAGGACAACGGTACAAGAGTTCATGTAGGTGTCTTTTAGTGGCCATCATCGTGCCACTTTTAATACATTCCATACCAATCTACACCATTAACCCCGTGTAATGTTTTATATAGATTATAATTATCAGACTTACCGAGACCATGGATACAATTTGTTCATGTAATCAGGTTTAGGATGTAAACAAGTAGTCATGTAATCATGTCAAGTTATAGTCATGGTTCGGTCAAGTCAAGTCATGTTTGCATGTTGATATTGTTTTGGTATTCAGGTTCAGATTCAAGTTTACATGTTAGAGTTTGGATTCATATTTGAATTGGATTCTGGTTTGAGTTGAACTCAAGTTTGATTTAGACTTAGACTTGAGTCAGACACTTAGAACTGATTTGGATCCTGAATTAGATTCGGGAGTTATCGGTAACTACTGCACATGGACGGCATGATTAGTGTCTTTTTCCAAGAAAATTACTATTGATAACACCGTTAAGTTTTTCTACCTTAAATAGGCAAGCACTCACTTTCTCCGGCTCTCTAAGGCTCAAGAGATTTGATCCCGCTTAAACCTATATTTACTAAAGTCCTTAATGGCGTTTTATATAACTTGAGGTGGTTTTATGAAAAATATTTTATAGTTTCAAAATTACCTTGAGAAATTATTTATATTATTTAGGGTTTCCATGAATGTGAATTTTAAGAATTTGAAGTATTTTAGTGATAATAGTTTAGCTTGGATAGTTCATGATATTTTAGTGTAAAACTTGTCTTTTGGATAACTTGAGGGTATTTTGGTGAAACCTGTCATTCTTTTATTTTTTTTAAAAACATGGAATTTTATTATATTTGAAAATATATGGTTTGATAATATTTATATATTTATTAAACTTAAATTTATAATTAAGTAGAAAATTGCGTTTTTCTTAAAAATCGTATTAAAAACCTTTCGAGACCGAATGCTCTGTGAGGAGGTATGCATCTCGCTCTACTGGCCCAAAGATGTGCGATAATCCATACCATCCAATAGTGGGTTCCCCAAATGGGTTGTAAAGGCTTATTTGCAAAGAAATTTTAAAATACAATTTCAAAGAAAACCGATTTTAATAGTAGATAGTATTTTAATGAAATATATTGTATTCGCCGCAAAGAAACGTTCAAAGAGTATCGTGCTATTGAACATGTGCGTTTGTGAGGGATAGGTCATTGCCCCTTGAGGTTTTCTATAGGTATGATTAAGCAAAATAATTAAATATGGTAAATACAAATTTCATGGTATTTTAATATAAAAATTGATTTAAAGTTATATTTCATGATATTTTTGAGTGAAAATTTATTCTAACCATTAGTTATATGATTACAAACATAGGGTATGAATATGGATGAAAATATGTAAGAAAAAGTGAACTTTTTAGGGTTTTGAATAAAAGGTCGGTGTTAACTCCACTTACCGATATGTTTTGAAAAAAAGAACTTTTCAAGAAGAAAGAGAGGGATAGGGAGAGACTTACGAGCTAGTTATCCTAAAGAAAGGTAGACGAGAGATTGTTGATCTTCGTGGCGTCGCGGGGTCGCCGGATCTTGCTTGATCCTCGCCAGAAGTTGATTGTTGGCTAACTCCACTTGTACTCTTCTTGTACTTAGGAAAAATTATGAATTTTGGCTATAATTTTCAGAATAAGGAAGGGTTAGGGCATGGGGTAGTATTTATAGTGTGGAATTAGGGTTTTGGGATTAAAAGAGTGAATTAAAATGCATTAAAAAGTGATAAATTGGGGAATTGAGGGGTCTCTATTTGATTGCAGAGTAATCAAACAGTGCAGGGGTGATGGCGGTAGGGGAAAAGACTCGTGTGCAAAACCCGGGGTCCATTTGCTACTTGGGGCCCGTCCCGCCGGCCCTAAATGAATTCTCGTTGGTCGATTGGTGAGGGGGAGCCGGTGGATTCATGCCATGTGTCCATGTCTGTATTTATATCATTTTGCATATGTTTATTTTTCCAGACTTTTCATTTTTATGTGCATTGCACGTGTAAACTTTTGGGCTTCCAAAAAGTTTAAAATAAAAATCAGAAAAATATAATGTGTCTGATGGGGTTCGAACACATGGGCTACCTCACAGCAGTGCAAGGCTTTACCAGTGAGGTACAAGTGGTTTCTTACTGTTCTTAAACAAAAATTAATTTATAAATTGTACTCAGGCTTGTAAACTCCTTTCTTACATTAAGCTGAAAAATTTTGTACAGTAAATTCCGAGTCGTTACAGAGGTATTATAGTGATAATTACTTAGCTTTTTGTACTTACATGGTATTTTATTGTAAAACTTGTCTTATATTGGTATCTTGATGGTACTTTAGTGAAACTTGTAAACTTTCATCTTTAGAAAAAATGTAAGTTTATTATATTTTGAAAATATATGGATTTGTAATAATTATATAATTATAAAAAATTAAATTTTATTTAATTAGAAAATGCGTTTTTCTTAAAAACCGTATTTAAAACTTTTCGAGATCGAATGCTCCATGAGGAGGTCTGCATTTCGCTCTACTAGCCTAAGGATGTGCGATAATCTGCACCATCCAATAGCAGGTCCCCTAAAAAGGGTTGTAGAGGTATAATCGCAATGGAATTTAAAATACAATTTAAAAGAAATCCGATTTTTATAGTAAATGGTATTTTAATGTAATAATATCTTCGTAACAAATATTCCTACTAAGATGTATCGTGCTATGGAACCATGTGTGTATATGAGGGGTAGGTCATTACCCCGTGAAGTTTTCTAAAGGTAAAGTATTAACAACATACTAAAAGGATGGTATTTGAAGTTAATGGTATTTTAACGAAAAACTTAAATTAAAGTTAGTTTGCATGGAATTCTAGGTTAAAATTTATTCTTAACATTTATAATTAAGATTACAAGTATTGTGTACAAGTTGGATGAACAATATGTTAGAAAAAGAAGAGTTTTTAGGATTTAGAAGATAGATATCGGTATTAACTCCACTTACCGATATTCGTTTTAAAAAGAATTTTTAAAGAAAAGGAAGAAAGATTGGAACGGACTTACAAGTTAATTAGGTCAAGGAAATGTTAAAGAAGAGAGGGTTGTCGTCGTGGCATCGCGGAATCGCCGGAATTTGCTTCTATTCTTTCCGGAAGTTGATCGCTTGCTAACTCCTTTTTTACTCCACTTGTACTTAAGAAATTTTGAGAGTTTTGGCTAGAATTTTTATAATGATGAAGGGCAAGGGTATGGGGTAGTATTTATAATGTTGAATTAGGGTTTTGGAATTAAATTGGTGAATTAAAATGCATTAAAAAGATGATAAATTGGGAATTGAAGGGTCTCTGTTTGATTGCAGGGCAATCAAACAGTGCAGACGAGTTAGGGGTAGTTGAATGTAAATAAAGATGTTTGTTGAAAAATTTTATAGTCTTCATTTATTCTTGTATGGTGTATTATTGTTTCAATACACTTAGTATATTTATTTAGGAAATGAACTTCTCTGGATAAATATGCCACGGGCTTTCTACGTCATCGTTTCCGTCTACTGGGAAGCGGGGCATGACACCTAGGATCTTTAGTTACTTCATGGATGAAGTTGATGCTTGAACTTGGTTCTCTCGGGTGGATCATCTTCGCTGAAGGAGGACCGGGTTGCAAGCGTAATCCGGAGTTCTTGAGAGCATGCTAAAGTCCAACCCAATTGGAGCAAATGAACACGCTACAAAGGTTGTAATTTCTATCCTCCAGTATTTGCTAGTTTAGGTGTTCGGTTTAGATTCTTGGTTACAAGTTTTTAGTGCCATTAAAATTTTCGTTTTCGTATTCCGCATTGGCTGCGTGTTAGCAGCAAGGGCACTAGGAACTTTCAATGGTATCAGAGCCACCCAAACACCCTAAACTAGATAGTTACGACTTTCGAATCTCGCCGGGTTTTGCTCCGCAATAACTGCCGTAAAAACAGTAAGGAATTTCATGCTAATTTAATGTTTTGACTCCCCGCGGGTTCTCGGTTTGGGCCGAGAAGCTGTGAGGAGGTGCGTAGGGACCCCGGGGATCTCCTGGGGGACCTAGGAAGGGCCCACACCCTCGAGACCACCCAAATAGTGGCCTTGGGTGGTAGGGACCCGAAACCGCGTCAGAAGGCAGTTTCGGGTCTGCCGGCCCCTATAGCCACCTTAGGGTATCCTAAGGGATAGGTACCCCCCTAGGTGCCCTCCGGGTCAAAGTTACTTTTATGTCGGAGCCCCCCGCTGTCACGACCCGAAAGTACGGAACGTAACTGGCACTTAGATTACGAGACGTCTAAAGGCGTACCGTAACCTAAGTCAGCCAAAGCCCAAAAAATCTAAACCAGAATCAAAAGAGAGTGAAGGAAAACCTTTAATGAAAACGGTTTTAAAATCATTTAAGTTACATAGAATCCCTTTTTAAAACATCAAAAATTTCCGAAAATTTCGGCAGAGTCTCCCATGTATTTTCTATCCCCCAAAATGGGTACAACAAGATAATACATATGAAATCATAACAATGGCATCCCCAAGCGGGAGCTAGCTCTTCGCCCAAGGCGGATCACAACCACATGCAATATATAAGCAATACCAAGAAAAGAGCATAGAAGAAACCCAAAATATCAGAAAACGCAACGCCGGCTCAAGTGAGCTCGACCCAAAAGAAACCACCAATATACAAATCTCTCAGTCTCATCACTATGTTGCATATACAATATATAAAGTGGTAGATGGACAATACTAGATACAAAGATAAAGCAAAAGATATAAAATATGCTCGCAACCCACCTACGGGCGATGTCGCGAGTCTGCACAAAAGGAGCTGATGATAAGATAGCCGCCGCTACAAGAGTGACGGGTCCGACCTGCAAGACATTGTGGCACAACGGGGGTGAGTTGCCAGCTCGTGAGTAAATATAACATCTAGTAAGGTAATCGTAAGAATGCACGCAATGCGGAACAACCTGTATGTCCATATGTGATATAATATCTCTAGTATGCATGAACATGTATGCAATGTCTTTTCTAACTCTTTAAGTGTTTTAAATGTTAAGGTTACTGCATTCTTAACTTTTAGAAAATGAATATCTGTACAATAGCTAAGTATCATCAAGAAATCATTTGAAAACCTGTGTCAAGCATCGACACCAAATAGGAATCATATCTGTCTCAATATCAGGCTCCGTCAGTCCGGATCGGCCCATATCATAAATCTCACGACAACGGTCGGTATCCTCCGGATATCCGCCGCGCCAGACATCACCGGTAGGTAGTCTTCCCCTGCCAGGCTCATCGTCTACAACTTGATCTTCTTGCCCCGGGGTACCATACCGGGCCCACCATGTACCCGAGACGGTTCATCCACTCCTCGAATCGGGTCTCGAAATCCAACAGAAAACATGAAAACTCATGGTGGACGACACATACATCACGAGAAAACCGCAACTTTGTTTTAAACACGATAAATATAAGCTTTTGTTAAATTCTTGCGGTTTTCCCCAAAAATCCAGAAATCACAGAAATACTGAAATCCTCGAGAAAATCATAATGTTCACATGTTATATATGATAAATGTCTATGATATCAATGTATATGATGTGAGTTTTGGCTAGAAATCTATGTAGATATGATGGTAATGCGAGGTATATGCATGCTATGCAACTCCATATATCATGTATGAATGCAATGACGTTATTAAGTTAAACATGTTCTATAGTGCACGTGGCATGGCAATTACCAAAGGCGTGTGTGTCACATGATTAGTGCGCGTGCAACAGATGCCAATGGTAATGGTGTTCGTGCCCTACGAAGTGATATCGCATAAGTATAGATGAATGTCCATGCAATGTAATATACTGTTCGCTATAAGGGTATGCAGTGTACATGAATGGATAAGTTAGCTAATATATAAATCTTGCAAAAGTAGGGTAATCCTAACTAGGGGGGGCGCCTCGCGCCATCCAGACGATTCCCCCATAGATGAATATATCTACTCACCAGAAATCCCCGCTAATCTGATCCGGCCACCGCTTTGCCTTTACGCGCTGTGTCCGATGTTTCTCCGACCGATCCTATATTGCACAACACCAAGTATAAGATTACATAACCTAAAACGATGCAATTCACAATATACAATTATCGACGCTCTCAAATTAATCATAGCATGCACTCAGTGCGCGGAAAAACGCACGAAAATCGCTAACCTTTAACTAAAATCGTCATTTCGGGGAAATCGACAAAACTACAACCCGAATAGACGAAACCCCATGTTCGCGCATTCTAATAATCCTATATGAAGCTAATAATATTGCTAACCTAACGCAAATTGAACGCATTCTATTTTTCGTAAAAATCTAGCAAGCAAATTCAACGCCGATTCAATGCAAATATCGAAATTTAACGATTTAGCGAGCATATAAATACACCATTAACCACTACAACCAATTAGAAACCCAAAGCCCTAATTTAATCCTAACAACTATGCTTCAAACCCTAGTTTTAAAATCAATCCTTCTCTTGATTTTTCCTAAACAACATTTACCACTAAACTAATATTTAGAATTTCAATTCTAGCATAATTAAACCACAATTAACAAAAAGATTAGAATTTTCACCTCTCAAGCTTGAACCCTAGCTTGATCAAGTCACCAAGAAGCCTCATTTCATCTAGTTTTTGAACCAATTTGGGTAGAAGAGAGAGTGGTTTAGGGTTTGGCCTTGAATGGAGATGGAAATTTATGAATTTAAATGGATTTTTAGCAAAGAAAAAGAAGCAAAATGAAGTGATGAAGTGGGGAATTCTGCAGGAAGAGGGGTCGGCCAGCAGCAAGGGTGAGGAGGTGGGGAAAATTTGAGAAGATTCTAGGTCAAATAACACACCATATTATCATTTAATGCTTTCATGTCAACCTTTTTACAAAAAAACCCATTTTTTACCTCATTTTTCATTAAATTTCCCACCTTTAAACCAAAAGTTTGCAAGACATGATATAATTTTATTAACACCATATTTTAGCTTATAAAGACTCCTAATTATGAAATTTATCTAATTAAATTTGTATTTATCCCTAATTTAATATATTTAAAAAGGCTTAAAATAATAAAAAAATTAATTAATTACGAATTTTTTTTTATTTAACTAGAAAATTATAAGTGACATTTTAGTGACAAAATTATAGTAATATCTTATCTAAATTTTGTATAATTAGATCTACAATGAAAAATACCTATTTCGACTTTTTACGGAAAAAGCCGAAAAATTAGCCGATTACCGAAAAACTGCCTAAACGATTTTCGAAGGGTTACAATCTTCCCCCCTTAAAGAAATTCGGTCCCCGAATTTAAAATTTAACTACGCGTACCTTCAAAAAGATGGGGATATCTCTTCCTCATCTCGACCTCGGTCTCCCAGGTGACCTCCTCGCTGTTCGGGCCACGCCAAAGGACCTTGACGGACGGTATAACCTTCGACCTCAATTTCTTCACTGCCGATCCAAAATGACCACCGGCTGCTCGGTGGAAGAAAGATCACGCTCTAACTGGATCGTCTGGTGCTGAATCGCCTGGGAAGGATCATAAAGGTACTTGCGGAGCATCGAGACATGGGATACGGGGTGAACATCGGGGAAGCTGGGCGGAAGAGCTAACCGATAAGCGACTGGACCAACACGCTCTAGGATTTCGAAAGGACCAACATATCTAGGACTCAGTTTCCCTTTCCGCCCAAATCTCATCACACCTTTCATCGGAGAGACCTTCAGGAAAACATGATCGCCAATAGCGAACTCGAGTCGGCAACGGCGCCTGTCAGCATATGATTTCTGCCTGCTCTGTGCCGCTCTCATTCTATCCCGAATCAGCTGTATCTTCTCGGTCGTCTCCTGTACGATCTGCGGCCCCAAAATACTGCTCTCCCTGAGCTCTGTCCAACATACCGGCGATCGACATCTCCTCCCATATAAAGCCTCGAAAGGTGCCATCTGAATCGTCTCCTGGAAGCTATTATTGTAGGAAAACTCGATCAAAGGAAAATGACGATCCCAGCTACCACCGAAATCCAAAACACAAGCTCTGAGCATGTCCTCAAGAGTCTGAATCGTACGCTTCGACTGACCGTCAGTCTGAGGATGAAAGGCTGTGCTAAAACTCAATCGGGTGCCCAAAGCTTCCTGAAGTTTCTGCCACAATCGGCTGGTAAACTGGGTGCCACGGTCGGACACGATGCAAGTCGGAACGCCATGCAGTCGCACTATCTCATCAATATAAACCTGGGCGTACTGAGAAAATCCAAAAGTGGTCTTCACTGGAAGAAAGTGAGCCGCTTTCGTCAGTCGATCCACAATCACCCAAATAGAGTCATACCCTCGACTGGTCCTGGGTAGACCCACAACGAAGTCCATGGAGACCTGCTCCCACTTCCACTCAGGGATGGGCAAAGGCTGTACTCGCCGGCTGGCCTCTGGTGCTCGGCCTTGACTTGCTGACAAGTCAGGCATCTCGACACAAAGTCTGTAATATCCTTCTTCATCCCGTCCCACCAGTAAACCTCTCTCAAATCACGGTACATTTTGGTGGAACCCGGATGCACACTGTATACTGATCTATGTGCCTCCTCGAGAATATCACGCCTCAGTCCCTCTGAATCTGGCACGCACAGTCGAGTCCCAAATCGAAGTATCCCCTGATCATCAATCATGAACTCGGAAACTCTGCCCTGCCGAATCTGCTCAATAATCTCTAAGATACGGGCGTCGCCGGACTGTGCCTCACGGATACGGTCAAGTAACTGTGGGCGTGCTCTGAAATGGGCCAGCTGTCCCCCTGAAGAAGTAAACTCGAACTGCACTCTGCTGTCACATAACACCTGCCAATCCGCCGTCGACTGCATCTGTACTGCGCTCAAACAAGATAGGCTACCTCCGGGCCTCCTACTCAAAGCATCTGCCACCACATTCGCCTTGCCCGGATGGTATAGAATCTCGCAGTCATAATCCTTCACCAACTCCATCCAACGGCACTGTCTCAGGTTCAGATCTCGCTGCTGGAAGATATACTTCAAACTCTTGTGGTCAGTGAATATCTGGCACGACTCACCGTATAGGTAATGTCTCCAGATCTTAAGTGCAAATACCACTGCAGCCATCTCTAAATCATGTGTGGGGTAGTTAAGCTCGTGTTTCCTCAGCTGCCGAGAAGCATACGCGATAACTCTGTCGTGCTGCATCAATACACAGCCCAGCCCCACTCTAGAAGCATCACAATATACCATGAACCCGCCTGATCCTGAAGGCAATGCTAACACTGGTGCAGTAGTCAGACGAGTCTTCAACTGCTGGAAGCTATCCTCACATGCCTGGGTCCAATCAAAAGGAACCCCCTTCCGGTTCAACCCGGTCAAAGGTGCAGCAATGCGGGAGAAATCCTGGATGAAACGTCGATAATAGCCGGCCAGACCTAGAAAGCTGCGAACCTCTGTAACTGATACTGGTCTAGGCCAACGCTGAACTGCCTCTATCTTCTTCGGGTCCACACAAATACCATCTCTCGTCACCACATGATCCAAGAAGTCTACAATGTCTAACCAGAATGCGCACTTGGAGAATTTGGCGAACAACTGATGCTCCCTCAAAGTCTGCAATGTGACACGTAAGTGCTGCTCATGCTCCTCCCGGCTCCGAGAATAAACCAAGATGTCGTCAATGAACACAATGATGAACTGATCGAGATACGGCCTGAATACACGGTTCATCAAATCCATAAACGCTGCCGGGGCATTGGTGAGCCCGAACGACATCACCAAGAACTCATAATGACCATATCGAGTACGGAAAGCTGTCTTCGGAATATCCTCCTTCCGAACCCGCAACTGGTGATAACCTGACCGTAAATCAACCTTCGAGAAAAACCCTGCACCCTGGAGCTGATCAAATAAGTCATCAATGCGGGGTAGGGGATACCTGTTCCGCACAGTAACCCGGTTCAGCTGACGATAATCAATGCATAAGCGCATACTTCCGTCCTTCTTCTTAACAAACAAGACGGGAGCACCCCAAGGTGACACACTCGGTCGAATAAGCCCTTTGTCCAGCAAGTCCTGTAACTGATCCTTTAGCTCTCTCAGCTCTGCCGGGGCCATCCGATAAGGCGGTATAGAGATAGGCCCCGTGCCGGGGATCAAGTCAATACAGAACTCAATCTCGCGCTCTGGTGGCAGACCAGGCAGCTTGTCAGGAAATACATCAGGAAACTCTCTCACAACAGGGACCTGGTCCAACGGAACCTCTGTGGAGCTAGTATCACAAACATAAGCTAAGAATCCCTGACACCCTTTCCTTAAGAGCTGACCAGTGCGAAGAGAAGAAATCAAGCTGGGAAGGGTAGCGCTACGATCTCCCTGAATAATAAGTACCCGGCTCACCAGGAAAACTGAATCTGACTGCTTTTTCACGGCAGTCCACGGATGCATAACAGGTGGCTAGCCAGTCCATACCAAGAAGAACGTCAAAGTCTAGCATATCGAGAAGAATCAAATCAACTGAAGAATCTCTCTCCCCGATACGAACAGAACATGATCGGTATACGAAACGGGCAACAAAAGACTCGCCTACCAGGGTAATAACGACAAGCGGCTGATCTAACGGAGAAGACTCTCGGCCCAACCTCGGTGCAAAGTACGTGGATACATAGGAATGTGTGGAGCCTGGATCAAATAATACCCGTGCATCAAAAGAACATACTGGCAGAGTACCTGTCACGACGGCATTGGATGCCTGTGCATCCTGAGGAGTTAATGCGAACACTCGGGCCTGTCCACCACTAATAGCTGGCTGTCCTCTGCCTCTACCTCGGCCTCTGCCTCTGCCTCTGTCGCCTCATCCTCTCTGGACTGGACCGCCACGCCCACGGCCTCTAGAAGCATCTGACTGGCGTGGAGCATCATCAGGAGTAGGAAGTAAAGCTCTCTGAGAAGGTGGTGAGGGTGGTAAAGTCATATGCAGGACTGTCGCCGCGCCCTGGCGTCCCATGGTACAGTCTCTGACACGGTGGTACTGACTCCCACACCGAAAACATCCTGGAGACGACTGCTGGGTCTGTGGATATGAACCAAATAACTGACCTCGTTTCAATCCTCTGCCTCCACCATCTCCCGGAAACAATCTATCGCGGTGTCTACCCATCTGCCGCTGAGCTGGCGTATCGGTGCGGATCCTCTTCGGCCCAGAAACGACCGGAGTCTCAGAAATACGCTCCTCCAAAAGTAAGGCCGCATCCATCACAGCTGCGTATGTGTCAAAATGCTGGGTGCCGATGGCAAGGAATAGCTGTGTATCAAGCCCTCGCACGAACCTCTTTATTCTCTTCTCTTCCGTGTCGACTAGGTACGGAGCATATCGAGAAAACTGGGTAAACTGTATATCATACTCCGACACCGTCATCCCAGGAGTCTTGCGTAAAGACTCAAAACTATGGGCTCGAGCATCTCGGACACTCTCCGGAAGAAAACGGGCAAGAAATGTAGATGTAAACTCATCCCAGGTCATAGAAGGCAGACCTGCAGCTCGACCTCTCTCTACTGAATCGTACCATGTCTGGGCAAGACCCTCCAGACGAAAACTCGCAAACTCCACCAATCTATCATCAGAACACCTCAACGAACGGCAAATCCGAGCCATCCTATCAAGAAATGCCTGTGGGTCCTCTGTCGCATCTGAACCGGTGAAAGCTGGAGGTCTCAATCTCATGAACTCCTGTAATGAAACAGGGATAGTCTCCGTAGTAGCAGCAGGAGTGACCATCTGTGCAGCAGGTACGATCGTGGTCTGTGCGGTGGAAGGAACGTCCTCGGATCTCTGTACCCGGCTGGACTCAACTAAAGATCCCATCATCTGCCGCAACTCTTGCATGCCGGCCTCTAGTCTGGCAATACGGTCGGGATAAGGCGGATCAGTATGACCCTGAGGGGTAGGTGTATCATCCCGCTCGATCCTCGCCTCAGACGAGCCTGCCCGAATCTCATCCCTAGCGGCAGCCCGCTGAGCTCTCGTAGTCTTTGGCGGCATCGAAGCTAGAATAAGAAAAATGACTGATAAGATCATTGCAATTGAATCAAGGAATGCAAGGAATCAAGAAAGGAAATACAAGCAATTATGTCCTAAGGTCACTTAGGCGGAGTACCGTATCGTAAGTATGCCGTGGACCATACCCATGCTACGCCACTCTGCTTAAGTCACCTACTCCATCTACCAAAGTCGTCCTACACTCAGAAAGGTAAAACCTACGCTCTGATACCAACTTTGTCACGACCCGAAAGTACGGAACGTAACTGGCACTTAGATTACGAGACGTCTAAAGGCGTACCGTAACCTAAGTCAGCCAAAGCCCAGAAAATCTAAACCAGAATCAAAAGAGAGTGAAGGAAAACCTTTAATGAAAACGGTTTTAAAATCACTTAAGTTGCATAGAATCACTTTTTAAAACATCAAAAATTTCCGAAAATTTCGGCAGAGTCTCCCCTGTATTTTCTATCCCCCAAAATGGGTACAACAAGATAATACATATGAAATCATAACAATGGCATCCGCAAGCGGGAGCTAGCTCTTCGCCCAAGGCGGATCACAACCACATGCAATATATAAGCAATACCAAGAAAAGAGCATAGAAGAAACCCAAAATATCAGAAAACGCAACGCCGGCTCAAGTGAGCTCGACCCAAAAGAAACAACCAATATACAAATCTCTCAGTCTCATCACTATGTCGCATATACAATATATAAAGTGGTAGATGGAGAATACTAGATACAAAGATAAAGCAAAAGATATAAAATATGCTCGCAACCCACCTACGGGCGATGTCGCGAGTCTGCACAAAAGGAGCTGATGATAAGATAGCCGCCGCTACAAGAGTGACGAGTCCGACCTGCAAGACACTGTGGCACAACGGGGGTGAGTTGCCAGCTCGTGAGTAAATATAACATCTAGTAAGGTAATCGTAAGAATGCACGCAATGCGGAACAACCTGTATGTCCATATGTGATATAATATCTCTAGTATGCATGAACATGTATGCAATGTCTTTTCTAACTCTTTAAGTGTTTTAAATGTTAAGGTTACTGCATTCTTAACTTTTAGAAAATGAATATCTGTACAATAGCTAAGTATCATCAAGAAATCATCTGAAAACCCGTGTCAAGCATCGACACCAAATAGGAATCATATCTGTCTCAATATCGGGCTCCGTCAGTCCGGATCGGCCCATATCATAAATCTCACGACAACGGTCGGTATCCTCCGGATATCCGCCGCGCCAGACATCACCGGTAGGTAGTCTTTCCCTGCCAGGCTCATCGTCTACAACTCGATCTTCTTGCCCCGGGGTACCATACCGGGCCCACCATGTACCCGAGACGGTTCATCCACTCTTCGAATCGGGTCTCGAAATCGAACAGAAAACATGAAAACTCATGGTGGACGACACATACATCACGAGAAAACCGCAACTTTGTTTTAAACACGATAAATATAAGATTTTGTTAAATTCTTGCGGTTTTCCCCAAAAATCCAGAAATCACAGAAATACTGAAATCCTCGAGAAAATCATAATGTTCACATGTTATATATGATAAATGTCTATGATATCAATGTATATGATGTGAGTTTTGGCTAGAAATCTATGTAGATATGATGGTAATGCGAGGTATATGCATGCTATGCAACTCCATATATAATGTATGAATGCAATGACGTTATTAAGTTAAACAGGTTCTATAGTGCACGTGGCATGGCAATTACCAAAGGCGTGTGTGTCACATGATTAGTGCGCGTGCAACAGATGCCAATGGTAATGGTGTTCGTGCCCTACGAAGTGATATCACATAAGTATAGATGAATGTCCATGCAATGTAATATACTGTTCGCTATAAGGGTATGCAGTGTACATGAATGGATAAGTTAGCTAATATATAAATCTTGCAAAAGTAGGGTAATCCTAACTAGGGGGGGCGCCTCGCGCCATCCAGACGATTCCCCCATAGATGAATATATCTACTCACCAGAAATCCCCGCTAATTTGATCCGGCCACCGCTTTGCCTTTACGCGCCGTGTCCGATGTTTCTCCGACCGATCCTATATTGCACAACACCAAGTATAAGATTACATAACCTAAAATGATGCAAGTCACAATATACAATTATCGACGCTCTCAAATTAATCATAGCATGCACTCAGTGCGCGGAAAAACGTACGAAAATCGATAACCTTTAACTAAAATCGTCATTTCGGGGAAATCGACAAAACTACAACCCGACTAGACGAAACCCCGCGTTCGCGCATTCTAATAATCCTATACGAAGCTAATAATATTGCTAACCTAACGCAAATTTAACGCATTCTATTTTTCGTAAAAATCTAGCAAGCAAATTCAACGCCGATTCAATGCAAACATCGAAATTTAACGATTTAGCGAGCATATAAATACACCATTAACCACTACAACCAATTAGAAACCCAAAGCCCTAATTTAATCCTAACAACTATGCTTCAAACCCTAGTTTTAAAATCAATCCTTCTCTTGATTTTTCCTAAACAACATTTACCACTAAACTAATATTTAGAATTTCAATTCTAGCATAATTAAACCACAATTAACAAAAAGATTAGAATTTTCACCTCTCAAGCTTGAACCCTCGCTTGATCAAGTCACCAAGAAGCCTCCTTTCATCTAGTTTTTGAACCAATTTGGGTAGAAGAGAGAGTGGTTTAGGGTTTGGCCTTGAATGGAGATGGAAATTTATGAATTTAAATGGATTTTTAGCAAAGAAAAAGAAGCAAAATGAAGTGATGAAGTGGGGAATTCTGCAGGAAGAGGGGTCGGCCAGCAGCAAGGGTGAGGAGGTGGGGAAAATTTGAGAAGATTCTAGGTCAAATAACACACCATATTATCATTTAATGCTTTCATGTCAACCTTTTTACAAAAAAACCCATTTTTTACCTCATTTTTCATTAAATTTCCCACCTTTAAACCAAAAGTTTGCAAGACATGATATAATTTTATTAACACCATATTTTAGCTTATAAAGACTCCTAATTATGAAATTTACCTAATTAAATTTGTATTTATCCCTAATTTAATATATTTAAAAAGGCTTAAAATAATAAAAAAAATTAATTAATTACGAATTTTTTTTTATTTAACTAGAAAATTATAAGTGACATTTTAGAGACAAAATTATAGTAATATCTTATCTAAATTTTGTATAATTAGATCTACAATGAAAAATACCTATTTCGACTTTTTACGGAAAAAGCCGAAAAATTAGCCGATTACCGAAAAACTGCCTAAACGATTTTCGAAGGGTTACAATCGCGAAGTTTCGGCTCCATCTGAGTTCATTTCAGACTCCAGGAATGGGTTTTAGCATGAAATTTCTTGTCGGTTAAAGCACACTTGATTTTCGGTGTTTTGGAAAATTGAAGTGTTGGCTATATGTGTGCGTTATTCGATTGTCGTAGGCTTAGTGATGGTTGCGTGTGTTATAAAGTTTGGTAAAACGTCTTCTAATTGCTATATGTATCAATTAGACGGGGTTACGGAATTGATATTCGCAAGTTTGCATGTTCTGTGATGGATATTGCTTTGTGGTTATGGTTGTGTTGTATTTGTCGCGATGGATAGCCCGGAGTGTGTAGTTTTTGATGTAATTCTCTGTGATGTAATGTATATTCATATTACACGGCGAGCGTCCGACATGTGGACTGTCGTCACTGCGGCTTGTATTATTTTTTGGGGCGCGTCCTGATTGCGGACGTAGTCACCGTTGTATATTTAGATTTTCTATTACATGTACTAGGATTATCCCACGGAGGAATGCTCGAGTAGCCGGGTTCTAGAGGACAACGGGGCTCTATCTCATAGCGTTAAGACCGGAGTGCCTTACTCTAGAATTGGCGGGTTATTTGCCGCACTCGTAGGGGGTACAGGATTGACCCACGGAGGGGTGCCTAAGTCACCGGATTTTGGAAGTGATGGGTAGCACATTCACTTCATTGATTGAGGTTGTCTCACTTCTGGGATTGGTGGGTGTCTTGCCGCACTCGTAGGGGTATAGGATCTGATACTACGGGCTATGCACACGACCGGAAAATTGCATTTCATATTTGGCTCAATTGAAATGCACTTTTCCTTGACTATCCGCATTTCCATTCTGTTTGCTTCTGCTGTGATGCTGCTGTGATGTTACTTGATATCATACGTGAGACGAATATTTATATATATTATATATATTTAGTAGACGATATATATGTTTTGTATCTGCGTTAGTCCTGTCATTGCCCTGCCGTAAGTTAAGTAACTTTACAGTGAAGACCCGGGACCCTATGGCGAATGCGGATAGCATATATATGTGTGCCTATTTTCGTTTCTTTTCTGGCATGATATGATTAATTGATGGGACTGCATTAATTCTGATTAATGCAAGGAAAATTAACCTAAATGATGTTGTCAGAACCAATTTTTAAAACTACTCGATTTTCTTTAAAAACATAGTCGTATTCTTTTGCTTTGCATAGAGATATTCGGTTAAGAATATCCTGCACCTCATTAAATGAAGAAAGAGCCTTGATCCCTTCACGGGGAGGACACTTTTAAATTTTTTTATCTTACTAGTTTAAAAAGCGGAGCCTAAACCACTCTTTTTCAAAACTGCACGAGTTCCTTCAACGATATTAAGTTCATTACATTAAAGGGTTTTTCGCAAAAAACCAGCTGTAACTCTCCGTCATTTCAGATTAGTATTATTTAGTATTCGTGCTGCTGTTCCTGCCAAAAAATTTGGCCCAGAGCTTGTGGTTTCCTTATAAAAAAGGGGAGAAAAAAAAGAAGAAACGAATTCCTCCCATGTGCAAAGCACGTGAGCGTTATAGCTTTAAGGAGAATTAAAATCCACAGTTTGGACTCACGTGTTAAACATGTAAGTGCTCATGCGCTGAAAGTAAATAACTGAAAGCCAAACAGGCCTCACGTGTTAAACACGTGAGCACTCATATGCAAAGCATATAGACGCTGAATATAAACAGGTTAAAACCCACATTAGGGTCACATGTTAAACACGTGAAAACACCTTCCTGATGCACTCGCTTCTGATAGAATTGAATTCTATATAGAATTGAATTCTATTTTTAGGTGAATATTTCCCCAGATCTTTCTAAAAGAGAAAGATATTCTCTATTAAACAGAGAGCCGTTGGATTAAAAATCCAACGGTGATTAAAAAATCATCAACTGATAGAATTAAATTCTATTTGGAAAATATTTTCCAAATCTTTCTAAAATAAGAAAGATCTTCTCTGTTAAACAGAATAAAATTCTATGGTTAGAAAAATATCTTCCTAACAATATATTCATCCGATAGAATTCAATTCTATCATAAGAAAATATTTTCCCAATCTTGTTAAAATAAATAAGAAATCTTCTCTGTAAAACAGAGAACCTTTAGATTAAAAATCCAACGGTGAATAAAATTTACCGGTTGATCTAAAAGATCAATTTGATTGATTATGAAATCAATCATAACCTCTCAATGAGAGATTTCCTCCAACAAATTGACTTTTCTCTTCTCCTATAAATAGGAGCAAAGAGATTGAATCTAGAGAGAGGAGACCACCGCATAAGCTTCTGTAAAAAAATACAGAAAGCCCTCAAAACAACATAGAATTTAATTCTCTCAAAGATGATCTCCCTCCTCTCAAAATCTTAGGTAAAGCAAAAAAAGCAGAGATCAATCCTTTACCTATCATACCGTATCTAAGGGTTTAACCCTTTAAAAGAACTTAGTTCTTTCTCTGGATCTGAGATAAACAAGACAAGTCTCCCACAAGTTGAGAATTTAATTCTCATCGGGAAAATCTTGTTCTTGAGAATAAAAAATTCAGGGAAGAAGAAGGTTGAACAGAAAGAAGATGGGGTCCATAATACTCCAGGAACTTAGTTCCTTCAAATCAAGAACTTAGTTCTTTAAGAACCTGATCCAAGATCCTCAAAATAGTGATCTTAGTGATCGTTAATGGTCAAAATACCAGTAACAGATATTTAACCTCTCCTAAAACATGAACAGGAAAACATGGATAAAAGAACATGTAGAATATGGAGTCCATAATACTTCAGGAACTTAGTTCTTTCAAATCAAGAACTTAGTTCTTAAAGAACCCGATCCTAGATCTTCAAAATAGTGATCTTGGTGATCGTTAATGGCCAAAATACCATCAACAGAGATTTAAGTTCTCTAAAAATATCAACGGAGATTAAATCTCTAAAAGAACTCAGCGCATCACGTGAAAAGCACGTGAGCACCCAAGGCAAAGTTACATAGCACCTCACGTGAAACACACGTGAGCGCCGAAAAAAGTTAGTGCTTAGCACTATTGGAGCACCTCATATGAAACAAACGTGAGCGCCATAAAACAGAAAAGTTTAGTGCTTAGTGTTAGCTATAGTGCCCTCAAGTCAATTATTGGATCGCAGGCACGTGATTGCAATGATTGAGGGATGACCTATACCGGTAGAACAATTTTACTTGAGATGATAGTATGCTATCTGGTTTGTCTTTATCATCGTGTACATACTTCAGGTGACACTATAGATCACTATTACATGTTGATAGAGCCAATATGATTCTTGCTTGACTACCAGCAGTATGATGGCGATCATATACATGAGAGCTGGGTAGTATATAAGCACATCCTTAAAATGTCCCTAGTCGAGGGAGTTTCGAGACTGAGCATCGATACTCCAGAGTAGACTAGTGTATACTCATCGAGACCCCGACGAGGGGCGGTGGCCGGTCTAACAAGCTATTGGTGTCAGTTTGTTCACCTAAGAAGTATACAAGTGCTCATTGGGTTATGAGTACACCGTACGGACTCATCGGGGACATGCTAGTTGGTATTATACCTATTGTCAGATAGCAGTTCTCTGGCGACATGTGTACAGGTTAGTCTATCGACCTGAGATCGTCATTTGTCTCGTGTGAGTTCCCACTGTGCTTTGATTACTACCCTACCACGGCTCAAAGGAGTCGTGCAAACAGGTTTTAGTTGGGTACAGTCCCGAGCCACATGGAGGCAGTGAGCGGATCGTCAGGGGATTCGTCTCTCTCGGTATTGGGAGTTGATGTCGTGGAGTGAATGGGTGGCCATCACCAGAAATTCTTGGCCAAGGTAGTTGAGAATTACTAATCTAGGATCGGTAGTTTGTCAGGTGATGATAGGCTTCATACCGACACAAAATGTCGTGTTATTAGGGGTCTGACTTTATCCACCCCTAGACTCGATATGCGATACTCATGGACGAACAGACCGGACTGTACGGATATTGTCACTGTCAGGCTCAGTAGGGTTTTAGGATGAGTTTGCTCGTCGGCCTCCCTTTCGCTCAATACCTGGGTAGCCGTTACGTACAGCTAGTGCCACTGACGTACTTATGGTTAAATCAACTGCCAGCGTATTGACGAGTCTTCAGAGTCCCACATAGAGGGTTTCCCTGGTTCGGGAAAAACGTTGTAGAGACCATATAGTTTTATGGCAGGGTTCGAACATATACGTGCACTTGTGCATGGATCATGATCGGACGGATAATACTAGTGGGCTTTGGTTTAAGCCAGATCCTAGTATTATATTATTGGATTATTTTCGTCTCGTTGTATTTGTATTCAGTCGAAATACGGATGTAGATATGTATATACAGATGAGGAGTATTCTTGTAATTCGTTACAGGTTTACTTTAGTAGTTGCCATTTCTTTTTGGATTAAATATTTTGGTTTAAATATTTAGTGAGGTGGAAAGTGTGAGTGTGAGTTTTGGCTTTGATGCATTGATGTAGCATGTGCACTTGGTGACTCATGGTATTGGGTTATAGGATGGTTTTTGTTTTGGCTAAGATATTTGTTTGTGTGTTGTGAGATATTATTGGGAGCAAAGGCAGATCTTGGATTGTGGTTTTCTTGAGTTGAAAAATTGCTCACAAAATATAACACAACACCACAAAAGAAAAGGTTTGCCGCAACTTTCTTCACTTGCCAAAAGATTTAGCTCACACTTTCCTCTATTGGTTTCTTCTTCAACCTCCACCAAAACCCTCTCATGAGCTGAGAATCCTTAGGTGTTTTAAGACAAATTAATCACACACATTCTCTACTTCATCTTGGCTATCTAGGTTAGCAAACTAGATACCCGAGTTGCTTCGGTTTTGAGGCGGGAGCCCGTATTACTAACCCTTGACGTGGATCTTCTTCGATGTGGGGAGACCTGAGATCAAACTTGATCGAGGAAGCCATGAGGAGCTTGGGACAAAGGTTGAAGACCGAAGGACATGGATCGTTCGGTATAAGCTCTCTAAACTCCTTTTCATATAGCTAGTGTAGGGTTAACGGTTTGATCCGGGAATCGGGTTCCGTTAGCGCCGGTTTCTAAAAGTTTTTGTTCAGCATTTGGCCACGGATTGATGGCCGGGGCGCTGGCATAACCCAATATGGTATCAGAGCCAACCCATTAACCCCATACTAACTCATTGTGACATTAGAAATCCTCCGTTTTTGCCGTGCAAAACTGCCAACAAAAACAGTTCCAAAAACTGAAAGTTTGAGATGTTTGCATACCTCGCTGGCTCACGGTTTGAACTGAGAAGTCGCGGAGTGATGCATGGCTACCCACGGAACCCACGGGGGGGACTGAACGGCTGAGCCCACTCCCCAAGACCACCTCAAGGTGGTCATGGCGGTGGGGACCCGAAACTGCCCCATCTTGGGCAGTTTCGGGTCTGCCTCACCCCATGGCCACCTCGTGGTGGCCTCAGGGATGGGGTACCCCCTCTAGGCCCCCTGACTAGAAGTTAATTTCATTCTATAACTCCCCGTGAAGGTTCCGGCGCGTTTCGTTTTGATTCGGACTTCCGAATTGGCTTTAAACGGTCAGTTTTTGGAATATTAGCTCACTGTTTTTTCATGGTTTTGGAAATTGGTTTGGTTTGCTAATTGTGTGCGGAATTCTAATGTTGTAGTTTACAGTACATACATTATTATCTGTGACCGTGAATTTCATTAGAATAGTACAACTTTTCTAATTGCTATAGTTCTTTTAGACGGGTTTGCGAACGTGACATTCACGTTGATGTTCTGTGTTGTGCTGTGTGTAGGATGGATCGTCGTGGTGGATAGCTTCGTTGTAATGGTAGTACAGTTTGGATTTATTTGTACATTTGATATCGCGGGGCGAGCGTCCGACATGTGGACTGCCGTCATCTCCTATTTGTATGTTATTTATTTGGGGCACGACCGGGTTGAGGTCGATGTTACCGTTGTACATATTTTCTTTTCTGTACTAGGATTACCCTGCGATGGAGTGCACGGATAGCCGGGTTCTAGAAGACAACATGCCCTTATCTTATGGCGTTGAGACGAAGGGGGCCTCACTCTAGAATTGGCGGGCTATTCACCGCACTCGTAGGGGGTACAGGTTGACCCAAAGAGGAGTACTCAAGTTACCGGATTCCGTGAAGTGCCGGGTGGCCCATTCATTTTGATGAAGGAGGCTGCTTCTCTTTTGGTTTTGGTGGGTAACTTGCCGCACTCATAAGGTTCTAGGTTTTTATTGCACAGACTATCCACACAACCCGGGGAACGTCGGGTTTCGGTTGCGGCTCAAAGGAAACCCGAGGGTCCCAGATTATCAATATTGTTCTGTGATGCTTATCGCTTATCTGTGATGTTTCATTTATCATGCCTGGAGAGATCATTATATATTGTTATATATATACTAGTAGATGTTGTATATGTTTTTCACCCGCCCAAGTCCAGTCCCTGCTTTGTCGTTAGTTAAGTAACCTAACGGGTGATGACGGGACCCAGTGGCGGCATATACGCATATCATATTTTCGTTCTTTTCTGGTGTGATTAATTGTTGGGACTGCGTTGATTCTGATCAATGCAAGGAAAACAAACCTGTTCGATGTTTTTGGAACAAATTTTCAAAAGCTGTTATTACAAGGACGTTTTCTTTTGTTTTGCACAGCGGTATTCGGTTATGAATATCCAACACCTCATTCGACGAGGCAAGGGCCAAGATCCCTTCACCGAGAGTGATCTCTTGGGCAGAAGTTTGCGTCAGGGTAATAACTTCACTATAGTCGATTACTTTTTGCTTTGCATCGCGGTATTCAGTTGGGAATATCCTGCACCTCATTCCACGAGGAAAGAGACGAGATCTCTTCACCGGTAGTGACCTCTTTAGCAAAGGTTTTTGCCATTATATATTTGTAAAGCTATCTGGTTCCTTCAACAATATCAAGTTCATTACGTTAAAGGTTTTTCGCCAAAAACCATTCGTATTCCTCCATCATTTCAGACGGGTAGCACTTAGTATTCATGCTATGTTTGTTGACCTTCGTCAAGGCATAGTGTATAGTAGTTGTTTGTTACTTTTCTGTTGCATAAATAGATGTGTTGGTTTGGGATAGTCATACAGCCTTGTTGACCTTCGTCAAGGGCGAGTATGGGTGGGTTCAAATTAACCTGGACAATGACGGGTAGAACTTGACATGTGACTTATGATTTGTTGACCTTCGTCAAGGTCATAAGAGCATGGGGTAAAAATCACATCGGGGGTTTCTAAAGAAACTGAAACTTACCAGGCATGCGCATACCTTCTGGAGTGTGATAACTTGAGTGGATTCCATCGAGTTATCATGCGATAATAGTTGGATCCCAATTCCCACTGATGAGTTGGTTTACTCCTCGGGTGATTTTAGATGATCTTGACTAATTCTTCTTTTGGGTTTGGAGGAGAATTTGAGGATACAGTAGGAGACATCCTGATTAGATAAAGTGATTAACCATTCTGATTTAGGTTAGAGTGCACGCTGAGTGTTTCTTTTCTCTCTCTCTTTGGCAGCGACCATGGCCCGACCCTAGACTAGAACTCAGGAACCAAGTTAACTGGACCTTCTTAAAACATATTGGCTTTTGGATTGTCAAAGTTGCATACTTCATTGCTACTCCTACTTTTACCCTTTGCATTTTTCTGGAACATTCCGTATTGCTACGAAGATCCCCTTTCATTGGATATGACCATCATCTAGTTACATACGAACTCGAAGAAACTTGTTTCAGATTCGAGGATGGTTTCCGGTTCTGGAGAAAATGAATAGGACTATTCAGTTGTCTTTTCCTTTTACCTTCTCTTAGGTTGTGAGGGCTCCTAGGATTAGGAGAGGGTACACCTATTGCGCTTATTGGATAGTCTTCTTCCAAACCATAGGTTGGTGCCGAAAGGTGGGGAAGGAAGAAAACCGATTAGCCTAAGTGTGGTGTACAGAAGATAATAAGTAAAAACAAAATAAAGGGATTAGAAAGAGGGCAAAGTAAATTGTGACTGCTATCCTTCATGACCAAACCGTGTATTTCATCACCACTCCTCCTTCACCTTTGAATTTCTCCAGAACACCCCGTATCACTACGAAGATCCACAGTTATTGGATAATCCATCATACTCGAAGGAACTTGTTCCGGTTCGAGGATGGATTCTGGTTCAAGAGAAATAGAATAAGGATTATTCAGCTGTCTTTTATCTTTACCTTCTCTCAGGTTGCGAGGGCTCCTGAAATTAGGAGAGTACACCTATTACGCTTATTGGATAGTCTTCTTCCAAACTACAGGCTGGTGCCGAACGGTAGGTAAGGAAGAAAACCATCTAGCCTAAGGGTGGTGTACAGAAGGTAATGAGCAAAGACAAATAAAGAGATTTGGAGAGATGGCAAGGAAATATAAGGTTATAGTCATGAATCTGGATAATGGAAGAGGCATTACTAGGAATACCCGGATACCCTTTCGAAACATTTTCATGTTTCAGTTTCACTATGCGTTGTTAATTGAAAACTGATTTCCCAATTAGATCCTTGCTCCAGGGTATTTATTTACCAGGTTTGATTCTCACATCTGTATGGTTTTACAGATGATGAGTGGGAGTAAGTTATTGGGAATTAGGTGATTATATCCCCATTATATCGGAATTCGTTGTAATTGGTGATATTTGAGGAAATCGCCTGGGGTTTCGCCTGATTGCAAATATTTGGTTTTGAATATCCGTTGTTATGCACCAATTTCAAACTGATATATCTGTACGTTTATTTTATAAAGTGAGATATAAATTTTTGAAATTATGTCCATGACATTTACCTATATCAGTTGATGGTTAAGTAAGGAGCATTAAACAACGGTGTAATTCTTCATAACCATAGTACAGTTTTCAACCTATGACGCGCAGGGTTTGAGTTATTTAACTCAGGGGACTTATACAAAGTATTATATGTTGTCCAGTGTCCATTAGGACAAAGGGGTTGGTACTCGTACTATATTCTGTTTACTTGTGACTTCTCCAGTTTTAAACAAGTATTTCGTAGAAATGCAAGGTCCAAGTTTCGAGAAATTATAGGTATAAGAATAAAGTAGAGAACCATGTGTTGCAAGTATCAGGATTCTTTAAGGTGGTCGAAGATGTAGATACTTGTATTTGGTATTCAGTTGATAGTAATGGTTTTGAGAACTTGCTTCTCTTTCAGGTTACTCATATCTGGATGCACTCCTAAATTGAGTAATGCTAATCGGCCTCTCTCCATTTAGTTGACATGCACTGGAGACAGCTGCATGATTTAAATCTGGTTCCAATTAAATCAATGCCTCTGTTTCTATATTGTATATAGAATGGTTCATATCTTAACGATATTAAGGTATATGGAGTTGTCCGGCTTATGCTTAAAATCAGACTCTGGATAACTCAAGGCACGTTTCTATAATGGAAGTTTGTGGGTTATCCCGGGCTATGACGAGGGTTAACTTTCTACCATCTGGAAGATCAATAGTGATATTGTTCTTAACTCTCCATAGTTTTAGTAAAATGGAATTTATCAGAAAACAGTAGTGAGAGTATGGTAGAACTGAAAGTGATTCCAGAACCACAAACGATTATTGAAAATTTAATAGAACCTAAAGATTCAATCTAGTTTGACATTCCATTAGCCACTCCGCAGATATGTTGGGTAACCTCAGGCACCCGAGAGGTACTTCGGTATCCTCAAAGACGGTGACAGGGAGGTTTTTGTTTAGCCAGACTTTCCATTACTACTGTTCTAGACTGTGAGACCCAGCAGGAGGATGAGTATAGCGTCGTTCTAAAGTTTACTTTAGAAGTGCACGTGTATATGACTCTGCCAGAGGATTGTTGTAGTCAGTGGGAGCAGCGGAAGCATAGTGGATAAGTAGCTTGTGTCTATTTATAGACTAAAGCAGATATGACGGAGATAGATCATCTATTTTTGATGTGATGGTCATAGGTTTTTTGACTTCATCAGAATAGGGGATGGATCTGTTAAGAAGGTAGTAGGGTGTGATGTCCTAGTATTTGGATGACATACACTTTGTAGGAAGTGAAATTCCTATACTACGATTGGTTATACTATGGTTGTCACACAGTGGTTTCTCCACATAGGATATGGATATAATATCAGGCATTCTGGTTACTAGATCTATGGTTTTAGATCTAGATCTGGGTAGCTTCCTAATTTGGGTACTTAGACAGTATTCTAAAGGTGTTTTAGAATGGAAGACTCTTGGCATGATGGTGTACCTGCAGGTGATGGAGCTACCCTCTCTAAAGGTGTCTTACAAACTAAAGGGGAGAGGGATGTGCATGATTGGCATATCACTTGCTTAGGCAATTGAGTCAGTCATGAGATGTCAAGTACCACACTAGATGCTGTTTTTGCACTAACTGCAATAAGTTTATATATTAATCCAATCCTGGAGAAACGTTCGGAAACAGTTTATGAACATAAGTGGATGTTCTAGGGATTTGGTAACGACAAACTCCTTCGGGAGACGGTTATCATTCCAGGCTTCCAAGGTGACCTGGATGACAGAGTGACTGTCAGAGTTATAGTTTTCCCTCTGATGAGGGGCAGTAGTTTGGACAGGTGGTCCAAGCGGATACTGAGGGAGGCATGGCGCAGGATACTGATTAAATTCAGTAGACGATACAGTCTAAGAAGTTTGCTGGATTTGGAGTTCATTTGTGAACTGGGTCCCATCAGATATCCAGACATATTCTAAGACAGGTATTGCTCATTTCGGGAGATGGTTTTCTCCGCGAACTTGAGATAAAGAGAGACATAGAAAGAAATATTGGAGCGGATCCACTCTCTGAGGCTATTTCTCGAACGCGATAGTTTCACAAACGAGCTTTGTGAAACTGATTAGTAGAGGAGTTGGGTGTTCGGTATCACACGGACTGTGAGTATGCGACACTGCAATGATTAGCCTTAAGTGCAAGTGGGATATTGTTGGCTATAGTGCCCTTAAGTCAATTATTGGATCGTAGGCACGTGATTGCAATGATTGAGGGAAGACCTATACCGGTAGAACAGTCTTACTCGAGATGATAGTATGCTATCTGGTTTGTCTTTATCATCGTGTACATGCTTCAGATGACACTACAGATCATTATCACATGTTGATAAAGCCCATAGGATTCTTTCTTGACTACCAACAGTATGATGGTGATCATATACGTGAGAGCTGGGTAGTCTATAAGCACATCCTTAAAATTTCCCTAGTTGAGGGAGTTTCGAGACTGGGCATCAATTCTCCAGAGTAGACTAGTGTATACTGATTGAGACCCCAACGATGGGCGGTGGCCGGTCTCACATGCCATTAGTGTCAGTTTGTTCACCTAAGATGTATACAGATGCTCATTGGGTTATGAGTACACCGGACGGACTCGCCGGGAACATGCTAGTTGGTATTATACCTATTGTCAGATAGCAGTTCCCTGGTGACATGTGTACAGGTTAGTCTATCGAACTGAGATCGTCATTTGTCTCGTGTGAGTTCCCAATGTTCTTTGATTACTACCCTACCATGGCTCAAAGGAGTCGTGCAAATAGGTTTTAGTTGGGTACAGTCCCGAACCACATGGAGGCAGTGAGCGGATCGTCAGAGGATTCGTCTCTCCCAGTATTGGGGGTTGATGTCGGAGAGTGCACGGGTAGCCATCACCAGAAATCCTTGGCCAAGATAGTCGAGAATTACTGATCTAGGATCGGTAGTTTCTCAGGTGGTGATAGGCTTCATACCGACACTAAATGCCGCGTTATTAGGGGTCTGACTTTATCCACTCCCTTGACTCGATATGCGATACTCATAGACGAACGGACAGGATTGTACGGATATTGTCACTGTCATGCTTAGTAGGGTTTCAGGATGAGTTTGCTCGTCGGCCTCCCCTTCGCTCAATACCTGGGTAGCCATTACGTACAACTAGTGCCACTGACGTGCTTGTGGTTAAATCCACTGCCAGCGTATTGACGAGTCTTTAGAGTCCCACATAGAGGGTTTTCCTGGTTCGGGCAAAACATTGTAGAGGCCGTATGGTTTTATGGCAGGGTTTGAACATATACGTGCACTTGTGCACGGATCATGATCGGACGGATAATACTAGTGGGATTTGGTTTAAGCCGGATCCTAGTATTATATTGTTGGATTATTTTCGTCTCGTTGTATTTGTATTCAGTCGGAATACGGATGCAGGTATGTATATACAGATGAAGGGTGTTTTTGTAATTCATTACAAGTTTACTTGAGTAGTTGCCATTTCTTTTTGGATTAAAATTTTTGGTTTAAATGTTTAGTGAGGTGGAAAGTGTGAGTGTGAGTTTTGGCTTTGATGCATTGATGTAGCATGTGCACTTGGTGACTCATGGTATTAGTCATGGGATGGTTTTTGTTTTGGCTAAGATATTTGTGTGTGTGTTGTGAGATATTATTGAGAGAAACAGACAGATCTTGGATTGTGGTTTTCTTGAGTTGCAAAATTGCTCACAAAATATAACACAACACCACAAAAGAAAAGGGCAGCCAAAACTTTCTTCACTTGCCAAAAGATTTAGCTCACACTTTCCTCCATTAACTTCTTCTTCAACCTCCACCAAACCCTCTCATGAGTTGAGAATTCTTGGGTGTTTTGAGACAAAGTAATCACACACATTTTCTATTTCATCTTGGCTATCTAAGTTGCTTCGGCGGGAGCCCGTATTACTAACTCTCGACGTGGATCTTCTTCGATGTGGGTAGACCGGAGATCAAACTTGATCGAGAAAGCCGCGAGGAGCTTGGGACAGAGGTTGAAGACCGAAGGACATGGATCATTCGGTATAACCTCTCTAAACTCCTTTTCATATAGCTAGTGTTGGGTTAATGGTTCGATCCGGAAATTGGGTTCCGTTAGCGCCGGTTTCTAAAAGTTTTTGTTCCGCATTTGGCTACGGATTGATGTCAGGGGCACTGGCGTAACCCAACACTTAGCACTAGTGCAGCGCCTCACATGAAACACACGTGAGCGCCAAAACTCAATGCCTCACATGAAATACACGTAAGCGCTCAAAAGAATCCAAAATCTCAGCGTCTCACGTGAAACACACGTGAGCATCACAAAAGACTGGTGCTTGGCTCTATTTCAGTGCCTTATATGAAACACACATGAGCGCTATATGTCTGAAGTGCTTAGCACTGCTGGATAGTATAAAAACCCAATCTTAGCCTAAATTGGCTAAGTCTGTGAATCTTGTACTTCCTATTTGATTTTAAATCAACCGAGCCCACGTGCTCGTGATTTCCAAACTGATTTTAGTCTCAAACAGGACTGATGATCTCTCATCGATGATATACAAAATGATATTCATCCCATATCTCCTAAGTTAATCTTAGTCTCAAATATGACTAACGATTCTTAGGTCCACCACGATCTTTTCCCTCAAATACATGATTTGGTTCAAGGGTACATCTCTCCACACCTCTGATATAAGTCATTGTAATTCCTCAACATTTTCAGAGAGGTGGCAAGTCCCGACTCAGTCGTCAACCGCGGTTCTTCCCCTAAACGTCATACAAATTCTGACAAATCCCCTTTCAAATACAAGGGGACTCATCTCAAGATGGTTCCTGATACAATGGTTCCTCCTAAGGAAATTTCTCATAAAAAAAGAGAGGTCTGATAAAGCCTAAGTGCCTGAGGCAAACTATGAGGGTCAAAGTTCCAAACGCCCCAAGTCTGGGGGTATAGTAGTTCACACAATCTACATGGTGAACTCTAAAGACGAAGGTCACACTTATACTAGCCACGGACCGCATACTCGGTCCCTGACCAAGGTTCAACTGCAATGTAAAAAGCTGCAGGAGATGCTTTCTCAGACGACAGCACTCGCTAATCCATTGCCTAAGGAAAATCCCGAGGATGCACCTGAAGAAAGAGGAGGGAAGGAGTCGGATATTGATTTCTTAAAGCGCGCTCTCAAAAAGAGAGATGAAGAAGCGGCAGGGATGTCCGTTAAAATAAACCAGATAGCCTTTCTGATCCAGAATATGGCTAGAATGATGGTTCAATGTGAACCACTGGCAGATGAACCGTCGGTAGTTGCTCTTAAAGACAAGGGTGACATTTCAAATCCTTTACGAGCCTCATCAACCGCTGACGAGGAAGTGATCCCAAAAGCAAAGCTGGACGCATATATCGCTCAGTAAGTCAAAGCTCACTATGCCTGTGAAGTTGCAAATAGGTTGACTGGTCGACCGTATCCAGCATGGTACGATAAAATACAATACCCGTCAGAATACATACTTCTGACGTTCCACATGTATACAGGAACCGGGAATCATCGCCATCACATCGCGCGATTTATATCGATGTGCGACAACACTGGAGAAAATGATATACTGCTCTTCCGACAGTTCGTTAGCGGTCTGGCGGGCATCACCTTCGAATGGTACGTTGAACTCCCAAATGATTCCGTAAAGACCTTCGACGGGATGGATATGCTCTTCTGTAAGAGATTCGCTGATTTGAATAAACACACTACTGTAGCGGCATTGGTCAACGAAAGGGTTGGACTGAATGAGACCTGGGTTTAATAATTTACCCAATGGCGAAATCCCTGGTCAAAATGCAAGCAATGCATCGACGAAGCTGCAGCCATGGGAATGTTCATAGCCGCCCTTGACCCAAATTCAAAGGTGTCCCGTATATGGCCCTCTTCAAACCGACGACCTCCCAATAGCTCATGGATAAATTGGCTCGATTGGATCAGATGGGTCAAGCCCCTCCTCACCCAATGAAGAGGAATAAAAAGCAAAGGCAAGATGGCGTTTGTCGCCAACACTCAACAAAAACAAGCGGCTCTGAAGTAACCTGTCACCAAAATAGTGACGGCGTAGGTACTCGTTCCCCCCCGAAATATACACAGGATGCATATGCCTCACTGGCGAAAGAATCTCTACGTGAGATGGTCCTTTCTTCAAAGAACAGAAAGGATATCAAGGGACCTACAAGCGGGTCCTGCAATCAAGTGGAATATCCTACTTGAACCAAAAATCATAGGAGGGATGTGAAATCCATGTCCCGCTCCGAATCAGAAGATGAGGGGAAAAGCCTCCAAGTCAAGTTCATTCTTCCAAAGAAGAAGAAAACTCATCAGAAAGAGTGACGTGATATCCCGTTCCTTTATATATGGAAATACTTCGTCGGCATCAGAAAGTGACATTGATTAACAGGGGCCAGGTGCCGTGTAAAGTGCCCTGTATTTCCCGCAAAAACAACCCGATTGATTCGATAATAAACGAAGTAGTCCAAGAGGGTGAAAATAGCTTAAGGTGTGAAGTGTCTATACATACAAAGGACAAGTATCAACGCCTAAGAAAACAATCATTGGAAGGAAGGAATTATGTAACTCCCCGACCAAACGATATTGGACCGAAATATCCTTAAACTATCGCATCGCCCTAAACATGACGGTAGTGGAACAAAATTTCCATAAACTATCGTGTCGCCCTAAACACGGCGATAGTGGACCGAACGTCTCTAAATTAGCATTTTGCCCTAAATACGATGATAGTGGACCACCATGTTCCTAAAACTAATATGTGCATTGAGATTTATATTGCAATCGAAGTCCCACCAGCGAAGATTGCAACTCAAGTCCCATTGGCTACACAGCTACTCCAGCGATGAAGCCACCCCCAAGTCTCACCGGTAAACAGATGGGTCACATGCGACGAAGCTACTTTCGAGAGTTTCACCGTTCGAAAAAAAACAGTATGTCCACGAGCGAAATGGGCATGAATGAAAACCCGAAAGGGCGCCGTGAGTAAAAACAGCAGGACTGACGGCGAGTTTGTGAAAACACGAAAGGGCGCAATCTTGTTAAAAGAAGAAGAAGAAAAATAAAAAGGGAGAAACAGTATGTCCACAAACAAAATGGGTATGGATGAAAACCCGAAAAGGCGCCATGAGTAAAAACAACAAGACTGCTGACGAATTTGTAAAAACCCGAAAAGGGCGCAAACTCGTAAAATAAAAAATTTTACGTGCACTTGCAAGGTCCTCTCGGCTTTGTGAGGAGAAAATACCTGTGTGAGATCCTTACGACTCACAAAGGATCAACACACTTAGGAGTCCATACGATTCCTATAGGGAAATTACACTTGCGAGATCCTCATGACTCGTAAGGAGAATTCCTCCCTATGAGACCCTCATGGCTCATAGAATTAAAAAGTCTTAGGTTATAGGGATCCAAACCTGTTCTTAAGCCGTTATATTCCCTAAGTCACCCTACAAGTTGTTCAATACTGACACTTGTATACGATCCACAGGCATGAACAAAATATATTCCCCACAAAGTCCCACCAATGGCAAGAAATATACCCCTATGGTAAACGTGTTAGTGATATATGCCCTAGAGGCCATTATTGTATCGTACTGGATTGTATATTACATTTTGTAAGCTTGGGGTATTCACAGTTATAATAACAGTCTTGCTCAAAATGGTAGTATGCTACTTGGTTTGATTCTATCTCAATATGTGCATATGTTTCTTTTAGCATATCGCTTATACATATTGGTAGAGCCCTTAGGATTTTTGCTTGACTATCAGCGTTGTGATGGCAGTCACACTAGTGGGGGCTGGGTAGTCTATAAACACATCCTTATACAGGTCCCTAGTCGTAGGATTATCGAGACGGGGCATCGATACTTCGGAGTAGACTAGTGTATACGCTTCTCATCCCAGCAGAGGAGATGGCATGTCCCATAGCCATTGATATGTCGTACAGGAGATAGTATACAGGTGCTCATTAGGTTATTAGTTACACTGGACGGACTCGTTGGGAACAGCTGGTTGGTATTATACCTATCGTCGGGTAGCAGTTTCCGGGTGGCATGAGTATAGGTTAGTCCGTTGACTTGATATCTCTATTCATCTCAAGTGTGTTCCCACTGCACTTTGATTACTACCCTACCACGGCTCAAATGAGTCGTGCAAACAGGTAGTAGTTGGGTGCAGTCCTGAAGCACTTGGAGGCAGTAGCGGTTAGATAGGATTCATCTCTCCCAATATTAGGGGTTGATATCATGCTGTGTTCAGAAATCCATTACACAAAGTCGCTGGCCAGGGCAAGTGAGATTTACTGGTAGGTACTCCAGTAGTTTCTCAGGGTGTATTAGGCTCTACACCGGCATGACTTATTGCGCCGTTAGGGGTCTAACGTTTACCTTCCCCTAGGCCCGATAAGCGAGTATCTTAGACGAACAGACCGGACTGTACGGAGATTGTCACAGATAGGCTTAGTAGGAGTTCGGATGAGTTTGCTCATTGGCCTTCTTATCGACAGATACCTGGGTAACCGTTACGCACAGCTAGTACCGCCGACGGACTTGTGGTTAAACCCATTACCAGCGTACCGTCGAGTCTTTAGAGTCCCACACATAGGATTTCCCTGCTCTGGGCGAAACGATGTAGAGACCGTATGGTTTTACGCCAGGGTTCCGATCATATATGTGCACTGGCTACACGGATGATGTTCGGACGGATAATACTAGTGGTTTTGGTTTAAACCGGATTCTAGTATTGTATTATTGGATTTTTATTATCTCATTGTATTCGTATTTTTCGGAATACGAATACATGTATGTATATACGGTGAGGGCATTCTTGTAATTTCACAAGAGATGCTTCTAGAAGGGGACACCTCATTATTTGGTTTATCTATTTTGAGAAATAGATTAATGAGGTGGAAATGGAGATATTTGTATCACGGTGAAGCATGGCTCATTTGCATTTGTTTATTGTTTTGGACTCACTATTCAAGCATGGTTGATATTTTCAATTGGAAAATATTGCATACTTGAGTGAGATGAGTGTAGGAGCCATTCTTCACTTGTCTCTTCACTTGTCTCTTCACTTGCTCATTTGCATTTTCACTCTCTCTCTCCATTTTTCTCTCCTTCTTCCGTAAGACCTAAAACATTCACATGTGCTGTGAGCCATTAGGTCTCTTGAGATAAAATACTCCATTAGATACTCTACATCTTCTAAGCTACCTAACTTAGCGAACTAGGTACCTTAGTTATCTCGATTTAGAGGTTGGAGCTTGAAGTATAGACTCCCGAGTGGATCATTTTCGATACGAGGAGGCCGGCGATCAAGCGCGTTCCGGATTTTAGAGGAGCTCAAGGAGAGGAGGAGAAGAAGACCCGAAAGACTAGAATCAAGGAGGTATAAATACTAACATAGTAGTTAGAACCTCTTAGTAGAATAGCTAGTTAAGGTTTCTGTTAAGATCCTGGAGTTTAATCGGTGCTGCATAGTATGAAAAATCATTTTTTTGTAAATTCCGCCTCCCCACAAGTGCGTGGGGTGTGCGACATCGACTTACAGAGCGACACTTGTAAGTCCTCTTGCCTTACAAGGAGAAAACACTCATGTAAGATTCTTACAACTTACAAGGCAAAACACACTTAGAAATCCCTACGATTTCTAAGGAGAAAACACTCCTATGAGATCCTCACGACTTATAGGGAGAAATACCTATGAGACCCTTACGGCTCATAAAGTCAAAAATCCATAGTCGATGGGATCCTAGTCCTGTTTGCTAAGCCATCTTTGTCCAAATTAACAAAGGCAAATGATGATTCGCTCCTTCCAGTATCCCAGTTGTAACGATGTTGATGCCTAAATAGGCATCAAATTTCAAGCCCTCTCATGGCAAATGATAATTCGTTCCTGGCAATATTACAGTGGTAGCTATGTAGATGCCAAGATTGGGATCAGATTCCAAATCCCCAACTGGTAAAAAAATCAACGAGCAAAAAAATATGCGTATAAAAATGACATAGCCGAACTGATTGGGCAATCGTGACTTTCACGATATAAAAAAATCTGAAAAGATAGAGCATCGCGGAAATATTAAAAAAAGAATAAAGTAAAATTTTTCTGCTCTACAGGTAGGTCCACACCGACCCCTGTATACAATCCATAGGCTTAAACGAAATAAAGGGAACCATATCTTCCCACCAGGCTCCGTCAAAGAGAGAGCCAAGTCTTGACGGTACATCTACAACCTAAAGAATATCCCGATGTTCTTCTCATTCCGACAGGATGCAGACGTAACATCAATAAGGACCCAAGGGTAGAACAAAAGTGGAGCAATGTTAAAATCCTAGCTCCAAATCTCGATGGAAACATTTACAGCCTAGAGATCAACTTGACGTCCCTTCTCAGTGCAGACACGACGTCAACAAGAACCCAAGGGTCAAATTAAAGTGGAGTAATGGCAAAATTCTAGCTCCAGCTCGACGTTCCTTCTCAGTGTAGACGCAACGTTAACAAAGACCCAAGGGTCAAATAAAAATGGAGCAATAGCAAAAACCTAGCTGCAAGTCATGACGGTAAATATACAACCTAGAGACTAACTCGACATGCTTCTCATTCCAGCATGGTGCGGACGCAATGGTCAAATAAAAGTAAAGTAACGGCAAAATCCTAGCTCCAGACCTTGATGGAAATATATACGGTCTAGAGGTCATATGGATGTCTACCTTACTTCAGCGAAGAATCGGCACGATATCATCAAAACAAAAATGAAGTGATGGCATATTCCTAGTTTCGGGTCTTGACAGCAATACATACAAAGCCTAAAGATCAATAGAGATCATCCCATCCCAGAAGGGTGCGGTTATGACTCATCGGGGCTTCAAATTAAGCCTAACCTCAAGTAAAAAGCGCCACAGAAAATACCTAACGCTTGCTCTTCCAATGCTAATATGGATATTCCAACCTAAGAAGATTGCTTGAAGACGTCTTGTTCAGCCTCAGAAGGGATCAGAGACACGACAGTCACAGGACTACTTGAGCAGCAAACTAAGGGATTGCATATCGAGGAATACATATACCAACGTGACGGTACGATGGACTTAAACCTAGTACCACAAACCTAACGAACCCCTATCATAAAAGAGTGGGGGTTATCGACATTTTACGTTAGGATACACCTGGGAGATCCTCTCGACTTGTATCGGCCTGTAGGAAGAAACATCTTTATAAGTCCTTCGAAGCTTATAAAGGTGAAAAGCCTTAGGCGACGGGGATATCAACATGTTTCCTAAGCACTGTTGCCCTACAAGTCGTTCGATATCGACTCTTGTATACTATCCATAGGTCACTTTCTCCAAAGTTGCATCCAATGAGGAGAAGAATCCACTTACGAGTGCTCTCGACTCCTAAGGGGGAAAATACTCTTGTGAGATTGATTGTTTGTTGTTTTGTACGTGCTTTTTAATTTAAGAATACCGCAATCAAGACGGTGTCGCTTGGTAGCTAGCCGGTGAGTACGGGTCGATCCACAGGGAAATGGTGTTCTTTCTTTAAGTTCTAACGAGTTAAGTCCTATTTTTGGTAGGTTTTGTTTTAAGATCTAAGAATGAGATTGAATTGATTTAAAGTCTTGCTAGGGTTAGGATTAGGTTAGTTTGAAATATAGATTCTTCTTACCGCTAACAATGCCCTAGTTAAAAGTATAGGTGTTAGGGTAATAGTCAACAACGAGGATTAGCACGACTAGGAAGAAACTTAGTTTCTTCCTTTTGGTCCTTTTCCGTCCGTTCTTAACTCTTAGTCCTAACCTCCAGTTAATTCAACCACAACCGATGGAACTAGGGAATCACCACTATCATGTAGGATAGGGTGCGGTAGTGAGCGGTGTGTGGTTAAATTAAAAAGAGTTTGTATTTTAAAGATTAAATGGGCAAAGATAGGAGTGAGAGAGATTTCCTTCTCTCAATCCTTCCCTATCCTAATCCTAATAAGTGAGGAATTACTCACTCATTAGGAAGTTAACAATAGAATTCATTTTTTATATTAGAAAACTAAAGTGCAGATATCAAAAGAACAGATAAAAATTGTAAGAATTAAATTCAGATAATAAAAAAATGCGAGATAAAGATAAAAATACCTTACTTTATTGATGACCTCTCAACGATTACAAAGGAAATTAAAATTTAAATCTAGAATTAAAAAAAGGAGGCATGCCTTCATTTGGCTTTCAACTTTCCTATTTATAGATAGGAAAAATCCCTAAGTTACATTCTGATCCACACTTGAATTTACAAGACTACCCTAAGAAAGCCTGGTCAAAGCACCGACACCCACCGACACATGCACCGACACGTACACTATACGGCCGCGGTTCCACAGCAGAAAGGCATGTTTGGCCTCGGTTCCGCGGCCGTATTGTGGGATCTTGATCTCCATCTTTCAGGGTTGCTTCATGTTGCTTTTTCCTTCTGTTTTCTTCACTTGGTTCCACAGAATCTCTTCTATTTTCTTCCAGATTTACACAGTGTAGAATGTTGTAGACTTTTGCCTTGAGCTTCGCGTTGAAGTCTTGAATCTTGTGTTGCCCTTGTACTCTGTGCATTGAATTGACTAATGATTTTCGTTTGTTCCTTTAACTGGTAGGCGGTATCATACGGATTCATCTATTGTTGGTCGTAGTCTTACATTTGTAGCGACTTTTTCTTGAATTTCACTGTAACGATCTGAGAACCTGTAATCTGCAACTATTTAGCAGACATGGATCAAAAACACCTATTTATATGTAATGTGATAAGAATGGGTGATATAATAATGCAAAATTATGATATAAACAAATACCCCCAAACTTATCATTTGCTCGTCCCGAGCAAAGCCAATTTTATTCTCGAAAAATCCTAACCTCACTTTCGCAGGGAACGCGATTGCACTGAGCTCATGCAAAAAGCCGTTAAACCTTTAGGTGTCCCTAGTAGGAGGAGTGTTGTCTCCTGAGGGTTTTCAGCGGATACTACCCACAAAATCCGATCAATTTGGCCATTGATCTAATTCTTCAATTCAATATTCTAGTAAGAAATTCTATTATCTTCAACTTAGAAATCATCAACCCGTATTTTTCACACTCACTTTTCATTTAACTTAAGATCGTATATGTTTTGCAAATTTATTAAGCTTTCAGCATCTTTTGAATTTTCCTTCTAAGGTGCAATCTCAACTCAGGAATTTTTATCATCTTTACTGAAGATATAAGGCCCATCTTTCATTCCTATCTCTCATCCAAACCCCAATCATATACCCCTACGTGTGTGTAATTTTTACCCCTATACTTGGAAATTCAATTCAAGCTATCATACTCTTGTCCATGTCCAAAGTACTTTTAGTTGGTGAAGAAATTGCTCACACATTCTTCATGCGGCTATTAATACTTCTTAAGGTACTAAATGACCGATTACAAAATGTGTTTGCGTATTTAGGCGTAATTCCTCGTCTTGTAATATCTAAGGCTTAGCAGTGACTCCCAAACCAGTTGGTCTAAGGCATTAGGTGATAAAGCACCCACGCTATATTTTTTATTTATGCTGCCTTAAGTAATTACAAAACCATTGTTCATTTTTTATCTCTTTATTCACCACTTATACTTTTATTTTATTTTCCTTCATACTAAGGATTTTAGACAAGAGCATTTCAAGGTATTCTCTACTATCCCAAGTTTCAAGATGCGTGTAAGTGCGTATAATAGGATATATATTTTCAAAATTCGGACTTACGGTTCAGAATTATTTTTCAGACTTATACTTCAAATAGAGCTTTCAATACTCTTCCATTATTTCGATTTAGCCCAAGAACTGAACTCAAAATCTGCCTATTTCTAAATAAATTACAAGGACGTATATTTTCTACAGTTAAACTTTAAGAAAGGTTATTTTTTAGGGTTTTTAATTTACTAAGTATAGGATCTAGTTTTTCCTAACTAGTCAACCGTCATGTTGAATTTAAGTCAAATATGGCCAAAATTGAACTTTTCAATTTTTATAATTTTTAAAATTTTTGATTTTTATGGATTTTAAAATAAGTATGCAAATACAAAAAATATACACATGAATGCGAAGGAAGAAAGCTTACCCAGCACACCCCCAAACTTAAACTTGACAGTGCCCTTACTGTCAGGCTACACCAAGAAGGTCAAAATTGTCGGCACTCCCCTGTTTTTTTTTGGTTTTTTTTATTATTAACAGAAAAAGAAAACAAAATATATATACACAAAAAGTTCCCCCTCCCAAACTTAAGTGAAACAGTGTTTCCACTGTTGCCATTTTTTTTAAATCTCATAAACCTGTAAACTTGGGAGGAAAAATTTATTAACGGGGACATGAAATATGATCGTGAAAATCTCCCCCAAACTTATTTTCGGCTCACCACTTTAAAAAAAATTATTTTCAAGAGCCAAATTATACCCCCCTCCAAACTTAAGTTAAATAATGCTAAGCTTTTAAAGAGGGGGGTCAAAGTTATCGGTTAATGCCAAGCTTTGCAAAGACCAAAAATCAACACCAACCATTCGAAGAATTTATCAGTGAAACGCACCGGTTGGTGGAAGAACATGTTGTATGGAGCCAGGAAGAAGTGGGGAAGAAATAAGTGGTGTAAAAGAAAAGGTTTACGTCTTGATTTGTAGAGACGAAACAATAATGGTGAACGGAAAGGAGAATATGGATGATTAGGAATGGGAAGAATGGTCACATTCTCGTATGGGATAAGAAGAAATGGTGGTGGTTCGACTTCTTCAGGTGTAGGTTGATTAATCACAAAATCCGTTTCGTTTAGGAATGCGAGTTCGTCGGCGAAAATATCTTCGAAACTTTCATCGATGGTCCGATTGAACGTTTCAATGTCAATAAGTGTCGCGCCAGAATTCAACACACTTGATTTTTCAAAATTTATGGAGGTAGGAGGCTCGTAAGGCTTATCTACCTTATTCTCAAAAGAGTCTAAATCAAATTGTTTTTCTAGAATTATCGAAC
This sequence comes from Agapanthus africanus, assembly GCA_030015575.1. Lineage (NCBI taxonomy): Eukaryota > Viridiplantae > Streptophyta > Magnoliopsida > Asparagales > Amaryllidaceae > Agapanthus > Agapanthus africanus. The sequence goes on along the minus strand of JASDDO010000014.1, from coordinate 640,505,721 downwards.
TCAAAATATCGGATTGTGATTCATTAACACTCGCTATCATTAAAGGAAGATTAGAAGAAGAACTAGAGAAAGTGGGAGAAAGAAATTGAATACGAACTTGAGGGTGGAGATGGAGTGTATAAATTAGCACAATTTGTAATGACCGATATGTAAAAAGCGATTGTGCTAATCTATCAACCCACTGAGAAATGAGGTTAAATCCCTCAAGATTCGTGAGAAAACATGGGTACGTCGAACTTGGTAAACCAGACTTTGAAAATGAAAGTGTAACGATTTCTTACAAGGTCAGAGCGAGGATGGAGGGAAGTGATTGAGGAAGGGTATCGGTTAAAGATTTAGGAGGGTGTGCGCAGTCAATGAAAGGGATAGAATGAATTGGAAAATCTGACTCCTCAAGTAAAACTGCTTTATCCTCAATAATTTTCTCAATACTCTCCTCAAAATTTAGCTTATCCATGCAATTCTCATCAAAATCAAGACGCATATGAAGTTCAGGAGAAACATTTAATGACTCGGGATGATGAATTGGAGAGAAAAATTCAGTCAAATCTGCGGGTTCATCATCCAAAATATTCCCAGCGTCGATATCCTCAATCAAGTGAAAATCAATTTTCTTAGACACCTCATCAAAAGCATGAATATTAATCAAATCAGGTTCTAGAGTGGAGGTGTAGAGGTCAAAAGGATTGGTGATGGTTTCACTCGAAATGGACCCTTCACAATCAGGTAAATCAAACACTACAAAGTCGCACTACTCATTACTCATTCTATCTTCAATTAATGAATCACGTGGGACATTCGATAAACATTCAAAACCGGAGTTGTGGGATTCAATTGGGAATGGGTAGGTTTGTTTTGGAAGGGTGTACAGCTCACTCTCACCACTCAAATTCTCAATCTGTCCAACCGCCTCATCATACATTGGAAAATTTGGAGTTGGTTGAAAACCAGCTACCAGGTCACTAGGTTGTATGAGGGCGGCCATGGACGTATTCAAATCCATCATCTGTTGGCAAGACGCTACCCTAAAGTCTTCCAACGCTTGTTCCAGACTAGACATGGGTTGTGAAGGAGTTTCGGTAAAAGATTCAAAGTTGTTTGGATAGTGGAAACTCCCAAATGGCTGTGTAGAAGCAATGTCTAGGGAAGGTGTGAAAGTCGGGTAGGACTGATAGGAATTGAATGGTTGGACAGGAGTAGAATCAACATTTGGATAAGAAGGTGAATGGAATTTTTGATCCAAAGAAGTTGCAGTGGTGAAAGGAGTGAAAGATCGGTTACGAGATTATTCAATATGTTCAGCAATAGACATGGGTTTCGGAGTTACAACAGGACTTGAAAAAGGAGCATCAACGTAAGAAGATAGTGAAGGTTGAAATGGTTGATACAAGATGGATTGCGGAGTCTAATTGGTTGTCCTAAATGCGTTTATTCGATCTTTCAAAAAAAATTTGGGCATGGAGGGGTCGTTCGAAATTCGACCAAAACAATAACCATAGGAAGTAATGTCTGGTTGTGGGTACCAAAGTTAGGCAAGAGTTTTCCGAGGTAGGGTACCCATGTTGGAAGAGTGAAAATGTAGGAAGGGAGGGAAGCGGTGTATATATATATATATATATATTTATTTATTTATTTATTTTTAAAAAAATAAATGTTTGTTTTTGGAGTTTTGAAATTTTTGAAAGTGTTTTTTTTAGAAAGAGTTTTTGCAAGAATGTGTACGGACTTACTTCAAACAAACACAGTTAAAACATGCACAATCAAACCTAGAGCTAGGGTCTCCTAAGTCAACTAGACTGCTCCTAACTGTTCCAAAGTAACAAGTTGTGAGATATCCCTCAAATCGCCTCTTCACCGCCAATTGTGGCCAGGTAAGCACAAATGAAGAAAGGAGGGTTCCGTACGAATCACCGTGAGACGGGCCTTTTAAAGTTACCTTTCTCACTTATTTAGTCTAGGCACCACAAAGTCAGGTTTAAATAAACGACTGAATGCCCACAACCTTCCTCTGTCCTAATAAGCGCGATAGTCCTTAATTGGCTGAGTCTAGAAATTTTTTTAATTAACTCAAGAGTGATGCATATGCTTTTAGTGATTTTTGGAGTTTTAGGAAGGGTAATGAAATCCCCACCCAATCTTGATTGGTGTTATGGCCCCTTAGACTCCGTATTAATTATGCAAAGCAGTTAACACACCAAAAATCTAAAACACTTGCAATTTTTTTTTATTTGGCAGTGCAAATAATCCTGCACAAAAACAATTTATTGGATAGAAGAAAGAGAATCTGTGCAAAGAAACCTGCAGGAAATTTTTTTCAGTGGAGTGCAGAGGAGATAAGAGGAGAAAAGAGATACTTACAGAGAAATTCAACTGCTGACGTCACCTTTTGACCGCGGTTTCACGGTCAAAGCCTTGATTCTGCCGCGGTTCCGAGGCTGAACAGTTGATTTAGATCTTCTGAATTTTTCCCTGTGCTGAGTTGGTACTCCTCTTTCTGTTTAGATCTCCTGAATATTGATTTGTTCACTGATTTTGCTCCAGATCTGAAACAGAGTTTGCTCCAAACCTGCACACTTGCACAAAACCCTTTCAAAAATAACAAGATGATTTTTTTTTTAATTTTTCAATTTTTATAATTTTTAATTTTTTTTTAATTAACCCGAAATTACACAAAGAAAGAGACTACCGTTTCCCCGGCAACGGCGCCATTTGATTGTTTGTTGTTTTGTACGTGCTTTTTAATTTAAGAATACCGCAATCAAAACGGTGTCGCTTGGTAGCTAGCCAGTTGAGTACGGGTCGATCTACAGGGAAATAGTGTTCTTTCTTTAAGTTCTAACGAGTTAAGTCCTATTTTTGGTAGGTTTTGTTTTAAGATCTAAGAATGAGATTGAATTGATTTAAAGTCTTGCTAGGGCTAGGATTAGGTTAGTTTGAAATATGGATTCTTCTTACCGCTAACAATGCCCTAATTAAGAGTATAGGTGTTAGGGTAATAGTCAACAACGGGGATTAGCATGATTAAGAAGAAACTTAGTTTCTTCCTTTTGGTCCTTGTCCGTCCGTTCTTAACTCTTAGCCCTAACCTCCAATTAATTCAACCACAACCGGTCGAACTAGGGAATCACCACTATCATGTAGGATAGGGTACCGTAGTGAGCGGTGTGTGGTTAAATTAAAAAGAGTCCGTATTTTAAAGATTAAATGGGCAAAGATAGGAGTGAGAGAGATTTCCTTCTCTCAAACCTTCCCTATCCTAACCCTAACAACTGACGAATTACTCACTCATTAGGAAGTTAACAATAGAATTCATTTTTTATAATTTTTTTATATTAGAAAACTAAAGTGCAGATATCAAAAGAACAGATAAAAATTGCAAGAATTAAATTCAGATAATAAAAGAATGCGAGATAAAGATAAAAATACCTTACTTTATTGATGACCTCTCAACGATTACAAAAGAAATTAAAATTTAAATCTAGAATTAAAAAAAGGAGGCATGCCTTCATTTGGCTTTCAAATTTCCTATTTATAGATAGGAAAAAACCCTAAGTTATATTCTGATCCACACTTGAATTTACAAGACTACCCTATGAAAGCCTGGTCAAAGCACCGACACCCACCGACACATGCACCGACACGTGCACCATACGGCCGCGGTTCCGCAACAGAAAGGCATGTTTGGCCGCGGTTCCGCGGCCGTATTGTGGGATCTTGATCTCCATCTTTCAGGGTTGCTTCATATTGCTTTTTCCTTCAATTTTCTTCACTTGGTTCCACATAATCTTTTCTATTTTCTTCCAGATTTACACAGTGCAGAATGTTGTAGACTTTTGCCTTGAGCTTCGCGTTGAAGTCTTGAATCTTGTGCTGCCCTTGTACTCTATGCATTGAACTGTCTAATGATTTTCATTTGTTCCTTTAACTGGTAGGCGGCATCATACGGATTCATCTATTGTTGGTCGTAGTCTTACATTTGTAGCGACTTTTTCTTGAATTTCACTGTAACGATCTGAGAACCTGTAACCTGCAACTATTTAGCAGACATGGATCAAAAGCACCTATTTATATGTAATGTGATTAAGAATGCGTGATATAATAATGCAAAATTCTGATATGAACAGAGATCCTTACGACTTTCAAAAGAAAACACACTTAGGAGTCCTCCCGACTTCTAAAGAGAAAATATACTTATGAGATTCTCTCGATTCGTAGGGAGAAACATCCTTATGAGATCCTCACGGCTGATAATGTTAAAAAGTCTCAGGCGACATATCTAAACCTGTTTCTTAAGCCATCGCTTCCCTATAAGGAGGTCAAGAATGAATCTTGTATACTATCCACGGGCCACATTCGTCAAAAGTTGCAGTGAAGAAGCCACTTTCGGGTCCTCTCGACTCGTAAGAAGAAAATACCTGTGTGAGATCCTTACGACTCATGAAGGTGAAATACACTTAGGAATCCCCACGATTCCCAAGGAGAATATTCAGCTGTGAGAGATCCTATCGACTTTAGGGAAAAAAACCTTCTCGAGACCCTTACAGCTCGTGAAGATGAAAAAGTCTTAGGTGACAGGGATCCTAAACATGTCTCTTAAGCCATCAGCTCTATGAAGATGCATAACTTTTCACTACTTAACCAACGTACATACCTACGTAGGCAAAGTAGTGGGGGCATTTATTCCCGCCAAAAATTTTGGCCCGGACCTTGTAGTTCCCTTATAAAAAATGGGGAGAAAAAAAGAAGAAACGAATTCCTTCCATGTACAAAGCACGTGAGCGTTTTGGCTTTGAGGAGATTTAAAACCTACAGTTTGGACTCACGTATTAAATACGTGAGTGCTCATATGCAAAGCATATGAGCGTTGAAAGTAAATAACCAAAAGCCAAACAGGCCTCACGTATTAAACACGTAAGCGCTCATATGCAAAGCATATGGACGCTGAATATAAACAGGTTAAAACCCACACTGGGGTCACGTGTTAAACACATGAAAACACCTTCCTGAAGCACTAGCTTCTGATAGACATGAATTCTATATATATTAAATTTTATTTTTGGGAGAATATTTATTCTGATCTTTCTAAAAGAGAAAGATATTCTCTGTTAAACAGAGAGCCGTTGGATTAAAAATTCAATGGTGATTAAAAAATCAATAACTGATAGAATTAAATTCTATTTAGAAAATATTTCCCTGATCTTTCTAAAATAAGAAAGATCTTCTTTGTTAAACAGAATAAAATTCTATGGTTAGGAAAATATCTTCCTGACAATATATCCATCCGATAGAATTAAATTCTATCTTAAGAAAATATTTTCCCAATCTTCTTAAAACAAACAAGAAATTTTCTCTGTAAAACAGAGAACCTTTGGATTAAAAATTCAACGGTGAATAAAATTTACCGGTTGATCTAAATGATCAATTTGATTGATTATGAAATCAATCATGATCTCTCAATGAAAGATTTCCTCCAACAAATTGATTTTTCTTTTCTCCTATAAATAGGAGCAATGAGATTAAATTTAGAAAGAGGAGACCACTCCATAAGCTTCTGTAAAAAAATACAGAAGGCCCTCAAAACAACAGAGAATTTAATTCTCTCAAAAAAGAAGATCTTCCTCCTCTCAAAACCCTAGGTAAAGAAAAAAAGCACAGACCAATCATTTACCTATCATGCTGTATCTAAGGGTTTAACCCTTTAAAAGAACTTAGTTCTTTCTCTAAATCTGAGATCCACAAGACAAGTCTCCCATATGTTGAGAATTTAATTCTCATCGGGAAGATCTTGTTCTTGAGAATCAAAAATTCAGCGAAGAACAAGGTTGAACAAAAAGAAGATAGGGTCTATAATACTCCAGGAACTTAGTTCCTTCAAATCAAGAAATTAGTTCTTTAAAAACCCGATCCAAAATTCTCAAAATAGTGATCTTAGTGATCGTTAATGGTCAAAATACCATTAACAGAGGTTTAACCTCTTCAAAAACATGAAGAAGAAAACATGGATAAAAGAACATAGAGAATATGGAATCCATAATATTCTAGGAACTTAGTTGCTTCAAGTTCTTAAAAAACCTGATCTCAGATCTTCAAAATAGTGATCTTGGTGATTGTTAATTGTCAAAATACCATTAACAGAGATTTAACTTCTCTAAAAATATCAACAGAGATTAAATCTCCAAAAGAACTCAGCGCCTCACGTGAAAAGCACGTGAGCACCCAAGGCCAAGTTATCTAGCGTTTCACGTGAAACATAGTGAGCTCCGAAAAAAGTTAGTGCTTAGCACTATTGGAGTGCCTCGCGTGAAATACACATTAGCGCCAGAAAACAGAAAAGTTTAATGCTTAGCACTAGTGCAACGCCTCACGTGAAACCCACGTGAGCGCCAAAACTCAATGGCTCACGTGAAATACACGTGAGCGCTCAAAAGAAGCCAAAAGCTCAGCGCCTCACATGACACACATGTGAGCGTCACCAAAGATTAGTGCTTAGCACTATTTCAGCGCCTCACATAAAACACATGTGAGCGCTATATGTCTGAAGTGCTTAGCACTGCTGGGTAGTATAGAAACCCAATCTTAATCCAAATTGGCTAAGTCTGTGAAGCCTGTGCTCCCTCTTTGATTTTAAATCAACCGAGCCTACATGCTCGTGATTTCCAAACTGATCTTAGTCTCAAACATGACTAATGATTTCTCATCGATGATATCCAAAATGATATTCATCCCATATCTCCTAAGTTAATCAGTCTCAAATATGACTAACAATTCTTAGGTCCACCACAATTTTTTCCCTAAAATACGGGATTTGATTTAAGGGTACATCTCTCCACACCTCTGATATAAGTCGTTGTAATTCCTCAACATTTTCAGAGAGGTGGCGGGTCCCGACAACCAACAACAACTCCTCGTCCCAACTTGATAAAAATATGAAAGTTCATCAAGACAGGAAATGATACATCCCACATTTGTGCACTTTCACATCGATGTGCACACTTCAAATTGGATCGCACCCCAAATTGGGCGCTGCACCCTTATAAAAGAAAATGAGAAGAAAGAGAGAAAAAGTGATGAGAAAATTTTCTTTAATAAAACACCACGTGCCCACACGTGAACGCCTATATAAAGATTATAGGCGCTGGGTTTAAACAATTGATAGGCTGAAATAGAGCCTCACGTGTAAGCACGTGACGTCTATATACAAAGTATATAGATGCCATATTAAAACAAATGACATGCCAGAAAGGCTCTCGTGTCAGCACGTGATGCCCTGTTTTGACTGTTGCACATACGCAAATGAGCTTAACTCTGTAGGGTCACGTGTTACACGTGAGTGGTCTCAAATACCTTCTGAGCCGATAGAATTAAATTTTAAGTAAAAAGATCAAAACCCTATTTGGAAAATATTTCCTTGAATCTTTCTAAACAAGAAAGATTGCTCTCTGTAAAACAGAGCACCGTTGGATTAAAAATCCGATGGTTGATAAAAATCACCAAGTTACCGAATAAGCCCTGTATAGGAAAATATTTCCCCAATCTTGTTAAAAACAAAAAAAATATCTTCTGTAAAACAGAAGTCCTTGGATCAAAGATCCAACGGTGGATAAAATCCCCAAATCAATTAAAAAATCTCTCAATGAGAGATTTCCTTAACTAAATCAACAAATTTACCTCTACTATATAACGGACCCAAGACTTCAAGTCTTAAACGGAAGAGACCCCCATAAGATTTGAGAAACAAAAAGAAGAAGAAGAGCTCTCTTTTAGAAAAAGAAACCCTAGGTAAGAAGAAAGACATAGAGATCATTTTATCTCTTCTTCGCCATTTCAAGAGTTTAACTCTTCTAAAAAGAACTTAGTTCTTCCTCTGGTTAAGGTCTGTAGATTCAGATCTCCCCACAAGTTGAGAATTTAATTCTCATCGGGGAGATTCTGTCATGCAGACTCAAAGCTTAGGGTAAAGAACTAAGTTTGAAGAATTTAATTCTTCCAAAGATATATGAATTTAATTTCTCTGATAAAAATAGGGTTTAACCCTATAAAAAAATTTGATTCTTATCAAAATAAGAGACCTGAAATGCTCAAAACTCATATCAAGATTTCCATGCACATAAAAGAAATGATTAGCGTTCAACGCTATCACAATAGATCACGTGTTCTCATATGAGCATCTCTGAGGAACAAAAAGGAACGACTGAGATCGAGCCACGTGATCCCACTTAACCCCCATAATAGTGCTCAACACTTATGAAAGGAAAAGGGGAATAAATAAAAAACAGTTCCCATTTTGGGGCGCCTAACGTGCTCCCACGTAACCCCCAATAGTGCTTAGCACTTATAAAAGAAGCAGGGAATAAACCCAAAGAAGCAATGTCCAATTTTCAGGAGCCTCATGTGGGAGTATGTGAGCGCCAAAAAAATATCAGTGTTTAACACTATGATGGGGCCAACCTTAGCCTAAATTAGCCAAGTCTCCTTAGGCCAAAAACCTTTTGACCATCAATCAACCGAGCCCTCCTATACTCAGGTCTCCCCAAATCGATCTTAGTTCCAAAGATGACTATTGATCTCCTGACACATGGCATCTAAAATGATGTTCGTTCCACCATGATCTCTCCCTTCAATCTGGAGTTCGGTTCAAGGGTACATCTCTCCACACCTCTGATACATGTCGTTGTAATTCTTCAACGTCTTCAGAGAGATGGAGGGTCCCGACAACCAACAGCTCTTTGGTGCACTCCCAAACCCATGAGTATATTCCTATGGACCGCAATGTCCTTAAACTAGCTACGGACCGTAACGTCCTTAAACTAAAGCAATATAGCCCAAATGCTCTTTTGTTGGGTCTGAATGATCCCAAAATCATGTTGAGTATATCTTAGTCTAAAAATTAGACTAACGTATCCTCAACAAATATTTAAGTTGATCTTAATCCCAAATGAGATTAACGATCCTTAAATCAAACCAAACCCAAATCTAAGAAAATATGGATTTGGACTAATCTACGTCCTATGGGCGACAACACAAATTAGTCTACGTATACAATCTACGGGCAACAAAAAATAAAACAAACACATACGGCACGAAGTGAACATCTGGAGCAAGAGAAAGTGATTACCGCGATGCGGTAACGTAATTAACTGCAGGGGCTTACGCCTGCAGGGAAGAGCGTCCCCACAATCAAAAATCCCCTCACAACGAGGGGGAATCTGACGAAGTCTGCTACATCCAAACCTTCGATACACAGTGTCATAAATCAACTTCGCATCTTCGGAGAGGTGGACGGATAAATCCAAATAGCATCTGCCCCAAAATTCAGGAAAGACGTTTGTCTACCCGGTTTTCGGCAGTGAACAGAATCCGGCACGCCCGGTGGGACCTTTTCCTCTTTCCACTCCACACTTCGTGTGTCGTGTTTGCGAAAGAATCACAGTTTAATATGGTTGCCCCTGGATTCGAGGTACTAAGATTTAGTGTCTTGCTCCATCCAGAGAAGAGAAATCGATGGCCTCCAGCTGCACTAACTGCAACAGCAACTCCCATTCCGTCCCCGCCGGAGGAGTGACTTACAGGCCCCATGCGGCCTCCATCTTTGCAATGCCGGTGGAACAGATGAATCAGGCCACCACTGGACTGTTTTTAGGGACCATGCTCCCGCCGATAAGCTTCAATGCCTCAATGCCATCACAAGAGGCTCCAAATAAGTCGATCTTCGATCGGCTTGCAACCACCACGGCCCCTCTCAACGGGTCGTCCAAGTTTGTCGCCTCAGTCTTCGACAGGCTGAGCCTAAGCTCAAAGGATGAGCTTCAAAAGAATGATTCAGAGTTCTTAATGGGCCCAAAAAGAGGCTCGCGATACCTGAAGGGGTTATCCCGAAGCGGATAGCCATTCCAGCTCCGGCAGACGAAGTCGTCAAAGAGGATTTTCCTATTAAAGGATTGGTCCTCACAATACTGGTCGTTCCAACTCCCGCTCCGGGCGAAGTCACTAAGGCTGCTTCCCCTGCCAAAAAGTCTGCCTTCGACAGATTAATCGTTCTCTCTCAGCGGACGTCAGTCTTCGACAGGCTGACGCCGACATCGGCCTCTCATCAAAGCAGGGAGCATGATGAAGTCGCTCCATTGAAAAAGGTAGTCCTGTCTGCACGACATGCTCAACATCGCCACTGGCGTCTAGAGAGAAAAGCTGGGGGCAGTTCCCCCTCTGGACTTACCCCACCAGCTCCAATGGTGGAAATTGACGCTGCTGTTTCAACTGGGAACAGCTTCGAGCTGCTCAGGAAGGTGCGCAAGAACTCTCCAACCGCCGTATTGAAGAACTCTCCTCCCCCTGCTGAAAGAATAACACAGGTGAAGTCGGAACAGCCTCCTCAGCGGCTGTCCTCCAACATCCACAGAGTTTGGAAGAAAGTACAAGAATCTGTAATTGACAAAGATTACTCTCGCCGGCTAAAGAAGACGAAGGCTCGGCAAGAGGAGGACCATCCCTCCGTCATACCACGGAAGGTATCATCTGCATGGGTGCCTGCTGCAACGGCCCCCTCAACTTCGACCTCCCATAAGAGGAGAAGGCCGGAGAAGATCCCCATGCCTGCGGTAAATTTCAAAGACAGTAGACCCAAACACCCTAAGTCTGAAGGCATGGTAGTACACACGGTGTACATGGCTTCTGGGAAAGAAGAAATCCGTACTTCCAGGGGTCATCGACCACTTACACAGTCTGTGACAAAGGCTCAGGAGCAACAAGAAAATCTCCAGGAGATGCTAACAAAGATGGTCGCACTCACGGGGCAGAAAGAAAGCCCGAAAGTATCGTCCGAACAGCGCCAAGATCAGGAGACCGATATGGAATTTCTGCGGAGGGTACTAGAAAGAAAGGATAAAGAGGCCGTGGAACAAGCAACTAATATGAGGCAGATGGTGCTTCTGTTCCAAGACATGGTCAGGATGATGATTCAGCCGGAACCTCCAGCCGAAGATCCGCCAATAATCATTGAAAACGACAGAGGAGAGATATCGAACCCTCCTCCGGTTTTATCAGCAGCCAGGGAGGAGACGATCTCCAAAGCTGCCCTTGATGACTATATAGCTCAACAAATACGAGCTCATCAGGCAAGTGAAGCGGCTAGTCAAGTCGTCAGAACCGGGCGACCTTATCCAGGCTGGTAAGATCAAATTAAGCACCCTCCGAGATATACGATCCCTAAGTTCCACGTGTATAAAGGGACGGGAAATCCACACCAGCACGTTGCTCAATTCAGAGCTCTGTTCGGCAATACTGGAGGCGATGACAAACTGCTGCTTCGCCAGTTCATCGGCAGCTTGGCGAAGACGGCATTTGAATGGTACTCTGAGATCTCAAATGATTCTATCAAAACATTCACGGAGATGGAATTATTATTCACACAGCGGTTCGCGAGCGCAATCGAGCGTACCCTGATCACGGCGTTAATCAATGCCAGAGTGAAGCTTGGAGAGACCTGGGTTCAATACGTAATTCGATGGCGTAACCTTTGGTTAAAATGCGAACAACGCATAGAAGAAGCGCCTGCCATGGGCATGTTCGTGGGAACCCTTGATCCCCAGGCAACTATATCCCAGTTTATAATGTTCTTCAAGCCGACCACCTTCCAGGCCTTGATTGACAAGCTAGCCCAAATGGACCAGATGGGTCATAGGCTGTCCTCTTCAAAGACAAATCTTCAGAATGAAAAGGGCAAAGGGAAAGCGACCTTCATCGCCAACACTCAACAACAACCGAGTGACCCGAAACCGGTAGCTCGCCAAAACAACAAACCAAGATCTCTCGAAGAAAAGTTGAGACGTCCTTACTCGTTTTCCCGAGATAAAATGAGGAGACTATTCGAATTAGCAGTGCGCAACAGGCTCATCACTCTGCTGGATCTGAGATGCCCACTGCAACCGGGCGACGTCAACAATCCCAATTACTGCCCTTACCACCGAATAGTGGGCCACCCAATCGAAAATTGCTACGTCTTCAAAAACTAGGTTGAAGACCAGTACCAACAGGGCAAGTTTGCGCTGTTCGAAAACTAGAAGGTAAACGCGCCACAGCAGCATGCTCCTAAAAAAGTGGATACGCCGGGAGCATCATGCTCATTTATAGAGGAAACTCCGTGGGAAGTTGTCCTTTCGTCTAAAACTAAAAGAATGCTGAAGGATCTTCAAGCATGTCCGGCGATTAGGTGGAAAAGCCCGCTGGAGCCTAAGATTTTTGATGGGATGCTGAAACCACGCCCAACGCCGAAAGTTGGTAACGATGGGCAAAACCTCCAGGACAAGCCTCCGAAGTCTTCAAAGAAAAAGAAGAAGGCCAAGAAGCCCATGCATCTCAACGGCAATCTTACGGGTCTGCAAAAATACATCAACGCACTGGAGGAATACAACCAAAAGGCACGGACCCCAGCCACACTGGAAGAATTCTTCAAGCATGTTCTTGAGAACGGAAATAGTGACATTGATGAAGGAGACGATTCTTCAGAAGAACCCGAAGATTATGTAGCGAGTTGCCACATGATCTCTCACCTATCGTTAAAAGATGAAGAAGCTCCCTCGGCATCAGAAAGCAACGCAGAGGAACTGAGGATAGGACCGGCGTCAAAAAGCAACGCAGAGGAACTGAGGACAGGACCGGCATCAAAATCCCTGGAACCGTCAGACGACCTGATCGATAAATTGCTGGACGAAGATCTTCAAAAGAGCAAAGTTGACCGAGAGCGTGAAACAGCCATATACGAAAAGGCCAAGCGTCGGCGTCAGGATGAAGAAGTTGCGGCGAGGAAGAGTCACAAAGTACTCCAACTAGATCGAAGAACACCCGCGGCAGACAAAAGCAAGTTTAAGACGGGGAAACGGTTTGCCAAAGCCCTGTCAATGGGAATGAAGCTTCCACCTTTCGAAGAAAATACTCCCGGGAGTACGTGCCTTGATGAAGCGGACGTACATCTGAAATACTGCTCGTATCATCGGAGGGTCACACACTCTACCGAAGAGTGCAATGCCTTCAAGAAGTGGTGGAAGGGATACGTTGCCCACCGACAACACTTCAAGCGAATAAAGCGCAAAGCCCATCAGGAGCAGAGAAGCACGACAGATGAGCATAAAGGAACAGCCGATAACTGTCATATGGTTGATGCCATCCCAACAAAAGGGAAATCTCAAGTTCTTACCTTCGGGAGCGATTCAGACGAAGAAATGGCCCTCGGCTCTCTCTTCAAGGAATCCACCTCTAGAAAAGAAGAAGAGACGAAGAACTGTGAGAATATTCAGCTGCGTAACCGTACGTTGCCTGAAAAGAATCTCGGACCCTCAAACAAAGGTTTGTGCAAGAAAGACAAGGGGAAGGAAAAAGTCTCTGAGGAGATTGCCCTCGATGATAGAGTCGCCGAAGAGCTCACAGTTAAGGACCCGCCTAAAAAGAACAAGGTGGATTACAATGTCCTAGCACATCTGAGGAAGATACCCTCGCAATTGAGTATTTGGATGCCCTTCGCCTATCTAAAGAGGCACGAGATTCCCTGATCAAGGCGTTTCAAGATCCCGACCAGTTTCAAGCCTTCCTTGCAGAAGAAAAGATGAAGGACGAGCTGGAAGAAGCCCACACAGCTGACATCATCTTCAGTGATGAAGACCTCCTTCTCGGAACGTGCGAGCACAACCGTCCGCTGTATGTAACCGGGTATTGTCACGATATCAAGATAGGGAAGATCCTGGTCAACAATGAGTCCTCCGTCAACCTTCTCAATGTAAGAGTGTTGAAGGAGATTTACATGAATGTGCAGCACTTGGCTTGGGATAAAATTACCATCTCCGGTTTTGACTCCCAATCATCACAAACACTCGGGTCTGTAATACTGGCATTACGCTTCGGGCTGCTCGTCACTGACATCAAGTTCCATGTTATTGACACCAAGACTTGCTACAACGCTTTGCTCGGCAGGCCTTGGTTATATGAGTACAACATCATCCCTTCTACACAGCATCAATGTATGAAGTACTTCAAGGACGGCCTAGAGTACACAGTTACAGGGGAGCTGAACCCATTCTTCATAAATGAAGTCCGCAAATATGAAGACGCCAAGTACTTCTTACCAGACTTCAAAGACATGGAAAGATGTCGCAAACCGGAGAATAAACAAAAAGCCATCGCCACTACCCCGATATTTGGGAGCAATACCGAGGAGGATGAAGAGATGGTCTACTCGGGACAATCCCAAGGCAACAGGCCAGGACTATCTACTCCTATTTTGGTCTTTGGCAGTGACTCTGAGGACGAGGCCAACGCAGTGTTCTCCGTCCGCCTGCCAATGCAGACCTTTGCTGGAGCTGAACAGAGTTTACAAATTACCATGGTTCCACAGCGGCATTACAAAGAACTTGATGCACTTGATACATACAGCGTGCAAGAGCTGCAGACCTTCTACGTCCCTCCTAAGCAAAGAGGTGAAAAGGCGATCCTTTTCTACCAATCCGCGGAGACTAAAGTGGAGAAAGAAGTCTGGCACAGTGCCGAACCTGCGCTCGACAGGTTTCAACCAATCCGTCTGCCCAAATACTACGTAGAGGGACTGAAAATGCTATTGAGATGCCAAGGCGTACCCTTCAAACAAACTGCTCGACAAACCCAGTTCTATAACAAGATTTGGGACATTCCCGGGACTCGGCGAATGATGCCCAACGGGAGAATGGAGATGACTGGCCTTGGATATGTTCGATCCAAGAAACGGGAGTGATTCCATGGCTGCCAAGTTATAAATGAATCCGTTGGAAAAGAGAATGTCTTTCCAGATAGCGCTAATATTGAAACAGAGCGAAATCCCGCCGTACGAATATCAAGTCCGTCATTCGAAGAGCAGATTAACAAGCAAATAAGGGAAGCGCGTCAAAAGGTTCGGGATGACCACAACCGCGAAATGGCCATTTACGAGAAAGCCAGGACGCAGTGTCTCATTCAGCAGGTTACGGAGGATGACGATGCCTTTCACCGTCAGCCCGCTGTGTGCTCTCATGGCAAGAAAAAAGCCCGATGTAAAAACAACAGTAAGGTGAAGAATGGGAATGACGCTAAAAAACAGTGAAGCGGATCCAAGAAGCTGCGCGATCGAGAAAAGGTCCGCTGGAATTCATCGCTGATGAAGAAGATGGTTCGGGAATACTCTTTCCCTCAAGACAAGACAAGAAAAATCTTCGACCTTGTCATGAAACATCAAATGATGGTGCTCCCGGAGTCTCAGCGCCCCGAACAAATAGACGAGGTCCATCACCCGGCTTATTGCTCCTATCACCGAGCAATAGGACATCCTCTTGAAGACTGCTTCACCTTCAAAAACTAGGTTGAAAACCAGTATCAGCAAGGCAAGTTTGCTCTATCTGACAGTTGGAGGCTAACCCCGCCACAAAAGCATGAGCTAAAATCAATCTATAGGGTGAGAATGGAACCAGAGCAACATCGGTCTTGGAAACGGACTCATACCTGCCACGTGATAACGTTCTCAAAGGAAGAGAGCATGAGAATATGGATGACCTCTCCCAATGATCCGCAAATGAAGATGAAGATGAGGCGATCTCAGAATTTCCACCAGCACCAAAGGAGTTGGAAAACGGGATACATACCACAGCAGACAATCTGAGGAAAATCGACTTGGGGACGGCAAACGAGCCAAGGCCAACGTTCATCAGCGAGCTAATGTTTGAAGAGTAGATGGCTACACTAAAAGATGTGCTTATGCAGTATAAAGAATGCTTCATATGAAACTATTCCGAGATGCCGGGACTAGACCCAAAAATTGCCATGCATAAACTGGCAATATCACCGGACGTCAAGCCAGTCAAACAAGCACCAATAAGAATGCGGCTCGAGCTTGAGATGAGTATCAATGCCGAAGTCAAGAAGCTAATCGACTCCGGCTTCATCCAAGAAGTTCAATACCCTGACTGGATCGCCAATATCATTCTGGTAATGAAGAAAAATGGGATATTACGCATCTGCGTAGATTTTCGGGATCTTAATAAAGCTTGTCCGAAGGATGACTTCCCAGTGCCTGTTTCCGAGCTGATGATCGATAACACATCCACCCATGAAGTCTTCTCCTTCATGGATAGATCTTCGGGGTATAATCAAATAAAGATGCATCCTAAAGACCAAAAGCACACTACTTTCCGGACTCCGCTGGGCGTATTCTGCTACAAAGTGATGCCCTTTGGTCTGAAGAATGTTGGCGCCACCTACCAGAGGGCCATGACAAAGATCTTCGATGACCTCATACACGAGATTGTCGAATGTTATATCAACGACCTCGTGGTTAAAAGCAAATCATATGAGGAGCACTGGGAGCATCTGAAGATAATGTTCCAGCGTCTTCGGAAATATAATCTGAAAATGAACCCTCTGAAATGCGTGTTTGGAGTATCCTCAGGCAAATTCCTAGGATTCATCATCCGACATCGAGGCATCCAAATAGACCCATTGAATATCAAGGAGATCATGGAAATGCCCATGCCAAGAACTCTCAAACAACTGCGATCTCTCCAAGGAAAGCTCGCGTATATCCGACGGTTCATAGCTAACCTTTCCGGAAAATGCCGCCCCTAAAGCCATCTAATGAAGAAGGGGACCCCGTTCATTTGGGATCGTAAATGCCAAAATGCGCTAGACGAAATCAAGCAATATCTGCAGAACCCGCCGGTACTGGCAGCTCCGGTCAAGGGAAAGCCCCTTATCCTGTACCCAACAGCCCTTAAAGGTTCTTTAGGCACGCTATGGGCACAAGAGAATGACCAGTGGAAGGAGAGAGCTCTCTACTATCTGAGTCGAGTCCTTCTGGGGGCAGAAAATAACTATTCCCCTATTGAAAAGCATTGCCTAGCACTGATCTTCCCGATAACGAAGATTCGACATTATGCCTTGGCATATGAGGTCCATCTCATATCAAAGGCAGATCCTCTCAAGTATTTGATGTCAATAGCCATACTAACGGGAAGGCTTGCCAAATGGGCCCTCCTCTTGATGGAGTTCTCGATAGTATATCGACCTCTCAAAGCAATAAATGGCCAGGCCATCGCCGACTTTCTCGCTGAGCATCCGATACCAGCTGATTCTCCCTTAAATTGCGAATTGTTAGATGAATATGCGTTCGACACAATCGACGGGGAGAAAGAAGGGAGTGATACCCGATGGGAACTCTACTTCGATGGGGCATCGTCTATGAAGAGGCGGAAGCAAAGCACCCCTATAATCAAAGCCGGAGTATACCTTATCTTTGTGACTCCATAAGGAGGGATAATGCGTTTTGCCCTTTCCTTAACGGAGCTAAGAAAAAACAACGAAGCAGAATATGAAACTTTGATAGCAGGTCTCGAGATCGCCATTGACATGAAAATCGAGAACCTCCTCATATATGGAGACTCCCAGCTAGTCGTTAGCCAAGTAAAGGGCGACTATCAGACGTGTAAGCCAAAATTGGTGAAATATGGCGAAAGAGTGCAGCAACTGCAATCTCAAATCCCCTCCTACGTCCTGGAAAGCATACCACGAGTGGAAAATAGCAAGGAAGATGCGTTAGCCAAACTCGCTAAAGAACTGGCTGACGAAAACCTCGATGACGTAAGGATCATTATACAAAGCCGCCGAATTCTCGCACCAGCAGAAATATCTCCAGAATCATCTGAAGAAAAGGAAGCGGCCGAACAAGCGGCATTCCAATTAAAGGATGAAGAAAAGGCGAAGGATTGGAGAGAAGTCTTTGTAGTCTACTTCAAATCTCATCACACGCCCGAAGACGCGTGGTCAAGACATCAGCTCATTAAATGAGCTCTATCCTTCTCCTTCATCAATGATACTCTATATAAGAGATCATTTGACAGTTTGTGGCTAAGATGCTTAGGACCGGAAGAAGCAAGGAAAGTTGTCCAAGAAACTCATGACGGACTTTGCGGTTCACATCAAGTCGGGCCAAAGATGAAGCTGAAGATCAAAAGAATGGGTTATTATTGGCCCACGATGATTCAGGACTGCCTTGAATATGCGAAGCAGTGTCACTCGTGCCAAATTCATGAGGACTTCATTCACCAGCATCCGAATCCGCTATACCCAACATTGGCTAGCTGGCCATTCGAAATGTTGGGAACCGATATAATCGGGTCTATCGAACCAGCATCATCCAAGGGACATCGGTTCATACTAGCAACAACCGATTACTTCTCTAAGTGGGCAGAAGAAATATCGCTAAGAGAGGTGAAGACGGAGAACATCCTCCATTTCTTCAAGGCACATGTCATCTACCGGTTCGGCACTCCGCAACGGATTATCTTGAATAACGGGCCAGCCTACAGAAGCCATAAGATCAACCGCTTCGCACAGCAGCATAAAATATATTGGAGATGCTCGTCAGTCTATATCTCCCGAGCTAACGGTCTAGCTGAGGCTTTCAACAAGACCTTGACGAAGATCATAAAGAAGACGATGTCCAGAAACAGAAAGGATTGGCACAAGAGATTGCATGAAGCTCTCTGGGCTTATCGGACAAGGTTCAAGATGGCCACGAATACAACGCCATTCGTGTTGGTATTCAGAATAGAATCGGTTCTCCCCTTAGAGATAGAACTACCCTCTCTACGAGTAGCAGTTCGATACGAGCTGATGGATGAAGAAAATGCCCATCTTCGGTTTGATGAGCTCAATGCCCTCGATGAAACTCGTCTCATGGCGCAGCAAAACATGGAAGCTTACAAAGCAAGGATGACGCGCTCATACGAAAGACTGACTAGGACGAGAACATTCCACCAAGGCGAACTCGTGTTAGTCGTAAACAGACCTATGATCCCCAATCGTGCCAAACGGGGGAAATTCGAGCCAAACTACAAAAGTACGTATATCATAAACAAGGTCTACCAAGGTGGGGCCTACTTTGTCACGACCCAAAGTTTGGATGTGACCGACACTTAGATTTTATAATATCTAAAGATATACACACAGTCCAAGTAAGCCGAAAACCAAGATCAAAATCCTTTTTGCGGAATTCTTTATAGAGAAATTTAGTTTAAGTAAAATCACAGTTTATGAAGTTAAAATATTAAACAAGTATAAAGTTTTAAGTTTGGTTGCATCCCTAGTTGGGATCAACAATATCAATAGTGGAGACAAGTATTCAGGAGTATACGATATCAATAAAAATTTCAAATAAGTAAAAGAAATAACAATTTATAGAACTAAACCATCTCATCTGTCAAATAATATACATATAACCATCTCTCACTCTAAGTCATATACAGGTCTGATGGAGATTTTCTTGATACAAATACAATATCAAAAGAGAAGGTTACTACATATGTAACCCACCTATCAAAAGATGTGAAAAAACTGCAAAAAGTGGGGCTGCACTGCTACTGACCATCCACTCTACCCCTGCAAGGAACTGTGGCACAACGGGGGTGAGTTGCCAACTCAGTGAATATAACTAACATATAAAGGTAAATAATGTAAATAGGACGATCACAACTAACTGAGATGAGAGCAAATAGGATGTACAATAATATATGGAAAGTATGAATCTGTACTACAATTCAAATAACCAAAACAGAAATCTCATCATTCATTATCAACAATTTCATATTTCCGTGTCCATCATCGACACAAAACTTTCATTTCTCCCAGGCATCATTCCTCGAACGATCATGTAATCAACAAAGTCCACCATGTATCCAACTGTATTTCCACCGACTCGGTCTGGATAAAACTGTAAATCCGTAACCGAATACCCACCGACTCGGTTCGGAATAAAACTACAAATCCATAACCGTATACCCACCGACTCGGTTCGGAATAAGACCAAATCATAAAACATCTCAGGGTGGACATGTCACATCAATCATGAAAATCACTGGATTTATGTAATAGTATTCAAAACTCAAAACCAAAAATCCTCAATAATACAATTACCTCTTATATCAACATATAATACTCTAATAATGAATCCTGATATTAATGATGCAATTTACTACTGTTATTGGTGTTTAAAATATGATATGAATCATTCTTAACAAGAATTTTACTTAGTGTAAAAGTGACATGGTAATATCGACGAGGTGTGTGTAACATGTAAGATGTGCACGTGGCATAACTCGTCGATACTTGTGCAGTGTCCTAGCAACTAAGCAAGGTATATGCAAATATGGATGCAAATTATCGATTTAGCATACTAAAGTAAAGCATTTAATTAAATAAAACTACGGGCGTAACACGCCATCTTTACAAAATTCCCCGGTAGATGTTTAGTCTACTCACCGGAAAACGTCGTATCTACTCAGGAATTGCCAATCCTTTTCCTTTTCTCGCTGCTTCCGAAAATCCCGTATTTGAATCTAACATCACAATTTAACTTATATAAGGACACGGCTACTCCGACATGACGGAAATGAAAAACACCCGTTCCCACGTACTAGTTATATTGTATACGACTATATCAAGCTATCATACACTTAACCTTACTGGATTTTAACCCAAACCTGTATCGCGACAGAAAACAGTTCGCGATACGCTTTAACCGTGTCATATTTTGGTTTCTTAGATAACTTTTCCGATATAAGCTTCCAGATTTCATATACAGCTGAAATAACTTATTTAAATAATACCAAAATAGCCAAAACCATACACAGAAACCTACCCAACAAGTCAAAACCACCTAGCTTCCTACAAATCCGGCGACGCCGGAATTTCAATATGAGTCGCCGGCCTAATTCCGATCCCCTGGTTTCGTGTTCCTATGGTTTGGTCTAGGTTCAACATACATCATTTTATCACTGTTTTGTTAAGTTTATTTTTATCTAAACTAAAGCAGATTCAAACAGAGCCTAGTTGTATCTAAAATAAGATATTCGAGACAACTTTTGATTTCAAAGTTACACTACTAACAGAATTAATTCCTACTGTCATTAAGGATTTACCCACAATAATTTATTGGAATAACACCCTCCAAGATGCTAAGCCCCCTTGTCCTTGCTTGATGGTGAGGAAATCCTAGAACTTAGCTTTTCTTCTCCTTTCCCTTGTTCTTCCTTATTTGTTCTTGATTTATTTTTCTTTCCTTAAATTTTCAGATTTTTAATTAACTAACTGATCTGAACAAGGTTTATATATGGTGAAGGGAAGAAGGAGGTGGTAGTAGGAGGTGTCAATGAATTAGATGTGCCCTCTACATGCAAGGAGGAGGTGTTGGTGTGTGTGTGCGCATGCAAGGAAGAGGTGTCATACCTTATCTCTTAATTTTTTTTATTTTAATTAGCAATTAAAATTCTGAACTAAAAGGTTTTCTACCCTTTTTCATTTATACCCTTGACAAATTTCCATTTGCACAAGAAACTTAAACTTTACCTAGAAACTCTTCACAACTTAAGTTATTATAAAATACTCATTTTATTGAAATGAAGCTAAAATTCACCTTAAAACCCTTATAACTTATTTATGTTGCATACTTAAGTTTTTATTTAATTTGTTTTACAAACATCTTATGAAATTGTCCTATTTGGTTTTAAAAACTTTTTAATTTGGCACTTTATGATTTAATTAATTAATTTTATTTATTTCTAAAATTTCAGAATGCTACAATATTCCCCCCTTAAGAAAATTCGGTCCCCGAATTTAAAATTAACTAGACATACATTCAAAAAGATGTGGAAATTTCTTTCGCATCGCATCCTCGGTCTCCCAAGTAATTTCCTCGCGGTCCTTTCTTTGCCAAAGAACCTTTACAGACGGAAGTACCTCGATCTTAGTTTCTTTGCCTGTCTGTCTAGAATAACGACTGGCTGCACTGTGTAGGATAAATCCGGCTCAAGCTGTAAGGTCTGATGCTGGATCGCCTGTAAAGGATCGTGAAAATACTTGCGAAGCATCAAAACATGAAACACCGGATGCACGTCGGGAAAACTCGGTGGAAGTGCTAAACGATAAGCTACAACACCCACTTTCTCCAGAATCTCGTAAGGTCCGACATACCTGGGGCTGAGCTTCCCTTTCTTTCCGAAATGCATCACACCTTTCATCGGAGACACTCGAAAGAACACATGATCTCCCACCTGAAACTCGAGTCTACGACGTCGTCGATCTGCATAGGATTTCTGTCTGCATTGGGCCGCCCTCATTCTGTCCCGTATCAATTGAATCTTCTTTGTAGTCTCCTGTACTATCTGCGGTCCCAAAATGCTACTCTCGCTCAGTTCTGTCCAGCAAACGGGTGATCGACATTTTCTTCCATACAAAGCTTCAAAGGGTGCCATCTGGATCGTCTCCTGAAAACTGTTGTTGTACGAGAATTCTATCAAAGATTAGTGGCGATCCCAACTACCCCCGAAATCCAGGCTACAAACCCGAAGCATATCCTCTAGTGTCTAAATGGTCCGCTCCGACTGACCATCTGTTTGTGGGTGAAAAGCCGTACTAAAGCTCAATCGTTTGCCAAGAGCTTCTTGAAGTTTCTGCTATAGCCTGCTAGTAACTGGGTACCCCTATCTGAAACTATGCATGTTGGAACTCCATGCAGACGTACAATCTCATCGATATAAATCTGAGCATACTGTGCAAACCCATACGTCGTCTTCACTGGAATAAAATGAGCTGCCTTTGTCAATCTATCTATAATCACCCAAATGGAATCATACCCTCTGCTAGTCCTGGGTAGACCCACCACGAAATCCATGGAAATCTGTTCCCATTTCCACTCTGGAATGGGCAAGAGCTGCAACTCTCCGGCTGGCCTCTGGTGTTCTGCCTTGACTTGCTGACAAGTCAAGCATCTCGACACAAACTCCGCAACATCCCTCTTCATTCCTTCCCACCAATAAACATCCTTCAGATCATGATACATCTTGGTGGAACCAGGATGAATACTGTATGCTGATCTATGAGCCTCCTCTAAGATCTCACGTCTCAATCTGCCAGAAGCTGGTACACAAAGACGAGTCCTAAAGCATAATACTCCACGATCATCAATTACAAACTCCGATCCCCTGCCCTGCCTAACCTGATCCATAATCTCTGATATACGAGCATCTGCGGGCTGTGTCTCTCGAATACGATCAAATAACTGAGGTCGGGTGCGAACATGTGCTAGCTGTCCTCCTATCGGAGTGAACTCAAACTGTATACGACTATCACATAAAATCTGCCAATCTGTAGAAGACTGTCTCTGCAAGGTGCGCAAATGAGATAAGCTACCTCCAGGTCTTCGACTCAAAGCATCTGCTACAACATTTGCCTTGCCTGGATGATACAAGATCTCACAATCGTAATCTTTCACCAGTTCCATCCATCTGCGCTGCCTTAGGTTCAGATCCCTCTGCTGAAAAATATACTTTAAGCTCTTATGATCTGTGAAGATTTGGGACGACTCTCCATACAAGTAATGTCTCCAAATCTTCAAAGCGAATACCACAACAGCCATCTCTAGATCATGAGTAGGGTAGTTCTGGTCGTGCCTCTTCAACTGTCGAGAAGCATAAGCTACAACTCTGCCGTGCTGCATCAACACACAGCCTAAACCCACTCTAGAGGCATCACAATACACAACAAAGCCACCTGACCCAGAAGGTAATGATAATACAGGTGCAGTTGTCAAGCGAGTCTTCAACTGCTGGAAACTCTGCTCATATGCATCTGTCCAAAGAAAGGGAACCTTCTTCCTAGTCAATCCGGTCAACGGTGCAGCTATTCGAGAAAAATCCTGCACAAAGCGTCGGTAATAACCTGCCGACCTAAGAAACTGCGAATCTCTGTAACTGACACAGGTCTGGGCCAGTGCTTCACTGCTTCGATCTTCTTTGGGTCCATACGTATTCCCTCTCTCGTGACCACGTGACCCAAGAACTCCACACTGTCTAGCCAAAAGGCACACTGGGAGAATTTTGCAAACAACTGATGCTCCTTCAAGGTATGCAACGTAATACGCAAATGCTGCTCATACTCCTCTCTACGCCGGGTATAAACGAGAATGTCATCAATGAATACTATAAAAAACTGATCAAGAAAGGACCTGAAGATACGGTTCATCGTATCCATAGAAGCTGTTGGAGCGTTGGTGAGTCCGAACGACATCACCAGAAATTCATAGTGCCCATATCTTGTGCGAAACGCAGTCTTCGGAATATCGTCCTTCCGAACTCTCAACTGGTGATATCCCGACCACAAATCAATCTTCGAGAAGTAACCAGCTCCCTACAACTGATCGAATAAGTCATCTATACGTGGTAGTGGATACCTGTTTCGCACAGTGACGCGATTCAGCTGTCGGTAGTCGATGCACAGTCTCATACTACCGTCCTTCTTCTTTACAAATAAGACAGGAGCTCCCCATGACGACACACTAGGACGCACAAGTCCTCTATCTAACAACTCTTGCAACTGATTTTTGAGTTCCTTCAACTCCGTCGGTGCCATACGATATGGTGGTATAGAAATAGGCCCCGCACCCGGAATCAAGTCGATGCAAAATTCAATATCACGATCGGATGGCAATCCTGGTAATTCAGCAGGAAACACATCCGGAAATTCTCGTGCGATCGGAACCTGGTCCAATGGAATCTCAGCGACCCCTAAGTCCTGAACAAAAGTCAAGTACCCATGACAACCCTTCTTCAAGTGTCGTCCCGCACAAAGAGCAGAAATCATGTTGGCAGGAGTTATATTACAATCCTCCTTCACAACAGACATCGGTTCACCTAGAAAAAAAAATCTAACCGCTTTCCCACGACAATCTACATAGGCATGACAAGCGGCCAACCAATCCATACCGAGAAGTATATCAAGGTCTAGCATATCCAGGAGAATCAGATCAACTAGCGAATCTCTATCACCAATATGTACAGAACATGATCTGAATACGTGTCGAGCTATAAAAAAATCTCCCACCGGAGTAATCACTACCAATGGTAAATCTAACAATGACGACTGTTTCCCCAAAGAAAGTGCAAAGCGTGAAGATACATAAGAATGTGTAGAACCGGGATCAAATAAAATATGTTCATCTAGTGAACATACTGCAAGAGTACCTGTCACAACTGCATTTGATGCCTGGGCATCCTGTGGAGTCAGCGCAAAAACCCGTGCCTGGCCCCTGCCCACAGCCTGTCGTCCTCTACCTCTATCTCCTTGACTTCTCTGAGATCGTCCTGCAAAACCTCGACCTCGTGGTGCAATCGTCTGGCGTGTAGGGCCAACTGGGGAGGAAGTAAAGCCATCGGTGTAGAAGGTGGAGGGGGTAAAGCAAGCTGTGGAGTAACAGCCCCGCTATAACGTGTACACCCTCTAGCCGTATGCCCAGGAAGCCCGCAATTATAACATGCAAGTGGGGTCCCCTGATCATCGGGGTATGAACTGAACATCTGGCCTTGAGTCTAACCTCGTCCCAAACTGCGGCCTAGAGTATATCTTCTTCTACCTCCGCCAAACTGTCTAGCCATTGGCCCGGTCGGCCTACTTCTCTTTGGCTCCGGAACAACCACTGCCTCTCCCAACTGCTCCTCTACTCGTATTGCTGCATCCATGGCCTGTGCATACGTATCAAAATGCTGGGATCCTATAGCTAAATACAACTGCGTGTCCAGACTCCTTAGGAACCTCTTCACCCGAAGTTCCTCCGTAGGTACTAAGTATGGAGCATAGCGTGACAACTGGGTGAATCGTAAGTCATAATCTGCCACTGACATACTCACCGATTTCCGCAATGCTTCAAAACTGCTAGCTCTAGCGTCCCTCACACTCTGTGGAAGAAATCAAGCAAGAAAGACCTCAGAAAACTCGGTCCACAACACCGGAGGAAGACCCGTAGCTCGTCCTCTCTCCATCGACTCACACCACTCCTGTGCAAGTCCCTCTAAACGAAAGCAAGTCAGCTCAACTGACTTTGCAGCAGAACATCGCAATAATCTGCCAATCCTCGCCATCCTATCAAGAAAGGACCGAGGATCCTCCGCTACATCGGTCCCTGTAAATACCGGAGGCTTCAACCTCATAAACTCTGCAAGCGATACCTCCATCACTCCCGTATCTACAAGCGCTACCGTCTGCGAAGGCTGTACCTCGGACTCTGCCACGGTCGGTGTCGGATCCTGCCTCAATACTCGACTGGCCTCAGCTAACTGTCCTACCACTCGCTGCAATCCTAACATGCCCTCCTCTATCCTAGTCATGCGATCTGGAGGAGGAGGATCAACATGCTCATGCACCACCGGAACGTCCGGTGTACCGGTCACCGTCACAGGAGGACTCGCCCTAGCTGCATCTCTGGCTGCGGCTCACCTAGACCGCATAGCCATAGCAACTGGAACAAGAACGAGAGTTGATAAGGTTTATGAATAGGAACAATCAATAACGGAGAATCAAAGGAAGGACAATTCAAGACATACATCCTAAGGTTAATTAGGCTGAGTGTGGTAACGTAAATATGCCGCGGAACATACGTACGGTACTGCACGCATCCCAATTCACCTACTCCATCAAACCAAAGGTCACCCTAAATCATGGACTCACGTCAACTTATCTTAACTCCCTACTCGATTCCGTAAGATTAATCCTAAGCCCTGATACCAAATTTGTCAAGACTCAAACTTTGGATGTGACCGGCACTTAGATTGTATAATATCTAAAGATTTACACACAGTCCAAGTAAGCCGAAAACCAAGATCAAAATCCTTTTTGCGGAATTCTTTATATAGAAATTTAGTTTAAGTAAAATCACAGTTTATGAAGTTAAAATATTAAACAAGTATAAAGTATTAAGTTTGGTTGCATCCCTAGTTGGGATCAACAATATCAATAGTGGAGACAAGTATTCAGGAGTATACGATATCAATAAAAATTTCAAATAAGTAAAAAAGAAATAACAATTTATAGAACTAAACCATCTCATCTGTCAAATAATATACATATAACCATTTCTCACTCTAAGTCATATACAGGTCTGATGGAGATTTTTTAGATACAAATACAATACCAAAAGAGAAGGTTACTATATATGTAACCCACCTATCAAAAGATGTGAAAAAGCTGCAAAAAGTGGGGCTACACTGCTACTGACCGTCCACTCTACCCCTGCAAGGAACTGTGGCACAACGGGGGTGAGTTGCCAACTCAGTGAATATAACTAACATATAACGGTAAATAATGTAAATATGACGATCACAATAAACTGAGATGAGAGCAAGTAGAATATACAATAGTATATGGAAAGTATGAATATGTACTACAATTCAAATAACCAAAACTGAAACCCCATCATTCATTATCAACAATTTCATATTTCCGTGTCCATCATCGACACAAAACTTTCATTTCTCCCAGGCATCATTTCTCGAACGATCCTGTAATAAACAAAGTCCACCATGTATCCAACTGTATCCCCACCGACTGAGTCTGGATAAAACTGTAAATCCGTAACCGTATACCTACCGACTCGGTTTGGAATAAAATTACAAATCCATAACCGTATACCCACCGACTCGGTTCGGAATAAGACCAAATCATAAAACATCTCAGGGTGGACATGTCATATCAATCATGAAAATCACTGGATTTATGTAATAGTATTCAAAACTCAAAACCAAAAATCCTCAATAATACAATTACCTCTTATATCAACATAGAATACTCCAATAATGAATCCTGATGTTAATGATGCAATTTACTACTGTTATTGGTGTTTAAAATATGATATGAATCATTCTTAACAAGAATTTTTCTAAGTGTAAAAGTGACATGGTAATATCGACGAGGTGTGTGTAACATGTAAGATGTGCACGTGGCATAACTCGTCGATACTTGTGCAGTGTCCTAGCAACTAAGCAAGGTATATGTGAATATGGATGCAAATTATTGATTTAGCATACTAAAGTAAAGCATTTAATTAAATAAAACTACGGGCGTAACACGCCATCTTTACAAAATTCCCCGGTAGATGTTTAGTCTACTCACCGGAAAACGTCGTATCTACTCAGGAATTGCCAATCCTTTTCCTTTCCTCGCTGCCTCCAAAAATCTCGTATTTGAATCTAACATCACAATTTAACTTATATAAGGAAACGGCTACTCCGACATGACGGAAATGAAAAACACTCGTTCCCACGTACTAGTTATATTGTATACGACTATATCAAGCTATCATACACTTAACCTTACTGGATTTTAACCCAAACCTGTATCGCGACAGAAAACAGTTGGCGATACGCTTTAACCGTGTCATATTTTGGTTTCTTATATAACTTTTCCGATAAAAGCATCCAGATTTCATATACAGCTGAAACAACTTATTCAAATAATACCAAAATAGCCAAAACCATACATAGAAACCTATCCAACAAGTCAAAACCACCTAGCTTCCTACAAATCCGGCGACGCCGGAATTTCAATATGAGTCGCCGGCCTAATTCCGATCCCCTGGTTTCGTGTTCCTATGGTTTGTTCTAGGTTCAACATACATCATTTTAGCACTGTTTTGTTAAGTTTATTTTTATCTAAACTAAAGCAGATTCAAATAGAGCCTAGTTGTATCTAAAATACGATATTCGTGGCAACTTTTGAATTCAAAGTTACACTACTAACAGAATTAATTCCTACTGTGATTAAGGATTTACCTATAATAATTTGTTGGAATAACACCCTCCAAGATGCTAAGCCCCCTTGTCCTTGCTTGATGGTGAGGAAATCCTAGAACTTAGCTTTTCTTCTCCTTTCCCTTGTTCTTCCTTATTTGTTCTTGATTTATTTTTCTATGCTTAAATTTTCAGATTTTTAATTAACTAACTGATCTGAACAAGGTTTATATATGGTGAAGGGAAGAAGGAGGTGGTAGTAGGAGGTGTCAATGAATTAGATGTGCCCTCTTCATGCAAGGAGGAGGTGTTGGTGTGTGTGTGTACATGCAAGGAAGAGGTGTCATAACTTATCTCTTAATTTTTTTAATTTTAATTAGCAATTAAAATTCTGAACTAAAAGGTTGTCTACCCCTTTTTCATTTATACCCTTGACAAATTTCCATTTGCACAAGAAACTTAAACTTTACCTAGAAACCCTTCACAACTTAAGTTATTGTAAAACACTCATTTTATTAAAATGAAGCTAAAATTCACCTTAAAACCCTTATAACTTATTTATGTTGCATACTTAAGTTTTTATTTAATTTGTTTTACAAACATCTTATGAAATTGTCCTATTTGGTTTTAAAAACTTTTTAATTTGGCACTTTATGATTTAATTAATTAATTTTATTTATTTCTAAAATTTCAGAATGCTACAATATTCCCCCCTTAAGAAAATTCGGTCCCCAAATTTAAAATTAACTAGGCATACATTCAAAAAGATGTGGAAATTTCTTTCGCATCGCATCCTCGGTCTCCTGAGTAATTTCCTCGCAGTCCTTTCCTTGCCAAAGAACCTTTACAGACGGAAGTACCCTCGATCTTAGTTTCTTTGCCTGTCTGTCTAGAATAGCGACTGGCAGCACTATGTAGGATAAATCCGGCTCAAGCTATAAGGTCTGATGCTGGATCGCGTGTGAAGGATCGTGAAGATACTTGCGAAGCATCGAAACGTGAAACACCGGATGCACGTCGGGAAAACTCGGTGGAAGTGCTAAACGATAAGCTACAGCACCCACTCTCTCCAGAATCTCGTAAGGTCCGACATACCTCGGGCTGAGCTTCCCTTTCTTCCCGAAATGCATCACACCTTTCATCGGAGACACTCGAAGGAACACATGATCTCCCACCTGAAACTCGAGTCTACGACGTCGTCGATCTGCATAGGATTTCTGTCTGCACTGGGCCGCCCTCATTCTGTCCCGTATCAATTGAATCTTATCTGTAATCTCTTGTACTATATGCGGTCCTAAAATGCTACTCTCGCTCAGTTCTGTCCAGCAAACGGGTGATCGACATTTTCTTCCATACAAAGCTTTAAAGGGTGCCATCTGGATCGTCTCCTGAAAACTGTTGTTGTACGAGAATTCTATCAAAGGTAAGTGACGATCCCAACTACCCCCGAAATCCAGGCTACAAGCCCGAAGCATATCCTCTAGTGTTTGAATGGTCCGCACCGACTGACCATCTGTTTGTGGGTGAAAAGCCGTACTAAAGCTCAATCGTGTGCCAAGATCTTCTTGAAGTTTCTGCCATAACCTGCTAGTAAACTGGGTACCCCTATCTGAAACTATGCATGTCGGAACTCCATGCAGACGTACAATCTCATCGATATAAATCTGAGCATACTGTGCAAACCCATACGTCGTCTTCACTGGAATAAAATGAGCTACCTTTGTCAATCTATCTATAATCACCCAAATGGATTCATACCCTCTGCTAGTCGTGGGTAGACCCACCACGAAATCCATGGAAATCTGTTCCCATTTTCACTCTGGAATGGGCAAGGGCTGCAACTCTCCGGCTGGCCTCTGGTGTTCTGCCTTGACTTGCTGACAAGTCAAGCATCTCGACACAAACTCCGCAACATCCCTCTTCATTCCTTCCCACCAATAAACATCCTTCAGATCATGATACATCTTGGTGGAACCAAGATGAATACTGTATGCTGATCTATGAGCCTCCTCTAAGATCTCACGTCTCAATCCGCCAGAAGCTGGTACATAAAGACGAGTCCTAAAGCGTAATACTCTACGATCATCAATTACAAACTCCGATCCCCTGCCCTGCCTAACCTGATCCATAATCTCTGATATACGAGCATCTGCGGGCTGTGTCTCTCGAATACGATAAAATAACTGAGGTCGGGTGCGAACATGTGCTAGCTGTCCTCCTATCGGGGTGAACTCAAACTGTATACGACTATCACATAAAATCTGCCAGTCTGTAGAAGACTGTCTCTGCAAGGTGCGCAAATGAGATAAGCTACCTCCAGGTCTTCGACTCAAAGCATCTGCTACAACATTTGCCTTGCCTGGATGATACAAGATCTCACAATCGTAATCTTTCACCAGTTCCATCCATCTGCGCGACCTTAGGTTCAGATCCCTCTGCTAAAAAAATATACTTTAAGCTCTTATGATCTATGAAGATTTGGCACGACTCTCCATACAAGTAATGTCTCCAAATCTTCAATGTGAATACCACAGCAACCATCTCTAGATCATGAGTGGGGTAGTTCTGTTCGTGCCTCTTCAACTGTCGAGAAGCATAAGCTACAACTCTGCCGTGCTGCATCAACACATAGCCTAAACCCACTCTAGAGGCATCACAATACATAACAAAGCCACCTGACCCAGAAGGTAATGATAATACAGGTGCAGTCGTCAAGCGAGTCTTCAACTGCTGGAAACTCTGCTCATATGCATCTGTCCAAGGAAAGGGAACCTCCTTCCTAGTCAATCCGGTCAACGGTGCAGCTATTCGAGAAAAATCCTGCACAAAGCGTCGGTAATAACCTGCCAGACCTAAGAAACTACGAATCTCTGTAACTGACACAGGTCTGGGCCAGTGTCGCACTGCTTCGATCTTCTTTGGGTCCATACGTATCCCCTCTCTCGTGACCACGTGACCCAAGAACTCCACGCTGTCTAGCCAAAAGGCACACTTGGAGAATTTTGCAAACAGCTGATGCTCCTTCAAGGTCTGCAGCGTAATATGCAAATGCTGCTCGTGCTCCTCTCTACTCCGGGAATAAACGAGAATGTCATCAATGAATACTATAATAAACTGATGAAGAAAAGACCTGAAGATACAGTTCATCATATCCATAAAAGCTGCTGGAGCGTTGGTGAGTCCGAACGACATCACCAGAAATTCATAATGCCTATATCTTGTGCGAAACACAGTCTTCGGAATATCGTCCTTCCGAACTCTCAACTGGTGATACCCCAACCGCAAATCAATCTTCGAGAAGTAACCAGCTCCCTGCAACTGATCGAATAAGTCATCTATACGTGGTAGTGGATACATGTTTCGCACAGTGATGCGATTCAGCTGTCGGTAGTCGATGCACAGTCTCATACTACTGTCCTTCTTCTTTACAAATAAGACAGAAGCTCCCCATGGAGACACACTAGGACGCACAAGTCCTCTATCTAACAACTCTTGCAACTGACTTTTGAGTTCCTTCAACTCCGTCGGTGCCATATGATAGGGTGGTATAGAAATAGGCCCCGCACCCGAAATCAAGTCGATGCAAAATTCAATATCACGATCGGGTGGCAATCTTGGTAATTCAGCAGGAAACACATCCGGAAATTCTCGTGCGATTGGAACCTGGTCCAATGGAATCTCAGCGACCCCTAAGTCCTGAACAAAAGCCAAGAACCCATGACAACTCTTCTTCAAGAGTCGTCCCGCACAAAGAGCAGAAATCATGTTGGCAGGAGTTATATTACAATCCCCCTGCACAACAGACATCGGTTCACCTGGAAAACAAAATCTAACCGCTTTCCCACGACAATCTATATAGGCATGACAAGCGGCCAACCAATCCATACCGAGAAGTATATCAAAGTCTAGCATATCCAGGAGAATCAGATCAACTAGCGAATCTCTATCACCAATATGTACAGAACATGATCTGAATACGTGTCGAGCTATAAAAGAATCTCCCACCGGAGTAATCACTACCAACGGTAAATCTAACAAAGACGACTCTTTCCCCAAAGTAAGTGCAAAGCGTGAAGATACATAAGAATGTGTAGAACCGGGATCAAATAAAATATGTGCATCTAGTGAACATACTGCAAGAGTAC
Organism: Agapanthus africanus; assembly: GCA_030015575.1. Classification (NCBI taxonomy): domain Eukaryota; kingdom Viridiplantae; phylum Streptophyta; class Magnoliopsida; order Asparagales; family Amaryllidaceae; genus Agapanthus; species Agapanthus africanus. The sequence goes on along the minus strand of JASDDO010000014.1, from coordinate 640,472,981 downwards.
CTGTCACAACTGCATTTGATGCCTGGGCATTCTGTGGAGTCAGCGCAAAAACCCGTGCCTGGCCCCTGCCCGCATCCTGTCGTCCTCTACCTCTATCTCCTCGACCTCATTGAGATCGTTCTGCAAAGCCTCGACCTCGTGGTGCAACCGTCTAGCGTGTAGGGCCAACTGGGGGAGGAAGTAAAGCCATCGGCGTAGAAGGTGGAGGGGTTAAAGCAACCTGTGGAGTAACAGTCCCGCAATAACGTGTACACCCTCTAGCCGTATGCCCTGGAAGCTCGCAATTATAACATTTAAGTGGGGTCCCCTGATCATCGGGGTATGAACTGAACATCTGGCCTTGAGTCCAACCTCGTCCCAAACTGCGGCCTGGAGTATATCTTCCTCTACCTCTACCAAACTGTCTAGCCATTGACCCGGTCAGCCTACTCCTCTTTGGCTCCGGAACAACCACTGCCTCTCTCAACCGCTCCTCTACTCGTATTGTTGCATCCATGGCCTGCGCATACGTATCAAAATGCTGGGAGCCTATAGCTAAATACAACTGCGTGTCCAGACTCCTTAGGAACCTCTTCACCCGAAGTTCCTCCGTAGGTACTAAGTATGGAGCATAGCGCGACAACTGGGTGAATCGTAAGACATAATCTGCCACTGACATAATCGCCGATTTCCGCAACGCTTCAAAACTGCTAGCTCTATCGTCCCTTACACTCTGTAGAAGAAATCTAGCAAGAAAGACCTCAGAAAACTCGGTCCACAACATCGGAGGAAGACCCGTAGCCCGTCCTCTCTCCATCGACTCACACCACTCCTGTGCAAGTCCCTCTAAACGAAAGCTAGTCAGCTCAACTGACCTCGCAGCAGAACATCGCAATGATCTGCCAATCCTCGCTATCCTATCAAGAAAGGACTGAGGATCCTCTGCTACATCGGTCCCTGTAAATACCGGAGGCCTCAACCCCATAAACTCTGCAAGCGATACCTCCATCACTCTCGTATCTACAAGTGCTACCGTCTGCGTAGGCTGTACCTCGGACTCTGCCACGGTCGGTGTCGGATCCTGCCTCAATACTCGAGTGGCCTCAGCTAACTGTCCTACCACTCGATGTAATCCTAACATGCCCTCCTCTATCCTAGTCATGCGATCTGGAGGAGGAGGATGAACATGCTCATGCACCGTCGAAACGTCCGGTGTACCGGTCACCGTCACAGGAGGACTCGCTCTAGCTGCATCTCTGGCTGCGGCTCGCCTAGCCCGTGTAGCCATAGCAACTGGAACAAGAACGAGAGTTGATAAGGTTTATGAATAGGAACAATCAATAACGGAGAATCAAAGGAAGGACAATTCAAGACATACATCCTAAGGTTAATTAGGCTGAGTGTGGTAACGTAAATATGCCGCGGAACATACGTACGGTACTGCACGCATCCTAATTCACCTACTCCCTCAAACCAAAGGTCATCCTAAATCACGGACTCACGTCAACTTATCTTAACTCCCTACTCGATTCCGTAAGATTAATCCTAAGCTCTGATACCAATTTTGTCACGACCCAAAGGTTGGATATGACCGGCACTTAGATTGTATAATATCTAAAGATATACACACAGTCCAGGTAAGCCGAAAACCAAGATCAAAATCCTTTTTGCGGAATTCTTTATATGGAAATTTAGTTTAAGTAAAATCACAGTTTATGAAGTTAAAATATTAAACAAGTATAAAGTGTTAAGTTTGGTTGCATCCCTAGTTAGGATCAACAATATCAATAGTGGAGACAAGTATTCAGGAGTATACGATATCAATAAAAATTTCAAATAAGTAAAAGAAATAACAATTTATAGAACTAAACCATCTCATCTGTCAAATAATATACATATAACCATCTCTCAGTCTAAGTCATATACAGGTTCGATGGAGATTTTCTAGATACAAATACAATACCAAAAGAGAAGGTTACTACATATGTAACCCACCTATCAAAAGATGTGAAAAAGCTGCAAAAAGTGGGGCTGCACTGCTACTGACCGTCCACTCTACCTCTGCAAGGAACTGTGGCACAACGGGGGTGAGTTGCCAACTCAGTGAATATAACAAACATATAACGGTAAATAATGTAAATATGACGATCACAACTAACTGAGATGAGAGCAAGTAGGATGTACAATAATATATGGAAAGTATGAATCTGTACTACAATTCAAATAACCAAAACTGAAATCTCATCATTCATTATCAACAATTTCATATTCCCGTGTCCATCATCGACACAAAACTTCCATTTCTCCCAGGCATCATTCCTCGAACGATCATGTAATCAACAAAGTCCACCATGTATCCAACTGTATTTCCACCGACTCAGTCTGGATAAAACTGTAAATCCGTAACCGTATACCCACCGACTCGGTTCGGAATAAAACTACAAATCCATAACCGTATACCCACCGACTCGGTTCGGAATAAGACCAAATCATAAAATATCTCAGGGTGGACATGTCACATCAATCATGAAAATCACTGGATTTATGTAATAGTATTCAAAACTCAAAACTAAAAATCCTCAATAATACAATTACCTCTTATATCAACATAGAATACTCCAATAATGAATCCTGATGTTAATGTTGCAATTTACTACTGTTATTGGTGCTTAAAATATGATATGAATCATTCTTAACAAGAATTTTACTAAGTGTAAAAGTGACATGGTAATATCAACGAGGTGTGTGTAACATGTAAGATGTGCACGTGGCATAACTCGTCGATACTTGTGCAGTGTCCTAGCAACTAAGCAAGGTATATGTGATATGGATGCAAATTATCGATTTAGCATACTAAAGTAAAGCATTTAATTAAATAAAACTACGGGCATAACACGCCGTCTTTACAAAATTCCCCGGTAGATGTTTAGTCTACTCACCGAAAAACGTCGTATCTACTCAGGAATTGCCAATCATTTTCCTTTCCTCGCTGCCTCCGAAAATCCCGTATTTGAATCTAACATCAAAATTTAACTTATATAAGGAAACGGCTACTCCGACATGACGGAAATGAAAAACACTCGTTCCCACGTACTAGTTATATTGTATACGACTATATCAAGCTATCATACACTTAACCTTATTGGATTTTAACCCAAACCTGTATCGCGACAGAAAACAGTTCGCGATACGCTTCAACCGTGTCATATTTTGGTTTCTTAAATAACTTTTCCGATATAAGCTTCCAGATTTCATATACAGCTGAAATAACTTATTTAAACAATACCAAAATGCCCAAAACCATACACAGAAACCTACCCAACAAGTCAAAACCACCTAGCTTCCTACAAATCCGGCGACGCCGGAATTTCAATATGAGTCGCCGGCCCAATTCCGATCCCCTGGTTTCGTGTTCCTATGGTTTGCTCTAGGTTCAACATACATCATTTTAGCACTGTTTTGTTAAATTTATTTTTATCTAAACTAAAGCAGATTCAAACAGAGCCTAGTTGTATCTAAAATACGATATTCGAGACAACTTTTGATTTCAAAGTTACACTACTAACAGAATTAATTCCTACTGTGATTAAGGATTTACCTACAATAATTTGTTGGAATAACACCCTCCAAGATGCTAAGCCCCCTTGTCCTTGCTTGATGGTGAGGAAATCCTAGAACTTAGCTTTTCTTCTCCTTTCCCTTGTTCTTCCTTATTTGTTCTTGATTTATTTTTCTTTCCTTAAATTTTCAGATTTTTAATTAACTAACTGATCTGAACAAGGTTTATATATGGTGAAGGGAAGAAGGAGGTGGTAGTAGGAGGTGTCAATGAATTAGATGTGCCCTCTTCATGCAAGGAAGAGGTGTTGGTGTGTGTGTGCATGCAAGGAAGAGGTGTCATACCTTATCTCTTAATTTTTTTTATTTTAATTAGCAATTAAAATTCTGAACTAAAAGGTTTTCTACCCCTTTTTCATTTATACCCTTGACAAATTTCCATTTGCACAAGGAACTTAAACTTTACCTAGAAACCCTTCACAACTTAAGTTATTATAAAACACTTATTTTTATTAAAATGAAGCTAAAATTCACCTTAAACCCCTTATAACTTATTTATGTTGCATACTTAAGTTTTTATTTAATTTGTTTTACAAACATCTTATGAAATTGTCCTATTTGGTTTTAAAAACTTTTTAATTTGGCACTTTATGATTTAATTAATTAATTTTATTTATTTATAAAATTTCAGAATGCTATATACTTGCTTATGGATATGCATGGCGAAAGACCCTTCCAGCCAATAAACAGCCGGTTCCTTAAGAAATACTACGCTTGACAAGTCACGGCTCAGGTTGATGATGGATGACGATGCTCATGTCCGCTCGCTGTCTTCCTGAGTCCAAACTCTATATGTAGTATCCGGCGAAACCTCGCCTCAAAATCCCGATGGACCGCAATGTCCTTAAACTAGCTGTGGACCGAGATGTCCCTAAACTAACAACGGACCGCAACGTCCTTAAACTAGCTGTGGACTGAAATGTCCCTAAACTAAAAATGGACCGCAACGTCCTTAAACTAGCTGTGGACCGAGATGTCCCTAAACTAACAATGGACCGAAATGTCTTTAAACTAAATACGTCGCCTCAAACACGGTGACAATGAAATTCAGGTTCATAAATCCCAGCGACGAGGATTTCAACTCAAGCCCCATTGGCTGCACAGCTGCCCCGGTGGCGAAGGCCCCCCAAGTGCCATTGGTAAACTGAGGGTAAAAAAAGGGTACGTCCACATGTGAAATGGGCATGAATGAAAACCCGAAAGGGCTCCATGAATAAAACAGCAGGCCTGCCGGCAAGTTCGTGAAAACCCGAAAGGGTGCTGTCTCGTAAAAAAAATCATGCGCACTTGCAAGGTCCTCTTGACCTTGTGAGGAGAAAACACCCGCTTGAGATCCTTACGACTCACAAAAGGGAGCAACATACTTAGGAATCCCCACAATTCCTAGGGAGAAATTACACTTACGAGATTCTCACGAATCGTAAGAAGAATTCCCCCTTATGATACCCTCACGGCTGATAGGATTCAAAAGCCTTAAGAAGCAGGGACCTGAACCTGTTCTTAAGCCATCACACTCCCCAAGTTGCCCTATAAGCGGTCCAATATTGACCCTCGTATACAATCTATGGGCACAAATAAACGTCCCCTCACCTAGTTCCACCAATGGCGTGAAATTTCCCCACTTGGTGAACAACACTTGTAGGTCCTCTCGACTTACAAGGAGAAAATACTCTTATGAGATCCTTACGACTTATAAGAGAACACGCACTTGGGGATCCCCACGATTCCTAATGAGAAAATACACCTATGAGATCCTTATGACTCGTAGGGAGAGATACCTTTATGAGACCCTTACGGCTCGTAAAGTTAAAAAGCCTTAGGCAAAAAGATCCTAACCTTGTTTGCTAAGCCACCTTTGTTCAATTCGACAAAGGCAAATGATGATTCGCTCATGGCAATATCCCAGTTATAGCGATGCTGATGCCTAAATCGGTATCAAATTCCAAGTCCTTTCACGGCAAATGATGATTCGCTCCTGGTAATGTTCCAGTCGCAGCGATGCTGATGCTAAGATTGGTATCAGATCTCGAGTCCCATATTCGCAATAAAAAAAATGCATATGAAATAGCCGAAATGATAGGGCAACTCGCAATAAAAATCAGCGAGCAGAATATATGCATATAAAAACTGCTGAAATGTTTGGGCAACTCGTAATAAAAAGCAGTGAGTAAAAAGAAAAATAGCCGAAATGATTGGGCACCGGGATAAAAAAGCCGAAATGATTGGGCAATCGCGACTTTCGCGATATAAAAAGTTGAAATGATAGGGAATCGCGGAAAGAAATAAAAGAAATGATGAAATGAAACTTTTGCCCTACAGGTGAGATCACATTGACCCCTGTATACAATCCATGGGCACAAACGGAAAGGGAACCATATTACCCTACCGGGCTTTGTCAAAGAGAAGACAAATCTCAATGGCTGCATTTACAGCCTAGAAATCAACAACGGCGTTCCTTCTCGTTCCAACCAGAAGCAGATACGACGTCAGCAAAATGGAGCCACGGCAAAGTCCCCTAGTTCCAAATCTTGACGGTTCACAAACAGCCTAGAGACTACCTCGGAGCCACGGCAATGTCTCCTAGTTCCAAATCTCAACGGTTCACAGACAGCTACCTCGGAGCCATGGCAAAATCCCCTAGTTCCAAATCTCGACAGTTCACAGACAACCTAGAGACTACCTCGGAACCATGGCAAAGTCCTTAGTTCCAAGTCTCGACGGCAGCATCCACAGCCTGGAGATCAACAATAGCGTTCTTCCTCCCTCCAGCAGGATACAGACGCGACATCAACAAACGGAGACATGGCAAAGTCCCCTAGTTCCAAATCTCGAAGGTTCATAGACAACCCAGAGATAACATCGACATTCGTCGCAATATTACAGACACAATATCAACAAACGAAGCAAAGGAAGATCCCTAGCTTCAGGGTCTTGACGGCAACTCAAATGAGACCTGAAAGACTATCGGAGATCATCCCACTCCAGCGCGGAGTGGTCATGACTCATCGTAGCTCCCAAACTAAGCCTAACCTCAAGTAAAAAGTGCTTGCTCTTTCAACGGTAATATCACCTGGAAGATTACTTGAAAACGTCTTGTCCAGCCCCCGAAGGGATCAGAGACACGACAGTGGCGGGGCTACTCGAACAGCAAGATTGTGTATCGAGGAATACACAGGCCAACGCGACGGTACGATGGGTAAAAACCCAAGTACCACAGACCCTAACGAACTTCTATTAGCAGGAGTTAACTGTGACGTTAGGACATCCTTGCGAGAACTTCTCGATTCGTGTCGACTCGTGGGGAAATAATGTTCCTACGAGAACTTCTCGACTCGTCTAGACTCGTAGGAAAAAGCCTTAGGCAACGAGGATAAGGACCTGTTTCCTAAGCACTGGGGCCCTGCAAGTCTGTCCAAGATGGACTATTGCATACTATTCACGGGCCACACTTTCCAAAGTCGAATATCAACAAGGAGAGAAATAACCTCTTACGAGTCCTCTCGACTTGTAAAGGGGGAAAATTCTCTTGTGAGATCCTTACGACTCTCAAGAGAAAACGCACTTAGGAGTCCTCACGACTCCTAGGAAGAAAATACACATACGGGATCTTCTCGACTCGTAGGGAGAAAACCCATTATGAGACCCTCACGGCTCATAAAGTTGAAAAGTCTTAGGCAGCAGATCTGAACCTGTTTCCTAAGCCATCGCTGCCCTACAAGGAAATCAAGATGGACTATTCACGGGCCACACTCTCCAAAGTCGAATATCGACAAGGAGGGAAAAAACTACTTACGAGTCCTCTCGACTTGTAAAGAGGGAAAATTCTCTTGTGAGATCCTTACGACTCTCAAGAGAAAACGCAGTTAGGAGTCCTCATGACTCCTAAAGAGAAAATACACCTATGGGATCCTCTCAACTCGTAGGGAGAAAACCCTTTATGAGACCCTCACGGCTCATAAAGTTGAAAAGTCTTAGGCGGAAAACCTGAACCTGTTTCATAAGCCATCGCTGCCCTACAAAGAAATCAAGATGGACTATCTACGAGCCACATTTGCCAAAGTGACATCCCATTGAAATAAAGAAGCTACTTATGAGTCCTCAAGATTCGTAAGGAAAAAATATATCCGAGCGAGATCCTGGCAACTCAAGAAGGAGATGAACGCTTGGAAATCCTCACGATTTCTAGGGAGGATGTGCTCTCCCGACGGTAATATGACCTGGGAGATTATTTGAGGATGCCTTGTCCAGCCCCGAAGGGAGCAGAGACACGACAGCAAAACTGCATATCGGGAATGCCTCAGTACCACACACCCTAACGGGCCTCTGTCGTAAAGAGCAAGGGTTAACTATGACGTTAGGAGAGGTTTGCCTATAAGCCCAAGGGAGGTAAACTAAACAAACTCCGAAATGAGTATATAAACTACTTCACGTCCAGTCAAGACAGAAAGGCACAACCCACGAGCACCAACCATGTACTGTGCAAGGTAATAAGGAGAGTCTTTGGTTCGTGCCCCACTAAGCATGCATTCATGACTGCATGCCTGCTTAAATGGAAATGGTGTCCAAAACATGATGATTTATGTATGACACTACAATAGCGCTCGCACTTAAAAAAATTCCTAAGGGTAAAGTATAAAGCTCATGTACAGGGGCGAGATACACGTACAAATATATGATAAACAGAAAACATTCAATAGGTAATAATAAGAAAAATACATTGAAACAAATATACTACTCTACAGGGAACAGATCACCAAATGTGGGATCAGAGATACAAGGGTTAACAAAACAATAAATAAAGTTTTCCAATTCTCTCTCTGCCTTCTCTACCACATCGAAGCAGCGGTCTTCGCGAGGAGTTGCTCCCCATCGATTAGCACCATGCTCATCGGTGAAGGCAGACATGATGGCCCGCCGAGCTCGTATCTGACTCAGTAAATGAACCGAACGATCCTTTAGAGGATGAGTAATCAAGTGGGCCTCATGGGAACATTCAATCTTTTCCTCCGCCGCAT